>JADMLD010000551.1:1293783-2587566 GCA_017589585.1 Phylloscopus whistleri
GTTTTGAAGCAACAGTTTTAAGATCCATAATTCTGTCATTGCATATCATTTTCAGAGACAAAATCAGGGGGGCATACTCCTTTATGTTTCTTACTCAGATCAATCACTACAGATTTATTTCTTTCATGGATCCTCTGCTCAAGTCTTTTAGTGTCCTTTAAAACTGGTGTATTCCAATTAACATATATTATGCATTTTGCCAGGGTAGTTTTTAAAGATGACTACACTGGCAGGATTCCACTAGTATGTTTCACTTCAGACATCATACTACCTAAGTAGCTACTAATGTTAAAAAAAAAAAAAAAAAGGCAAAGATGACTTACCATGTATCTTATGGTGCAGGTGATGTCTTGTATTATTACAACACGAGTAATGCTAAAATGACTTGTCTTTCACAAGACGAAGGTCCAAAACATCTCTTCCTGTGTGAAGAAGGATGTATCAGTTTGAAAACTTCGAGCAAAAAAATCTGTTCTCGTTTAAAAAAAATGAAGGAGCAGTTCTCTGGTTCTCTTTTTTCTAAAAATGGGTCAGCAGACCTTACTTTTCTATCTCTTGAGACGTGCAGATATGTTGAAATTCTAGAGGATCCTCCTAGGAGTTGAAGTTTCACAACCCATAGCTGTAGTTTTAGAAGAAGGGTTTATATAATTATTTTATCTTTTACTTTCAGAAGAAAAAGATAAATTCTGTTTGAATCAAGAAAATTTTACATGCAGTTCATTCCTTTACATTTTTTAGTCATTAAATTTCTTTTATATTTTTCTGTCCTTTAACAAAATGTGGAGCCTTTGAATAAAGTTTATGTTTCTATTCAGAATTACCTGCACTTTCTGTTGTCTTGCCCTGATTTGCAGTTCTTATATTTCAGGATAGTTGATTGATCCTTTTTTTTCTTTCACCCGGTCATCTGGACTATGTTTTTTATTTTAATCCCTCTCATAAAACTATGACTTAGTCGTGTAGTGAGTCTCGCCTTTTAAAACAGCACTGTTACTTATGTTTTGGAATTAAGTTTTAGAAGAGCCTGATAAAATCTGATCTGTTATCAATTTCCTCCCTCGTAGCTGATTCCTCTGACTTTTAAACTGAAGCTGCACTCCGAGCAGCTTTCTAGATCCTTCTGGACATCAAAGAAATGACACAGGGGGTAGGAAAAATACTGAAAGCAAGAAAGGGATGGTGCCTTACCAGATGCCAGAGAAACCCTTAGAGAGAATCCCTGAGAAGGTACTTGATAAAGTACAACCCCCTGCCTCAATTTGACATCTCTTGGTAGGGTTCTGGAGGATCTCATCCCATCAGTGAAGGCACTAAAGGGATGCCTTTTCTCCACTCACTCCTTGGTATCCTTAAAAGATTTTAAAACACAAAAAGCACAATGATGTCTTTCTTTGGATGCTGCCATTCCTTAAGAGAAGTCAAGGGAATCACACTTCTGAGTTATCCCACAGATCGGACAGGAGACAGTAAAGAGTGAAAAGCTCACTCTCTCTTCCTTGTCAACCCTTCTGTGCATGAGGGACTAATCTTTATTCCATAGTTCAAATGAATTTTTCTCTTCCTTTCCTAATTACCTGTTCCAATGAGCTCTTTAAGGTTGGAGTCTCAGGGTCAATATTAAAGGCCCCTGAAGGTTATTCTAAGGGTATGTTCAGCCCCCCATGCATGACGGACTGACTATATTAAACCCCCTATACAGTCAGTGGAAATAGCTGCTTCTAATACTGTTTCCACTACACTTAAAACAAGTTCCCAATTGCTGCCTAACTTTCCTGGATAAAAAAAATTCTGCTTTCATACTGAATTCTGAAACAAGGTATTGTGTCAAATTATATTTTCAATATATAATTTCCAAACAACCTACTTACTAAAATTAATAGATATTTTAAATATCTCTTCATGAAGCCTGCATTGGTTGCTATATGTTACACGTTACTTAACCCACTGGAGACTCTAAACCCTTTCATAATTTCACATTATAGGAACAGGGAGGGAAATCTCAAACCTGTTGCTGGACTTGCCTGTTTTTCATCAAGCTTTTTAATTCTGAAATATGCTCCTGCAAAACTTGCCAACAACATTTCAACTAACAATAACAAAAACAACTACCACTACTGCTCAAAACTAAGACCTCTGGTAGGCTGGTCTTCAGAAATTATCCCTCGTTCCCACAGAATCATTGGCTTTATTAACATGTTTGGTTTTGTTGATTTATAGCTTTTAGTTCCCATAGCTCAGTCTGGTCAGCAGGCACAGTGTGGCATGCTATTTGCTGATGAAGAGTATTGCACACCAACAGAGGGCCTCTGCCACTCATGGTTATAACAGCTGAGTAAGGGAAACACACTTGGTCTGCTCACCAGCTGCATTTTACAGCTGGATGAGAGACTCCCCAGAGAGAGTGTGAATTGCTGTGGCACTTGGCAGCCCAAGTGCTGGGTTGTGTGACTTTACTGTCAGCACCTGCAGGATATCTAGAATTAGCTCTACCCCAGCTGCAGATAAGCAAAGCTGCTGGGAGGCCAGATTTGGCCAGGTCTTACACGTGGCTGTAGGCAAGCCCAATCCCCTTGGGCTATTTGTGGGGCACTGGGTGATGTGATGTTCAGGAGCCCTGTTAGGACAAGATCTTTCCTACAGGAATTGGTCTGCTCTCTGGTCTGAAATTTCAACACGCTAATCTAGGACTGACCATCTAAATGCTGTCTCACCATCTCTTCCCTGCTGCCTCCATCTTGTGTGTGTGAACACAGATATGGACAATGCAAGCAGCACATCCATTGTTGCAAGTCAGATGTTTTTCAGCTCTTCTCAATCCCTTACCAAACATTTCTTTGAATAAGTGCACTGCTGCTTGTCATGAACGCCAGTGGATTTTAAGACTCCTTACCTAAGCTGAACCTCATAATTTTACCAAGAAATTGAAGCTATTGCTCAATAACAAAAGTAATGATTCAGTGGGTTGATATAGCTTTGAATTTTACCTATCATGGTTTTCATTCAGAGATGAGTAGGAGTTGTGTTTAGTGGTGTGATGCTCCATCCCTCCATAAAGATATTCCTGGGATGGAAGTGAGCTACATTCCCCATCTGTGGGGCTCCAGTTGATGTACTCACCAAGTGTGCAGCCATGAACACTGTCAAGTCAAGCTGCATTTGTCAATCTCTCTATCCAATGATTGATTATATGATTCATCTTTACAGTAATCAGCCCATCACACTGAAGTGTCTGGTATCTGAGTGGTGTGGCACTCCCAGAGGAGATGCTGTAGTTTATGTGAGAGTTACACCAGTACCAAACTGGCTACTGGGACACATACCAAAAACTCATACACCACTGGGATACACAAGTGTCATCAAGTATAATTATGGGTACAGAAACTTGAAAATTCAACTAACAGTTCCCATTCAAGTTATTGCAAACTTGCACCGCCTGAAGAAGAAAAGCTGGGGGGAAGAAGGAATCCTGGGACAGAATGACAAATACCTTTCTCAGGTATACACAGTGTGATAGAGCACAACAGTCTTTTTAGAAGTCTATCACTACAGCAAAGGTTAATCCTTTTCATCTGGAGAAGAGGTCAAATGAAGACAAGTGAACACGAACTAGATGAATCTTGTTACTTGTTCTATTCACAACATTTGTGTCCAAGCTAGAATAGTATTAGAATGTATTTTATTTCATCAGTAACAAATGTCTTTGTCTTTTTTCAACAAATGTCTTCTGTCTTTGTCAGACGAGGCCGAATAAAGATGTCCAGCTCAAACTAATTTATTGCTTAGGCTATTTTCACTTATCAGCCTTCTCTTTCAGACTCTCAAGTTCAGGTGACTCATCATTTGAGCCACCATCACAATCACACCCAATCTTAACATCTGTGAGGTGTATTCTTATGGGGAGAACAGGGGAAAAGCATGATGTACCACACCCTAAGATTTCTGTCATAGAGACTGGTGAAAAAAAACAAAACACTTCACACATGGGTGTAAAAGAAGATGGGTTACAAAACCAAATTCTGGAAGACACAAGCATTTCTAAAGCAAATGAACATTTCTTCACGTTGCTGTTTATTGTCACTAATGTCAAAGGTTTGGGGCTTTTTCACCTATTATTCTTAACCTCTGTTTGTTTCTTCCTTGTAAATCTGGCACAAACATCATACATTGCAGCACATCCTATCTCTATTATCACGGTATTATTTTTGTTTTGGCTTTCTCGAAGCTGCTCTTACTGAACTATGTTTCCTTATGCAGCAAGGAAGAGAGCATTGCTTCCTTCTATTATTTTATCCAGGTTTCTGATGTAAGCTCTCCCAATTTATAGATAAAGGGTTGTCATTATACAATAGATTTTACTTTTGGACCTAAGTTATGCATTTCAAATTTCAAAAGATGCAGATTTCATCTCTCAGAAGCTCATTTTTACATAGGCCTTTAATTCACACACCTTGGGGGTTTTTCAAGTACATTTATAGTACATAAATTCTAGGTCTAGAGTTTGGTGTTTTGGGGCTATCTCATCTGTGCATTGGATATGCTCCTCCTGTGTACCCGTGACTCCTGGACCTTTTATCAAGCAGGCTGGGAACATCACACACCGAATTTCTTCCCAGTGAAAACTAGGTCACACAAAGGGTGAACAGAGTCTGTTTGATGACAAGGTACATGCCAGTAAGGCACTTAAGTAGCTTGAAGGAGTTAAATATTCACCGAAGTATAGGATAAATAAAAGAACTTGGGAAAAATTAAGGAAAAACCAAACATGCAGGAACCAAAACCTATAAATTGAGAAGTAAGAACAGGAGGACACTATAAATCAAGCTACAAAGAAAATGAAACTGTTGATAAAGCCAAGGAAGTTTGCTTAGTCATTGACAGAGTTAAGTGCCTGCCTATAGACTATGATTGCCTCTTACTCACAAAATCCCCTTCTTCACAGAGCATGCAGGGTAAGGGAAGTGTGCATTCCCTTAAATGGAGATCAGAGAATGCAAAGCTAAGGGCTTCAGCTTTATGTTGGTACATATGAGAAACGTCGATTTTTTATTGTTCAAAGTGTATAAAAATGAGCACCTGGAATTTTGGAGGTGTGCTAGCTCTGTGGATTCATGACCTAGCACCCATCTCTGCTCAGATATAAAAGAAAAAAAGACCTCAACTGCATGTGTGAATTGGCTTCTTGCATATCAGATAAAAGAATCCCTGCTCAGGACAACACCAGCTCCTAGAAACCAGGAAAGTACTTTCGAGAGTCAAAGGTTAGATACAGTCTATAATTGTCATACCTTATATTAGTGTCCCTGCAAGGTATGTCCAGATGGCTCTTTTGCTTCCATCCCTTTGGTTTCCATTCCATTCAAAACGTCTGGTATCAGGATAGGTTGTGTTGTTTGTGTTGTATGGGTAGCATCCTACTGGGCACAACCCTGTAGTTCTGGAGAGCTGAGCGTTACTTGGAGGTTTGTGCAGTTTTGCATATTGGCCTATATTTCTAAAAATGCTGCCCTCCTCTGTCTCAATGTTGGGGTCCCACCTTCCCAGGATTAGTCATTCCAGACTTCAAACATTCAAACCAAGATTACTCTCGCTGTCACCAGACGTACGGAACATCTTGGCAGTCATACAAACTTTGACAAACTATTTTTAAAACCTCCTATTCAATTTTTTAAATAAAGTACAGCTCCTAGTGGGCAAGTATCACCAGAATATGGGTACAAAGCAATGCCTGCACCCCTTTGTTCTGGCCTGCTTGCTATAGGTATTCTAAATGCACGAGAATTTTCTGGGTTTTTTTTTTTTTTCCTCTGTTAGCTTAAATGTTTTTATTACTTTATTAGGGAGTAATGCTTCTGAGGCCCCAGTGAGCACACTAAACACTTCCTAGTGAAGGCCAGTAGGCATCAGCAGTTGAAAACAGCAGCAAAATTAAATTTCAAAATGAGCAGTATCTGCCTGTTGTGCTGTTTAACCTGGTCAGCATCATGTTATTCTCCTGGCACTTTCTTTGTTTCTAACGAACTGCAACAAGATACCATGTAAATTTGTCCTTGTATTCTTAGTATTTATCCCTTCTGTAATTTTCACTGGAAGGAGAGATATTTATCTTGGAGCTTCCTAACTGAAAGTCTTTCTTATCTAAACCTCTTAAGGTTCTGCTTAAAGTGTTTATCTCTGGTCTTCCCATTAGTTTGGCTATTGTTTTCTTAGTGTCTGTTAAGGCTAATAAAGCCATTCTCTCATTTTTTTCCTATTTATCCATTTCCATCTACTCCTCTTCCTTTATACCCCATTTTCATTTATCTTTTATAAAATATGTACACATAAGATTACTGTTGGGAGTCTTATGACAGGAACATCCCTATATACTGGTTACCAAAAGCTTCACTATTTCTGTTTGTCCATCATAAACTTACCACAGACAAACCAATGGCAGTGATTATAAACCTGGTGGTTTCTCATGAGTACTGTTCAGCACTCACCAGTACCACATACTCACTTTTGCCCTTTAGGAAGTCTGCCTGACAGTTGGCAAGGTTCTCTTTTGCTCTGTGGGACATTCCTCCCTACATGTTTCTGAGCACATGGCAGAGCATCTCCTAACAGGAAGGTTGGACTCTGTCCTGTTTGGTGCATGAACTAGACTGTGTGATTGGTTTTGGATCTGTGTGCAGATCCTTGTCCATGGCATGTGGCCATTCTTTTCACAAGCATGCTGAAAGCCCAGACACCACACAGTCTCTTCAGGAGTTCCATGCCAAAAGTTTTGAACTTGCAAAAATTTTCACTTAGCTGTTCAAAATTTGTTGTAAAGCAACAATTTAGTTTTGGTGTTCAAAAAGATCTTGTCTTGAATCTGTTTGATGTTCTCATGAGACTTGTATACTCAAATGCTTGCTTTTGTCCCCTCAATATCTCACCAGAGCAGCTCAGGTGCCTCCCAACCACTGCAGTGGTTCTTCCTTGTGTTAGTTTCTGCTCTGCTGTAATTGCAATTCTGGTGTATTGGCAAATCCTTGCCATTTTCTTCACATACCTCTAGTTCCATACACAGTTTGGGTGCATCTGCCTGTGTCTCTAGCACTTACAATACACACTGCATCTTAATGTTTTTCCCCAGCAGACCTTGAGTCATGGAATATTTGTCTCCCATATAGAAAATTTTTACCACTTCTCTGGTGAGGTGACTTGTGTTCTCTTTCATAGGGGCTGTGAAACTTCTTAAACCTTCCCCAAAAGTATCTCCATCCCACTGTGACCAGACTGCCTGAAGTCCTGCTGGCCTGATCTGGGGCTAGCTGGCCTGTAGCTGTACCATGGTGCAGCCCCATGTGACTGATTAAGACTCAAATACTGCTGCAAAACTGTCTAGAGCCCTGCATGTCTCAGTGCAAAGCTGCAATGAAAAACCAAGGATTATCCTGCTTGGGCACATAAGAACGGGATAATGTTTAAGTTTAGATTATTTGTGTTCCTGCAGCACAAAATAGAAGATCAAAATCAGACCAAAAAAAAAAAAAAAAAAGCAGGGGAGTTGTTATGGAATTTAGCTTATCCCATGGTGGACAGATGAGAAGAGTGCACAGGGGAGAGAAGGAGGTGTGGATCATAGGCTGAAAAAAAGGAATGAGCACAATGAAGCAGGGAGAATGGCAGGGTGAAGCAGAAGCATATTTCCATATTGAACTTTGAGGGCTAAAGGTCCTTACGCATAAAACTTGGGACAACAGGCACACTGCTTATTTGGGATCACCCTATATGGTGCAAGGAGATCTAGAATTTGCTGCAGAGAGTCTATAGATAATCCTGTTTTTATCCCAATATTAACGTATTCCCACTCTTTCCCTGTTTATAACACACACAACCCTATTTCTCCAAATCTCACTCATTTAAAATCTGTGGCCCTAGACTTTTTCCAAAGCTATTGTAGGTCACTCTTCTCAAGTTTGCTGATGGATAAAAGCTATGCCAGCTGCAGAAGGTTCTGGGCAGACAATTCTCTCTTTGCTTGGTTTGAAGTGTGGTATTGCAAGTGCCCATGTGTCTTTTTCCCAAATCCACTCTAAGAGCCAATGCCCTTTTGCTTACAGAAGAGAACATGGGCTACAGGGTATACACAGATTTCCAGACACTGATTTTATTAATTTCACTACATTGACATGGAAACAGGAAGAAATTTAATTCCAACAGGATAAGGATTTACAGTTAAACACAGTAGTAGAAATATCACTGTTACAGCAGGATTTGTATTGCACTGAACTAATTTATGCTTTAAAATTATAAAGGTGCTTTCACATTGTTTCAGTAAAGCAAGTAGGAAAGAAAGAAAAATAATTATTTTTCAGCAAGAAAGCTTACTGTGAGGATAGGTTTTGGTCTTTTATGTAGTCTATCTGTGGCTATTAACCTCACAAGGTTATAATAGTTGATGGGGTAAGAGCTAACAACTAATAAAAACAGTGCCTGGGCATTTTAAGGCAAGAGAAAGAAGAGTGTTTGCACCACCTAGATTAAGGCATCTGGTACCCAAATTAAGAGGCTGGCATTTTCAGGTTCCTTCCATAGTTGGATAGTTAATCTTCCCCTGAGACTATTTAAATCCCACGACTGCTTCTGGCTCAGGCACTTCTTATTCTCTACTGACCACTGAGGGACCTTGAAGAGATTCGCTGTTAATTTAGGCATCTGCCTAACATCACATGCCTGACATTAAGTAGTGTGGAATTCCCTCTGGTGTCCTTGCTGGAGGTTAGTTGAACCTGCCCCTCCAGATCTCCATGAGCAAGCTCTTGCATGCACGAGCAGTGCCCTTCCAAGGAAAAGGGGAAAAAACCAGAAGGATGGCTCATTGCATAAGGAGTGCTCACCTGCACTTCTTTACAGTTTGAGTAGGAAATTGTCTGCTATGCTCCTCTTCCTCTTCTTTGCTAACCCCACGTCCCTAGAATTCCTTTCTTTACAGGGAAACTCTTAATAGTGGAATAAATGTATGGCCATAGTACACCAGTAGGCCAGTGGAGTCTTCAATCAGCATGCAGTTCTCATCGAGGCACCAGTTGGCTAGAGGCACTCTTCTCCTGGGAAGGCAGGAAGGTATGCCTTGTCTGGAATTGGCTGATTTTGCAGTTTCAAGGCCGCTGTCTTCCTAGAAGTGTATCCCAAAAGTCAGACTTTCTGTGTGTATGAAGAGCATGTTTTTCCCATACAGGAGCCTAACCTGACACACCGGTGTCATGTGTTGCCATGTGAACTCTTCTTCTGCACATGATTTACCTGTCCAGAGCTAAGGAGGCCTGCTCTCAGTACTGTGCTCACATCCTTCAGGGGGTCCTGACGTTTTTCTCATGCAGAAACTTGCATAGCAAATACCAAGGTAATTTTCATTCTGGTCTTGCAGATCTTTGCTGAAGAGCCTTTGTTGGTTTTTTATTCTTGGAGGGATATGACTTGTCAGAATCCAGCTCACACTTTTTAGGAGTGCATCATTGTTTGTTGTGCAGTCAGTAAACTTGGTGTGTGCAGTTGCTTGAAAAATTACACCCACAAAAATCACAATGTTGCTGATTAAAAGCAACTTTGGAAAAAGTAAGCAACTGAATGGTGATATGGCAGACATAAAATTAAAAAGCAAAAATCAAAATCCTATAACTTAGTTATAGCTGTTAAAGGATTATGTTTAAAAATGACTGCACTATTAGCAAAACAGAAAAATTCTTGGGTTAAATGGTCCCAGCAAGATCTTGTGAGATGACCTATTACCCCGTAGACTTTTCAATATTGTATTGCCCCCTCAGTAAATCTCATTGGATGAATTTTTGTAAAAAAGCACAATAATATTTGTCTGGGCCCTATTTAAATCTTGATGTGACTCAGCTATGCAGTTAATGTTTCCTGGAGAACTCCTTGATTCTCGTATTTTAGAAATGGAAAATGCTGTAATCCCAGGGAGCAGCTGACCACAAGAATAGGGATCATACAGTTTTCAGTAGTGGTCGACATAAAGATCTTAAATAATGGCAAGCACTCCTTAAGGCAAAGCAAGTGATGCAAAATTTGCTAAGTAATGTTCTGCTCTATTTTTACAGTCCAGTAGAGACGTCATGCTCTGCAGTGGATTGTGTGAATGTTGAACTGGCTCTTTCCAATTTTTCACGATAAAGACTTGGACATTTTTTGCAAAGGTGAGGCGCGACTTGCTTTCGGAAAAAGCTATAAAGATATGCCCTAAATTTTTCTCCAACAAATACGTAGATCACAGGATTGATGCAACAGTGGATCATTGAGATTGTTTCTGTCACTTGAATTGCTTTCTCCAGTTGACCTTTAAGTTCACAATCTGGGATGAAAAGTGAATTTTGAAATGTATGCAAAAAAGAAGAAATATGGAACGGTGTCCAGAAGATGAAGTAAAAAATCATGATTACAAAAATAAGTCTGACTGCCTTCTGTTTTTTCTCATTCTTAGATCTCAATAGTGTTTTTAGAATTTGTGAGTAACTGAAAATCATAATGAGCATTGGAACAAGAAGTCCCAGGATGTTCATCTTTAAAATAAAAGAGTACTTCCAATTTATTGTGGAATCACTTGGATAATGAGAACTGCAAGTATAGCCTGAACTTTCCTTTTGAGTTTTGTGAAATACTACCCCTGGGACAGAAACAAGAACAGCAACAGCCCAAGTGACAACACTGGCAAGGATGCCGTGGGTAACTGTCCTGGCTTTCAAAGCAAACACAGCATGCACTATGGCCAGGTACCTGTCCAGGGTCAACAGGATTATGAAAAAGATGCCACTGTAGAAGCCAAGGAGGTAGACACCTGACAGAATTCGACAGAGCGCCTCCCCAAAAATCCAGTCGTGAACAGCGTAGTAAGCCCAAAATGGGAGAGAAAATACAAACAGCAGATCAGAAATGGCCAAGTTGAGCAGGTAGATGTCAGTCATACTCTTCAGCCTCTTGTATTTTACCAGGATAAGGACAACAAGCAAGTTGCCTGTCAGGCCAAATATCACCACTAAAGAATAAAGAGGTGGCAAAAATTTTGCTGCAAAGTGCTTTTCCTCGGTTCCGTGCATGGTGTCGAATCACCGTAGTCAAACTCTGTTGTCACTGGCCAGTCAGTGAAGTCTTCCTTTCCCATGGTGTATTGGTCTGGAAAGGAAGAAACAGACATTAAACTAGAGGAATCTCCAAGCTTTGCAGTGAAGAGAGTGAAACATACCGATGTTCTCTCCTGAAATGAGTTTTGCTGGTGAGCACACAAGCATTACTTTGTCAAGGTGTGAGAGAATGAAATTGCAGACCTCCCAGGAAACCAACCTATACATCTGAGGAGTTACACTGGTGCATGTTGGAAGTGTGCTGTGTGTCATTTCCCACGTGTACATTGTCTTCTGTGTTCCCCCTCCTCAGTAGAGCCTGTCAGTTGCCTGATCCATGGGGAGAGGATGGATGAATTTAATGAGTTGTGGGCTCTTGTGCTCATCAGTGACTTTCCAGAGGAATGCAGAAAGCCAGGAAGGCAGCTTCAGGAGAGCACAGTGTCTGGCACGCAGAGCATAGCCTTGCTTCTCCTTGGGATCTGGCCACCTGCTCATCATGGCAGTCCATCCTGTAGCCCTTACCCACGGAGGACCAGGCACTGGTCAGGTGTAAATGGCAGTTGCAAAGGCACTGTGACATGGGTGAAAAACAGCTGACTTCATGCACTTCTTCAGGTGGCTTCAAGTGACATTCCGGGACCCTTAATGCCTATTGGAATTAGGACAGTGCTAAACATACCCACCTGTGCTATTGTGGATGTTGAAGAGTGGAAAGTCGGCAGTGTTGGTCTGGGTTAAAATGGCAGACACTGGGTTTTTACAGAGCCTAGGGCAGCTGGAGGCAGTGGAAGTGTGCTGGTTTCAGATAGCTCTGGAATGAAATTGTTGCACAGACCTGTAGAGAGAACAGACAAAGATGTTAGCAAATGATCCAAAAGGTGAGAGTTGCTGTTGGAATGGCCTCTAATATCTGTTGTGGCATCTTCCTGTCAGCTGAAAAACTTCTCCACTGCTGTTTGGGGATGTAAGGAGTTTTGATTCCTTGTTTCAGTAGTTGTTTATAGCCTTTATTCAGGAGCTGCAAAGTTTAGATTGGTAGAGTGACTTGGAGGGTGCACAAAGGCAAAAGGCAGATATGGCCGTAGCTAAGAGTGTGCACTACTGTTCTTCATGTGACATTCTTCTTCACCCTTTGTCAGTCAGTGTTTCCAGTAAAGTAACAATGAGGAAGTGCAGGGGTTGTGCAAACTCTGTCCCTTCTGTTTTGGTTTAGGGACTGTCAAAGGGACTGGACTGCCCCTGCAAGAACGGGTCTGGGTGTCAGCCCCTCCAGTCTCCAAAGCCTCCCCTTTTCACAAGTCCCTGGTAGGACTGAGAGCCAGATGCAGAAGCATGGATTTGTGTAACTTGATCTCTGAAAAGCTCAGAGAGCTGTCTTCTCACAGATCCCCACAGTACACAGAAGAACTCCTGTGTGTCCCATGAGAAGCTGGGCAGAAGATTTTGGGAAGGTGGGTGTCAGAGGGACCAGAAGTGCTCCCTGGTCACTTAGTGAGGAAATGCAACCAATGCCTTTGGTAGCCACTCAAAGAGAGCTACTTGCTGTCTGGTTAAAGGGCTGCTCTGTCTTCCTGTGCCATCATGACTGCTTTTATCAGACACTTCATGGCAGACTGGTGGCTGCCCATGGCACAGTGTTGGCTTTGAAATCAGTCTTTTCCTGGAAATATCATGCCTGTTCTTAGACAAAGGCAACAGAGTGCTCCCCGTGGCAGAAGGGTTCAGGCAGTGCATCTGCCCCAGCTTGCTGTGTGACCTGAGCACTCACGGCATGCACCAGTGTTCACTCCTTTCCTGAATGCACTTTTTTCAGTGGTGTGGTCTGCCCTGTGTGATTGCAGACATCTTTTGCAGAGACCACACTCTCAAAACCACCAGCATTTCATTCTGTCTGCACTTGATCTCTGCAAGTGTAAATGTCACTGAAGAAACTCAGTCCATGGCTGGAGTGACTGAAAGACAGGCCCCTGCTCTGCTTTTTAGTAGACAGTCAATTTAATTACATGTTGGGCCATTCTGAGCTGCAGCAGGTGAAATTTTTGAAGTGTCTTAAGCTCATGTCATCTTATTTAACTGTTTGAGAGAAGGCTGATTTCCTGATGTGTAATTACAGAGCATTCAGGAGCCAGAGGACATAGCTTTGATTTAAGTTTTTATCTTGGTGGATATATGTATAATACAAATAATCTTCTCGAACGACTTTTGTTGGTTACACGGTAGTAAAACAATATTTCATGTGTGTATATGCACAAGTAAATATACAAATATGTACATTTATAATATATATACAATCATAGTACTGTAGAATTGTAGAATCATTTAGATTAGAAAAGATATCTAAGATTATTGAGTCCAAACATTAACTTAACACTGTCAAGTCCAGAACTAAACCATGTCCCTAAGCATCACATCTACACAGCTTTTAAATACCTCCAGGGATGGTGACTCAACCACTTCCCTAGTCAGCCTGTCCCAGAGCTTGATATCCCTTTCAGTGAAGAAATATTTCCTAACATTTGATCTAAACCTCCCTTGATGCACTTAGCCTATGTAGAATCTTCATATTTGTATAAAAAGAAAGTAACTTTTTTTTCTTCCAAATTTGGAACTTATTTTGAGTTCCAAAACCAGCAGAAAATAATTGTGGGAGCAATAAAACTAAAGCTAACTGACTCCCTACAGATTTGTCTCCTTTGCTGTCCAGGTCTTGTGTCCTGTAGAGGGTTGACCATAGCTGGCAGCTAAGGCCCCATCTGGTCATCCCACTCACTTCCCCACAGCAGGATCAGGGAGAGAATCAGAAGTGCTGAAGACAGAAAAACCTGCAGGCTGAGAAAAAGACAGCTGAATAAGAGAATAAAACTGAAAAAATCCCCAAGAGGACAAATTCTTGTCATGTTCTACCAAGCAGACAGATGCAGTCTTTGAGCAATGCCTACTCTGGAAAAACCTCCCTCTGCCCCTAGTTTTATTCCCAAGTGTGATGTTATATGGCACAGAACATCCTTCTGGTCAGTTTGGGTCAGCTGTCTCAGCTGTGGTCATAAATCTAAAAGACATCACCAGTAAGGGCTGCTGGGAAGAAAAGTAAGTCCATCTCAGTCAGACCAAGTTCACCTTCCCACAACCAAAATTTAGCTCTTGCCCTATACAATTGACACTGACCCTGGCTAGAAAGAGAGCATGTGCTGTGGTTGTTTTGTTTACTGGCTCTGACCTGCTGGGAAATCTCACAGTATTTGTATGGTCCTCCTTTTCAAAACAAGCACAAAATACTAAAAATATTTTCTGAGATGCTATTTAAAAAAATGATTCTCTTTTGCACACAGGCAGTGTTAATCACAAAGAACTCTAGAAAACTGACTAAGATAAAAAAAAATCTATTGGAAATTACTGCGTGCATTTGATTTTTTTTTCATTTCTCTTTTACCATATTTCCCAAGTTTTGGTTTTTTTGTTGTGCAGAGAGAAGCATCTTCTGCAGAAGCTGTAGCCCTTGACAACATGTCTAGTTTTGGCTCTTAAATTATCTAGGTGTGACAGTTCAGAAATGAGTGTTATAGCAAAGAAATCGCCAGGTTTATCTCTGCCCTTGTGCTGTTGAAAGATAATTGGATCAACTCTGATTTGGGAACCTGTATTTAATTATTTTGTTTATTTCCCTTCCTTTTCTGTCCAAAATTACACGTGAGTATTCAGGAAATCTTAATTATTTTCATTTTCTGTACTGCATGTGGCCATCGTTGCCCGCTGTCCTGACTCCAGTCCCACTGTTTCTGCATGCACAGGGTAGGTTTGGTTGCTAACAGAAATTCTGAATGATTTTTGCAAAAGTAGGCAACATGTCAAGCCTAAGGTAGACGTATAAGAGGAGAACTTACCAATTTATCCTGTGTTTAACCGTGCAAGAGTATCTAAATACATGAACAGTCCAATAAGAGACTACTGTTGTTTCCCCTTGGAGGAGTGGTTATGTTCTGAGTTGCCAAAGAAACTGGATTCAGAGAGATTTGGCCAAGCAATGGGCCAAATACCAGGAACCTGGAAAAGAGTTCTTGCAAAGAACGTTGAGTTACATCTTAGATGGGAGAAAATCTGGTTTGCTGAATACTTGTAACTTTGAGAGCCCAAATAAATGTAATTTCATTTCTCTAAGTTTTAACAAAGCTGCACTTATGGCAACATCAGAGGTTCTTGTAATGAAGGGGTAGCCCTGAAACATGTCTTTCCAGATTTCTGTGTTTTGGCTGCTTTGAGAGAAGCCTTACTAGCTCTTGAGCACTAGCTGCTATCTACAGTGTCACTTTGAGCTAGAAGATGTCTAGGTGCTGGTAGGACTATCAGACATTTCCATGTCATTCAAGCTGAGTTGCTACAGTAACTTATTTAGGGATGACTTCTGTCACAGCCCAATGTGACATTCATCACAGCTGTGCTCTGGAGGGGATTTGGACAAAGTTTTCCCTCAGAAACCAGAACTTGCAATAGCTACAAGTTACAAGAGCATCTGTGCATGAATGGAGCTCCTCATCTCAAAACTGAATGACCTTCCCAAAGTTCCCTTCATCTTTTTGCAGTTTAAGACAAGATTTTTCTTTTGAAATGTATGAGTGGGTACCACAGCACTACTGCCCCCACCCTCACTCTCCTCCTTTCACAAATGCCAGCATTTGGCACACAGAACAAGAAACTGTTTAATGACTTGTCAGCTTAAAAGGATGTGTCAGCAGCATCCAGGGCGCTTTATGAAGAGAAAGAAGTGCAACAGAGCACTGAGTAATGCTGAAACTTAAATAGCAAAAAAATAATACCACATATTCTGATAGTAGGCTGTGCAAGAGAAGTACCCAGTGTTTCCTGCTAACAGCTCTACCTCTTTAACTTTGCCTTTGACTTTCTAGGAGGAGCAGGACTACAGAGCAATCTGTGCACAGACACCTTCACTTGCTTGGAGAGCAAGCATAAAAGTAAGAACTTTTTCTGAGTTACCAGGGAAGATGAAGGGAAAGATGGATGTGTAAACTAAATATTCTGTGTAAGACTCTGAACTGATAGTTTCCCTCAAACACAACTTTTCTTGTGGTAGTGACCACAGGATTTCTTTCTAGGATTTGACTGGGGAAAGAGGCCCTTCCAAAATTAAACCTTGTGTGGGAAACCTCTTTCTCTCTCTAACAGCTGAACATTAGAAACATTCAGAATTACTTGCCTCCTATCTGATGGTTTTTTGGTTTTTTTTCAACCCTGCAAAACTTTGAAAGTAAAATATATTCTGAATATATGCTAAAAAGAGCAGGCTTAATTATCTGTGAGCCCTCAGGATCTGATCGTTTACATTCCCCATTAAAACCAGAAAGACAATCTGGCAGAAATTCTGAGCTTTTCTGCAGTTAAATAGAGTCAGTCTATGGGTTTCAAGACAAAAGAAATAGGATATGTTCTTACCTAAACAAAATGTACAGTAAAGGAATATCATAAGCACTGAAAATTAGCATTCTGAGAAAGAAATAGGAGACAGGTATTAAATATCTTCCTCCAAATCATGAATATATGTATACATGGGCTCTCCTATTGTGTAAGCTAACTTCTGGGCTAGTATGTCTGATAGAGGTTTTTTTGCTGTGGTTTGAGTTTGTTTGGTTTTTTCTTTTTTTTTTTTTTTAATATCTGATAAAACATTGAATTTGGAGTAATTTAAGCAGCAGTTGTAGTCACCACCATCCTGAGTATGAACTCAAGTACAAAATGGAAAGCTGATAGTTTGGAGTGGAGATTGCCAGCATATGCCATAGGTTCATGTAATGCCTTGCTATTGCTCCAAGGGTCTCTACCCTGAGAGGTTCAAGCCCCCTGCTCTATTGCTGTCAACTGTTCCAGGCAAATGACAGTGCAATTCTCCCAAGAATGTAAAAAAATGAAAAAGAATTTGCAGGCTATTGAAGCTTTTTTTGCTAATATACAAGTGGCAAGTCCCATTTATCCAAGCAGAGGAGGTCACCTTTTCTTGTGCATGAGTAGAAAAATTCCACTGTAGTTCTGATGATTTTTATTCGTGTAAAACCTCATATCAAAAATTGCAATCTGGGTATAAAACTGATATCTCATTGAGATATAGCTGAGATATGGAGTAAAGACTTTCTAATGTGGTGACTCAGAGACACCACATTAAAAAGAGGACCCAATCCCAATATCCCTTTAAAACATAATAATGCAATAACGAAATAATACTTTTAACAGATTCAATGTTTGAATAATATAGAGAAACCATGTGATAGGATAGGGATGGAGAACACCTGCTAACTGCATCTGACAGAGCAAGATGTGACTTAGATATGGAGAGCTTAGGTTAAGTATGAAGGATTTCATGTCTGACCAATTTTATCCTTAGCAGAATGCAACTCCAAGCTATCAGTCTCCTAAAACTGCTTTAAAACCAAGACCCAGTAAGTTTCTGGTACAAAAAAAATTATTTTCTACACCAATTGTCCAGTTGAATTCTCTACTTTCACATTTAGCCTTGTCCCAAGCTGTAAGCTAGTTACAAGACCCAATTGTTCCCAAAGATATTATCTCTGCTTCAATGTCAGCTCTACTGCCACTGTCATTAGGCACATACACTCCCCAATCAGTGAATTTCTCTTATGTATACACACATTTAGATGTAAAGATAAAGAGAAAAATCAGCTACTCACTGTTTCATCAAGCTGGTCTAACTGTGGGTTCTTCTTTGTGAGCAAACATATATCTGAAAATAGGAAACAGCACTTCCTGTGACATGTTGCAAAAGGAGGGTAAGTTTCTTCTTCTCTGAAAAAGCTGTTTCCAGGATGAGGTCAGAACTGGTGGATGAAGACTTTATGGATGCCAACTTGTTCTGCTCCAGCTGGAACTGGAGCAGTCATTTTCTGAACCTGAGATGGAGTGCCATCTCTACACAGTTAAGACTGGCTGGTTCAGTTCAATAAAACCCCATTCTCAGGTCAGTAAGTATTTCTACCGGCTCAGGAAACTTCTAATCTCAATTTACTCTCTTCCAGTTTGAATTCATTGCACTTTGTCCTGTCACCCCATGTCCTTGTAAAAGGTTCCTCTTCTTTCTTGGAGGCTCTCTTCAGATACCAGAAGGCTGCAATTAAATCACCCTGAAGTCTTCTCTTTTTCAGGCTGAACAAACCAAATTTTTTCAGGCTTTCCTCACAGGAAATATCCTCCATCCCTCTAGTTGTCTTGGTGGCCTCCTCTGGACTTGCTCCAACAGTTTGATACCCTTCTTGTACTGAGAACCCCAGAGCTGGATGCAGCACTGCAGGTGGGGTCTCACCAGAGCAGAGCAGAGGGGCACAATCCCCTCCCTCACCCTGCTGTCCATGCTGTTTTGGATGCAGCCCAGGACACGTTTGGCTTTCTGGGCTGCAGGTGCACATTGCTGGGTCATCTCCAGCCTCTCATCCACCAGCACCCCCAAGTTCTTCTCCCCCAGGCTGTTCTCTATCAGTTCATCCCCCAGCCTGCGCTGATGCTGGGGGTTGCCCTAAGCCAGGTGCAGCATCTTGCACTTGGTCTTGTTAAACCTCACAGGGTTACCATGGCTCAAGCTTGTCCAGGCCACTCAGATGGCATACCAGCCTTCAGGTGTGTCAACAGCCCCACTCAGCTTGGTGTCAACTGCAAATTTGCTGTGAGTCCACTCAATCCCTGTGTCATTGATAAAGACATTAAATAGCACTTGATCCCAGTACAGACCTCAAGGGGACACCACTGGTCACTGGTGTCCATTGGGACTCTGAGCCATTGACAACTTCCCTCCAGACAGGATGGTCCAACCACTTGCTAATCTATCTAACAATTCACCCATTGAATCCATCTCTCTCCAACACAGAGGGAAAGATATTGTGGGGGCTGCTCAGGAGTCCAGATAAACAACACCCATAGTCCTTCCCTTGCCCTCTTGCAGTCACTCCATCACAGGAAGCCACTGGGTTGGACAGGCAGGATTTGCCCTTGGTGAGGCAGTGCTGGCTGTCCTGAATCACCTCTTTGCCCTCCACATGCCCTAGTGCAGCTCCCAGGAGGATCTATTCCATGTTCTTCCCAGGCACAGAGGTGAGGCTGACAGGTCCACCCCGGGTCCTCCTTTCTACTCCTTTTAAAGATAGGTACAATGTCTCCCTTTTCCCAGTCATCTGGGAATTCACCTGACTGCCATGACTTTTCAAGTATCATGGAGAGGGGCTTGGCAACTACATCAATCAATTCCCTCAGGACTCTGGGATGCACCTCACTGGGTCCCATAGATCATTATAAAACAGGACTGATTAATAATATGGCCACTTCTCTGCTCCCCATGGAGTCTTTTCCAATTTTATGGCAAGGCTACATTTTCCAAATTTGCACTCTTTTGGTAGCAGCTCTTGACCATTCTCTCTAAGGCTGCAGGGTGCTTTCCTGCAGTATTCCTGAAAAGCTGTAACACTGGCTTGTGCTACAGTTATAGATAGATTCTTTTCATTTCTTAAGGAGTTTATTTCAGTACACCCAGGGATATATAACCAGATCACACATGTTAGAGGCAGTATGAAAGACTCATAAAGTCGTTTCAGAAAGAGTGCCTAAGCAAGGCAATAGGAGGAGTGATGTGGTGGCTGGAATCACATAAGGCAAGGGGCTGTGTAGATTTTGCTGTAAGTACAGACAGCAAACCACTGAAAACTTTCAAGCCTGAGCAGAAAGTGCCTTCCCTACAGTGACAGAGTGGATAACAGGGAGACTCAAGACACATTTTCATTCTACACCATCTCCCTCTGAGTTGCTGTCTGAATCTGAATTTCTTTTCCACCACTCAGGACAGCTCTTCCTACTCAAGGTACAGGCTGCTAGTTCAGAAGTCTTGTTTGCATGTTTCATTTTTTGTCAAGTACTGTGCCTGGTAAAGAAATGAATTGGCTTTCAGGATCAAAATCCTGCCTAAAGAACTTCATTTTCACTGCCTCATGGAAAAGAAGGGTGTCACCTGGAAGAAGGGGCTTATCTCAGCTCTTAAGGGAGAAACTCCTTTGGAATCCATCATCCAGGGTCTTCGTGTGGATGTAAACTTCTGGGAACAGCAGAGGTAATCCTTGACCTCTTCTCTCCCTGTCTTGTGAAACTGGGGCTTCCTTCTGCCTTGCTTGGGGTCTTTCTGGAGTCACCAAGCCCTCAACCAGTTCTAGGAAAGATCACATGAGAAGTCTTCCTTGGAAGACCTATGTGCTATTTTCATAACCTGGGGGCTAAACAGCAGTTTTGAGTTTGGTATAATGGGTTTGATGGATGCTTGTGGTGGTCAATGAGTCACTCCTGACTGATCAGTGTATTCTAACTGGAGGATAAAAGCATGGTTTTGCATGTATTTTTTGGAAAGAATTTTAATTCTTTGTGCCTCCAATCTGGGTGCTTAGACTGAAGACAAGTGGACAGTGTTTTCAGGCTGCCTGAGCCCCAGTTCATCCAGCCCTTGAAAATCAGGAATAGTCTCTTTCCAAAATGGTAATGCAAATAATCTGAAGCTTCAAAAAGTTTGAGCAAGATTAAAATATGGGGGGCGGGGGGGGGGGGGGGGGAGGGGGAAGATCTATTCAAAGGAAAGGAAACATTTCATATCAGGCACCTAATTTTAAGCACCTGTGACTACATTTCGAACTGTAGCTAAATTACTATCATCTTATAGAGGATAGAGCCTGTTACAAAGGATGGAATCCCTTGAAAATGTATTTTTCAGCCATGTTGAGACTCAGAAGAAATCCAGGGGAAATAAACTGTGTTCATTGGTCTAGAAAGCATGGCCTGTGAGAAGTGATTGCAAAAGGACTAGAGGCTCTCTCAGACTTAATTTCTATGATGTTACTCATAGTATCTTTCCTGTATGGGCTTAGTGAGCTTTATAAATGTTATCTAATTCATATTACTGCCTAGGAGATAGAAGCAGAGGAAGCCGTGGGAGAAAAGTCTCCCAAAGTCAGAGACATTGCCAGGAGAAGATTTAAAATTAGGTTCTCCATCTCCATAAAAAATTAGAATGAACAGTAAAAAAAAAGTACATAAACTTCAGCATGCTAATCCATTGAAATAAATAGGGAAGTACTTCTTGACCAAAGGGAAGAATCAAAAAAGAATGATGAACGTCTACAACAAAATTGTCTGCCTTCGTCTGGAGCTTCCTACAATCTGTCACAGCAGTACCACTGAGAGAACTAAAGCAGGGGAATCAAACCATGATGTTCTTCTATGACTCTATCAGTTGCTGAATGTAAGAGAAAACTAGCTTTTTGTGACAATAATACAATGTTATGTGCATACTGAAGTCAGGCTGTGGGGATACACTTAAAGGCACTGAAATAATTTACCTTCTTTCTTGAAGAAGTATCTTTTCCTGTGGAGGGAAAGGGATGCTGGAGACAGTTCACTAATGGCAAAAATATTGGTAAAATCACCAAGCAGATTACCTAAATAGAAATAACTGGTCTTCAGCTACATGCCAATAAGACCATAGCGAGGATAAGTGATGGCCTTGCAGTTCATCTCGTGTTCCAGGCTTTCCATGGAAGGAGAAATGCTGACTTCAGTCCCTGTGTCAAAGCCTGTTCAAGACTTTCAGGCAAAGCAGGACAGCATGAGGGAAGGTGCATACTGAGGGAGTTGCTTTACTGTTGCTCCAGTGTGCTTCAGCCTGCCCTCTTATGATGAAATTGAATGAAGTAGATCTATTGTGCTAAAAGAGGAATTTGATAAACATCTTAATGATACCTATGCTGGGGACTCCTCTTGAGCACCCTCACCCACAACAGCTCACATCAGACATTTTGCTGACTGTCTTCAATTTTACAGGGACAGGCATGTAGCAGCTTTGGTTGAGCACAAGGAGGAGCACGAAGCAGGCCTTTGAAAGGTCTGTTAGTAGGAATTCTTTCCCCACTCCTTCAAACTGAATCTTGTAGGCTGCAGGAATCATCTCTCCCACCCTTAATTGGTAGCTGGCTGTCTAAGGGCCCCCTCTCTATTCAAGGGACAGAGGCAGGTATTTGCAGAGGGTGACAAACTCTTTTAAGTTACTCCACCTTAGGCTGCAATGAATCACCTTATGAAGGGAGCTCTCTTTGGTGATATAAACAGCCTTACAGTGTAGACAGCCAACCTGTGCTTTGATATTTCAGGTAACCTGAATTAAGTCTTCAGGGTTTTGGTGATGAGAAGCCATTTATTTTGGAAAAACATCAAGTCAAATAATTTAGTTTTGCTTTTCTTTGGGGCCAAAGTCTTTTTTAGCAGCTAAGCCTGATAATGCTGTCTACTTCCATTGCTGAAGAGGAATAGTTCTAAAGTAGGTTTAAAGACCATTCCAGGTGGTGATGAACCCAGAAGCAGGAACAGATTTGTTATGGCACTGTGAATACTCTGCCCATGCCCATGAAAACTGCATGTGCTACCTATCATGGCACAGAAATAAGGCTGCAAACCTGTCCTCCTCTTCCGCTACATCCTCATACCCATGCAGGTGTTTTAAAACTGTGTTTTAGGAGAGGTAGGAAGATACATAAAAGTAAAACAGTTTCTTTTGATGGCTTATGCAAGTTGCCTCAGTAGCTGCTCAGGTGTCACAGTACTTCCTTACAGCTTTAGGGCACTTCACAGGGCCTTGGAGGAGTAAACCTTGACAACAGGGATGCAAGTAAACTCAGAGTCCTAGATACTCTTAAGATACTCTGCATTACTCACAGAAGAACAACACAAGGACCTATCAGTGAAATCTGCCCTTCATGTTAACCTCTCTGTACAAACATTGTGGTGCTCAGTACCCCGTCACAATGCTTGGTTCAGTTTGCAGAAGGCATTCTCCCAGCTGAGGGACTGGTTATTTGGGGTTCTCTTTATTGCACTCCACTACAGTGCAGGACCAGGCCCTATTTAATGTACACTATCCAGGCCCTTCTCAGACTGTAGAGTTCTGCTTTTCCCTCGTGATTGTGACTCTAGCTCTGTCAGGCTCATCTCTGAGTCCTTCACAGATATTACTGTATTTGCCTTACCACATTTATGAGATGAAGCAATACAATTACATCCATTTTGCAAGCATCCACTAATTTGTGGAACCTGGTTTGTAAACTGTTTTTCTCCAAAGCAAAGTACTGTGCTGGGACAGGGTTCTCATCTGTTGTAACTTCTGGTTCTTGATCTTCACATTGTTTCGTGGAACATAAGGATCACAACAGCAGAGGCTATCTGTGAAAATCTTAGTCTCAGTAGAAAGGGAAGGTGCTTAATTTGTGTACTAGAATTAGCCACTTTAGGGTGGGTAGGATAAAATCAGCTCTAAGTGTCTCACTCCCTTGATGAAACTTGTGCCTGCCCTGTGGTAAGCTTGCAGATTCCAGTAGTATTTGTGGCACAGAACTTGGCATCTCTGAAATGCAGGTATTCCCTGATTTTGCTTCTCAGGAATCTGCAGGACTGCTCAGTGAAACTGAACCCAAAAGACACAAATGGCTCCAAACAGTCTTCGGTGTTCTCAGAGACTGACCTCACACTCCTGTGCACCTACCTGGGAGACCCTGCTGTGGGGTTTCTGAGAAAACTCCCTGTGGAGAGTCCAGCAGCTCGAAGCCAGCTTGATAGCCACACTACACAAACTTACATACATAATGGATCTGATCTTAGCCATCTTCTGACAAGTTTTGTCTATGGGTGGAGACACCACTTCCTTCGTAACTTCTATAGAGAAAACAGAAGAATACCAAAGGCTTCAGATAAGTCATCAAACCTCTTTTCACTGCCCACAGCTAACTAGCCACACACAGTCTGTGGTACTACAGACTTCAAATTCTTCTCCAACCTCAGCAAAAGAGGATGACTGTGGTATTTTCTGTACTGTGGTATATTAAAGTTTATTGCATCCTCTTTATCTCTTTTTTTATTTTTATTTTAAGGTGTTACTAATTGCTGTCTCATAATGGGAACAGAAGAGCTAGCTTACAGCCCTGTCACAAGGGAGGTATTTCACACCTGCTTTGTCAGTTGAATTGTTGTAGATTGGCTGTTTGTGCCACTGTGCAAAACAGTCTCAGATTGATAGGAAGCCAAGTCCATCTGTATTTGTAAAGCTCTCAGATCACATTGCAGGAGTTGTTTTACACTTAGCACATGCAAACTAGTTTGTCATTCTTCTTGGAAAGATTGTGTAAGTGTTAAGATGAAAGCAAGCCACAAGTAAGTGGTAAACCTAACTTCAATGAAAAACTTGTGTGAGCAAGAGAATTTATAGGAGAACTGATACTTCTGCCTCAGTTGTACTATAGGATGCTGAGATAAAGACCTACATAAAGACTTACAGGAATCCTAGGGAAAAAATATTTTAATTGCCTAAAGTGCCTAAAGTTCACCTGAACTCTCAAAACCTATCACTTGTTAGTTTGGGGAGTTAACTTGTACACTGGTGCTCCATTTTACAAGACTTCATCAAGTTACACTGTATTTTCAATACTATTGGATATTGGAGAAGTTCACTGTCTATTACTGTTTTTCACACTGTCCAGGGACCATTTCTTGTCTGCTAGTTGTTCATATGTTAAGTGTATTAAACATTAAATGCTTGCACAGCGCTCAACACTGGCACTTCCAAATTCCCTCCCTCCACACATTTCACTGAAAAGACTGCCAGGGAGGTCCAAGCCCCCACAGCCTGTGGCTTTTTAATCTGAAATCAGGGTGTCTCTCCTGAGGTATAATCTAACATTTTCTCTGCCTGAGAAAGAAGCTTTAAAAAATTAGGGCCAAAGGCTCTGGACACGAGCAACAACCTGGAGAAGGTGTGTCAGAACACTGTGACAAGTGAATACACTTTGTCAGCTAGCTTGAGAATCAGCATGAAGGAAGAGAACGGGATGACTCACTGAGGGGAGAGACAGACTGGCCAGCTGACACTGGATTGCACTGGGATGGATGAGAGAGGACACCTGATTATCTTCTTCAGGACAAGAGAAGGAAAGGAGCTGTTGGCAGAGAAAGAGAGAGCAAGCAACTGGGCACAGGAGTCATCTAAGGGCCACCAGAGTGGTGAGCAGACCTCTGAGATTTTCGGGTTCCTAAAGAAAGTTAAAGTTAGGCGTGCTTCAGAGCCTAGCGGTGCTATGAGGTCATTTCAGAAGAAATTGCAAACCACATGAAGTTTTGTATCTCACTTCTGGGTTAATTTACTAATGCATGTGGGGTTTGTACTGGATGATGTGTTTTGGTTATAATGTATTTCTAATTAAGAAGAGCAAAACCCACACAAGGTATGAGGCAGAAGATGCTGTGAGGTGTGTTTCTGTAGCCAAGATTCTAGTGTGAGGACTACAAGTAGTTATAGTGTGTGACCACAAATGAGCAATGTCATTGATTTTGGCTATTCCACCTATCCTTCTTTATAATTTGAGTTTAAATAAGAGAAAGAGGTAATATATACTTCTTACCTGGATCTTTTTAACTCTGATGTCACGCCCCGGGAAATATTATGGGAATTCCCAATGAGTGCTGTATCCTGCCATACTGAATTCAGTGGTGGATCTCAAACATGTGACAGATTTCTCATGACCCTAGCCTGGGGGGTGGGCATCTGAACATCTGAACATCTGAAATTCAGTCTCACACCTTCTTAAGCTTGGGCTGTCCTATGTAAGTCAATAGAACTGAGGAACACTGTGAATGTTCTGAACTTGGCAATCATAGGCTGGAGAAAAGCCAGAAGGAATCACAAACAGCACCACAATTATACGTTATTATTTTGCTTTTCTAACTGTCAGTGCTCCTTTGCAGTGCTTTGCACAATATTAGCATACTTCACTTACTTTAAAGGCCTGGGAGGTTTTTGAGGATGTGCACATTTGGCCAAGAGGCCTTGGAGTAGAGTAAGGTCAGACCTGGATAAGGTCACGGTGCCACAGGCATGATACTACAAAAGGACAGAGAAACATGAGAGAGAAAAGTCTGTGGAACATGTTAGATGAAAATCAATAGCTAGAAAGTTCAAGTCCTTCAGAACATACAGTTCAGAACTAGGTAGGGAAATGTTACTAAATGTGAAAAGTGGTATTCAGTAGTTTAACTGGAAATATGATATCAATGGTTTCAATACAGCTTGGTCTCTGGAGAAACAATAATTGCTTTAGATGTGCAACATCTCATTAGAAGATCTGTTCTACAAACAGCAATAATTTCCTTATTCCATCCTTTTCTGAATAGTGATCATGCTTCCACTAATTTACTGGAACAAGATTGAGCTATATATTTTGGCATATATATTCACAGTATCACACCCAGCCCCAGAAAATCCAGGTGACATTAAACCTGACCCTTACTTGGTGCTTTTGCAGTGGTATTTGCAGCTGGCAGCATCTCAGCACATGGAAACTAACTGATTTGGTTATGAGTAGATTGAAAAATTTCTTTTACCAATTTTACTGTGTGTCAGTACCCTTGAAACTGAGGAAGTAGTGCATCTGCTACCTGCTTTATTCCAAGATTATTACACCTGCAGTGAAAAGTAGATTGTCGTTGACAAGTTTCTGCCTAAAAAAAAAGTATAATTGAAGAAATGGCACTACCAACTCATTATTATTATCCTACACATACATTATTATGAATATAGTGCTCTTTTCCAGAACTCTTTCAGTGCACACAAGTGCAAAAATTTTTGAACCTTGCTTAATGTCTCCATAGACTCTTTCCACCACATATAAGAGTAGCATAAAATCTTGTGGTCCAAACCATTAAAAATAAAATTTCATGTGTAGAGAAGAGGCACAATGTTTCTGGTTGCTCTGCTGTGTACAAGTGCTTTGGGATGATGCTGGGTTTATTTTTGTCTCTGTTCTAGTTGTTCTTACAATAAAAGGGGCAAAATACCTACATGCATTATTCCTTTTTGCAGCCACATTACAGAGAGGAGGAGCCTGCTGAAGGGAAAAGTGTCCTCAGAATCTGCAGTCTGTGAGAGATTGCCTATGCTTGTGCAGAGGATGTGGGGCTTGGATCTACACTCCTGAATTCTTAAACACCAGTCTTTTAAATACAGCAGTGGAAGATGAGGAGAGGGGACTCTTCAGTGAGCCCAGCAAAGCACATTTTTTACTCTTTGGTTAAGGCTTCACATATCATTTGGGCTAAATTCTGCTACCACACGCACACACAGAGCATTATTTCAGTAGAAGCTGTAAAAAAAAAAAAAAAAAAAAAAAAAAAAAAAGAAAAAGAGTAGAAACTGGAGTTTGACCCTTGTCTTGTAACCTGGAGAGAATCTTACTGCTCATTGGGAAAGTGTCAGTGGATGAAGGGGCTGGTCAGACAACATGTCCATTATCCCTTCTTCTCAAAATATCAGTTAAAGCAGAATATATAGATATAAGATCTGTTTCTTCTCCCTTCCTGATCTGAAAGATCAACAGGTAAAATGATGGTAAGTGTCACTGAATATTTCAAACAGAAATACATTTATCCAAACTCCAAAATCTGGCCACAGGGAGAAGATACCTGACCTGAGATGCTGACCCACGCTTCTTTTCAATCATTAAAGTCCTTATGCAGTCTAATAAAACCCACAGAAATGCAGAAACAGAGAGTTTTATTTCTAAATAGAAGTTTTCTGAGAAGTAAAACAATATAATAATTGAGTTGCAGGGCATTTCTTATCCATTGGGGAAGAAAAACCTAGAAATGTTACTTATGCTGTCTATAATAAAAGAAAGAAGCATTTTCTATACCATATAGTTAATAGCAAGAATATTTTGGCACCAAGGTTATTAAAAAAATTAGGAATGATAAAAAATTGAAATTATATTTTCAGAAGGAAAGGTAGAATTAGGGAAATATTTAAAAAATTTATTACCTTAAAAAAACCCCATTGACAATATGCAGGCTGTGTTTTCCCTGATTGCAGTTGTTCTCTTGCTTAACTTTTAAAAATGTGTTTGCAGTAATACTACCTCAATATAAATGTTATCTTTTCCCTGTGATTTTTTTTACTGGGATTTAGAGAATAAAGCTTCCTCAGCAGAAAAGTGGAGATAAGACTTATTTTGCTGAAGAGCTTCAGGGTGCCTCTCAATTCCATCAGATGCATTTTATGTGGTACCCACCCAAAAATAAGCAAACTCATAGTTTCCTTATCCTGATGGAGGCTTGTGAGGCAGGCTGTCAAGAACCAAGACAAAAAAAGGTGTAGCTAATGTTTATTCAAAGAAAGCATTTTTAAAATGGCAGAAGATAAAGATATTTGGGAAAAGAGATGGAGCCTACTTTGCTACAGGTCATTTTATGAGGCACAGAGTTGGAGCTCCCACAGCTCCAGAGATGATGCAGAGCCTCCAGCTGCTCTGAGGACGTTTTCAGGTGTAGGAGCCTCCACAAGTATAGGGGACACCTGGAGCCATTGCTTTGTCATTTTTGGAGGCGTCGCTACCAAAGGCTGCTCTGGGTGGCAGCAGTTCCAAGGATTCCAGGGCTGTGCCCCTGGGACCATCCCACAACGAACAGACTCCTGAGCTGAGGGTGTTTTTCGTCTGGGAGCTGAGGCAAGGGGGAAATTGTGATGGTGTCTGAGGCGATTCTTCTTTGCAGTATGAAGCAATCCCATGCCTGTCCACTTCCCTGCTTTCCAGAGAGCTGTCACACACTTGTCCCAGGGATGTAGGGTTTCAGCTTCCACAAGGCAGAGCATACTTGAGGGTGAGGCAGAGGCGATGCTTTTGTCAGAGGAGAAAATAGATACTAGAGGAAGCAGCCTGCTTGCTGAAGTCTATTAAAGGAGCTCTAAAAAGTAATTAAAAATTGTTCTGTGGCGATGTGTGATCACCATTTTACAAATGCACTGATTCTCTTGGGAAATCAATGCCACAAGTTCTTCTGTGGCAGTTCACAGCACATCCCAGCTGGAGGCACAGGCATACTGCATCTCCCAGGGGATGCTGCACACATGGTACAACCCCAGGACCACAGCAGACCTTTGGGCAGCCCCTCAGACCAGCAGAAGGCGGCTCAGGTGTGCTCACAGGACCCCTGCACTATCAGACCAGCCGGAGAGCTGGCTGGGTGCCGAGAGCGACTGTCCAGCCCCGGCACCTCCAGCAGGGCCGGAGAGGACACGGCCACAGGACTGAAGGAGTCCTTTCAGATGGGCCTTGAACGTCACGCCAGCGAAAGCGTAGATGATGGGGTTCAGGCAGCAGTGGATGAAGGAGATGGTTTCTGTCAGCTGCAGGGCCAGCGCTATCTGGGAGCTGGCCTTGCAGTCATTGATGATGTGCAGGCTCTGCAGGGAGTCGAGGAACAGGGCGATGTTGAAAGGAGTCCAGAAAAGGAAGAAAACGATGACGATGATGAAGATCATCTTGATCGCCTTGACCTTGTTCTGGTTTTTGCATTTTTGCAGGTTTTTTAGTATCTGAGTGTAGCAGCAAACAAGGATGCTAAAGGGAATTAAGAGACCCAAGATATTGGCTGCAAACTGAGAAGCAACCTTCCAGGTATTGTCACCTGGGGGGTATGTGGGGACACACTGCAAAGCCTGCTCGATCTCCAGCTCCTGGCTGAACATGATGTTGGGCACAGAAGCCAAGCCAGCCACCAGCCACAGGATCAAGCTGATGATTATGCCACAGGTGGCTGTCCGTATCCTCATGGCATAGACAGCATGCACAATTGCTATGTACCTGTCTACGCTCATGAGGGTTATAAAGAAGATACTGCTATAAAAACCTGTGTAGTAAATGCCAGCCATTATCTTACACATGGCATTGCCAAAAACCCACTGGTCTGAAGCATAGTGGGCTTGGAAAGGGAGGGGCAAAACGAAGAGGAGATCAGAGGCTGCAAGGTTCAGCAGGCAGATGTCAGTCATTGTTGTCAGCCTTTTCCTGGTCAGGAGAACCCAGAGGACCAGGGAGTTTCCCAGGAGGCAGAAGATAAACACAAGGCAGTAAAGAATTGGCAGAAAGAGCGATTTGAACCTGCGGAAGTTGTTTCCTTCATTACACGGAGCAGTGTTTTCATCGTATCCATAGTCATATTCTGTTGTGCCCAGGAACTGGCTGGTGGGATTCATCTCAGATATCTGTGCAGGAAAGAGAAAGGGTTAAAAATGTCTGGCTGTCCTGGCACAGCACTCCCACAGTGGCTTCTGCTTCTGTCTGTGCTGTGTTGAGCCTGTGGGTCAGCCTCCAGGCAGAGGGGGACTGCAAAATGCAGTCTTGGTCTCACTGGTTGGAGGAGAACATCTGTACCACACAAAGGGCTGCCCTGCAGCCTGCTGATTGTTCCTATACATGTGTAAGTGTGAGCACTGGGATGCTCTCTGTTTCCCTGAAACTGCTTTAGTGCCAGTGGACCAGCCGCTCATCATTACGACAGGGAAAAATTCATGTCTCTGAATAGTCATAACGATAAAAAAATACAAACCCTGCATCTGATCTAAGGATCTCAATTTTCTTGTGCTCCCTGGGGTGTGGAAGCTTTTTGCCTGCAGCATGAAGACCCTCATAAAAGTGTTCTGCCTGCTGAAGCCATCACCAAGCAGCATAACCTCATTTTTAGCAGAGCTGATCAGGGCTAGGTACTGGCCCAGAGTGCAGACATGCAAGCTGCTTTACCATGGGTGGGTCCTGGATTGCATACAAAAAGCTCTGCAGCAACAAGTTCACTGGGCTGCACAGCAACACTTGCATTGCAAAGCTCTGAGCTGCCACCAACCTCCAGGGCAGCTGGTGAGCACCTTGGCTCTGCCTTTTGCCACAACACAGCAGCTTAGTGCTCCTGCCTATTCTGTCCAGCTTCAGTTTTCTAGCGTAGAGAAACCCAAAACATTAGTAGGAGTGGTTTCTCTCTCATTTCTGAAGAATTGCAGTGAAGGCAGCCTCAAAATAGTAAAATAATCTGATAGGCTCTCCAAGAGTGAGTCAGTGCTTTAGCCACCTTTTTTATTGTTTCAGATGTCAGTTCATGACCCCTATAAAAGTGGATCGGGTTTCCAGACTTGAGTGTTCACATTTTAGGAAGTGATGATTCTTTCAAAAGAGTTTGGCTTTTCACTGCTAAGACATTTGAAAGTTTAGGCTGTGCTGCACCTGTGTTGCACCTGCTTACAGGTTGACCACATCTCGAAAGAGCTTCAAAGACACAGAGTTTCCTGGAAGGAAGAATCATTTGTAATAATCACCGCTCTTAAAATGAAGTAATAGCATGAATGGAAGTGATTAATTCTATAGAAGCAGAGGATGTGCTCTCCTGAATTAAAAATTAATGCCTGAGGATACAAAAAGAGAGAGAACAGTGAAAACTTTTTGTATTGATAGGAAGGAATCACAATTCATCCCTTCTTGCCTGGCTGTGCCAACTGTCAGGGGAACAGAATAATCTGTATGTACAGCCCAGAGGATTGCCAGTGTCCATCCTCTGCTCCAGGTATGGATGCTGCTCATGCCTCACTGACCTGTCTCAGCTTTCCTTGGGGCACCAGAACTGTTTCAATTGGTATGTGCAGCGCAGAGAAAACTGTTACAAATGCAGCATTCAACCCCAGAGAATTCCTTGCTCAGAAATAACAAATAATGAGAGAAAAGCCATGCTGCAACCCACATCAACAGTGTAATTCTCTGTTATATTGAGCTCTTAGCTGTAGCTAGGACATCTGCATTATTAATTTTAACTTTGTATAAGGCATAAATCTTCAAATATTTAGTTGGTGAGCCACTAGATAACGGCTCTTCTTGCAGCAACAGATAAAGATAGAAAATATTTCCTGCTAACGCTTTTGATGTGTCAAACTGACACACTGACTAAGTGATGCAGCACTGGCTCTCATTTCTTAATTGTCTGTCAAGAACCTCTTAAAAGCAGTTCATAGATTCAACTACCAAAACTAAAAAAAATATTCAAAAAATAATGAATTCTCTGTTGTAGATGTATAGATCTATAAATATGTAGATAGATATGTAGAGATACATAAATCTAGATGTATAGCTATAAAGCATCTACTACCAGCAAAATTCAAGTGTTTTTCCTGGGCTGAACAGTGACTGGAGATGCTCTACTTCAGACCACCCTTACACCATTCATGCCTTCAACAGCTCCCAAGCAGGCCACAGCAGTTTCCATTTCCCCTCCTCTCCACACTGCTCAGCAGAACAGCCAAACTGATAAAGCAGCTGTACAGAGGCTATCAAGGGAGAAGTGGCTGCTGCAGGTCCCCTGGTTGCCCCAGCCAGCCCGGTAATAGCACACTGAATATGGATGGCCTTTACCTTTGACAGCAGGAAGCCTCTGCTCTCTCAGGTGGCCCTGGCCCCCTTCTCCTCGTCCCCTGCTGCTGGGGCTCAAGGTTTCCGGGAGGTTTACTTCACCTTCGCTTCACGGCTGCGATTTGGTGATAAGTGGCTGTCGAATGGGCAGCTGCCAGATGCAGGATAGGCTTGGAGGCAAATAGAAGATTTTTTTATCTGTGGTAAACAGGAAAAGAGTGAGAGGGCTATCAGGCACCTTCTGTGAAACAAAAATCAAATACATCTCTTCTTTAACTCTGTAATGGGTAGCACTCTTTTTAATGTGTTTGCTAAGCCCTCCTTCTTCACAGCCTCCTTGATTTAAGTGAAAAAATTTAAAATTTCAGATGTCTCCATCACAGGAGACACCCTAATAAATTTGCAGCTTTTTACTGAAGCTGATATATAATTTTCACTTTCTTCAGCTAGTAACAACTTGTATAATCCAGTCTGTTTATATCCCTCCCCATTAAAAACTCATTAGCATTTTGAGCAAAATAAGAACTCACAGCTACTGATATCACTTTGCCATATTTTTTAATCAGTTCTTATTTAGTGGGGATATTTCAGTTTCTTTGCTACCTTGGGGTTTTTTCAAGTTTATTTTAGTGACTTGAGGATGGAAAAGGACACAATATTGAAATGAAGACAGGCTTGAAAATTTTTATTAATTTGCTTTAAAGTACTTATGTTTAGTGGAACACTAAAACTGTAAATTGTGGGGGTTTATAAGTCAGACAAATTATTTTATTAATCATTTTATTCACTTTCTATTCATTAATCTCAATAGGCACAATTTTCCTGACTTTTAAGAGCACAGGGAATACCAGAGGTTCACTCAAGAGGTCCCAAACAAGTATGTGGCAGATCCATAACACAATTTTTGCTGAAGTTATTCACATGTTCGTTGGTTCCAGTTCCAACCCAAAGAACCTTTACAGGTTACTGATTGCTGTTGCATAAGTGAGTAGTGAAATAGTCTCCAGGAGAAGAAAAGCTAAATACTGCAGGCAGAAAGAAGAAGAAAAGTGAGAAAACAGGCTGGAGGAAAAAAGAAGTAATATGATGAAGGACCTGGGATTAGCCTGTAGCACAGTCAGGAAAAACCTGTCCCATGAGGTATTCAAAATACTAACAGTGACCAGAGCATCATCCTGCCTCCAAGTACCCAGCTGGTCTTATTACACAAGAGACACCAGCTCCTATTTTTCTGCACATATTTTTTTCAGAACTAATTTTTGAGAATTGTTGCTTTTTTGCTGTTGTACAGAGCTTTATTTTATTGTGTTCTTTAGATACTAATTATATGATTATTAATATGTCAATAGTATAGTCCTCATGTTACAGACACACAGTATGACATAATGTAGCTTTATTCTATTTAGGTTTATTTATATTTGCTTAGAAATCAATAAGGTCAGCTTTCATTATTTCTTAGGAACAAAACATTAATAAATTAAAGACGCCTCCTCTTCCATCATATGCTTTTTTTGCATTAGTTTGGTTGATATGTTATTAACACATAAAAAATAAAGCAATAATTTGACATTAAACCAATACAAGAATAAAACATTTCTGCATTTTAAGACATTAGTACATATTCTAAAATTGAAAAAAGTCTTGTATTTTTTCTAGAGTTATTTTCTGCTGCACAAATTATGATCTTGCAAAAAGATTTCAGTTCATTCAAAATGCATATTTTTAACTGGGAAATCTCCCAGCCGTGTATTTTTACCAGCCACAATTCTGCACAGTCAGGCAAAGGGAGGCATGAAGAAGGGAGAGGCAGTATGGAAATGCTCCGTGAGCTGGAGAAAATTGGAGCAAGCAAAAAGATGCAGATGACCTAAAAGGTGAGGAAAAGAGCTTGAATTCAAGAGAACAAAAGCTAAAAGAGAGGTGAGCATGCCTGGTGACTGATATGGCTGGAGGATGGCTGGGCTGGCTGCTGTACTTGGGCAGACCAAGGCACATGGATAACAGCTTGGTAGCAAGGAGAGCAAGGAAAAAAATGTAGTGCTGCCAGTGTTTTGGAGAAAACAGAAGAATTATGGAGTGTGATGTAACCTTTCCAAGAGTAGCTCTGCTGTGTTTTGGGAAGTGATATACAGGTGTGAGTCCCTGGCCCCACCTGCTTTCAGGAAGGTTTATGTGCCTGCTACTGCTTCTGTGGTGGTTGGTGTTCCTGACACACAGCCAGAACCTGAGCTTTTCTCAGCAGAGAAAGACAGTTCATGAAAGGAGGGAGAGGATGTGATTTGTCAAAAGCAGTGGAAGGAATGGAGTAGAGATGAGGTTAGGAAAGGTGCCATTTCTCACTGGCAGGTGTGAGGGTGGGTGGGAGATGAAACCCACAGGGGTGGGCTTGAGAACTGGAGAGATGATAATCATGATGTTGGCTGAAATGAAGATAGTTACAATGATGAAAACTAATAGGAGATGCCTGTGTTGGGGGACAGGGAAAACCCACAGACAGATTTTATTCTTCTCCCCATGCTGAGCCCTACTTGCTCTCTTACAGGTAACCCAAGGGGGGCATGGGCAGACAGAGCCCTGCTGGGCTGAAGGGCGGTAGAGATAAACAACCACCACTGTTCACAGACGTGGGGTGCTGCAAGATGCAGGTGTGCTGAACTTCCCTTGAAAGCACAGAGGAAAGTATCTGGTGGAGGGAGGAGAAGAGGTGCACATTTCCAATTTCCTTCGTATCAGCTATGAGCCAGGCTGTAATGACTCGTATCCTTCTCGACACTTTTTCAGTCTGTGAGTAGCAAACACCAAACCCTGAGTTACACGGGCTACACAGTCAAACCTGAACTTTCTACAGCCCTTTGTAGTTCACCTGAGGAGGATAAAAAAGAAAATGTGGTAAACCAGCAAGAATGGTAAGACAGGAACACAGAAGTTAAAGGTCACTTGCACTCGAAAGTGCTCAATGCTAGCAGAAAAAGGTGCAGAGAGGCTGCAAGGTGGCAGGATGAGCAGTGCAAGGGCTCAGTGTGGTAAAGCAAGATCATGGCAAGGATTTGTTTGCTACATACAGACAACCCAGTGAAGACACGGCCAGGGGAAAAGAGAATTGTCTCACCTTAAAAGAGTACAGCCGTATGACAGCAATATTTACCCCCTTGGGCACAAGTGAGTTTGCTGCTGAGGCTCGGGGGCTGTGGGGCAGGCTTGCTGTGGGAGAAGAGACAGTCAACTGGTGTAAAATGGTCCTTGGTTAAATGTCTGGAGGGGATGCATGACCCAGGGGCTCTCATAGCCAGGGATAGGACAGCTGGCACCAGGCAACCCCCCCAGGACCTCAGGATGTTCCCAGGTGCTGGGTGGGACCTGAGGAGCAGTAAGTTCTCAAAACTGTTTGTTAAGAACTTATCCAGAATCCACCCCAGAGCTTCCTTTGCCAGGAGCCCTGACTGCTGTCCTGCAGTGTCCCTCCAGGTAAATTTTAGCTGGTCCCTAATACCAGGGCTAGCAATACTCTCCATACTCCTGTGGGATTTCCTGTGAGAAAGAAATACCTTACAGCAAAACAGAGACAGCTGGCTATAGGCGTCTCTGGTGCTCCAGCCTAGGGCCATTTTGAGTCCATGCACCCACTCAGTACTGTGAACTAGAGGAGGGAAGAGGCATATGGCATCACCACTTTGTGAAAAGGCTGGTGCAGGCAGTCCCCATTCAGGTTTAAAAACATAGCAAAAATATTGATATACGAGGAGCTTTCTGTTTTGTCTGCTCATGTTTTGGCAGTGGCTGTCAGGGTCAGTCTGCAGCAGCCACCACAGCCCCAGACAGATGGCAGGGCTGGGGAGTCTCCAGTGTCTGTGCATCACAGTGCTCATGCTTCCCTTTTAGCTGCCACCACAGCCATTCCCTTATTTGCGCTCAAAGTTGCAGTTTCTGCTGCTTTATCTTCTGTCAGAAAAGTTGCTTCAGTGTGGAAAAAACTCCCATGCAACCCTTCATACATCTGAAGACACGGTCAGCCCAGAAGTGATCAGCACATCAGAGTAATACAGACTTTCACTCCCCCAAACTACTCGGAGCCCCAAGCATCAGGGAAGAGACACTTCACTGAAGCCCTCTGTTACATGGAAAGACTGTGGCAAATGCTGCAACCAAAAGGAATCTTGATGTGAGACAAACAGCATGGCCACATCTCCAGCTCCTACAGCCAGAAATGTTCACTGCCAGTGGAGACACCCTGTGCACACCAGCTCAGCCTCTGACATCAGTCCCAGTGCCATCCCTGCAGTTCCTCAGCCTGGGGGTGATGGTCAGCTGAGCTGCTGCAAAACCCCTATGCCTGCTCTTGTAGGAACTTCTCCTTCTCCCTACAGAAGGTCTAGATGAATTGAGTTTGAACACAGAAAGAAAACTGTAGCTGCCACCAGCAAGAGCTTGTTTTGGCCTCAGGAGTGGCCAGGTTGATACCACAAGCCCTGGTATCGCTCTTGTTGTTCGCTAAGGCGGGTGGGCGGCACCTTTCTGACACCACAGCACAGACTCTGGTGTTGGGATAGCAGCCATTAGGAAAATATGGCAAAAAAGCAGAGTGAGAGAGCCTACCTGATAGGGTATTTTACAAGAGAAGGTTAAGTATTTCCTGGATCTGCTTGCTATCACACCACCCATCTAGAGAGTAGAGGACATGTTTACCTCAAAGTGATGCTCAACTCCCATCTGTCTCAGAGCTGTGGTAACCAGCCAAGTCAGGTGCTGTTATCCAAGAAGATGACTTTCCTCTGCCTTTGCTCAACAGCAAAATAAAAGAAGTTTCTTAGTCAAAAGGAGGCCTTTCCCTTTCAGACCCACTCTCACTTCACATCTCAGAGGGCTTACTGTGTCATATTGGAAGAGGGAAGAGATACTTCAGCAGAGGAAAACAAACAGGATTAACTGCAAAAAGGGTTATGGGATGTTCAGAGATGCTGGGTTGCTAGGCTAAAATGCCTTGCAAAATACCAGCCATCATCACTGTTGGTGAGAAAAACATTGAGGACAGCTCAGCTTTGCAGAAGGTAGCAGTGGGGGGTCAGGATGAGCATGTCCTCTGCAGCGTGGGAGCAGCTTGGCAAGCAGTGTTTGATGAATGTCCCACCCCAGATTCCTACTCCTGGCCATCTCTCTGTCCCAATAAACCTCTCCTAAGTGTCTCTGCTGCCTGTTTGGACCAGCCACTGCCCTTCCCCAGCTGCAGCACCCTCAGTGAATCCAGTGAATCCCTTGTACCTATCTTCTTCAGGGCAGGAGGGACTGGCAAGGGGGACACCAAGCCCTGGATGTCCAGGGATGGCAGTCACCTGTAGGGTACAAGAGGAAATGCCACAAAGGAGCTATCTTTTGAGGAATTCTTGCCTGCTTTAGTTATTTTCACAATGTTTGGGTCTATCAGCATCAGCTATCAACACACCATCTTAGCAGGACCCCAGTATCTTAATGAAAATTCATTTCAGCAGACCACTGCCAGCGTAGAGGTAAAAATCTGTCATGTGGCAGAATGTTTCACTTCCTTTTCTTGATAAGAATAACATATTTGTATGCCCGTACACAAAGGGGGGTGAGACTTTGTGACCAGGTAAGATTCTGAGTGATGGCTTTTTTAACATCAAAAAAGTATATTTTTGTTGACTAAAATATCTCTGAAAGTCCCAAGTTGTTTGGGGTAAGGATTTTCCCCCTCCAAATCAAGAGGGAAAAAAAGAACAACTGCACTACTTTATTCTGAGAAGTCCCAGACAGAACACTGCCATTTTTCATTTTCAAATGTGTCATTTTCAAATATAGCATTTTGTTTTATAAATAACCTCTTCTTTTAACCCTTCTTCCTCAAACGCAAGCAGACGTCAAAGTTTCAAAAACTTTCCAGTAGAACTAAGATGTGCCTGTTCTGCTGATAGCAGGCAGAAATTTTTATTTTTCTTTTCAGCTTGATCAGCAAAAAACCTGACACCCTCCACTAAAATGTGGGGTTGTGTTACCGTAACAAAGTGCTTGTATGTGCAGACATGTACAAATGTGCACCAGAAAAACCTACTGGGCATTGTTCTGCCTCTCTCTCCTGCAGCAGATGCTCAGTGCAATAAAAAAGGCTGTGAGCCAGGGAAGCCTCCAAAAGCTGTTGCTGAGTTTGTGTAGGAGCAGCAGCTGGAGGTGTTTGGTGAGGCCGGGACCAGCTCACTCTGCTCCACGCTCTGCTGTTCGCTGCCGGCCCCGAAGCCACGAGGATTATGGCTCTGACAGCTGCAGCCTTGCACAATCGTTTGGTTTCACCCAAGCAGAAATCAGAGCATTGCAAAACTCCCAGCACAGTAACTCATTCATAGCAGTGTCAGCAGTGAGTGGAATTTTCTCACCCAAGCGTTACGACAGGGTAACTGTGGGACACGAAGGAGTAAACAAATACAGCTCTTGCCTATGGAGTCTTTGAGAACAAAAATCTTCTCTTCATCTGTCCCTTTCTTGATGCTTTTTCTTCTCACCCTGAAGCACTTAGGTTTTTAAATCTTTGGTTCACCAGTGCACAGGCACCTCTCAGATTTGTATCTGACTGCTTTGGCTGAGGGTGGAGAGCAGAGAAGGCTGCAAGCAAGAATCAGCTAGAACAGAGAAATCACAGAAGACAGGGCTGCATGGGACACTGGGAGATCATGGAGTCCTTCCCCTGTCTTGAAGGCAGGGGCAGTGTCCCACTGTTACTATGCAGTTGTTCCACCTTCTCCTACAGCCCCTGCTTTCCCTCAGCTTCTCCTTATGAACTATCCTAGTGCTTCTCCAGATTCGGTCCTGGTAAATTTGTCTTCATCCAGAACTCTGCTGGTATAATGTGAGACAGTTATTTACCTTAGTCATGGAGGAACAATTGCTTCTAGCTATTTTAAAACATTATAACACAATGGTTTTTATCAATCTTAACAGGTCACAATTAATGTTTTTTCTGCTGAAGTCATGCTTCCTAAATTGTGAACTGTAGTTGCTGTTCTTCTTTGGTGACTGTCCAATTTTTCTTAATCTTTTTTTGCATTGCAGTGCCCCAAACTGGCAAAGCAGATGGGAAGAGTCTCCTGTGTGGGGTAGCTGTTTTCTTTTGCAGTCACGTAGCACTGGTGATTCACAGTTCTTTTGTGCTGGATTTCAGCACCCAGATGCTTTCTCCAGAAGTGCTGCCTTCCCCATGCTGCATTTGTGGCTTCAGCTGGCCCTGCCCGTGGGGAGAAGTGGTCACTTGTCCTTAATGCACTGCACTGCATTGCTACCAGGTTTTTTTCATCTGTCAAGGTCAATTTAAGCAGTCATCCTGTCTCCCAGTACCCCTTCCCAATACGATGGCATGTGTAAAAGTAGCAAAATCATGCACCAGAGCTTCATCCAGAGCAGCAAAGTGCAGCAAATGCTGGTTTGTACAAGGGCAGGCTGCAGACATGGATGCAGGATCCTTCTGGGCAGCTCTCCTTTCCAATGGCAACCACTCAAGAGCTTGTCTGAGCACTTGAGCACCCACATAAAGGCTGTTTGAGGTGCTCAGAAAGCTTGCTAGCTCTGAGGTATGGGATACCACTGCTTTGCCAGAGCTATGGGCCTCTAACTGAGGCTCATTTGACATAGCTGCCTCTTAGCAAATCTGTATCAGCCCCTACTCTTTTTATTTTCATGCAGCCTGCTTATTCCTTCTAGTGTTTTCCAGCAACTGTAATTGCACTGACTGGCACATAATTCCTTCTCTGGGATAAGCTGAAGGCTCCCCACCATGTGTCCCTGTGCTGGCTGACTGCCCAGAGCTCACCACCACACCTTGGCACTGGCCACACGGGCTCAGAGCAGAGGTGGCCACCGGCCACCACCACCACTGCTGGGTGGCACCAGTAGCACCCAGCCACAGATGCCTCACCCTGCCCAGCCCAACCCGGGCACAGCCCTGATCCCAGCCCTGATCCCAGTGCCTGTCAGAAACCACTGAAAGCACAAGTGGCTGCACCACTTCCGCCTCTCAACTGACCTCAGACCACGCCAGCTCAGTGGCTGTGAGGAGCCAGGAGGCCTCAGGGTGGGAAACTCCCCATGTGGGTACTAGGGCCCATGTCTGTCTCCATTTATGCTGCAGGAGCCTCCTCTGGAAGAAACTCCTGATGACTATCAGATTTTTAAAGGAAAAAGGTAAAACACATGAAATCATGTTCTTAAAACAGGGCAGTCTGTGTAGTTTAAAGTGGGGTTGATGACTCAGGGACCCTGGATTCAAACCTGCAGGCTGCTTTCACCACAGAGGCATCATGCACTGAAATCCGGGCATCTGGCATTTCCTGTCTTGACCATGGTGGCTTCAATCTCACAGCAGGCACCTGTGTGACATTGTCCTGTCTGCCTCAGGCCCCTGCCCTTGCCAGGGGCATGAAAAGAGGCCTTGTTGGAGTAACACACTCCTATGCTGCTGCAGTATGAGCAGAGGTGTGAGGAGAGCTTGGCAACGTTGCTGGTAAATCTTTATCTGAGCGGCTGGTAAACAGGAAGCTGGTGAAGAGCTTTACTATTTTTCTTAGTTTTTTAGGTTCTTTTGGTCTGATTTTCATAGCTATTCTTTTTCACCTACCTCATCTCAGGAAACACATTTTTCTGCCACCTCTTGCAGGAAATGTGCAAGATACCAAGTGCTGAAAACCTCAAGGTTTGCTCCGTACGAGAGGTGATGAGTCAATGGCCTGGCAATGAGGGCATCAGAATGTCTTTGGCAAAAGCTGGAAGTGGGAGGGTCAAGCTCACAATGATAAATATCAGGCTAAAAGGGTCTGACAATACAGAATGCAGACACACACTTCTATGCTATGTTCAACCTGTGGAGGCTTCTTACAGATATCAGGGAGAGAATTTCAAACCTTTCTGGTCAAGACATCCAGGGACAAAGGCCTCTAGCGAGGTGTGGCACTAGGCCCTTGGGAACTCATTTTCCACACCAAAGACCCCCCCTGATGTCCACACCAGGCACATCCACCACCCACACCACTGCCAACAAGCAAAACAAGCACAGCTGCTGTGCTGGATTCATGAGGCAGAGCTTGTTGGGGGAGAGGGAAGGCCCTTGCACTCAGTGTCCAGACACACCATGAGAAGCAGGGCAGACTGTTCTACTGTTCACCAGATACCCCTGCCTCGTCTGAAGCTGAAGGCAGCAGTGTGGGTACAAAACCTGCAGGGATCAATGCTCACCACGATTAAACTCTCTCCTGATCTTGCCCCGTGCTGCTTGAGAGAACAAGTAAATAATCAAGCCCCTGCTGCTTACAGGGAGGTATGCCAAGGTTTGCCAGCAGCAGCCTGGGGTGCAATATGACTTTGGCTGACCATGCACTGACAGAAAGCAGTTTGCTTTTGCATTCAACTTTTCACCCTCTCCTCATCAAAGCAGTGAGGAAGATCCCTTAGGCTATACAGGGTAAAACAGATTCCCATCACCTACACCTAAAACATTCCCATCACCTCCTCTCCTGTGGGCTGGGGATGGACATGCACAGCTCAATGAAGATAATAGATACAGCCTAAAATGTTCAAAAAATAACAAATCCAGCAAGAAGCTGGGTTGAATAAGAGAATGACGAGTCACTTTCCAGTATGCAGATGTGTGGGTTGGGTTTCCTTCTTGATATCAAACTGCAGCTTTTGTTTTTTTCTGGTGTGGGTTTCAAGTGAGTGGGATTAAGCAGATTAACTTTTCCACTGCATAGTTAAAATCTCTATTTCCTTTTACAACACACAAATTTTCTTTTGCTGACTCTTTTCTGATAAGCTCAAATAATCCAAGGACCAATTCAAGACTTCCTACCTTGTAAGTTGGTAGGAGAGTAAAATGTCAAAACTTTCATTAGCCTTCTGAGCAGAATCTAACTTAAGACTAGATCTAATTAATAGACAATAAAAATGGTAATGTGTCCATATTTCTTGGACAGAGCAAAGGACTTCTGAGAAATCCAAAGTCAAGAGTTGAGTCACATTGCTTTAGGCTCTCATTGAATAAAAAGAAAGCTCATGAATTAATCTCAAATAAAGTTCAAAACAAAAAAAAAAAAAACAACCCAAACATTGGATGTTTATGTTTCCTTAATCCAAAATGCTGTCTGCTTGCTTTACCTTTATTCTATCAAACATGTGCAAAGTGAGCGATTCCAAACTCGGAAAACTCTTCCCAGTGTCTGCTTTCTTTAAAGAAGAGCCCAGCGTGTAGGTGGGGGCAGTCAGCACTGGGAAACCTTTGCATCTCACTTTGTCAATGATAGTTGCCATAAGCTGGGATAAAGTAAGCTTGTCTTTTTGACTTTTTAGAACTTTTATCAGAAAAATGGGTCTGAAGATGAAGCAAACTAACCCTCGTTTGTTCCTGCTATTGCTCATTTCAGCTTGGAAAATTAAAAGCAAATTTAAAACAGAAATTCTTCTCTGTAACATAATAAAATAGATCCACAGTCCAAGGCAACAAAGTGAAATCACATTAAAAAAAAAAAAAAAAAGATACACAATATTTTGGGGTTTTCTTTCCTCTTTGAAATCTGATAAGACATCAAACAGCAGCTGACCACATAAACCAAGGGAGGTTAATGCTTAATGTACTTCCCAGTAAGACATACTATTCAGCAGTACCAGTGTACTCCCATCATGGTTTCATTTATGCTCTTGCTGTTTAGCTTGGTATAAAACACACCTCTTTGCACAAAAGAAGGAAGTGAGTGCGCAGGAAAATTACACATTGGTCTCCAGACTCTCTAGAAACCTGTGACAAAATAGCATCATTAAATCACTGGGGGTGTTAAAAACTCAGCCCTGGGAATATCTGCAAGTCTGGCATCCAGTCTTGCTTTTAATATAGAGTTGGTTTTTAGTTAATCTTATGTCTAGAAGCCTAAGCTATGCTCTGTCTTAAGGTGCTGGCAGGCAACAGGAGCACACAAATGGCCTTCAGGTGTAACACAACCCTATCAGAAGCAGCATTCAGCACAGTCCATCCCGGTGATCCCAAGAAACTCTTTGGGAAAAAATGTCACACAACCAATACAAAAATAACAGAGGAACCTGGAAAGGATTTGGAGAGGTTGGTCTAGCAAAACTGCCCTAACTCCAGTTAGCACAGCTCCAGCTTCAGCATGGCTGTGCTGTCCTGAAGCATTACAAAGGGCACATCACGAAGGTCTGCCTGCTCTGGCTGAAAATTGATCTTATTCAAAAAGCAAGGGTATCCAATATTCCAGGAAACAAAACGTTTTCAGCAGCATCAGCAAAGTGACTGGCTCACTGTGTGGTGCAGGGCTGAGCCACAGGCTGTGGGGAAAAGGCAGCTGGGCAGGCAGCTGCTTCCTGCTGCTGCTCTGACATCCCACTTCAGCTCCTTCGTGGCCATTGAGTGCACATTGCACTGCAAGGAGGAGGCTCACCCGTGGTGTGAGAACAGAGGGCAGGGAATTGCTCCATGCAGAGAGAAAGTCCTGCCTGCCATAAAAAGCAGCCAACCCTGCTGGCAGTGAGGGACACACAGCTCTTACACTTCATTTGAAGTGTTTTCAGACAACTAAACAGAAGAGAAAGGATCAGCTCTTTGGCCATCACCAAAGTGTGAACACACAGCACCTGAGCTGAAAACATCCCCAGCATGTTTGTGTTTCACATCCTCTCTCACCTCCAGCACAGGCACTACAGGGACTGGATTATCAAAGGTGAGAAGGAGCTGCAGAGCTGACAAATGCTCCAGGTTACCCAGAGCCGTGGGTGCAAAAACACAGGGATCAGCCAGGGAAGAAGGAGTGACCAACTTTCAACATAGCCTCTTCCAAGCCAGTGCAAAGGCAGCTGCAGGAGCAGCAATTGGGCTTCCCGGAGTCCCAAAAAGGAACAGAGGAACACCAGAAAGGAAACAGCAGGCTGTCCTAAAGATAAAATACCACCACTGGTCAGCCCCCTTGTAGCAAAGTGCCAGGGCTTGGGAAAGTTCTCCTCAGTGCTTGGTAGGTAGAGCAAATTCCCATGCCTTTGAGCTTTACCTACCTCTCAGCTTGGCTTTGCTTCAGCGTCCTCCTCCTCCTGGGCCGACAGCGTGCGCTTTAGCAGGACCCGTGCAGGAGCCCGCGAGGGAGCAGCTTCCAGGGCTGTGGTGTGCTCAGCAGTTGCTGGCTTCTGAGGCTGTAAGGATGCCCAGATGGAGCTGGAAGCTGGCATGGGGTCAGCACTGGCTGCCTTTGGGCATTGAGGTTCCTCCCCTAAGCAAATAGTGAGATACAGCCCGGTTTTCTGGAAAGAGTGTTTCTGTATGTTTCAATATATGCGAGCTGTTGTCTCCCCGGCTGCTGCAGCTGTTATCCAGCTTCTCTGTCTCTAATTGTGAACGTGGTCCTAGACTGCCTACAGATTTCACGGTATATGATTAAAACTGGCAAAATGCTCCATGCTGGAGCAATGCCGGAGCAGGAAGCACGGTGCGCGTTCCTCAGCTCAGACAGCTCCATGTTAGGTGTTTCTACACTGGCACAGCCTCTTTCCCTGTGTCCCAGCTGCTCTGAGCAGTCCTTTCATCTCTGCTGGACCCCACCACAGGATGTCAGGGCAGCCTCGAGCAGAGAATGGCAAGGGGTATAAAGGCACTCAGGGAAGAGCCAAAGGAAGGATACAGACAGCTGTATGGCACCTGTTCTGGGGGTCACCAGCCCATGGCAAAATGCACCTGGTGGTGCCTCTGCTGCCCACAACCCTCCAGCAAGGGACATCTCCACAGCATGGGGTGACAGTCCATGGAGTGCAGCCATTCCTGTGCCAGCCCCTCACCCCTGCATGCAGCTGCTTGTCTGCCTTTTCTAGCACAGATTCAGCAATAGAGCACAAGCCTGTGGTGTGCTGAGGGGAGATCTAGGGAGGCCACAGACAGCCAGGGACAGGGCAGAATGCTCAGTGCAGCACTGAGAAGGAAACAGAAACAGGCAATGAGATTAAACATCTTGCCAAACTTGAGCCAATCTTTCTTTTTTTGTGCCCTCAGATGCTCCAGTGCCTCTTCCTCTTCTGCTGCACCACACTGACCCAAGGAATCAAGCTCTGCTGCCTACACTGCCAGCTGGGTGTGGAGCTGTCCTTCTGCAACTAGCTAACCCTTAACTTTAGCTGCTGTAAGCAGAGAGCAGGATCTGGGCCCTGAGCACCTGGTTGGTTGCCCTTTGAGCAAAGCCAGTTTGTCTGTGTGTCCTGGCTTCCACTTTTGGCATGGCAGCTGTGCAGCTGTCTGGCTCTGCAGAGCTGGTGGCAGGACTCCCATATGCCTTCTGCTCTGCTACCAGCTCTTGTCAGTTCCTCCTCGCATGCCCTCCAGAAAACAAGGCAAAACCACAAAATCACACATGCTTTCTCCCACTGCCCTGTAGCTCTCCAAAGCTATGTGGGCAAAGTACTGTGAAGATCAGACCTGCTCATCAGAGGACAGGGAACCTGAGCCAGGTCATGGTAACCAAGGGTGCAGACAATCCTGTAAGCAGCCAAACTCCCCCCATGCACATTAGCCCAAGCCCTTTGTCTTCCCACCCTGTACCTTGCTCTCAACTGCTCATTCTGCAGTGTTAGTTTTGACACCCTTAAGACATGCTATTTTCTCAAAAAGAATGAGAAGAAATAAGCTGAGGTGTCTCAGGAAAAGATGAATTGGGGAAATCTTTAAAGGAGCTTTGCCTTCTGGGGACAGTTTCAACCCACAACTCTAGCAGGATCCAGTCACAGCCCCCCAAAAAAACAGAATATGGGGGCTCCAGCTCTGTTCCTGGTGGTCCAAACTAACTAAAGAAGGAAGAGATGGGACAACCCAGGTCAGCTACAGCAAAGCTTGTGCTCTAGCATTACTCCTGTTTTGTAGAGTTTTCCAGACAGCCAACAAAACTAGTTTTCTGAGGTAATTCAGCTGGATTGGGAACCAGCATCTGGACTGAAGTCCTGACTCCAAAACTCACCCTATTTAAATATCCTGACTGTTCACCATCATGCATTAGGCCCTGATTGTCATCATGGGGCTGTTTGTGTTGTGGCATACAGTGCAACAAGGAGCAGGGGTTGCAAAACAACTTGCGGGAAAAAGAGGGCCAGAGCTAAAATTGCAAGGAGAGCACTGGGAAGAGGAAGATGCATGAAGGTCCAGATTGTCCCTGCCTAGATTTTCCCTGCCTGATTTTAATTTTTCAAGAGTATAATTAAGAATAAATATTTTTAATCATTATGGTGGCTCCAATTCCACAGCAGAATGCCAGTTCACCCTTGCGTATTTCTCTTCCCTTTTCATTTTTTCCCAATGCAGCTCAGCAGGACAGTGACCCACAGGTCAAATTTAGTCCCACAAGTGCAGTTCCACTGACCACAGCAGGGCTACTGCACAAAGCGTTGGCTGAGGTGCTCCAGTGGTGTTTCGTACTGACTCAGGTAAAAGTGCAGGAAGTAAACAAAAATGTACCAGTCCCTGCTCCAGGAACACGTAGTGATGCTTTGACTAAGTTTCTAGAAAAGATGAGTATGGTGTTTTGTCTTCAAGACAGTTTAAAAACAGGTTTTAGAGAAACTTGCGTACAAAAGGTTACACTGAAGCTGACATAAATGTGGCTTATGTTAATTTAGCTTGCTTTGATGGGAGGAAGGCACAAAGCTGTACAGAAATACATAGATGCAATGAAATTTAAACTGAGGTTTCATTTGCATGGTTTTGTAGTGCTTTAGCTAGATCAGCTCATGAACACCATTTTGTGTATGGCCAAACAAAGCTTCAGAACTTCTGTCCCAGCAGCTCAAATGCCTCCCTCCAGCTCCCTGTGCTAAAGCAACCAAATGGGGTGCTCAGATATTGCTGGCAAAGGTAGGCACTAGTTTTAAACTCACTTTCCTTTAAACCTGTGCCACCTGACTTTTGCACAGATGCATCAGAGGTGTGAGCATATATTTCATCTCACCAGGGGATGCAAAACATGCCCTAGGGTTGGCCAAGACCAGTCTCTCATATATAATGCTCCATCCATTCTCCTCTGATGGAATGTGAAAGCCCCCAAGAGCTGGAGCAGCTAAAACCTCACCTGGACATTTTGGAGTGTTGCAGAAGATGTTTTGGTGGTGTTTTCTTCAGGAAACTTTATTTTTGGCTTACTTATTTTTTTTTTTTCATTTTTTTTTTGCTGGCTCTTTGTAGCAGGAGATGTAAACCTGTCATTTTAAGGAGTTTTTCAAGCTTGCTCACTCTCTGCCTCAGTTATACTGGGATTGAGAAGTCTGGTTTTAGTAGGAGAGGTCTCTGACTCCCTAGGGTCAATGCTTTCCTCCATTCTGAAGTGGAAATAAACTTGGAACTTTAACATGTTTTCTTTGAAGTGTTCCTTTACTATTTGAGGTAGAGAGATATTAAATAAATCAATCTACACTCAGGAAAACTACTCCCACAATTAGTCATATTTCATTTGCCAGGTATCACATCTTCACACTAAACTGTGGTTTCACTTCAGGAAATCCAGAACAGTCAAATCTGTCATGTGCAGTGGCACAGGCACCATTTCCGCATCTTTCTTTTTTTTGCCCATATTTCAATTTCTTTTAAACTACACTTCCTTTACCTCTGATAAGGATATACACAGCCAGGGTGCAAATTTTGTCATCAAGTTTTTCCATCATTAGAAAAGATAGACATTGCTCTTTCAGCATAAAAGAGCACAATTATACCCTACTGCTCAGACACATCCAGGGACAGACTTATAAAATCCTAGATAAAGGGTAGAAACAAAAATACCTGAATTTCAAATAGGGTTTTATCTGCATTACAAACTGAGATCTGCCATTAGAGGTAACTAAAGGTTCACATAAAGTGTTTCATCAGTTTGTCTAATGTCTCCACGTGAATGCCAATTGACTGTAGCAAGATTATTTACTTGTTATCTTGGAAGTATCACTGAAGCCAAGGGACTTGTCCTTATCTGATAGAAAAAGCCTTAATGATTGCAGTTTTGACATAATCCTTTTGTCTTTCTGCTGTGTTCTGCATGCTTCAATCACCTGCCTTATGGAGCTGTTTAAGACCATTTTAAAGAATAATTTAGGAATATGTTTAATAATTGTAAAGAATGTCTTAAGAATAGTTCAATTTTTTATTATAAGAATAGTTTAAGAGTATTTTAAGAATTTTAATGTTAATTAGCACCTGGATACACCCAGGTTGAAGCCAACATAGAACAAAGTATATGGGTTTCTTTGAGAAAGGGAACATTGAAACCTATTTACCATGTTATCATATTTTGGGATTCTTATCAGATGAAGTGGAAAATGTCTGTGATGAAAAAACATGCCATATTCTTCTCTAAAATTCAAGCAAAGCTACAACGTTTTTGCCCAACAGACTTGGGCATATGGTGCCTCTCATACAAGACTCCTTCTTTGGAAACACTGTGGAGCTTCTAGAAACAATTTGTCATTCTTCTTGCCCAGGGGCAAGCTGGGTATCAGGACAGTGAGGCTCAAGGATGCATGGCCTGGATGCTGGAGCAATGGCACCTTGCACTTCCCATGGGGCCAGGGTGGCCTTCACCTGCTCTAGGAAGGAGTCCCTGCCCTGGAGAGGTGCCAGTCCAGCCTGGGCAGGCAGAGGCAATGGGGCAATGCCCAGCCTGAGTCAGCAGCATCTGCCACTGCCCAGTCACAGCTGTGTCCTGTCAGCCCTGTGCACGCCTGAGTCATTTCCAGCAGCCTCTAGGAAGTGGGGAGCATTTAGAAAACAGCTTTAGCTGGAAAATAAAAATAATAAATAGGAGATAGGAAATAAAAAAAGGAAAACATTGTGAAAAGTTGACATCCAAGACTTCATCTTCTAAATGCAAGGCTTGCCCTTCTTCATGTTCTGCTCTTGTGGTTTCTTTTGAAAATTTTGCTTGCACTTTGAGAAACAAGAAAACCACTGGGTAATTAGAATGCCCATCTGCCTCCCCCCCATGAAAGGTTTGGTCCCAAACAGATGGGTGTTTTTCTTACTTTTTCACTAAGAACAAACCTCAAGTATTTTCATTTCCAGTGTATCTAAAAATACACTATTGCTGATGAGGTTTTAGTCTGGCTTCACAAATTGGACTATAAATTACCCACGCATATGCAGGCAATGCTTAAAGCCACTCATGCCTTCCCGAAGAGACTTGGCCATCTGGGGAAAAACACGGGTCCTAGAAACATCCCAGCCAGGTGGTTTGAAGGCACCAGGGAGGGAGAAGGTGAGGCAGCAGTAAAGCAGCCAGCTCCAGGCTGCTGTGATGGAGTTCCAGACTGGATGGGAGATAAAGCCCTGCAGAGGCTCACCAAGAGTGACTGAGGGGAGCAGGGGAGTGGAGAGGGAGACAAAAGAAAGGTCTTGTCCTAACAGCATTGATGGACAGCACACCACCAGCACCCCAGTGCCCTGCAAACAGCGCAAGAGACCTGGAGTCACCTACAGCCACATGCAAGATCTCATCAAACCTGGCTTCCCAGCAGCTGTGCTTATCAGCAGCTGATGTAGGTGTGGGTGTATCTGCTTGCTGAAGAGCAGATGTTCATCTAATCCACCCTCTGGAGGAGAGCTCTGTCTGTAGGTCCTTTCCCAGGGATCTCTCTGGCTGCCGAGGGAAGCGTGTTCAAGCGTGCCACCTATAGCTAACCATGACCAATGCACGCAGCCTGCACCCTGCCTCCCTCTGCAGTCACTGCAGGGACAATGCGCCTGGAGCTCCTGCCAAACCTGCCGGTCCTAATGCAAAAAACAGACAAATCTCTACAGGTTTACCTATAGATCTAATAACCCCATAATATCTATATATATGCAGTCGAACTTAAATAGACACCCTTAACCTGGGTAGAGAAGAGCAGTGCTGTTGCTGAAGGGCATGAGCAGGGTGGGCTGCTGCTGAGCAGGATGACTACCAAAGCTAACATCCCAAAAACCATTTTGGATCTTAGGGTGCCTCCTACAACGGCATGTGCTCTAGGGAACTGTGTTATACCTCAAGTCATAGAACCATAGAATGGCTTGAGGTGAAAAGACCATCTTGTTCCAACCCCCCTGCCATGGACAGGGGCACCTCCCACTAGACCAAGTTGCTCATAGCCTCATCCAGCCTGGCCTTGAATGCTGCCAGGGATGGGGCATCCGTAGCTTCTCTGGACAACTTGTTTCACTGCCTCACATCCCCAAGGGGAAGAATTTCTTCCTAATATCTGTCAGCCAAACTTTACCTGCAGCAACAGGTTGTATCTTGCTGAAACCAGAAATATTGATGGGAAAAGCAACGATGGGGTGGATGAAGCAGAGATATTTGCTATCTCTGTCATAGAAGAAAACCTGAAGAGGAAGGATTCACTGAGGCTCCTCTACCAGCAGTCAAGCTCTCCAAGCATCTTGGTTTTTCTTTCTGTGTCATGTCTGGTCCTTAAAAACCTCACTTTGCTCACATCACCACAGAGTGCTACTGACAATTTTATACACCATGGGTGGCAGCAGCCTGTGCAGGACTCAGCAGAAGCTGGCCTTTTTGGTGCTGTGGGAAATTCCAAAGTAAGGGAGAATTTAATTTTGTTTCCGGAAAAGAAGCAGTAGTTTGTGACAAAAAGGAACAAAACACAGACATTACTCTAAAATAATGCAGGTTTCAATTTTGACTGAGATGGAAATGCGCATTTAGAACTGGGGTCTACACTTCCAATGATGTCTGGCATTCAAAGCTGAACAGGAAGTTTGGTGGTGCAGGGTCCTGACCCTGGTTAGGACAGAGTCACACAAGAACAGACACGAAGCTCAGGAGGAGTAGTTCACAAAGTCTGCTTGCTGCATTTCACACAGCCATCACTACACAGGGCTTTAGCTACACCTTCCAAAGACAGACAGGCTGCTGCAGAGCCCCAGGACCAAGTGCTTTGCATTGCCCACATCCTTTGTGCTTGGCTGCCTCTTGCCCAGTGAAGAAGCAGCCTCAGCAGGAACAGCAGGTGGTTTTCCAAATGCATACCTGATTCCACTGCACTGCACAGCCCTGCCAGTGCCTGCTGGAAGATCAGAGCTGAAGGTTTGCTCTTTGCATCTCAGTCAGCTCAGCTGCTGGAGAAGAGGTGTACAAAAGTAGCTCTGGTCACCTGGGGCAGTGACTAAAAAAAAACGCAGCAGGATTCAAGAGTTTTGTCTCTGAGTCTTAAAGCCTTTGCAGGGGAACTTGAAAGCCTTGTGCTCCTGGCACTGACACCATGGAGCTGCTTCTTTGGACTGGGAGGGGATAGGTGGGATCACATCCCAGTTTTGAAGAAGGAAATGTGTTTGTTAATTCTGTGTCCTGAGTGGATTCTTCATGTCATCCATTATTAGCTAGCCTGAATTTCCTTATCATCCACAAATGTGTTTTAAGCCTGTCTTAAGTAAGGAATCATTTGAATAGGGAAAGGGTCCAAGGAGACCATTTTTCTAGATTATTTCAACTGTATGCAGGCCTGGAGATTCACGCTAACGGCTCCTAATTGCATTACTGCCTTCAGCTTCTTGTCTTTTGAATTTTTGCCCTTTAATTTGTGGGAAGGAGCTGGCCACAATTCCCAGCTCACAAACTTGCTTTTCCTTGAAAGACACAACACTGGTTGTTTAATGTGGTTTGAGCATAATATCAGTAAAGAAGAAGACTATGCCTCTGCCAGGTGGATTGAACAGGACAGACGGCCTGAGTGACTGGAGCTGTCTTGGTGTAAGTGTAGTGCAATCCAGGAGCTGGGGAAGTTTTGGGAAGAGCATGCCAACCCTTGTTGCATAAAGTATTCTTTGCCCTCACTGCACTTACCACAAGATCTTGCCAAAGGACAGATGGCCAGAGACATTATGAAATGGCTCAGGAACTGGAACATTAAGATTTTGTCTCGGTTCACCAATGCTTGACACACAGAGCCCCTGATGTTACCCCCTGCTGGGGAATGTGGGCTACAGCTGACTTTCTGCTAAAGAGCCCCTTATCTGGGTGGACTTGCTGCTGCTGGCCACCTGCTTGCTGTTAGGCTGGTGCTGAAATATGTGTGTACAAGCAACATGGCATGGCAGATGGGAATGTGCAGATGTCTTCTGCAAAGTGGTAAAGCACGTTGAGATGCCTCTTGTAACAACAGTGAATCTTCAATATAAACAAATGAGCAAAATGCTAGAGAAAAAGATGTGGGAGTGTGAGACCAAGCCAGGTCTAACAGGATCTTAAGAATTTCTAGGCTCAGACTGAATGTTTCAGCCAGCAGTATTACAGCCCAAACCTTTGAAAGGAACACCTGTGTTCACAGAGTAGCCAAATGAAAGGATTTCTCTGAAAAGCCTATTGAGAGGAAAGCATGCACTGACTCTGCCAGGAGGTGGGTTTCACCTAGTGGCACAGACCAAATGCAGTCCAGGGCTGTCTGAACTGCAGTCACTGCAGCATCAGCTTTAGGAATGATTGCTGCTGCAGTTGTTCTGGGGGAACTGAGGCAAGATATTTGAAGAGATGCACCATGCTTGGCTGTGCCTCTAGCCTGTGAGCAGGCAGGCACACCAGGAGGAAGTGCAGGGGTTTGGGGAAGTAGTAACTAAAACAGGACAGGGATGTTCTCTGTTGTGGTTGATTGTTTCTGGTGCAAGCTATTAATTGCCTCATTGTTAACGTAAACAGTGCTCTGAATGTACTATGTTTTGGGGTTGTTTTATCAAATGTGATTTATTTTCACTCGTCAGACAAAGAGTGTTGAGAAACTGGCTGTGGTCTGGAAATGTCCTTGCACAATGAAATTTCTCCAACTCTGAATTCTGTAGAAAATGTAATTTTAATTATGAAAAGCTTTGTTTACCCCAGTCAGTTCTGTTTTCCCAAAGTCTGATTGAGCTACCTCCTCATTGAGCTACTTCCTGACCACCATTTGAGATGCCATCAGGTTGTCAACCCAATAAAGCCTCAGGTCATTCTCCCTTGCAATCTTTTGCTTCTCTCTTGCAATTTTTTTTTTTTTTTTAAGATGATATGATCTTGACGACCCTGCATCCTGCACCTCTTTTCTCCAAATTTAACCCAAAGAACAGCCCCAGCCTTTGGTTCTCTCCAGAAGTAGATGGCCACAGTAGAGGGCAGAGAGAACATATATATATGCATATATATATAGTATGTACATGTATGCATATATAAATATATACTATATATATGCAATCTATATATAATCTTCTCCAAACTCACAGGAAATGAGTGGTCAGTGGCGAACAGAGTGGTTTCTTTTGTCTTCCTTTATTGTTTCATCTGGTTTTCTAGCATTGACCTCTTCACAGGCTGCAATGCAGAGTGGCAATTTTGGGAACCAAGTAGTTCAGATGAGTGGCAGCAGAGGGGGCAGCAGAACAGCAGAGAGGTGTGCTTAGATATCCTGTACCTCCATGGCAGTGGCAGCGCTTCAGCTCTGCAGTGTCAAGAGACCTGTGCCAAAGATTGCCTCATCCAAACCTCTGTCAGAACACAGAGCAGCTGCCACTCTGAAAAAAAGCAGGGACAGCAGAGCTGCCAACAAATTTGTCCTGGTGATAGGCAAATGCCATACTGTGAGTTGCCTCATGTTGAGGCACATTATACCTCTGGGCACAAAATTTGTCCTGGTGATAGGCAAATGCCATACTGTGAGTTGCCTCATGTTGAGGCACATTATACCTCTGGGCACAGGAGGCTGCTCGTAAATCAGGTTTTAGTCTTCATGAGAGCTGCAGCATGTCCATGCAAGAGAGCAGGTAGCTATTCACACCAGCAGAGGAGGGACCATCATACAGCCAGTGGAGAGGGGGATACAGAGATGCTTCATACATTGACCTGACTGCAGCCCTTTGTTCTTCAGTCTTGCTTTTGCACGCGTGTGAAAAGGCTGCCTCAGCTGTGTTCCACACTGGGGGGAGCATGCAAGGGCTCCCAGCCTGGCCAGGGCAGTCCATTGGGAGCGGTGGAGGCACACAGGGTGCTACCCAGCTGGGTCTGGGTGCCAAGGAGCCATCCAGGATCAGGGTAGGGAGTAGCTGATGCCAGTGAGTACAGGTGGGGTGAATAAGGCAAACCCAAACTCTCTGATGTTCTGAAAAGCATAACACATGTGATGGAGGGAAAGCAAAACAAAACTGGTTAGAAAGTGCTGAGAAGACAGCAGTGACATACACAGTTCTGTGATGGTTGATGAAGAACTCAACATGAGCCAACCGTGTGTACTCACAGCCCAGAAAGCCAAATGAATCCTGGGCTGCATCAAAATGAGAGTGGCCAGCAGGTCAAGAAAGATGATTCTGTCCCTCCGCTCCCACCTGGAGTGCTGAGTGTGTCCCTGACAAAAGAAGGGCATGGAAGTGTTGGAGCAAGTACAGATGAGGCCACAAAGTTGATAAGGGGGCTGGAGCACCTGCCCTATGAAGGCAGGCTGAGAGCATTGGGGCTGTTCAGCCTGGAGATCCCATATGTGGGAGATCCCATAGCAGCCTTCCAGTACCTAAAGAGGGCCTGCAGGGAAGTCAGAGAGGGACTCTTCATCAGGAACTGCAGTGATAGGACAGGGAGTAGTGGGGACAAATTGAAAGAGGGGAAATTTAGGTTAGACATTGGGAAGAAATTTTTTACTCTAAGAGGGGTGAGACACCGACACAGGTTGCCCAGGAGGTTGTGGATGCCCCAACCCTGACGGTGTTCAAAGACAGGTTGGATGAGCAACCTGGTTTAGTGGGAGGTGTCCCTGCCTGAGGCAGGAGGGTTGGGATGTCCCAAGGAAGGACCAAGGAAGGGAGGAGGCCCCTTCCAACCCCTTAACATTCTATGATTCCATGTTGTTTGCTTCCCTACACTACACCCAGCCTTTCACTTTGTGCAAATATGGCTCAGTGGGTAGAATTTCCTCTCTTTCTCATCCATCTTTCTCCCTTTGGTTAAAGCCTTGCAAGTCTCTGGGGCTTCAGCATCAGAATGGTTTCATGAGTGGGAATGGTGTGATGAGAGTGAGCCCATTTAATAGTCAATAAAAACAGATTGTGCCTGCAGTGCCAGGGACGAGGACAGACTCCCTGACAAAGATGGGTTCCTTGCAGCGACACTGCTCATCCACCTCTCCAGAAAACACACCTCCCTCTGCCTGCACACACAGATGCTGAGGCTGCCTCCCCCATCTACCCCCAGGCCACATCCCAGGCCTTCAGGAGCCTCAGGAGCTGGGCAGCACCCCCTTGTACATACTGGTCACATCAATGGCTGTCAGCACAATTTCCATCTGTTTCAGCATCATTCCTGCAGCAATGGGCCCAGCAGGAACACTGGAAATCCCACCCAAGATGTGGTACACAAATTCTTTAGACATATGGCTTATAATCCTCTTGGGGGAAAAATAAAGTGGGCGATATAGCTTAAATACACCAGTAGAATGGAATTTTGTAGAAAAATACAACCCTATCCTTCACGTTGTCTCTGAGCCATAAAAATGAGTTCATGAACTTTATGTGGAGGCTTGAATTTTGCTAAGCTTTAGAGAAAGACATGAGGTTATTCCTCCCAAAACTGTGATGTGCTCCTTTGTCTTAACAACCATCTTTGATTTTTGCCTTTAACAACCCATGAGGGAATAGAGTCAGATTCTTTACACACATTTTACTTAACAGACATCTTATTCAGCTCTAAGATTGCTATTTAAATATAGTGCAGTGAGATCTCTCAAGCACAGCCCCATCTTCCAGTATATCGTCAGGAGGATATGTGTACATCTGTACACGGAGACAGGGAGAGGTCAACATTTTATTGGCAGCAGAAACCTGCAGATATGTTCTGCTTTAGCAAGAAAAATAAGAAGTGGTTTTGCTTGGTTTCGACTGCCAAGAAACTCAGCTACTAAGAAACAAAGGGATGCTCTTTTTCATAGCCAAATAATGGAGCAGTTATGTTCTTATGGAGCAGATGGGAAAGCAGTATGCCATGTCACTGCTGTCTGGCAAAGAGAAATGGGCTGGTGTTCGGTGACTGTCAGGAGTGCTGATATTAAGAAAAATCAGAATTACATGTCAGACACAGAGATCGATGCAAGCTCTTTGCTTGCAAGAAATGCATTTAAACTCTCACTTGTCCACACTGTAGAAACAAATTGACAATTTCTCCACTCAAAAAATCCCAGACAGCTCCTGTTTTCTGTTTCCTCACAGCCAATTATTGTTACCAGAAAGACTACTTCTTATCATCCTGCAGAATTGCTTACTCATCCCATCCTTGCATGAACTACCAGGAAAACCGTGGCCAAACCCTGCCTGGCTGCAAGCAGGGAGCGATGCTCTCCTTTGCACCATCCCACCAAATTAAAGGTCTGGATTTCTCCTTGCCTTAGGGGAGAATAGAGAACACCTAGAGCCGCAATCCTGCTGGCACAAAGCCTGTTGCAGGAAACCACTGGCAGGATACCAACCCCACTTCCACATAAGGCTCTTTAGCCAAGGTTGCTCCTGCCTGTGCTCTGTTGTACAGCTGCTGCCCAGCTGCTGCCCAGCTGCTGGCACCACGTCCTTTCTGACCAGCCTTAGCACAATAAAACTGCAAATTTGCTACTGGTAGACTGAATCCTCTCACCCAGATCATCAATAAAGATATTAAACAGGACTGGATCCAACAGAAATCTCTGGGGGACAGACACCACGAGTGAGTGGATGTGGCACCATTCACCATGATCCTTTGGGCCCAGTCATCCAGCCAGTTCTTAAACCAGCAAAGAGTGCACTGGTTCAAGCCATGGGCTGCCAACTTAGTATGGAAATTTGAACTCAAATGTGTGTTTCAGGATGGGTTCCAGACCCTTCATTTGGGATGTTTCTGCTTCCATAGATTGTGGTTATCACAGGGCTGATGTCAAGGGCTGAGAGGCAGAGCTCAGAGGGAACAAGAGGACACCTGAGATTCTGGGCTGGCTGTGAGGGTTGTACCTGCCTTGTGAAACCCAGGGGGCACAAGTGGAAGCATTGGTCTCAGAAAATGATCCCAACACAACAGAAGGTTTTGCTTTAAAAATAGGATAAGAGATTCCTTGATGAGCCTGGTTTCTTGAGGCTTTGCAAAACTGAATTGGATAAGGGAATTCCTACTGACTTTTCACTTTACCTTGACCTTTTGTTTTATCCATGTCCCGGAAAAGTTTGTTAACACATGCAAATTTCCTCCAAGGCAGACAAAAAGTTTATCTACCACACTGTCCAGAGTACATTTGTGCTTTGGACCAAGTCTACCTGCCAGTCATGACTTCCAGGACTTTCCTGTCCAACTCCTGTGTGTGACCCTGAGGCTGTGCTGCAAGACAGATACCAGTCATAGTTAGGGAAGGAGAAATGTTATTTATTGTGCTTTAATTTCCTTAAATTAAATGGCTACTCCATAAACCTGTTTGAAAAAATTAAAGTCTCTTCCTGCCAGAAAAGGTCACATTTGGATTTTTTCTTACTATCTCAATCTGGAACAAGAGATTGGCAAAGGAAGCAGCTACCAGATAAATTTAGTTTAGGGGAACAGAAATTTATTTTATATGTCAACGTTTGTTGCCTGTGTAAACCAGCCTGCAAAAATATTTTTTTTTTTTTTTCCCGAGGAACATGGAGAACAAGCTGTGAAACCCAGAGGCTTTTTGAATAAAGTGAATAAAAAATGCCATCAGTGCATGCCTTATGGTAGGGGCTTCTCTCTACTGCAGTCCCCTTGTCTTTTCCAATTAAGGCGAGATTAAATTCCCTCAGCTTGACTGTGTAAATGCCAAGAATCTTCTTAAAGGAGGCTGTCAGCTGCCTCTGCCTGAGGAGGAGACTGGTGGAGCACAGAGTGGGGGCTGATGTGGCTCCTGCCAGTGCCTCTCTCTCCCTCCACTGACTGCAAAGTGAGCAGACAACTCCTCCCAGCCGCTCTTTCAAATGCTGAGTTTGAAAATGAAATAAACTGATGAACAATATGTACCTTCAGCTGACAGAAGTCTAACTGCATTTTCAGAGAAAAGGAAAATTGAACTGGAGATCACTAGTAGTATCATTTCCCCATTTCTGTATTAGAATCCTTTTTTAATATGATTCTCCAAGACAAAGCACAGCCCTGCTAGAAAATGAAGGCTTCTGGAGAAGAAGTTTTTCTGGACAAGAGTGAAATGAATGTTGAATGCCTTACTGAGTGCTCTTCAGAAGGGCAGGAATGACTTTAAACTGTATGATGTGTTTTTCCTCTGTTCTTATTTGTCCTGACAACTGAAATTAAGGTAATTTCCATTTTTCAACCAACTTCTGCTCTCACTTGTACCATTATATATACATTGAAGACAGTTACATGATTTGTATTTCTTGTGTGACACTGACACTTTTTACCTGTTGATTCAATCACATCATTTTTTTATCTCCTTTGCATTTATCTTAACTGAAAATCCATACACAGCTTTTCTTACTTGTAGAGTTGAAAGGGGGGAGATAAAATACAGTAGAACAAAAAAATGTGTTTTTATTTAAGGAGTTTTGAGGTAAAAAGTAAAAGATCTAAGTGCCTTAGGTTCCTGCAAGGTTCTCTTTACCATCACTGACCTGACGGAGGGCTTCTCAGCTGGTAGAAACATAATATCAGAGCATATAATCCTGATCAACCACCCACAAGGTCTGATGCTTTGTAAACTGGAGCCTCCATCTGTAATTCGGTGGAACCTGCACCAGGTAAGGTGGCATATGATGAATGAACTTGTTTTGTGAAATGTGGCATTATCCAAGAGCTAACTTTGCAGCATTAAAAATCAACCAGGAACAAGCTACCTCGCAGAAGAATTTTCCTACCTTCTCTGGAATTGCTGGACACAAAGTCAGAGAGAGGACACCTGTCCCCATGTAACCAAGCATTCCTCTGGCTCCTCCTGAAGTACAAGACAGAGCCTTTTGAGTCAGGTGGGTAAGACGCCAAGGCATATGGAAATCTGGAGATGGAAATAGCAAGAGTTACTAACAGGGTTTCCAATCACAGCTATCTGCCAGCATGAGTCAAGTGCCTGCACATTCAGCATCAATGTTCTTGGGGAAGATGGAGAAAAATAGAGTGTTTGGACTGCAGAAACTATTTACCATCTTCTGCCATCTGAACTGTGAAGAAAACAGATGTGTCTGTACACTTTTTTATTTTGGCACTTAACTGTTATATAGTCTCAAAACACCTTTGCAAAATGGTGTTTTCTGCCTTGCAAGTATTGGTCAGTTCCTGACAACAAGCATGATGATGAGCAAAGCTCCCCAGCAGATACCTGCTCTCTAACCACTGCCTACCCTGCAGCAAGGGTGTGAAGAGCAGAACAGAGTGATGTGATGAGGGGCAGGACATGTGCAGGTCAGAATACCTCCCAGGCAGAGGCAGTGATCAGGGCTGAGGTATTTGTGAGAAGGTTCCTGTGTCAGGGGCCAGCAGCAATAATGGTGGAGATCAGGAGCAGCCCGTGAGCAGCCCATGAGCAGCCCTGCTGGCTGTGTAGCTCCTGGCCTGTGGGCAGACCTGCCCTGGGGCTTGCTGCCACTGAATGGTCAGCATGAAAGGAGAGAGTAAAGTAGTGAAGACACAGGTTAGTACTGTCCTCTCATCCCTGGAGAACCTTGATTATTCACAAAGAGGCTTGTCTTCTCCCTTAGGACAGCTGCTAAGGAGCAGCATACCCCAGCCTCAGTCGAAACAGGACACAATGATGGTCAGGACCTCAATCTAAACTATTAAGTGCTTTAGGTGTTGTCTGCACTCTCATGCAAAACCAGAGAGGATGACTGCCTTTGCAAGGACTTCCCTGCATGCCTGAAAACTGCAGCATTGTACAGACTGAGGGCCACAAACATCTTTCCAGTTAGAACTGTGACTCTGGTGGTAAATGTTCCAGGGCCACTTGCTGTCACACTACTGAATCCTACACATCCCTTGCCTCCAAAACTTGCTGATCACAACCCACTGGATAGATGGTCCCTGTCCTGTGCTGCCTGTGTCATGTTCTGGCTGACCTGAACCACCTACCCCATGGATGGCATTAAATTCTGGCAGCCAGAAGTGCTCCCTGACATGCTTTCCTGGTGTAGATATAGCTCTCCTGTCCTCCAAAGGCAGCATGTCTTTGTCTGGCTGTAGCAGGAAGATTCTGCCTTCACTAATTAAATTGAAAATGTCACTAGCACAATTTTGGCCCAACCTGTAGGTTTTTTTTTCTTGCAACTGTACTTTGAAGGAACTTGGCAGGTCTCTCATTGGTTTCAGTCAAAACAGGATCCAAATATGGTGTTGCAGATAAGTCTTCTTCTAGGATAAACCAAATTTACACTTTCAAACCACTGGTCAGAGGTATTACTGATTTTTATGTACCTATTTTTAAAGGTGAAGAAAAATTTCGTGAAGAAATTAGGCTACTGTGACCTGATTGTATGCCATCTTCACAGTCCCACCAGCTTTTGATCCTGTTGGCCAGTTTCAACTCACGATCCACCTGGGATTAAAGTCCTGCCTGCATAGAGAGAGACAGGCAACACTCCCAGAAAGGGACTGTGATGTGACCTCTGCTCCTGTTGCATGCCTGAGAATCATCAGGCCACAGAGGTACACAGAGCACCCAGCATGATGATGCTTTTGCCACAGCTTCGAGATGTTTAGATATCAACAAACCTCAAGACAAAAACCCATCAGAAACCTGGCTCTTAGTGCTTACTATTGTTGTTACTGGTACTGCTCAGCTTTTTAGGTTCATGCAGTGCTGAACTTCAGTGACAAAGAATCATCTATACAGTGAAGTGCTTAGGAATTGGATACCATTCCAGAAAACTGAAAAAACAGTAGTATATTTGAAAGTCTTGGCACCCAAGATATTTACATCAAGAAACAATGCACATTCATATAGTAGAAACTTAGTAATTTACAGTTGTCACCAAACATTTTGGTTCAGAAACATCTGAGTTTCTGACTTTTTTAAGTATTTAAGAATTGAGTGTTTTGCAGTAAGTCTTTGATATCTACCTGTTCATGTTCTAGTCATAAGAAGAAATGAGTCTTTAGTCTCCCCAAGCCAGGAAAAATTACTAGTTTCACTGCTGCTTTTTTTTGTCTTAAAACAGAAGCCTCCACAGTGGGAGTTTAGTTATTGGGTTGATTTTCACAAAAGATTTCATTTGATTTGTTGCTGTCCTTTGAAGTAGCTGCTGGAGAGCAGCACAGGATTTGCACAGACAAATGGATGAAGAATATTATTTAGATGATAATTACTCATATGAATACCCTCATGAAACCAACGTCTGTGAAATGGGTGACTATTTCACATTTAACATCTATCTCACTGCTGTCCTCTACATTCTGGTATTTTTGCTCAGTCTGCTAGGAAACACTTTGGTGTTATGGATCCTACTGAAATATGAAAACCTTACATCTTTAACAAATATCTTCATCATGAATCTCTGTATCTCTGATTTAGTCTTCTCCTGCATGCTGCCTTTTTGGGTAGTGGACCAGTCCTTTGGATGGATTTTTGGTGAGTTCCTTTGCAAAGCATCAAATGCTGTTTTCTCCACTGGCTACTACAGCGGTGTTTTCTTTTTGACTCTCATGACTATCCTGAGGTACTTGTTTGTAGTGAACCCCCTTTCAACTCTGAGATCCCAGACACAGTGCTGTGGTGTTCTGGTGTCCTTGGCTGTTTGGACTGTTAGCATATTAATTGTGGTTCCTGAGGTGATTCACACCACAGTGCAAGAAGACGTGGAAGAGCGCAGGTTCTGTGATTATGCTGATGGGAATTGGAAAAAGGTGGACATTTATGTGAGAAATGCACTCTTCCTGCTTTCCTTTGGAGTCATCGTATTCTGTTACTTCAAGATACTCTTAATCTTGCTTAGACCACGATCTCGCAGAAAGCACAAAACTGTGAAACTCATCCTCATTATTGTGGTGGCTTTTTTCCTGTGCTGGGCACCCTACAACATCCTCAGCTTTCTGACTACTTTTCCACCACCTGCCTGTCAGTATGCGAAAGACACCAGCCTTGCCTTTCACATCAGCCGCAAAATTGCTTTCTCCCACTGCTGCCTCAACCCTGTGCTCTACGTATTTGTTGGAGTCAAGTTCAAGAGGCATTTGGCACAGTTATGCCATTTGTGTCTGCATTGCAGCAATGGTCAAGCCTCCAGCCCCAGGACCTGCAATGAAGGCAAATTCCAGCATGAAGGGACATCCATCTACTGAAGCAAGACCTAACTCTTAGGACAAACCCTGAATGAACTTTCAGATTTTGCCATGCCATGGATAGCCTCTAATTCTTAGAGGCACTTCCCTGAGAAAGACACACACACTTACTCTTTGCAAACATGCTGTGTATGGAAAACAACAAAATGTATTTGCAGCTGGATGAAGAGATGAGAATGCCAAGAAATTACTTCACTGGCCTGGAAGTCTTAAGTTCACAATTTTTTGCACAGTGAGATGGATTTTCTCTCATTTATAGTCTCTTTTGAAAAGAAAAAAAATGCTGTTTCCTTTGGGCATTAAAACATCAGGTTTTAACATAAAAGTTGTTGCATATCTCTTTCTTACCTGACTTAAAATACTTGGATTGTATTTAGCAATGGACACATAGGTATTTTTGTAAATTTTAGTGCTTCTTAGTGTTTATCAGTTTACTCATTGATCTATTTTTTTTTTTTTTTTTTTTTTTTGTGGGGGGTGATGTCTCTGGATTAACTGTCCTGACAATAGCTGCAAGACCTCAGAGTATCTGAAGTTCTCAGGGCAAATGTTCTTTTATTTTTTGGAAAACAAACATATATAAAACTAGCTTTGTGTAAAAATGGTCTTTTGGGTCTGAAATGGAAACTTTGGGAGAGGCCTAGAAGGAACACAAGCTGTTAAACAGATACTTCAATAGGATATTAGTTTTCCTTCTGTTACTGCTCTTTGCCACAGGGTTCTTTCAGTCTTTGAATATAATTTCAGATGATTGCAGCAGATCAACAGCTCATCTCCTGAGCTGAGTGGAAGCATATTTGCCTCTAATTGCTCTTTCTCTCCTTTTCTCCCTTTGCTATGGTGCTGAGAACACTTAAACTTATAAAGATATTATAGTGCAAGAACAAATGGCTTTTAAAATGGCAGGATAAAAATGGCTTGCTTTATTTGTAAAATCGATGTTTGGGCGCTTTTTTTTCCTTTTTTTTTTTTTTTTTTTTTTTTTTTTTTTTTTAGTAAGTTGAGATCCTTCTTAATTCTAGCTCAAAAGGTATTTTTTTTACCCAGGCAGTGTAACACATAGTGCATATTCCAGTGTAACTGAATGATAGTCCCTGGAAAGCATATTTAATTTCCCAGCATTTATATAGAAAGCCAAGGTAGTTTTGCAGTGGCACCAAGCAATGGTTTAGCAACAGTTCTAAGCAACAATTTGGCTTTTTGGGCATGTGTCTTAAAATGTCTTTGCTGCTTCCACACTATTTCTTTGATCTCTAAAGATTATCTGGAGCAGACAACAGATTCTTCACAGCTGCTGTGTAGTTTACAAAAAGCAGAAACTGAGATGGGCCCATAATACAATATCCTATTTCTGATTATACCCAGAAGCAAGAATATCTAAGGAAAGGCATAAGAATGGGGTGAACATACATGACATAGACCCATACAGTCTTCCTAGGCTTGCCTGCAGTTTCTAGTTTGTGCTTCAGTTTCGTTGCCAGAACAAAGTGTTCATATCATGCCCCTTATTATCAGATGCACCTTTCTGAACACATCAGTCCTGGTATCTCACTTATTACAGTTACTGTCTAAAATGTAAAAAATTAAAAAGGGGACTCATTAATTCTACAAGGTTTCAATTCACTTGTGTTCAGATAAACCATGGAAAGATAGAAGATGTAATTTTTTCTGGCTGTGGTAGAGACCAGCCTTTGGCTATTGCTTCCTAACAAGAAGCATTTGAAATGAATGTGGTTTCAAAAGACTTTGGGCTGGGGACTGAATACTGTCAATTATTGAAGAGATAACTTATTGAACAAATTAGTCCAATTTCTTCTATTCTGGTAAGCCAAGACCTCTTCATTGTTACCAGCAAATCTCCACAAGAAAATACTGTGGCCATAAGTACCAAGAAGGTCTCATGCACCTACATAATTTCACTAGCTGTAATTCAACTCATTGTCCTAGAACCATATGACTGTGAAATCTTTACTGTTTGTATATTTTACATCTGTCTAAAACAAAGTTGAGAATTATAACAGAAGCACAAAGACTGAAATGATCCTGCTCTACCAGTTTCTAGCAAATGATTTAAATTTGTTTGTAATTTCAGCGTATTTTGTTACAGTGTGTCTGAGTATGTAAAAAGTGTTCTTGATATTACCCAACTGTATTGCTGCCATAACCAAAGTAACTCAGAATGTAGATATGCAGCCCCCTGATATAATGAAGTAGTACTAATAAACATTCAGAAATGCAATGAAATTCTACACTGTGACTATTTTTCTCAGCCTCTGATAACCACCTATTAAGGTATTTTCAGTTGAAGAAGTAATTGTGAATTTTCATAAGTTAATTTAGCATGGAAGAGACTTCTGGAGGTGATCCACTGCTCCATGCTGCTCACAGAAGTTTCATCTTCCTGGTCAGACAAGGTCACTCAGGGCTTTATCTGGTTAAACTGATAATCTGCAAGAACAGGGACTCCATAACTCCTCCAAGTCCTTGTTCCAATGCTTAATAATTCTTATGGTGGATGTTTTTGCTTTTACACAAACAAAATTTCTTTTATTGCAACCAAGTGATGCTGCTTTTTCCTTACCTTCTCTGTGTCTTCACATTAGAGAATGGAAAAGAGCCATCAGATCTCCCCTAAACCTTATTTTTTTTCTGGGGCTAAACATATCCCAGCCAATTCAGTGTCCTCATATGTTATGTGCTCCAACTCCCTGTCCATCTTGATGATCTTCCATAGGGCTGACTTCAAGTCAGTCGATGTCTCTTTCTTACAATTGTGGCCCCAAAACTAGATATGCTACTGCAGATGTGACCATGAGAATGTCAGGCAGAGTGGAATAAAGGTTTCCCTCAGCCTGATGACCATAAACAGTTAGTCCTCACTGCTGCAAGGGCATACGCCTGTGATGTGTTCAACTTTTTGACCACTTGAAATCCAAGATCTTTTCTGGCAAAGCTGACCTCTAAGCAGATGTTTAAGGAAACACCTGTTTCCACTAAAATCAATGATAATTTTGCTTCTGATCATAATCAGAGCAAGAATCAGACTCATAAATATGTGTAATTTTGGCAAAGTGCAGCCTGTACTTTACTGCCAGAAGAGTTTTCACTGAGAGTCAGGATACATTCATATTCTCAATGTTTTGAAATATTGAGTTTATTGAAATCATAAATAAAATTCTATTTTATCTTCTCCTCCTTATCTTATGATTACTCTGCAGCTGAAAATGCCCTTGCTCATCTAGTGAAGCAATATACTGAGAAGGATAAAGAAAAGTGTCCTTTTCTTTGAAAGAAAAGTGAGAGGAGTGGACTACTCTCTCCATATTCAGGAACTGCTCAGGTAACAAAACATATTTGAGTTTGTTTCATTCCTTCAAATAATGCTGCTTTCTTCCAACAAAGAGCAGCAAAGATAAAGATACTCTTTATCCCTGTACCACCCATATAGATGTTTATATGACATTTTTCATTTAAACTGCACAGTCCAGAGTCTATATCTTGGCTCTCCCACATCGTTGCTGGTGCAGTTGAACTAGCACCAAACCAGATAAAATTCTTGGTACCTACTTTGTCCACACAGGAGTGAAATGCAGCCAGTTCTGATTAGTGATAGCTCCTAAACCTGATGTGCTCTGGTGGAAGTCAGTCTCAGAAGCTGATCTGATATTTAGCAGAAAATTCTTCCAAGCTCCTCAGCCACTTTGTCTAAAGTGCATATTTGCTTCTAGATGTTTTCCAGAGCTTTGCTGCTTCTTTTTATGTTGCCTACTCCCAGCTTTATACCTACTGACAATTATTCGTCCACCTATTCAAAACAGAATGCAAACAAATGCAAAAAGTGCTTCCAAAGCTTTCTCCCCACAGTCACAGAAGGTTTATGATGATGAACAGCAGCCTGTTGTTCGGTCTAGTTACAATGGTATGTTAATCCACTGAGGGTGACCAGGGAAACTGGGAGTTAGCTACCCTCATAAAAAATCTCAAGTGCTAGTGGAAGCAAAGCCCTTCCAGTCATTATATAACATCAATTAACTCTTGCAAAAAAATTAAAGAAAACATCTAGCACATATAACAATAACATCAGACAGATGGAAGGAACGCATTCTATGGACACATAGCAGAGACCATCACGAAATACTCATCTACTGGGGACCACTAAGCGGCAATTTAGTTGTCTTAGTTGATTGAGCTGGCTACCTCTATTACACAGTGAAAAGACTTTTCCCAGCAAAGGCTTTCCTTTAGGTGGGATGACTGACATTGCCTTTCCTGGCTAGTAAAATTAAAAATAATTCCCATCTAGCCCATCATGGTTTATGAAGAAGTTAATCAATAAATTTTATCAGAGTAAAAATACCGGAAAGCAACATGCATGGATCAGACAATGTGGGATTTTTTCTAGCGCAGTTTCCAAAAGGAGAGATATCCAGCATCTTTTATTGCTAAGAGATGAGGAAATATGGAAAACTCTAAGGAAGAGTTGGTCAGCTATGGACCTAGTTGGAAACAGTATGTTTTTCTTTGAAGACATTGATGTTTACATAAACAGGCAATAATTCAATAATTAACATCAATAGTTAAATATTTCTGAAAGCAGCTTGTTACCACATACTTAAAAAGAGGAACAATCCATTCTAATTGATTATTTTTCAGTGAAAAGTAGAATTCCACACAGACATTTTGAAAATTTGTAAAATAAAATCCATGCAGTGAAATGATATGGGATTTGATTTACCTTTGTGTCTGATGACCCTGAGATTACTTTTGGAAGACACCCAGTTGCCTAGAGATCAATGGAAAACAAACATTCATTTTCAGCAGATGCTCCTGGCACTGCTGCATGAATCAGCAAAGCGTGCCAAAAAAAGTAAGCCTGAAGGTTGTTTCCAAATGGTGTAAGACACTCCACTGCATTTCACAAGTCATGTGCCTGCAATATGCATAGCCCTATTACCTGCAATTCTGAGGGCACTAAAATGCTTTTTGAGTTATTCAAAAAACATACATTAGATGAAGATTAATCACCAAAACTTAAGGTCACTTAGTCATTCTTATGTGTGAAGGACGATGGAGACATGTCAGTGACTATGTAGTACATATATTTCCTCAAGACTCTTGAAAATTTGATGCTTTGATCTTCAGCTTAAGCTGATGTTTATGACACTAACAAAGTCACAAGCATTGTGGCAAGAACTGATGACAAACTGTTTGCTCACAAGTTTAATTTAAAACTGTTTATTTACCAAAGCAATGTGAAAAAAAAAAAAAAAAGCAAAGGAAGTTTTTCAAGTTTGCACTTCAAGTGCAAAACAAGCATAGCCTATTTCAGGCACTGGGAAAGAAATGTCCTTTCAGAGAATTATATGCATTATGGGAGGGATAAAATCTGAAAAGAGGAAACAGCCTGCTTGTAGAAGGGGCCCGGTGCTAGAAGTGTTAGGAACCCTGAGCCTCTGTACCCCACCACACCCTGTCTCAGGAAGCAACCTCTTGCTCTAGTTTCACACCCGCTTTCTCCCAGTCTCTTACTTTACGTTGACATACTAATCTCTCCCTATGTCTTTCACAGAGTCACAAAATCAATTAGGTTGAAAACGACCTCTGAGATCGAGTCCAACCCATGACCAATAAACACCACCGCGTCAACCAGACCATGGCACTTAGTGCCACGTCCACTCTTTCCTGTAATACTTTCAGAGATGGTGACTCCACCACCTCCTTGGGCAGCCTATTCCAAGGTCTAATCATCCCTTCTGTGAAGAAATTCAACCTAAACCTCCCCTGGCACAGCTTGAGACTATGTCCTTTATCCCTTCAGTTTAGGGATGAGGATTTTCTTTCACAACTGGCAAGAGCAGAGAGGGGAAATCTTCTGCACAGCAGATTTATCATGCCTGGCTTTCACATTTGCTTCAGTTGTCTGTGCAAAGAGCTTGATGAACTGATGTGCAAATGAGGGGGGGGAAAAAAAAAAAAAAAAAAAAAAAAAAAAAAAAAAAGGAAACCCATATAAAGCAACAGTCAGTACCATGTTAAAAAGTACTAAAACAAACAACAAAAATTTATTATTATTTCTTCGGTGTGCCCACAGCAACAGGCCAAGGAGCAGTGGCCATAAGCCAAGAAACAGGGAAGCTTCACCTCAGCGTGAGGACGAACTTCACGTTGAGGGAGGCAGAGCACTGTACAGGCTGTCCAGGGAGGCTGTGGAGTCTCCCTCTCTGGAGACATTCCAAACCCACCTGGACTCGTCCCTGCCCGAGGTGACTCTGCCTTATTGGGGGGTTGGATCAGGCGCCTCCAGAGTCCAGTCCAACCCTAACGACTCTGTAAAAAGCGACCTTGCGTCAGGGCACCAGATACACCAGCCTCACCGAAAGGAAACCACCCCAACGCTGCAGCTGTAGCCGAAAGCGGCGATTTCTCCCCCAAAGCCACTTAAACCCCTCAGCTTTCCCCGCGGCGCTCGGCCGCCGCCACCTCCGGGCAGCCCCGGCGCCGCGGGCAGACACCGCCCCGGGTGTGGGGCGGCCCCTCCGCGGCCTCACGGGAGTTGTAGTCGGGCGGGGAGCGCCGGAGCCTCACCCCGGGCCGCCTCAGCGCGACATGGCGGCAGCGGCCGCGCAGGTACCGAGCGACCCCTCCCGCACACCGCCGAGGGAGCGCGGCGGGGCCGGGGGCGGGGAGGCGGCGGCGGGCGGAGGGAGCTGGCGGGGAGAGGGGGAAGTGACTTCGGCGGCTTCCACTTGTTGCCTTGCCGAGCTCGGCTTCGAGGGGAGGAGCCCCGGCTGGCAGAGTTGCCGGGCGGCTTAGGGGGTGCCCGGGTCAGCTCAGCGGCGGAGTGAGAGCGGGCATGGCATGGCAGAGGCACATTAGCCCGGGGTGGGCTGGATTCTGGCTGTCATCGCCTGGGAGATCCCCCGAACGAGGTGTCCCGGTCCGTCAGGGCCACCATCTAGACCCGGTCCCGTGAGGTGAAATCATGTACCCCGGTGAGCGCTGACTTTAGGCCGACATCAGCACTGCCCTCTGTTTTCTGCCCCCGTGCAGCTGCAGGGGGAGCGGAGTCACCCTGCTGGAAACCAAACACCCGCCTGTGTCCGTGCCCTCACCCCGCTGTAAAGTGCTGACAGGCAAATATTTGCCGCGGCCCTAATCCCACTTTGCCCTTGTGTCGGCAAATCTCCGGCGGATGGATAGGGAGAGAGTTTTGCTGGCACACGGGGCGGCTGGGGCTGTCTCCACAGCAGATGCCGGGTTTGCAGCCGGCCCTCCTCCTCCGGCTTATGTTGATCCTGGTAATCCAGAGTGAGCAAGGAGAAGGAAAAAACCCAGGGTTTTAGTGAAATGGTTGTCTGCCGCCTTTGGACACTGGATTCCACTCGGGCAGAGGTGCTGCGGTGGTGAGTCGGGTGTGGAGGGGCTGTGCCGTGTTCTGGAAGCTGGTGAATCCCCTGCTGCTGCAGCTGCCCCAGCGCAGGGCCCTGTTTTCTGTCCGGGTCACTGCATCCAGCCTGCTGCTGGTTTTTGTAAGGTTGGTTTGGCACACAGAGTCAGTCAGCTGTAGACTTCACTCTCCTGGTTCTGCCTGTCACTTGAAACCAAGCTTAAAGTTTTAAATTTCAAGTTGAAACAGACGGAGAAGTACCAGGCCTTTGTCTCTTTAATGCTGAAGAGTGAAAGTGGGTGATTTTATCCAGCTCTGACTTTGTATGCTCATGCAGGGGAGCCAGGATGAAACTTTCAGGGTAAAACATATTCTCTGTCTTGTCAGTAACATGGCAACGTGTTCTCTCTTACTGCCATGCAGCAGAGTGTTTTATGTTTTCCAGATTTTATGGTGTGCAAGGCAGTTTCTTGGAGTCTTCCAATGATCCTCGTGGGAGTGCTTGAATTTAAAAAGTGTCCTAGACGTTCCAAATGGTGTTTCCCAACATTCACATTTGGGAGACTGTGCTGCAATTAAAAAGTTGTATCTTAAGATACTGTGATGCAAAACAAGTGATAGTCAGTTTTGCTCTGCTCTTTGTAGTACATTTATACATATCTATAGTATATATATTTGACAGCATTTGTTGTAAATGTGGTTTCACTACTGCTTCTCAAGGACCTGTTAGTTGTGGAGCCTGATTTTCATGTATAAAGGAGTCTCTTACCTACACCGTTTGATAACAGTGAAAGAGTGTATTATGTTTGCAGTCTCTCCACTGCTAGAGGGTTACATAAAAGGAATAGGAATTTGTCCTAATATCCTGGAGGCTGGGTTCCTCTAAGACTTGTTGGATGGGTGATCAAGACCTAAAAACAACTAGGGAGAGAAAACTAGTCAAGATATAAAGAAAAGTATGTAAAATTACAGAAGTTATGTGGTGGAACCAAGGAAAAATGTGCTGAAATTGTTTTTAACCATAATTGTTATTTGTTTTTCTTTGTTGATCACATTTAAAAATTAACTATTGTTTATCTGTCAGGTAAACACCAAACCCTTCTATTCTTTTTTAAATTATTAAACTTAAGGGAACTGTAAGAGCCCTGAGTGTCTTTATTGTTACACATTATAATTTTAATTAATTAATTTATATTACTGTGTGTTTATTTGTTTGGTTTTGCCAATGCAAGGACACTTTGGCAGCTTGTGTCTAGTTTATATTTTGATGTAGTAATTCCATTTTGTCCGTAGAGAGGTGGCTGTTTGTGTCCAAAAAATCTATAATGGTAATAATTTAAATCCTTGGCCCAGATGTAATCTGAAGGTGGTTTTACAGTTTGTAACACTTGTAGATGGAGCAGAATTTTTATACAAAGTGTCTGGATCTCAGTGCAAGCACAGGACCTTGACCTGTATGCCCTTCCTTTGGTTTAATACTTTTGCCCATGTTGGTATTCTGCATTGGTTGGTGGTATAGTGGCCTTAGCAGATATTTACAAACAGTTAACCCCTAAATGAGTCCTGCTGGGAGAAGGATGGAGACAGGAAAGGCCTTGCTACTGCTACCAGCCAGTTTAGGTTTCAAAAGTGAACTGGTTGGATCAGGATGTCCCAAATAACTGGGTTCATGCCAAGCCTGTGTCATCTGTGAGCCTGTCTCCTCCCAGCCACCCAGCAGGACAGTCTCATACAGGCCTCTCCAAATGCTTCTAAATCTTTGGGAATTGTAACTCTGAAATTACCCCTTCCCTCCACCCCCCCACTCAAAATGGTGCCCTTCGCTGGAAAACTCACAAGAAAAGAGGGAGAGAGGAGATACTCCGTGCTTCCTGCTACAGAGGGAGGAAAACAAGAATTCTTTCTGTTGACTCTGGGCAGCGTGACTCACTCAGTGGCCTGTCAGTTTGGGTTGTCTCAGTGTGGTTTTTGCTTGCCTCACCCTCTGTTTGGTCTATATGTGTGTGGTCAAAACCTGTAATCTTCAGTGTTGCATGTTGGTATTTCACTGGGAACTGCATATAGGCCAGGAGTTATTCTGGGGAGCTGCTGGCTGGAGGGAGGACACATGAGGTACTGCAAGTGGGCAAGACTCAACACCCACCTTGCCAGACTTCCCAAAACCATTAGCTGGAGGAAGCATTTTCAAAGTACTTCTGAAACCTCAGCTTGGAGGGGCAGTGTGCAACGGTAGATACAGAGGTAAAAAATGCTGCTAAGGAAAGGTCCCATTTAAAGCCAGGTTGTAATGGATTGTTGCTTTTAACTATCCCAAAGTCTCAGACGTGGCTGAGATACTTTAGTCAGGCGAAGCTTGCTGAGGAAGTTAACAAGGCTCAGAGACCAATTTTGGAGACCTGAAAAATACGAGATTTTTTGAAGTCTCCAAGCTGGTACGATGAGTGATTTGAGTGTCATGAATCACCAAATGCTCCTCTGCAGCTGGAAGTCTTCTGGTGTTTCTGTTTCTGTAGGTGTCTGTGTGGTGCTCCTCAGAGTAGCACCTAAGTGTCATGTGCCTGGCTTGAAGAATGTGTAAGGCATTTAAATAGTTGTACGAGATGTAGAGAGAAAGAGCAGATTTTGTGGCAGGGAGGGACACAGGGGGAATTGTTTAGGAGAATGAGAGCATGAAGGGGGAAAAAACCTTTTCATTTTGAATGAATTCTGTCTTTTCAGCTCACCATACAAGGATTGAGACAGCAGGGGTACCTTCTCCCAGGGGGAGTGAAATAGGAAGGGAACAGCCGTGGAGAAGCAAGTCTTTGGGAGAGTTATGGTTGGGTTAATTGATAGATGTTGTTAAACAAGTTACAGCATTTCTGACATGGGGTGAGGTGTGGCATGTCCTAAGAGAAAAGGGCAGACAGGTTTGTTAAAAGTGATACTTGTGAAATTCCTGTTATCAGAAGAGAGCTCTTCTCTTTGTAAACTGACTGCTTCCTCAAACAGGGAAGTTCTGTCGTCATGAAAAAAGGCTGAGACAAGGTTGCCTTTGTGAGACATGTACTAGTCCATCCCTGTGGTGTTGTTGGCAGAAAGTGATCATTTGAGTTCATGTTGTTCAACAGTTATTGATGTGAAGGAATATCAGAGCAAAACACTATTCTCCCAGACAGGAATCTGTGTCCCTGGTCTGATGCATCTGTCCTGTTTGGCAAAGTACAGTGTAAGGTTTTAAAAGGTTTCAAGCCAGGTGTTAGACTGGAGATCCAGTTCGGTAGGTGCAGCATTAACAAAATTTGTTAGGGTGCCAGGTTTGTCCACTCAAGGTTAAAAATTAACTGTGTCTCATGGAGTTCTTATTGTGCCACTATATACTCTTGTTTGTTGCCTAGTTTTGATCTTTTTCTAAGAAGAGGTTGCAAATACGGGGAATAGGGGTGGAATGTAGGTCACTTTTCCATAGAATAGGGAAGATTGCACAAAAAAACTTTTAAAACTTTACTGATTCTTTTGTTTCAGTCTCTTCTGTCAGCTTAGGGGTACAAGCAGTATTTTAGTATTTGTCATTCGTTTGTGTTCTTATGCTGTAAAATGCAAATATTCCTAGAGCACAAGAGCCTTTCCACAAAAAGGTTTTACTGTAAGGAGTCCTTAACTATAAAAATACTCCTTCTCTGCCAAGCATTTGCGAAATGTGAATGTTTTTATGCACTTCATCTAGTTTCTCTCTTTAGCTGCGTTATAACACTCTGAGAATTTGTTTTTCTGGAATTTGTTTTTTCTGGAATGTGTGTTTTCTGCGAGATGTCTTTTATTCCTAATTGTTTATATTCCCAAACCATGTTTTTTTCACTGAAATGTGAAGGTTTGTTGGTGTAGGAAATGAAGGGGAATGATTAATTTAAAAAGAAGATTTCATTTCTCAGAATGGAAACCCTAGCTGTCTTTCAGGCTGTGCCTGCCTTTTGCTTTTAATCCTCCTATTTAATTTAGTCCAGTGTGTTTTTATCAGTCCCCTATCTTTGTATGCAGTGTTGAAGCACAAAGGGTTGAGTTGCTCTGTAAAAAGCATGTGTGTGCATGACAGAAGAATCATGCTGTCTTTTTTTTACCTCAGACCCTTATTTCCAGCAAATAGTTCTTCAGCTTTATGGATGTGCAACTCTGTGTGCCTGCATGGTAGAAAATGAGAAAAGCTGCAGCACAGCTGCCGTGAATTTCACTGGGGCTCCATGTTTGCTCCAACAACAAAGTACGAAGTAGTTTCTTCAATTAATTACTGGAATGAAATTATTTAACTAAATCAATGCTGCTACAGTCCTGAGAGTTAGGGACTTTCCCAGTTCTTCCTTCATCTTTGCCGTGAGGTTTGCATTCAGTGGTTTTTTTGTCAGTGTGTCTTGTACCCAACTGGATGACCAGGTGGGTTGTTGGGTTTTTGTTTTTTTTTCCAATGTGCCTTGCAGTTATCAGTCAGTATCTGCTTTTACAGAACATGTGTTCCCCCTACACAAAGGAATAATGCAGTTAAAGTTGTAATCCACAAATGTAGGATTTGTCTCAGTATACTCGCTTGCCTGTTCTGTTTCATATAGAATGTTAGAAAAGGCATAGGATTGTGGGCACCAAATAATGAAAGGTCTTGTCATACCATTTGGGGCCATGTGGTTAAGTGCCCTCATTTGGAATGACTAGACCAAAGTAATCATATTAACAAGAAATATTTCCGTGAGCAGTAGAAAGTCGTGGATCTTGGTTTCCAATGAATACTTTCTGTGAATCTGATTTACTGTTTATCTGAATTGCACCAAGTCTGCAGTGTGAGCTCTGCTCTTACTGTACACTGAAAATGCACTTGGGTGGGGAGTGCAGTCTCTGATATCAGGCTGTAATGGAGGTCTCACTGCTGCATTTTTAACCATGCAGAGACACTCTGCTCATGGACATCCTCCCTGCTTCCTGTTCTCATTGCACGTGGAGAAGTGTAATACTTTGGAGATGGCTACCTTCTGTCAAGGTTGGCTAAAACTGACCAATTAATAAAAACATAAAAAGCTAGCTGCTGGAGATGCAGACATGATACAGAAAATGAAGATGAGTTTTATAGAATCAGAGTAAATGTAGGTCATTGTAGCTACTTCACTAACCAGTTTAATTACAGTCATTGTACTTTGTTGCCTGTTTTATATGTGTCTCACTCCCCTTCAGGTAAATCTTTCCTTTTCCTGTATGTGGGCTATTTCCTTTCTGCTTCTTTTTTTAATCTCCAGGATATCCTCCTCTGTAAAGAAGATTGCCACCCCCACACTAGCCCTTATGTCAGCAGGGAAGGCAGGAACCACCTTCAGAGATCAGCAGGCATGGCCCAGGAGTGCAAGGAGGGATTGTTGGCATGCCCTGTCTTGCCTCCTCTGTGCCAAGTCCTTAGGGTAGCTGCACTGGTGTTATTGCAGCTCAGCAGTTCTGGGCAAATTAATGCCACCAGCCTTAGTCCAGTGCTGTTATATAAGAAGTAACAATGCATCATCTAAAAAGCTCTGAACCCATGGCAGGTCACTCGTGCCTGAGGAATGTATCATGCTGTTTTCACAAAGCAAATATTTGCAGGTGTGCATAGGAAGATAGGAAATGCTGGAGGAACAGGGAATTCTGGAGGAACTAAAGAATTCTGGGCAAAATGTTCTGTAATCAGGAAGGACTAGATCAGGTGTTTACAGAAGCTCTTCCTATTTTGAAACTCTGGGAAACCAGTTAAGATACATTATCAGCTTTCTTTGCCATAGAAAATGAGAGCTCTGCACCTCTATGTGGGATGGACTGTGTTTTCTAAGAACACCTCTGGAAGGACCATGAAGGAGAGAAGAACCTTTCTTCCTATTTTGTAGACAAGGCAAATAGAAGCAGTTGCAGCACATTTGCCCTATGCCATAGCCCAGGTCAAATGATCACCTCTGGGAAGAGAAGGGGATAAATGCATGTCTCATCTGTGGGAGCTGATGCAAGGAAGGGGAAAGCTGTGAGACCTTGCTCCAGGTACTGAGACAAGAGGTGACAGGGAGCAGACAGAAGAGTAAGCTGTACAGCTTCATGCCTCCAGCTGAGTTGTGGTTTCTTTACAAGGTTCTCACATTCTGCCTAGGAGATCTGAACAGGAATAAAGATGCATATCTTGGGCTGCTTTGGCACCTAAGATCAACCTACTGGGAGGACAGAGCCTTCTCTTGCGCTGTGTCACTGAGCTGTTGTGCACCCAGTAATCCTTTATTTGTGGCTTCTGGGCATACACACTGATTTAAGCAGTGCTAATGGGGCTGGGGAAACTCTGAACTGCCTTAGTCCTCTTCCAGTGAATGTCTGCTTGTGCACCCTGCTGGGAATTAACACTTGACAAGGTCCCGTGCTGTGCCTGGCTGCCATAGGATGCCCAGTGTCCCACTCCCTGCTGGTTATTGCAAAATGACGGCTCAATTCCCAACATCCTACTCTCCTAGGCTCACTGTAGATGCCTGCACTTGGCCTGGTCACTGTTTTCGTGGCATGCCTCTTGCAAAGCCTTTGCATCTCTGGAGCCTTGAATGGGAGCTTATTCTGGCCTTTGGGAAGCACAGGCAGGATCCCCTTGTTGGTCCGTGCCCTTTTCCCTCTTTGTGTGAGGAAAAGCAGTTGGTTTGGCCACTTCCTGGCTGCCATTGCCCACATGGCACTATCTTCTCACTTAAGCTCCTTTCTGAAACAGTTGCCAAACTGAACAGATAGGGCTGATATTACTGTGCGTGCTTAGAAAAAGAAACCTTGACTCCCTGAGTTTGTTACTCTTGCTTTTTTCAGTAGTACCCAGACTCAGCAAGTCGCCAAGAAGCATGGTGCTTTGTATGGTCTCTGGGTAGCATGAGACAGGAATCTTGGGCATGTCACATTGTTGATTTAAGGTAACAAATTGTATTTGGCACCACAGGCCAGGTGGTCTATGCTGTGCTGGTCTGTCCTTGAAGCAACTGGTTGTGGTGGGGATTTTGCAGGCCAAGGCCTTTCCCCAGACAGCACATGGTCCACATGACACTTGTGTCATAACATAAAAACTAACATCAAAACATGAAAATGGAAACTAGCATGTAACAAAGCACAGGTATGCAGAGAAATACAGGAGTAAGCCTAGTTTCAGCCTTCTCTTTATACTTAATGTGCCTCTGTCTCTGTGGCTTTGTTTCAAACAGAAAAGAATACGGGATCACATTGGGATCACTTCCTAGCACTACCTTAATACGTAGGTTAGGAAGGATGATCTGTTTGATTAATTCACACACCTACTTCAGCCATGCCAGTTTAGCTCTTTTGGGAGTGAAAGAATGGAAAGAGAGAGGAGATACAATAATGTGACCTAATCACATCAGATTCAAAAGTTTGTAAGATTTTAATTACAACTAATTTCATTGTAGTTCAGCTTGAACTATAACAAAAGCACTGATGTGTAAGAGCAATTTTTCTAATGATTCAGTACTTCGGGTGTTGTCTTTGCTTACAACTTTGGCTGTACCTCTGCAGACAGAATTCTGAACAACCTTTGAACAGGATGCTTAGTAAGTTCCCTATGTAGTTTCTATGTGGCTTTTTTTTTGAATAATTGTTCCCAGATTAGCGCTGGAAAGATTGCATCCCCAGGCATGGTTGTTTTAGTAAAGGTGTTTGAGGCTTTTATTTAATTTTACCTTAAGAAAGATTTTTTGTGAGTGCCAAGTATAACTCATCCTAAGCAAAGGTGGTGCAAGGTATGTTGATCTAGCCAGGGATGCTGTAACAGAGCTATAAATAAAGTTTAAAAAAAACTAAAATAAAGTGGTGTCATCTTACATGTGTAGGGAACAGTGGGTTCTGAGAAGGGGTTGAGAAGTGTTACTTGTGCTAAAATCATGCTCCAGTACTAAAGATTTTAATAGCTCTTGCACATTAAAAATATGCTCCAATATCGGAGTCAAGCATTCATCATTTTTGACTCCTGTGCCTACTTTGTGTCTTGAAAGTCTTTCTGAAATGGAAAAGTTGTCCTATCTTTTTACTCTGCAGCCTGTAGAGAAGATCTGGCAGAGGGTTTGTGAAGGGAAAATCACATGTCATTGGAACCTCCCTCAAGGTCACAAGATAGACTGAGTGAAATGCCAGCCAGAGCTGAGCTGTACTACCAACTGTGTTGTAACTCCAGCCAGAGAAAATTGCTCTGAGGTTTGCTTAGTAGTTTTGAAAGATATAACTGAAGAATTAACTGAAATGGAAAGTAAAAACTAGAAGAAAATATTAAGGAGATCCCTGGAAAAGGGTTGGCCTTGGAATTCATTACTTAACAGGATCTAAAATGACAAAGCACTTCTCTTCTACTCATTTGAGCTGATAAAGACTTTCATTTTATTTTTGACTTTTACAATTGCAGGTATCACAGAGAAAAGTAATCAGCATCAATCCAGTGGTCATCAAGGATATGAACTCTGCTGTTCTTATCTAGATGGATGAAAAGGTTAACAGCCCAGGAGGGGAGTTCCTTTTGTTTCCAAGATGGCAGCAACTAGTGGTGAAAGCCAGCTGCAGCGGATTATCAGAGACTTGCAAGGTACAGTGAGTGCCATGCTGGAGTGCCATGCAACAGATATGTTCTGGAGGCTGGCCTGCATCCTCCAGGGTTTAGATAACAGAGAGTAGAAATTGTATTTTCAATTATGTAACTGTTTCCTGCAGCACTGTAGCAACATAATTCAAGGTGTGCAGTGTGACTGATTGGTTTTTTTTTTTTGTGAGACAAGTGCTGTACCTTCTGCAGGACCCTGAATTCTTAAATTCTGTAAATTTAAACATACAAGAAAAGAAACAAGTTTTACAATTGAAAGAAAGGTGTGTGTATGTGAGGTATGCATTGTGAACTAGTACTTCATTGGCATGCATAGAGCTGTGGTGCTACAAGACTTCATGTGAAGTAAGGAGAAAGGGCCTAAAACTCAGCCTTCCTCATTGGGGAGCTGGTGTGGATGCTAATGTGGGAAGGGAAAAAAACAGGAGGCCAAATCTAGCTGGGAAAGGAGACCCAGAGGAAGGGTGCTGGAGAATTATACCTGCTGTTCTTGCTGCAGTGGAACCTATCTTCCATGAGAAGTAGCCAACCTCATTTTCAGCAGTTCTGTTGGAGGCAGAATTGGTATCAGATTCGTAACAGTTTTTCTGCTCTCTTCCTGTCCTAATCAGCTGCCTATACCAAGATTCTGATATTTTTCCTTTTAATTTTTATTAAATAAAAGGTGTATGCACCAAAGCTGAAAATCTAGATTTTCCTGTAACACAAAAAAGGAGATCTATGTGGCTACTAATGAGAAGAATTTTTAATTTGCAAAGAGTTATTTGAGTGGGACTGGGAGCTAAAGCTCACTCAGTCACCTGAGATAAGTATAAGACCAAAGGGAAAGCAAGCTCAAAATCAGTAATTTCTGATGCTGAGAAGTACATCCTTTTGGGGCTAGAGTGTCCAGGAGGACAATAGAGTGTATTTTGACTTGAGATTTCCTCACCCACTATGGGTGTACGTTTCATGGAAGAGGAGTTGCTGTATGCCTATTTTTTATGTAAATTATTTTTTCATTTGTGTTTGTAACGAGCACAAGCTGAACCTTCCTGAATAAAGCATGGAGAAGATAAATGTGCTGACTGAATGACTGTTCTGGTGTTACTGATCCCCTTTAGCAGATTACATGCTTTGTCCTTTCTAATCAGAATTCTGTTTGTCCTGTGGCAATACCTTAATGTGCACATGAGACAGCAAAAAGTTATTTCTCTTCCCTCTGCTGAGGTAGCAATTAGCAATTGTCTGTTAGCAGGTTTTGCTAAGTGTCAGAAGTGCTAAGTGTGTTTTAAGAAGAAATTATCCATACAACAGATTGACACAGTTTGAACTCCTGTTTTCTTATAAGTGGTCTCAAATTGCAAGCTTATCAGTAATTTTTTTGTGCTGTCATTAAGACATTTCAGCTAAAAGAAAATGAGTCCACATGTAGAATGTCCATGAAGAAAGCATTTATTTAGTTGTTCATGGATTCAGTGCTTTGCATTAGTTAACTATTTTGGTGTTTTGTTTTAAAGATGCAGTGACTGAATTAAGTAAAGAATTTAAAGAAGGAGGTGAACCGATCACAGATGACAGTGTCAACTTGCAAAAATTCTCCTACAAGCTTGAGTACCTTTTACAGGTAAAAAGTAATTTATGTCATTTGTAATCCACCAGCAAAGCTTGGCCTTATTTTTCTTGCTGACTCTTCAGTATGTGGGGTTTAACTCAAATAATCATAAATATCCAGTTAAATCTCTCTTTCTATTTTATTTTGTTCTGTGTAATAAGAGGACTGAAATATGTGCTGCCTATTATACTTATTTCAAGTGAAAATAAATGTAATCAAAAGGCATTACTGGAAGTTTGACTGAGGAATGTAAGGCATTTCTTTATTGATGTGAAAGATCTGAGCTTGATCTTAAAGGTATATCTTGTGAAATTATCCTCTGATAGAAAAAAACTGAAAAAACTATGGTAGGATATCTTGACATTTTAATGCAAAATAAATACTAGATGTGAGTAATTTATAGAATTTTCAGCAATTTTGCTTTGGAAAGTTTTTTTTTTTTATTCTATGGAAGGCTTAAGGCAAAAGGCTGATTTTAATATGGAGTGCTGCTTTTTGTTCACCCTTAAGGTTAAATAAAAGAGGACACTGCTGGGCAAACTGAAATTCATTTTGCATAGTGGGATGTCCACATATACCGTAATCATGTCACAGATTGCAAAAAATACTAATTTGAAACAAATGCTAATCTAGTCTTAATTTAGGCAAGGGAGTTTTAATGACGTTGCAGAGCAGAAACTGAAAAATCATTTGGGATTTAAATGGTCCAAGGTACACTCCATACCTTTGCTGCATTGCTGCTCTGAACATGATTTGGCTAGGTACGTACATGTGTGCTACTGCCACACTTAATTGCAGGTCTCTCAGTAACTGGTTGTTAGTGCCTTGCTCTTGAACAGCTGATGAATCTGCTGCCAGTCTTAGTGTCAGGAGTTTTGAATGGATGTCTGTATTTTAAAGAGACCCAGAACATTATTATCTCTTACTGTCAGTTAAGTAGCTTTTGTAACTGCTGGATTGCATCAGTACAGTGCAGTGTCTCTTTCCTTTGTGAACACATTGGCTAAAGCTAAGAGGAATCATGAGAGCTCATGCTGCTGGGAGAGGAACAGGATTCCAAGTAGCTATATATATATAAGTATATTTCTATTTAAATTTTGCTTGTTGTATTTTTGTTTTCCTGGTTTAAGTTTGACCAGAAAGAAAAAAGCACATTGCTGGGGAACAGAAAAGACTACTGGGATTATTTCTGCGACTGTCTGGCAAAAATCAAAGGAGCTAATGATGGAATCCGCTTTGTCAAATCTATTACAGAAGTAAGTATGTCAGTTAAGCATCAGAGTATGTGGTTTATGTTTTGCCATGTTTTTTCAGAGAGCAATAGCAACAAAAAAAAAAAAAAAAACAAAAAACCCACTGCTTTTAACATATAGCAAAAAACTTGGGGATTTTTTTTCTAATTTTTGCTAATTTTCTAATGAAAAATTAAGTCAAGGGTAGAGCATGCCATCTTCAGCAAAGTTTTAATTACACTGAATACGCCTCTTTCCAAATATTTACAGCCATACACTGTACCTTAGGTACAATGTTTGCTGTCAACATGGAAACATTGTCAATACCAGACACTCTGCCTCCCTGATTTCTAGCAGGCTCCAGCAGGAGGTGGCACGGTTTTGTTTCCTAGTCAAATAGTCTTTAGCTACTTGTAGCTGCATATATGTAAATATTTTTCCTCTGGTTGTCATCATATGTGTTTGTTCTGGTCTCTACATGTTGCTTACAGAAAGTATTGCAATTTAAATTGATAAACCAATGGGAGTAAGGGTAGGGTTAATTATGTGGCTTCCAGGGTTGGGTTTTTTTTTTTTTTTTTTGATAGTTCTTAAGATACTCACTAAATATGCCTAATTAGGAAAAAACACTTGTAAGCTTCTGTGCACAGAGTAGGGATAGCATCTCCCTGAAGAAATGTTCAGATATCTGCAGGGTGAGTGAGGGTGAAAACCAGGTGGTAAATTAAATTTGCTGGTTTTAGGATACTTAGTGCTTAGGGGCTGTGGTATTTTGCACTTTGTATCCTGTAGCAGTCAAACCAAAAATCAGTAAAAAGTGTTGCTTTCTTTGCTTCACATTTCATTCAGATTCCATTTATAAGGAACATTTTTGTATGCAGTGGGTTACAGAGCTAAATGAAGAACTTGTGTTACTTCGGACAGAAGCTCAGTAACAGCAAAAACAGGGAAGCTGAGGGAATTGCACTCACTTGACCTCAGTGGAATACTGATGGCAGGAAGGAAAGCTTGTATGGACTTTGAGCCTTCTTTCACACTAACCTTTCAAGCAAAGTTTACAGTAACCTACTAACTTGTGCCTCAGCCTCTCTAATATTTATCTTGGCTTCTATTTTAAATCATAAAAGTGTTTGCTTTGTTAGTTGGATGAGCAGTTAGGTGAGAAATTCTTTCATCACACTTCTTTTCCATTCCTAAATTGATTATGGACTTTGATGGAAAGAAGAAATGAAACACAACTATTCAGTGTTTCACTATTTTGCAGGACAGAAAATGGTTCAGATGGAAAAAAAGTATCAATTTTTCAAGTCAATAGCTATAAAAAAATTCAGTACTGAGCTTTGTGATCCCCCTTATGTTGATTTAACAGCTGTCTTCATAAAAAGATCCATTAATTTTGGTGATGCAGCTGTTCTTGGTCTGAAGAAAGAATTAGATTTTAATCAACTTAACAGCTAAGTATTAAGAAAGGCTTTTTGCATTGTCTGGGGTTACTGTGTCCATGGGGATGTACATTTGTATATGTGTACTTCTTTGTTCTGTGACTAAATCTGTCCTAAAGCTCTTCCAGCTGTGGCCATACACATCTTCAGTAACTTAAGCAGTCACTTCTGCCTTTGCTGGCACATTGAGATTTGCCTTATATTTTGAATTGCCCTTATCATAATCTGTGATCAGGTACTCAATATATTAGATGATTCATTGGTCCTGTGGTACCTTTTATATTATTATAAAGTGGACAACAGCCAGCTGTAGAAACAAATGCATCATTCTGAAACAATTCCACCCAATGACAGACTTAGGAAAAGGTGTTTCTCAGTGGCAGTTCTTATTGGCTTCCTTTACAACTTTTTCCTTTACAGTGGCTTATTTTGAGTATTTTTGTGTTGCCCTGTAGGCTGTTCTGGCCATTTCTCTACATGATCATAAATGATACTCAACTTTCTTTTCTTGTGGTTTCTCCCTTCCAGCTACGAACCTCTCTTGGAAAAGGAAGAGCATTTCTTCGTTACTCCCTGGTTCACCAAAGGCTAGCAGACACCTTGCAGCAATGTTTTATGAACACCAAAGTGACTAGGTAAATAGCAAAGTGCTTTTTTAACTAATGGGTGTTTTTTCAGTGTGATCAAGAAACATCACCTAACAGCTATTGAAAGATTTTGAAACACTTCCAAATGTTTGTCTTGGAGAGCTGGTAATAGGATATGAAGGATCATAGACCTTTTGGCCTGGGTCACTGGTTCATACCTATCTTGGGCTTGTAAAAGTTGAAAGTTATTACAGCTTAATATGTATGGAGTGGGTTGTGCTGATGCTTCTGTACATCAGTTTCAAAGGTGATGTACTTACAAGTATTGAAGATCCTGGGTTTGATGGGCTATTCATGATGAGGGAGGATTAATTTGGATGTGTTGCACAAAGCCCCAAAAAGCTTTTGCATATATCTGTGGATGGTCACACAAAGGAACAACTTGCCCTTGGCCAAGAAATTCCAAAAATTGTATTTGATTGGAGGAACACTGCTAGGGCTTTAAGAAAAAGCCAGCTATTTTCACAATGTATTTAACTCTGGATGCTGCTTTCTGTTCCTCATTTCTGATGTATTAAATGTGTGCTTTAGGTGATTTACTGTGTGATTATCCAACGTATAGCAAATATTTTGTATTGTCAGTGATTTGCCCAAGCACTAGAGGAAAAAATATTTTGTGCAGGGACTCCTTTAAAGATATTTTTGTGGAATTAATTAAATTTAATTTCATTGACATTGAAGGGATGGGATATTGTTTGGTGGGTCTGGTTGTTTTCCTTTGTGTTTAGAATATGGTATCATAGTTTATCTGAGGTGGAGTGAATAATGATGCAGGGGTTTTTTGTAAGAGAAATTGCTGCTTCACTTTTGCTTATGAATGAGTATTACTTCTCTTTTGTTTGGTTGTTTTCAAGTGACTGGTACTATGCAAGAAGTCCATTTCTGAATTCCAAAATGAGCTCTGACATTGTGGGTCAACTCTATGAGCTCACTGATGTTCAGTTTGACTTGGCATCAAGAGGCTATGATTTAGATGCTGCTTGGCCAGCATTTGCCAGGTAAGATGGAGCCACATTGTGATTTTGTATTAGCAAGGACATAAAACACCTGCTTGCTAAATCTGTAAAAGCTTCTGCTTTTGAGGGTAGGAATACTTTTGTTTGAGCAGGTGTACACTTTTTCCATGTGATTAATCCACGACCAGATTGTTCTGTTTCTCCTTCAGTATACTGGGCACCAGAGGTCAGAGATGATGCTCTGTAATATGGCAGTCCAGTAGCTTCAGTTTAGGCCCAAATCCCAAACAATTCTCATCTATAGAGACACACAAAGAAATCATCTTAGCTTTCTCTGTTCCAAGAGCTGAGACATGTAGTGACTGTACAGCCAAGCAGTGTGCTTCACTTGCAGCCATGGTGCAAGTTATCCCCCTACAAGTGGGGAATAACAAAAACTACCAGGTCCATTTGTATCAGTGGGGGTTTCCTGGGGCCTTTGCTGCCACCATCTGGTTAAGCCACCGCCACACAGCAATACAATTCCTTAGGGCAAGGCTGCAATGGTTCTTGTGGATGAGGGAAGTGATAGCTACCAGCCCCATCACCTTTTATAGATGCCTTTGATATCCCTATCTGTATTTTTAATCAACTTCAGTGGTTGCTGGCCGAGACAGCAGGTGCAGTTATGTCCTTTTCTTGTGTGGTAGTTACCACTAGGTAAATCCTACATATACAAGTAGAAAGACACATATATATGTGCTTAAACTTACCTTAGATATTGTTTCTCTGTGTGATCAACAGAAGGACTCTGTCCTCACTTGGATCTTCAGCATATTTATGGAAGCCCCCAAGTCGCAGTTCCAGCATGAGCAGTTTAGTGAGCAATTATTTGCAGGTAAGCAAATTGCAAATGAATGTTTATATGTCATGATATGTCTTGGGTTGACATAGTTCCAGAGAACTTAATAGTTTTATGATGGTTATGAGTCTTACAATCTAAACTGCAAAGAGCATTTTTAATTAAAAGTAAAGGGAATTGTCCTCAACTGTTTCAACTTAACATGCAAATCTTGTAAAAGGAAAAAAAGATACATTCATAAGACTACCTGCAGATGGGTATGTTTTCATTTATCTTTGGGAAAACAAGCCCCATTTCCTAGAAGTTTATATCTTGTAGTCCTATGAAGGCAACACACAATGTCATTGTACATTAAGAGCCTGAACTTGCTCTCATTTGAGCACACCATTTAAATGAATGTTTAATGCTACTTAAACGTTCTGATTTTCCCCTTCTGTTCATTTAGGCACAAGAGTTTCCTTCCAGCCCTGATGTAAATAACTCACTAAATGTTGAACAACTTGAGAGCTACGAAGAGATGCGTTTAGAACTTGACCAGGCTGAGCTGAGGCAGAGGGAACTTCAAGATCGTATTCACCAGCTAGAAATTGAAAACCAGGAGCTCCAGGCAGCTGTCAGCCTTCAAAAAGAGCAAGTACAGGTAGAAAAGGAGAAGAGCAATAACTACAGTGAGGAGAACTCCCGGCTGACAAAGATAATCACAGAGTTACAGAAGCAGTGTGAGGTCTCACACTCCACCCAGAGCACTATCCATGACCTGCAGAAGTGCCTACAGTCACTGGAACTGAGTGCAGCGGAGCAGCAGAAGGAACACTCAACAAAGGTGGACCAGCTGTTAACCAGCAAGGAAGATTGTACCTCAAAATTACAAGCTTCAAATCAGGAGCTGGAGACCTCTAGGGCTTTGATTGCTGTGAAGGATTTTTGCATTGATGAGCTCAAAGCCAAGCTGAGTTCCACAGAACAGAAGAACCTCAACCTCCTTGCAAAAGTTGATGCTGCCTTGGACGAAAAGGGGCAGCAAGCCACAGCCCAGTATGACTCTGCCCTACAAATACAGGCACTGTTAGAGAAGCTTCAGGAGATGGAAAAGGAAAAAGCAGATATGCAAAGACTCAGTGAGGAACATGCATCTCAGCTGAAAGCAGCAAGGGAGGAGCTGCTGCTGAAAGAACAGGAACAGAAGGAACTGGAATCCAGATACAGTAGTCTTACTGCTAACTCCAAAGAAGAGAGTGGAAAGCTGATTGGGAGCCTGGAAACCATGGCAAAGGAAAAGGATGCACTTCAGAAGGCCCTTACTCTGAAAGGAAAGGAGATGGCTGAGCTCCAGACCCAGGTAATGGGGTCGCTGGCTCAGGTAGGTTCACTGGAAAAAAATCTTGAGGAAGCCAGAAAGGAAAAAGAGAAACTTGAGGAGGAGTATGTTAGGAGGGAAGCAGCACTGAAGCAGGAATCCCAGTCGCAAGCAGAGCAACTTGAACTACAGGAGGGTCGCTTAACAAAGGTGAGTCAGACTGTGTGTAACCTTCAGGAGCAAAACCGGAAACTCATGTCTGAGAAGGAGCATCTCGGGCAGAAAGTCAAGGAGCTAGAAGAGCAGATGGAGCAGCAAAACTCTGCAGTGAGTGAATTGGATGAGGAGAGCAGGAAACTGAAAGCAGAGAATGAGAATTTGCAGCAGTCTAAGAAGAAGATGGAAGAGAAGCTGAAAAATCTGGAAGCTTCCAAAGCTTCCCTAGAAGCTGACATAGCCAGGTTGAGAGCCTCTGAGAAACAACTTCAGAGTGAGATAGATGATGCCCTGGTGTCAGTTGATGAAAAAGAGAAGAAACTCCGGGGTGAGAACAAACAGCTGGATGAAGACTTGCAGAATGCCAGGAGGCAAAGCCAAATTCTAGAGGAGAGACTGGAGGCTCTGCACTCAGAATATGAAGAACTGAAGCAAAGAGAAAAGACCTCCAAGGAGTCTTATGCCTCACTTGAAGCACAGCTGAAGAGTGCCAAACAGCATAGTTTACAAATGGAAAAAAGCTTGGACGCCTTGAAGGAAAGCAAAGAGTGTCTCCAGTCACAGTTCACAGAGAAGGAAGTAGAACTGCAGGACATGGAGAGCCAGTGTCAGCAATTAAGAGCAGAAGCTGAAAGATATAGGAAGAAAGCAGAGACTCTTGAGATAGAAAAGCTCAGTGTTGAAAAGACATGCCTTCATCAGACAAAACTTATAGAATCTCTCACATCAGAAAAGGAATCAGTTGAAAAACAGCAACTACAGCAGGCAACATCCCTGGAGAAGGAGGCAAAGGAGCTGGCCTTCAGACTGACCATGACTGAAGAGCAGCTGGAGGTCAACCGAGGTGAAGTGTCCAGGCTGCAAGCAGAAGTCCTCGATCTGCGAGTCAAGCTTCAGCAGGCCACTGATGAGAGAGAGAGGATGAGAGGTGAGCTGGCAGTCGCTGAGACTGTCTTGAGTGAGCAGAAGACGCTTGTCCAGCAGCTGAAAGAGCAAAGTGAGTCTCTCAACAGAAATCATGTGCAAGAACTGGTGCAATGTAAAGAAAGGGAAGAAAAGCTGAAAAAAGAGCAGGAGAGAGTAGCCCATCAAAAAGCTGAGCTAGAAAATAATTTGATGAACCTAAAGGAAGAGCTGTCTAAGGTTAAGCGGTATTTGGAAAATGCTAGAGTGGAAAACGAAGAAAATAAAGATCTCCTCCACAGGACCAACACTGATATGGCTGAACTTGGTATTCAGATTTGTGCCTTGACCTCTGAAAAGGTGGATGCAGAAGAGCAGTTGACCCAGGCCACAGAAAGGTTCAAAGAACTGGAAGAACAGGCAGCAGAGCAACAGGAGAAGCTGAAGCTCGCCATCTCTAATCTCAGAGAGGAGAACAAGAGCCTGCAAGAGAAATTAGAGGAGGCTCAAATATGTGCCGCAGCTGTCCCAAGTCTGCAATTGCAGCTGGAGACAATAAAGAAACAGGCACAGAGCTTCCAAGAGACCAGCCAAGAAGAGCTGTCTGCAATAAAATTTCAAATGAGCACAGAGATTCTAAATTATCAGACAAAATTCAAGGTAAATTAATGAAATTATTATAGCTGAGGGAGCTGCTTTACCATCTGCTGCAGCAATTACTGCATGAAATCCTAAGGTTTGTGTGGGTCAGGCTCTGAGACTAACATGCAACTAGCCTTAGCCTGGGAACCTGAAAATGTCTCTGTGCTCATGACCTAGGCCTATCTGAGGTAAAGTAACTCTTCGGAGTTTTATGGATATGTATAGTGGAGAGGCCAGGTGATGTGGAAAAGCAAGTCAGTACCACGAGGGTGATGATTTCTTACATTGGCACTGAAGGTGTCATTGGCTGTCCCTCTGGTGACAGCTGTGGTTGTTTCCTTTTTCTGTAGGAACATTTCAAGACCTGTTCCTCACACCTATAACACTACTTCTCCTAAGAACTGATTTTGACAAAAGGAAACTTAAACTGAGACCAATTGCTTTTGTATTTAATTCCCTCATGTATTTTTGCTTTCAGCTGCTCAAGGTAGCAGCTGGGAAGATCAGAGTTTTGCTTCCAAAAAAGCATGAGTCAGCCCTGTGCACACCTAAAGGCTGAAGATTTCATTGTGTTTGCTCTGCCATTCTGATAAAATGTCTAAGATCGGCCATTGACTAAAGGCTTATGCCACTGCATGGATCTGACCACCTTTTTGCTGAGAATTCAACAGCCTATGCAAAGTAACAGTTAATGTGCCACCATAAAGTGAGTTTGCTCACTTGATTCCAAGAGTTGAGTGTCTTTTTAGCTGTCTTTCACGAGCCAGTGGCACTGCATTTATCCCATGCATGGCCATAAGAGCACTCATCATTCACAGCTGGGAATTTTGTACGTGAAGGGGCGGCCGTTGGAGGATTATTAACTACTGGCTCCATCTCTCTGCCAGGCTGTCAGTGAGGAGTGTGGGAAAGTAAAAGAGCAACTTGAGGAGCAGAAGCGACACCACCATGCAGTGGAGGAAGAGATTACAGAGTTACAAGTAGGTGCTTGATCTGAATTAAAACCAGAAGTGTTTGTGCCAGCAGGCATTAGTGTTACAACTGGGAAGGCAAGCAGCATTTCTGATGACTGGCTGTGAGTCTGAGAATGCCTTGTATAAATACAGGTGCTGCAGACAAAATACTGGGCATCTGACAGCCACTGAAACAGAGATTATGAAAAGCACGATGTCACTTAGGATTTGTCCTGCTTTGAAAGCTGGTCAGGTTTTATGTAAGACCTGCCTATGTGTTCTCTTCTTAAACGGGGGTGAGGGTTTAAGAGGTGTCTTTCTTGGGCCCTGCATTCCCATACAGCCACATGTGTAGATCCATCTATTTGCAGGCTGCAAAGGGCACTGAATTAGAGAATTAATGTGGCTGAGAAATAACCCAGCCAGGAAAAACCAGAATTTTTGCAATAAGTTTATCAAACCTTCAAGTGTTTGATAAGTTAGAAGGGTTAGAAGGGTCATACTGAGTTGTAAGGAATCCAGAAAGAAGAAAGTTAATATTAGTGGATGTGGCCTTGCCTGCTAGGAGAAATACATACCTTTAGATGCAATTAGGTAGGTTCCCTGAGGACTCCAAGTTTGGCAGACTTCTCTGAAGAGTCTAGCTGTGAAAGAAATTGGGTTGTTTTCGATTGTCCTTCATATTCCATGTGGGCTTTAATAAACAACATTTCCCTCCTATTTAGTTTTTCTCTTTTGATGCTTTTAGGTGGTGAAAAAGCTTTCAGGGTATATTCTTTTGCTATAATTTTTGAGAGATTTTTCTTGATAAGGAGGCAAAAACTCAACTGACATGGACTAATAAGAATTACAGGCTTAACACTGTCTTAGTTTAGCATGTATCCCTTATTCAGTGTGACAGAAGTAATCAGTCACTAGTACACAACTAATTACTGCCTGCTTATACAATAATATCTTAATTGGTCGTTTGGCTGTAAGTGATTCTTTGATAGCTGTCTTGGTAATTGTCCTGTGCATGGTAAAGTCTTGTTTTCATACGTAAGGAAATCCAGTAATTCCTTTTACTAGGCTGCAAACACGAGTTTGTGTAAAAAGCTGGATGAAGCAAGAGAGCAGCTGTCAGAATCAGAATCTGCTCGGCTGCAGAAGGAAGAGGAAGTGACTTCTCTTCGAGAACTCTTGGAAAGGTGAGAGTTTGGGCTCTTTACAGAAGCTGGTTATTTGGAGGCCAAGAAAGGGGACAGTAATCAAAACATTGAAAATTGCCACGGTTTATGAAGTACCATATGTCAACAGGGTTTATATAGAACAAATAGCACATGGGCACTGGCAGGGAATATCAGATTGACACTTAGATGAGAAACATGGAAATTATCCAGCACACCTGAATGCATGGTTTAGTTTTTACTGTATTGTTAATTCAGCTGATATAAATTAATGAAAGACATTTTTATAACCTCTTTTTACCTAACAGGTTAAGCACAAAATTAAAACAATATTGGGGGTTTTTGTAAGGAATGGAAATTTTTTACTTTTGGACAGTTTGTTTTTTCTCTCCTCTTCGTGAAGTTTCAGGGAATCAGTAAGAATTATCTGAATGGGACCACATCCTGCATGTCTTTATCAGGTTTCTTATCAGCTTTAAAACTGTAACTCAGGATGTGTTTTCAAGGTATGTAAGGTGGGTCTGTGTGGTGTGGATAATCTGGCAGTCAGAAATAGATCTTCATGAGGCGTGGGCTCACACAGGGTCAGCTAGGTTAACCAGTAAGCCAATGTATTTTTATATCTTTGTGCTGATATCATCTGTATTATTCCTGTATTATGTAGCCATCATAAGCTTTACTATAAGCAGGACATCCAAGAAATTTCTGGTTGCTGGCTGTGTTCACTAGATAATGGATCTATGTGCATTTTCAGTAATGCAGAAATTTGAGGAGATTCTGTCTAACTCTAAAAAATATGCACACTGAGAAAATTTTTACTGAAACTACCTGTTTATCAGGGTGAAGGAGCCCTTCCTTCCACAGGGAAGACTTGAATTTACATGAGCTAAAAATTATTCATAATTGCCTTTGATTAGGATCCAAAAAGAGGCCGATGAAGCAAAAGAGAAGATCCTGGATTACACTGAGAAGCTCAGCAAGGTGGCAGCAGACAAAGATAGCAGTGACCAGAAGTTATTTGCTGAACTGGATGACCTGACAAGAACAAAGCAGTTCCTTGAAGAGCGTTTGATAGAACTTATCAGGTTGGCATCAAAATACGACGCAAGCAGAAATTAAAATCTGTGCTTAGGATGTTCAGAGATACTGCTTAGGTCATCCAGGCTTATATTCCCAAATTGAAGATACAAGTAAAGGCCAAATTCATTAGCAGTTGAAATTCTGGATTTCCATAATTATAATCAAAAAATGTAACACCCAATAATATCTCCTTAATTTGCTGTCTGTTTTGAAAAAATACATAGTTCTCTGCATGGCATGTGTTCTTCTCCCTGTCTTTGCAGAAGCGTCAGTAGGTTTTTTGATCTATCTCAGAATTTTAGGAGCAAAGGAATTTTTACTGTGAAGCTTTCACCAGCATTCCAGTTGAGGTTGGTTAACAAGAAACCAACACAGACAATTTCAATGTGTTTTTCTTCTTTTAACTGTGTCACTGCAGAGATAAGGATGCTTTGTGGCAAAAATCCGATGCTCTGGAGTTCCAGCAGAAGCTTAGTGCAGAGCAGAGGTGGCAGGGGGACACAGAAGTTAATCACTGTCTGGACTGCCAGAGAGAGTTCTCATGGATGGTGCGCCGACACCACTGCAGGTCAGTTGTTGAACTGTATTGCAGCGTTCAAAAGTAAAACTCAGTATGACTGTCCACATGGAGGAAATATTTCTTAATGTTCACAGTTCAGTCATCAAAATTGTTGATAAGTGACATTGTAGAGGCTGAAAGAACACGAGCTTACAAGGGATAAGACATTATTGGAAAGGTCCTTTGATATGTATTAAGAGAAAGATCTAGATCCAACTCTGACTCGGGGAGACAGTTTCTCATTTCTGGAAACAAAGATAATCACACTCTGTATAGTATGTTTCTTTGAAGGACTATGCACTGCTCTGTTCTTGCTCTAAACAATATTCACTAGGATAGCTTTGCTACTGTGATGGAAATATTCTGATGGAAATATTCCAGAACAAGTTTCAACATGGTGTGCAATTATAAATTGGTTTATTTACCCTAATTAACTATTGCAGAGTAATCATTTTTTAAAGTGGATATTAAATTATTTCCCCTACAGTTAGTATTAGTTATCCAATCTAGATTTATTAAAAAGTATTTAAATGTATATATTTCAGGGTCCTAGTGATATGCTTGGTTCGTCTCTTTACTGTTCCTTATCCTCATGACCTGATTTGTCACATGAGGAAAGAAGGAAGCACTGGAACTGTTTCCATTTCACATGAATGTAAACAACATTCTATAGGGATTAGTGAATGGTGAAGTCATTTTGGGTAACAACTTCCAAATTACTAATTTCTGCTAAGGTCTCTGAAAGCTGTTTGTGTCTTCACCCAGTAGTGATTTAAATGATTAAGAAAAACAAAACCATTAAAATTCCCTGAGTAGCAGTCATCCCTTATGGATGCTTTTCTTCATGAAAATCTCAACATGCTCATTAAAAAGTAGTTGACAAGTTTAATACTGCAAGACTTCAGAGTGGAGAGGGCAGGAGGGATGAATGTATACATATGTGTCCAATACTGGATTTTTTTCCTTTCTGAAGGGAAGAGAGCTCATTATGAAGCAGAGACATACAGATGTGTTTTTAAAATCCTTATAATCAAATCAAGTTTTGTTCTAACTGTCTGTGAGATCTGGCCTGTGTAGTATTGAGTTCATTTTCTTTGTATGTACTTAATATAAATATTATTTATTTGTATTGTATATTTGTGGACATTTGATTGTTTTATATCTTTTTATCTATTTTTTTTTTGTATTTTTAGTTTTTCTGTTTTACCTGTTTATTAAGGCAGCAAAGTGTGAATGTGAATTTCTGTCCTGTGCTTGTCATGAAGACTTGCTTCACTTCAGAAAGGAGCACGGTCTGTTATGAGTTCTGCCAATGGGTGTAGCTTTCATGCTTTTTCAGAAAACAAGACCATTATGAGAGAGCCCCAGACTCTGTCATGGAGATGTGTTCCGGCTGTATGTGGTACTTTTCTAACACCTTTGGTTTTGAATCATTTCTAGAATGTGTGGCCGCATTTTCTGCTACTACTGCTGTAACAACTACATGGTGACAAAGCCTGGTGGAAAAAAGGAGCGTTGCTGCAGAGCTTGCTTTAATAAGCCTAGAGTCATTGTGGATGGTACAGATGACTCTGGATCCAGTGCCAACCAGGAAGGATCACCAGCTTCATTGGAATCGCCTGTGTCACCATCTGAGAGGGCTTTTGGTTAGTTTATTGTTTGTATGCTGTGGAGAAATAAGTAGGATTCTTGGACAGTCTCCAAGAAACCACATGATCACCTCCTGCTCCAATGACCTGCAGAAGGTCATGGAGTGTTTTCAGGGTGGGACTGATCCTGTCTTTGAATTTGATTGGTATTGAGAGAAATGTTCATGTATATTAATGAATGTCAGTCAGCCCAAGATTTTCCATTAGTTCTACTAGTTATCTAATGGTTCTGTAAATGAAGGCCCAGGCTTCCCCCTTAAGGGGTTTGCTTGTTTGTTTTCTAGACAACTGGCTAATAGTGTTTATGTTTCTTCTTATGTTTTTTTTGGCACAGTTGCAAGTGAAGCCTCTAAACCACCAGATGATGCAGCTTTTGATATAATCACTGATGAGGAGCTGTGCCAAGTACAGGAATCAGATTCTCTCCACAATGAAAGTCAGATGGAAAGAGACTCTCTGGATCGAAGTGTGACAGATCTGTGAGTAAACACTGCTTCTCGAAGAGTGGACTCTTTGGGATTTGCTTTAAAATGTTCTTCTTTTCCCCCCATTCAGTGAGAATAATCAACCTCTGTGTAAAGTGAAGACCTCTGCTCCCAGGGCACATGTTCAGTAGAACAACACAAGATAATTTTGGTCTATTTGCACAGTCAGCATTCAATCTAGTAAATCTAAACTACTCCATGCTCTCCACCTGCTTCACCACAACACAGAGGAGTAGTCCCAGCTCTGTGCTGTCACCATTAAAGTCAGCACTCAGGCTCTCTGTGTCTCTAGACTTCCTTACTACCTTAGAGATGACAGCTTACAGAAAAGAACAGTTGTGTAGCTACATCTGGCACAAGTTTGTTCTGTTCTTTCTTAAGAAAATGGGACTGAGTGAAGATTTCAGTTATTTTTTAACATCTATTTCTACTTAAATTACCTATGAAAAGGATTTAAGGCCATTTGAATATTCACATACTTGGTTTGAAAATTACATTTGTAGTATTATAGTTTAATGTGTATCCATTTTTAGGCAAAATATTGTTTTACTATTGTTCAGATATTTTCAAACGCTGTACAAAAATTCTGTTCTGTAAAATATATTGTCTTTTGAGAAGAAAAAACAGAAAGAGCAATTTCAGCTAAATTAGGTAGTTGCTTTGCTTCCAAGCAGAAAAATAAATCTAAATTCTAAACTGAAAATAGTCACAGAGTAAATAGTCTGCTGCTGAGAAAGCAGACCTAGACCCTTTTGTACTCAGCAGACCCATTTCTGGTGTAAACCACAATGACTTGCAGTTTGGGTTGAAGACAAGCAGTACAGACTTGTTTATTTGGTAAAAAAAACTTTTCAAAGTTCTACGTATTTGCTGGTAAATACCTTAAATGTATTCTGCCTACTTTGTCTACAGTTAGCACTGACAGTATATTCCTGCTTATCATGTGCTGCGCAGGCATGAATGAACTGAGCTTCACAGTGCCCTTGTGATTTTAGTATTGCCTTTGTTTTTCAAAATGAGAATTTGTGATGGGGAAATTTTGCTTGTTTGTTTGTTTTATGAAGAAAAAAGTGAAGTGTACTACTTCTATTAATTAATGCTATCTGCAGCAGGTATATTACAGGTGAGTTAGCTCTGGAGAAAACAACCAGGAAAAGAGAAATAAGTATGGGTAACCATTTGTTTTAATTCAAGATTAGTCTAAATTCATCTTGTCTGACAAAGTATTCAGCAGGACAGAAGGATTGCCACTAACCAAGGGGATACTATTCTTGAGGAGCACCCATGGAACAACTTACTCGCACCATGTAAACTTTTAAATGTGGTCCAGCTTCCCCTGTTGTCAGATTTTAAGCAGGAGAGCCAGGAAATAGTGCTTTATCCTCTGTTGCTTTTTGTTAGCAGTTTCATGAGCAGGTGAGAGAGTCCTACTGTGGTTGTACTTTGAACTTGAGACATTCTTTGCAGAGAACACAAATGGCACCTGCCCTTTCCCATGACACCTATAATGTTTGGAAGGTCTCACTAGCCTGAGCACTGGAGAGGAGAGTGGCCTTCTTGCATTGCAGATGACTTGAGCGTCTGGTGTTGATTGTGGGTTTGTGTTATGGGAGAGATCGAGAAACTGATACGCGAGTCAGATGATGGTGCGGTGCCTGTGGTGCACGTTAAAGAAAAATAGCAGGGCACAGGGCTGATTGTGACAGCACACAGGTTTTCTCACCTGTTTCTGTGGTGAGGATACACGTGTACCCAAGGCTTGAGTGTCACTTAGCACAGGAGCAGGAAGTGCAGCATGAGATACTTTGGTTGTTTGTGAGTAAATGTGCCAGAGCCACTGCACTGAGTATGAGCAAAGATTCTGCCCACCCTCTGTCCTATCTTTGGCAGTAGCCCATAGAGATGTACTGAAAAATTTCCACTGTGTTTTCTCCCACACTTCAAGGACCTGCAGTCCAGTAACTTTCTGAGCTACTGGTTTGATTGCTGCAGATTTCTTAGTTGTACTGGGCTGACCACCTTGAACTTCATGTAGACTTACCATCTTTATTCTTTTTTTTTTCTAAAGTGTCCAACTAAATGTGGCCTGATTACTAGGTAGAAACTTCACACAGTCTCCACTGGCATTCCAGTAATGTTCTCTTAGCATTAAATTGAATATTTGGAGTAGAATTTGCTTAGATATGCTGTCTGGGGAACACACAAAGGATCCAAGAAAGTGATTGCTAGATGTAGGTCTGAGGAAGGCATACAAATAAGTCAGTTTTCAGGCTAAGCTTCTTTATTGAGATCTGCTGAAAATAATCCAAGCTCATTTGGTTTTGCCAGAGATTTGAACCAACTGGTGGAGCTTGCAGAGGTGTGGCAGAATAAGAGAGATGATTGTACCAGCATAACTCTGGCTGGCCTTGAAGTAGTTGTTTCCTAAAGGTTAGGATTAAGCAGCAGTTACTTCATCCTTTCAGGTTTGTTATGTGTGTTTGGACCAACCTGATCAAAATCTTAAATGTGAAAAGCTGAGATTAATTGTGCAATTGTGATACATCCTGCTACTTCAAGGCTCATGAGTTTTCTTTTGAAGAAAGAGTTTTCTTTTGAGTTTTCTTTTCTTACTTCTAAAGCATTCACATTTGCATATTGTGTTCTAAAACAAAGGGCCCCAGGATAAACCAGTGCACTGTGTTTCCATTTGTACGTGTTGCAGGCATAACATGTCTGCACTAAATGTTGCAGCAGCAAAATCAAGATCACAGACAACAGAAGAGTGAAAAAACCCCAAAGTTGCCACTAGCCTGGTACAGGAACAAAACATGTATTCACACCTTGGTAGTGGTAGAAAGAACATCTCAGCCTGTCTGCACAGTGGTTGCTTTGGTTTGGATTCTTTTTTTTTTTCTTGATGACTCATATCATTCTTTGCTGACCTAATTACAGCTCACGTGGCTGGGCAGGGTGTGGTGTAGCTGAAAGGGGGAAGTGAATGTGGTCCTAAGCATTCCCTGCCCAGTGCAGAGCCAGCCAGGAAGGAGAGGGGCCAGGAGCATGTCTTGCCACCCTATGCTGGCAAAGCCTGCATTGCAGTTTTGTGTTGAGATGGCATGTGACATGTAGTCACACCACATTCCTTCGTAGCTTTGTTTTTAAGGACATTTCGCTGTGGGAGAAACATGAGATTGTGTAGTAAGGAAAGGATTGCCTAAGCTGATGTTTCCTGAGGGGAAAAATGGTGAGATGGGCACACTGCTGCCAGAAAGGGTCAGGTTCCTCTGAGCTGCAGTGCTCTGATAGGAAGGCCTGGATATTAATGGGGAGTAAAGGAGCATCCAGAGAGTGTGTTTTTTTCCAGAAATGGTTTGAAGCAGTTAAAATTGGTATTTCAAACCGGTAATACAAAGGACTTTGACCATTTGGGCCAGACCCAACCCTGCCTTTATTGCAAGCAGCCCACAGCTGCATAAAGCCCTCCCTTTGCTCCTCTGCAACATCCCTTCTTTCTTTTCCCTATTCCAGTCTCCACACCTGTTTTACTACTTTCTGCAAGAGCTTTTGCACACTTTTCTGTCCTCTGCACATTTTTTTTGCCTCCAGCTGGGAAGCGAAAAGTCCAGAGGTGGAAAGGGAGAACTGGTGGAACAAGGCTGGAAAACAACTAAGGAATCTGCAGTTTCATGACAAGGGAACCAAGGTGCCAGGAAAAACAGACTGGAAAGATGTCATGATGCAACGAATGTGTGGGGAATAGGGGTGTGAGAGTTTGCATCTACAGAAACACTGCTCAGTGTTGGAGCCCATGTGTGTGTGATACTATATCCTTGGTGTTTACAAGGGACCTGGTAACCTGGCAACATGAGCTCTGTTATCAGATATAAGAAACAAAGATGTGTATAGGACATTCAGACCGTGAACTTGATATTAGTTGAAAAGCAGATGAAAATACGGCTTTATTACAGAAATTTTAGATGAATGCGAAAGGACTTAGTGTACAGACCTTGTCCTAGGTGGAAAAAAAACCCCAAAACATCCAAAAAAACCCAACCACACATGAAACCCACCATAAAGATTGAAATACCTATGTTGTTAATCCAGGAATTCTCATTAAATGAATGGGCTGAACTAAAATGTGTAATATATTTGAAACAACTCATAAAAGCTTTCATTAACAAACACCATTCATAGAAAACCAGCAGGCCAGAGGTTTGGGAGTCAGGAAATTCAAATTACTTTTGTATTGTGAAAAATGGAGTTTTATCTCATTGTTTTTTATACTTTTTGAAGTTCTTCTGCACAGTTAACTCAGTTACCAGTTTGGACTGAAAAAGCAGGAAGCAGTGAAGTATCACGATGAAAATAGGTTGGTTGTAAGCTGGTCACAGTGTTTTTACTAATGGTATTGTATTACCTCTTTCACTCAGGCTCCCTACATCAGTATTTACAAACAAAACAAACGAAAAAAAAAGGAGCAGAAAACCAGTTGCCAGATTTTCTAGGCAGTTTTATACTGTGGGGACATGTTTGTGGCATCTGCACTGTATAAAATAGTAAAAGGTTTAGAGTCTTCCTCTTTGGTGGTTTCCCACTGTTGAGCTATAACTTACCATTTGGCACATCTTGATTTTTTAATAATTTTGTGTTAGTACTTCCTGATTTTCATTCCCATGAAGAAACAGAAGGTTAAGACAGCCATAAAAAAGCAAGAGCTTTTGCTATGTTAATTGCATATTCAAAGCTGTTGTTCAATTTAAAGCTCCTGTCTATGATCTTTATCAACCTGAAGAAAGTATAGGGTATCTGGGTAAGAATAAACAGGACAACTACAGAAAACATTTTTATAGATTTGTTCTTTTGAAGACTTTTAGCACACAGTAAGGTTTTAATAATTAGTGAGTAGCAGATGATCATGGCTAGCATGGGAATAAAATAAGCAAGAGTTACGTGGATCACTTCAAGAACCAGCTCTGTGCGATAGTTTGCGTATTCTTCCTGACATATTGCCTGATCAAAATTAACACCTCCCAAAAAACAAAGTGGTGCATGTAATTTGTTTGATTTGACACGTGCTTTGGTGGCAAAAGTAACAGCAATAAGCTGGTCAAAGGTGATAGACATTAGAGTTAACATTGAAGAGTATACAAGCCCCTTATAATAGGACATGCACACTGCCTGAAGTCCACTCCTGAGCAGCAGAGTATGCCCAGAGTGGCAGCATCCAAAGAAAAACCCAGTCAGCTATAGCCACGTTCAGCAAAAGTACTGTCAGTGTCTTTCAGTTTCACTAAGAAACTTAGTATAACAAAGACCAGTGCATTTCCTGCTTGGCCAAGGATGAAAACAACAAAATACATATGTGGCAGGAAGACTCTTATTAATATGAAAATTCTCATTTCTGTTTTCATAGGGATCAGTGATGGAGAATTTATAATAAAAGTTAGCAGTATGTGTTGCTTATCTGTTATAATAAAAGTTAGCAGTTAGCAGTTGCCATGTTGCCTTCTTTTTAAAGGCAGCCTGGAAGGAGACATATTGAGATGTTTTTACTCAGCAAATAATTAAATCCTAATGCATCCAGGAGACAGACAAAATCCTAAGTGCTAACAGATAAGAGTTGTAGTAAAGCATCCATGACAGACAAAAGCAAATCTGTTTATGTGCTGAAGAGGATTGTCTTGATAGTCAAGACCCAAACACAACAGCTGGTGGATTTGAATACATCATCTGTTACCAGATTTACACTGATGGAGACTCAAAAGACAATTACAAAGAGGCTTCTGAAAACAGTATAAGGATTAAGCTTTATAATACATCAGTGATTTAGTGCTTGGATTGAGGTTTTCTGGGGAAACCCGTGAGAGAAATAGAATTTGTTTTGCCAAATTTCACCATTTATGCTCAGGTTGCAGACTCTGAGCATCAGAGTTGTTTGGCTTGGGTTGGATTTGTCCCAAAAGGCAGGGTTTGAGTCTCAACGAGTACTTCAGAACTTGTGGTTCAGTTAAGCCTCATCTTGTTCTTTAGATGTCAGTCACATCATCAGATGGCAGCACTTCTTCCTTTCCCCATTTCAAGTGACTTACTGAAAACGTGGAGAGTTTTCATTAGTGTACTACATTTGTATTACTCTTGGAGGGAGAAGTGACCAATTCTCTGTCAGCCCGTTCCATCACCCTCCCTCTCAAGTGTTGATGGGGTTTTGCAGTGTCAGCTCTCCAAGTTAAGGAGAGGCTTAACTCCTTAAGCCTCTCCTTAACTCAACAGCCCTGCAGTCAGGGCTGTTGCCAGCATAAAAGTAACAGCCCTAAGACTAGCAATCTTTGCAAGCTGTTTACCTGGTCAATTAAGTCTTTCATGAGATAGGTTTATTGCTTTTTAAAGATTTAGCCCAAAAGCTAAATGCCTTGTCTATTGAGCTACAGAAAACACGTTTCTGTGAGATTAATCCTACTACAAGATATCACTCAGCATAAGATTAGCAGAACTCACCTCTGAATCCTTAAGACTGGCTGAAAGGCCTCACCCAGTGAGTTCTGATGTACAGCAGTTCAAGTGTCCCTTGGTTCTGCAAGAGAGGGAAACACTAGAGAGAGAAACGAGCCCGTGCAGATCTTTGCAGCAGCCTGTGCTACCATAGCTGGAGTGACAGCTACTGACACAAGAAATGTAAGGCTGTGTAATGCTCTTTAAAAACTGAGTTCTCCCTTGTGCTTCATTGCATGTGATAGCAATTTCTGTGCCTCTAAAAAACAAACTGGGAGCAAGGTGCTAAATGTTCACAAACTGTTCCTGTCAAACAGGGCAACAATAGGTTGTGATAACCACCTGCTTTTATCAGTTATTTTCAGATAAAGAATAAAGTATGAGGATGACACAGCAATGGCTAAGCTGTGTGGTAACAGATGGGTTGTGTGAATTTATCCCCTACAGGGAGTGGGCTCAGGGAGTTAGCTGTTACCCCTGGATGGATCAGTCTGAAGAACATTTGATTGTAAAGCTGAGAAGGACCTTGGGTGCAGAAACTACACTGGCTGCAGGGTACCTGCAGACTGGGATGGAGCAGCCTCTGGGGAAGTACAGGGAGGACTGGGCAGCAGCTCTGCTGAAAGGACCCAGTATCCTGGTGGATACTGGTGTAAACTCAGGCCAGAAACTGCTTCTGCTATATCTCTCCTATAATTCTGCCTCCGTTTCCCTTAATTGCCTCTAAAGAATTGTGTGACAAGAAAATTCGAAGGTATCTTAACTAGTGTTACCCACAGAGGTGGCTGTAGCGTTGGTGACTTACAGACTGCAGTATTTGGGCTATACAGGCAGCAGCTTGTCAGTATTTTTAGTTTGCTGCCTCCTGCTGGGAAGGGGACTTGAAAGCACCCTGGTAATCCCTATTTGCTTGTTCTGAACATTTTGCAAATGCAGTGTTTAAAAGTTGTCTTCATCTCAGAGCCATTGCCAAACCTCTTCCCTATCACAATATATTATAAAAAACCAAACAAACCAACGCCCCCCTGCCGCCCCCCAAAAAAAAACCCCACAACCCAACAAAACAACAACAAAAAATATGTACATTGTCCCCTGGAGCACAGAAATATTCCTTTGTCATGATTGTTTCCCTAGCTTGCTTGCTTTGTTTTGTCTCTTGTCTCGAAGATAGAGTGTGACCAGGTTTAAGGCTGGGGAGTCTTTTTGTATTGTTTGTTGGTTGTTTTTGTTTCATACTGGATATAGCATAGCCAAGTCATACATACCTTTTGAGAAATAGCTGGGATTCCCTTTATAGCAGTAAGCAGCTCATCCATAGCACAAAGTGATGGATCTTCATGTCCATCCATTTTTTTTTGTGTAGTTTTGCAGTTGTCTGTGTGATACTTTCCCATCTCAACATATACCAGGGTTTGGTCTCAACACTTCCATCCCTTTCCCACCCATACACCTTCATGCAAGACACTGTCTTGCAGCCTGTTAAAAACTCAGTGAGCTCTGTATCCCCCTTGCTCCATCTCAAATCATGTCTCCTCTTTTCTTGCCCATGTCAAGGGCTGTCTGGTATCTTTTCTTCTGATCCTTTACTGTCCTCTTTCTATTTTCACTGCCCTTTGTTGGGTTGGAGAGGAAGGTTAATAACTAAGTTAGGGTGCCTGGGGTGGGTCTGACCTGCTAGATAACAGCAGGCCCAGGGAATCATTGGTGCACTTCAGCATAATGCCTTTGATTGTTTCTTTGCATTTTCAGATGTGTTTGCTGGGCTAAGCAGCTGTTAGGGGCTCTGTACAGCCTCCAGTCTCCGTTTCAGGTTTCTGCCTTTCACACAATTAGGTAAGACTCTCACCTGGATGACAGAAGTTCTCTCCAGAAATCATTGCACTGCTGACAGACAGATGGCTTCTGGGATTGCACTGCTCAGCCACACAAAGCTGACACCTCAGACACGTAGCTACAGCTGTCAGGGGTCAGGTGTTTATGAAAACAGAAAATTGCTGAGTCCAGATTTGAACCAGCTCTTTTCAGAATTAATTCTAAAAGTGGCTTCTAACTTTTAACTCCCCAAGCCATTTATGATGTTGGCCACAGTATTTTTAGTATCATTTGTAAGAAATGCTTTCCATGTGTAAGAACAGGCACACCAGACCAGACCGTCCACCTTAGGGACAGTGACCAACAGCAGGTGCCTGAGGAAATGCATAAGAACAAGAATGAAGCAATAATTCTTCAAAATGCTCTATCAGCTTCCTACAATTTGTGTCTTGAGGCTTTGCTAAATCAGAGCTGTTCTCTTCTTGCTGTAGTGTTTTTTCCATGTTTCATTTCTTTCTGCTTTTAGCCCCACTTCATTTCACTTTTAAAAAGTAAAAGAAGGGAAACATTACAGATTGTTGAAATAAATACCATAGAGGGTGCATATTCATAATCTGGGGACCTGGCAAGCTGCAGAAACATCCTTAGTGCTGACACAAAGGGTGAATGGGTCATTCAAGAATAAATTCTCCTGTCAGGGGAAAAATTCTCCAGTTAAATCATGATACTGTTTCTTACATTATAGCCTACCAGACCTCAGTTTAGACTGTTAGACTCTGTAAGATACCATAAAGAGAAGGAGGATTTTCTTTGTGATTATAAGGCACTTTGGTTTAATACACAAATTAGGGACTTAGCATTCCCTTAGCCTTAGATGTGTGGTGAATGTATTGGTTGGAACAGCCAAGTGGTGACCTAACCACCTAACCATGTACTGGGTTGCAGCAGCAGGAATACGGAAAATCATGTGTTAGAGGAGAACATGAACATATATTGGTCCTGGGATTTAATTTCTATTTCAGGTTTTCAAATGAAAGGTAAAATTAATGGATTAAATCAAGAACTGTAATGGCATTGTGTAGTAAGTCTTGGAGTTTGACACTTCTGGAAAGCCTGTAATTGTGTAGTTCTCTTGCTCGGCATGAATTCAAGGCTGTGAAATTAACCTGTGTAGCTAACCTGGTGGGATGGGAGACTTACGGATCACAGCATGAAGCCAGTTGCTGTTCCCACTGTGCAAGCAAAATATATGGGTAGGTTTACAAGCTATAGTTTAGTTTTCTAGTTTGTTGGTTTGGGTTTGGTTTTGTTTTTTTTTTTTAGAATCAGTTTTCTTATCTGGTATAAAGATAGTTAACAATGAAATTATTTGTATCTCTAAGTATTTGCACAGATGTTGTACTAACCTTTATGGACTAACATGTAGGAAGTACTTAATTCCTACATTCCTAGTGTCTGGTTACAGCTCAGATTTTGGTACTTAATTACAGCTTCGAATCTCCCATGCACATCCCAGCCGTCTCTTTAGGGTATTAACAGTAGTGGTGTGACTCTGAAGAAGTCAAGAGTTACTCAAGAGGCTGCAAGAATAAAAGAACAGGAATATCGAGATAACAGTTCAGGAAATGTATAGACAGTGGGTGCAGTTTATTTTACAGTAATAACAGTAAATTCATCCTGTTTCTAAACAATAATGCCACTGCACTAAACTGACACGTGATTGCATGTGTTGACACAATATATTCAGATGCTGCTCATGACCACCTGAAGGAGATATTTTCTCCTGCTCTTCTCCTCACCAGTGCTGTATGTAGAGCAATGTCCCATTGGATTTAAAAGAAAATGCTAAACTGTGCATTGGTTTTGAGAATTGGTCTACAGCAAGTGTGACAATTATGCTCTCTTGGGGCATTACTGCACTTGATGGTTCAGAAGCATGTATTTTACATTACATTTTATTAGATTCTGCTGTTTTTTTGGAAAGAACCAACCAGATGGTTCCCTGTAAATAAGAATCCTTGGCATTTTTTTCTGGGAACAATAGCTTAATTGCCTCAAACTGCTGGGATGCAGAGAAACAAAAAAGAATCAGTCAGAGAAGCTCTAACTGACTCGGAAACTATCAGCGTTTGTTTCTTGACTCTCAAACTCATCCTCTCTGTGTCCAGCCCTGAAATTCATACCTGGTGCTACTCCAGTGTTCACCCAGAGCACACACCTTTTTTGAGGTAAGTAGTGGACAGCAGGTTCTTCCCTCTGCTTCACTGCTGGCTAGGTGTGGAGGAAACATCCTGCTTTGTTATCTTGTAACAACAGTATCTTTGGTGTATTTGTGTTTGAATCATGCAGTATTTTTTGTACTAAAAGAAGACACATAATAGCAATTCTACAGCAATAGAATATGTTTTGTGTACAATTGTCAGAGTAAGGAGCTAGGTAATATGTCTGTAAAACACCTCTCAGATTAAATTCAGGGAGACATCTTACCTTTTTGCAAGCTTTGTTTAAGGGACAAGTGCAGACTGTTTTGCTTGTGTCCTCCCCTCTAGTTCCCACCTGCTAGAGATTCTTCTACACCTGTCATCATCTCAATAAGAAATGTATGTTATGACTGCAGAAAAGATTTTCTGGACATATATATGTATTCCTCTTAGCTCATGAAACCAGGATAGGAACAGTTTTACGTTTGTGCACAGTGAGCCAGAAGGGGGCTGCGGTTTTGCCCAGTATTGTCACTAGAATGTGCCAAGTATGAATCCTAGAATTTGGTACCAGGACTATCAAAACATTTCTATTTTAGGAAGGCATCAACATGCAGACTGCATTTGATCACATACTACTCAGAGAATCATGATTTTCCTTCTTTTCCTTGTTCTAGAAACAGCACGTGTAATTCTTCAACCTTTGATGAATCCGAAGACTGGCAAGTTGCTCAAGATGCTGAGATATGCTTGTTGAAGTCAGGAGAAATCATGTAAGCAGAACAATTTCATTGTTATAGGTGAAAGCATAAAGGCTGAGCTCAGATATCAGCTATGTGAGCACAAGCCTTGCAGGCTCCTGGAAGAGCTGCTCACTTGTGTCCCAAGTAGAACTTGGTCTGAGGAGGATGAGAGGGTGTAACTCAACCATGCAGAGCAGCAGCAATGAGCCAGGTCCTCTCTCTTCAGTCCTAGAATACTTCAGTGCAGCTAGGGAATAAGAAGGAAAGATGTAGGTCCACATCACATGAGAAAACATTTCCTATTTTTGTTGCAGGAATTGCTGTCAGCACAAAGGGGGTTTAGAGAGAAGGCTGTGCAGTTCTAGCAGTCTCTGAAAGAAACTGTGAGGGCAAGTCAGGGAATGCAGCTCTAGACAGACCTTTGCCAAAGGGAGGGAATTCATGGTCTTTTGGAGCATATATCTGTTATTTGTCTGTGGCTTCCCAGAATCTGTTTTGCCTGCTCTGGTTGATACATGCCATAGCATAAAAAGTTCATCTGAGCCTCAGCTCAAGCTCTGTGTGTACTGTGTGTGCACAGTTCTCTGCATGTGTCCTGCTCTGAAATTCCTAGTTACACGCAGTAGTGATAAGCATATCACTTGCACAGCTAAGAAGGGAATCCAGTGTGTGGAAATGCACATGACTTAGAGAAATTCAGCTTTGCTCACTGGCCCCTTGAACCTAGCTTTGAAATGTTTCCTTAGTTATGGGAAAGGTTTTAAACTTTTAACTGATAAATCAGTCCATGTTTCAACCTTGTTGCTGCTGTTCAGAGATCCAGGTAAATGAAGCAGTAACTAGAATCACAGCTGGGCTGTAAGGCAAAACAAAGAATGGTATTTAGTTTATTAAAATCAAAGGTCATCTGAGACACGACAGGACTGTGGTTTATTCTGATCTCATTGATTTGCAAACAGTTTATTTGGCCTGAAGAGTGACAGATGAGATTAGTTTTAGTTAGGGTAACGTAGGTGAGATTTCATGGATCTTAGAAATTACATGTTTCCCCTAAAGAAAGTGTTCTCCTGCTTCAGGGCCTCACTGTTCACAGTCTTAAATAGATACCAGAATGAAGTCAGCTCCTCTAATGCTGTAGGACTGCATCATCTAGATGCTAAGAATTTCATTTTTAACTGGAAGTATTTTGAGTCAGTTTTTTGCAGCTTGATTGGTAAAACAGACCCAGCTGTACCTTTAAGCTCTTCAGAACAGAGCTGCTGTTCACATTTCCTCCACTTGTACTCCTGATCCCTCCTGTTTCCTGTGCAGATTTTTATATTCACCTAGAAAGGTGAATAAACCAGGTAACTTGCTTTTTCTTTAAAAAGAACAGTAGAGGGCAGCACTCCTTTCTTATTTGTAGTAACTCTGAAAAGCTTTATTCCAGCACTGGTTTTCTTTAGTTAAAATGAAGTAAATAAGTGAACAAAATCCACTCATGCCAGAGCAGTGAAGGTTCTTGATATTAGTCAGCTTTTTTGTAGTTTTTGCGTTCATCTGAGGCTGAATTTTCCTGCATCTTGTGGACCTGTCCCAAATATGCTGTGGAGTCTACCTGAAATAGATGGAAAATAAAAATAAATGATTAGTGGTTTTATCTGAGTAAGTGGATTGAATCTCTTCGAGTAATTGTATATTTCTCCCTCACAGGATGAAATTACCCCTTACAGTAGAAGAGATCATGAATTTTGGAGAAAGCAACAGAGAGCTGTTCATCAAATCCAGCACCTACAGTATCATTCCCATCACTGTTACAGAGATGGGACTAACAATTAGCTGGATCTTCTCATCAGACCCCAAAAGCATATCCTTCAGTGTTGTCTACCAAGAGTCCGAAGACACACCGCTGGATCAGTGCAAAGTAAGGCCTTTGTCTCCTTACTAGAGGAGATTATAGTGCTCTACACTCAGCCAGCCTACAGCAGTTGACAAGTATTGCCAGAAGTCTTCACCAGAATGCCAGTTGCTATTGCATTAAGGACTTGTTTCTCCAGTTGAGCTGCAGTTCTGCTAAAGGCAAAGCTACATCTTTAATGTTGCCTGCAAGAGTTGAAAAACCCTGTAGCTTCTATTGGTTGCATCTGAAATTCACCCAGTATTATTAAGCAAAATTGAATGTCCAAGTCGGCAAAATTCTTTTTTTTTCTCAATTTCACTTAGTTTGTAAACTCTTTAAATCTGGTTTTGCCAGGCTCATCAGCAGAAGCCACAGGGAAACAGATAAATTTCTTGGTTTACCCACATTTCTTACAATGAAGGATATACTTAAGTGCCTTGATAGTGTGCAAAATCTCTTTGCCAGTGCCCAAGCTATCTGGTTTTACATGTGCTCTCCATATTTCATGAGGATTACACATTAAGTGAATCTATTTTACTAAACTAATTGCAAAGTTTTGCTGAAGACAAGGCAGCTGTTGGTTGAATCCACCGTGGTAGGATGAACTCTATGGATGTGATTTCCTGAGGGAATAAGACATTTATATAGCTTGTGTTAATTCACTGCATGGTTATTAACTCCATGTAAAATATCTCTTTTTCTTAATCTGAAAGCTTAAAGAAGTGTGAATGTTGCTTTTGTCTTGATATATTTCTTTGGTAAAACTTTGTGTTTTATAGGGTCATCCTTGATCTATGTCAGCTCTTCTGACAGCTGTGCTAGGGTTTTACAGCAAGACACACATAGGCTGTAAGCTCAGATAAACAATTAAGATTTGCTGAGAAATCTTATTTTACATATACAATATATTATATTATTTTATATTTTTATATATTATATATTATTTTTATATATATACAGGGAGTATAAAAACATATATTAAAAGATATAGTTAGCTAAATCCTGCTCTTGGATATATGGATTTAATGTACCACTTGCTGAAGTTACTAAAGTTTCTTAGGTTAACATTTAAAAGTTCAGGATTTGATGCTATCTTTAAAGCATAGATTAATAGCCATAGGTTAGTGCTGTAAAGATAGAATCAAAGGAAAATAGATGTCTCACGGTGAGATTTTAGTTTGGGTGAGTTTTTAATGCTAATCAGAGTAATTAGTTTTGCAGGCATAGATGCACTTTGGGATTTTCAAGGTGGCTGAAATCCAGGTTTTCTGAAAGAAAATGCCAGTATATAGGGCAAATAGCAAACTTCATTTTGATTTGTATTGAATTCCAGGTTCTTATCCCATGACTCGCTGCAACTCTCATAAGGAAACTATCAGAGGACAGGTGAAAGTCAGAAATGCTGGAATCTACACCCTGATATTTGACAACACATTCTCCAGGTAGGTCCTAGGCAGGCGTAAAAGGTGAAATAAGCTTGGTTTTACAGACTGTGGAACTGATCAGATGTGCCATTATCCTGCCATTCAGAAGTCAGTATAAGAAATTTTTCCTCACTTGCCAAGAGGTCTTCAAGACTGAGTTTTGGTTCTTGTTCTTGTTTGGGCTTTTTGGTTTTTATTCTACCCCCACAGCAGAATTCCACTCTTCTTTCTGAACCTCTGGGAGGGTTAACAGAATTAAACAAGTAATTTGTGATTCATTCCAATACAGTTTAGTCAGGATTGTCATCTTTTCAAAACCAAATCTGATGGCCATTGTATAGGCATACTTGTTTTTGACAACAGTGAATTTTTTGCCCAAGTGTAAACAGAAAGACTGAATACACTTTCAAGGCTTCCTCTCTTGTTGGCTTCAGCTAACATTATCTTTTTGTTTTCTTTCTTTCCTTGACAGGTTTATCTCAAAAAGAGTGTTTTATCACTTGGCTGTTGAGCGACCTGTCATCTATGATGGAAGTGATTTCCCATAGCCTTTACTATACTGTGTATTTTTAATTAAAATTTTAAGATATGCTATTATTTATGTACATGTGTAAGCATTCTGGTTACCACTGTGTTTGAAGACTTTGAAACTATGCAATAGTTCTAATGCACTTAAGAGGAGATGTGTACACTAAAAACAGAAGCCTTTTCAGGAACACTAATGGTTCTGTACTGTGTACAGACTGCTGAAAAGCCATGTTGTTTGGTTTAACAGGTCAATAATAACCAATTATTTTTTCAGTGGGGAGAAAAATAAGTGTGGGGGTGTCTAAATGCAAACTGAAATTCTCTGCTGAAAATTGAGCTATTTTTCTTCCAAAAATATCCTTCAAAAGGAAATGTAAAGAAAAATACCTATTTTTGACCTCTTCACTGAGGTGTAAACATAACCATCTCTGTTCTGCTGTAGTGCTTTTACAGTCAGAGCAGCAATTATGCAATACTTCAGTCTGCACAGGCAAATATTGTAATCCATCTGGAATTTTTTATATTTTCCAAGTTTTATAAGCAGCAAACCATAGGAGTTTTATACATTTTGGGCTAAGATTTGGTAAATCTTAACTGGCTTTTTCCAATGCTTTGGCACTGAATACCAGTTACAAAATAATAAACACAAAGCAGCAACTCCTTTCACTTTGTCTCACCGCACTCTGTATGTTGGCCCACGGAACCCAGTTCCTACGGTGAGCACCAGTGGCAGAATGCAGAATATCCCCTGTGGAATAAAGTACTGCTCACTGGGTGATATTGGGAAGAGGAGCATTCCTTTTTCCTGCCTTAGCACCTTAGTCATCAGCATTCACAAGAAAGCGCAGTTCTGAGGAGATCAGCAGCATCTCTCTCTAGACCATGTGGAAGGCAACAATAATGTTTGAACCAGTCTCAAAACATCCATCCAAAAATGGAATGCATATCCAGGCCTGGTGAGCTCTCCACCCAGTGATGTTAGTGTATTCTGTCCTTTTCCTAAGCCTTGCAGTTGCCCTGTCTAACTGCTAAGTTTCTATCTCAGATTTGGGGGCTGTTAACACTGCCTTTTGGGGGAAGATTGGGTTCTCACTTATACAGAGTTTCTATGCAAACCATCTGCTTTCTGTATAGAGTTTCATCATTTTGTCAAAATACCTGAAAGTGGATTTTTCTGTATAAAAAACCTGTCTTCCAATAGAATGGCAAAACATTTGGTAGGAGAAAGAAGAAAAGCTCTTTCTCCCAACCAGCCCTCCTCATAATTTAAGTGTGTCTGATTTCTCATGTTACTGTTCTCCCAAAAAAAACCTCAGACCTTGAGGGTTTTAGTGCAGAGTTGGTAGAAGACCAGCACGACCTGTGAGGAACCCTGTAGAGACTTGGTGGTAGCTGTAGCTAACATACAGGGGTCATGGTGGGAGACAGAAAATAAAGCAAGAGGGGAAAGAAGAAAAAAGGGCAAGCATAAACTGAAGCAAATGGTTTGGGGAGAGGAAAGGGGCAAACTTGTAAATATAAAAGCAAGGAGAGGGAATTAGAGGAACAAACTCTGCTAGGGAAGGTGGTCAGGAGAGGGCAGCTGGTGTTTATGTTTTGCTGGTCCAATCCAATATCCATAAGGGATCTCCTACCCCAAAAGACTGGTTGTTTAAAAGTTGGAGATCACAAACCAAGTGTTGGACATTTACATAGGAGCAGCTGAGGCAGAGGGAAATTTCTGATCATAGAAAAGTAAATAATTGCAGTTAAAGCTAAAGGTTGCTCATCATTTGTTCCAGTTATTAACTAGATATAATACAGTGATCCTGAAAAAGATTGTGAATGACTGCTTTTCATGGAGCACCTAGGATTTAGGTCTCTGGTTCATCGATAGCGTTCCCTTGCCTTCAGCTGCCTTTTTCCCCATGGTGGTGGTGTGCTCCCAACCCTCTGCCAGGCAGAGTGGTCAGTGGAAGGTGCAGGCTCCTGAAGGCCACAGTGCACTTAAGCCCTGACCTACTTATGTGCATGAAAATGAGATGGACGAGAGACTGTTGTGAGCAATAAACAGCAATAAATGGCACGGACTGGTTCATGAATTACACCATATTTCATTCTTGAAGCTATATTTTATATTTAATTAGGCAAGAAGAGATTATTTATTGCTTAAAAATGGAGTACTGTGTACCATATGCTATGCAATTTCACTGAGCTGTTACTGAAGTCTGCTGCAGTTTTCTTTTAAGCTTTTAGGTGTGGGTTTTAAAAACATTTTGCTGTTGTTTACTTAGAATACTAATTTTACTGGGATATCTTTCTTAAAATGCCAAATGTAAAGTAAAGGGACACTGTCAAGTATCTTCAGCCAAAATATGACACCTCTGTTAAAAAGTATTTGAAGTCTCTCTACTAAAAATAATTTGACAGCCTTGCCCCTTGATTTCCTCTCCACATCCAGTTCTTGACATTTTTTTTTTATTCTGTGGCAAATATTTTTAAGCCCCTGATCATATAGTTCTTAAAATAATTGTCTCCATGTAGTAAGCCAGATGTTTCCCTGGAGGCCTGTCATGTAGGCAGTGCTGAGACTTGCTGAAGCCTATATTTGGGAGAAGGGGAGTAAATCCACTGGATTGTTCTCATTTAGCATTTGAGTCTTTATGGTCCCTTTTCTTCAGGTTTTCCTGCCCTTTGAGAGTAATTTTATGGCTATTTTTTTTTCTCTCTGAAAGAGGACTAAGAGTGGGAGTCAAAACCTGTAGTTTAAAGATGAAAAGAAAATGTTTGCTTCTGACCAAAGAAAGTACTTAAGGAGAAAAAGTTTCAAATTATGAAATATCAGGCTGGTAAGGTGCAAGTGGCCAGGAGTGCAGCTGTACAAAGAAGCCTCCCAGGACCAGTAATCCCATCATAACAGCTGTGCAGAGACAGTAAAGAACTTGATGTTAGTAGAGACCTTTTGTTTAAATGTCCCAGACGGTTCATTACTGGACTCATGGAAACCCAGTAAAGGACTTTGCACAAGGGCAGGCTTGTGTAAGAGGTTATTTCATTCAAGCACCTCATTCTTCCATTCATAAAATGCTTGTTCATGTGAGCTATGCCAGCAATGCTAAAATATCTGTTTATTTATAGGTGCTCAGGAGAATTGTTGAATTGGGCTTTTTATTGTCTACAGGAATGCAAGAAAGAGAAAAATATTTTAAATTGATCATGAAATTAATTGAAGGAGATGTCACATTCATAGGACAAAGATTATACATTGTGGCCAGCATAAGCAATTAGACGTTTTTCTGGGTGCTGGAAAGGGTATGGAGGGTAAGATTTTTTGTTACAAAGAGGTTTATGCAAAGGAAAGAATGCAGTTTCTTCAAGAAAATGACAGTGTTCCTTTACTCAACATTACTCAATGTTTCTTCATGAAAAATATAAGAGGTATTGCACAAGAGTGTATCACGTTACAAAATAGCAAAGCTACAAAAGCCTGACTTCTTTCCTAAAACTGAAATTGCACTATAGTTTTAATTCTGCTCAGTCACTGAGGTTGTAACTTGTTCAGAAGCATCTTTCGGTCTTAACTGCCAAAGAATTGCAAGCCCTGTTCACATCAAACTTCTTGCTCCAGATACGGGAAAAATCATGTATACCAGTGTCTGTACAGTTACAGAAACGTAAACGGTTGTGTTGGAATGTTTTTTCTTGATGCTTTTTTTTCCCCTTTTTTAACCTCAGGAATTTAAGAATAAAATTCTTTATCATTGCGAATGTTTGTCCCTTTTTTGCCTTGTAGGGATAGCTTTGTGTGGAAGATAAATCTGATGATTGTATAATCTACTTGGTTTTTTTATGAAATTGATACTGTGCCATCCCCTCATTTCAAAGCTACAATTGCCAGTAGAAGTTCCTGAGCATCTCCCAGAGGCATCTGGAGTCCTGGCTCCACATTCAGAAGCTTCCCTCTAGGAGAGGCTCCAGCAAAGCCAAATCTGGAGTATGAGGGACCTGCAAAGAGTGAGTTTTACATATAGCCAGTACATGTGTCAGTGACTACACCTTGTTGTATCTCAGCACTGCAGAGAAACACTGCAGCTGTTGAAAGTCTTTGTGTCCATCTCCAGTAATGCATTTTTATCCATACTGGGTAATATCCCCTCCCTTGGTGCTAGGGGAAAGGCTCTCCCAACCCTACTTCTGCCTTATATTTCTTAGTCTGTGCCCCAAGAACAGGCCTTGGCACACACAGGATAACATTTTTCTGTGGGGACCATGTGAAGCTGCTGCAAGGTCATGGTATCCTCTGCATTAGTCCTTGAAGTGTCACAGGGATGCTTTGAAGTCCAAATATAGTAATAATTCCTGTACTTTCACACCTTTCCATCACCTCCCTGCTCTCTTTTTCAGGCAGAGCAGGCACCAGGTAGGCAGGTCTGCCTGCAGAGAATGAAAGTTTCTCATAAGCTCTCCCAGCTTCCTCCCCCTGTCCCACAAGCAGGCTGATGCTGCGCTACATGAGTGCCTGCACCACGGTGACAGCGCAGCACACGGGGCAGGGATGAGTCCAGCTGCCTCTTCAAGGAAGAGCAACAGCATAGGAGACTACAGCCCAAACCCAGGAACACCTAGAAAAAAATGGCCTCAAAGAGAAGGGAGGGGACCCAAGCTATGGAAGATCTCAGGCCTCTCCCAGGACTTCCAGCAACTGCTCGGTGCCCATCGTGCTAGAGCTGTGCATAAAGCATGAGCAGAGTCCCCTGGGACTGCTCAGGAGACAAGGGAGGCAATACCCTTTGCCTGTGAGGAAATCTCCCATCCTGGAAGGCAGCATCAGGTGAAGGCTGAGGACACCCCAGCCAGGCACAAGAGGGATTGCGGTAGGACAAATCCAAGTAAAATATCAGGGCAGAGGGACAGAGGAGCCCAAGAGGGGTTTGACCACAAGGAGCTGTGCTGCTGGCAGATGGAGGCCCCCAGCAGATGCAAGGGGAGTAATGGCAGAAAACACCTCCGTGACTGAGTCCCTGCTGTGTGCTGACCAACAAGAAGGATTGGTGATGGGGCAGCTTCCCCCTGAGTTTATGTGGTGAGAGCAGCTTGGGGTGCCACTAGCAGCTGCTGGACTGCAGGCAGCTGTGGTGAAACAAACCCCAAGAGCGAAAACCACTCCCAGGGAGGTTGGTCCCCAGCTTCCCCTGGCAAAGTGATAGGAGCAGCCTGACTCAGAGCAGGATGTGCATGACCCAGGGACAACCCTGTAAACCCAAACTGCTGCAAGTTCATTGCTGTTTCACCACCCTCAGCAGTTTTACCTGCTGATTGAGCATGAATACTTCCCACAGTGTTTTGGAGACTGAAGAAGCTTTACTTTCTGTGAGATGGCCACAAAGTTCAAGTTCCTGGGGCTGGTGAGATGTAGTGCAGGGAAGAGGAGCTTTCAGAATCTCAGGTTTGCACACTTGTTTGCATAACTCAAGGGTTCTTTGGAGGCCAGGAGAACCTTCTGTGTAAGAGCATCATCGCCCCCAGCCTCAGGAAGGGGTAGTGGGGCTGAGCTGCTGTGGGGAAGTATCTGCCCCCAATGTGCTCCTCCTCCCCTGCCCTGCCCCCCTAGATTGCACCCTAGCCCTTGCCTCAGGAGCCTAAACCTGCTCTGGTGCCTGCAGGGTTCTCAGCTCCAGCTTCCACACCACAAAGGTTACATATTTGAAATAAACCCTCTTAGCAAAGTTTTCCTTTGGCCTCTTTTGAGAGGGGTAAATGCTGTGATTGCAAACAGGTTATGTGTATGGATCCAAACTGGGAAGGATGTGTGGGCAAGAAACAACCAGTTCATCCCCTTGGTGTGTATGGCAGTGCCTTTATTTAATTTTGGTTCCTGTTTCCTGAACAGAAATTGCAAAAAAACCCTACACCCCTCTTACAAATACAGTAAAAAATATGTATATCTTTGACCATTTTTCTTCCTAAGGAAAACGTTAAAAAAAAATCTTAATAAATGTATATGAAAATTGAACCCCAGGTGTACCCTATTAGCTAGAAAAGCAACACCAAACTTTGCAGAATGCTCTTGTTTACCAACATGCTTTAATGATAAATGCACAATGAAAACCCTTTTTCCCTGGAAGAGCTAAGTACCAGAAGGCAAACCAGGTTAAACGAGATTATTTAAAACAAACCCTCCGCAGCACTACATCCTGCAATTGAAGAGTGGCAGGTGCAGGCTGCGGTCAGGCAGGACAGGCAAAGGCCATGTCCCTGTGAGGGGATGAGCAAGGGGGAACAGATAAATGATGCCTTGTGGGCTCGGGTTTTGGGGTCCATTACAGCACACTTCTGGGAATGGCAGCCTCCACGACCTGATTTCTGATTCCAAATTTCATTAGGTTTGGCATTTAATTACTCCCTGTCTTGCTGGCCCTAGGTTCAATATATTTTCCAAAGATATTGGTGCCTAACTGGTGGTCAGTTGAATCATGGGTTTGGTTTTTGTGTTCTGGTTTATGACCATACAGCAAATATCCCTGGGACAGACAACTCAATGTCTCTGAACCCCTTAATTTTTTATTGTTAGGGGTGATTTGTTTCCAGTATCAAAACAGGAGCCATTGTACCTGACATCACACAGCTAAAATACAGGAGACAGATCACATTCTGCAATGCCCACTTTATGTACATGAACAACCAGCTTTTCTTTGCGAGAAAAAACACCTATGCAGCCAAACAGAGTTGCATTTGCCCAGGCACAGAGAGCAGCATTTGCTCACTGCAACAAATCAGTGTCAGAGCTAAAGGCCATTCTCCTTTACACAGGATGGGATCTGCTGTAGGAATCTGGGAGGGCTCCCAAGTCAGGCCATCTTCATAGGGGAACCTGGTATGACAGCAAATGAAGGCTGAACCCCCTCCTGCTGCTTCCTACGGACAGAACATTTCATCTGCCTCTGTTGCTGCCATAGCTGGGTTTATCACCCGCTGTGAGACTTGTTATTTCAGGTTGTGATCTGAGCTGCAGATGGCCCAGCTGTCACAAAGATAGTTTTTGAAATCTATCAGTTCTGTTTATGGTTCCATTTTGCTCCCATCTGCCAAAGGTTTCCTGTTCTCTCAGCCAGCAACCCTCAGTTGGGTCCCACACGTCAAAGACAGGTCTCCAACCCTTTCTGCCCCTCTGGGATAATCTTTGGGGTATACAGGTGGTTTCCAAAGAGCTTGGTGCTTTTCTGGAGAGGAGAAGGTGAGCACTAACTTACAGGATGACTTTGCAAGGAGGGGACATAACAGAGGAGGTCCAGTGAGTATCGAGGATCAGGGAGTTCCTGACCCGTCGCCTCCCCAGCATGGCAAAGGACCAGTTTGAGCTGTGCTCCTGGCTGTCACAGGCAGAGGAGTGCTCCTGGCCCCTGCTCCAGCAGCAGCCACAGCTTGGCATCATCCTGCCCAGTGCCATCCTGAACCGCTCACCAGCAAATACATAGAGGAAGGGGTTGAGGCAGCTGTGGAGGAAGGCGATGCTCTGGGTGACCTGCAGCCCGATGTCCAGCTGGTTGGCAGCCTGACAACTGTGAACCACCCCAGTGTAGGTGTTGATGGCTTTGACCAGCAAAACAATATTGTATGGGAACTGAGAGAGGAGGAAAGCAGTGATGATCATGGTGATAATCTTCAGTGACTTCTGTTTTTGGAATCTTTTGGCTTGTAGGAGGGTGTTGATGATAAGAGTGTAACAAATCACCATGACAAGGAGAGGCAGGAAGAACCCTATGATGACTTTCAAGGCCAGGACCGTAACTCTGAAGATCACACTGACGTTTGGTGGGTACATAATTTTGCAAACTGTTACGTCACCCACCTGTGTGCTCTGGCTGTAAATGATTTCTGGGATGCACAGGCTCACAGATGTCAGCCAGACAGCCAGGCACATGAGCCTGCTGCGCAAGAACCACCTTCGCTTACAAGGTTTAGCTTTCATTGCTTGGACTACAGTGATGTATCTGTCAAAGCTGATGCAGGTTAGAAGCAAGCTGCAGCCATAGAAGTTAATCTTATACATGCTGTTGACAACTTTGCACATGAAGTCCTTAAAGATCCATCCATTGGAAGCAGCCTTGGCCCAGAAGGGGAAGGTGAAAAGGAGCAGGAGGTCGGCGATGGCCAGATGCAGCAGGTAGCGATCCATCATGCTCCTCCTGAGGTGGTATTTGCAATAGACAAGCACGACCAAGGCGTTCCCCACTGTGCCCACAACGAAGAGGAGCCAAAAAAACACTGGCAGGAAGGCTTGAGCAAACTGCCTGACCTGCCTCTTGTCGCACATGAAGTCTGTGCTGTTCACTGGGTTTTCACACAGGGACAGCACCATGCTGTCATTCCTGTAGTAATCCAGGCTACCCTTGCCAGGATGTGTGACCTGCAATATGACATCTAGTCAATTTGTGTTGAGAAGCTCAGTAAAGCATACATTTGCCCTTCTCTACCAGATGCAATTGAAGATGTTTAATGTATTCCATTTAAATGAGAAAGTGCAAAGGCTGTCAGTGAAACAGGTAATTTCAGATTGTTAGAAGTGTGCAGCACAGCAGAGTTTTATAAAAATGACCCACTGAGTGAGAAACTCACAAAAAGAGCAGTTCACGACATCCAGCCAACTTCAGTTATTCAAATGGCAGGCGGTGAAAGCATTATCACTGTCAGATAATTCAAAACACGGTTTGCTTGGCTTCAAATACATAACAAAAGGCAAAATGCCCAACTTAGAAAGAGGTGGAGAAGAAGTATTTGTGTTACTGCTACCTTGAGATGGTACCAGTGGCTTGAAAAAGGCAGAAAACTGATGGAGAAAAAGAGGGAAGGAAATAAAAGGAGATGAATAGTGACACAGCTGTATACTCACTACACTTGCAGCTGCCATTTTCAGCCAGATCACTCTAAGTCCTGAAGGAAGCTCCGCAGCCTGGAAAGAAAAGATGGGGGAAAACAACTGATTTGAAACAATTCTGTAGCAGGACTGTGACTCTCTTCCTTGTACTTCTTCTTCTACCTTTAATAAAAACCTCGACTCTTTGAAACAAGTCTGGCCGGAAGATGAACAAACCACACAGAAATTGATGTCGCTGATTTGAATTACTTAGTTGCTATTCCCATTTTACAGATTTACATTTAGCCTATATTAGGTCTTCAGCTTCTCTATGGCACTGTGCTGATTAATTACTTTGGTGCACTACAGTCATAGCAATCTCATTTTAACAAGCTGCAGACTCCCCATGTAAAAGTAATCTAAAAGCACTGTATCTTGCAAAAGATTCATAAGAAAAATTGAAATGTTCCTCTTAAATTATCTAGCAACTAAGAAGGAAAAGTACCTGGCTTTAGTAGTACTTTGCAGTCTTAAATATTTGCATCCTCTGCAGCAAGTGATTAATCTCTGCCTGCAACTTCTCTTTCTTACCTGTGAGTTTAGGCACAGTGCTCATTGCTGTTGACCTGCAAAGCTGATCATTAAGCCCCAGTAAACAAGAAAATATTGGGCTTTTTCTGCAGCAGATTGCTTTTCTAGTCAGTCCACCATCACAAAAGGTAGCTGAGCCTGGTGCGCTGGATGCAAGACAAATGCACGCAAGTGTTCCACATGTTGTGCACCAGCTTGTCCAGAATAATGCCTGGGGATGAAGCCTGGTGACAACACAAGGTGGGTCAGTGCCACTGGGGACATTCAATTAGCATAGACCTTTCCTCCAGACCCCTTCAAATGCAGCTCATGTAACTGAGAGGTCACCTAGCAGACACCACAGCAAAAGCGGATGGAGCCAAACCTCCTCCATGGGGAAATGGCCCATGTTCACGCTCTGACTTCCCTCTGACTGCTCGCTGTGGGCTGACTGAAAGCACCTGTGGCTGGCAGCAGGCAGTCAGTGAGCTGATTTCTCCCCAGAACTAACTTTTAACATGTCATTGCAGTATCTGGTGAAGAGTGCTGAGAGAGCTGAGTATCCCCAGGGAGCTTTTTTTATGTTATTCTCTTCTAGTTGTCAGACCTACATTAAATTGCAAACAAAAAGATCATTGTAACTGGGCCAGTTTGGTGGAGGGGAAAAAAAAGAAAGAAAAAAAAAAGGTGATTTGTAATTCAGTTTCTTTTCCATGGAGGCTGCTTGTGGGAGAGACATGAATAGTGGAGGAGTGAGGGGACCCATTGGGACAATTGCTGCAAGAAGGCCAGCCTGGATGTGGCACCCAGGAGTCACACTCTGCATGTGATGTTTGCTCTTTACACCTACAATTAACATTTTTGCAGGCTGAGGTGAGTGTGTTCTCCTCAGGGGCCTCAGCCAGATTAGATCTGTCACAGGCTATTTACTCTCTGGTTTTCATGTTTTAGGTGTCTCAAACACAGGTGGCAATCTTACCTTTCTTTTATTTATTTATTTTCCTGGTAAGCTCTTTTGATACCAAAAGCACAATGTCTCATACCATCAATTTTCTGCTCATGTGCATCATCTAGCAGAGGGAAAATCAGAGGTTGCTTCTAGGCTGTGTCCTGCTGTAAAACACTTTGACCAGGGAGAAAAAAATTACCCTTGAACAAGAACTGGGTGCCTTTGGGCAGCTTCCAGTGTCTTTTTGGGAGGCTGGGACAGGAATGAGGAGCTGGGTCTAGCCCTGGCTGCTCCAGGTTGACCCATGGTCACAGCTTCCCAAGGCTGCCAGCTGGCAGGAGCCAAGATCACAGGGTCTGTCTCATGCCCTGCAACACCAGGTGCTTTGCAAACAACAGCAAAATGGAGCAAACCAAAAGTATGCCACCTTCAAGAGGAAAAGCCAGGCTATTCCTACTAGAAAGTGGGGAGGCCCAGGGCAGGATGGCAGGCAGTCCCATAAAGTACCTACTGGTGGCACATCTTTATGTGGCAATCTTCCAGAAGATTGTGGCAGGGAAGATTTTGAAAAGGAAGGCAGTGAGAAGTGGTTAATAGAAGTATGAACTTGCACATCTTCTGTCTTCTTTCTGGTAAGCTGTCATGCAAATGATGCTGATTTAAGTTCCCCTCTCTGCAGGAAGTCTGAGCACCATGGGGTTTTGCTTTAATGATGACGTTCAGCTATGACCAATGCTCGTTGGATTCATACTTCAAGGAAATTTCCAAATCACAGTTCAGGCTCAGTTCCAGTTATGGAGAAAACAGTGATTCTGGCTAGGTTTTGGGTTGGGCTCTGCTGTTACTTGGCACCATGTTCATGTCAGCAGCAAAGCATCTCCTTCCAAGGGGAAGGAGCCCAGGATGCTCCACACTCAATGGCAAAATCTCCCCTAAGTTGTCTGCATATCTCTAGTAATTGGTTCTCATCTTGAAACTCTTCATGAAACAGGCACAGGTCTGTATGATGATACCACTGTACAGGACTTGGCCTATTCTACCTCCTCGGCCATCCTCTAGAAAAACAGAAGAGGGGGAGTAGATCTCAGCCAAACCCCAGGGCTCCTACTAAGGAAAGCACATGTGAAAGCACAGGCATAGTCTCTGGGATAAGGGTTGAGTGACCCTGAGGTTGCAAATGGCTGCCTGACAGTGGATCCACGGTAATTATCCTTAATTCAAGGTAGTTTGGCCCTTGGTATAACACAAGCTGATTTGGCTTTGGGAGAGCTACATTAACTGCAGTAGGGTAAAGGCATGCCCATGAGCAAAGCCTCTGATGGAAAGGTTCTTCAGATCCTTTGGTCTCTCCTTCATGAATCTGAGCCCTCATGTTCAGGATTTAAGTGACTTTAATCAGCCTTAGTTTAATCCTCCCTGGAAGCAAAGTAGTAATTTAACCCACCACTTTACAGAGCCAGTCCCACTGTACTAAAATCTCCCAGGGTAGATAAACCTCCAGACCAGAACACAGGCAGCTGCTCATCTTGTTCATTACTTTCCTGCCACATGACATTTGAGTGTTGCTGACAACAGCAGGTTTTTTGCCCCCAAGAAGGAGAACAGAAGCAGGACAGTGTGAATGTTAGTCCTCTTACCAAATTTCTGTCAAACTGGTTCCTGATTTGTATCGTCACTCAATGCCATCCACAGTTAAATCCTTTCAAGCAAAACCAGAGACAAGGCAGTCATTTTGCAAAATACCAGCATGCATTGTGAGATAAGTTGTGATTTCCCCTCGGCTCATATTGATGCAAAACTAAGCATCTCTCTTATCCTTAAAAATATGTTGCTTTCATGTTCATCAAGAGAACTTGCAAGTGAAACGGTTTTTTGTTCTGTTTAAAGTGAGAAAATTAAAACCACCAGCATTTCTTCTATGTCTTCTTTTTAACTTCAGAGTGCTTAAGCAAAGTGCTTAAGGGGATGATTTTTAAAGCTCTTAATTTTTGGCAGGTACTACAAGCAGAGAAGTACATGCCTATAGAGAAGAAGCTTGACATGTTGATAAAATGCTGGAAAGATTTTGCAGATACAGAACAAAACTTAGGGTTATATCCTCTGCTGAGCCTGACCAAGAAGTTTCCTTTTTTTTACAGTGAAAACTGCACCGTGTTTGCAGTAAATCCATCTTTGAACAGATCTATTTTCCTTTCCTTCGGTAAAAGGAGGACATTAAGCTGCCTCATTTCTTGCAGGCTGTTTGAGAGGTTGAATAACTCCTCAGATGGTCTGTTTAGGGGAGAGGCTGTGTCTGCAATTCACTGTCCTCTATGAGGAGGATATTTGCAGTCTGTGAGTGCCTCCGATTGCAATTCCAGACAGGTTAGTTGCTTATGTAGATTACACACAGGGGTCCCTGGGGATTTCCATAACAAGCAAACAAAAGGGTCTTCTTGTTCCAGCACAGGTAAACAATCATTAAAATTTTCCTTCTCTTCAGAAAGGTGGAGAGTTAAAGTAAAAAAAAAAAACAAAACAGCTTGAAAACTCTCTGAATGGCCCTGGCAATTAGAACACCCATCACAAAAATGTGTCAGCCCAGGCCTGCACAGGTAAACTCCTAACAACAGCTGAAATAACAGTTTTGGCTGTAAGGATGGGTTGCTTCAAACACAGAGCTTGAAGAGAAAAAAATATTATTTACATTACTCTAAGTGTAGCAACAGTTTTCCTCCACAAAATAGAACAAGTTTAAAGTCTAGCTACTGAAGATACACAGTTATCCAGTTTCTACCACAAAATATATATATACATATTTCTGTGAACCTAATTCCTGTTTGCTGGCAAGGAATGTTTTAGCAATTCCTGTACAGAGCCATGTCACCAGCAGCTCCTTTTACAGAGCACTTGGCAAGCAGGGACAGACAAACCAGACCCCAAAGGCTGGTGTTAAATATTCTCATTCCTGTCAGGTCTTCATATTCATGTGCTATGTATTCTTAATTAAATTATGAGTGGCCTGTGTCTGCTTGCCTAGTACCCATTTTAGAGTAAACATTCTTTTGGCTGCATCTGTTTTCAAGGGATATAAAAACTTTACAGATCTCAAGTCCAAGTGCTATTTTAGGAGAACCACTGCCTTTGTTACTCACGCTGTAGGCTACTTCACACTGTGACTTTTAGCTCCTGAGTTAACTCCCTGCAGAAGTGTGCAGGGCAAAGAGTTAAAATGAGGCTTGCCAGGGATGAGCAAAGGAATGGCACACCAAAGATTGAGAGACTCTACGCCAGTGAGATCCTGAGTAGGCTACATGGGGCACTGGGTACAAAGAACTGTGTTTGAAGTTCTTCTACACACAGCATGAGGAACAAGCAAGAGGAGCTTAGAAGCCTTGGCTCAACCCCAGACATTCACAGTCACTGGCATAAGTGAGCCTCCAGGTAAGGATTAAAGGACAAACAAATAAAGTGGGTGTGATTGTGGGAATCTACTATAGGCCACCCAGCCAGGATGACAACATCAACAAATTAGTCTTTAAGCAACTAAGAAGTACCTGTAAATCAACATAGCTGATAACACAGGTCCATAAGACTCCTGAAACACCTATACCTCTTGGTACAGGTACTCTGAGAACTTACTGGGAAAGGTGCCCCCTTTAATTTGTTGCTTGTTAACAGAGAGGGACTTCTGGGCAAAGTGATGATCTGTGACTTTCTTGAGTGATGATTTGTGTCTTTCTTAGCCACAGCAACCACGAAGCAATCAAGTTTAAAATCTCTGCTGACAGGAGGAAAAGTGGCAGCAAAACTTCAACTCTGGATATGAAGTGAGCAAAATTCAGGCTACTCTGGGAATTAGTTAGTGAGGTCCCCTGCGAAAATGCCTCTTTCTGCCTTTCTGCCCAGCCAAGGTGGCAGAGGAGGCTGTTCTGCCATTCCTCTGGGGAGCTGGGGCAAGCCCTTGGCCTTGGACCAGCCAGAGTATGTGTGGTGCTGCAGATGATGGTCTGACCACTGGAGATAAAGGCCAAAAGCAGCTTTATGTCCTGGCACCTTTTCTGTGGGAGCAATCTTTGGAGATGTGCTCAGCATTGGAGATTGTCTCGATTCCAGGGCAGGGCTCCCGACAGAGGATGACCATGACATGGGAAGGAAAGCGCCCAGGCCCAGTGCTTCCTGTCAGGATGATGGGCTGCCCAGGGGACCAAAAGGTCAGCAAGAACTTTCCATCTTGGACACTTCTGTGTGGGAGAAATCCTGGGAGGTATTCAGTATCGGAGGCCGTATCCAAAAGTCTCCTGTGAGCTCCTGGCAGTGCTCTTAACACGGAAAGCAGCGCACCGGGCCAGGCGCACCTGACAGGCCCGGGGGTGTCCCGGGAGGCGAGGGCAGGAGGAGCCCGGGCTCGGAGGGGTGGAGCGCCGCTGCCGTGTGCCGGTGGGGAGGAGGAGGAGGAGGAGGAGGGATGCCCGTCCAGCGCCGGCCGTTTCCCGGCGGAGCCGTCAGCTGACGCCGCCGTTTCCTGGCTGCCGCCCGCCATGCTGCGGCTCCTGCTCCCGCTGGCCGCCCTGGCCGCGCTCCTCCGGGCGGCGGTGAGTGCCCGCCTCGCCTCCCCCTCCACCAAGGACACCCGGGGGCAACGGGGGGCGGCTCTGAGGGGCGCGCGGTCCCGGCGTGGCCGAGGGAGGGCTGGCAGGGGCCTCCTCCCACCGCTGGAGGAAGGCGCTTCGCCTCGGTCCTTTTTTAAACCGTGAGCGATTTAGGGCTCATGGGCGGCGCACAGGGCGCGGGTGCCGGGCTTGTGGCTGCGCCGAGGGGGAGATCCCGGAGCCGGGGCAGGGAGGGGTCCGTGCCCTTCTCCCCAGCAGGCCGGCCCGCTCCCGGCCCGCTGGAGCTGAGGAAGGGCTGGCGGAGCCGCTCTCCGGGGGTGATGGCCGGGCCGAGCGGGGCTGCCGGCGCCGGGACTCCCTGCGCGCCCGGAATCGTGGAGGCCTCGCTGAGCAACCCGGGGCCGTGGGGAAACCGGTACCGACACTGCTGGTAGAGCCCGTGGGAAAACTGGCTCATCCTGTGGTGTATGAGAGGAGGGAAAGGGTTTGTTTTTTTTTTTTTCCCGTTCTCCGTAGATTCTCTTGTAGCTTCCTGGTCCCGGGGGACACAATACCGCAGCCTGAGGACGGATCCTGAGGCTCCACAGTTCTCGTGGTTTATGCCTCGAGTTTGAGGCAGAGTGTCACTATTACCTTGGTAGATGTTGTGACTGGATGGGGCAGAGGTGGTTAAAGATGAATGAAAAGTAGAACAACATCACGTGAGACCTTATGGAAGGGAAGGTTGGGTCGCAGTTAGTGTGGTCTCTGAGGGGTGTGAGGTTACAGCTGAGCCTTCCAAAATTTTGAAGGTAGCAGGAAAGAGGAGTGAAGAACAAATACTCTTCGAAATTGGTAGTATTAGCACTTTCGAGGGGATTTAATAGATTAGTTTCAAACAAATAAAATACTGTAAATTTACATAGTTTCGAGAATTTGCTGCCGTGGGAGGTTGTAGAACCAGACATTACTTAACAGATTTAAAAAAAAAAAAAAAAAGGATTTTCCAGATTTAAATACATCAGGTTCATAAACAACATCCAGAGATGACTGTGCAAGGATTTGCTTTCTGACATCCCTAGTGTAGTAGCCTTGTCAGCTGAAGGAGTATGAGGGAGCAGACCACAGACTGTGGCTAGGGTCCTGTCATTTCTTTAAACAGCATTTCTTACTGCTGTTGTCCAGAGAGTATTGCATGGTGCCTAGAGGACCTATGGACTTGAATCAGTAGGGCGTTTCTTGTGCTCTTCTTAGCTCTGTGTGTTTTCTGTAGAGACATACGTGTAAAATAGCACTATTTCTTAAGAGTAGTTTAGTAACAGCTGAGAGGGCTTGAGGGCAGGCACGATTTCACTTAGCAGCCCACAGTTCCCTGACACAGGCAATGAGGAAAGGGATCTTTTTAAAATTTGGTCTAGTCCTCAAAGCAGATCAAAGGGTCCTGTCATCACAGATGTGCTAATGTTCTTTTAAATTAGCTTGAGGGCATATGCAGCAGATAAGCAACCTGGCAAACTGGTGTTCTCAGACTTCTGGGCTCAGGCTCACTGCTGAGCCCTACAATGCTGCTTTTGTGCCCTAGTTCTGAGATATTTTTGGCGGTAATGATTGCTTGCTTTCTCTATCTAAGTGTGGATTGAGAGACAGGAAGTGTTTTGAAAATAAGTATGCTATTATGGGACTATTATGTCAGACGTGGTCTCTATTGTCTATTAAGAAAGACTATCCAAACTTCTTTCATCTATGGTTAAAACAATAGGTTTCTTCTAAATAGAAATGTGCAACCTGAGCATTAATAGAAACACTGTGACTGAGCAAAATACAGAGCAAACCAGGGAATTCTGCTACCATTCAAACATAACTGATGCTTGCTTGTTTGTTTTCAGTCTGCGAGCAGACACGCTTTAGATTCTGTGCTCCCCTCTAAAGGTGCAGGGTGTTACTTTAATCCCTTTTCCACTCGGTTGCATCCTGTTAGACCAGGATATACTAGAACAGGTGTTGAGTCCTGGAAAACCAGATGTAGTGGAAGTGAGCTGGAAGTGAGTAGCAAAACAGAGTGTGAGTTTCACTGATCCTGCTGATTTTCAGGGCTTTGGAGAAATCTGATTCACAATGGCAGGCAAGGATATATGCTGATCATCTGCAGTTTCTGGGACCACAGCTGCATCTGTTCCAGTGGGAATTTCACTGCTGCTGTAGCATGTGTTAGTAGAACCTCTTGAATTTGGTAAGAATGATGTAGGGTGGTGCCTGCTTTTCAAATGGGGCCAACTGCTTGGCAAGAAGAACAGAAATTATGTATTAATATCAGAAGCAACTTAGTCCCAGAACATGTATGGGATTTACGAATGCTGTAATGGTTGTTCCCTGGACTAATTGCATCTCTGTTGTGATATATTGCCATCTGCTGTTAGGAAGTCTTGATGAGAAAAAAGCATTTAAAAGAAAAGGGTATGTGGGGGAGAAATGATTGAGGGAGGCAGACAGGGAGCTTGGACGGGGACTTCCAGCATCCAGTCTTTTCTGTTGTCTGATTTACTCCACTTCAGGACGTCTCCTTTGTGTCTTTATGACAGTGATTCTGCATGACCCAGCATCTTGTGTAGTACATAGAGTAACACTCCTTTATTGCAGTCTGGGAAAAAGGGAATGTGTGTAATATTTTAAAGTGGCTCATACTGGTTCCTGGTTGCAGGCTTTGTTGACCCAAGGCATCCGTTCATAACCACTTTATTGACTACTGGAGACTTCTGCAGAACAGAAGGAAACAGTCAGGAAGCAAAGATGATCTCCTTCAAGCAACTGCCCATTGAAGCAAAGGCTGCAGTGGCTGCAGGAGTGGTTTTCTTCTCCATGATGCTATCACGGAGTTACCTGGCGGAAAAACTCGATTTCAGGACACGGCGCTGGCTTCTAAGGCTGCAAATGGCACTATTTGCTAATACACTCATGTTGATGGGGTCTCTTCATGTTTGGAGAAGCACAGTCACCACGTTCACCAGGTCTTCAGCTGCCAGCTCCTTCTGTTTCATGCTGTGGAAGATAGCTGTGTTCATGTTTCTAGCTTTGGCTCATTCAAGCTTCTTTACATTGCTATTTCTTGTTGCAGAAGAGCCCTATTTCTTTTCTTTAGCTGCCTACACTTGCTTGGGGGCCTATATTATTCTCATCTTTTTCCTTTTCACTCTAGGCTCTGTAGAGCAGGCTTACAAGTTCTTGGCTGGGAGAGGTGCTAAGGCAGGCACTGGCAACAAGAGCAGAACAGCACTGAAGCCAGTTCTGGCAGTCTTGCTGACTGTTGTGCTGACTGTTGTTGGGCTGTTAAATGCTTCCCAGCCTCCTACTGTGAATTCAGTGGAGATTCCAGTTCACAAGCTGCCCTCCACAATGAATAACCTGAAAGTGGTGTTGCTTTCAGATATCCATCTGGGGCCTACAGTTGGGAAGACCAAGCTTGCCATGATAGTGAGAATGGTTAAGGCTTTAAAACCAGATATCACCGTGATTGTTGGGGACCTGTCTGATGCTGAGGCAAAGATCATACGACCTGCTGTTGAGCCTCTTGGAGAACTCGATTCCCCTTTGGGGACTTACTTTGTCACAGGAAACCACGAGTACTACACCTCAGATGTTAGCAACTGGTTTGAGCTGTTAAAATCATTTAACATTCAGCCGTTGCATAACGAGAATGTGAAGATTGTTTCACCAAAGAGCACTTCTGACTGGTTCTGCCTGGCTGGCGTGGATGATATTGAAGCAGATGTGTTGCGCTACTTGGGACATGGCATGGATTTGAAAAAAGCTCTCAGAGGCTGTAGCAGTGAGCATGCAATAGTGCTCTTAGCTCATCAGCCAATTGCTGCAAAGTGGGCCCTTCAGGAGAGACCAGACATAAATTTAATTCTCTCTGGCCATACTCATGGAGGGCAGATTTTCCCTCTAAATGCTGGAGCTTATCTTCTGAATCCATTCTTTGTTGGCTTGTACCAAGTTGGGCAGAATACCTTTGTCTACGTCAGCCCGGGGACGATGTACTATGGAATACCCATGAGGCTAGGCAGCAGAGCTGAAATAACAGAGATTATTCTACGTTCTCCTTGAGGAGTTTTCCATTTGACAGACTTCTAATTTTTTTTTTTTTTTTGCCGGTATTTTGGCTCTTCTGCTATGAAAGCAAATCCTTTTTCAGGGAAGCCAGAGAAGATATGTTGGGCTGAACTTCAGCAGGTTCTGTTACGTTTGAGCAGAAAACACTAACTGTATCTTGGGCCTATGAAACAAATTTGGGACATACTAAATTACTGAAGAAATTAGAAATTTGAGTTCATTATCGTTGAGGTTCTGCATTTAAAAATAACACTGATGTCATGGAGATAATGTGTGTCCTGCACATGTTTAGTAATACTTGAGTCCTGCAGCTACTTCCTGATGGATACCACTGTTTGGTATCCTTCAGGCAGCTGCTTTACCAAATCTCAGGCAGGTGAAGTTCTGAGCTTGTGCAGTGAAGTCACTTATGCATGTTTTGCAGAAAGGTCTGCAAGGGTGTGCACTGAGTATGTAAACTCTAGGAGGCTTATGCTAGAGTTGTTATGGGAAAGGAATAGTTTAATACTTTAGGGTTTTTTTTTAATTGAGGCTGGATATCTTTATCCTGCTAGCTGTCTGCAGCATGCACCAGGGCTTCCAGTCTGTGCTTTTTACTAGTACTATAAGTTGCCAGGCATCAGTTCTGAAATTCAGTTTTGTCCAGTTAAAAAGTTGGTGAGACTGACACCAAAAGGTGAAAGTAGCTGTCTTTCTCAGGCATTTTCCCCGGAATAGCTGGGCATCCAGTAATTGCATACTGAAAATATCTCTAATAAAAACAAATTAAGAAAATTCCAAAATTAAATGGTTGCTGAACATACAGTACTTCCTTATATACAGCACTAATTCCAAAGCTTAAATACTCAGTGTCTTTTGTCTTCAATCTGTATTTTTTTTCTTTCTGCCTAATTTCTCCTCCCTGATTTTTTTTTCTTGCAAGAGTAAGTAGATGCTATTTGAAAACAGTGCAAATAAGTTAATGCTGGAAATTTGTTAAAGGCTTTAATATTTAAGTAAATTATGTCCTCTTTTAATGAGACTAAACTCTACAGCAGGTGACTTTCCTGAAGAGCATTTGCATGTCAGTGTTCTGGTGGTCTGATGGGCACATAGCAGAGTAACTGCTGCAGGATAATGAGGGACGGAGGGTTTCTTCCCATCTTTCATAGAAGGGCTTATCATAAATTCCGTAATTATGGGAAATTTGAGGTATTAGAGAGTAATTGATACAAACATTCTTGTTTCTATATCTTTGTGTTCTCGTAAGAAAGCCAGGATGTAAAATAATGTGTGACTTTTGTCCAGGCTGATGAAACATTTTACTTCTGTACATCTTCTTTCTCCTCCTCTCTCACCTCGTTGCTGCAGTCACAAACAGTTGGAGCCTGGGAATCCTGCCTCTCTAGTCTGCAGCTGTAGCTGCAGGGTTTCCCTTGCTCTGCCTTTCTGCCCATCAGTGCCCGTGTTCCTCTCAGGCAGACCCACAGCATGGGGCAAAAGAGAGCAGTTCTTATCCAGGAAATGGAGGATGGAAGACCAGAACTGTGCTGTTCAGTCTTTTCCTGCTTTCCTGTGTGATCCTGAACCAGATAATCATAAACACTTGGTTTAGTTTTTCAGCTTCTGTTCTGTTTCAAATGGGGTGCGTTTGAGAAGTGATTTTTCAAAGTACCATAGTCTTTGTCAAGTTGAGGGGTTTTGTAAGTTAAATTTTGAGGTTTGACTTCATCCATTCCAGAGATCTCCCAGGCAGAGTTTCTAATTCCTATGCTGGTTTTGTATCCTGCACCTCTGTACAAGCATCTTGCATTAATTTTTACTCAGGAATAATGAGAATACTGTAAATGTGTCACGAGGGTTAGTGGAATTGTTGAAGTCAGTCCTCTTTCAGTCTGAAAACTGAATATTTTACTAGCCATGCTTTCTGCTTGCCAGATTAGATTATTTCAGTTTCCCACCACTTATAATTTTGTAAACTTTTTTTTTTATGATTGTGTTACAATATCTGCTTAAGTATCCTAAAGTTTCCATGTGTATTCGACACTGCCCACTGTCCCTGTGGGATCCATCTGAGGCTTTTTGTGGTCAGTGACAGAGTGTCAAATGGTCTTATGAGGAGGGACTTTTGATAGTCTGTAACCCTCTGGTTACTTATCAACATGCCTTCAGTTAAGAGCTGTGCTCTGGGTTTAGTGGTGCAGAGTGTTCTCGCCTGGCCAGTAGTCCAGCAGGATTTTTGTACTTGTTGCACTGAATGTTCTTACCATGTTAACAAGGCTGATTGTCAAGCCAGTTTCCTCAACAGGAGGCATTTGTGGGACTGATTTTAGATTGTGCCAGTTCCTCAGTGAGTTGCCAGTATTATTACTTTTTTTTTTTCTCACCCTTTTTATTTCTCTCTTCATTCTGATCAAGTGTGTGCAAAAACATAGCTGAAGGGGTCCTTCCTTCCATCCCAGAATTTCTTCATTACTTTGTATGTGCCTCTCTTGGAAGATAATCATGTACCCTTTCAGAAGCAGATATGCATCCTTCTAGGAGTGGTCATATTGTCATTTCATAAATTTATCGAGTTCTCTGATTTAGTTCTTGCCCATTTTTTTTGTATCTTTCCCTCTGAAAGGTTGTTTGCTTGGTGATTACTTCTTACTTAAAATGTTTTCTTTCTGTGCCAAAAGACTTCAAAACCTTTTCTTATTTTGCTTTTTAATTATGAATGGAAAGTATCCTAGATCAACCTTCTGTTTGATATAAGGAATAAACCATTTCTATAATCTCTCTAATCAGCAATCTCTAACTGTCCTTCAAGGTTCTTTCTGTGCTTTTTCCAGTCTGATTTGAATGTGCACAATGCAGACCTGTGTTCAGTATTTCAGATGAAGAAAAATTGCTGTGCTGCTTATTTTGTAATTTTTAATTTTTTTTTTGTAAATTTTGTGTGTGTGTAATGTATTTAATCTGGAGAGCTTAACTAAAAGAATATATATTTCATCCCATTAAAGCCCAGTTCATTGGGGGCTGAGGAGGATTAATTAATGTCAGAATTAATAGCAGAATATAATAGTATTGTCACTTTGTGCAAATTATATTTATTATATAATTACTAAAGAATGGATTGGAAAATATGTAAATTGTGGTATAACAAATGCTTTAAATGTTGGGATTTAATAAAACTTTATTCTTATAATCAAGCATGAGGCCTCTCATGACCTTTTATTTTGTACCAGTGTGCATTGTAGCAGTTCGTGCTGAACAGTTTTAACGCACTCATTCTATTTACAAAAAGCTACCAACAATAAACCTGACTAGTTTTGGAAACTCTTACACCCCCACCAGCTAAATGAGGCATGGTGGAAAGTGAGAATGGAAAGGCCACTCTTATATTTGCCTAAAGCATACAAGAAGGTCCAGGCAGCAGTGGTAAGGATGTAATGCAGAGAAAAGGACCACTGTGAGGGCAGAAAAAGGTTACTTAAGAGAATTGTTTGGAAGGGACAGAAGAAAATGAGTGATTTGTGGTTCTCTATTTTGATACTTAAGCTTTGACATAGAGAAAGAGGTGTTCTGTGATTGGTCTAAAAGCTAAAAATCTTCCAGAGATGGAGGATCTGTACCCACATTTGTTTGCGTTCTAAGTAAGAAAAATCCCTCTAATGTTTTGTAGATTTGGAGTGAGATATTTTTGCCACTGATAAACAGTTCTGTGTATTGAAGATGGGAAAAAAATCTTATGTCAAGAGACATGCACATTATAAAATGTTTGAAATAGCATTAAGGTTGCAAAAATAAACTTACTTGATTTAAGCAAGGACAAATTCTTTAGTTCTTCTCTTTTCCATGTGAGTATGCTCTGAGGATGTAAGGTGCAACATTGTACCATTGCCTGTAAGGGTCTGAATTTTCAGCTGGGCACTGGTAATGATTTGATATGAAGGAGCTGGCACCCCAAACAGTGCTGTTAGTGTGTGTTGCTTTCCAAACGAGCAGACCCGCTAATCCATCTTCTAGGGAGACAAAGTGGGAACAAATTCCTTGCATATTCACAATGGTGAGGATACAGTATTGGCAGAGCCAGACATAAATTCATGAGGACAACTCTCTTGTTTTTGTTGCAAGCCCTGGATCATCCACTGACGATGATGTAATACTGAAGAATTGATTGTGAAGGAAGTCTGTTTACAATGAATGATGAATGAGGTGAATTCGAAATACTCTGGAAGCTTCCTCCCTCTCCTCACCCATGTAGTAACACTGTGTCAGGAAGCGTATGTGTTGGGAAGGTGATTTACAGCTATGGTCACAGCTTTAAAAACCTGAATTCTAAATGGCATCTGGCTCAATGATAACCACTTTCATAAGTAATACCTTCTTTTAATTGTTTTAAGATAGACACGGTGTCTGCCCCTGAGGGCGTGTAAACAGTTTTTCAACATTCATCATCTCAACAGTTCTCTGCCACGAATAGAAAAAGGCTCTTTTCCATAGGCCTTTTGATGTGGTTAGTCTGAATGAGGGGGCTAAAATCCTCTTACAGAGGGACACCACAGCAATTTGTTTTGCCTCCCCTTATTTCCAGGGATAATAGCCTTTTAATGTGTAAGGCACTTCTATCCATAGTGATGCTTTTTTTGGTTTCTTTTCTGTGTTGTGTTTGGTTTCTGAGTTCCACTTCGTCATGATCATTTTGAAGCACACAGCTCTGCATCAATGCTGTGACTTGTCACAGTGCCCTAGAGTAACAACGTTTGAAGAATGTGAAACATCTGCTTGGTGTCTGTAAGGGTGAATAGTTTCCTTCACGGGTACACACAGAACAGTTCCATCCTAGTGCAGCATGCCCAGCCATCAAGATGCAGGCTATAAATGAAAGATCAGGAAAAGGGTCACACATGTTTAAATTGAACAGGAAGTAAGCAGCTGTACATACCTGTGCATCCTCTGCAGCAATAGTGTGCTTGAGGTCTAGGAACCTGGAGTTACTAAAGCATAGTAATTTCCTTTGGAGAATCTCAACCTTTGAGTTATATTTGTTCCAGAGCAGTTGGTTTGTATTTCCGAATTCTGTGTGGTCCTGATTTTGAAGAGGCCTGACATGCCCATACCTTTGTTGAGTCAAGATTTATTTATCTTAATAAAGTTAATTAATCTTAAGAATGGGTCCACGTTTGTGGAAGCAGAATAAAAAGCCTCTGCTGTGCAGCACTTTGCAGCCCCTTGCTTTTCCTCTTTCCCTGCCAGCTCCTTGCTGTATCCTCTCATATCTGTTGTTACACGTCCGCCACACAATTTCTTTCACTTCTTCACTGTTGGCAGAATGCTTTGAATTGCTGTGTATGTCTAGGACATTTTCCACAAAGTTTTTAAGGTTTTCTGTAAAATAATTCCTTTGTTGCAGATGGAACATGTTCTTGTCTTCCTCCTTGGAGTTTGTAGTCTTGAAATGATTGTAGAGTGCTATCTCAGTTGCTCTGTTTAATGACAGTCTAGGGATAGGCATATTGGCTTGGCAATTTCGTCCTCTGTTTTTCAGGAGGGAGTGTGTTTTCTTTGAACTGTATCTGCTGGTTTCCTTTATCCTGTGACACATTGCACTGGCTCCCTTTTGCTAATCTGTTGTGCTAAGACTCAGGTGGGCTGTAGAAAAGCTAGAGGAAAGTCATTCACCATCTCTTATTTTAGGACCATTGTATCTTCTATTGTAGACAACCCACAGATGTTGTATAGCCTGTTCTCTGTGTCTTTCAAGGCAGAAAAAAAATTATACTGTGTATTTTTTTGTTTTGTTTTTGTGTACAGAATGTACCTGAGAGGAGTTTTGGGATTGATTATGATTCCAACTGCTTTGTCAAGGATGGGAAGCCTTTCCGTTACGTCTCCGGTAGCATCCACTACTCGCGGGTGCCCTCGTATTACTGGAAAGACCGCCTGTTGAAGATGAAGATGGCAGGGCTTGATGCCATTCAAACGTGAGTAGCTGCTGACTTGCCAAGTGATCTGTGGTCCTGGGAGCTGTATGAGAAGTCATTAAGAGAGATGCTGCCATTGTTACTTGTTCACTATTTTTCCAGTAATGCGTGAAGCTCTGGAGAAGTGAGGAGTAGTACAGGATGAGGGAGTAGTCTTCACAGCTCCAGAGAAAGCTCTGGAGGAGTGAAGAGTAGTACAGGATAACCTTTAACCACATAAATGGGGGCAGCTGGGCAGGTTATAACAAGCAGTCTGTTTCCCTGATGATAGGCAACACCTCTTGCTTCACAATCCAGGGTGCAAATGTGACCTGAAATAAATTGTTGGACTGTGAACTTTGGCAACTACGGAACTATTGTGCGTGCTCTGCCTCTGCCAGGGACATTGTACTCCCTGGTCAAAAGGCAGACTAGGTGAGAGAAGACAACAACATGTTAATACAGCCTGGATGGTATCACCCAGAAGCCTTGAAAATATTGGTGAAGACTGCAGTAACATTTAAAAGCTATTTCAAACTATTTCATTGGGAGCATTTAAATTTAGATAAATGGATGGGGAACTCAGTGTACTTCTTTAAAAAAAAATTATAAGCAGCTTTCAGTTTTGTCTGTGTGTGTACAAAAACCTTAGTCCATTTTTCTTGTCTTTTCTACCTGGTTGTGTACTTAATACTTAAGATGAGGCACAGATTAAAAAAAAATTCAGCTTACTCTTATTTTTGCCATAGCTTCCTTGACAAGGGAAGTGGTGGAGAGGTGTAAGGCACAATCTTTTCAGGCAATGGTTGTAATTCCCAAACAGGTTTGTTTTCTTTTCTGAAGTCATTGCAAGGCTTAGAGCTTCTCTTTGAAACCACCTGCTTTTGTGCTATAAAAAGTGCAGGTTCTGACAGTGCAGAGCCTGTAGGCTCTGTGGGAGTGTTATACGACCTCTCCTTTCTCACCCTTGAAATCTGTATTGTTGTTAGACCTGCAGGTTGCATGGTTGCTTTGTACACTTGAGGATGAGACTAGTCAGAGTTAGTATGTGAAGAACAGACAGCAGGGAAAGAAAAAAAGTTGAATTTTTCCAAACTTAGGGTTCTCTATTTTTTTGCATATCTTAAGACTCCTCCCTGTGTTGGCATGATGCAGTCACTCTCTGGTGAGTGTTTTTTGTGGTTGTTTTTGTTGTTTTCTATTAAAGAATCAAGTTCTGTCTTTGCTCACATTAATAAGAGCAATGGGATTAAGTAACACACTTGCTCAGGATCGGGTTGCTGGATTTGCCCAAGTAAGTACTTTTTGCTGAATTTAGAGTAATTTAAAGTGGACCTGAAAGTTACACCTTTTGGTGTCTGCCTTGAAGGTCAGACAGTGGCTGTGTCCAGACAGTGGCTCTGTGACTCCTATGATCCATAGTGTCTCATACTTCCCTTATGTCTCTGATTAATTTTCCTCCTCCTCCTAACACTCATGTGTTTTCAGTGCCCTTTGTTCATTTCCAGCTTTTTCAAAAAGTCCCTTTCTTTTTTTTTTTTTTTCTTTTGCCTTTTCATGTCTCTGCTGCATCAGTGGAATTTTGAGATAGGAATATTTTTTTTCCATTCCCCTCGTCACCATTATTCAATGGCAAAATTGCTGCAGGGCTGGTTTGGGTTTTTTCTTGTTGCTTTGTCCCTCTTCTTTTGTGATCTCCCACTAACAAGGTGGATTTTTTCCTTCTTTCTTTTCTGTTTTTTTTCCCTTGTTGAGATTGCTTACTCTGCTTTACTGTTTTGTGTTAGTGTCTTTCCGCTGTGCAGGAAGGAGTGAAGGTTTGTTGTTTTGGTGGTGCCAGCTCACCTCTGTTGCTCTTGGGAGAGCTGAGCTGTGTCTGTTTTGGCACGAAAGGTGCTGTGCAGCTGGCAAGTGGTTATGGCACCTGTGGCTTTAGGTGTTGTTGCTGGATCACATCATAACAGCTTCCTTAGTCTCCTTTTGTTTTTCTAAGAGCAGACTGAGATTCTGACTTTCTCTCCCATTTTTGCTCACCTCTGGATTCTTTTCTACTATGGTGAAAGATAAATCTAATAGTGTACTTTAGAAGCAGAAAATGTTCCTGTGCCTTGCATTTTCTACAACAACCAAATCCATGTGTCTTTCCATTTGACACTAATCACTCTCTCTTTCTCTCATGATGCTTAAAAAGCACCTCACTGACCAAAAAGCCCTTTTGTTTTTCTTTGAAGTTTGCCAATAATCAAGTCTTACTGCTCTTGATTACTTGAGATAAAGCTATAAATATTCATATTATCCCAAAGAAATCTTCTGTGATTTTGGTAAAAAAGTGGAAATTGGTCTATGTGATTGGATTTTTGTTTTCTGTTCTTCTGCATACTCTTTCCTGATCAGTAATACTGCTAGCAAGGGACAGAGATGCAAATGGTGTGAAGTCATTCTGGAATGAATGGGCAGCAGCACTGCCCGACTTTCTGGCAGGATGTGGTAGTTGGACTCCCAATCTTGAGGCTGTCTCTGAAGATTGTGATTTTGCTGCTTGGGATTTTTTTCCATAAGATAGGGAACGGTCCTGCTATAATTTGCAATATGGGAGGGAGCCTTCCTTGTTCTTATCAAGGCGTTCCCAGTGAGGTTTACCACTTCAAGGGAAACAAGATCCTTATATTATGGGATGGTGCTTGTAAATACCTTGTGGACAAAGCCAACAAGACATGTTCTTCTTCCTGTTCTCTGCAGCCTTTTTTTCCAAAAGGCTCTCTGTGCCTTGATGCAATTATTCAGCTCATGACTGAGGCAGCAGGTCCTCCTGGACTCTGGAACAGGTGAAGTCAGTACATGAATATAACTCTCTGCACCTGGTAGTATCTTAAGCAGTAACAGAACATGAGAAAACAGATGACAGTAAGCTTGATTTTACATTAAAGCCTAAGAGATCAAGGCCTAACCCTTCTAAAGAGCAGGTTGAAATTTAACGTGGTTGGTGTGACATCCCAGAAGGTGATGGAGGAGCATGCTGAGGAGCTCACTCCTCACCTCAGCAGAGGTGTCTGGTCACACACAGGTAACCGTCCTTGTTTTCAGTTTCTGAACTGTGTCTGCCAACTGGAAATGGGTGCTGGCTGACAAAGGCATCTGGAAAGCACGGAGAGTTTGGAGTTTATTTTGCACGGAGCAGATAAACAGTAAGCCACTAGATGGGGCTGAAGATATGCACAGGATTTACTGATCAGTGGAGGCACAGTTACCTTTACAGGCTCATAGAAAGTTAAAGAATGTTGAGCATTTTATTTGCTTTACTCTGTTTGTTGACTAATGAGCAGAAAGGTGTAAACCTGTACAAAGTCCTTCTATGAAGGAGCTGCTGTTTAGAATATGGAATTTTTAAATTATTTAACATTTAAACACAAATTACTGTTTCTAAAGACTCATATATGAGTAATTTAGCTAGCATGCTCATTTATGAAAGTAGTACCAATTATTTAATTTTACACTATTAAAAAATCCCACCCTGGTATTACAGACAGAGTTATCTTGTACATTAAGGAAGTTGAAGTGATTTTTTGCCTATTGATAATCTCTGAAATAGGAGAGGAAAGCTGCAGCTTCTAAAGAAAGGAAGGTTATAGCATGAAGCTTAGAAATTGTGCGTAAATGAAAATTAAACTCAAATACAGAAGAAATACCATATTTCAAATTTGAAAAAGGATGAGAATTTCCTTTATAAATTCATTACTCTCTAGCTAAAGCAGTACAGGATTAACAACTGACTGTAAATTTTGACAATGGTATGTAACAATTATGCTCATTAAAGATAACAATTTCAAAGTAAAATGATTTCATTTGAGACCATCACTAGCTGTAGAAAATACATTGGGGGATTAAAGTGTCTCAGTAACAATTTTTAGACCAGTGTTTAAAATAAATTTTTATCATGATTCATTATATAAAAAAATGGTTTTGAATAAGTTTTTTTCTTATTCTTCTTCCCTTTTTCTCTGCTAGAATCTATTTTTTTTTCCGGTGTTGCGGTCAAGCATGTGACATAAATGAAAACTGTTTCTGGAAGTATTTTTCTATCTTTTTCCATCTTGAGCATGAGGGAGCTGAGAAACCCTTTCATCCTCACCTCAGACAGTATTAAGTGTATTTAAACCTTAAGCCATGTTTCTAAACAAGGTCATTAAACTCTTCAATGAGGATATTTGCACATGGTCCATATATTCATTAAATGCACACGTAGTTTGTATTAGAAGTGAGTTAATTATGCTTCAGAAACAATTAGATCAGCTTGACACCGAAATAAAATATACCATGTAAAGGGAAAAATCTGCGTCTTGATGCCTGAGTGCATTGCTTTGACTTCATCCCAGTACACAAATTTGAAGCTTTATCTTTTCAAACAGAGGTTTAAATTTTTGGCATTTGAGATGTTATAATATTCACAAAGGTTGAAAGATTATAATTTTTGTATTTGATGTTCGTGTGCATGTCTGTCTGCGTATGGCCATTTTAGTACTCGTGAGAGGGTTCCTGTTTTTCTTCCTTATTGAAAGGATTGTTTTAGGGACTTTCTTTCCCTCTTGGGTAGTTCTCACAAAATTAAACATGGAACACACTAACAACAAACCCAGGCAGTAAGAAAAAGTGTTGCCTGAGAGGATCTTTGCTTGAGTAGACAGATCTTTGTGGCTTTTAGAAATTTTAGAAGAATGAGTTTTCTCATTCCCTTGAATCCTTGCTCAGCTTGTACTCATCTCTAATTTTAGTCTGTCTGCGCTAGACTGCCACTTAGCACCATGGCAAGCAAAACACTTACTGTTATCAAGCAGGGATCATCATGGTATTTGGTAGATTACTGTTTCTTTGTTGTCTTGCAACCAAGTGTCCTTTTTAATTTCTGTGAGATGTTCTGTGCTGGGGTTGTGGTCTCCTAAGTCCTGGAGGTAGGAGAAAGGTGTTCTTTCAAATGGTGATCTGCTTGTTTGGCACTTTTATTACTCAGTTGAAATTAAGCTCTACTTTGTCCAAGCTCTTGGCCACCTTAACATCTATCAACTTAATTGTTCTTTCAGTGGTGGTTTTCCAGACCTTGCATTGTTTCTGGTCAATGAAAACTTCCAGGACCAGCAATATTGTTTGAGGCTTAGGTGTTTTTCAAGTTCTTTGCAGTGGCAGCAGCATAGACCTGTCAGCCTGGTTGGTGTTCCCTGTGCAAGCTGGGTGATCCATTCATGAAGGGTCATGTGCTGTTTTAGGCAAGCTCATTCTTGGCCTTCTCCTTCAGGAGTGGTTTACCACATTCATCTCTTCATCAACCTCCTGCCACTATGCAGCTGCCAGCTGCCTTGCCAGCTTCAAAACTGTTTATTTAATTTTGGAACAGACATCATGGTTTCAAAACGGCACTATCAGAACCTGTTCTTGCTCTGATAGGGACTCCTGCAGACATACCCCTAATTTCAGTATTAATTTTAATACCTTCTGTCATATGAAATACCTGACAGAAGAAAGGCCCTAGAGTTACTCCTGTCTTTTACTGATCTGAAGGATCAGCAGCATTACTGATCTCTGGGACGTGTAGTGCTAATAGTTGTTTTTCAGAATTCTGGTTTAGTCTCAGTTTCCTAATGGAAGGTGATTTTTCTCTCCTAATAGGTATGTCCCATGGAACTACCACGAACCCCGGATGGGAACGTATGACTTTTTTGGTGGCAAAGATCTAGAGTATTTCCTGCAGCTTGCCAATGACACTGGATTGCTTGTTATCCTGAGAGCTGGACCTTACATCTGTGCAGAATGGGACATGGTATACAACCTTTTGTAACAGCTCTCTTCTAGGGTAAATCTAGTGCAAGTATTTCTTAAAGTAGCCAAACTTAACTTGGTGTGTCCTTAGGCAGGAGTCTTGGTTTACTGTATTAAAATCCATGCATCCTAAGTGACTTCTTACAATACAAACTTACTCTGTATTTGTTTTTTTCATCAGGAATTACTACTTTCTTGTAGAAAAACAGTTTTCATGTCTCAGTATATGTCTTGATAAAAAGCTTAATTTTTCTTAGGTTTCCTAAAAATATCACTGAAGTGTTTCCCTTTCTTTTCCCAGGGAGGTCTTCCTGCTTGGCTGTTGGAAAAGAAATCTATTGTTCTCAGGTCTTCTGATTCAGGTAGAGGCATCAAAAAAGGCGGTCAGAAATACTCTGTAGCAGCAAGGCAACTTGCTGTTTGAGGCCATTACTAGATAATTCATATTTCAGCTCAAGTTTTCTTGTGAGTAAAATCATCAATACTTTTAGTTAGAAGTGTGTATTCAAAAAGTGTGTAGAACAATCGAAGTAGGGGAGAAAGTTTCTGATGTATTGTCGAGTTGGTGCCAAGAGGGGAATCATTGTCACTCTTGAGGAAAAGACAGGTAGCTTCAGCTTTGAGGTTTTTGGGTTTGCCACAGCCACTCATAATGGGGATCCCTCTTGGCTGGTCAGTGTGCAATCCAGGACGAGTTACAGCATTCTCATGGGCTCCTGTTAATGGACAGGACATGAAAGAATAAGATGAGACAGGAGATTAACGTGTTTATTGAAGTGCACGTAGAAGATGAATATGTAGATATCATATCCAACTTCAGTTCTGCTGATTGTGGTTAAATCAACTATTTAAAAAATAGTACATAGATCAACAGTTGAATTTGTCTTCCTGTTGGTATGTATTAAGACAACCTGTGAGGCATAATGAAGTCCCTTTGATAATTTTCCAAGTTCATCAGTATTTAAATGTTTTACTTTTTAGTAAACTGTACTGGAAGCATTTATGAAGAAGTAGAAGAGCACATTTGTTCAAGTATAAGAGCAATGTGTTCATTAAATGCTGTTCATAATTTACATAATTAGAACACTACATAAAGATGACCCATATGTAATTTAAAACAAAAGTAGAAAAAGGCAGAAAAGTTGTGAAACATTTATACTTTGTTTATCACAGATTACTTGGAAGCAGTAGAGAGATGGATGGGTGTCCTTTTGCCAAAGATGAGGCCTTTCCTCTATCAAAATGGAGGTCCAATCATCATGGTGCAGGTAACTTTCTGAAAATCAGATGAACCCAAGCCGCATGAGTGCTTACACTGCTCTTGCCGACACTCCATGGGTCTTGGGTGATGGTGTCACAGGTATTTCTTAAGTTTCAGGTAGCTGCAAGATTCTGATGAAATACCTTATTCTAAAGAACTGAATCCACTGTTCCTAGAACTCAGAGAACACTCATCTGCTCTGTCAAAGTTGTTTCCCACAGCCATTTAAAGCAATAGAGGGAACTTGTGTAGCTTTTTAGATCTGAGGTTTGTGGCAATTCTCACATAAAGCCAAAATACATTACAGTTGCCTGAGACAATCTGACAGAAAAAGGGGAATAAGAATACCCTTAGATAGAATCAAAAGCAGTATGGAGTAAGCCTAATTTAGCACCTAACTGAAGCTGTAAATGTTTCAGGACACAATTTTGTATGTTCATGGTAGGTCGCTTCTGTCCTAAACTCCTTCTAGATGTATGGGAGTGATTGTTCTATCAATATTTGATCATAACAAAGCTTTATTTCAATTTCTTTAAACTCCCTGACTGGCATAGGATGGGATAAAAGACCCTTCTTGTAATATGCCCAAGATAATTTTGTTGAACAGCGTGTTTTGTCAGTTGAGCAGAAGCACTGGGCAAAATTATTCTTTGGCAGAAATAAGATGCTTATAACAGGATTTTCAGAAATAACATTCAGGACTGGAACCTATTGGATCTGGAGCTGAAAAGTTAATCTCCTTGGAAAAGGGACAAGATGTGTACCTCTTAGTAGTAGCAGAGCTGTTCTCCCTTAAGTCCTTTTGAATCCATTGCAGGGCTTTGTGGTTCGTGTGAGCCCTTTGTAGGTGTCCCTGTTCTGAATGCCCAGTTTTGTGGCAGTTTTGATCATTTCACAGCCTGTTCTATGGTTTTATTGGTCTGCTTGGGAGGTGAGTTATAGATCTCAGATTTTCACAGAGACTGTATTATGATCATTGTAGCTAAGTAGATACTTTGTGGGGGTGGGGGGTGGAGTTTTGCAGGAAAATGGCTTAGCTATGCACAGTGATGGCTCCACTGTAAAATACAGGTGAGAGGAATGAGTCTTGTCTTCTCCTATTCCTCAGATCTCGTGTTAAAATGAAATTTTCAACATTGCTATCAAAGGAGGAAGAGGATTGGACTTGTGCTTTCTGTTTTGTTATCAGATGCAGACTGAATTGGCTATGGCTTTACTGTCTTGCTTTTACTCTGCAGGTAGAGAACGAGTATGGAAGCTACTTTGCCTGCGACTACAACTACCTGCGTTTCCTTCTGAAGCTCTTTCGCCTGCATCTTGGGGATGAGGTGGTGCTCTTCACAACTGATGGTGCAAGCCAGTTTCACTTGAAGTGTGGGGCTCTCCAGGGTCTTTATGCAACAGTGGACTTTGCTCCAGGTTGGAGACTGCTGTTTGATTCCAGAAATTTTGAGTTCTGTGTGTTTGTGGCAGGACAAACTGACTTGACTGCTTGCCAAACCTGCCTGCTTTGTTTAAATAGGGTAACAGGCATTTATGTGTATTTGACATACTCTTAAACATACAAGAATCACTCATGAGCACCCAGTTAGAAAGTCATAATCACTTCCATGCATCTTGAAATAATGAATAACCAATTTACCCTATTCGTAGTGCATATCTCCTAAAAATTAGCAATAATAGTTGGCATTGATTCCTTGTATTTTTTTAATATTCTTTTTTGGTGTTGGGGTTTTTTTAATGTCCTCTTCTGTCCTGGAATCCAGCCATCCAAATACATTTCTTTTTAACCCAGAGGTTATTAGAAAAAAAATACTTTTTAGGATCATCATCAGAATTGTTCACAATTTGCTACAAAGTGCTACAATTTGCTGTGATATAGGCCTGAAAAATGGCCAAGCATCAATAGTATGATTAGAGAGTACCTTCTTGATTGGAGAGATAAGGATTTAAATGTTTGTATACTGCATGGACTTGACAAAATACAGTTAAGGCACAAGAAACAAATTCTAAGACAGATATTTTCTTTTTTTTTTAATTGTGCAGCCTCTTCTGTACGTTATTCTCTCTACAGCCAGCCATGTGTGCTTAGCAGGGATCTGTTTTCTTGCAAGTTGAATGAAATTATGCATGTCTTCATGTGTATCGTTTATGCAGTGGTGAGCCACTCACCAGTGTGGTTATTTCCAGCTACTGTGGCTTGAGCCAGTGGGAGTGATCAAAAGTGAAACTCCTCTTTAAAAATTGTCTGGTTTCTGTTCTTCCCCGTAGCCTTGGTAATGTAATCCCAGACTTAGACTTTCCAATGATCAATAGCAATTCTGACACATCTCAGACTTTATGCCAGGATGTCATTTCTGAGAAAAGATGGGTTTTCAAAAGATGTGTCTCAAAAGCAAAGACATGTACACAAGCCTGCATATGTCCATGTATATATTTAAAATAAGTTTTGCGAGTTAAACATCATAATCAAAAGTACTGATTCCTGTGTTTGCTGGAGTAGCTTTCTTGTCATGATTTTTGCTAGGCTGGAGGGGAGATAAGACACCAATTTCAGTAAAATGACAGAGCCAGAAAGTCATGGATATAGCAACTCAATTTTATTTCCTTCTCTTTATAGGTGGCAATGTCACAGCAGCATTCTTAGCTCAAAGGAGCAGTGAACCTAGGGGCCCTTTGGTATGTGTTTTCACTTAAACTATTTGTATCATTTCTAATCATGAAGTTGTTAATCAGAGAGGGGTTGACAGCAGTGCATTGAACAATTTTAGGGACATGTTGATGAAGACATAATTTCCAAGTCAGAAAAAGTGAATAAAGGAGCTTCTCTGTGTGTTTGTTAAATTAACTGCTACTCTGCAAATGCTATTTTAGTTTCAAAAAGTATTGATTTTGTTTCAGTAGTTTTCCTTGCTAAGACAAATGTTTACAAAGCAGAGAAACGCTAAGGATGTTTAGATGAGTTAGTGAGATATGCGTGTAGGTGGAAGATAAAAGCAAAATTAAAAGGGCAGATTAGTAGTTGCTTCCTGTTTTCAGCTACCTCAGTTTTACACAAGCTGTAGTGGGATGTGAGAACACTGGAAGCCATTTTGACGAGGGGAGAAGGCCCACTGAGGGTAGGAGATGGTCTCCGTGCTAAGGAGTTGTTTAGAAAGCAATTTGAAATATTTTTCATCACATCCAGTTTGTTTATGCTATTCTGCAGAGAATATGTTGGTTCCGTCATTTATTTGAATGCCAAGCATCTGAAACACATCCCTGTTGACAGGTTCACAGGAAATCTATACTCTTTGATGCTTAAGCAATTGTTTTCAAAGTGTCCCTACAAAATTATTGAAAGAATCCTTTAATTCCTTTGACTTGTAGTCTGCTGAAAAGGGCTGATTTAGTATGTACTTTGCTGTATTTATAGTAGTTTAAAAATGGCTCAAATTAGTCAAGGTGCCTTTTTTTCCCTTCCCTCTTACAGTTAGGAACCTTAATTCACATTGCATTCTGTTCTTGTTCCCTCTTCATGTTTTCCCTTCCTCTTTTGCCCTTCCTCCTTTCAGGTTAATTCTGAGTTTTATACTGGATGGTTGGATCACTGGGGGCACCGTCATTCTGTTGTGCCCGCAGAAACTATAGCTAAAACACTAAATGAAATCCTGGCATGTGGTGCTAACGTTAACCTGTAAGTGTGTGTTCAGTAGAGCTTAATTTTGGGGGGATTTCTTTTCCCAGTTCAGCAAAACCTGATTTTTTTTCTTTTTAGGTACATGTTTATAGGTGGGACTAACTTTGCCTATTGGAATGGTAAGAAATTATTTAAGTTATGCTAGTGATAGAGGGGAGCTGTTTATGAATTAGGTAATAACGTATTTTGTGAAAGAATAAGTTGTGCCCACTTGCACATGGCAAAAGACATGATTGCACTAGCTGTTCTTTCTTTATTGCCAACATGTTTTACTAAACCCACATGGTATTTGTCTTTGCCAAGGCTATTTCTGCTTCACTTAGTGCTGTGAAACAGTTGAAACACAGATAAATGTATTTCTCTTTAGATTATTTCACAGGGTGGTGTAAGCTCACAAGGATGTTGTCCTCCATCTGGGACAGTTTTTTATGCCAAATCCCAAACATCAAGGCCTACGCTGAATCTAAAAATGTAGCAGAGTCTGGCTGTAGTTGGGAAGAATTCTGAAAGTTGACACCTTTGGAAAAAAAATCTCTTCCACTGCTTGTATTGCTTTTTCTTTTTTCCTCCTCCCCTAGGTGCTAATATGCCTTATATGCCTCAGCCCACTAGTTACGACTATGATGCTCCCTTGAGCGAGGCGGGAGATCTGACAGAAAAGTATTTTGCCTTGAGAAAAGTCATTGGTATGGTGAGTGTCTCCAGGACATTTCTGGCATGGTTCTTTGAAATATCCCTGGTGTACTCCAAACACTCGTGTTCTTGTGTTGGTGTAAATTGCTCCTCAGTTTACTGTTTTCTGCAATTGGGGGAAGTGAAATAGAACAAGACATTAGACCAACCTAACTGCTTCTTGTTACAAAAAACAAAAGATCTTGCACCTCTCTAGCTATTCTTCCTGTTCCAATGGCTTCCTCCTTCCTTTTAGAGGGGAGGATACTGGTATAGGTCTGACACTGACGTGGTTCAGCTCTCCTTTTTTTGCTATAGTTGTTTTCTCTGAAGGTCAGTAAGGTGAATCAGCTCAGTTGGATGAGAGCCAGTGCTGCCACAAGGGGAGCAGAGGGATGTGGGAAGGGTTTGGCTGGGGAGTAGAGGTGGAGGAGGAGTGTACAGAGCCTTTGCCTTGCAGCATCAGTCAGGTTAGGCTCATGATCTGCTGTCAGCCCAATGTGTGCTGCAGCTTAGTGCTTTGGCTGTCAATCCCCAGCTGCACATTGAGGTTTTGGGCCTCTCTGAGAAAGACCAAGCTTACTCAAAAGAGCACATCTTGGTTTTGTGTTTTCACAAACGGCGGCTGGTGGGTGGGACCAGGTTTGCCTTGCTGTAACAATGCACAGTGTCTCCACAAACTGGAGATTGAAGTAAAACGTGGAGCCTGTGTCTGGGTTTTGAATAGCCTTGCATTGGAGGCTGTTCAGATGAGGCTCAAAAACAGGTTCCATGTGAATCCCAAGGCTCAGGCTTGTAGTCGCTATCCTGTTGCATACCAGCAACATTCCTATTCACTAGAAGACATTTTTATTCTGAGAGTAGGTCTCCCAAAAGTGTACTACACTTTCTCTAGGGCTGAGAATGCCTTTATCTCTGTAACACTGTGGAAGGCCTGCTGTGGATTTTTTTCTTCAATTTCACCATTATCCCTAAGCCTGATGGGATAAATGGATGGGATAATTTTGATGGCCTTTCCAAGGGGAGTTTCCTGTCTTGATACAGCTTTTCTCACCAGAGAAATCCACCGACTTCCTGATTTTGAGTTGTTTTCTTCAAGGTGCAAGACCCCTCTCTGAGATGTGAGTAGTTTTCTAGTGCAGTGAGAGAGCCTTGGTAAGATGTGAAATGTTCACTATAACCTCAGGTGCATTGCGTCATTTTTTGGTGTAGTTGGTTTGTTTCTTACTTTGCATGTCCTTAGATTTTCAGTGAAGTTTTCTTATCACTGCTGTGGATTCTAAACCTGTAACAATTGATCTACTCAGCTGCAGTTTGAGGTGAAGCTGATGAAAGAAAATAAAGTTGCCTGTAACAAATTACTGTGTTCAACATGTTAGCTGTGCTACAAGGATAACATTAAAGACTTCCTTTACAGTTTCCATTTATTAAAAAATGTAATGAAGAATTTCAATCTACAGTTTCTTTCAACTGCTGACAGCATTCTCTTATTTTTAGTATTTGGGCTGAAATTTCCTGCTTTTGAGATCTCCTCTTGGGTGAATACAACTTTTCTTTAAATCTGGATGTCTTGATTGTTTTCCAATAAAAAGGAGAAGAAATTAACTTCCTACCAGAAATGTATATCAGGCTTTCATCCATCCATAACCGACAGTTGACAGGATAGCATTGGGAATTATACTACTGTGGTTTGTTAAAAACAAAACACAAATCCCCCAACTAAACCAAAAACCTTTAACCCCTTAATAAAATTTATTAAAAAACCCAAAAACCTGACAAGGTAAGTGCTCCAAAGTCACCAAATTCGCAGTTGGAGACACTCTTCACAAGGATGGTCTTTTGTGCATGTTTATTAAAATGTAGGCTTGGGTTGCTTGTTCACATGGGTATCTCATCTGCAGAAGTTTTTTCTCTAATATGCAGACAGGCCATGTCTAGTTAATGAAGGAACAGATGGGAAAATTGGATATTAGCTAATGGCAGGAGAGGGAGAAGGGGGTGATGGCAAGGAGAAAAGAAGTTTGTAGGCGCAGAAAGGAGAAGGCCAAGGTACTGGGCAGAAAGCTACTGTCTGGTCTGCCCAAAAGGTGTCCAGGAAAGGAGAGAGTGGAGGCCCTTCATCTCTTCTCTCTGCTGATTTCAGGTGATTCTTCTCAAAAATATAGGACAAGAAGAAAACAGAAGTAGACGGGTGGTCAGAGTGTTTCTTTGTCATGTTTCCCTGTGACTGATTGGACAGTTGTCTAGAACAGAAACAGAGGGAAGCTAAAGATGGGAGGGACCTCAGGGGTTCATGGAGCTGTGGTCTCCAGGCCTGTTTCTCAAAGATCCCAGCCCAGGCAGTAATGGAGTAGCAGGTGGTGGTGGTGGAATATCGTAACACCAAAAGGAAAGGGACAAGAGGCTAATAATTCCTATATGGAAGTGTTGCTGATGAAGGTCAGGTGGAAATACTGTCCTACAGACTTGGAAAGGTTCACTTAAGCTCCCGTAAACTGGGGAGAGGAGTGCAGAAAAGCTGTGGAAGAGAGTAACTCTGTAGCCACAGGAGGCATCCAAGGGCACTAGGAATTTTTGTAGTTCACTTTGTTCATTATGCTTTTTACCTTTACCTAGTGTTGAATAGTTATTAAAAATTGTTCATCATATGAGATCAAGTCAGATTTTTTTCTCTAAAAAAAACTCCATCTTAAGACTAGATGCAGCTGTAACCTTTAGGGAAGTTATTTACTTTAAACCAAAGTTACAGTTTTGTAAGTTGTGAAGTGTAAAGTGAGAATTCAGTTAAAGTATGCTTGTATTTAACTTGTGTGTGTGTTTTATCTCCTTCTCTTTCTAGTATAAGCAGTTACCAGAAGGTCTTATCCCTCCAACAACACCCAAATTTGCATACGGGAAGGTTCGCTTACAGAAGGTAAATTAACATCTGTAATACACTGTGTATCTTTTTGTAATGCTCTCTGTTCTCTTTCAATAAAAAATGTTTATGAGGGTGTCGCAACAGTCTCTAAATATCCTACACAATAAAGAGGAAGACCTTCAAAGCAAACTTTGAGGAAGGAGGGAGCAGAGCTTGGGAGTTAGGAATCATGCTCATATTACAAAATGATCAAATGCATCTTACCTGGCTGTTAAAAGGTAGTGTTTACAGTATGCAGTATGTGTCTGAAGCTTTGCTAAACTGAGATTAATATATTATTAACACAACAGATTCATAGTTGTTAAAGATAACTCATCTATCAGTAATGTAGCTGGGGGAATGTTACCATGAGACTTACAACAAAGAGTGTTTTTGTAGCTGGTGATGCCTCTAAAGTGGAAGGAAAAGTAGGATAAACATATTTTAAATACTTTTAGGCATTTAAATTTTGAATGTGGAAGATTTTTGATAAATTTGAAAGTCTTATCAATAAAAGTTTCTGACAAGATCTGTAGCTGATGAGAGAAATTAAATAAGTTTCCTGGTCAGGGAAAAGCACACAGAACTAAGCACTCAGAATACAGCCTTGCTATATGTCCTGTCTGACAACAGTGGTATAGCTGGCCAGCTCACAAGTATCTGGGGTTTGACCGTTGTTTTAGGACCAAGGACAATTTTTTGTGAGATATATTTGAGAACTAGGTTCCTGCAGTGAGTAAAGTGGATGGTTTAATGGGCAACAGAAGAGACAGCAGGTGTGAACTTGGCTATGCTCTTTCTGCTGGGCACAGGCAAGTTTTGAGATAAAGGATTACTGCAGTTGATGTGCTGGATACTGTAACTAACTCCTAATTCTTTGATTTTATATTTTGTAATTTCAATTCGGTAGTTATTTTTCCAGTTAGTGATGTATTTCATCTCTGCAGCTGAAGCATTGCAAAATTTGGTAGTGATAAGGCTTTGCAGGCATTTTCAAGTCATTCCGCTCAAGTGGTGGGCAGAAGTACTTTTTGCATAAAAGTGTTTCACCTCTGAAGTTGAAAGAGATCTGTATCACTTTGAGTGTCTTCTTGCCGTATGAGGTTTCACTGAACTGGCAGTAGTGACTAATTATAGGCTCTTATCACTACACCCACCTCCATGGCTGCTGTCTTTGGCTGCTAGCACTTGGCAGCTCACTTATCAGATTTTGACTCTCCCACCTTGTCATGGGTCATGGCTCTCAGATAAGGCTGTCCAATTTTACTAGAATGAAGAACTTTCTCTTTCATGCCTTCAAGAAATGCTGCTGGACTCTTACAAAAGAGTCAGATGACCAAACTTACTCAAATATTGTATCTTTGACCTGACCCGCACCTTCTGCACTTTCTGATTTTTTGAGAGGAAGTGTTTCACTCTCCAGGCATCAGTTTTAGGAATGCAGATGGCATGTCTAAACTGCCAGATGTAAGGTTCCTGTCATGTCTGTACATATACTGCCATCTGCACTGTGAGCCTCTGGAACTGTTTTCTTTGAGGAGGGTGGCCTTTTGCTCTGTGACCCAGTGGTTAACTTCAGCAGCAGTTTGCTCTGCCTGGTTACCCTGCAACAGAAGACAAGTCTCCAATCACGGAGTGTTTGTACTGTGCCAGCCCAATGCCACCTTCCCAACCCCATTTTAGCCCCAGCTGGGACCAGTTCCAATATACCTTGTTGTGTGGAGAAACCTTAATGTATTTTGGTGAATATCAGAGAGGGAATATTCTAAATAATAGCACTTAGCTTAGGTAACAGTAAACTTCCTAGCTATGTCATTTGCAGTGACAGTCAGTGCTAACACAGGTACAGTGTGGATCTTCATTCTGCAGCTGAGGTCCAGCAGTCAGTCTGCTGTGGAGAGCATTGAATCTACTCCAGTGAACCAACTCCCTTGACACTTTTGCAGAAAGGATGAGAGAAAGGAGACTCTAGAGTATTTTCAGGAGTCATGTGATGAACTTTACAGAGGTAGATGTAACCGGATTAAGCTGTTCTCTTTTTTTCCCCCGAGATAATCTGTGGCAGTTCAGTCCTTAAGCACCAACTCCCCTGATGAGGCAATTGTTCACTTTGAGCTGTTGATTTATTTTAAAGAATTCTCCTGGGTGAAAAAAGTAGAGTTTATTAAAAGATGCTGGAAACACTGACATAGCTATGTAAGAGCAAAGGCAGGAAAACAGGTGATAAGGAAAAAATCTTGTTGCATAGATGCAAAAGAGAAGTGTTGAAGATGGGGAATGAGGGCAAGCAAAGGCAGAACCGCAGTAGATGGGCTCCAGAAGTGTGAACAAGATGATAGGTTTTAAGGATTTAAGCCCCAGAATTTGGGAAGCATTCTTTCCAGAGGGAAATAAATTAATCTTAGTTCTTGCAATGTGTCCATGTGGCTGTGCAGGCTTGTGAGCAGATGGTAGTTTGTGGTTACCACCTGGGGGGCCCTGAGAAGTGCTTGGTCACAAGGAAGTGCTTGCCCTAGCACAGCAGCCTGCAGACTTAGAACTCTGGAGAAGTACTCAGTTCTTAAGATGTGGAGAGCTCAAGCAAGAGCAGGTAGCAGGCAGTGCTGGTGTATGTTGGGGCTAGAATGGGGTTAAGCAAACAGGATGTTGCCTGTAGTTGATATTCCTGTTGGAGCTATTTCGTTTCTTTTTTCTTTCATGCTTGACCTTACACTTGGGTTTTGAAGACTTGGCTTTGGAGGATTAAAGAAGTATTTCTTTTTTTTAAGCTGTCATCTGTTGTTTTACAGGTTGTTTTTAAAAATTCCTGGCAATATTTGTACTTTTTAAGTTTGCCGTTAAATTTCTCTTGTGGTACTGATTGTCGACTAAGTAGCAGTCAACAGGAATTTTCAGCAAGACCAGATCTTGTCTTGAAGTTTTTTTGGTTTTTTTTGTATGTACTACCAAAGACTGAAAAGCTGAACAAAAATAAACTACTGAAGTTTCAAAGAAACAAGCTTCCACCAATCCCTAAGTGAATCGTATGTGGTTGACCATAGAAGCCCCTTTGGTAGCAGGGACATAAAAAAAAAGTCAAACATGCATGTGCACAAGCTGCTCATACTCAGGTCTGCAAGGCACAAAGCAGCATTCATTGCCACTTAATAGCTCATTCAAGTGACAACCATGTCTTAATGCTGCTTGTATTCATTTCTGGTTTTGCTGTCTACCTAGGGCTAAGACTATTAATGCCCACAGGATTGTTAAATTCTGTAAATTACCTTTGTCAGTGTTTGTGCATCTCTTGCTTCACAGTTCCTGTTGAACACCTGGTAGCTAAATCTCTCCTGTGGCTTGGCAAGTTCTGCATATTGCTGTAACATTACCGGCCCTCTTGGAGGAGCACAAGATAAGGAGTGGACCATGTATGCCGTCTGGAATGTTAGGGAAATCTTACTGTATGAAAGATGATTGCTTTTAAACTGAATACATAAGAGCAAACTACTTTCATCAAAATTTTGCCAGCCATGTTTGACCAGCAGCCTTCTTGCCCAAGTAAATACGCTTAGCTAGAGAGGGTGACCCATCCTCCAGATAGTGTTGGTGTTACCTTTTATATACATATGGCATCCTTTTACTTGCTTGTTCCTAGCTAGGGTTAAGAAGAAGTCTGTTTAGATCTCTGTCTACGTGGTTGTTGTGGTTTAATCTTGATAGGCAGGTGAGCACCATGCAGCCACTCACTCTCTCCCCCAGTAGGGTGGGGGAGAGAATTGGAAGGTAGAGGTGTGAAAACTTGTGGGTTGAGGTGAAGACAGTTTAGTAGGTAAAGCAAAAACTGCATGCATAAGTAAAGCACAATAAGGAGCTCATTTGCTACTACCCTTGTGCACCTTTGTGCTCAGCCTTCCCCAGGGAAGCAGGGCTCCATCATAGAATCATTAATGTTGCAAAAACCCTCTAAGGTTACTGAGTCCAAGCTTTAACCCAGCCACTGCTGTGTTCTTCACTAAACCGTGTTCCAGAGTGCCACATCACGCACCTTTTGAACAATTCATGTGTGTTGGTTATTTGGCAAGATAAACACGACAAACATCTTCCCTTCCTCCTTTTTCCTCCAGCTTTTATTGCTGAGCATGACACCAATGGTACAGGATATCCCTTTGGTCAGTGGGGGTCAGCTGTGCTGGCTGTGTTCCCTCCTAGCTTCTTGTGCATCCCCAGCCTACTCTCTGGTGAAAGAAGCAGAAAAGTTCTTGACTCTTTGTAAGCCCTACTCAGCAATGACCAAAATATCCCTGTGTTATCAGCAGTCTTAGGAAGAATCCAAAACACAGCCCCTACTACTAACTACTAACTACTGAGAAGAAAATTAACTGTATCCCAGCCAAAACTGCAGACTTAATTATGTGTACATGGACAATTCATGCCGGCTTCTATTGCATCACTGCAAAATACTGTAGGTACATTTTAATATTTCAGTATAACTTTCATGTAAGTTCTACAAAAATTCAATATTTCTGTTACTGAAGTACTTTCAGAAGTTTGTACTGCTGGGAGTACTCTTACAGTATAGTTTTACCTGATTTTAAACACCTTTTTTTTTCTTTTTTTTTTATTAAGCATTTGAATGTGAATTTGGTATATGAAAGGTTATGTGTAGTTTAATGTGTAGTTACCACTGAACAGTGGTTATAATTCTGGGGAAACAGATGGACATCTTTCATGAAAAATTGCATGCGATTGATTTTTTGAGCTTGTAAGACGCTAGGCATATTGTGTACATTTTGACTAACCTAAAACTGGTAGTGGTGTTTGAGAGAGAATCGTAGATGGGTAGAATATTCCATAATGGCAACAAAAGGCAATTTAATTGTACACATCTTAGTCCTTATTCAGCAAGGTATTTATGTGTGTAACTAGCCTAAACCTTGCTCCCAGTCTCATTAAAACCAGTCAGCTACTTACATATGACGACTTAATTACAGCCTTAGAGTTTCTAAAATAATTTAAGACTGAATAGGGTAAATTCATCTTGGATGGCTCTTGATGGAATCCCTACTTAGTATCCCTAAGTATCCCTAGTATCCGTACTTAGCTCAGAATAATTCCAGGGTAACTCAGTTGGAATCAGTGCCATTTTCCCTAGCTTGATTCTAAGTATAACTGAGCAAAATTTAGATAATAGATTGCTTTGTTTTAATCATCCAGAGCAGTTGTGTTTGTTTATACAACTTTTGTGAGAAACTCCTGCGGTAGTTCTAGTTAAATAATAAAGGATCACTTTTATTTTTATGAATGCATAGCAAAATTAGAATGTCTGTTTTTATTAAAACACCACTCTACATGTGGCATGTTTCTTTCAGAGTTCATCAGTTGTCTCTGCTATATTGTATTTTAAATGTGTCTGCAAGGATGGTGTAAAGATTTGTTACCTTTCTGGACATATCGAGCTAACTGACTTGATGACTGGATGTGCAAGCTGTTATATTTGGATTGAAACTTGCTGAGTTTCATATATCTGCCTTTTCTGTGCTGCAGGCAGGCACTGTATTGGAGGTTCTTGATGGACTGTCACCTTCTGGACCAGTGAGAAGCACATACCCATTGACCTTTGTTGAACTAAAGCAGGTGAGAATTCCTTCAGCAGGCACTTTGCAGCAATTTTGTCAAGTTTATTTTAACAACCCTCTGTGGTATTACTCTTATGTCATATCTTACACTTTATCTAGCACACAAGTAATAGTATTATAAAGGTATCGAGGATTTTTGCATTGGAGGTCTTTTCATATTCTACAGTGCTCCTGTTTTGCACCTGAATTTTTCTTCTTCCTGTGGATATAGGTGTCTGTGCTGTCTAGGCCTTCACCTTGACTTCTCTCCTGTCTGAACTATTAATTTTCAGGTCTTAAGAGACTTCTTTTTTTTTAAATCATTGTCATAGTCCTCTGCTGGATCTGCTCCAGTAGTTCCATGTCCTCTTTTCCTGAGGAGCCCAGAACTGGACACAGCACTTTGGATGTGGCCTCACCAGGGCTGAGGAGAGGGGCAGGATCATCTCCCTTGGCCTGCTGTCCATGCTCTTCCTAATGCCCCCAGGATACCACTGGCCTCCGTGGCCCCCAGGGCACTGCTGGCTCAGGGACAGCATGTTATCCACCAGGACCCCCAGGTCCTTCTGCACAGAGCTGCTTCCCAGCAGATCAGTCCCCAGCCTGTGCTGGTGCATGGGGTTATTATTCCCCAGGTGCAGGGCCCTGCACTTGCCTTTTTTTGAAATTCGTTAATTACCTCTCCACCCAACTCTCCAGCCTGTTAGGGTCTCAGGAACGGCTTATGACTTATTTTTTTCCATTCCTGATGGGGAACTTAATGAAAATTATTCCAAAAGGTTCCTGATGTAAACCGTGTAGTATTTAATGGACAGTTTGATAATGTTGACTTGATGAATGTTATCAATTTATGGGTACTGGGCAAGGTGAGAAGTGAACTTACAAGTTTTTTGTATAAACTCAGTTATAAAGGGATTTTCACCAGTTTGCCTGAAGGTCACCATTACCTAAAGGTCAAAGTAAACTCTAATCTGAAATGGTGTCTTGTGATAGTCGCTGTCTGAAGTGAATGAAAGTTAGCATTTCACTGCAGGCATGTAGGCAGAAATGGGGGATATTTTCAATTCATGACCTGAATTGAAATTGCAGAATGACTGGGTTCATTAATCCGTTGGTTTTTCTTTTTTCTTTTCTTTTTTCCTTTCTTTTTTCTTTTCTTTTTTTTTCTCCCTCTCCTCCTCCTCTCCTCTCCTCTCCTCTCCTCTCCTCTCCTCTCCTCTCCTCTCCTCTCCTCTCCTCTCCTCTCCTCTCCTCTCCTCTCCTCTCCTCTCCTCTCCTCTCCTCTCCTCTCCTCTCCTCTCCTCTCCTCTCCTCTCCTCTCCTCTCCTCTCCTCTCCTCTCCTCTCCTCTCCTCTCCTCTCCTCTCCTCTCCTCTCCTCTCCTCTCCTCTCCTCTCCTCTTTTTTTCTTTCCCTAGTATTTTGGGTATGTACTGTACAGAACTACACTTCCAAAGAACTGTGTGGAGCCAACGCTGCTGTCTTCACCTTTAAATGGAGTCCATGACCGTGCCTATGTCTCTGTCGATGGGGTAAAAACGTTGTTTGCTGGTATTAATTTTTGCCATCAGTGGCCTTCATGAAATTCGAGGATACAGACTGGGTTTATTTTTTTTTCCTCCTTTCTCCAGATCACCAAAGCAACCCTGATCTGATTTAATCACATGAGGAAAATAAGGAATAATATGAGGAATTATATTAATGAGGAATAATATTTGATTCATACCAGATGTTCAAATTAGTATTTCAGAAAACATGGCTATGTCTTGCCATTTTTGATATATTTGAATGATATATTCATGACTGAGGTGAATGTCATATGTCATATGACGTATTCATGACTGAGGTGAATAAAAAGACCTAGAGAATGGACTTACTTGCAGGTTTATGGAATATGTTACTGATATATATATATTTGGTGGGTTTGTGCAGTATTTGCAAAGATTTTTTTATTAGTATTCTGTTTTTTCTTCCTTTGAGGATGGAAGAAGGAGGACACCTGAGCCTATGTCTTCCTTATGGAACTGGCTCCTAATCACAGTTTAAAAAAAAAAAAAAAGTTTATTGTACCAAATGTGAACTTAGCCTTTCTTTCCATAAGCAGGGTTTTGGCCTTCCTTAATGAGAATTAATATAAATTCATGTATTTTACAGTCAATTTTTTAGTTAATATTTGACCCATATTGACTCTCATCACCTTTGTGTCCAGATCAAGCTCATCTTTCCTTGTATTGTGGGAATAGGAATAAATAAAACGAAATATTGGTGCACACATAATTGGAAGATGAAGCCAGTGATTAAATCGTTGATATTGCCTAATTCTTTTCAGTTGCTGGACTAAATTTGGGAACCTGGTTTTTGTGAATCAGGTGCATCAAAACCCATTGTCAAATCCAGTTGATGTACTGAAATGTGAATGTTGATGTTAGAAGCCCTTTGTGTGTGCATGTGCTCACATGCAGGAGGTGGAGAGAAAAGGGGTTTTCTTTGCTCTTTTTTTTTCCTTTGTCACTTCTAATTTCTTCGTGCAAGTTGAAAAAACAAATAACAGGGTATTTTTGATTTTCAGTGGTTATTGTTTTCTTCTTCTTGTTGCAATTCATATAGGTACCTCAGGGTGTCCTTGAAAGGGACAAATCACTTAAGATAAATATCACTGGGCAGGCTGGAGCAAATCTGGACATCTTGGTAGAGAATATGGGTCGAGTCAACTTTGGTAGATACAATAATGACTTTAAGGTAAGTAAAATCTATTGAGTTATTGGACTGTGATGGCTTTTCGTCTTTTCCAGAGGTTAAAAAGAAAGTAGTGAATTAGGAAGAGCAAAAAGGTCAGAATTAGACAGCTGTAACTTTACCTGAAATATAACTAGTCACTAGTTTCCATCTGAGTTTTTCCAGTCACCAAAATCAATGTGAAATTAGAAACTGCTTGACATGTTTTAAACTTTATTTGTTTGTTCATTTGCATTGTCAGCCAAAGTGTCACCCACAAGATTTTCCGATTCAGTTGAGTTTGTAGATAGCAATAAATAAATTGTTTCTGTAAACTCCAAAGATGGGTTGGAAATTGGTCCAGAACTTGATTGCACTTTGAGGCTTGTGAATCCTGGGATTATTTTTGGAGGCTGGTGGATTGTATGTATATGTACATAATTACGTCTTTGTATTTTTCCTCTTGTCCTGTTTCATTTGTCAGCAGTGTACCCTTGCAGTACTCTGAGTGTGGCTGGGATAGGTTGTCCATGAGCACTTTAGCATGCAAAAGTGCCAGTTCACCCATTCTGACCAGGTGTTCAAGATAATTATCTGAGAGCTTCTCTGTGCTTCTGGGTGTGTACTACACTTAGGGACTGTCACCTCCATGCATGAGTGGCTGTGGTGTGTAGACCTTGGCTGACGGCTGTGTGCTCACAAAGCCATGTGCCCACAAAGCCATGTGCCCATTCTTTCACTCCTCCTCCACCAACAGGAGAAGAGGAGAAAAATACAATGAAGGGTTTGTGGTTCAAGATAAGGACAAGGGGATCACTCAGAAATTACTGTCATGGTCAAAACAAACTCAACTTGGGGAACTCAATTTTGTTAACACATCCTTGCCACGTAAACCCCATATCATGGAGGTACCTCTAATGCAGCACTAGGAAGGGCAGGGGCAAAAAGTAAATTTTTCTGGTTTTAGACTTAATGGGATACCCAGTGCTGCATGATAGTTGATAAAAGACAGGAGTACTGTAGAGGTCAGTCTTGTTTATATTTGTGCTGTGTACATTTCGCAACATGCCTTTTTTTTTTTTATATTATTAGGATGCAGTAGGTAGTGATAGTGCCAACTGTGTTCATACTGTCTCTTCAAGGTACTTTGCCTTTATCTGAGTGGCAGGGGAAGGAAGCTGGTACCCCAGTGTTGTGCCTTCATGTTGAGGCAGCAGAAACATTGTTTTTATTTATTTATTTATTTATTTATTTATTAATAGGCCAGATGATAAGGAAACCTATATTCTTAGTGTTAAATTAAGGTAAGAGAATAGAGATTTAGAGATTGGATTAAGGAGTTGCTCAGTTGCTGTGGTTGAGCTGAAATTTGCACTTATACCTTTTAACAATTTAAGAGTGAAAGCAGGTTTAAGAGACATGTCCATGGTTAAAATAATCCTCTAAAAGCAGTTTTTTTCTGTGTGGAAAATGCAGCCTTCCTTGGGTGGCTTTGCACTATGTGCATTGCTTCTTTCTATAGAATCCATCCCTCGTGCTCTCCTTTGTTGATTTTGGAAACAGAATGTAATTAATTATAACTTGGGTTTTAAAAATTCATGTACTTTTGAAAATCCAGTAAGGGGAAGAGGTTCCTGTCTTGTGGTGCCTTGTGTTTTTTAGCAAAGATAGGTTTTCAGGGTTTTGCTTGGCTGAAGTTTTATCACTTCTTTGAACTTGAAATGGAACTAGGAATCTAGCTTTTGGGAAGGAATCTTGAAATGATTTTGGTTTTAAAACATCCTGTTGATCTAAGTCATGTTGTTAAAGGACACGAAGGAAGAGTGTGGTTTCTGTATTTTTATATGCCTTCTCACATGCACAGTGCCACCTGTATCTCATTTATGTCCACATCTTGGTACACTGAGTCACTAGCCCAAGACGGGCTTAACTTGCACGGTAGCAGAGAAAGTGGTATTTATTTCCTACAAATCTTCTCCAGATAAGGATCATTGAATGTCTATTCTTATGCAGACCTAAGTAAGAATGTTTAGTAGGCACTTGGTATAATTTGAAAAATCACCCTGTTCATAGTGTCTGCAGATGAGCTTAGGACAGCAGGTTAGAAGGTTCAGCCTAAAGTTATGTTGCATTACTTCAGTTTATTGCTAGACAGAATAGAGTCTAGGTTGTATAGAAAGGTTTTGTCACTTAACTTGACACTTGCATATGTTTTATTTTGACATTAGCAAAACAAGATCCTGTTCTGTAAAGTGGACATTAGGTAAAGGAAGAGAAAACCTCTTAGTGCTGGTACAGATGGTGAGTGTATTGGAGACAGCTTATGAGATATCACAGCAGACACAGAACATAGTATCAGCTCTCCAAAGCCATAGAAACAGTGTTCCTTGTTTGCTTGTCCCTGTTTGATTGTGTGATGTTTACAACCTAACTTGTGTTGCACTGAAAACCAGCTTCTGTGCAGGGTCTATTCAAGCAGTAAAGACCAACCTTTGCATTGCATTGAAACGCCACTTTAGGAACTATTACTCTAACAAAATTAGGGTGTATGCAGGGGTAACTTGGTTTTTTTCTTTCTTGTTAAATTATGACCTTACCTTGCTTTGGCATTTGGTGTGCAAGTACCCTGGTGTTCCTGGAACCGCTGTGTACATGGTCCATAGAAATGAGGCAGGATTCCATGGGCTTGAAGCTGACTGTAAGCTGAAAGTATTTCACTGAATTGGGCACGTGTGTTGATTTTGTGGTACTGTATCTTATCTGGGAAAGATTTGTGGGAAGTAAGTAACACTTTCTCTGCTATTGCACAAGTTAGTGTCTTGGGTTGGTGACTCAGTGTTACCAAGTGATGGCATTTCAGGCTTAATGTTATTTAATGTTGCTTCTTTTTATTAAGCCTGAGGTTTTGGAATCATGTTCATGCTAAAGCAAAATAAAAATTTTCCCAGTTACAGGAAAGAATTTGAAAAAAACCCTTCTGTATCAATGAAAGCCTACAACTTTGAAGATGAACAGATCTTTCACAGAGAATAAGTGGAGCCCTTTATTTTTAAGCAAAGCTTATAACTTGGTGAAGACCAGATGCTTGTTTTTTTCATACACAGATTGGTTACATACAAAGCTGTTACTTTGATTCAGTTTTTATTCGTGACTGATGTATAGTTGCAGCCAAATAACTTTGATAACATGAGCTAATTATATTATTGTGTTGTTTTTTTTTCTTTTCTTCCTCCTAGGGTCTAGTTTCAAATTTAACTCTTGCTCAAGATATACTTGTTGGATGGGAAATCTATCCTCTAGACATAGATGGAGCAGTGAACTCTGACATTATTTATCTCCTTGATCACCCAAAGAGATCTGTCAAAGCACTGAGTTATGAAGTACCTACATTTTACACTGGTACTCTTTCAATTCCTGGAGGGATTCCAGACTTGCCACAAGACACCTATGTCAATTTTCCTGGTTGGACAAAGGTACAAGTTTTTGCTGTAAAAACTTCAAAGTCCACTAAGAAAGCTACTGAAACTTCTATGGACAAAGTCTATTTTAGATGGGTAGAAGTCGGTCGTAGTGGTGAGCGTCTCAAATTTATTTAAATTACTAAGAAATAGATTTTTTGCTATAAGTAAATCTAGAGACAAAACATTAAGAAAAGGGAAACATATTCCAAAGATGCATGGTGCTGATGTAGAAAGTGGAGCATCACAAACAAAACCCCCAAAACCAAAGCAACTGAACCAATCCACCCAAGTTTTTCAACAGTGAGAAAGATTAACTCTCAGGCTGTTTAGAAGTGTTGAATTTGGTTGTATGGGGTTTTTTTGGATCAGATTTGAGGTGCTGTGTGAGGAACTGTGGATCCTGTTGCAAAGCATGAAGAGTATTGGACTTTGTGGCTGATGGTGTGCATGGATCTAATGCATGGAGAGGGTTACCTGTACCTGGGCTGAATGGATCAGGGAGCACTGCTGTGAGATGCTTGTGGGCAGATCTCTGCCAATAGGAATTTCTCACAGGGCTGGAGTGTAGCTAGAGCAGGAAGGAGTGTGTTTTCACAGTGCCATGTTTTAAACTACCAGCATGCAGGATGGGTGAGGAGCAGTTCAGCTACCTGGTGGGAGGCCAGGGAGCAGAGTGCATGCACTGAAGTGCTACTCCTCTTGGAAGCCTAAGCATTTAAGTCCAGGCTTTAGGGAAGTGCCTGTGGCAGTGTTAGTTAGCAAAATTGTTCTTTTCTGAAACAATTAATTTACTGCTATTAAAATAAAGTGGGAGAAGGAGCTGCTGTTGCTCAGTCTCCACTGCCAGTATTGTAGTGGTTAAAGCACTTCACAGTATGCAGAAGGCTGTGATTCATTGTATGCTCCCGTTGTTGCTGACAGTTAACTTGGATGAGGAAATCTCACTTAGTCCCTGTTCCTATATACATGCATGTCACACAATTGCTGAATAAAATTCAAAAAACAGCTTATTTTCATGGCAACTGGAATCTTACACCTTTTAGTAAATTCTGTGACCCTATAAGACATAAATCTTCAGGAAGCGAGGTGGCCGTACCTGCTGGTTGGCAAGCTCATATTTAAAATGTCAAAGTAGTCCAAGAATTCTTAGGTACTGGTGGAAATCTTTTCCTCTGATCTATGGAAACCTCTGTTTTATGTAGTTTGTATACCTTGTAAAGCAGTCCTGGGGAGAGATTGCAGATGAACTTAAGAATTTATCCTTCAAGCTTTACATGGATTGGCCAAAAGTTTTAAGATACCTGGAAACTGAGACTTTCAGATAACTTTACAAATGAGTAAATGTCTTTAAGGTAGAGGGCCTTAAAGAGTATAAATTCCACTCAGGTCCCACAGTATGTGGGCCTTAGTTCCTTGCATGGCACTGTGTAAATGGCCTCAGTGTGGAATGGGATTCTTAACGGGTTAAAACTCACCTGTCTGAGTAGTTGAAAAACCATAGAATCAGCACTTATCAAGAAAACTTGAAGTCCTAATGATGGTTCTGCCTTTGCAAAGGCAAGGAATATAGTATGAGGGACAGCTTGGAAGGAAAGGTGCAGTATTAACAGTCATGACCTATGTTGTAGCTTGCTTGCCTTCAGTGCTTTTTAAAAATCCTTCAGTAGTAATAAAACACTCCATCCTCATGTGTGGAATCACAATGCCCTTAAATATACATGCCACTGAGTGAATATTTAGATTTATTGGACCTTTTTTCTTCAAAAGAAAAAAGGATTTGGAATCAGGACTGTTCTTGTTTTCTGTGGAATCATGGGCTATAATTACTGTCCCTGCTAAAGGAAATCTTGCTAGTGAAATTCCTCCCTCTTTTATTTTGTCTAGGGTGTATTTATTAGTAGATATAATGTCATAATTTGCTTTTTTAGCTCATACAAATTTCTGAGTGTGGAGCCTCTAGAAACTGCAATGTTAATAAAGACAGTTTGGAGTTGAGAAATTTCAGTTCTTAGCTTTACTGGAAAAAGGAGTTACAACCAGTGACTGATTCAGATCAGAAACAGAGACCTGTCTGATCATATCTCCTGCATCAGAACTCTAGTGCAGTTGATTCCCACAGCAAATACTTACTTCCCACAGGTTACTGTCATTCTCTGTGAGAGGAGGGCTACTGTCTAGTGGGTACACTCATGCATCTTGTGTGTGGGGAGTTTGGGTTCATGCCATGTTTTCTTCTAAACCTGTGAGTAACTAGTGAGCTTGGATAAAGATGAACTTGATTTTTAAAAAGAAGTATTTGAGGTCAAGGTTTATTAACACCTTGGCAGAATAGTACAATATAGGATCTTGTACCACGGACATGGATACAGAGGTGAAATAACTCAACTGCATTTGTATATTACTAACTCCTTAAAAAGTTTCTCTTGTGAGTTTCACAAATACCTGAAAAAGGAAATACTAGAAAAATACCACTAAAGAGCTTGAACAGCAATACGTGTTGTATTACATTGGTGCTTCTGTAAATTATGTTAAAATATTCTGATTTCAGCTATCCCAGACAACTCTAGAAATCACTAAATGCAGTAAAAGTCCTACTTTCCACTGATTCAGACATTTTTACTATGTTTATCAGTGTACATCCATACCATGAGTCTGGTTTTCCTCTATGTTTTTATTACCAAAGACCAAAGCAAGAGGAAAAAACATGGATGCAGTTATCTGTTCCCATTCCTTTTCTTGACACTGAACTCTTGTTTGATATACAATGAAAGGACACTTTGGAGGAATAAAAGCAAATGATTTATGTAAATCAGCAGTAAATCCTCCCTCTGTCTTGCTTAAGAACCAAAACTCAGCTCAACTCGGTAGGAGTCAGTTTACAGTTTTATTAAACATTCTGTAGTCTTCCAATTTATAGACTTTTGGAAAAATCTGCATTTATGTTACTTCAGTGTTTCTGTAGATAAATTAGTGTTTTGGCTTTTTTCTTTTTCCTTGCCCATTTTTTTAATCTTTTGAATTTAAGGTATTCATGATGTTAGGACAATATTTCGAGCTAGGGGTTCTGACCACTTCAACTATAAAAAGCAATTTTAAGAATTTGTATGCCACAATTTCATTGTACTTAAAATAATACTACCAGATCCCAAGGCTTTTAATGCTTGTCTGTAACTACAACAATGGGATTTTACAAGTACTTTTGTCGACTAAGCTATTACAAGTTAAAGAAACATCTGAATTTCATGTGTCAAGCTGTATCTTGCCCTCAAAATCACAGAACGGGGACTAGCAAGGTAGTGGAGTCTTGTACAGAGAGCTGCAACAGCATTAGGATCTGCTTTTTTCTTCTGTGACTTCATTCTCCATTTAACAGTTAGCTTCAAGGAAATACAGTTTTCAGCTTTGTTTTGGTCTTAAACTTGGGACAAAAATCAGTCCAAGGAGCCTGCAGTTGTTTTTCTAATTATTCTCATACTTGGAATTACTGCAGTACTTTACCACTTTCTTTTTAAATATTAGTGATGGCTTTAACTGCTAAGGGAATTTAAGTTCTTCTGACTGTTATTAGCATTTTCTTGTACAGATTTTCTGTCCTTGTGTTCAATCAAACTGAAAGGTGAAGGGACTTCAGTTACTAAATCAAGAATACTTGGCTTGAGTCTATTCTGTCATTTCTCTCTGACAAATTATTAAACTGTTGTTATTTTTTCTTTCTCTCTTAACAGGGGCAAATTTGGATCAATGGCTTTAATCTTGGTCGCTACTGGCCAGCCCGTGGTCCTCAGCTGACCCTTTATGTTCCAAGGAATGTGCTTGTGGCGTCAGCGCCAAACAACATAACGGTGTTGGAGCTGGAGCGTTCTCCTGGCTGCAGCCAGGCGTGCGAAATAGAATTTGTTGACGAACCCAATATCAATGCAACCCTACCACATGAAACTGATAAACCCCCACTCTTTGTTAGAGAGCTAGGTATGAAGCATCTATAATGATTTGAGTATTTCTTTATCTTCACCACTCCGCCCTTTGCTTCCCTTTCCCTCAAACCATGCTCATTAACAGCGAGTCTTCGAAAAGGGGAAGTTGTTTAGGTGAGGCACCTTCTTAAATTCTTCAAAGACATTTTATTGTAAAATCTCTCAGTTAAATATTGAATTTCTTTTTGAAAATAAAAGCTGAAGCTTTGAAATTTGCCTTGGACTGTGAAATTGAACTCAACTGGAAGGTAATGTTTTCATCAGCCTAGTAAAAATGTAGTCCTCATACTCCGCTTACTCTACAGTAACCTCCCCATGCTTTTATTTTTTACCATGTTTTGCAACTGGAGAGGAGCCTACAAAAAGGGTGTGCAACCCTCACTACCTTGCTGGTTTTACTTAAGTGGACTGGTAAGTCAGAGCTGCCAATAGACAAGACACTTTCAGCTTCCTTAATCACCTTGTTAGAGTATCAACATCATTTTAGTTTCACTGGGCTTACTGCCAGCACTGAGTAGACCTCATTTTTTTAATGTAGGTAACTTGGGGGAAATCTCAGTTGATTTCTTATAGGACCAGTGAGAAAAACTGTGGAAAAGAGCACTCAAATCCCAGTTGGTCCAAAAGCAATAGCAGGGAGTCTGCATCTGTCCCCTCTTAGAAAGCCAATTTACCGCTTCCCTACTGCTATCTCTGAAGATTTAAAGTAAATTGATAAGTACAAGGACATGGGAAATTTAGGCTGCTTTGGTTGAAACCACATCCTCTGACTAATCTACCTTCAGAATGTGGTTTTAAAATGATGAATTTTTTCTTTTTTTTTTTTTTTTTTGCTTTGGGTTGGGTTTTTTGTTTTGTTTTAGTTCTTTTTTTCCCCTAGTAGTCATGGCAGACCTGCTTTTCATAGGCCACATTCCACCTTGGAAGTGGAATGGTTTAAGTTAAAGTGTTTTATTTTTCTTTTAGTCATTAATTCACATCACCTGTGATGTGAATTTTGTTTCAGTAAACTGATGGTCTTTTTCAGTCCCTGATATCTGCAAAGATGCACAAACTGCATCAGTACATCTGACTTTCTGTAGACAGAATCTTCTTTTTGATTCTTGTGATTTTGGTGTCAGTCATGCAAATTCCATGGTGATATTTAAACAACAGAAAGATGATCAAATAAAGTATTTTCATAATCTGTGATTTCTTCTTTTGGTTTTTATCTGACATTATTAAAATGGTTCTTTAAAGATTAAATAATTCTTCTGTGTGTTTGAGAAGGAAAAAAGGGATGAGAGAATTATGAGCAGTATTAAGGGAGAAATGAGATTGTAAAGTCTCTGTGGATGAGGAGTTATTCTTGTTGATGTCTTGTTCATTTTCTCTGTTATGAAGATCTGTACAAAGAAAAATGAAGTAACTGTAATGGGCTGAGCGTACACTGGAGGTGCCACCCTTTTCTGAGACGGCCAGTGCAAAATCCTGGCTATTTCTTCTTGTGAGGACCAATACTATCACTGGAGAGGAGATTGTAAAAGAGCACCACCCACTTCATGTCTGCTACATTTGGCATGTTTGGTGGCCTTTCAAAGGAGACAAATGCGGCTCATCCAAGACAGACAGGTTCTGCTCCTAAATTCTGACCTCAAATGTCAATTCCAGGGATTGAGGGCTGTGTGTTCAGTACCCAGACATGCTTGATTCTTAGAATGCTCTGCTCTGACCCCAGATTCTTTTCTTTCTTGTCACCATCCCTGTGGAGAACCTGGAATGTGCTCTGCATGCCGCTAATTATCAAGTATTAATTACCTCAGAGCTAGGCCTTGAAAGTAAGGGATGAAACAGAAATAGTTTTTAAGTAATTATGGGTTTTGTGGCTTGGGGAGTGCAGAATGACAGTACTATTCATGTATTATTTAAGCTCAGTGCTGTAACAGCTGGGACTATTTTTATTTGTATGGCAGTATGGCAGTTAGTGCTGTGAGGGCAGTGGAACTCCTGGTTCTCACTCCAACTTCAGTTTACATTGTACTTGTGAAAACGTAGTGTGATCTGTGAGACTTCACTTTGACTGTGTAATATTACCAGCAGAAAGGCTTTGCATCAAGACTTATAAACATGCATGTGATTAGTTCTAATGTGGAAAGAATGGGTTTAAAGTTTTTCAAGCAGGGCTCTAGTTAGCTTCTTTAGCACACCTGCCTATTTACTGTTTTCAGTGAAGTGGTCTCCTGTCTACAGAAAAGAGCTCCAAGTTGTGGCCCTGATTCCTAATCCTCTTCTACCTACTTGGAAACACTGCTGGAGATGGTATTTGAGTACGCAGAAGGGAGGTCCCTGTGACAAAGGACATTCAGAGTACAGCTCTAGCAGGAGGAACCTGTTGCCAGTTGAGGATGTGTCTGCAGGCACTGCAGCTGAGTGTCCTGTCCTGCTTGTGCCCACACTGGGGCACTGTGCCCACACCACATGCCTGGGACTTACCTGAGGTTTCCTAGCCTTGCCATGGAGTCCTGCTGGGACTGAGTGTGATACAAAACAGGACAGAGTGGCATTTGCTCCTTTGCAGCCTCAGGCAGGTCAGTTATTTTAACCTGTCCTCAAATGTAGTTCAGCCATGTCTGAGGTGGAAACGTAATCAGAATGAAACCTTCTGACTGAGGGCAACAGACCCCTGGCTAGTATCTGTGGTGTACTTGTATGAACTATTCCAAGTGCTGGAGTTCAGCAGGATGGTCTCTCTGGGGGAGCCAGCTACCAGAAGGAATGTTTCTTCTGGCAAGAAGGAATATCCCTAATGCTAAAATGGTGGGTCCTCAAGTCTTTCCTGGCGCATCTCCTTGGGAATTTGCAAGTGCTTTGTTTACACAGGAGCTGAGTAATGAGTACAATGTTCTCAGGTTTTGCCAGATAGTGCAAGTGTGGTATTTGGTCAGATTAGTTCATGAAAAACAGAAGTTTTACACTGCTCCCCTCTGGAAGGTAGGCAGATGCTTGCAATTCTGTAGGGGGATGCCCTTTGAAATCTACCCATAGAGTAGCTGTAGTGGCTCAGCTTAGCACAGATTTATTTTTTTTCAGCTCTCGAGTGGGGTTTGTAAATTCAGTCTGTGATCCTGCCTAAGCATGAGTGAGAGCCTTTAAGTGTGATTATTTGGGATGAATGAGCAAATAGAAGAACAAGAACTGGCAGTTTGCTATATAGTTGAATTCTATTTCTTGATTTGTGTATGAGATTCTTTCATAATGTAACTATCTTATGAAGTGTTAATCAACATTTTCTAGTCCCTGAATACAGGATTGAGACTTGACCTTGTCCTCCTTTAGCCTCTCTCTGCCTGGTGCAGACAGCTCTCCAGTCTCCTGCTGTCCAATCTCCTTGGGAGCTCCACAGTGCCTTTTTTTCTTTTGCAGTTTTTTGGACAAAATACTTATTTTTTGTTTGCACAGTTTGAATACTTTCAGGAGTGACTAGAAATAATTTTTCTGCCTGAACAGCAAGCACTGTCCACCTGACAGATATGTGTCAGGTGTTCAGAAATGACAATTACAGAAGAAGGATAATCCTGTGGTTTGAAGTGTGCTCTGAAGGAGGTGATGCTGTTATTGTACAGGCTGAGAAGGTGACAATATTTTAACAGGTAATACAGAACCATCATTTGTATCATCTGTGATACACTGTGTTTATTTAACCTAGCCTTCAAGATTTCTTGTGATGAAGACTCCAGTCTTTCCTGGGCAAGTTGTTCCAGTGTTTACTATTGGGAAACTTGTCAAGAGTAACTAAAACCATCATTGCTGTGTGTAAGCCAGTTACCACTTTCACTGTCCACAGCCAACACAAAGTGTGTATTTGTGCTCTAAGGCTGTTTTGTGCCTTCTCTGTTACTTTCTTATCTCTCTTTAAACTGGATTTAGAAAAATTTTAAGAGGTGCAGGGTAACACAGAGAAGATTTAGCAAGGATGTGAAAGGGCAACCAGCTTCTGAATGACTTGGTCCAGGTGCTACAGCATCTCTTTTTGATAGAAAATACTGACTTGCAGGAAAGTTGTCTTGCAGGCTGGGACTTAAAGGCATAGCAGTTAACCTCAAAGTCCTGGCTGGGAGATCATGTGACAGAAGAAACTGGAACTGCAGAAGAATGGGGTCTGTTTTAATGGTTCTCCTTCAATGAGAAGGCAAAACTAGGCAGAAATAGATTATCCTAGAACTTGGTGCCATGGGCTGAATGGAAAAATGTTGGAACATCACAAGGATCTTTCTTAAATGTTTTGCTGAAGTATGTATGTTTCAAAATCTCTTTTCAGAAGATATTCCCTGTTGCTTATTACGTTATCAAATACAGGAGTAATGACCTTCCCCTGCCTTGGGGGAAATCTTGAAGCTCTGTGTTACCTCAAGACATTTCACAGAACCAGATCTTGTTTCAGGTAATGCAATCCCCTTTGACTAGGATATATGGTGTGGCCAAGGAATTTGGGATATATTTAAGAACTCTTGTTTTGGGCTTTAGCACATACACCTGTCCCTCAGGAGGCAAGTATATACGAAACTCCAGAGGCAGGGTCTTAGGAAGGTCCCACATTTAACTCCATAGAGTTGGAATAGGAAGCACAGTCTTGTTCCTGAGACTCCCCAGCACACTTTGATAGCAGACCCTGTGCCAGCATCACAGTAAGATCGCTGTCTTGCACTTTGGTGTTCTGCTTACAGCTGCATGATCATAATTTAGCCTTCTAAAATTTTTTGGTAGACAAGAGAGGGGAAAAAACCAGCTCTCTAATGAAATTGAGAATTGAGTTTGAAACTCCAACTGGAGGTACCTTTGTTAAGTAGAGTGGATCTGTTAAATACCAGTGCAAATTCAGTAGAAAATTGCAGGCAATATCTATGGTCTGAAAGGCTTTTCCTGTTTAAGTTTTCTTATTCACTGTAAGTATATGCACTATTTTTATTAAACTTGGTGCTTCTGTAGAGCTCATGCTTCTATAATAATATTAATTGAGCATTTTCAGTGTTTCTAAATGTGGGCCAGACCACAGATCCAGGCCAGTGTGGGCAGATGCCTGGCAACTCATCCCTCTGATGCTGTAGCTAAGAAATTCTTACCTATTTTCTGTTTCATTCTTCCTGAACTCTTGATGGTTCTTCTTCTCACAGCAGAGAAGTCTTATGTGTAGAGAAACTAAAAAAATTTCTTTCAATGTGTCTGTTTGTCTAAAATGGAGTTGAACTCCAACCCTTCCGCCTACCCATTGGCAGTTAGATGGATGAAGATGTCTGTGCATCGAGCTTGCTTATGCCTGTCACCTTCTTTCAAATTTCATTCAGAGATTGCTTTTCTCAAGCTCCTCTTGGTCAGGTGTACAGAGGGAACACTCTTTATGAATGTCTAGTCTAAATTTAGCCAGAAGTCTGCCCTGGCTGTGGAGTCCAAAAGCACTGTCCAAAGCACTTGCCCTGGAAGAAGGTGAACTGTTGTATCTTGTGGCTGTGGGATCTGGTTTGGTTCCTGTGCTATGGGTGAAGGGGTTGTCCAAGGCACAGGATGAACTGTTGAGAAGGAGGAAAAATAAACTGCTAGCTTGCTCCTAACGTTCCTCATGCCTTGCCTATTGATGAGCTTTAAACCTTTCTCCTGTTTGGTGAAAGTGTTGGTTGCTCTTTTCACAGCAGACAGAAATGGAGTAAGATAGAAACTGTGCAGAAGAAAAAAATGCCCTCTTATCTTGTCTCCTTCATGTTAAATTCTATTTCTGGATGTTGAAACACTTTGCTGTACCATCAATGCTTCCTGGAAGACTAAACTCAAGAGATGGGTCTGAATCCTGCATACACTTCACATATTTTCTTTTAAGCTGTTTTGCTTTTCCCCCCTTAGTTTTAGGATGTGGTCTGTACTAATAATGAGTAGGTAAATCCAGTGTGCTGAGGAACCCAAGAACCTGATACTGAACTCACAAAGTGTTAGCACGATTTCCTGCAAAATATTTTCTACTGCCTTCTGCTACCCTGCATCCCCATCTGTGTTGCTTTGCTGATCCTTTGATCCAGAGCAGTATCTACTTCAAAAGCTGAAGTCAAGACAATGTGAGTCTTTTGACTGCAGCCAAACAGAGACATGACTTTGTTTAAAGCACTGAGTCCATCTAGCTTGTGCTAAAATAGAAGAAAGTTTAGCAGAAACAGCTAGCAGCAAGTGGCCCATTTTTAACTTTTTCTAGTCTAACCTCCCAAGTCTGTTTGCTTTGATTCAACGGCTTCAGAGGAGCTAGGAAAAAAAAGAAAAAAAGGTAGATCCTGTGTGGATTAGCCAAATTCTGTACTTTTCTTAATGTATTTTATTGTGATAAGAGGGACCACATACTGTTACCACCCCAAAACTAAGCTTTTTTTACCCATTCTAAGAAATAAGGAGAACTTGGACAGATTCCAGTAATTCAGATGCAAGAGCAGAAGCTACCTATGCTGAAATCAGCCAGGAGGTTTGTTGTGGTTTTATTGGTTTGTTTTTTTTTAAATTCTGAAAAACTCAGTGTACGCAAAGATACTGAAAAGAGATCACAGTAGTAGCATACTTGACTTGCATGAAAGTTCTTTCTCCTGTTACTGTAGGTGCAGTACAAAGCTCTGTAACTGGGGATCTTTAAGCTCTGTGGAGCTACAAGCAAAAAAGAATGCTCAGTGTTATAAAACATGATCTGGGTGTGAAGCCTAGTGAAGATTAAGGAAGGCATAACAATATATTGAGTAAAGGGTGGGTTCTTTTTTGGTTTTGTGTTGGTTTTGCTTTCCTTGTTTTTTTGTTTATTTGGTTGTGGGGTTTTTTGGTGGGTTGTTTTTTGGGGGGGTTGGTTGGTTGGTTGGTTGGTTGGGGTTTTTTGTTGGGTTTTGTTTTTTGGTTTTTTTTTTGTTTTTTTTTGTTTTTTTTTGTTTTTTTTTTGTTTGTTTGTTTGTTTTTTTTCTTTTTCTTTTTTTCCTTTTTTTTTTTTTTTTCTTTTTAAACTAAACAGGTTGGCATTGGAGAGGGGAAGGAAAATAATTTCCCTTCTGGTACCTCTAGCAACAGGCTGTGGCCTTGTATCTCACTAAACTGGCAAAGGTGAATGATGCTGAGCTCTGTAGTTTTTAATTTCTTAGCTACAAATGGAGATTTTTTTACATGAAAGAAAGGAGGTGAAGTGTAGTAAAGGTTCAGCTCCCCTGGGTGGATGTGCAAAGTGGGGAAAATGAATCCGAATCCTAATAAAAATCTGCCTAACTGCAAGCTGGGGAATGCCCATCAGTACCAGCTCTGCTGATGCTCTCTCCCCACCTGCTCATCACCATCTTGTCTTTCATTTTATCCGAGCAAGGTAGAAACCATGCTGGTTCTGTCAGTCATTGACAGGCATTGCCTGTTTTCAGTTCACAAAACAATAGGCTAGATGATGCCTGGTTTGCTTGCATTGTGGTTGCGGTGAGCAAGCACCTTCTTTGGACACATAACCATGCTGTTGTCCTGCAAGGTGGGTGAAAGAACATTCAGAGATTTCCAAGGTTTCTCCTCTCTCTGACTTTGTTAAGGATTTGGCACAGCTCACAAGAACTCTTTTGTCTCAGAGGCTGAGGGCTTTAAAAATACACAGAGCTCAGCTCATATTTTTTGTTGCATTTGTTCTCTTTTTCTCATTTAATAGAACTTTTTTTTTTCATATAAGAATAATGGCACTGAGTTTGCCTAAGTTCCATCTAGCCCAGTATCATTTTTTGAAGTAGAGCATATCTGTTCATCTCCTTTTGAGTTTCAACACCTGGAAGTTTGAGGTGAAGTCTTTTTTTCATACAAAGTTGAGCTGGAATTTCAGTGCTTTTAAGGTCTTTTCAGTACAACAGACTTGACTTTGACTGCTGATTCAGCTGCTCGCTTGCCATGACTCAGTTTGCAAAAATAACACCCCAAAACCCTGAAGTTCATACTCTGCTAGGCAAACTGGAGTACAGCAATTAAAGTAATTTAAAAGTATAAGCTCTGTTCAACAGCCTTGGTTGGTGCTCCATAGTGTATTATGATTTGGGAGATTGCTCATTTGTTGTCAGGCTGTAGACCTTTTGATGCAAAATTGTGATGCTGGTTTGGCTTTGAAAGAATGTTCCTGTCCTTTCTTGTGAAGTTCTTTGTTTTTTCCTGTTACCTGTTTTAGTGTGTTCATGCAAATTGGTGAAACCCCCTGCTGATTACAAATGTCAAAACCTCAAGGAATTGGGCAAGTAACTTAAAAGGAGTTTAGTCTTCAAATCTTCATGATTCAGGACAGTTGCCCATTGGCTGAGAAATGTTGGGAAGAAATTGCTGAAAACCAAAGACTTGTGTTTACAATAATGCATTATGAAGTTGTTTTCATCTTCTTGGAAGGAGATGAAACTTTCTGGGCTGTGAGTAATGTGAGTGCATGGTTCTTGATGTCTTGAGACAAAGCAAGACATCTAGAAATTAATACACAGATTTTTGTTTCTGTATCTAATTGTAGTACTTTTCATCTCCAAAATGCCTTGTTTTACAAAGGAGGGCAGAATTTTCATTTCTATGTGGCAAATGCAAGACTCGAATTGACCGACATCCCTTGCAAAGATAAGGGTCAAACCTCAACAGTTTTTTTTGTTTGTTTGTTTGTTTTCAGGGAGAAGTATAGGACAAGGGTACTACAGTCTGTTTTGGGTATGTTGACTCAGATTGAGAGGTACTGATGGGCATGGTGAGGTTCTGCCTGGTTAAAGTCTTCACCACATGATAAGGAAGCCAGTGCAGACAGTGAAGGACATTTAGTAAGGCAGTGTTAATAAAATATGGGGGTTTTTTTCCTAAACATGACCATTATCTGCACAAGTACAACCGGTGCCAATTACATTCTGCCCCCGTGCACTGCAGTCTGTCAGTGTGGGACTCTGCATTTGCAGTCACAAAGGAGAAATGTACTTTCATTCAAATGTCTGTACGACAAGCTGCTGCTCTTGTTGGAGTACACTCACACCTCGTGCCATTCCCTAACCAGGCAGCTGTGGCTTTTGCTGTGACAGATCTCACTGATTTTTTTTTTTTTAATTCCTTTTTTTACTGTGTTACTGGTTTTTTACTGCAAATTTTGCTACTTTCATTTTGCTTTTGCAAAAGCAGTAACTTCGTGGAATCTTGTGGCCTCAGGTCTAGAAAACATGGCAGACTTTTTTAGCTGCCCCTAAAATTAACAGTGATACTAGCTACCTATTTGCACCATTGTTGGGTAGTATCAGGTCTTCCACAGCTATCTCTGTACAGTTAGTTGACAGTTCTAGAGGTTTTTTTACATTTCTCCACAAATCTGGAAGTCTCTATATACCCACTGAATTATGCTGGTATGATAATTCAAGAATTTGGCCCTCCTGAAAATTCAGGTCACATTCAGTTGTATCATATTATGACTGAGGTCTTCATTGTGAATTACCTTAGAGAAAAGGTGGGGTTTTTTTCTTCCCCTCTGTTTCTGACATTATTAATAGTTGCTCTGTCTCTGTGCAAACCCATTCCTGGAATTTAAAACAAAAACAATATGCAAATTAAAATTTGGCAGGACCTTGTGTATCTAGTACTAACCTTGCTTTCTCAGTCTCTGACGCAAACTGTAGTTATCACATAAGAACTGACCTTTCATAAATGCTAATAATCATGTTTGATTGTTTAAATTTTATTCACATAGTCTCATGTTGATAGAGTCTATAAAATGCTGTAGTCTTTTACACTATAGGCAGTAGCAGTAGATTAAAAGAAAAAAAAAATCCACAGAGAAGAATTTCTATTTTTGTCCAGTATTCTTCAGCACTAATCACTTTACTAAAATTTTTGCTTCTAATGTTAGCTTTTTTCCTAAATTCTGGTATGTTTCTATGGATATGTGTAATCTACTTATTGAGCAACGTGGTAGGTTTATTCTATTTACGCTGTTTAAGTGTGTTAAATAAGACAAATCCTGGATTTTTTCCTACAATTCTTGGTTACATGAGGACTTCTGAAAATATTTCCCCCATCAGAATAAAATTATAATAAGAATTCAGAGCAAAATAAATGAAATACTTTATTGCAGTAATGTTGACAATCAGGCTTGGCTTACTCTAAAATAGTTTTCATGTGAAGATGGAATTAAAATGCAGAGGAAATTTTAGGCTAAAAAGTCTTTATCATTAGTCAACGCACCTGCTGTCAAAAATTTGCCCTTTCCATATTTTCATCGAATCGTAGAAGTGTTTGGGTTAGAAGGGACCTTTAAAGGTCATCCAGTCAAACTCCCCTGCAATGAGCAGGGACATCTTCATGAAACTGCCTTGTCAAAAGCAAAACTCTGCGGTGTTGTGACAAGGCAGGCCCTGCGTGACCTCTGCGTGCAAAGAATGTGAGCTTAAGCGAGTGAAGAAGTGAATGGATTGACTCCATGTGACTGTGGAGATGAGGTGGTGGTGTGTGAGGTTCATGCAAAAGGCCAGAGCAGCAGCAGACAGGGTGACAACCTCCCGTGGGAGATTTTGGAGGTTCCCTAATATTTCTGAGGAAAAGAAGCAAGTAGTGGCCTGCATTATGCAAGGATGGGCTGGTAAAGCAGAACAGAGGAGAAAACAGCCAGAATCTTTCCTTTTGTAAACCCTTCACCCCTTGGCTGTAGGACTGCGGAGTTTTGTGCGACACCTCATACTATGGGTTTCGCTGTTCTAGAAAGTATAAACAAGATTCTTGATAGCAAGGGCAGATCTGTTCCCTGCAGCTTCTCAGTGCTGTTTGTCTTCAGGGCCTGCAGAACATGTCATTGCTCCCTGCAGTCAACCAGACATATTTTCTTTCCATTCCCAGTGCTAGTGAATGAGCAAAAAGGGCATAAGCAACAGCAAAATCCATCCTTATATTCATTCTATGCAGTTTTTGCAGCTTTTCCACAAAGTTTGATAGCAGAAAAAGCAAGTCACTCAGTCTGTGGTCATGGTCTTGCTTGTGATCAAATTTCAGTTTACCATTTATAAACAAGTACAGAGATGTATTGTGTTCTTTCCTCACTTTGATTAAGATGCTTTTGTGTTACTGAGCCAGCACTGCTCTCTCTGTGAATAATGGTGACAGGTTAAATGCTAGGGAGGGCCCCTCTCTTCCATTGTCCTGCCCAAACCACAGTACTTCTGTGGAGGTTCTTTAAGGAGTGCAAAATTCCTCTGCAAAAGAGACAAATATCCTTTTCTTGCAGGGATGTCCACCCATTGTTCCAATCACTGTCTCAGATACAAAAGTCTTCTCCTGAACTTGGCTGCTTGGACCTTCTTGGAAAATGCTGATTGAATGCCACTAGTCTCTCTTGAGAAGAAGAGTGCATGTAGTAAAGTCAATCTTCATTCAGTCTCTGTTGTCTTACATGTTGCTAGCAAGAGTACTTTTATGAGCATTTCATATCTGTGGAAAAAGGTCAGATTCTTGCAGATCAGATTCTTGATTACTTGCCATTGTTGTTAAATGCAAACAAGCAAACATCTTGGAATTTAAAAAAATTCATAGTGCCTTAGTTGTTTTATTTTGCAACACTTGAATTCACAAAGAGCTTGCTTTATGCAGTTACAGAGCTACTTACACAGGATGTGTTCTTTTACTTGTTTTGAAACAAGAAATTAAAACCCAGAGAAGCCTCAACCCTTCAAAGATGGCTTGAAAAATATATTAAAAAAAAAAGTACAAAAACTAAAGGAGTGTGATCCATTGATCAATTATGTATTTGGGCTGCATTAACATGGAGGACTTGATTTTGTTGGCCTGGAACAGCGTCTTTGTTTTTAAGCTTCATTTCTGTGAGAAGTGTCTTTGACTCAATGACTGTCCCATAAGATGGGATCTTGTTAGTTTTTATGATGGATGTTGCTGCTGTGATGACTGTGAAAAAGAAAATCATCCTGGGAGCTTCTAACTTGGTGTCTCCTCAGTGGCAGGGCTCACTGCTTTAGGACTGATTTCTCTGTGATTGCCATTGGCACTTAGGTATAACATTGCTGTGTCACAGTAAGATGATTGCAGATACAACCACCACTGCTGCTCCTTTGAATGATCTTATCAGTCATACAAATGCTACAAATCTCACCACTATTGTATCATGTCCAGTCTCCCCCTTTCATGACTGGAGTAGCAAAGTTGAACTTTAAGTAGGCATTGCCTTAAGTACTATTTTAATGGTTATTTTGATTGACATTACTAAATGGCCCTTGATTTCTAACTGTAAATCAAATCAGATGGAGATGTTGGCATAAGAGGCAGGATGTGATGAAGTTGGTCTCTGGTTGTGTTAAGAGAGCGATGTTGGATAAAACTGCAAAGAATTAAGAGCTCTTGAAGGAAAGTGTGATGTAGATCCCTGCTGGCAGTTTAGGAGCATCCGGGTAACAGAGGAGCACTATGGTGCCTGTGGAATTGTACTCCCCTTCAGAGCAGGTGTGCAGAGCTGGGACAGTAACAAGCAGTTGCAGTCTAGGAAGGAGATTTGCAATTCTTCACTGGCTCTCAGATTGAGAGGAGCAGATTGACTGGGAGCAGGTTGCTGACCACTATGCTGCTTCTGCGTGATTAAAAGGGGTAAAGCTGTCCCCCAGATTAAATGTGTAATTCAGCTTTTTGTTTAGGGAGTGACTATGGTGGCCTAAGCACACTATGAAAACCAATCAACTTGTTATCTTTCATCATTATTTGTATTTAATCTAATTATCTGATTTCCCCTTTCATCTACCTTTCTGTGGCTGCTTAGCATAACTTAAGAGAGGATGCAGGGTGGCCTTCTGAGGAACCTTAATGCAAAAATATGTCTTTAAGAATGAGTCAGCTTTACTTCACTAAATGTCTATCCATTCTCTTTCATGGTTCAGTGGGTTTTTACATGCATTCTCCATTGCTGGAAACTCTTGTTCAGCTAAAATAACACCTTTGTCAAGTGACATTTTGAAAAATCCCTACTTTATTTTTGTCTGTATTAGTACTATTATCTTGTCCTTTCTCATCAGCAGATTTCAAAGCCCTCTCTCAAAAGAGGAGTGGCATTGTCCACTGCAGCTTGGTGCATAGGGGAGAGGGGCTTGTTCAGGTGACAGAGGAGGAAGCCACCCATGTTCAATGAGCTCCAGCCCCAGGGCTTGAATTCCTGAACCCATCAATTTAACATGAGCTCCTCTTTGCACCCAATGCAGCAGAGCTGCTCAGAGCACAGCTTTAAACTCAGTTGCTCATCCAGCACATGCGTTGAGCAGATGTGAATATTACCGGGAGATCTGGAAGAGGCTATTTGGCACAGAGGAACAAGACAACATTCACCTGGGAGGAGTTCTGGCTGCAGCAGGCACCCTCTGCACTAACAGAAATGTGCACAGGCCATGGGGCACAAAGCCAAGCTGTGACATGAGGCACATTTGAGTTTTGTGTGGGAGAGGGGCTCTGCACTGGCTGTTTGTGGCATTGCTGCATGGCCACTGGGTGCACCCCGCTAATTCCACGTGTGACCAGATTCAGCATCTTCCCTCACCACAGAGTTTGCCCAGACCAGGACCAGCCTGCAAGCCATCCCCTGATGCCACTCTTTACCCGGGACATCTCTTACATCACAGCTGTCAAGAGTCTACAGCTTGCTTGTTCCTTCTTGACCATTTTTGCCAGGCCAGCATAGGCAGCCTTCCCCTTAGTCTGGAAAGCAAGGACCATTTTTGCTGACTAGAGGGATCACAAGGCAGGATGAAGAAAAAAGAAGCTGCAGTGAAAGCTCTCTGGCTTCCAGGTTAGTCTGTGCACCAGACAAGTGCACAGCTCAGCAGTTCACAGTGCCTCTGCTATCAACATCAACACCCGTGAGGATGATGTGCTGTGCCCCCTTGGGATATTATGATGGCTTCACTGACATCTGTGAGAATTTGAAGCACCTCACATTTGAAATTTGTCTTCCTTTCCCTTTTCAAAAAAGGTGATGGATGGCATAACCCACCCTATCTATCAGTTTTTCCCAAGTGATTTATGTAGTGGCTTCTAAGGTTTTGAGTAGTAAGAATTTATAGTCTTTTTCTTGGAAATAAAGGCTCTTTCTTACTTCAAGTAATGTTTTCCACAGCTGTTATTATTATCTGCATTAATGCAGATCCTTGCTTGTCATTCTCAGCAAACTGCAAATGGTAGTGGATTCTTAAAATTATGATGGATACATGTGTGTGTGAGATTTAAGTGTACTGCATTTTATTTTCAGTCTTGTATCATGAGAGAGGTACATGGAGATGAGCTTCCACTTATGACTCTCATTTAGAGGGATGAGTTCAATGGCACTACAGTATTTTTACATTTCTTCTTCAGCCCTTTCCTGGTGCATTTTAATGTCTTGTTTGCTCTTTGCAGCCTTGGCTGAATGCTGAGCAGGCACCTTTATTATTGACAGTGTAAGAAAATAATTCATCTGGTTTATAATAAGTAATCTGAATTGTTGTTGTCCAGCAAAAAGACACACCAGAAATATCTTCTAATACATATTTTTAACTCTTAATTTCTCTGCCACCACATTACTGATTTTTTGCCTCTTTTAAAGTAATTTTTGTGCCAAAATCTAAACACTGCTGTGTGAGTTTCCTTCCTGTTACAGATCTCTGATTAATTAATATCCTGTGAGCGGCTACTGGGGTATCACACTGTTTGCATTTTGCTGTTATCAAATGCAGGGATTCTATGTGTGGTTTCTAAATTATGACAGACCCTTTCTGCACAATCTCTGTTTTTACTTTCTTTTGTTTTGCCAGATACATCTCCAGTGAATGAAAATTGAGTCTTGGGGTTAAGCACTTTTGGAAGAAAAGGCATTCGTTTTAATAGATGTGCTTTTAACTAAGATGCTTCAAATTTATTCACACATGCTGGAAAATAAGGTTTTTTTAACACTTTTATTCAAAAATATTCAAAACATTTTCTATGTTAATTAAAATACAGAATTGGTGTCCTGAATTACAGTGATAAAGTAATTTAAAATGCCTATATATACACCTATATATAGAATATATGTCAACCTGAGAAAAAATGCACCTACAATGAAAAGTAATGGCTTTACTTTGTGTCTTTGTGCACATAGAGAATATATTTTGTCCTTTTTCTTTAAGACTGAGGGTACATCATGCCCCCCCGAAATTAAACATTTAAAAGTAGCAGGTACTGCTAATAGCTGCCAAAGAGTCACAAGTGAACAAGTCCTACACAGATCAACTGCAGAATAAAAAAGTATGGTTAAAATCATCCTTCTTGAATACATGAATATGTTTTCCAAGTGCATGTGCTGATGCCAAGATGTTGTCTCACCTCTGCTGTTCCATGTAGGCCAATGTCTTGATTCTGGTGAAAAAGAAACCACGCAGTGCAGTGCTTTGCACAGAGCTGAGCAGTGATTTGTAATCACAGCAGAGAAACCTTGCATGTCCATCTTCCATGTTCCACATTTGGGACACTTTCTGTCATAATACTCAGAAAATCTAGAGGCACAAATAAAGCTGAAGTAAGTAATTATCCAACACTATCTTATTGTTGAATATGTCTGCATTTGCTTAGCTTTTCAAAGTTCCTGCTTTTCAAAGTTCCTGCTGTTGTCAGTGTGCTTGCTGCTGAGTTTGGTGGCCGGTCTGAAATGCGTTACAGAGCGTCTTGGTCGCCTGTAGACTGCGTGTGGTATGAACTGGTAGATTCAGTGTGGTAAGTGATGTGAACTCCACACCACTTGCAGAAATACCCAGGCAGCTGCCAGTTTTTAAAGAGCATCTTCAGGTACTTCTTAAATTTCTCCCCCATGAAGAAGTAGATGACTGGATTGAGGCAACAGTGAAAAAGGCCAAGGATTTCTGTTACCTGGAAAGCATAGTCCAGATTTCTGCTCACCTGGCAGTCTTTAATGACTCCCATAAATTCCAGCAGTTGTAAGAAAATAACGATGTTGTAGGGTGTCCAAAAAAAGAAAAACACGATCATGACAACAAAAATCATCTTCACAGCCTTATTCTTTTTGTCATTTCTACAGTGAACTAATGTTTTAATGATCATGGAGTAGCAAAATGTCATAATTATAAAAGGGATTAGGAGCCCTAAAATGTTCACTTCCAGAGTGGAAAAAAGTTTCCATGCTGTGATATTGCTTGGAAATCTCGGTTTGCAGGTAGTATAATTTTGTTCATTGAAAGACTCTCTAAATACAAGCTCGGGGGCCGAAGCTGAAAGAGCTACCAGCCATACGACAAGGCTAGTAGTCAAGCCGTGGAAGGCGGTCCTTGCTTTCAAGGAAAACACTGCACGAACAATTGCCAGGTATCTGTCTATGCTCATAAGCATAATAAAAAATATCCCACTGTAAAACCCAACCAGGTAGATCCATGAAATGATTTTACACCAGGGAGTTCCAAAAACCCATTGGTCTACTGTGAAATAAGACCAGAATGGCAAGGATAAAACAAAGAGCAAATCTGAGATGGCAAGGTTGAGCAGGTACACATCGGTCATGCTCTTCAGCCTCTTGTATTTGAAGAGGACCACGATGACCAGAATGTTTCCAGCGAGCCCGACCAGGAATACCAGGGAATACAGAACAGGTAGGAAGGAGGCTGCAAACCTCCTGACGCCTTCTTTACTGCATGGTTTTGGAGCATCGTAATAGGTATCGTAATACTCGTAAAAGGTTGAGTGTTCAACTTCAAGAGACTCTGTACTTGAAGAACTCATGTTTTTTTCCCCCAGTTCTGAGTTCTGAGAAGGGAAGAATATAAAAATATCAGTGACTTTCAGTGCGTCAAGACCGTGTGGTTACTCCACAAACCTGAATCATGAGTGGCTGACTCGCAGCTCGGCACACAACTCACTGCAGGTTCTCAGACATTATGTAATCATTATGGGATGGATGCATGTGCACACTTGAACAAGGTACTGTCCTTAGCATGCGTGTGCTTGGTCCTGGCAGCACTGTGCAACTTGCATGTCAGGCACAAAGGGATGTTCAAACGGATGACAGGAAAGCAAATGGGAATGAAAGATGTGGGCCACAGGTGTCAAATCAGAGAGGGTTAAGTTCCATTTAAAGCAAAGTAAAAAGCAAACTCATTGTTCATAGCAGTTCAGAATTACTCTCACCCACCTTTCCCATCAGGCATATGTCACCCACCATAAGAAGACAGTGATAGATATGCATCAGACTTTTCTTATGAAATTACATTTACTGAAAGCCGTTGTGAGCTTTCAATAATTGCTTACTTTCAGTGGCAAAATGAGGAATTTGTCATCTTCCTATAGATGTTCTTTTCTAATAGGCAGATACAGAGTTTTAAGTGATGTAAGTTGGACACAGGGCAAATATACTGCTGACTTATGAGTCTGTGTGTTATTCGCATTACAGCATGGTTCTTTTAGCCTAACATACCAGAAATTCAAGTCTGAGTTCTGTTCTTACTTGTGTGTTATTCACACCACAAGAAGCATTTTTTTAACATAACATATCAGAACTTTAAGCCTGACCTATGTTCTTCCCCTTTGTCTTAATTTTATGAATAGAAAGCAGAAGAGAAGTGAGTTTCTTTGCTTTACTTGTCTTTGCCCTGTGTTGCTGCTACATACCAGCAAACATTGACTATCATTAATCTGAGACCTACTGTGTGTAGTCCCAAGAATGACATCTTTCCAGCCTAGAGTTCTGACAGAGAGGAATTCAGCCTGATTTGCAAGTCACAAGGACAGAACTGTTTGACACCAATGGTGTAGAAATGACAGCTTTGCAGCAACTGCACGCAGACATACCTGAATCTAATCTAGGTTCAGCATAATGTGTTTGAATACTTAAAAACATATGCTCACAGAATACACCCACTTCTGATGATGCAAGAATTCTTAAAACTGCCTGCCTAAAAAAAATACCTGAGCAGCTACAAAAGGTAAATGAAAAAGCATTACATTCATACATATCATGAGCGTACATGATACACAAATGCTTGAGCAATTGCATTTTATGGATTTTACCTTTTCTCCTCCGTTCTTCTCTGAAGAAATGACGTGCAAAAGATGACGTGAAGAAGCTTCTTTGCTCTAAGGGTGCAGAATTACTTGCTTCTCTTCAGGTAGCTCTGTTAGGGAGATGCTACCCACACAGCAGCATCCACCAGCTGTGAAAAGAGATGTCACTAGGTAGCTGTGTCTCTTAGCGGAAGCTTCAACTTCCCTTAGATTGTATCACAAAACAACTCTCCTTGGTGCTTATCAGAAATAGTCCCTTTAAGTCAGAAATAGAATTAAACACACCTTATAATGTTAAAAAAAAATCAGTTTCCACTGGGAGACTGATGACGTAGTTAAAGCAGTTTTATCTAATCCAACAATCATTAAAACTGATGTCACTAAGCAAAGATGTCACTTAGCTCTCATTCAACTGAAACCTTGTTCTTTTCTTAATCTCAGAAAAAAAAATCAAAGAATCATCTGTAGTGAGCAGAGAGGAGGCAGGCACTTGGTGGGTGTGTGGGAAGTGTGTTTCTAGTCCTTCTCTGACAGATATTTGATTTTGCAAGTTGCATTTTGTAATTTTAGAAGAAAAGAGCTGTATAAATTTAGTGTAAGGAAGGCTCCTTTTAATCACTGTGTTTGATCTTCCTAACCCCTACTTACCTTACTAAAAAAAGAAATGAAGGCATGTTAATCCACACTACCTTTTTGCTTGATGTTTTCTGTCACAGGTTTTATAGCCTCCTACCATTCACCATCACAAAAACGTAATGGTGGTCAGATATTGAATAAGAAGTAGGATGTGCGCACGCATGAGTGGTCTAAGGGCAGAGCGTGCAAAGTGCTAAGGTTTACTGTGGCTTTCTGTCACAGCAGGAAGCTCAGCAGCTTCTATGAATTTCTCTTGGGAGTTGGATGAGCTTTATGTCTTTTGGGGGATCCTGAGAAGGGAGAAGAGAGCACAGAAGACATTTGATAGTCAAGCGGGATGGTTGTCAGTCCTGCTGAAAGAGCAGCTGTGCTGGCAGCTGGCAGGTGCTGCTCTCTGTTTTCCAGAAAATGTCAGCCAAGCAGAAGTACAAGCCATTTCTCAACAGGGGAGCCTGCTTTCTTGTGAACAGCATAAACTGAAAGGACACAATGAGAAGCAGAAACAAGAAATCTGCAGAAGGTGGTAGTGAGAGTAGGAAGAATCAGACATCTCTGTCCACAAGAGATTATACGTTTCCTTGTTTGCTCTCTGATGTTATTTCCAGACACAGGTACAGCTTTTGTTCAGTTATGTTATTTGCTGCTATCTCATATGCCTCTGACACTGTTACATTGCCCAATAACTTATGTTTGGCTGAAAAGCTTGATGTGATGACAGCATAAGGTGTAGGATCTACTGGTTTCAGGTTTTGCCAGAATAAAACAATTTTATGGGAAGGACTTTGTCAGTCATCTTTCACAAGCTGCATCTGTAGAAATTTTTAAATCAGTCTCTGGGAGATATTCCTTCAGTACAGATTATTGCATTTTCTCTTCAGTTTATTAGAGGATGTGAACATCAGATAAGCAGACAACACTGTTGTACCCATTTCGTCAGCTGCTCACAGAAACCAAAAGCCATTCCTTTTGTTGTTCTTTTGTTTCTGTAAGGACCTCAATAATCTCTTCTTTGACGTGTTGTTGCACTAGAGCCACAAGTTCAGCTCTTCAGCCACAATAACTACAACAGAAAATCTTTCTTTGAGTACATGCTTTTCAGGAAAAAACACCTCTTGCTCTTTACAATGCTCTCTTAGCCATTGATGTTTCTTAGTTCTGGCTGTAAATTTTTTTCTCCTCAATAAACCACCATGCATCTGCATGCTTAGCTTGTCCCACTCATTATTTTCAGCTCTATCAGACTAGGTATCTTTTTTGAATTTCATCAGTGATGATTATTCTTGATTTCCAGATGAAGAGGTGAATAGAACTGAATCCAGATATTAAATCTCTTCAACCTGTAAGAACCCTGCTCAGTTAAGGAATGACTTCCCATCAGCAGCAACATTTTGCAAGATGTGTTGACCATCATCAGCAGTCTTTCAAGACCTGTCCTTAGAACACAGGCCACACTTCAGATGTTTCTGATCTTTCAGGGCATACTGTCAGCAGGGAAAAAGTCTGCAGCCATGTGAATTCCAGTTTAGCATGATCCATATGGTACTAGCCTGAAGAAAGCACCTACCTGGCACAGTGCCTTTTGCCCAGTCCTTCTCTGGAAGGCTTTTGAGTAGCAAATGCACCTCACCAACCACGCACTTCGTGCTAAATCGCCAAATGGGAAGGGCTGTCTTTGTAAGGAGACCGAGCAAGAGTGTTTCTGCAGAAAGAGGAATGCTCAGCCACAAAAAAAGAGAAAAATTGTTGCAGCTACAGATGCTGAAAACTTATGATGTGTGAACTCCAGAAAATGAAGATTAAAAGATATATCTGCCAGTTCGTGAAAATCAAGAGAATGAGAATGAATCCTGAAATATCTTCTGATGGGTCACCAGTGAACAGAGTCCCTGGGAGAACCTGCAAGGAAAATTGGAGAGAAAACAGGAAAAAAAAAGAAGTCTCTGAGCAAATGAAACAATGCAGAAAATAGAGGAAAGGTGTTGTGAGTGCAGGTCCTGCAATTGCTTGGAGAGAAAGAAGAGTGGAAGGGTCTGAGTGTAACTGTAGGCTGCAGTAGGGGAGCTCTGGGGTCCCCTTGTAACACATGGCAGCCTGTTTTTTTCAGATGCTTCGTGGAGAACCTGGCAGAGACTAAGAAAAGGAGAACGGCAGGAGTTGGCAAGATCACGGGGAAAGGGGGAAGCATTCTCAGTGATGTTGCTGTAAAATTAAAGGTTTTGCAGGGGAAGAAAAGAAGAGGTCATTTTACCTCTTTATTAAATGGTATCAGGATATGTGGCACCCACCAAACAAATCACAAGTGCTCAGGGGTGGACCAAACCTGATTGGTTGGACTGGAATGAGATTAACCTTTTATATGGATGGTGTGGGTGGGGGGGAGCACATTAAATGCAACAGGAAGGAACTTGATAAAAGCAAAATGTGGAACAACCCCATACCATAAAAAACTTTGCTTCTCACCAAAAGATTATCTCAGCCACTCCCATTTTTATGGGAAGTCTTACCATTAATTTGACATTTTACAGGAGGCATAGGAGTCTTGCCCAAGGAAGGACTGGAGATAGACATTTACCTAACCCTCTAACTAACCTGTGAGATACTTACCCTGTGACTGATATGCCAGTGCACCATCCATTCTGTCTGATCTCAGTGCTGGCCAGGGACAGATGATTGAGACAAGTCCTCACTGGAAGAGGCTGGTCCACAAGAGAAGCAGATGTCAGTTAATAAAAAGGGACAACTATTGCAAGAATTAGTATTTTGATTGATTGTGTGGATCAGTGCAGGATCCAGGCTGCCAAAGTCACAGATGGACAAACATTTACCTTTCTCATCAAACCATCCTTTCCATCAGGTGGCCAGCTCCTTCATGTGTGGTCTGGACTTGTGGGGTTCTTCTTTTGCAATTCAGGTGTTTTTATTGTATTCCAATTTTTTTAATGTATTCCAAATTTCCTGCAGCAAAACTGAGAGCAATCAGAGAGAGAACTTAAAAAAAGAAGTGAATAATTTCCTAATGACAACAACTGTTGTTGTTTCTCAGGTGATTCAGTCACAATTTTCTTCAATCTTTTTGAATGCATGAATTCCCTTTGGCTAAGATAGCTGTTTTTGCTGACAAGGAAATTAATTAAGGCAAAACCATATTTTCTTTGTTCAATGCTAAGCTGCAATTCCCCTCATCTTTTTTTCTTTCAGTGGACCAGCCCTGTGCATTCTACTGTTTGCATCCACTGGTGATTCTGTGAATGGTGTCAGTCATCCTTTTCCTTAGCCTAATTTCTTTCTTTCTACATGCTGTGCTTGCAAAGCTGCTATAGACAGAACTTCTCATAAAAAAAAAAAAAAAGAACTGAAACTTTTCACCTCAAACAGAAATAGACATTTTGTATGCTAAATTTGGCTTAAAATAAAAATTACTGATACAAAAAACATGAGTTTTATTCTTCTTAAATGTGAAATGGCACAGCAGGGAGCCTTCTTGGTCATGTTCAGTGATCTGTTAAATGTACCAAGCTGTTTCTACAGATAGGTAATAAATTTGGGCTGTTTCCACTCTGAGGAGCAGTTGATACCTGAGATTTAATTTTATTTTTTTTCTAAATGTTCCAGCCATCACCTAATCATCACTATGAGGTCCTGTTAAAGGCTGGTCTTTCTAAAGAAAAATAAAAAAAAAAAAAAAGGCAAGACAGTGGTTAATAGCAGAAGTGTTCTCAGGCCACTTTGTTGTTTATTGTGATGAGTTTAGAAGAAGGATGACAGTGTGGTGTAAAGGCTTTGTGTTCTCTGTGCTTTGTGTTGGTGCCCCCAGGTCTCCAACACTTCAGTTGCTGGTGGCCTTTAAAAGCTTACTAAGTGACTGTCCTTATCCTAAGCACCTACATCTTCAAAGTCTTTCCTGACATGTTCCTCCCATGGCAGATGTAATATAAAGTAGGCTAGTTAAAAAACCTAAAGTATTTGCAGAGGATCAAGAGTGAGAAAGAACTAACACTTGATCTTACCGATTACTAATCTTTCCATGTTTGCTAAGGCCCAGGCATGGAAAAGCTGTTTCACTGCAAGGGCTGCTCTGCCAACTTATACAATATTCAGTTCACTTCTAGTAGAAAGGGAAACCACTCAGGACACCAAATTAAAACTGTGACGGGCACAACAAAAGGTTTTCATCTGAGCATCTCTGTCATCTTTGTGATTCACAGGACATTTTGATGTGCTTTGTGAATTTTTGGTGACACTGCCTGTAGTTAATTTTACATCCACAGACTTTGATATGCTCACAAGCAAAAAAAAAAAACCTCAGAGAAATTGATGTTTCTTCCGTCAGCACAATGTAGTGACTATTTTTTTCTTACTTTTCATAAACATATTTTTTACACTCTGTACTTGCCCATCAGTAACTCCACTTGCTTGACTGGGGTGCCCTGCTTTAACCATGAATAAATTTCAGGTGCAGTGGAGTTTAATAATGCCACCTTCTGGTGGAAATGCAAAGAAAGCACTGGCACTAAAGATGGGCAGAAGGAATGATGGAGTGAGCTTAAGGCAGAGGGCCCTGTGTGAGCAAGGGTGATTCCAGGGATAGTGAGAGGGTGTGGTGACTCTGGAAATATTTGGCTCTAGGTGCTGCTAGCCTTGTGCAGAAAGATGTGTGCCACTGTCTACAGCTGCACCTTCTGAATCTGACTTGAAGGGTAAACCCTGGCCTGGGCAGTCTGTGTTGCTTTTATTGTAACTTGAATTTTGTCCATCCCTTCACTGTAGCCTCCTGAAACCTGAGCTACCAGGAGGATCTGGAGAGCAAGGCTCAGCAATATGACCAAGGAAAAGGAACTGAACCAAGAGAGGGTAAGCCTTAATGATTCAAATGAGGGCTCCCAGGGGAAAAAACCGCAACAAAACAAAAACCCCACACACAAAAAACCCCAAACCAACCAACCAACCAACCAAAAAAAAAAAAAAAAAAAAGCTGATCACAGTATGAGGATACCAATTTTCCAAGACAGGAGTCCAAGGGGGACTACAATAAAGCAGAGACTCACTGCAGAGGGGCTCTGAAGCCACTTAGGGGTTATGACCTGGTAAATTTTAGTCAGCTCAAATACTGCCATTCCCAAAACAGGCAAACCCAGCTTTGAGCCTCCTCAGACACAATCCTTCCAGAGCAAAGAAGATGTGAGGTGAAGGTCCCTCATCTGTACCAGAAGGCCTAGCATGTCATCCCTGGAAGAAGCAATTCCTGGGCACGCTGACCCCGTTCCCCATCCCTGCTGGTCACAGGCCATTAGCACCACTGGTTGAGGCCCTTCCAGTGGGAAATGCTCCCCACTGCCTTGTGCTCCATCTGTGGCCAAACCGGGATCCATGTTGCTCAGCAGCTGCTGGGGGCAGTGGGTGGCAAAGGACTGTGGGCAAAGATGATTCAACAACCTGCTCCAGGTGTGTTTCAGCTTTACCATTTCCTTCTGGTCCGCTCCTACCTGGTCAGAGACTGGAAAAATAATTGGAGCAGCAGCTCAGGGTTTCAAGCAGCTCTCCTCACCTGTAAGGAGCCCTCCTGCTCCGGGGCACAGGAGATTCCTCGTGGGAACAGTAGCTCGTGTGTGACACCAGGGGGAACCGTCTTGTCCCGGGTGCGTGGAGCCATCGCCCTCTGCTTCCTCAGCTTTGTCGGTGTCCCCCGACGAGCCCTGCAAGTACGGGCCGCTGCAATCTCTGCTGACATTTCTGTGCCTCTCGGTGGCGCTGGCGTTAATTTTAACGCAGCGAATTTATGGGCTAAACTCGCACCCCTCACGGGGGGAATGCAGCTTCTCAGTTGCCTGCATTGTCCTGGCGTGTTGGAGCTACGTGTTGTGCTGCAGCTGGATATGGAGCACTGACAAATGCCTGCCATTTATCAGAGACTTAAAATCTGAGTGGAGTGGGAAACAGACTGTTCCCAAACACGTTGGAACGTGGATTATATCCCCTGTATAGAGAAACAGCAGTGCCAGAGCCCTTGTTTGCGTTCTCTATCCCATTCACTAAACTCTGCCTTCAGTGATACAAAGTTCATGTGCTCCTTCCTGCTGATTGAAATATCATGGTTAGAAATGTGGTAAATGCAAATTGTTCTTCAAAACCAAACCATTTTCCTCATGTCCAATGGGAGTTATTTCACAGTTATTTCTTTAAGGAAAAGAATGAAAAATGCAGTATATTAACATTTTTGTGTTGCATATTAGTGTAACAAGCAAAATCAGACAGGAACAGTTGGTAGACTTTTTTTTTTTTTTTTCATTTTGAAAACAATGTGTTAACACTGGTCCTCATAGATCTTGAGGTTTGGGTGTGTATGGTGAAACCCAAACTTTTACAGTGCCTACCAAGTAAATTAGGAAGTTCTGCTTACAAGTGACAGCAGAATTATTGCTAACTTCAACAGAAACTATATGTATGTGGTAAAGTGTCAGAAACCAAGTTTTAATAGTTAAAAATTGTTCTCGATTTTTGCTTTAATTATTGAACTTGAATTTCAAAAAAATAACTCTGGATTACACAGATTTTCATTAGAGTTCTGGGTGTCCTACAGAGTTAAGAAACTGAAGTGCAAAAAGTAGAACTTTGAGCAGGAGTAGGTATGTTCTTAATAGAGAAAATACTTAATTCAGTGGCTATTTTAGAAGTGGTGTGTTAATGGCCTTTGGCAAATACGCATCCTGCAGGGGCTATAACTACAAAGACATTACCAGGTGAGACCTAAAAAAGCAACAGTGGGTAGAGATAGTGCAACTTCAGATTTTCTTTGAAAAATTCTCATTTGTTTTTTAGTGATAGCAGGACTTGGGATTTACATGTATCAGACTTTTTTCCCTTGTTGTCCTGCTAAGACAAGGGCCTTGCATCACTCACAAGATCTCAGTGAGGGACCTCACAGAGGTTAAAGAGACAAAATGGAAATGACAGAACTTAACCCATAATCCATTAATTCATTAATAGTTTCTCTGTGAAGAATGTCACTAAAAATTCAGACTACCCTGGGCCAGGACTTCAAATTCACTCCCACCAAATGCTGAATCCAAAGGAAATATGTGGTAGTGACCAGCTCCTGACGCCAGTGTTGTAAATTACAGCTTTCACTGCTGAGCAATTTCCTAGGCCAATGTGATGCTTTGACCCACTGCACTTCTAAGCTTTTTGAACAAGGTTTTTGTTGAAAAAGCCAAAAATCCAGAGTGGTTAAAAAAGAAAAAGAAGAAGAAGAAATGTAAATCCTATTGTTTTGGAATTGTGTTGTAATATTTGAATGAGATGCATTCACAGTGGCACCTAAAAAATACTGATAACCATGTATCTCACTGCAAGCAGTTCAGCTAAATATGTATCTTGTTCATTCTATTTTTAAGTAGAACATGAAATATAGTCATGAACCTGTCAAGGAAATTTGGATTCAGCTTTTACTAGTTCCTCAAACTTAACCCAGTTAGGCAAAGATTTATGGTAACTGTCAGTGTGATTCTCAAACAGGAAAAAGTTGATAATACTGAAAAATTAGGATGCAGACATAGCTCATCACCTCTCAAAACCCCAAAGCTCAACACCCACCCCCCAAACCCAGAGATTTCCTCACCTCCTTTTTGCACAACTAAATACTATTCTATGGATAGATAGTGTGTGTGTGCATTTCCATGTATAAATTGTGATTTGCTAAGTGAGCAAGAATCTGTCCTTAATTTATGGCAGATGAAAAGGTTTTATCCCATACTGAGAGAGTGGTTCACTTTCTCATGGATGATGGGTGGGAACTGGAGGTTGCTGATCCTCAGGGACGTGTTGATCCAGTCCAAGGATAAATGTATCATTAGTGCTGTACATAGGAATGTTTTGCAGGTCCTAAACTAACCAGGCAGTTAGAAAACACCAGTTTCCTGCTGCAGAGGTTTTGAAAGAGAAGTTGTATCTTTAAATAAAGGCTGCAATTAACTAAAAGTCCAGTTCTTAAAGAGACATCTATGGGCTTTCCATCAGGCTTGAATGGTGCAGCTCAGCAAAGGGCAGCAATGCCAGTCTCAGCTGGCAGCTGAACCCAGACCTGGCAAAGTTTGCAACTTGCTGATCTCAGAGCACCAGGATGTCCCATGGTGGCCAAACTTTTTAAGGAACAATTACAAGAATACTCTTCCTGTTAATACAAAAAATATGAAAATGGTGATTTTGGTTTTCACGTGGGTTTTCTAAGATTTACCACTGCTCTTATGAGGAGGAACCTGCATAAACTAGCAGTTTGTTGCAGAGCCAAATGCCTTGAAACCCCCTGAGGTTTTTGATCTCATACAAATGCTCACATATCGAGCAATAAAACCATGAAAATAAATGGCAAACATAATAACTTGCAAATACATGGCATAAAGTTTGACAACATTACGCTGGCAATCCTTGGAAGTATTCCATTGCACAGTGTGGCAGAGAAGACAGGAGTGCAGGTTTTCAGGAGGGGCCCTTGACTTGGAAGTGGAGGTTTTTTGCAGCTTGCAGAGGACCCAGGGCTGTTGTGAGGCAGTCTGACTCACAGTAGCAAATCTGCCCTGCCAGAGGGAGATGCGTCTGGAAGGAGAGGGATGCATTGTGCTGGGGATGGGTAGGATTGCTGGGGAACCACTGGGTCAAAGCAGCAAAAACTTCTCCTTTCCTGGAGAGAAGCCCTGAGCTTCCACCTTTCCTTCTGGAGACAGCACATGGATCATATTTAAAGGTGCCTTTTACTCTTCCCACTCAGTAACTCACCATTGTCTGGAAAATCAAAGGGAAGTTAAATAAACCAAGACTGATTGCATTGCTCAGTTTGGCAATCCACCGTCTTCAGGCCAACTTCATGCAGATAACTTCTTGTTTAGTCTCACAGCCTTCCTCTTTCTTTCTGCACATCTTGGCATTTCTTCAAAAAACATTGTAAAAATACCATGTCTTAAAATACCACTTTCTTGGGGGTAGGGACAAACAAAGCTGCTTTATGTCATTTGATTAGGCAGACCAAATTTTGAAAAACAATTTAATTTCAACTGACACTCATGCTACACTTAATATTAGACAGCAAGTCTGAAAGTCCACTTATAGCTGAAAATTACAAAACTGAGCATAGAGAATATATTTCCACCAAATACAAAGGGCTTTATGAAAATGTGGTTTGTTTGGGTTTTTTTACTGTAGATTTTGATGAATGTTCAGTAGCAAAAGGTGGAATATTTGTGTAATTATTGCCATTGGAAAATTGCTCGATGGACACACTCTCCTTCACATTTTCTAGGAAACAAGGTGGTACTAATGTCCACAAAGAAAGGCCCTACTCCTCCCCCTGACAGTCTGAAACAACTTTTTTGTGTTAGTTCAAAAGTGAGAGTGTTTCTTCAGATTTGACACATTATCAGTTACATCAGTGTACAGAAATAGGGTTCTACTGCCGGGGACTTGTTTTGTAAGACTGGTCCTTGATTTTTCCTTGCCAGGTGATCTCAATTTCATTATTGTCAACAGTCCTTTTTCCACTCACCTAACTCCAGTCCACAGTGCCAAAAAATGCTCCTTTGCTTTTGCAGCAGATGACGACAGGGATGCCCAGGTAAAGGACTCAGTTGTCTGATGGACATTTTGCATCCCCAGTGCATTATTATTGCATGAGTAAAAAGGATATTTGGAGGCTGTGGAGTGTTCATGGGAAGTGCGTCCTCTGGGATGCATTAAGTCTGGGTATAGCTGCAGTTTTCCCTGGGGAAATCAGCTGTGGTGGGAGAGGCCCCAAAGCTTGAGGAAGGTTGTGGTAAGCAGCGTGGGCAAGTAGTTATTTTGTCTCCAAAGCCATTGGCTGTGACAGTGTAGACACAGTTGGTGTTTACATCATGTGGCAAGCAGGGCCTGGGTGAGAGGCAGGAACTTCAGCTTGATCCTGCTATATTTGGGCCAAGCACAGGGATATCCAAACCCATCCTTCTAGTTCCCGTTGTTCCAGAGGGTGCTGATGTCCCCTGGTCAGAGCCCTTGGGGATGTGCTGAGTGAAGGTCTCCACTGAGCTCCGGCATTTGGCTGAGGCCAAGCCCGTGGAAATCAAGAGGTAGACCAACTGGTTTATCTCTAATCCTAAGGGATGGATTAGAGATCCTTGCTCTCATTATTGCATGCTATAAACACAGAATGAACGGTGACATTAAACATGTGTTCAGAAATAACTCCTTTTCTTTATAAACAGTGGGATTTTATTACATATGAAAGCACAGTTTAAACATTTGTTGCAATCAATAACCACAAAATCACTTCCTTAAGGATATATAGCATCAAAAATACACCCCTTTACTATCAAAAACATTCCCCTCTCCTAAAAGTCAGTCACCATTCATTAAAGAGATTTCTCTTCTCTTAAAAAATGGGTTTGTCTATGTACATAAGTATCACGTGCACATACACTGACACATGCACAAGTTCCAGTGATGGAACTGTTCAAAAAGTTCCCTACCCTTAATTCTTCTCCACCTCCTTTTCTAGGTACAGTGCTCCTTTTGTTACTACTTTCCCTCTTCCTTGCTCTTGATTCCATTCCATGTCCAACACTGACATATTGTACTGCTTTTGTTTTTAAAAAATGCTTAATTAGAGGCATGACAGTCATTCCATGCAGCCATTAAGGCTCTTCATGCAGGTAAATGCAACACCTCAGTGGTTGCTATCCCTGCAGGAGACACAAGTTGATACATTTCTCCTTTCAGACGAAGACAGAGGCTTCCTGGTCGCTGGTGTTCAGGGTTATGTTGCTGTTCACCACGCTTTCTGCATAACTAACTGAATGAGGGACCTGGTAGCGATTGCAGGGCCCACAGAAACACGGGAATGGACAGTACTTCAAGCAGACATGATAAAGGTATTTCCTGAATTTTTCCCCAGCAAAGGCATAGATAAAAGGATTGAGACAACAGTGACTGAATGCAATGGTTTCAGCCAGGTGCATTGCATAGTCCAATGACTTAATTTGGTTGCAATTTCTGAATAAGTCATAGTGATGTAAAGTATCTAGAAAAATCATTACATTGTAGGGGGACCAAAACAGAAAAAACACCAGCACCACAACCAAGATCAGTTTTATGGCTCGTGCTTTTTTCTGATTTTTGCAGGACAGGAGGGTTTTGATGATCCCACAGTAGCAATAAAATATGATGCAGACTGGGATGAAAAAGCCAATGGTGTTCAGCTCCATATTGCAGAACACTGGCCAGATGTTCTCCAGCTTCTCTGGGAAGACAGCAGTGCAGTCATTTTCTATGAGCTGGGAGAACACAAAGTGTGGCACCGACACTAAAACCGCTATTGCCCACACTGCGCAGGTCACAAGAAAGCCGTGTCTTACCGTTCTGGACTTCAGAGAGTAAGTTGCCCGGACAATGGCCAAGTACCTGTCAATGCTGATAACAGTGATAAAGAACATGCCTGCAAAGAAACCGATGTAATACAGTGAGGAAACAGCTGAACATGCAATAGTCCCAAGGGTCCATCCACGGACCGTGTTGGACGCCCAGAATGGGAGAGAGATCACAAAGAGAAGGTCAGAGACAGCCAAGTTCAGGAGATAGATGTCAGTGATGCTTTTTTTACTGCTTTTCACAACGGCAAAAACCACCATTAGATTCCCCGTGAGGCCGAGAGCAAACACCACAATGTAAAATATCGGCAGAAATATTTTCCCAAACTCTTTGATGTCGGTTTTATTGCAGGAGAAAGCGTGTTCATCGTAAGCATATTCAGCTGTGGTGTCTGCGTATGCTTCTGTCATGCTGAACTTGCTGGCTAGAGGCAAAATGGAAAGAGTAAAGAAAATAACATTAGAGTGATCTTCTGTGTGCTGTGGTAAAATACTGAGGGGCTGCACCAAGCATGCTTTGGGATTTTGTCACTATTTATTTTAGTGAGGGTTGTATTACTGTGGAGCTGGTGGTAGTCATGTTATGACAAAAGCCCAGTTTCTGCTGTTACATGTATTTCACTGAAAATTATCTCTTTAGGATAAGCAAAAAATTAATGAGAATTTCAAGGGCTGTCACATAAGCCTCTACTTACTGAAGTGCAGCAGGAGCAGCAGCAAGCTGAGATCTGGCTGGGCTGTGCTTGTGGTGAGTGGCTGCACCACGAGCAATGCAGGTGCTCTGCCAGTCTGCAGGCAGTGCTCGGCAGGAAACAACAGTTCACAAGTAGATGTTGAACAGATTCGGTGCCTGTCAACACCCCAACTTCCCCATCTCCCCCTCTCACTAACCCTAGGCTGGAAGGGGGGCAAGACACCCAGTTTGGCCAGGCCTGAGCTGATGCTTGTTGATAAGGGAGGATCAAGTCTGCACTGGGACATTGCTGGCAGTAAGTGTATCTTTGATGAGGCTTTTCTAAAAATCATTCCATTATCAAAAGAAGAGAAAATATATTGACCCTTTTCTTCAAGCAACAAAGCATCTCATGACTGGTTCTGCTCTGGCTGTGAGGCTGGAGCCAGGAATTCACCTTGGCTGAATCCAAAGAGAGTATGGGGTGCAGGTGTGTGACCTCTGGGCTCCCTGATAACTACCCCTGGGCCACAGTGTCACCATCTTCTTACAGGAATGCCCCAGTGCCTGTACAGAAGAGACTCAGTTCAGTGACCATAGGCTGTCTCTAATAGAGATGTTTACACCTCCTGTTAGTGGGAGTACAGCCAACAAAGAGCAGTGCATCTCATCCAATGCAGGTCAGGCCAAATCTGCTTTAAGACAAGACAGACTGCTTTCCAGACTGCTGACCACACTGATGAAACTTCTTTCCCCAAATCTAAGGTGAGCATGAGCACACAGCTCAGCAGTAGGTGCTGATGCTGTACAGCTACTCTGACTCCTGACACTTACAGCTAAGTGATTGGAATCCACATTTCACCGACAGCAACAGTTTTTATACCTTCTGTTTCAAATAAGCCATGCAAGACTAAACATGAAAAAAAGATGTCCTCAGGTGTGAGATAGTTTTCTATGACATGGTGGTAACTACAACGATCTTCCCCATGAGTAGCTACTGTGACCATACCATTTTCTCCTAATGCCTCATTGCCAGAACATCATTTGTGGTGTAGGCTGTGAAGTTCTGGCCTATTATTTTGTAGCAATATCTTAAAGAGGGTATTTTATTTTTTTGAGCTAGCTGGAAATGCAAGCTCTCAATTTAAAAATATGGGTTTTAATCTGAATGTTCAAACCCTAATGATTAGCACTGGCAGACTCTTGAAAACATCTTTGTGGTTTCCACAGGAAAAGTGGGCTTGAAAATGCTGTCTCATCACTGGTAGTTCTGGGGCATGGGCACAGTCTGGGGAAAGCTGTTTGCAGCAGGCAGGCACACCCATGGGCAGAGCAGCTCTTGCAGTATCTGTCCACTTGAACTGGGAGCTGAGTCCACCTTCAGAGTCTGTCCAGCCCCTGCCTCTGTCAGCCCCCCCAGCTCCTTTGTCACTGAGCTGTTCCTGCACCCATCTATGCAGCGCCAGAGCTTTGCCTTTCTGTGGGCTCATGTGCTCCACAGCTGGCTCTTCACTGATGCAGAGGTAGCTGAGGGCTGCAGAAGTGACTGGCTGGGACAGGAGCACCTGGCCTAGGAGAAGACACTGGGTTTGGTCAGCCTCAACAAGAGATAGCTCAAGAAAGATTTAGTGAGAATGTGTAAAGGTGAAGCAGACAACTTTCCTCTGGGGAATATAGAGCAATAGCCATGGGAAATCAATATTTAATGTTTTGAAACCAAAATTTTGCTGTGATGGTGGTCAAACACCAGGACAGGGTTCCAGGCAGGTTGCAGGATCTAATCCCTGGAGGCACTTGAAACTCAGCTGGCCCTGCTCTGTGCATGGGTTTGGACAAGAGACATCCAGAAGTCCTGTCCTATCCCTGTGACTCTGTGGCAATGCCAGAGATCATGCTGTTTCTGCAAAGTGCCCCAGCTTCTTCTCTGCATGTCAGCTCCTGTTTGAGACGTGTCAGTCCTGGTGTAACAACCAGCAGTCTCATCAGACAATGAGGAAAAAAGTGATCAAAGCTTGCTCATATCCCCTTAACACCTTTGCTAATTGTGCCATCATCCAGAGAGGGCTGGTCAATGGTGATTGCCTTGACTGTCTGTTCTGTGTGAAATCCCTGCTCTGGAGAGAGGGAACACACATTGCTTTACTGACCTCTCTACGATCCTCTGGCTATGCTGGTTTATAAGTGCTTGCTCCCTTAATTCATATCTAGAAAGGCAGCTTTCTAGGTATCTGGAGAGTTTCCATATGTGCCCATAGAAGTCACTGTGCTCTGCTGGACACAGGATATCACACATATAAGGAAATGCAGTTCCCACCAAGGGTTCGCCCTCAGGTCTGGCAGACTTCTGCACAGACTTCTGAACTGGTATTGCCTGGAGAGAAACCTGGGTGTGGGAATGGCCACCTTCTGGAGAACATTTACACAGATGTGCAGGAGAAACTCCTGGCCTTAGTGAAGTAAACAGAAACCTCACTTGTGCTGGGATATTTCCTGAAATACCTTTTCAGTAAGTAATCTCCTCTAGCTCACTGATGAGGATCATTCATTTCTACAAATAGCAAATTATTTCCTTTACCCTTGGATGGGTGCTTGTGAGGTCTGTGGTACCCACAACAACGGGAAGGGTAAGATTCTGTATTTCATGTCCAGGGGCAAGCAAGGACTGCACTTACCAAAATGACATTGGTGTTTGAATCTGCTGGCAGAATCTGCTGCCAGTCTGTGGCTTGTTCACCATCTAGCTCCTGGATTTCATATATCAGCAGTCACTCATATTCTTCCACCACTACTCATCCTGCACGGGCAATGCCACCAGTACTGTTTGAATATTTAGCTCCTCTGATACCACTTTGCCCAGTTTAAACTGATGATACTCAGTAGGTGGGCTGCAAATTTCAAAGGGCTCCCAAAACCCAGCCCATGCCAGATAGGGATAATGGATTGAAATTATATTGCACCTTAAAGAGAGGAACTTAGATCTGACCATCCTCCATATTTTCCTGTCAGGTATTCTCTGTCAGCCCCTCAGAGTCCACTGCAGCACATACCACAGGTTTCTCACCATCAGCTTCAACCCAATTTTCTCTTTTATGCTTACAATACATGTTCACCTAAGGGACAAAGTGAATTGAATAGTGTAGAGTACACAGGAGGACTGCAAGGCTTTGAGGTTTCTCCACCAGATATTTTCCCTTGCTGACTATAAGAAATAGTAGATTCACTTCTGCTTCTCATGGAAGTGCTCAACCACTCTTCTCTCTCTCTGGATTTCCCCATCGATTTTACACCCTACTCTTCACAAACACTTCTGCTCTTAAGCATGTCATGTTTATAGCTATCTCAAAGACCATAGTCTGCAAGATCAAGACCCCTGTTTCTCAACCCAGCTATTCCCAGCCACCATGTGCACCCCATGTAATACACAGGGAAGTGAAATTGTGAGAGGTCTGCAAACTCCTCTAAGGAACAGAAGTTGCATTTCAATCTTCAAACAACACCAGGCTGGGTGACACAAGAGCAAATCCTGTTTATACATCAGATCTTTCCAGGTGTCATCCCTGGCACTTCAGCCAAGTGCCATGTTACCAGGCTTTACGGCCAAAAAGAGAGAGACCTACAAGCAGTTTGCCTCCCTGTGATGCTGCTCCTACCACCAAGTTAAAAGAAGTGAAAAAAAATGACCAAATCCAGACCTCTGCCAGAGGGTCACGCTTCAGATTTGCACAATATGCTAATAAAAGTATTTCAGCCTCAGAAAGATTTTCCCACCTTAGCATTTCTGAGTGATGCTTACATGCTTTTCTCAAGCTGCCAAAAGTTTTCAGTGCACACTGAATAGCTTGATGAATCAGCTGGCTCTGGGAAGCTGTAGGCTTTGTGAGAAACCCTGTGAAACCCTACAGGTGTATGTATATCCCTTTTCCACCTTTACATCTGATCTGCCAACACCCTACCCAAATATAAATGCTCTTGCTTTTCTGCATTTGCAACTACACTCACCTGCTTTTTACCAGCCGGTGATTCTCAGCAAGAACATCTGGATGATCTCAGGCACTTCCAAATGAAATGTTGTAGCTGTGGTGGCACTTCTAACACACAAAAGAAAGAGACTAAAGGAAATAACAGAACTAGGTGAGAGCTAGGAGGAGATAGCATTTTGGGTAAAACTTAACCAGCCTGGCCAAGCAACTACCACAGAATCATTAGACTGCCACGGACACCTCTAGGTGTCTCACCACAGTTTAGGTGAAACACCACCCAAAACTTGGGCTTACGGTTAATACATTAACCAGAGATGGGGCCCAGTTGCTAGTCCTACACCCTGCTAGTTCCTATAATGCACTTAGTTTATTTTTCAGAGCAGGGTGGTTCCATTCATAGGGAACGGCCTCTGAAGCTGCTTGGGATCATGTTAGATAGCCATGGTCAAAACCAAATGCAGTTACTTTAAATCTTAAATTCTGGTCTTTCATTCAGTCCTGAAATGGAGAGATGTTCTCCTATTTCACCTCTACATGCAGACCTTTGAAAGTGGGAAGCAAGGTGAAAGGGCTGATCTAACCTAACCCTGAACTCAGGCAAAATGAATTTAAACTGTTAAGGGGTAGAGTGCAGCTCAGGCCGATCTGTGTCACTTTATAGAAGAGGATTTTTAGTTTGGGCTTGCAAGGTTTAAAAAGGTGGCTGTGTGAGTGAGTTGGAGCTCTGACTTGCATTGCATGTTTATTTGGTTAATACATGTCTCCAGCCCAAAGCAAAACCAACAAAACAGTGCAACGGGATTTGGACTGGTTAGACATCAGATCTCAAAAGACAGATATCCGTGGAGGAAGCCTTGCTGAACTAGGAATATTTCTTGTAAAATGTCTGTGGAAATGACAAGTTGAAAGCCAAAAACACTTTGGTGTTTTCATCATTGCTCTGAAAGCACGCTGGCAATGAGAGCTGGCAGGGGCATGTGATAAAAGGGTTATAGGACTGGAGCATGATTCAGACAATCTGGGTAATCTGGGGCTTCCTGGATGATTCACATTTGCCCTAACGTAGCCAGACGTAACCAAAGTGACATGCTTGGGAGTTAAACACTGTGGGCAATGTCTCAACTGTCTGGGCATATCCGAAAGGAAGCTTAACTGCAAGAAAAGCTGATGCAACCCTCAGGTGTTAAAAGAGCTTCCAGATGGGAAGGAACAAAACAGGGATGCCTTTACTATTGCAGAGCTTAATACAGGGGCTGCAGGCATAATTTGGTAACACCTGATTTCACTTTTGCTTGTGTTAATAATCTTGCTAATTATTTGAGTGGGATTGAAACAGGGAAATTCAAACCAGAACCATGTAAGACAGGAATAAGAAGAACGTTTTTAACAGTGAAAGGTTAATGACTGGAACAGACTTCAGGTAGAAAAGGATATTTTTGTATGTCTGAGGGTCCTCACTTTGAGAGAAGGTATTGGTCCATTGGGAAATGGATTTATGCCAGTCATAGTGGAGATGCTCAGCAGGAGGGTGCTGGGTTAAACCCTACAGCCTGTGATGGGCAGGGAGGCAGACCTGGTTGGGGCACACTTCTCTTAACATGCATGAGTCTCTTCCAGTAATAAATGACTGGAAAAGCTAAACAGTCCTCTCCCCAGCACTAGCTAGCTCAAATCCTGGGATGTGACCCCTGGAAGGAAGTAGGAGCTGCTGCTGGCTTTGGGTTAGCACTGAGGCTATCATGATGGCTGTGGGAAGAAAGCAGCACAGTTTGGAGATGGTGATATCAAATAGCCACCCTGTTGAAACCGGTGTGTTTTCCCACCTAACCAGTTCTTTTTTCATTCCTCCCTAGCTTCTGAGTGAGTGTGGAGTAATGATACATGCTCAATGCCCCTCCAGTTCCTCCTTGGTGACTTTAAGGTGAGGAAATTCCTTTCTTTGGTGTTTCTTCTTTGTTCTGTCATTTACTCTCAGATCAACTGGACTATTTCTGTGACCCATCAGAATTCTGCAAACCTAATAATTGTTTTTCAGTTTGGGTGATTTAATTTATGGAGGCTTCCCACAGTAATTAGAGGATAAGTGTTTTAAAAGCAAGTAGTTCTCTGGGATGCTTTGTTATTGAATTTTCCAGTTCAAGGTGAAGCTGAAGGTGCAGAAACATGATGCTGAGGCTTTCAAAGAATTGGGCCACTTGAATAAATGAAGTAAAAAGTCTATTTCTAAGTAAATGACTTAGAAATAGGAGCCGCTAAAACAGCTGCTGATAAGAATATGACTGAATATTGCAGAGGCCTTGGATCCCTTTACAACACATTTAGGTCAAAGATATTAAAAAAAGAATGCCACATTCCTGATCCAATTCTACAGTTTTTACACCAATATCACAAATTAAGTTAGAAGCAGACACCACTAGCTGAAGATGAGAAGCACGTAAATCTACAAACTTAAAACAATGTTTTTTGGTGAAAAAATACATTTGAAAAGATCAGACTTTGATCATGGAAGGCAGGAGGAGATAATGTAGAGTCCAAAATCCCTGGGTCACCTTTGCCTAGGGCGTTATAATTTTGGAAAGTGCTTTCTCAATGATGCTCCATGCACACCTGGAGGTAACAGCAAGTAACCAGAGCACAAGATTTATATTAGCCCATCACACCAAAATTAGGTGCATTCATCATTTAAAAAGAAAACACAAAAACATGGACTTTCTGCTGGATGTCTCTGCCAATGTCAAGGGCTTAATCACCTGTCTTTCACAGCAACAACAGAGGTATTATTTTGAACAAGATCTTGCCCTTGCTCCCTCAGTGCACTGGGCAGGCGGGTGGCCTCACTCAGGCTATTTGTGCTACCAACACAGCAAAGCAGGCACAGGGGACTGAACCCAGATGTCCTGGGCACATCCTGCCCCCAGCAACATCCCTCCACTTGCTGGTTTTGTTGCCCCACCAGAAAGACTTCCTGTGAGCCAGCTGGATGGGACAGCTGCACCACAGCAGTGTGTGGTTTGCTGGGGCCAAGGAGAGCCCTGCCAAAGCCCCAGCAGCTCACCCCCGTGGTTGCTGGTGTATTTATAGCAACAGCTGAAACTTTCAGCTCCTTCCCTTGGCCCTGGGGAGGACAAAGCCCCTCTGAGGCTGACAGGGTGGACAGGAGCCTTGGTGCCTGCACTTTAATGGAGAAGGGAATAGGTTCGTGTTTCTGGGCATGACCAAGTCTCTTGAGCATGTGAAGCTGTTTCAGAAACGACTTCATGCATTTAGGAAAGATGACCTGACAGTATGACTCACACTCCTGTGTCTCCCCTGCATGTTAAAAATGAGGTTCAAAAATCATTGAAATGGTTCTGAAATTTGCATCCATGTCTCTCAGGGTGGTCTTCATCCTATGACCAGAAGCAAGGGATCTCTGCAGAGCTTCTGCAGCCTCAGATGGCTTCCCAGCAGTGCCCTGCTCCCAGGGATCAGCCAGGGGATAGGAAATTAGGTAAATGGTGAGTATTGTTGTGGAGCAGTATTTATTTTGGTCCTCACAGAGGCTGGGGAGCACTTTAACTCAGCTGCTGGGAAAGCAGTGGCATAGCTGAGGGAGCAGGTGCCCTCCCAAGAGCTGCTCCCAGGGAACTGGGTGTTTGGGGTTGTCATCTGACAATGGTGACTGGATGGTGACTGCCAGGATCAGGTTTTTCTTGGAAAATTTATTTCACAGGTATTTCATCTAGCCTGTTAGTTCCCCTAATTGCCCTTTCTGCTTGCACGGTTGCTCAGGCATTCTGTTATCTATTTTTTCAAAATGTATAGCTGATCATTTTGCTGGTGTTTCCTCTTACCTGCTCTTCCTCAGTATTTCTTTTTCCCAGGCCTTCTCTTCTGAAGCAGCATTCAAATTTCTTTTGTATTTTCTGTTGAAGGGAGAGCAAAACCAGATGATTATTTGTAGCTATGAGCACTGTTTGTACTTGGTTATCGTTACTTGTTGGCTCTGTACTCTCACTGCCTTTATTGTGACATCGATTTACTTCCTTCCCCTGCTCCCTTTTTGTGATTAATAATTTCACATTGCCTCAGCATCCCTGAGAAATCAGAGAAGGCTCTCCAGCAGTGGGAGATCTTTCAAATCATCTTCTGCATCATTTCAGAAAGCAGAGCACATTAAACCTTCTTGATTGTGTATGGATGACATTTAGGTTCTGGAGTTGCCAGCTCCTTCCTGTGACTATCAAGTTTTCCATGGGATTTACTCTCAATCTATTATGTGTTGTCTTTTGTCAAACTTTAGCCTTTTCTTCTCCCTTTTGGAGTTTTTCCACACTGCCCAGACCCTTTTGATTCATTGCAGTTGCCTTCTTTTATCCTGTCATCCAGTCCCCTGCCTCTGGTTGCCCTGCCTGCACACGGGGCTTGCCCCAACAGACTAGATTTTGGGAACCACTGTTTTGGATCTGTCTTTATATCACACAAGTATTTAGTACAAGGGTTGCCATCACTGTATGACCCAAATGTCTCACCCAAACCAGCAGACATCTTCATAGAAGATCTTTCCTGTGGAAAGCTGAGTCGCAGAAAAATCAAGCATGTTATACAGAAAGTTACGGGTTTTCAAATGTCTTTAATTTCCATTGCTCTCTTGCTGGTCTGTCTGTATCAGATGCTTTCTATTGACTCTGCCAGATTTTCTGCTTTGGGTTGTCTTTCAGTGTCAGTGGTGTTTTGGATGTTGGTTCACTGACTAAAACTAGAAGCAAGAAATGCTGGTGAGTTGTGAAATCTCTGCAGACATTGAACAAAAAACTTCTAATGAAGTAGAAGGGCTGTATCTTTTCGTTCTGTCCTTCTAGGTTAATGTTGCACATTAGTCATATATCAGCATTTACTAACCTTGAGGATTTCTGTCCAGGGTGAATATTCTTTTTACCACAAGATGCCACAACTAATTAGTGACCGAGTAAAATTTATCTGCCCTGGTTCACTTCATTAACAGAAGTGCTTCCCTTTTTACTTTCATAGTTTGTAAACAGTACCCACATCATCTTTACCCAAATTAAATATCATTTAGGCTCCAAGCACTAAGCCATGAAGAATTTCCTTAAGTTCATGAGACACCATTTCATCTCATCTTGCTTTGTCAAACTACAGGGAAAATAGAATTGTCTCTTACCTTAATTCATAGCTGCATTGAAAACCAATGTTTTCTTCAAGCTGAGCCTGTTTGCATTTAAATGTATGTTTCCTCTTCTGTAATGCTCAAGCCTACATGAACATGTTGGCTTCCTGGGCTGAGCTTCAGGGCTGAGCTGAAAAAGTACTGATGTGCTGTGCTTGGGTCCTGCTGGCTTCTTGTGAAATTGTGAAGTAGGATGCAGCCACTCAGAGGGACAGAAGTACTTACAGGGGACAGGACTTGCACATGAGGTGCCTGAGCATGTCAAAGCTGTCACCCCCTTAGTTTTCCCCATTCTATGCAGAATGAGACATTTTTCACTCAAGACACAGTACAGTGTGTAGAAATACAAGTTTGGTAAAATAGTAGGGGCCTTGAGCTGTGGGAATGCAGGAAGGAGCACAGAGGAGTACAGGTATGGGATGCTGGAAGATGGGGCACAGGCTGGCACTGGGGAGCCCCACAGCTCTACACAACTCACTGATGGTCAGTTAAAAAAATGCAGATCTGGAGCTGGCAAAACTGGGATAATGGTAACACAGAACAAAATTAGTATCTAACATACGTAAGGGGCACTGCCTATAGTGGGTTATGCATAGAACACTGAAGAGAGAAGAAGGTATAGAAGCATGTTAGAAAACATAGAAAAACAATCCAAAGCAAATCCTAGAAAAAGACAGAAGGAAAATCAGGGTAAACATTGCACTCATCCCGGGGAAGGACTGGAGGTGCTGACAGCTCAGTCTGACACCTCACTTCACCACAACTATCAGCCTTAGGACCCAAAGGAGCAGGGGAAGAGTGAACATAACACCAGGAAAATGGATAGAAACTATGTGTGTTGAAAAAAATTAAACTGCAATAATGTTCTTCTTTTTCTGCAACCAGCAGATTTAAACTAACAACAATTGGAACCTTGAGAATGCCATTGCACTCACAATAAATTCTTGGCCCTACCTATGCATATATTGTGCCCCCTCTTTGCCTGTAAACAAGATTTTAAGAATAATGTCTCTCTATAGCCCAGAACCAGGGGAGTCTGAGGGTTTAAAATATTGGGGTGTTCATTAATCAAGGACTCTTTTTTGCCCCTGACCCAAGCATCCTGCTCAGGGTTGCACTATGAGTGCAGCACAACTGGGATGCTGTGAAGCACATTGCCAGGCACCACTGGGGCACAAAAAGCAGTTCCTCTGGGGTGGAACCAGGCAGGAGGCTGTGCAGTGGGTGTGTTGTGAGAAACAGACACCACGTCCAGTTGGCTGCTGTACCATACCAAGGCCCTCCAAGACACAAGAAATGTTGTTCTGGAAACACCCCCAGGTACTGCTCCTGTCTCAAATGTCAAGGGAGACTAAAATGCCTTCTCCCCGAAGGCAGAGCTGTGCTGTCTTCAGACAGGTTGACTTTGGTGGGGTTTTGGGGGTGGAGAGTATCTTCCAGGCTGCCTGAGCTGTTGCTTGTGGATTGGTTAGCAAGTTGCCAGGCAAACATCTTCGTATAAGTTCAGTTCTGATACTTCTGCCAATTACATTTTGGAGTTTTTACTGTGTTAAGCTTTATCTAGTAAAAGTTACATCCCCCACAGCTACATAGCAATGTAATAAAGGTTAAACCATGGGCCCCTAACATCAGCCAAATTATGCATGTGATGTCAGCCAGGTGGGCCAGGACAAGCACCTGTGGAAATAATCAGGAAACTGACTCCTGGATAGGTGTTAGCCAGGGACAGCAAAGATACATGGCTGGAAATAAAGTTTAAAGGGTAGGGAACTATAAAGGGCCAGAGCAGTGGATTTTCAAAACTCACCTTTTTCTGACAAGCACCAGCAGACCCATCCTATCCATTCTTTAAGAACAGATATAAAACACTCTGCACTATTTTCAGGACAACATCAAAAGGCTGGTTTCTCCACACCCTGAAAGTAGGATCTCTGGCTGCCAAAATTATGAACTTTGAACTTGCAGAAAGATAATTTCTGGTAGATGGTACTAAGGAAATGTTCTCATTGTATGAGAACTATGAGATTCAGAAAGTTGAATGAAGGCTTCCTTGATGCCAGTGATAGTCTGATACTATCAGAGCAGCACTGTCTGTAGATGTGCTGTTGTCTCCCATGTCCTCATGGGGATGATGAAGTGTCCCTCCATTCCCACCTCCCTCAGCCTTATAAAGAAGGCACAGATAGACCAGTAGGAGCTTCCCCACTGGGGACCTGTACATGCCAAGCTGCTTTGCTGCTGACCTGTAAAACGTGGGCAGAACCCAGACAGACATGGCCACTCTCACCCTGGTGGGCACCCGCTCCTGGGTCACCAATAGTCAGTACAGTACCTCTGTGTAGCTCTGTGCAGGCAAAATCCTTGAGGAGGGGGTCAGGACTCCCCACATGTAACAGCAGTAGAGGCTGCCAGACAGGTAGAAAGAACCTCCTAGCCACAGGGTTTTCCTGAAGGTGGTCATCAACCTCTTCCTCCTGTGCTGCCCAGAATTTAACTGGAACTGAGCACAGAGCAGGCTATTACTCTCAAAAAGAAATGAGGTTTGCCAAATTTTACCCACACAGGTTTTATCTGGAGACTTCAATTAAAGAGAAACCAAGTCAAGCTGACTCACAGAGATCCTCAGCAGGTGTCCCTGGAAGACAGAAAAGGCTTTCTCTGTATTCTGCTGTGAGTGATAAAGCTAGATAAGAGTGCTACTCATTATCATAGTATGTACTTGTAGTTCAACATAGACAGATGTGAAACCAATACCACCTGAAAGGCAACTGCCACATCAACCCTATCTCTGCTCTCCATCTTCAGCCTCTGGTATTGAGGATAGCTCATGAATAAAAAAGCTGCTGAAAAGACTTTCATTCTGGTCCATGCATGATGGAGGAAAACATCTTTTGTTTCTCCAAGATAAAACAAAAAATACATTGCATCCCCTGTAACCAGAGAGACTTTTCCTGGGAAGGGAGCAGTGTGCTGCTTTCTCAGCTAGGAGGCACACAATGATTTTACAGGAAGAAATCAAGAATAAAGGATACATGTGCAGGGACACTGGATAAAGGGGGGCAAACACCCTGTTCTATTTATTCCATCTCCCTCTGATTGGCCTTCCAAATTTGAAAACTCATTTCTCTCAATATCTGGGGAGACCAGAGGTACTCCAACACCACTGGCATCTCCTCCTGCTCTGTGGCCAGGCTGCCAGGTCAGCTTATGGAGGCAGGGTTTTGCACGGCATCATTGGCAAGTTCAAGCTTTGTGGACTAAAGCACTTGGCAAAGAAATGTTTAGCCTGAAGGATCAAAATGCTGTTCTCAGCACACTCTGCTTTTGCTGCCATGGGGGAAAGCCTGATGGTGGTGATTTTCTACGAAAAGAGGCTCTCTTGGTTCTCAAGAGTGTCACTGGAGTCCCCTCTGCAGGGCCAATGCAGAACAGTAGTGGCCTGGGGATACCTGCTCCCTCCTCCCAGGATGGAGCCCCTGAGTCCCACAGGAGCTCTGTGATGCAGAGCTGCCCTGCATGGCTCAGCAGCATGGCACACACCATAGGCATTACTGCACTGACGCCTGCTGGACATTTTTTCTCTTAATTTCTCCAAAACATCCTTCCTGTCAGCTGGGTAGAGGTGCTTCTGGAGGTGCATCCCTGCCACATCGGCATCCTGTTCCTCCCATGCTGTCCTGCAGCAGAGCCCACCCAGCAGCTTTTGGTGCAGATGTCAGCACCAGCTGCTCACACACAGACACACACAAAAATTACAGAAATCATCTCTGTGCCTCACTTCTGAGAGGAAACCCAGCAGAGAGAGCCTCATCCCTTCATGTCACTGTTCTGCAGAGATGCAAGAGGACAGCTGAGCTCTGGTGTCTTTCCAGCCACCAGTGGAGATGCATTACGTTAAAAAGATGCACTACATTGAGATGCACTACATTAAAAAGGTGGGGAGTGTAGAAATTACCCAGAGGAAGAGAGAAATTATGTCTAAGAATGAAAATGTTTCATCCTGAGGGCTGGTGAAGGGAAGGGCCACAGAAAGCTGAGGGTTTGCAGTTTCTACAAGCAGAAGGAGTGGCTCAAACAGATATCAAAAATTAAGAGAAACGTTTATTCCCACATTAGAAATGTTATGGAAGGGATAAGGGCAATGAAACAGTTTAGTGCTTAGGCTCACTCATGCCTTGGTGACCGTGTTGTGTTCCTGAGCTCCAGCTGTCACACAGATATGGTGCTGTCCTGCCATGGAGACACGGCAGAGGCTCAGCCAGGTCTCCTGCAGAGGTGTCCTCCTTGCCTGGGATAGGTGATGTGCCTGAGAGTTGCTCAGACCCACCTGTTTGAGGGTGCACCTGAGTTACAATGATCACTCAGAGTGCATTGTATGGCTGCCCTGCTTGAGAGGTTAGCTCCAACAATAACAGCAAGACCCAAGAAAGATGGGAAGAAGCCTTTGGCTGGGCAATCACATCCCTTCCCTCCCAGGCTCATCCAGGCAGGAGGAATGGCTGCAGAGCCACACTCCGGCAAGCTGCTGTTCAAAATGCTGGATAAAGAAATGCCTTTCCTCCCTCCTTCCCTCCTCCCCCTCCCCTCTCTCTCCCTCGTGCTGCTTGTGAGAGTTGAAGCTGTTGGGTACAGCAGCACCACCCCTCTCTCTGCAGGGCTGCAGCAGAGGGCACGTCGTGGCAGTGTGGTGCTGGGGACACCGAGATGTGCAGGGATGGTGGTGCAAGATGTGCACGGGTACAGAGACAGGTGCAGACATTGGGAGAGAGGGGAGTGGAAATGCTGCCTGCCTTGCAGTGAGCATGGACAAAAGACCCAAGGAAACCACCCAACATTGCTCTTTGCTCTCAGCCCAGCTGGATACCTAAGCATTAGGGAACAGGATTCATTTCCTCTACTTGTTGTATAGGAAAGGCACTGCCTTTTGGCAGCTGGTTTGCAAACATTTCTTGTTACACAGATCTCTTTACCTTGCTGAGTGCTGCAGTCAAAGTTGGTACTGACTCAAACACCAAGGGCAGTCAATACTTTTGCAATGTCCTGGCAGCCTGTGTTAGGCCAGGGCTGTGTCCTTCCTTCCTTCTGTCCATCCTCACATTCTGCACACACATTCACACATTCTCTCAACTCAGGCATGTGGAGGATCACAGAGACTGCACATCCTCCGAGGGTGCCAGGTGAAGAAAGGGATGAATGTCTTGGCAATGCAGACCTGCATGCACATGCTGCACATCCATTAATGTTGTAGTGGGAAGTCTGCCTGGATAGCAGAGTATAGTGAGGAAAAACCGTTTGCTGGGGTGACACAGCAGACACTGCTGCTTGCTTGGTGGCACTTTTCTCTTGCATAGACTCATCCAATGGGATAAGTGTGACCCAGCTGCTGACAGCAGCATTACACTGGCTACACTGACTGCTGGAAAGCACAGCAGACCTGCAGGGACAGCTGGTGGCCACTGGACAAGAGCAGTACGGGGTGAGAATGAGGCCCTAGCAGACACCTGTGTCAGCAGAGGCTGTAGGAACCCAAATCAGTGCTATTCTGAGGTGGGGATTTCTGTGAGCTGTCTCTGTACATTTTGGCATTTCAGCCAAGTCAGCAGAAGCACAGATTTACCTAGAGCACAAGCACACTGCTCAGAAGTCGTGCGTCAAAACTGACACACTACAGTAGCAGCTTTGCTTTGCCCAGTATTACTTGCTGCCTTTAAGGGACATTAACATTTAAGGTATTTTAACCAACTAGAATATCAGCCCACACATTACAGTTAAGCCTGACATATTCAGACTAAGGTTATAACTATCTTTCAGTTTCCCAAACTATTTTTATATCTGGACAGAATACCTAAAGTCATGGGTTGTTTGTTTGTTTCTGTCATGATCCTTTCTGGATCCTCTTCTGGCACAGTTAATAATTTCCATGTTGCTTCATAACTGGTATAAATATATATGTATATAATAAGTGTTTTCGAGAGGCTGAAAATAAAATTGGATTATCCTGGACATGATACAATTAACTTGGGGAGTTTGGCTTGGGGAGTTTGATGATGTTAATGTAGGCCCATCCCTGTGCAGGACCATCCTTCGGCTAAGAGAAGAGTGGGACACAAATACCCTTCATTAACTTTTCTTTTTCCCCTCCTTAAAGTTTTGCCTGGTTCTGACCAGGTGTAGCTAGATGTTACTACAGCAGAAAGAGGCAGAGTTGTGCTGCTGGCTGGCAGGGCTCCTCCAGAAGGCACCGAGTCAGTCCCATGCTCATCCCCAGACTGCATGCACTGGCCTCAACAAGTGATCTGAAGGCCAGAGATTCTACCAAGGATTTAATAAGTTTGTCTCCATGTTGCCTTGGGAAGGAGGCTTCAGCATAATGCCAGAAAAAGCCAGATATGGACTGGCTTTTTACTCCAGGGTACTGTTTTGGGACAAGAGACTATGATTACCTGTGCTAAAGTGCTAAAGTGGCAGTCCTGCAGCTCAGAGCTGAGATGAGGAACAATCTGCTAGGTCCCACTTCACACCAATTTCTGAGGGATCTGGCAACATCATAAGCTGGCATGTCCTCATACATCCCACTTTTTGCTGCTGTAGTTCCACAGCAGGGTCCTTAAACATACCCATACAACTGCTGCACATGTTTTCACAGTGAGGCAAGTGATGAGCACCCCTGATGCCACTGCAATGCTCCAGCCTGTCAAGGCCTTTCCATCCAGACATTCAGAGAGCATCATGAGTGGCATCAGACAAAGTCTCCATCTTTCTAAGAGGCCCACTGTAGAAGGAACCCTCTGGTGCAAGTAACACCAGTAGGTCAAAAGAAAACAAGTGTGTATTTTAGGTTTAAGCATGAATGTGGGTAACAGTTACTCTGGTCTCTGTTTTAAGATGATGTGCTGAAGCCAGAAGAATATATCTGACTGTTTTGATGCCTTAAGTTTTAGCTTTCTTGTTTTTCAGATTCTGTGCTGCCTAGGGGTGTAGTTCTGAGCCTCACATTAAGTGTCAGTCAGCTCTCTTCACAGAGCAAGCAGACAAAACAAATCCTTTTCCTGCTGAAGACCAAGGACAACTTTCAGGCCCAAAAGCATAAACAACAGTGGACATGAAGGGAGGAACAAGAAGGATGAGACCTCACAACCTGAAGCTGTAATTGGACAATTAAATTTGGTCCAATATGCAAATGGACCAAAACTTACTGAAGTGTGAGACCTCGTGGCTGGTCAGCTCTCTTGTGAGCATTCTTAGTACACCTTGGGTGTAGCCCTGGTCAGGCTCCTGTCCTGCCCAAGATGGATCTTGGAGGCCTTTCAATAAATACCTACATTATACTCTAGCTCTGTCCAGTCTCTGTTTCAGGTCAGCCTTCTTAAGGCATCAGTTTCATATGCCAACATCATCCTAAATTCTCTTTCACCTGCATCATCTCAGCAAAAAGAAAAAGCAAGATCAGGATATGAAGGTAAGCAGCAGATTTGAGCAGGGACAATAACACCTGTGGTGGAACACCTGTGGTGGAACACCTTTGGTGGGTACCTTTCATGCAAGTAGGTGAATAGGCACTGGGGCTGTGCAGGATGTTTTAGCCTCAGCTTCTTGTGCTCCCTGCTCTTGGGAAAACCCTAAAATTTGACATTTTCCTCAAGCCGTCTGTCAGCCTGCACAGATACAGGGAGATGTCTTCTGCTCTCAATGCCCTCACAGGCACTGGAAGGACAGCAGGCTGCTCCAGGCTCATCCCTTCAGAAAGCAGAGGAGCTCTGTAACATACAGGGGTGGTTCTGGCCACCCAGCGCAACACAGGACAGCTCTTGGCAGCCAAGCACTCTCCGGATGTGGGTTCTCACCACCTCCCTTTGCACAGGAAGGCAGCAATACCAGCTTAAAGCAGTTAACCAGTGAGGAGAAGTTGAGGTCAGGCTGATAAAATGGAAGCCAACTGCCTCTGGCAGAAAAACCCTTTAAGATGCAGAAAGCATCTCCTGCTTCCTTGCTAGAAGGCTTGTGAGTGGTGTTGAGGCAACAAGCAGGGCAGGATGCCATCCAATGAGAGCTCAAAAAGTGAAAGACTCTGCAAAGAAGGCAATGTTTAAGCTACCCTCATGCCACTGGGTTAGAGCTCTGGTGGGGAAGTCTCACTCCAACAGGTACACAACAGCAATCAATGAAACCTCTGAGCAGATGGAGATGTCCCCTAGCAGACATGCTCAGCAACCAGAGAAAGGCCATCATCATCTTGCCAGCTTGGGAAAATGGGCTCCAGTACCTGTCCCAAAGCACTCACACAAGAGGTGCAGGATGAGGCTGTTGAGGCTGCAGAAATCATTCCCATATCTTGTGCTTCAGCTGAGTGAATTGTGCTCTAGAGGGCTCATGCTGTGAATCTGCAGGGGAGAAAGTTGGTGCCATCCTCTTGCCCATGACCCTTTGGCTTTGCCCTGAATTTTTGTAAAACCCCTTCTAGAGAACCTGAGGGTTTGCACATCCAAAAGGAGACGGTATTGCTGGGACCCAGGCAGCAGTTGAATTGGAGGCAGAGAAGAGGCAGCTGGAGGGATTACCAATTGTGTAGATCTGTCCAGGACAGAATAAAATGAAAATGCTGACACAAATAATGATGAAACAGGTTCCTCAGGTATAAAGACTGTGCAATTACACTGCACGCAGTATCTTTATTATAAAATTTAAAATATGGTGATACCTTTTAGAGACAAATAGAAGAGAACAAAAAGCTTCAGAAAACCATTGCATTTATCTAACAATATTTGTACATAAAAAAAGTATATGTATGTGTATATACGTGTATATGTGTGTGTATTTGTGTATATGTACACACATGGGCCAGTATAGATATGCATGTTTATGTACATGCCTCTATGTAACACAGATACATATAGATATATCTATATGAATGGGTAGCCATTCACATACATAAAACCAGTCTTTCCAAGTTGAAACAGTAACTGGAATATCAACCCCAGCCACCTGCTCAAGAGCAGTGACCACACTAGCACACCAATTTTCAGTTCAAAAAGTTAAAAATTGTTCAGAAAGTCCACTGCTGGGGATGTGTAACATACTAGTTTTTCCACTCTTCAGCCTTTTTCCTGGTAACAATTTCTCCATCCATTCCTACAGCACTCCTTCATTCCCATAGGGGTTGTTCCTTGACATCCACAGCATCATTTCTAAGCTACAGCTTCAAACCCTTCCATCCAAGAAGCTGCAGGCCCTGGTAGCAGATGGGGAGTCAGGATCATACCTAGATAATAATTCACATTGATTTTACCAAAATACATAGGCAGCATTTATTTCTTGGTTACTTATCCAATTACTTACTAAGCTCTTCTGGGGCTGGAAGCATTGTTCAGATCTGTCAAATGGGAGCCAGGCCCTGGCATAGTACCTTAAACTTGGGCACCATATCCCTTCCAAAGGGCAGGTTCCCACTCCTGCAGCGAGTCCCATCCCTGCTCACAATGCCAACACACTCTGCTGAGACGAGGGAAGGAGTGGCCAAGTGTCCAGGGTTTGGAAGCATAAATAGTTCTTTTCAATACTGAGTCTGAAGGGGACAGAGTATGTTTCTACCTCTCCATGCTGCTCTGGCAGTGTGGGAGTCTGCTGGTAATTTCACAAAGTAAGCAAGGCAGGATATGCTGAGGGAAAGGGAGGATGATATTAAAAAGAAAAACAAAACAAAACAAAACAAAACAAAAAAAACCCACCCAAAACAAAATAAAAAAACCCAACACCAAAAACAACAAAAAAACACCTCTAAAAAGTGAGAACACCAAAAGCAACCACAATAAAAGCAAAACCAAGCGGCTGCTTCCACTTTTCATGTCCTAAAAGGTTGCTCAAACAGTCCATGACTGTGGATGCCCAGTTAAGGATTTCTCCATTTTAGGTCACCTGTCCAGGGTGATAGTTTTGGACTTGTAGTTCTAAAAGACAGTGCCAACAGAAGACAACTGTGAGGACTTTGTGTGCAGAGAGGAGTGCTTGTCCAGGCTGCGCCCACTGAAAGCCCTGTAGCCTTTGCAGTTTGACAGAGAACATGCAGATTTTTTGAACGCGTCAAGGAGATGCTTCTTGAACTTCTCACCCACAAAAGCATAGATGACCGGGTTGAGGCAGCAGTGGACAAAGGAGAGTGCTTCAGTCAGCTCCATGGCTAGGTCTAGCCTTTGGCTTATCTGGCAGTCGTCGATGACAGACATGTTCCTCAGAGAGTCCAAAAACAGCACAATGTTGATGGGGGTCCAGGAGAGAAAGAAGACAATGACAACAATAAAAATCAGTTTTATTGCTTTGTACTTGTTCTTGGTATGGCACTTCTGTAGGTTTTTCAAGATGCTGTGATAGCAGAAAATGAGGACAACAACAGGGATTAGCCACCCCAGGATGTTGACTTCAAAATTACTGAAAGTCTTCCAGCCATTGTTGCCACCAGGATAGTGAGGGATGCACTTAATCTGGTTATTGTAATTCACTTCCTGGAAAAAAAGTAAGTCTGGCACTGATGCTAAAATGGCAACTGCCCAAACGACAAGACTGGTGATAAACCCAATGGCAGTTGTCCGAATCCCTTGAACATGGAGGGAGTGGACTATGGCCAAGTACCTGTCAATGCTCATGATGGTTATGAAGAAGACATTGCTGTAGAAACCAATGAAGTAAACTGAGCTGATGATTTTACACAGTGCATTTCCAAAAGTCCACTGGCTCACAACGGAGTAATGAACCAAGAAGGGCAGGGAGAATACCAAGAGGAGGTCAGAGACAGTCAGATTCAGCAGATACACATCAGTCATGGTCTTGATTTTCATGAAGACTGTCAGAATCCAAAGAACCAAAGCATTTCCCATGAGGCCAGTCACAAACAGTAGGGAGTACAGCACTGGAAATAAGGTAGATGCAAATGCTGGAATACTTTCAGGATGACAGATGATGTGCAGTTCTGAGTAGTCAAAGGCATATTCATAGGCTGCAGAGGAGTTAGGTGTTGGTGATGTGTAACTCACCTGTTCAAGGACAATGAAATTCATATGAGCCAAATCCCACATTAGTAGATATACCAGGCAAGAGTCAGCTCACACCAAGCTGCACGAGGACAAAACAGATGTGCCACAGCTGTGGTATATGATGCAAATGAGGAATGAACATGAGTGGCTGGCCATCCCCTGCAAGACCCAGGATGAGATCCTTGCATCACAGGAGCAGAGGAGATCAAGGAAAATGCAGCTGTGCTGGTAGAGGTTACCAGCATCCTCCTGCTGGCTCCATGTGGGGCCCATGGCCCATGCCCGAGTCCAGGTGGGGTACTGAGGCCAGAGACAGGGAGCACCCTCAAACCAGCAATGACATGGGCAGGTCCAGGAGGCTGAGAGCCCCTGATATGGGTTTTGGGGTCCTGTTTTATGTTTCTTTCTGAAAGAAGAAAGGGAGCAGGGCCCAGGGAGAAACTGACACATTAACACTCATCTCCTAAAAGCTTTGTTTCCAGTTAGGTGACTGCCAGGAATGGGATATACCAGCGGCAGTGGCATGCCTTCTTCCTGCTCACCAGCCCCTTGCAGCTCTCCCACCCCCCAGCAGCAGCCACCACATCCCTGGGCAGTACCTGTGACAGCAAACAATTAAAGAAGATGGATAGCAGCATCCTTGTCAGGATGTCCTCCACAGGACACTCCAACCCCTGCCCTCAAGGATAGTCTTCTTCCACAAGCACAGTCTCATCAGCTAAAGATATTTCACCCTGTGATTTGGTTTCTTTCCAGAGAACAACAATTGCACTGATTTCTTCTAAACACCCATCATCTCCACCAGTACTGTGTCCCCATAGGAAAAACTGGACCTCTAAGATGTGCTACTGGCCCCAGCTTGCAGGACAGCAGCCTGGCAGGAAGTAACTCACCAATATGTCCTCAGTGCCATCGCTGCCCAGGAGGTATGTGGAATTCTGCTCCATAATCCAACACTGCGTCTGAAAGAGTGTAAAATCTGTCTTTATATCATGTATTTTTGAGAAAGCAGGCCTTATATATACACCTTAGCATATACATAGGCAATATTTACCTCAGCTTATGCTGCAATGCCAAGTCGCAGATAAGGTCCTTCCTATAGGAGGGCACAATCCTAAAATAGCTTTTCCTCTGTGTGACCATGTTATATTAAAGACGTATGAAACCCCAAGCCAGTGAGTTCAGCCTCTGTACTTAACACCTACAGAACGGAAATGTCAGCTTTATCTTCTGTATGATCACAAAGTTTTCATTTTGAGCACTTACATTCTTCAGTGGAAGAGACCTGCAATTTCCTCCACGTCTTTGAAGTGTTCCTGTCTCCCACCTCTCCCACCTGCATGCCCTGTCCCACCTGCTGCCCCTGCTCTGCAGTTCTGATGTCTAGGAGAAGGAAAGGTGTCTCTCCTCTGCTCTAAGGACTTTTGGTGAAGATGGCTGAGGGTGGTGGTCCAGTGCTCCCAATAGCCAGTGATGGCAAAGGGCCCCATGTTTGCTTTAACATTTCATTTTTCTTTGGAAGGCACCTTCCTCCTGCACCCACCCCAGCATAGACAGGAATACCTAAGGGAAATGATCATACTATCATAGCCATTTAGGTTGGAAAAGGCATTTAAGATCATTAAGTCCAACTGTAATCCTAACACTGGCAAGTACATTTGAACCTTTCTTCCCAGAACATGCACACTGCAGGATGCTCTCACAGACTAACACCGAAATAAAGCCCTGAACAGCACTGAATTCCCACCAGCTCTAACACATACCTACTGTGACCTCATTCAGACTCAACACAGCTTCCACCCCACAGCCATCCATCTTCCCCACAACATAAAATACATGGGAAAGAGCAGCCCTACTGGGCAACAGGCGACATTTGAAGTGTGTGTTATCTCCTTAAATACTACTTCTCCTCACTAGAGCCTGGTGTCATTACTGAAATTCCGGCAAGTCACATCACCTTTTTTCATTTTTGAAGAAACAGCACCTCACTGGGCATCAGTCCGTAGATGTGCTGCTAGAGATCTCCATGTGGAATGGTCTGTTGTCTTTCTCAAACCCTTTGGATGTCCACCTTCACCCACCATTGCTCCAAAGGCAGAGGGATAAATTTCTGGGAACCAAGAAAATCTGTAACTATAGCATGTGTGGCAGTGGATGGCTTTCCTTGGCCGTGGTGGGCAGTGTGACATTAGGGGAAAGTTTTATGTCTGAGTCAAGCCATGACAGACAAGCTCTGCTGCCTATTAACTCTTAAAATACCTGAAACTAGGAACTAAAACCAGAAACAAAGTCTTCTGTTACTGGCAGTGTTACTGGCAGTTGCTGGCAGTGTTGAAGTTTGATCTCCACTGCCCTTACACGGGTTTAAAATGGCATTCACAACTCTGTTGGTTCTAAAGTGGCAAAGAATACAACCAGGAATTATTCAATGTGGAAAAAGATGTGTCCACCAAATGGGAATTTGGCAGTTCCGTGCTTCTCATCTTTAACCTTCTAAATAGAGATGACAGGCTAACCAGAGCACAAGGACAGTGACATGAAGGGACGCGGCTCCCTCTGCTGGGCATTCCTGCAGAACTGAGGCACGTCCCTGCAGAGATGGGTGTGATCAGCGGTGCATTCATCATGAGGCTTATGTTAAGGATGAAAACGCTTCCACAGCAAGATAAGAACCTGGAGAATGCTGTTGCTGCCAGGGTTTCATGCTGGATGAGCTCTTTCTTGGGATGCATGCCATTCGGCCAATATTGTTGCAGCCCCTTTTGCTTCGGAAAACTACGAAAATGTCAATTGTTGCTCCACCCAAAGATGTGGAGGGAGAAGATAGGATCTAGCCACACCATCCAAAGCTCCATATGGAAACATTTCAAATGCATCACTTGAGTTTTTCAGCCTTACTAGAGTTATGCTTACTCCTCTAAACAATCTACTTACCCAGCCCCATTAGAACAGCCAGAAACATGCCAAAATAGCCAAAGGGGCTTTTCTAAAATGACCCGTCTATCCCAGACAGCTTCCTTATATAATCAATTGGATAACAGATGATGATGCATTGGGTTTACATGGAAAGGTCTTGGTAACAAGGGGGCTGCAGGGCTGCCTTATATGAGAGGATGCCAGAATCTGCCCCTGTGGTGGTAGCAGCCAGTTCCAGCCAGCTTCAAGATGGCCCTGCTGCTGGCCAAAGCTGAGCCTATTGGTGATATTGGTAGCGCCTCTGAGGTTCAGAAACACAGTGCAACAGCAGCTGTGAGAGAGTGAGAATATGAGAGAAATGCCCTGCAGAGTCCACAGCCAGTGAAGATGGAGAAGAAGGAGCTCCAGGCAGTGGACCAGAGATTCCCATGCATGCATGTTGTCCCTGTGTTAGTGCACAGTGGAGCAAGATGTGAGGTAGGGAAAGAAGCACCAGGAGGGAAGGGGACAAGCTGATCTTCTTTTACATGAGTCAGCAGGCAAAGTCAGTTAATGAAATAAAAGGCAGTCACTCACCCAAGGAGGGAACTGCTTAACAAGAGAGGAGCTTGCCAAAGGGAAGAGGGAGTCCATAATGAAGGGCTTTTGCTAGCCTGTGTGTTACATTTTCCAGAGAAGTACGTTCTCTCTTTCTTCAGGGGCTGCCACAAGACAAAGCGAGCACAGGAGAGGAAGTGGTTTGTGCATAATGGCTACTGCTGCACACGGGGTTTTCCTTCTAGGAACACCTGAAGCGTGACGTTCTGGACACGTCATTCCTTACTTGGTCAAGGCATGGCAAGCAGGCAATTCTTAGAAAAGCAGGTTGCCAAAGCTATAACTTGCTCCTCCCAGCTCCTCCACTTTTGTTGTTGATAAGCAGTGTCTGGCTCTGCAGGCACAGCAAAGCCACAGTCTCAGGGCTGGCACAGGTCTAATATTGAAACATTTCATTTTGGTGCCTCACTTCTTCAATGCTCTGGAAAGCCAGCCTTCCTCTGCTCTGGGCCCAGGATGTGGATGAGCAAGTGGAAACACTAGCGATAGCGGTAAGGACCTGTCAGTGCGCATCTCAGGTTTCTGAACAACACAGTATCCATAGGAAGCTGGTTTTGTGGGAGAGTGGGAGGTGTGAACTGAGGGAAGACATAAAAGCTGTCAGTTGTGAACTGACCCTTCCCACTGCCCATGTCTGACAGAGCGAGCTGGGGCTCAGCTGCTGGATACAGCACACAGCGCTGGAATGTGGAGTACAGTTGCTGGAGTACAATTCTGGTGCCCCAACTTCAGGCCATGGAACTGTTAGAGAAAGTCCAGATGAGGCCACAAAGTTGATCAGAGGACTGGAGCACCTGCTCTATGAAGACAGGCTGAGAGCATCGGGGCTGTTTAGCCTGGAGAAGAAAAGGTTGTGTGGAGATCCCATAGCAGCCTTCCAGTATCTGGAGGGCGCCTACAGGGAAGCCAGAGAGAGACTCTTCATCAGGAACTGCAGTGATAGGACAGGGAGTAGTGGGCATAAATTGAAAGAGAGGAAATTTAGGTTAGACATTAGGAAGAATTTTTTTTTTTTTTTTTTTTTTTTTTTTTTTTTTTTTTTTTTTTTTTTTTTTTTTTTTTTTTCTGTGAGGGTGGCAAGACACTGGAACAGGTTGTCCAGAGAAGCTGTCGATGTCCTACCCCTGGCAGTGTTCCAGCCACACTGGATGGAGCCTTGAGCAATGTGTTCTAGCGAGAGGTGTCCCTCCCCGTGGCGGAGGGACTGGGCCTAGATGAACTTCAAAGATCCACTTCAACCCCTTAACGTTCTACGATTCTATGTAGAACGTCCAAAAGCCGTGACAAACACGCGATCCAGGGGCAGAGGCGGCTGGAGGGGAGCCGGCTGCGGGCCACTATCCGCCCCTTGCCCCCGGCACCATTCCCGGCCGGCGCAGCAGCGCCAGGCCGCGGCGGGCGAAGGGTTACGGGAGCCGCATGCGCCGGGCGGGGCGGTGCTCCGGAGCTCCGGTGCTCGGGGCGGGGCTGTGCCGGCTCGGGGCTGGGCCTCGCCGCCGCCCGCCGCGCTCTGGGGCTGCGGGCGGCGCTGGGATGCCGGGCCGGGAGACGGAGGTACGGCCGCGCCGGGCCAGGCCGGGCCCTCCTCGCTCGTTGTGCCGAGGAGAGCCCGGGGGCAGCGCCCCGGTGGGAGGTGAGGGGGCCTCGCCGCGCCCCCTGCGCCCCTTACGCTCCTGCTGTCGTGTTCCGCGGCCTCGGGGCAGCGGGGGGACGGGGAGACGGGGCCGGCCCCGTGACGATGGGTCCGGGCGGACCTCGGGAGAACCACTCCACTGACTGCGGGAGTGTGCCCCACACTGCTTCCAATCTGTCCGTGCTTTCTAATCTGTCGTGATTCTGCAGCGCCGAGGGGCGCAGAAACTCGTTCTCTATTGGCAAATACCGTTATATGTTTATAATAATAAAAAACGCTCATGAAGCACCAAAAAAATCTTCACCCTGCCGTGGGCTTTATGCCTCCTGCGTTATTATTATTTCCCGAGGGGTGCCGGCAAGCGGCAGCCGCTGTGGGTCGATAGCAAAGGCAGCCTCAGCTGAGCAGGCCGTGCAGCGCTCCGAGTGCCTTCGGGCGGGTTTGGGGCTGGGGAGCGCTCCCCGCCGGGGCCCGGGGGCCTTGGTGTGCAGGGTGCGAGGGAAGGGTTGGAGAGGCTGCCAGCGGACCGAGGTGGGTGGGACTGCGGCAAAGGTACAGGTAGGTAGGTGGTGGGAAGGGGACACCGACTTCCTTTGCCGTGGCAAAGGGTAGCCAAATGGCTGCTAGTAACGTTTGATGTTCAGAAAACTCTTTCCAACCGTCGGATTTCAAGGAGATTCTGGAACAGTCTCCCAGGAAAAGCAGAGGGACCAAAAACCGCAAATAAAACTTGATCAGCCTCAGAAAAGGTCTGGAAAAGCTTCCTGTGCCCTAAGCAGCTGTCCTTAGCATCTGGGGTCAGCTCACCTTCCTTTCCATAACATGCAGCGTATCAGCTGAAATATTTCCTTTTGTACCATTCTTAATTAAATGGCCATTTAAAGTTCTATTCTTCCTCTTCCAGATGCATCCAGTCCTAAAGGCCTTTGTGTGTGGCTCCATCAGTGGCACTTGTTCCACGCTCCTCTTCCAACCCCTTGACCTGCTGAAAACCCGCCTGCAAACTCTACAGCCTGCTGTGAATAGGTGAGAGGAGTGGGATGTGTCTGCGTGGGGGGCCTGGAGGTGCTCTGCCATAGGGAGAGTTCAGAATTGTAATTTGGGAAATCAGTCTTTCCAAAAGAGGGGGTATGTTTTTATATTACAGAGAAGGATTGTTATTTTGCTCCAGAAGAGCAAAAATCTCTGTGGTTGTTACTGCTACTGGAATAACTTGTAACCTCTGAAAGACTGGTGTTTGCTGGGGTGGCTACCATGCAGTTTCATGGGGTATCCTCTGCCTGAGAAAAAAACTGTATGGTTGTCCTGAGATATTTTTTCATGTGTGCAGCTTGGTGTAGTCAGCCTACATTCTGCTGCTGCTAACAAAGGGAATGAGCTACTAAAAAAATGCTAATGGGTGTTACAAGTTGTGAGGTACAGAAGGTGATGGAGAAGCCCTGGAAAGAGCGACCAAGAAAAGCAGACTGATATGAGGAAGAGCACCTTGGAGGTGCTGAGTTAGTGCACAGAGATATGAGTGAAAGGGGTGGCTGTGAAGTACGTCTGCCAAGGAGCAGAAGCTCCTGTTCACTTCCTGTCTTGTCTTTCTTTCAGGTCTGGTCGTGCTGGGATGGTAACTCTGCTCTTTAGGGTTGTTCGTACTGAGAGTATTCTGGGGCTCTGGAAAGGTGTTTCTCCAGTAAGTGGCTGGTTTAACTCTGGCTTGTAAACATAAGTAGATAAATAAACTTACTGTTTATTGCTAATTATGTCTGCCTGAATTTAAATAGCCAACTCTTGGACAATTATGAGTGAAACCACATGATTTAGATTACATCCTATTTTAAGGAGTTGATGTTGTGAATTTCACTGATTTGGTTATGGCAGTCCTGAGCAGCTGAACACTTAAATACTTTGCAAATGTGGCATGGCAACTGCAGGAACTTCATTTTGGTTTGGAATATCTTGTTCCTAGAAAACTGCTATTGAGGAATGCATTAAATCCTGGCATCATTTGAATCATTTGTCTGTCAGTGCCAAAACGATTTCTACCTTATCTTCTTTCCTCGGCATGTTAGCTTTAGTGATATTTTTGTCTTCTGCAAAGCTTCCTGTCAAGTTGAACAGTGTCAGGAATGTTCTGTAGTATATTTTGTCTTATGTAAGCTTTTTCTTTCTTCATCTGTTTCTGTTTCTCCTGAAGTCCTTTGCAAGATGTATTCCTGGGGTTGGGATTTACTTCAGCACTTTGTACATGATGAAGCAAAAGCTCCTTGTGGACCGTTCACCCACAGCCCTGGAGAATGTCTTTCTGGGTGCCACTGCTCGTGCAGTTTCTGGGATTTGCATGTTGCCAGTGACTGTAGTGAAGACCCGATATGAGGTATGACTTTCCAATTGGTCCCCTCTTAATGATGTCACACACCTTCCATGCGATGCCAAACAAATCCTTCTGCCTGGAGAAGGTTGCTGCCACTTGGGTACAGCCAGGAATGTAGTCCTGGTTTCATCTCAGTTCACACATTGTGCAGGAAATGGTACTTAGGCAAGAAGATGAAATAGAAACTCACACTAAGATTTCAGTTGTGTACAATGTTTGTGTAGCATCTTTCATATGTTAGCTTCCTGAAGATTCTTTTAAAGGCCAAGGTAGGTGAAACCCAGTTTTTGCCTTGGGTTGTCCTCTGTGTTGCCACCTTGGGCATCACATTAGGTTCACACTGTCATTTGTTTGGATATTACATCCTCAGGGTATGTGTAGGGCTCCTCGACCTGTGCCTGGCACAGGATGACTGACCTTTGTCTGCCTTGCAGAGTGGAAGATTTGGCTATGGGAGTGTCTATGGAGCCCTGAAGAATATCTATCAGACCGAAGGGGTTCGTGGCATGTTCAGTGGGCTCACGGCAACGCTGCTGCGGGATGCGCCCTTCTCTGGCATCTACCTGATGTTCTACACACAGACCAAAAGCCTCACACCTCAGGGTGAGGCTGAATGTTGGAGGCTGGAGTGGAAAATACTCCTCAGATCTTGCCCTGCAGCTGACAGCCTGCATGCTCTGCTTGTTGCCCTCCACCTCAGAAGTTAAATTAATCTCCTGTTGGGTGTTGGGTCTCACACTCACATTTGCCTGTGGGGAACTGTAGACCTGTAGTTGAGGTCAGTGCAGAAATGGAGACTGGCCCTAAACTGATTGATCATGAAGACTGGTGCATAAGTGGGTTAGTGAACAGTTGAAGGACAGGATGTCTTAAGCACTGCTTGCTGCTTCTGCTTGTCTTGCATACTGCTCAGTTTCCACTAAACTGGGTCTTCTCTGATATTGGAACTCACTGGGGCAACTTTTGTACAATTTTTTCTTTTCTGATTTTCTGTCAAATTCAGTTCCCCAGCATGTGAGGCTTTTCAATAATGCTAACTTTTGACTAGTAGCCACTTTTTCCCTTGAAAGGTTTCTCTAGCTGCATAGATTTTAACTTCTCTTAGGCTCTGATATTGATTGAATCATTCAGTAGCTTTCACTTTGTCACGCAGCATGAGTGTTCCTGGCCTGAATGGTGTCTGAGTGCATTCCCTTTGCTCTTTTGCAGACCAGCTGGATCCAGTGCTCGTGCCCTTGCTGAATTTTGGCTGTGGGATCTTTGCGGGAATCTTGGCCTCTCTGGCAACACAGCCTGCTGATGTCATCAAAACACACATGCAGCTGTCACCCCAAAAGTACCCCAGGACAAGCCAGGCCATTGCCTTTATCTACAGGGTAGGTGAATCCCTTCTGACATGCACAACCACGCCCTTAATTCTGCTCAAAGCACAGCTATGCTGGGGAAGTTGTTGCCTGTTAAAGGAGGTGAACAAGTGTCAGTGCTTCATCTGCTCTTGCAGTTGGACAAGTCAGTGTCGGCATTTTCAAGATGATGAAGGGGGTCATGCTGTGCTGGACCTAGACTATAGTGTACAGTGTGAAATGCTGGTTTCAGATACAAACCAGCTACAAAATAATTCTTTGTTCTTTAGACATCAGAAGAGAAATAAACGCCCAGGTCTTTATCCCAGGAATGGTATTGAGAAGTAGTCAAAGCCCACCTTTCCCTTCCTGCTGTCAGAAGGGCGGATCTTGGCAGATTCACTCTGTTTCCATATTGAACTCTATTCCTAAGCAGTACTCTGTTTATTTGTGTATGCATTTTATATACCTTTTTTTTCTAATTTTTTTTTCTTAGAAATCTCAGGTTTTTACAGAACAGCTAAGATACTTTTGTAAATATGAAGCTCTGAAACAAAGACTAGTCATTTTCCTGTCGTGTCTGGAAATGGTTACCCTTGCCTTCTCTTTGCTGGACTTGGGTGTGGCTTTCCTCATCTATCTCCTGGTCTCCATCCTGGCCTTCCTTTTTCCACTCACTGCTCTTCCTGCTTTCCTGGGTAGCCCTGCAATAGTACAGTGCTGCAGGTTCTTCCTAAACGCTATTTAAGCCCAGGTCTTTCAGAGACTGATCTGGGTCTGAGCTGAAATACATCCTGTGCTCTTCCATGCAATAAATGATGACAAATTAAAACCCTCTAGGCAGAGTGGGATGAATTGCTGTTTATCTCCTTTTGCAGGACTTTGGGCTGGTTGGCTTTTTCCGAGGCAGTGTACCCCGAGTCCTCAGGCGCACTCTGATGGCAGCAATGGCATGGACGGTGTATGAACAGATGATGGAAAAAATGGGCTTGAAGTCCTGACTGAGCTGCACGAGAAAGGACCAGCTTCACTCCTTCTCCCACTTGCTGTGACCAACTGGCACTGAGAAGTTCCCAGTTCCACAGAGGAATAAGCCTTCCTCAGCCAGGAGGAAGAAGGCCCTTCTGAGACAGGGGATTAGGCCTTTTGGCAAGTAGAGGAAAGGAAGGATTGGATCTTTGCATTGTTTGATCAATGCATTCCAGAAGGACTGCACCTGCAGACTGCCATGGGAAATGTTTTCACAGCCTGGTAACTATGCTGAGAAGCCCTTTTTAAAAGTTACTCTGTACTCACCACCTTTATGCAGTGAGACAGTATTAGAGCAAAAGTGTTTGAGGAGAAAACAGTGATGGCAGAATCTGCCAGCCTGTTCCTTGCTGGCGTGGCCAAAAAGGCCACAGTGACCACCATCTGATACAGATCCTCCTTCCTCTCATTTATTCTCACAGGGGAACAGTAGGCCCTGGTGGGAAACTGGATGTGTCTCATAATGCTTATGTTGCAGCAGTGGGTGGAAGAGAAATGAAGTGCAGAGGAAAAGCTACAGACATGGTCTCTGCCATCGCTTTTGTACTGTGGGTGATCGCAGAGAGTAACTGGAACTGCCCTGCTGTGTGTTATTATGTGATTGAGCATCTTAACACTCTTGAAATGTCCTTCTGCCTCTACAGCAGAGTTTGCACAGGAATTAAGAAGCATAAGGCACTTTAGAATTGATTGCTACCAAAGTTCTACTCATTTTTTGAAAAAAAAAAAATTGCTGCTGGTCTAACCATAGCAGGAATACTCAAGTGGGTTTTGTTGGGTTTTTTTATGCAGTTGTCATAGAAGCTTATTTGCTTCCTATTCCTTATTTGTTAATCCCTCAACAGCAGCTTCAGTGTGAAGTGGTCCTTAGATGTAGCTTTTAGGGCTATGGCTCATAATCCATAAATGTCTAGTGGAAACAGATATAGATACTGGCACTTCATGTCTCCCTTAAAAACATTGCTGATTGCATGTGGATTATGTTTTGGTTTGGAAAGAAGGTTGCTATTTCTGTAAGCTTTCTCCAGAGTTTGAGCCCTATGGGTGCTTGGTAGTGACCTTTAATTCCTTTAGGGTTCCACACAGACCCTTCACATTTTCCTGGCTGATCCTTTTCTCTTATCACGTAGTCCATGTTTGAGTATGCCCGAGTTTGAATACACTTTTCATCCTCTGTGCCTTCTTACTCTTTCCTACTGTGTCACTCAGACCTCAAGTGTGTGCCAGGTACAGCCTGCTCCCCTCCTCACTTGTGCCTCTGTGATGGGTTGGGTCCCTTGCAGCTTTGTTAGCATAGCCATGGAGCTGGTGTGGAAGTGTGCATCCTGTTCTATAGTGTGCCTTGCAGAAAACCTAGCTTTGACTTTTATTTTCTTAAGTATCTAGGGATATTGCAATTCATTTTAGAACCAGAGCACCTGTCTCTAGATATGAAGATACAACAGTGTAGCTGTATGAACCACCAGTGCTACCTACCTGTTGTTCATAAATTTTAGAGTGTATTTTGGACAATCACTGCCTGCCCAGACAACTTCCCGAGTGCAAGAGCAGAGGGGATGTGGGTTGTTAAAGGTGTTCTTTACCAGATTCCAACTCCAAGAAGGCTTGCTGACTGATGTAAAAGTTGAGTGAAGTGTAAGAAGACAGGCTGGAGGCTTGGAAAGTGCTGCCTGTTTTCAGACTCAGCCCATCTGTGAGGGGAGGCTGGTGTTCTGCAGTTCAGCAGTCTCCAAGAATGGTTCTGTGTGCACATCTACATGTTAGCAGTGGAGCACTGCATCAAATCAGGCATATGGCACATTATTTGCTAAATCCTAAGCGGGAACACCTGTTCCTTTCTTTTGCTGTTCCTTCTGCCCTTAGTGACCAGAACTTGTGAGAGTGCATGAAACCATGGTAACTGCACATCCTGCTTGTTTGCTATCCTGAGCAAACACAGAGAGCTATGACACAGAGAGCTGGAGAACCAAGTCTAGCATTGCTGACCTGGTGGAATAAGGTGGCAATTGGATGAGATACCTCATTTGTCCTTTATTCCCCTATGTATGGGATCAAACCAGCATTGTGCTGGGAGCCTGAAATTGTTTGGGGCTTTATAAATCTTGTGTCTGAGTTGGATCTGTTGATCATCCTGGGCTGTGGTAGCCAAGGGCAGTGTGTGGGGTCACCAGCAAGGTGCTTCACACATATTTTGTTCCTGATTTAGCAATGGCAAAGCAATGTGCAACCTGTTCTGGCAGAAGCTCTTAAAAATGAGGCAGGCAAGCAAAGAATGCGAGGTAATCTGGAATTAAGTAAGGTCCTCATCAGAAGCCTGAATTTCAGGAACACTTTGGTAGCTTTTATGTCCCTGTACTCCTGCCTGGTCAAGTAACAAAGGAAGAAGTAGAGAATTTATTCCCATGTGCTAATGTTTTAAGGTCTACTGTGGGGTTGTTTGTTTGTTTGTTTGTTTGTTTGTTTGTTTGTTTGTTTTAAATCTGGAATCAGGCCTAAAGCAGTGTTAGCTTTTTCTTTGGGAAAGTTTTTCCATTCTGCTTTGGTATTTGTTATTGGAGTAGAGTGAAAAATTACATGGTTTTTGGCTTGTGGATTAACCTGGGCTCCTCTGAGTTTAAGAAATAAAAAATCTAAACTGCACTGTGTTTCATCTACCATTGGTGCTGCAAATCCAAGAGCTTATCTACCTGTGAGTTGCGGAGAATGAATTCTGGTGGTGCAAGCTTGTTTGTTTCTCTTTGTTATTTCTTTTGTCAGATGTCATAGAGGGCGGAAGGGAAAGCCTGAAGTTCTGCTTCACTCTCTTCTGAAACTTCTATCACATGGTCAGACATAAGACTATTTCTCAGCTCTGATCCTTACTGTCCTTTACTCTTTCCCCCCTCTTCAAAAACATTCTGTTTCTCAAGTGGTTTATTGAAGTTACTCCTTGATAGTTATAGCAAGTCAAGACAATCAAGTGCATGGACTTAAAGTTTAGATGTATTCCTCTTGAGGTTTAATGCTTCTACTTAACAACATATTGCCACTGTACAGCCTAAAGGTAAAGTAAATCAAATAGAAGATCTGGACAGAGGTGCTTAATCACCTACCTGCATCATGCCAGCAATTCAACACTAACAGTCTTGTCAGATAATAATTTCCAAAGCCATCTTAGCTTGGATTCCAGAGACAGTGGTGTGCTCCCTCTGTGCACGTCAGGATGGCAGTTGGATCCCTCTTGGACTGACCTCTGCTGCTGGCAATGCACTGTTAGTGATCGTGCACTGTCTCTGCTTGCCCCTGCAGCTGTGGCTGAGAACACAGCTGGCTGGCATGTTGAGGCAGGCACTGTTCAAGTGAGTTGTAAGGACACAAGAGAAATAGTCTGATTATTCATGCTTTAGAAACTTTATGTTTCCACTCTTCCTGTGTGATGATTTTTTTTTTTTTTTCTCTCAATGTCTTAAACAGAACTGGAGCTTTGGAACATTGCATAGCTTTAGGTATTGTGAGTGCTTATGTGTCTATATAAAATATTTATGTGAAAAGGTGTATTGTATGTTTCTATTAAAAACTGGTTGCTAAAATGAAGGATGAAATGTCTTCAGTGTCTGTTTAAAAAAAACCAAACCAGCCCCAAACTGATTAAATGCACAAGGGATTGGATGGAATAGAGGCTTAAGAAGGCAAAGGACTTTCCCAATAGGACAGGACTGTTGCATGTGTTCAGAGCCCTAAAAGGCAACGAATATTCACTTTTTCTGTGGTGTATAATATGCACAGGTTGTGCTAGTACAACCTAAATCAACTTTGCTTAAATGGAAAAATCACACAGCATTGGGGAATGTTGTGTTTTACACAGCTGCTTCTGCCTGCCTGCTGTGTGTAAAAACAGATGGCTGTTGAATCCCTGTACTAGCTGAATCCCCCTGGGCCAAATCCATACAGGCCCAGGAGTACCCAGAGATGTGAGAATTGAATTAGAACCTTCAGAAAATCTAAAATACATAAATCCACACAGAAATGAAGTAGAAATACAAGTCTAGCCTTAAATAAAGGACAGTGGGATTTTAAGCTCTCTGGGAAGAAACTGTTTTTAGTCTCCTGCTGATCAGGTTTTTGCTATTCAGGCAGTCTGACCTCAGCAGGGCACCACAAATTGTGCCTGGGACACAGTTGTCTCCTGCAGGGCACAATGAAAGGGGATGCTGGATTGCTGGGATCTCCTCTTGCTGTCACAGTATGGTCCTGGGATTCAGTAGCAGGCAGGTTGTGCTAAGCAAAAGGTTGTTGATACTGAGATGTGCATCTTCCAGATGTGAAGATCCCAAGCCTCTTCTCTTTTCTTGCTTAGATGACACATTCTCACATGGAGCAATTTTCATGGAGGGTTATCTGTGTGTAACAGACCCTACCAGACAGTGCAGCCTTATGCCAGCTGAACCTGAATTGCTTGTGCAGGTTCCTGATAGCAAATTAGGCCTGGGATAGTGCCTGCTCCTGCACACAGGGCTCCCCTGAGCTCTCCTGCTGCCTTGGAGAACCAGCTCCTGTGTAGTGGGTGTTGCTGTCCACGCTGCTGACAGCTGCCCCAGCTGTGAGAAGAGATAGCTGACAAGCTGCCTAACCCTTCTGGGTGGTAGACAGTGGGGAAGATTGAAAGTTTAAAGGCACTATGGTTTTAACAAAATATTGAGTTACAGGTTTTCCATTCACATTAAAATGGGCAAACAGTTTGCTTGCTTTTTTAGTTTTTAAATTAAATGAGTTGTGTGCCATACATAAGCACTGACACCAGAACTGAGCAGAAAAGATTCCTCATCCCACACAGACACGTATATATGTGTACTTTTGCAAAGTGCTCCATGTGGAGCTCTTCAATAAGCTTATCCCTTCTGGATTTGGTCCTTATTTCAAAATAGCAAGCTGATTTTCTTCATTGCAGTTTCTTAATTTGTGATTTTATCACTGTAAAATGCTCTAGGAGTTTTTATTATAATGCATTGAGGAGTTTTAGTAAAAATGACAAAATCCCAGTAAGAGGTTAAAATGAGATCTCTGCAAGTTTTGTAACAGGTGTTAGGCAATTCTAACTTCGTAAAACTAGAAACAAGAAGGGAAGAGATTTGCCAAAGTATGTCTTCCCAAAACATGCAAGAAGTGATAACAAACCTCTGAAACACAAGCCAAGATGGAATTTATAGGGAAGCACAGTAACACTAGTGCAGTTTCACTGAAAGGGGGTCGATCTTCATAGTTCTTCTTTGCCTTCTCCAGGGGTGCCACACCATCTCTTGGATGACACCCACTGTGATGTTTGGTGGGGAAGATACTGCCTGAAAGGCTTTCTGCCCGAGCCTCTTCCCCAGACACACAACCCAACCCCTTCATTGCAGGAGCTGTTGTGGCAGCACAAATGCCTCCTCTGCAGCCCTGTGAGGAGCCCTCCCTCCCAGCACTGGGGGTCCTGGTACAGCCCCTTGCTCTGCCGGGCTTCTGGCAAGGGCTGCTGCTCCCTGCTGCAGCCTGGGCTGGCTCTCTGGGAGATGCTCTTCCTGGGGCTTTGTGACCAGCCCAGGCACCTGCTCAAGGTCCTCAATGCAGCACCCAAGGGCTGGTGGTAGCTCCGTGATGCTTCTCTCTCTGCACCTGCAGGCCCCGAGTCTCCTTGGCTCTGCAGGAGCACCAGTGGCTCAAAGCTCCCTTCCCTGGCTTTGCTCTCTGCAGGGCAACGCTACTCCTGGGGGCTGCCAGCAGCTCTGTAATTGTGTAACAAGATCAGTGTGGACTTTGGACCAGGGAAACCTTGTCTAAAACAGCGATAAGATAGATACACTTTCACCTGAGGGACACGGCCATTAGTAACAGGTCTAGTCTAAACTGTCTCAGCACACAGATAAAAAATAAAGACAAGCTTTCAGGTTATTTAAAGAAATAATTAGAAATACCTTATTTTCAGGCTTCATCACCACTTTTCCAAACCCTCTCATGGGCTGTGGGTGTCATGGTCTACTAGAAAGGGCCCATAAGTGTAACAATAAAAAATAAATTAAGTATTAGTGATGCCAGAGGAGTCTATAATTCTTACCAGTAGCACTCTTTTGATAACATAATATTTACTGCAATATTCAATACTTAATTTCCAGTCATTATGTTCAAATACATTTTTAATACAGATGGGTTTCAATTGTGCAGAAGAGCTCTCCAGACGAAATCCATTACCCACAGCATGGTGACATCACCATCACCTCTCCTCTTCCTTCCCAAGCTAATATTCACACTGGTCCTGTCTCCTCAGGAGAGGCACGGTTTGTACAGAGCCCCATCAGGGCAGCTCTCACCATCCATCCACAGTGCACTGACCCAAGTGCCACAGATGTCTGTAATCTCTCAGGCAATAATAGTTCACGCTCGGGCTGAGAGCTCACTAACATGCTGCTGTTTCATTTTACCTACTTTGTCACCACCCCGTGGCAAATGTTTGAATTACTCTCTTAAAGAATATATTCTAAAGCTGATTTGGTAATCTTGCTAATTAACACCACCTAATTAACACAAGCACGAAAAAGAAAAAGAAGAATAGAGAGCCATTTTCCAGGAGACAAAGAATGTACCTGAGATGATGATGTAACCTGCTACTTAAGCAATTCTCCCCCAGAGTAACTCAGGGCTCAGACATCGAAAAGGGGCTGTCTGGAGAGTCCAGGCCCAGTCACACTGATGTGTTTATATGAGGTTAAAATAGAAGGGAGAAAACTAAAGGAGCACTGTTGTTAGAAAGACGTTAAGATGAGTTATCACTTGCAGAAGGCACTGGCAATCATGTTTGCACAGTCCAGAAATCTGTCCAGAAACGTATCCAGATTTTGATGATAGCAAGCATAGTAAAGTAAATAACATGTTTCCTTTTTTTTTCCCCAAGAAATTCCTTTCTCAGGCCTGTGTCTGCTTCCAGAATTGGACAAGGAAGATGAGAATGACAAAGATTCTTAAATCTCATCACTTTCTGTGGTTTCTTAAATGCAAACAACAACAACAAAATCCAAACCCACCAACACACACACACACACACACACAAAAGGGGCAAGTACCACAAGAATGTCTACTGCAGAACAAGGCTGTGTAAGTTCAGTGTCAATTTCACCTGTTTTTACTGTCATTTCTGCAAAGGACAAGAACAGCCTTGGCTGTCCAAGCTCTCCTGAGTGGTGCCAGAGCAGTGCCCCTGCAGGGAGGGGGAATGTGGGTGCAGGGAGGATCCTACAGCTCCTTAGATGCTTCCCCCCACAGCAGGCAGTTTAGAGGCTAGATATAATACATCAAATAATCATCAGCCCTCTGAGAGCAAATATTTCAGCAGGAAAACGGAATAGTAAAATGTTTAAAACAAATCTTTGCTTTCTTTTCACTTCAGGACCTCAAAACCAGAGTTGATGTTGGCTGGAACACAAGCCACAGGATGCTCTGAAGCAGCCCCAGAACGACGGAGCCACAGAATCCGCTCAGTTGGAAAAGGCCTCCGAGATCACGGAGTCCCAGCAATGACCAAACACCTCCCTGTTAACCAGACCATAGCACTGAGCGCTTCATCCTGTCTACTTGCACACCTCCAGGGACAGTGACCCCGCCACCTCCCCGGGCAGCACATTCCAGGATCTAAGCACCCCTTCTGTGAAGAAATTCCTCCTGATGTACAACCTGAACCTCCCCTGGTGAAACTCGAGGCAATGTCCTCCAGTCCTGTGGCTGGTTGCCAGGGACAAGACGCCGACCGCCACCTGGCCTGTGGAGAGCGATGAAATCCGCCCTGACCCTCCTCCTCTCCGGGCTAAACACCCCAGCTCCTCATAGGACTCACACTGCAGACCCTTCACCAGCTCTTTCGCGCTTCTCTGGGCTCATAATCCCACAAATCCCAGAAACTTCGCTCAGAGCCAGTGCCGGGAGCGGGCCGCCGGAGCGCGGCCGGAAGCGCGCCCGGCCCGGGGATCCCGGGGAGGCGCCGCCGGAGCGCGGCCCCGCCCCCGCCGGGCGGAGCCCCGCCCCCGGGGCGCCCCATTGGCTGGCGAGGCTATATATGGGCGTCCGGCGGGGGCGGGCTTTCTTTCGGCTCCGCGCCGCTCGGGCCTCCACACGGCGTTGTCAGCGTGAGTCGGGGCCGCCGGGCGGGGGCGCGGGGGGGCGGGGGTCGCGTTCCCCGCCCTGCGATAGCAGCGGGGGGCACTGTGCATCCCGCCGCACCGCCGGCGGCCGGGCCGGGCCGGGCCGGGCCAAGCCGCGGGGAAGGCCGAGGCCTGCCGGGTGTAGCGCGGGAGGCGGCCCAAGATGGCGGCCGGGGCGGCAGGACCTCGTGGCGCGTCCTCGCCGGGCTGAGCCGGGTCCCTGTGCCCGCAGGTTCCCTGTCGTTGCTTCCAGAGGGAAACCCCACAATGTCCGGAGGCCTCGATGTCCTGCAGATGAAGGAGGAGGATGTCCTCAAATTCCTCGCTGCCGGGACCCACCTGGGTGGTACCAACCTCGACTTCCAGATGGAGCAGTACATCTACAAAAGGAAGAGCGATGGTAAGCGGGCGGGATGGGTGGCCCGGGTTGAGCAGCTGGGATCTTGTGGGCACAACTGGGAGAAGCAGGAAAGTGCTCGTGCTTGATTTCTTTAGCGTGGTTTCTCCATGGCCTTTGCATACCAAACAGTGTGAACTCAAAGAAGTAGAATAAAATACTGATTCTTGAACAATTCCATTAGTTCTTGACTGTCTTGTTCTTGGAATTTGGTAGATCAGTCACAGCTGTTTTGGGTTATTTTGCTAGTTCTTGACTGTACTAACAAAATGGTTTTAGTATCTCAATAATGATTTCTCCTTGTTTGTACTGGTCTTCAATCTAAGCTGCCCTGTGTTAAAAGATTAAAACTCATACCAGGTGTGGGTTTTTGATGGTAGATGCTGGAAGCATGTGACATTAAAACCAGGAAGGAAGAGTTTTCTTCAGACTAGCTTTCCACTAGCTAGAGTGAGACTGGAATGTTGTCATTTCATAAAGGACATTGAGGTACAGAGAAGGGCAGCAAAGCTTTTGAATGGTCTAGAAAATGTCATGAGGAATGACTGAAGGAGCTGTGTTTGTTTAGTCTTGAGAAGAAGAGGCTCTAGGGGATTCTCGCTGCTCTCTACAACTGCCTGAAAGGAAGGGCCACCTTCTTCTACCTGTCAGCAGTCAGAGGACCCAAGGAAATAGCCTTAAGATGAAACAAGGGCGATTCAGATACATAATTTAGATAGTAGAAAAAAAATTCACTGTTTATGTGGTCAGGCAGTGGAATAGGTTGCCCATTTGCCTGAATATGATGCTTGGTGTTATGGCTTAGTGGTTACAGTGCTGGCTGAACAGTTGAATGGGATGATCTTGAAGGTCTCTTCCAGCCTTTATGATGCTCTGAATTTTTGAGTAACCACAGCCATGTGACAGGTTTACTGGCAGAGGAGCACTGTCCTGTTTTAGGATCTTGTGTTTGCTGTTTGCTCCAAAGCCTTTTACTGCCAACAGGTATTTACATCATCAATCTGAAGAGGACCTGGGAAAAGCTGCTCCTGGCAGCTCGTGCCATTGTTGCCATTGAGAACCCAGCTGATGTGAGCGTCATTTCTTCCAGGAACACTGGACAGGTATGGACATCAGGAAGCCTGCACTCCTGGGAGCAGGACTCCTTTGCCATGCATCATTGCCTGCCAGTGACAGCTTGCTGATAATAGGCAATAACATCAGTTTTAACTATAGGAATGCTTTCTGTAAACATTGTTTTTGTGTTGCACTTGGCAGCTTAAAACAGATGAGTTGAAACCCACTCCCCATTTCAGGGCATTTAATAACTTGTTTTTCTTCCATATCTTTCTGCCTGTTGAATTTCTGTCATGTTAGTGGTCATTCCCCTGGTGGCCCCTTCCTCCCAGAACTACTCTGTCTAGTTAGCACTGATTTTTCTGGGGACAGTAAGCACCTGATCTGAAAGTTGTCAAAAAAGAAATTTTCTGTTATTGAGCAAGGTATAGTAACTGGTATATTTATAATTTTGACTCTAAATTTTTAGCAAAAACATTCTGTTATAGAAGGTGATAACCTGTAATTAGTCACTAGAGTTTGTGAGGTTAGTTTGTTTAGGTAACTGCAGGTGGGGCCACAAATGTTTAGGGAGATTCAGGGGTGGATTTCTGAAGGAAAAGCTTGGTATCCCATGGGCTTGACGTGCACACTGTTAAAGCTTGATGCTGAGGTCAGTTTCTGGCCAGTGAGCTCTCAAGTGTCGGAAGTGTGCGACAGCAAAGGATGGCAGGGTTTTCGCTAACGCCAGGAGAGGGGCTCCCTCTAGGATTGGAGTTTGATAGTAGGCCCTGCCACATGCCTGACAAGTCGGAAGCTGTTGCTGTTGAATAAGAACTGCCAACTGCAATTTCAGTGGACACAGCTACAATTTGTGTGTATTTATTACTGAGTTTTTGTGTAGTTCCTTGAAGTTCCTGGATAATGAAATGTAGAAATAATGGAAGAGAACGTGCTTTGCTTTTTTTGTAAGCTTTTTGTTTAATTTCCCCTTCCATGATTTGATTATGAAAGTTTGGAGTGAAGCTTGCCAATAACTTGAGGGGAAGAGGAGGCTTTTTTCCATATCCTGACTTTATGCTTTGTTGGTGGATATGGTCTTCTGAACTCATGGTGTAGCTCTTTTCAGTAACATTTCTGTTTTGTCTCCTGAGGTGGTGCGCCCTGATTTCACAGGAAACAAATTGTTCAGTTAAATGTCGTGCACGTTCACTGACAGTGCCTGTGTGGCCTGGCTGAAATGCACTTTTCCTACTTCACCTTTGCCCGTGTCCCTTTTGCAGCGTGCAGTTCTGAAGTTTGCTGCTGCCACTGGGGCCACTCCTATTGCCGGGCGTTTCACCCCCGGCACCTTCACAAACCAGATCCAGGCAGCTTTCCGTGAGCCACGGCTCCTGGTGGTCACGGACCCCCGGGCTGATCACCAGCCGCTGACGGAGGCATCCTACGTCAACATCCCCACCATCGCCCTGTGCAACACCGACTCCCCGCTGCGCTACGTGGATATCGCTATTCCCTGCAATAACAAGGTAACGCTTCCCTCTGGCATTCCAGGCAGCTTCCTCCAGAGATGGATGCTTTCTGCAAGGGAGGGTTGGCTTGTATCTCACGTGTATCTCGGGATGAGTCTCTTGCAGGTGGGTGGGGAGGAGAAAATAAACTGCACACAGTTGGAGCTTGGAGCTGAGGCTGGTTTCTGGCCAAGGAACTCTCAAGTGTAGGACGTGTGCTATAGTAACCTGGCAGGATTTTTCGCTGACGCCATGAGGGTCTTTGTGGCCCAATGAGTGGAGTTTGATAGTCATTCTTGCCACAGATCATGAATATGAATGAAAGATAAAATGAACTGATAGAGAAACTGCTCTGAAATACTACCTTGCCAGAAATCACCTGAAAGGTAAAGTCTAGGAAGATGAGAAGCAATCTTTGATCTCTATCTAGATGTCAGTCACCAAAACTAGTGTAAGCCACATGTGAGGATGTGTGTAAGCTTTGTTTATTTTGTCAAATTTTCAATTTCTTCGTTCTTGAATACGTGGTGAGCAACATGAAGCTCTGTAACAGGAGAGTTATTTCAGGCCATGTTGTAATGGCATCATGATTTCTGCAGAGACCTGCAAATGTCGCTGGGAACTTGAAAAGTTGCCCTTTTTTCGAGTTCAGGTACTTACGTCTGGCATTGGGAAGTAATGTCTTTCACCAAGCACGAGTCTTGGATGGGGTACAAATAGGTCTTCTGCTCTTTCTGCAAAGGTTTAGCTTTACAGCAGCTCTTACTTCTTCTGTTCCAGGGAGCCCACTCAGTGGGCCTGATGTGGTGGATGCTGGCTCGGGAGGTCCTGCGCATGCGTGGCACCATCTCCCGTGAGCACCCGTGGGAAGTCATGCCTGACCTGTACTTCTACAGGGATCCTGAGGAGGTAGGAGCCTCATGGCAGGGAGTGTGTCTCTCTGGGATGTTCTGCTTGTGCATCTGTCCCACAGCCCTGTGTGTCTGCTGTTGGACAGGTTTTACCAATATAATGGTGGCACTTCACATTCTAATTGCACTGCCAGTTGGTGCCTGCTGTCTGATATGTGGTAGTACAGGTTGTGTTCTGGTATGTGTTCCTGGGAGACTCAGGCTGGGCTCTTCCATTGCAGATTGAAAAGGAGGAGCAGGCGGCTGCCGAGAAGGCAGTCACCAAGGAGGAATTCCAGACTGAATGGACAGCCCCTGCACCTGAATTCACTGCTCCTCCTCAGCCTGAGGTTGCAGATTGGTCTGAGGGAGTGCAGGTCCCGTCTGTGCCCATCCAGCAGTTCCCCACAGGTCAGTTTGGGGAGGTGTCTGTGGGAAGAGCTGGGGGGTGTTGTTGCGGGTGGAAGGAGCTGGGGAGCACTAAGTGTTGTCTTTGTGATTGCAGAGGACTGGAGTGCCCAGCCTGCCACCGAGGACTGGTCAGCAGCTCCCACGGCCCAGGCTACTGAGTGGGTTGGCACTGCCACAGAATGGTCTTAACTTCAGCCCTGCTGTACTGTGAGAGAAATAAAGGCTGGTTTAGTACACGCTGTGCTGGTGTTGTGTTTGTAAAGTTGTTGGCTGGTGACAAGTGGGTAGCATGGGGCACAGTCCTCAGGCAAGAGCAACGTGTCTGTTACACTCTGTTAAATGGAGCTGGGGGCTGCAGGCTCTGTTCCTGCCTGCAGCAGCTCCCTAGGCTGCCCCTCCTGTCTGAGTGTCTGGTCTCACATTCCCACCTTCCCTGGCACCACCCCAGTGAGGAGGCAGCAGTGTGTGTGCTCACGGGAGAGGAGGTGGTGACCTGGGGCAGAGCAGTTTGCTTTTGGGTGTTCTTTTCTTATAGCAGCCTGTCTGGGTCCACCCAAATGGGCTGGTTTTGTTGTTCTGCATGGGGTTTCACAAGTTTGCGGGGTGAGGGAGGTTCTGGTGACCAGGTGTGGGAGGTGGCCTTGACTGCACAGTGTGGTGAACAGAGCCCCTGGGTGGGAGCTGCTCCTCTGATGGAATCCCAGCTTTAGTATCAGTATTGCCAATTCCTTCCTCAAAAACGCTGCAGTCATCTTCAGGAAAAAAACCACTGTATTTATTCATCTGCTTTAGTTCTTGAGGATTATATTGCTGTGATTATTAGCAATAATGGGAGGTAGACCCTTCACCAAGAGAAAGGGGGTTTTGTTTGTTGGAGGTGAAGATTGTTCAGATTGGATCCTTGTTTCCATATTGGTGTGGTCACAGATGCTCCTTTTTGTACCTTCAGGACTGCCAATCAACCTGTAAAGAGTGTTTTCTCTTGGCTCATGTGCTCATTTCATTTTACTGCATTTTAGTGCATATTAGCAGTAAAAAACCTAAAGCAAGTTATGCATATTGCTGCACAGTATCTGTCAAAGGGAGACTGATCTTTCTTCCTCGTCTTTGCCTATTACATGCAAGGTGGCTAAAGATTTTGCTAATAATGAACAGCATTTAGCCAAGAGGTAGGTGAGCACTTCCCCATTTGTTCCTGAAAGAGCCTTCCCTGTTCTGTTTGTTCACTGTGTCCCTCAGAAGTGTGCTTGTGGCACATCCTCCAGTACTTCACTTCCCAGAACCCAGCAGGGGGGAGGTTCCTTCCACCTGAGCTCCCTCACTTGTGTGTCAGGGTGTATTGAGAGCCTGGTCATTTTGGGACTATGTATGGGTGTTGTAGCTGGATTAAGAACAGCCTGTACAGCACCTGCTGATTGACTCCCCAGATTTGAGATCACCCCAGAAGATTTGTTGGTCTGGACTTTGTTTTCACTCTGCCACATTAAAAATTTCCAAACTCAGAGCACAGTCTTACCCCTCCATACATTGAATCTCTGCAGTTACTGTTGCCCCTTTATAGATTGTGTAACTTCTTTCATGCAAATGTGTTCCTGTTAATGAGTATGTAGAAGTCATCAGCCCCTGTGTGGGTGATGGTGCTGTTTTAAATCAACTGGTTCTGAGTACTTGCTGCTAAAATGTTCCTGCTGTGTTACTGCAATGTGGTTGTTTTCATTTAAGTATTTCCTGAAGTACCACTCTGGCTTTGTCATTCTTAGAGCCGAGGACTGGATCTGCACAGCCTGGTCAGGAGACAGATCTCTGCATGTGGATGCAGGATCACCTTGCTGGGGTAGACTGGGAGAGCTCGTTTGCCTACAGCACTGCAGCAGGGATGAATAGCAGCCTTTTAGAAAAGGAGGCAGGCTTGGCTATGACAGCAGAGGACTGATTGCAGGAAGGCTATGATCCTCAGCATGCCAGAGGCGCAGGGTAGGAAAAGTCTCAGCACAGGAGTGGAGATAGCAGCAGACGTAGCAGAAGATCCTGTGTCTGCCAGAACTTCCCCTGTGGCAAATACCTGGCAGATGTAATCTATTGAGGCAGTGTAGAGGAATAGGGAGAGGAGGTAGGAACAAATCTTTGAGCTTGCTCATTATTGTATTTTTTGGCAAGTGCAGTGTTGGTGTTGAATAAGAACATCAAAGAACTTGCAACTGTTCTTCTGGATTGATCTGATTTGACCCAAAATGGCTTAGGTGGAGGTTTCTGTATAGTGGCAATTTCTATTGAGGGTCATGGTAGTATTTCCTTTCTCTGTGACCTTCTCTTTGTATTTGATTTGGTTGATGGGACTGGGTTGAATGGGGCTTGGTGAGCTGCTTAGGGTAGCCTTCCAGAGTTGGTCTCAATAGGAACTTGCTGGGGTTGCTAAGCATTGTAGAACCCCTCTGGACAAATGAGCTGTTGCAGACCTTGCCGGTATGCTACTGTGAGATTCATGAATGTCTCATACATACAGGCTTTCCAGTTCCCTCCCTAATTTATATGCCACCATTTGCAGATGTTCCTTTTCCTCTCCAGTCACTACTTTGCCCAAATAATCATGATATTTTTAGTATCCATGTATTGTCAGATTACACCAAGGTTTTTCTTTTGTAGGAAGCAAAGGGTTCTGTGCACAGCTGAAGAGATTCATTTCTGCTTAAATCCAGGCTGCAAAAATGCTCTACTCTTTAGTCTGCTGTCTGTTTTGCTTTGTGAAACTCTGAAAATGGCTATAGGAAGTTTGATGCTGACTTTTAGGGGTATAGAATACTCATATTGTGAGCCTGTTTATCAACATTAGTGCACCGTGTAAGTAAGCATGCAAAGGAAACTGAGGGGTGTGTGTGATGAATTCACTTCACTGCACTTCTTAGGAGGCTTCCTCCCCACCCAGGGCTCTGAGCATGCATATGGAGTGGATCTTTTAACATAGGTTTTGTTTGTTTTTTTTCTTGGATTACTAACATCTTGATGCAGACAGACTCTACATGGAGTAAAGCACGTGGTAAATCTTCAATTGTTATGAATGCAGTGCTCCCCAAAGCTGTGTATCTTGTACCTTAGGGCAGATGAAGCCTGGCATCTTGAATATGTGTCCTGGCAGAGGGAGAAAAAAACATTCCAGATCTACGTCATTGCTGTAGGACCAAGGTGTTGCTGGAGCTTGTCCTTGCTGCCCTGCAGCTTCCAAAGAGACAGCAGCCAGCATTTCAGGCAGTTTCTTTCCTCTAGCCAGTGCTTGGCACTACCAGCTCCCAGCCCTTGCAGCCTAAAGCTTGTGAAAACCACAAAGCCTCAGAGTTGGTGAAAATGTGATCTGCATCGAGTCGGTATGACTGGTAAAGGTAGAACAGTGTTACAGTTATGTGTAGCACTGGGAATGAAGAACATCCTTGATCATCAGCCCTGCAGAGAGGCAGACTGTGACAAACACCTTGGGCATGACAATCTTGCTATGTCACAACACTGATTTTCTCAGTTTCTTGCTTTATGGGGCACTGATTTTGGAATCTGTTTTTATTTGGCTTTTTAATACTTGTGATTTTAAGAATACTCACTGCCAGTTTTCTGCTGTCCAACTTTGGAAGCCTGTCATTTTCATTTATACACTGTTTGTTTATACACACAGTAGTCACTGATGAACAAAACTACCTAATGAAGACACCTTTTTGATATCTCTATAGCTGAAGCATGTCTTTCTTTTCTGGGCTGCTGCTTAAACCCTCAGTTCATAAAGTGTTTAATAAAGATTTGAATTTACCTGGTATGTTTTCTCATGTGACAGAGTCCTAAATATTGCTGTCAGTGCTTGTTTCACTGGCTACAAGATTGCTTTTATTAGTTCTGTTCAAGCATGAATGAAATAAATTCTAAAGGGATGCAGGATGCATACTTTGAAATTATGGCTCCCTAACCACGCTTTGAAGGCCAGAGAAACCTGCTTTGGTAGAAAATCTTTCTCTTCACACCAAATGCCATTGCACCACAGGCAGCAGGGTTCCTGGGGTTGAGTCACGGCTCGCTCTTCATTTTGGTACAGTTGTGCTGGTGACTTTTGGGCAGGACAAGGGGTACTACAGTGCTCAGGGAGTGCCTGTGCCCGCTACTCTTAGTCTTGGGTTTTAGCAGCTCAGAAGGGGGGAACAGGGTCCATTGCATGGATGCTGAGGACTGAAACAACATTTTGGCTACTCAGTGGGTCTATACTCCCTCCCACATATGTGGGTCAGGTCAGGTTTAGGGTTTTGCAAAGCAGGGAGCTCAGTATGACAGGTGTGGGTGGCACAGCTCAAAACTCAGAGCTGCTCTGCCCTGAGGAACAGTTGTGCCAAAGCCTGGGTCAAGCTTTCACCATACCAGGGCATGCTGGCACTGCTCCTTCCTGTGCTGCGGCTGGGAATGCCAGGGTGCAGCCGTACAGACTGGAAAGCTGCTGTGAAGCTCAGGGTCTCACCTGGAATGCTGAATTTGTTAGCATTGCCCAAGGAACTGGTTCCAAAGTGTTTGCCACCTTAGCTGCTGAGAGCCCAGGGGATGTTCAGTGTCACTGTAGAACATGAAAGCACGACACGGACTCTGTTTACAGAAGGCTGTGAGACTCGAGGTCTGGTCTTTATTTTTCAAACCTGCTTTATATGCTTTTTTACAATGAGCCCACCTAAGAGGTGGGATCCTTTGACCCATTGGTCACCCCAAAGGGCCATCAAACGAAATTCCCTCCTTTGGGAAAGAAAGCAGAAAAACAAGATAGTTTATAATAACATGCTCTTGTTTACAACAGGTGTCTCTGGGAAAAGAATTTCCCGAAACCAAAACATGGCAGGCACGAACTGTAGCTACAGTTCAGGGTGAAGGAGATGGTCTCAACTAGGTCATGACGACCCTACCAACCTTTTCCACTCAGACACCGGCATGGTGGCAGAAGTGGCTTTCCGGGAGCAGGCTGACACCCCAGCATCGCTCCAACCTGGCAGGTGACAGGAGGTGGTGGTGGTGCCTTGCACGACTGCCGAGTGCGGGGATCGCTTCCCAGTGTCCAGTAGATGGGGCTGTGGTCCCGGGTTGGTTCCGCTGCTGGGGCTGGACAGAGCGGACACCCGGGAGGGCAGGTACAAAGCTGCCCTCCCTGGCTTTTTGATTTCCCTGTACCAGAATGGTGCCGTCTCACCGGGGCCGTAAGATACCTTAAAAAAAACACCAAACGACCAAAACACTACTGTTTTTCTATAAGTTTCTGAGTGTTAAACTTGTTGCCTCCATGCTCAGCTGCAAACTTGATCTTGATTTTAATTTTAATTTTAATTATTAAGGGAGCAAGTGTGGGATGCTGCTGGCTGTGAGTGCTCCTAGTTGAAAAAACTCCATGTTGGAAGCTTCCTAATTCATCTTTTCTGCTTGGCTTCTTGCTTCCAGCATTTTCTAGAATGGCTCATCTCCCTAGTACTCCCAAAGCTCCCAGGTATACAATTCACTGCACCTGTTGGCTTTGTTTGTATATGAAAAAATTAAGCAGCACATGCAGAGAGGGAATCAGGTGTGAACCATTTTCCCTCACTTGTTATTTTAGAGGCTCTAATTTGAGAGGAAAGATTTTTTTAAAAAAAGCACCATCACTTCCCTCTCTGCAGCATCTTTTCCAAAGGCTCCTTTAAGCCTCATTCCTGCTCCCAGCTGGGTGAGGTTTTGTGAGCCCCAGGTGCCATGGGCTGAAGTGTCTCCTACCATTTTCTCGAGGACTGGTGTGGAGTAGGAGTGAATGTGCTGTTGGCTTTTCTTCTTGGCTTTGTGAGGCACACCCGCTTTGTCCCTGTGCTGTAAGCAGGCAGTGGTTCTTCATCAGATCTTTCAGGAGGGCTGAGAAGTCTAGCAGCTAGTTTTTCTGATTTCAAGGATTCAGCCCTTCGAAAAGTTTTGAGTTAAATTTTAAGTAATTTTTTTTCCCCCAAGCCTGTTTTGGATTTTTCTTGCCTCCTATGCTGCCTGTGCTCATTTTAAATTTTATTTTTGTTTTGTGAAAGCTTCATGTTTGTGTTTATTGTTTCAAAATGAGAACTGGGATTTCTCAAACCATACCTTGAATATAGAAGAAGGAACTTCATTAAAATGTCAAATCTGAGACTTGTGATTTAAAATATGCCAAGTTATCAACTCCGCATGGTCCCCAGGTGGGATGAGTGCTCTGTGAAGACATTCTTTTGTGGCCTGTGCTGTCTCTACTCCCCTGGGGTTTCAGGGATGGAGCTTGCTCTGTTAAGGTAAGTGTCAAGCTTCTGTATTTCTTTAAACTTTATTTTAAAGAATAATGGATTGACCTTCCCTTCTAGTGTCCATTTGGTAGGTGCTCTTCTGCTGTTAAGATAATTGCAACACAAAATACAGAGGTGAGCAAAGGGTGGCCCCCATGGGGCAGTGTAAGCCAGAGGGGAGCAGGGTGGGTATCAGGCACGGAGCAGCTCCCTCTTTGCTCTCCTAGGCTGGGGTGAGCTCAGCACTTGTGGTAGCTGCTCAGGCAATACGTTGCTGGTACCATAGGGGGCCCCTGTGGCAACTGTGTGCTTGGCACATCTTCCTGGTTACATGAGATTTAAGGGATGCTGTCTAGGATGCATCTGAGTGTCGTAGAGCCCCCAAACTCCCCAGAGGCTCCCTTCTCACCTGGAAGGCCAATGGAACAGTAGTCTCACAAACAGTTTAAACACATGTTACTTTCAGAGGCTCTGCCTTGCCTTCTATATTCTTTCCTCTGAATTTAAGGTCTAGTAGTGGCAGGAAAGAGGAAACCCTTTATTTTAGGTGGAGATTTATTTTTCCTCCTGGACTTTGAGTTGGAGGAATATTGTGAGCAATGTATGTCTGGTTCATCCCCAGCAATGTGATGGTTTTGCCTGTTTGGTGGATAATCACTTCAAATACAGTGCTTAGCTTCCATGGCACCAGTGTACCCAGGTGGTGACTGGTCCTGCTCCAGCAGGACTAGTTCAGCTCCTCAGAGCCAGCTAAAGGTCTTTAAAAGCTGCTTACCCTCCATGTTACTGGCATAGGTGCTGAGGAGGGCAAAAGTGCTGAAAGAGCATGTGCATGACACTGGGCTTTCTCTGGAGATGGGCTACAGCAGATTTCCACCCCTTCCATACCAGGGAACTGCTTTTGTCCATGGATCAATGCTCAGGGCAGTGCTAAGGCAGATGTTTCCCCACTATTGGCTCTCTGCTGCTGTGGCACAACCCCATCCTTTGTGGGCATGATAACAGAGGTGTGGAAATTTGAGCAGAAGCTGTGGAGAGTTCCACAGGCAGAGCTGCAGTTGCTTGTGAAAAAAACCTTGCCAGTGGCTCATTCGATATATTTGCAAATGCAGTATCAAAATGCTTCTGCAGCCTTTTCCTCCAAAAACTGCAGGGCTTCTTGGGGAGCAGAAGCTGAGTTTGCCAAGGCCCTGTGCAAAAGCCCTGCAGCCCTGGCCTTGGAGCTCTTTCCATGCTGCAGCAGCTGCAGATGGAGCTGGGGACCTGCAAGCTGCAGTGGTGCTGCTGTGGTGCACTGAAGCTCTCTTGGTGTTCAGGCAGTTCTTGTGCTGCTCTATCCAAGCTGCTGTAGCAAAGTGCTCTAGCTAATGAAGAAGGTATGGTTTTTATTATGGTGGGGGGGTTTTTTGTTGTTTTTTTTTTTTTTTTTTTTTTTTTTCTTTTCTTCTCTTCCTGGCCTTGAGCCCTCCAGGTACCTTATTAAAATAAATCTGATAATAGCCTTCATATTCTGAAGATCCTACGTATCTGCCAAAGCACTGAATTATTTACTGCTGCTGCTATCCAAAAAAACCCAGAAGTCCCATATGTGTGAAATGTTTCTTAATTAGAGGAAGGTTTGGATCTGCAGGCTTTTGCAGGAAAAGCCTTGGCTCCCACAAAAACTTTGCTTTGAGGGAGGGAGAATGGAGGAAGGGGGAGGACACAGCTGCTTGGGATGTTTCTGCAGCTGCTCTTCCCTGGAAAAATGAGTTAGTAATGCCATTAAAATAATGTTCCACCTCCTACTTATCTGATCTGTGCACTTGATCACTGTGATGGTTTGTCTATCCTCAAGCCCTCCAGGTAACAATGCTGTGCCACTTCGGTTGTTTTCATTTTATTTTCAACTGAGCTGAAGTTATTTTTTCTCCCTCCCACATTGCCAGTAGAGGGATGACACTGGCAGCTTCTGCAAGCATTGCTTGGCTTCTAATGGAGAAGCTCTGCTGCTTTTATACCCTGCAGCTGTTTCTTTGCAAAGATTTTTCACTGCCTTGTGTAGTAGTGGTGGGTGCAGTGTGCCCTTATCTCCATGCTGGCCCCAAAGCAGGTGTAGGGCTCTTGAATTTCTTACTCTCCTGATTTCCCAGCTCTGTGAGCTGGGTTAAAGGATGCTAAATCCCACTCTCGTTGTCTTGGGCATGAGCCTCCAGGGAGCACAGCTGAGACCAGCACTGGGGATTCTTGTGTCCCACTGTTGCTCTCCTGCCTGGGTCTGGTCCCCAGGAGGTGGAGAAGACTCTCAGTGGTTGTCCCCCTCCTCCCCTTGGCTACTCTGCCATCTTCAAGCGACTTTCATCCATTGGGTCTTTCCATGGAGGTTTGATGCTAATGCACATAAAGCCTTTGCCTGCTGGGAAGTGGCATCTGTCTGTCCATCCATGCCTGGGTGCCTGTCAGCTCTCCTCTCTCCACCTGTGTGCTTGGAGCACCAGCTGCAGAGAAATCTCTGTGCTTTGGTGTTTTCTAGTTTTGCTGTCAATCATGGAGGAGTGCTGCAGAAAATAATATCAACTCCGAAACATTTTAAAAATCCACTCATCTTGATCTCAGTGCCTGTGTGGATACATGCATACACAGACTGTCTCCTGCCTGGCATGTGGGAGCTTGGTGGCCTCTGTTTGCAGAGGTCACAGGGAACGTGGGTATTCTCTGAGTAGCGCCATGTGGTACCAATTTAAGATTTAGAGACAATGCTCACAACTGGGTTTTGGTGTTTATAGATGACTGAATGGAAGGGGACCCCTGGGAGTTGTGTCCTGTGATTGCAGCAAAGCCAAGCTTCCCTGCATCAGCTCAGCATTGTGTTGGTACAGTCCATTTAAAACACAAGGCTGAGTTCTGATTCAGCACTGATGACTACATTGTGTGAGAAATGGGCCAGGACCTACAATTCCTGGGGTTTCAGAGTCACTTTTTCCCTCAGGGGAAAACTGAATCTGAGCATTTGGGAGTGATAAAGCCTTGGCTGCAGATGAAGCCGGGCTGCCACCTGCCAAAGGACAAGCTGCTGCCTCAGGGCTCAGGCAAATGGCAAAAAAACCACAACAGAGAGCAAAAAACTCCCCAAGGCTGTCAGGCTGGAGACTGATAACATTGCATGCAATATGAATCAAAATGGGAGGAATCACAAATTTAAAGTCTTTTGGCAAGCATTCCATTTTTTTCTTCCTTTTTACCAGGACATTTCTACTTTGAAGGGATGTGATTTAGAGAGGTGGTGGGGTGAGGCTCAAAGGTCCCTGTCTGACCTGCTCAGTGCCAGCAAAAGCACTGATATGTGGTTGCAGAGTGCAGAGAGGGGTCTGAACATGCTGGGGTGCAGGAAGGTGGGAGACCTGCTGTACCCACAGCCTGCAGGGGTCAAGGCAAGGGCCCACAGGACATTACATTAACTCTTAGTGCATCTTCACCAGCATAGAAGCTGTTCTGGTGGTCCTGACACTGGCAGGGGTCCTGCCTTGCTGGGCTTCTGCCAGTGCCAGTCTGTGAATGTCCTCCTTTGAGTGGTGCAGCTATTTCTAGAAATGACCTCTTGGCTTTTCTGTATTTGAAAGCAAAACTCAACCACCTGATTTTTTTGTAGGAATTCTGAAGTCTCTTTTTATCTGTCTCTTGCTTGTATTTCCTGGGAGTTCTTTTTTAAGATTCTGGTCTCTTTTATAAGCCAAAGATATCAAGAAAAGAGCTAGGCCTCTACAAATGAGCACAACACAGTATTTAAGCTCTTAATTCCTGTGAGGAAACAGATACTTAAGTGTTTTTCTTGGGTTAGACCTTTAAAGTGGAATCCTTTTCGAATTTGCCTCATGTCTGACCTAACCAGACTCCTTTGCTCAGCTCCTTGAAGGTGGACATTCCCAGACTGGAACTGGCAGAGCTCCTGCCCAGCCAGACAGGAGATTGTGGGGCAGGATAAACAGACAAAATCCCAGTCTCCATCATCAGGAATTTTCTCTGGGAAGTGGTTTTTGGTTGTCTTTCTTGCCTGGATTTGTCAGAGGAAGTTTCTTATGGTAGATCTGAGAAGCTGGTGCCAGTGCAGCCTGTGGCCCTTGTCCCTGCAATGGCTCTTGTGATGTCTGAAGTCTGTTTATAGGTTTGAGGTTTCTGTAGCTTAGATGTGCAGCTGAAAACCTTCCTCAGCATCCTAAAACGAACTAAAAATCTATCCCCAGAGCTTGGGTTTGTTAGCTGGTATGAGGAAACCCTTTCCCCTGTCCGTGAGCAGAGGAAGATTCCAAAGAAGGACAGAGGTGGATGACACATAAGACCTCTGCAGCTAACATTTTCAAGCAAGGTGACAATTCTGTTTCTGTGGAGGTTCAGAATGTGTGATAAATGGCTTTGTCATAGTGCAGGGTTAGCTATAGCTATAGGATGAAAGCCCAAGATGATCTTGAGTGCTTGTTTAGAATACATGAGGTTATCAGGAAAAAGAATGCTGTTGGTAGTGGTGGCCTCTAGTGCTTGTTTCCCTTTCTCTCCCTGGAAAGCTTCACATAAGCTACCTGAATATACAAGTTCAGGTGTTTCAAGGTTCCCTTTTGAAAAGAAGTTGTTGTCCTTCTGCAGCAAAAAGCTGATTTTTCTGCTTTGGAGAAGCCAAGGTGCCTTGGTGCCAAATACAGAGTCAGTGTATTCTTTGCATTCTTTTCTGGGTTTATGAGCAAACCTGCTTGATGGTGTCTACTATTTTCTGTTCATTGAGAACACAGAAAGCAGCTTGTCTTGTATACAGCTGAGAACATAATGATAGAAATGTCTGAATTTTGTTTTCAACCCTAAAAGAGAAGGGTGCACATTGTTATTCCCTTCACAGCTCATGCGTAGCCACATGTTTTGCAAAATTGCAAATTTTAAAAATTCTAAATTTTTTTTCTGAAATTCCTGTTCATTAGTAACACTGAGCAGATGCTCTGCCTGGCCATGCAAACTAAAAACTGATGCCCATGAGAGCTGCCTGTTTAAAAACAAACATCTGATGAGAAGAGTAATAAAATAATTAAGCTTAGATATTTCCTTGGTTTTTTACCAAAACCTCTTGGCTGCAGCATTTGAGCCAGTGGCAGTACAAGATGTGAAAAATTTGCAATGCAGAGGGCTCTTTTGGTCATCTATGAATGCAAGCTGAGGGCTGTGAGGGATGTTACTAGGAGGTTCCCAGTACTCACCACTGAGTTTTTCTCCTTTTTTTTTTCCTTTCTCCTTGAAGCTGAGCCCTGAAGGAAGATTGAGATGGATACAGGTCTTTCAACAAATGTTATGGAGTTGGAAATCAATGCTCAGACAAGGGCTTTTTGCTGTTTCTAACAATAGAAAAACAGGAATGAAACAAAATGCTACTGAATATTCCAGTGAGTTTGTGGAGTTTGACCTTCAGTTGCATGTGAATAACTGGTAAATGGACTCAAAACTCCAGGAGACAAATAATCATTTCAGTCAATATAAAGAGTGAGGGTCGGCATTTTTATACTTTTCACAACTCTTGTGCTCTGACAGAGGACCCCACCATGGATTGGAGTCGGGGAAGAGACTTGCCGCCGGTCTGCAGGACTTGTCTGGCTGATACCATCGCCCCTGCATCCTGGAGCCTCTGAGCTTGCAAAAGACATTGATCACTGGGTGACCCTAATGTATTATAATCAGAGATAAACAGGCCTGGAGCGAGTAATTAGCTAATGGGCACTTGTGTGCTCCAGAGATGACACAGTGCTTTGGAATGCTCTATAGTATTGCTAGTCTCATTCAGAGTATCCAAATCCTGTAATGGTTACTCGTCTGGTCTAAGTCTGCCTCTGCTTCTCTGGTTTTCAAACCTGTCTGGAGTTCTTCATGGCTTCTTCATAATGCTTCTTGTTGCCCTTATATGTGTGCAGACATGTCTGTGCACACACGCTTCCAGCCTCTTTCTGTTTGCTCGCAGAGGTGAGTGAGATCTGAAGCCACATTCTCCCCTTTCCAAATTGTGTTTCAGTGTGAGCTGAGGAGTGAAGAGGAGGAGAGTGCTCTTCCTTGATATGCAACCAGTCACTAAGATACCAGAGTCTGCCGGGCAGACAGGCTGAAATCGGGGCACTGTGCTGTTTCTGTGACATCCTTCTGGGTGAGCAGGCTGGGAACACCTTCCCCCAGCACTTTCTGACCAACATGGGCACCTCCAAGGAAGGATGTCTCCTGGAAAAGGCCTTCTCTTGTCTGACTTTTCTCCAGTTCAGTGAATGGGTATCTCTGCAGAGAGCTCACTGCAGCCATGGTGCATCAGCACTCTCACGATAAGAGACAAGACAAGACCTCCTCTGAGGGACCCAGATCAGAGAAATGTCCTTCCAAGCCCAGGAAATAAAGCTGACGAGCAGGTTCTCACGTGGAGGGTCCCTGGGAGAATGACCAACCCTGACCCACAGCAGTGTCCTGGGAACAGCCAAACCGACTCTGAGCTGTGCACCAGGAACAGCTACGTCTAGAAACAATCCATTGACTTTTCTGTATTTGAAAGCAAAGTGCAATGATTTAATTTTTGAAGGAATTCTGAAGTCTCCTTTTATTTGTCTCTTGCTTGCATCTCCTGGAAGTACTTCTCTAGGGCTCTGGTCTCTGTTATAAAGCACAGACATCAACAAACAAGCTAGGCCTCCATCTATAAATAAGCACAGCACAATATTTAAGCTCATAATTTATGTGAAAAAGCAGATGTCTAAAACTTTTTGTTGCATTAGACCTGAAAGACTGAATCCTTTTCCCAGTCTACCCCATGTCTGACTTAACCAGACTCCTTTTCCCAGCTCCTGAAAGGTGGGCAAATGCTCTGTGCTCTGTCAAGACATAGAGGAGAAATAAGTTATTGAGTTTCCTGTCCTGAACATAGCATTTCACAAGATTTATGGAATTTAGTAGAAAAAAATTCAAAGTGGGGACCTTTTTAAATCCAAATATCCCAGTTTTAGCAGAACTGTTACTATTTATGGTTATGGACTTAGTTTTGTTGAAGAAATTTATTTTTATAGACATTTTTATGAAGAACAACAAGCTGGCCAGGGTGGGTTTTTGTCAACAACAGGAAGAAACTGTAGGTGTAAGAGAGCAGGTCAACCCAGAGAAGATCTGTCATGGAGTCCTGGGAAGTCCTGTAGATCTGGATGATACTGTTCTTAAATTGCACCAGGAATTTCTAACTGGTTATAGTCAGAAACTAGGCCAAGGCACTGTTAGTCTCTCAGTTGTGCTGGGTGGTGTTGCTAGACTAGGAATCATATCCAGGGATTGAAATAATGATGCAAAATGCTGTCAACAGACTGTGAAAAGAGGTGTGGAGTGGGAACCTAGAGAAACTGGTGGTGAGACTGAAACAAAAAGATGGAAGTTTGGAGGAGGTAGGCTGTAGGAAAGCTATCACAAGGGACAAAATGCAGCTGACAAAATCCCCTCTGGTAGGAGTCCTCTACTCCTCGTAGCAGCTGCCTTGTGGCTGAGCACAGGCATTCAATTTTTGGAAGAATACTAAATTCTTCAGGCAGATGAACAGAAAAAAACCACAACAAACCTCTGTTTAAATGACAGGTAAAGTCACACCACTTTTATTAACTAAAGAAGCCTTTGAAGGTACTGGCAAGCACTTGCTCCACAGAGAAAGTTCACTGCTGTTAGTGGCCACAGGGCTGTGTTCTGTGTGAAGCAGTTCAGCAGTGTCACAGCTGATTTTTGTTCTGACTGCCCCCCATTTCCCTTGGGATCAAAATCAGCCCAGCCTTTGGAGGGGTTACAGCTCAGAAGTATGACTCAGTGTCTAAACAAATCTGTATTAGAGAGTGTTGAACAGATACAGAGCACCACACGTGGCTGTCCAGCATGCAGTAATCATTTCCTACCAAAACTACAACAGTTCATGCAGCACCTCTGTTTTAATGTCAGACAGGAGGAACTTTGCTGAGGCTATCGAGCAGCCCGTGGGTAGCATGGCTGCCCTCTCCCTCTTCCAGGGAGTGGTGCCAAGGGATGCCCCCATGGCCTGGGCTGGCCAGGGTAGGGTGCCCAAACGCCCGGTGTCCGTGGCTGTGTCACAAACACTTGTGATGGTGGGATGAATGCTGCTCCTCTCCCGCTGGCCATGGGGCTGCCAGCCAGGACTTCTCCTCTGCCTGGTTTCCTGACAGGGCTGGTTCCATTTGGAGACTCTATTTTCTTGTCTAGAGCAAAGATTATGAATGTTACTTTCTTGGAGTGAACACTGCCTTTTGTCCTCTTACCAGTGGCTGCTGCTGCTTCTCTGTGCAATAACCAGAGTGTCTGGGGATTTGTGTTTGAACGTCTGAGTGGAGAAACCAGCAATAAGAGTGTTCCCCCTCCACTCAACAGCCAGCACCTGTCTCTGCTGCCCAGCCCCTCTTTTCAGATTCTTACTGATGCATTTATGAGACACAATAATCCTACTAGCCATACTGGTACACTTCTAGGGATGGGGTGGTTGTAGGTAATTCCTAATTTTAGTTTTTATTTTCAGCGCACTCAAAACACTGCCAGCACTATTTCCATTTGAATGAGTGCCTTGAGTCTGCTTTGGAGGGGGACCCTCATTGAGTTGCTCTGAACCTTCCAGTTTGTCTCAGCCCATCAAATTCAAGGGGGTTATGGTGACACTAGTCTGCCTTTCTCACCTGTACCAGAAGATCAAAATCTTTCAAGTGATTTTCACAAATGAGAGCCGGAGGCTCTGGCAGTCAGGAAGTGGCTGGTTGAGATCGAGCCTGGAGGATTCATTGTCTTTGACAATAACCCAATCCTGGTGCTAATGCCTCCTTCTGGTTCTTTCTGCCCAGCCATGGACCCCCACAGAAGAGCTTAGAGCATGCATTTATTTACCCTAAGGCTTAACCCAGTCCTGTGAAAAGTTTCTGCCTCATTCATGATGAATTTTCCAAAGAAAAGCTCAATTCAGGAAAAAAAAGTCTGACTCGACTCATCAGCCCTGAAACAACACTGAGCTTAAACATAGTTTCCAGAATAAATTGCTGGTTTCATGACCAGCATGGTTAATAGTTGGGATGTGAATCATGATTTTGGGCTACAATTCCCACTGTGACAAGCCTGTGTGAGATATAATCCAGTCTAAAAATGTGCCCTTCCTTGGTGTCCATTGGAAGGTGGACTTCTGCACCAGGACAAAATCTCTGCTAATTACACTCATCCAATCCCTTGCTAAGGTGTACCCCTCCAGTTTCTCAATCCTACCAGTCACTTTGGTGGCTAAATGAGCCTTTCCAAAAGTGTTATGGGGAGATTGTGTAATTTTTACCTTCTGCTTGTTTGGGGGGACTTTCAGTCTTGGTACTTGGTGTAAGTAAATCCTCCAGATCTTGCAGCATTGGGTTGGTACTGGTTTTGTTGTTTCTCTTGTTTTTCTCCTCTTCGCGTTGCTGCATCAATAAAAACCATTGGGTTTAGTTAAAAACTGCAGATGTGATCTGGGAAATGGTGGCCTGGTGTCGTGTTTGCCTGGCTAAGTGTTTGTTGGTATGAATGAATCTCTTTGCCAAGTTCAAGGTGCTGAGTCCTGGTCCGGTGTTTAAGTGTTTCCAGAAAAGAAAGTACATCCCAGGCAGGACTGGGACACAGTGGCTCTGCTCCTGTTAGGGTAAAGTACTTGCTGATAACATGGTTTAGGTCTATCAGGCTGCTGTGTGTTGCTGCAGCTACCAATCTGCCCTCTCTGGTGTATTGGTTAGTTTTGAATGTGAGCCTCTTGTCAGAGAGGGTGTCAGGGATAAAATGCCAGAGGAAGAGGATACGGCAGCACACGGGTGTAGGGCTGTCTTTTGCTTTACTTGCCTACATTTAGGGCTGCAAAAGATTTTCTTCTGGATGGTAGAGGGAATCCGTGCTTTTGGATAGTGCTGAGTCCCTCTTTGTGTTCCCTTTAGCCCTGAACCCAGCCAGGTTGTGCAGCATGAAATAGAGTGTCCCAGAATTGGAGTGTGCTGTAGCACATGTTCAACTCCTGCAGTACTTGAGGATGCCCTTTGCACCAAGACACTTCCTTTAAGCTGAGTGATTAATTCTAAATTTGAGCATTTGAATGTAATTTATGGAGTCCCATTTCCCAGTGCTCACATCCTCACTTTTAATGTTGCACCAATCTCTGCTTTATGTGGTGTTTTGCTTGATGTGGCACTGCCTCCTTGGCTTGGATCCTGTCTTGTGCCAGTAAAATGGCTGTGGCTTTCATGGGCTTATCATTGTTCCTGGGAAATCTCAGACACCAAATATTGTCTGAACTTTGAGGTAACTTACTTTTGTAGACAAAAAGCACAGCTTATGGGAAAGCCAACTGTGGTTCTGATGTATGAAATAGCAGGCTATTGTGGGATGTGACCACTCGGTACAGCTGGACATTAAATGCCATCAGAGGGGACTGAACAGGCATAAAATATGTCATCTTCTTGTGTCACCAAAGTCAGAAGTGACTTAGAAGCATATGCTACTCATCAAAATTGAAGCGCATGGTGGTTTTGCCAGATCAGTACCTACCATTTGCATTTTCTTCTTCAGCTCTGCATTGGCACGCTGATATGCTTTAGACACAGCATTCAGGTAATAGATGGTGAGGCTAGAAAAGAAAACACGTTGCTGTAGTGATAGGATCAGGGAAAAGAGAAAGTTTCACAAAGAGGGAACATGTATTTTTTGCCTACCTTCTATCAGCTAATTTTCCCACCAGCTGTCTCCAAACTTCTTTTAGAAGCTCAAGGTTTAGGAAAAATTTGGTCTGCCTGTGGCATGGTTAGCTGAGACAGGCTGAGCTCATCTGAAGCTCAGTTGTGCTCAAACAGAAGAAAAATGACCAGCCTGCCCTCATGCCTCCAGCTTGGCTGGCCTTGGGCTTCCTCCACTTCCTTTGTACCAACCTTGGGGAAACCAGGCACCAGCCTTGAGATGGAACTGCCACCAGGTGACACAGGGACCTTATGAAAAACTGGGAAACCAGGGAAACAGTGGTAGAATAGGGCCTTGACACCTCTCCTGAAAAGCAGTGCTCAGGGAGCAATCCTTCTTCCCCCTTTTCCAGGACCAGCTGCATCCTGTATCCCTGGATGGGGCCTGAGCAAACAGATAGGAACAGAGGGCAAGCAGAAGCCAGGCTGGAGCAGAGCCATGGGCTTTTGTTTTCATCCTGTCTTCTCCAAAAAGGCCATGCCAAAGCCAGGAGAACACTGAGCCAAGCTGGAGGGAACTGAAAGGCAAGCAGGGGTGGGAGAGGGCATGCTGGCTGCCAGCCTCTGGCACACAGGGAGGCAGTGCTTTAAAACATGCCCGAGTGTCTGGGTCTGTCTCACCACCTCTGGCATTCACCAGCCAGTAACATTTTGGTAGGAAAAAGATGTCTCCTCCTACTTTTGTGGAGTGCCTTTATTTTTCTAAATTGTAACCATTATCTGCTCAGTGACTCCAAGCCATTCCCAGGAATAATACCAGCTATTCAGTTCACTGCTATAGTTGTTTGGGATTTTTTTTAAATAAAGTAGAAAATTCTCTTGTAAAAGGAAAAAAAAAAAAAAAAGTAGGGAAAGAAAAACAGTTTCCTGACAGTTCATAACCTGCATGTGTTCAGCAACCTCAAACCAGACTCAAGGATTTCATCAACTGAGTGCCTGACCCTAAACCCAGCAAGGCACCATGTACTGGCATGTGGGTTTCCAGCTGGAAGATCAGGAAGCAATGCTTAGGATTGCCTTTCTTGAGGCTTTTTACAGGGGTCTGTCTAGAGGAAACACATTTGCTTCCTTTTGCCTAACATTAACCCAAAACTCAGCCTTGGTGATCTGGGCTCTCTGTCCTGCAAATCCTTTTGGAAATTGTTTTTTCTTTTTGTTCTTTTGTAAAGGTGTGATAGTTTTATTTCTTTTATGTTATCAAGCTCATTGTCTAAAAAATACTATTTTGTAATCAGGGCTGTGAATAAGAATGGTGTTGGTAACGCACTGATGTTTTGGTTTTGCTAATTCTTGTTTATCCTAAGTTGAGCAAGGACCTTTGTTTTTGTCTCAGGCTCTACTAGTGAGGAGGTACACAAAAGAAAAGGAGAGGGGGCATAGGTGGGACAGGTGACCTGAACTGACCAAAGGAATATTCCACACCATAGAATGTCATGCCTAGTGTATAAACAGGGGAGTTACCTTTAACAGGGGCCAATCTGGTTTTGGGAAGGGGGATCTGGCACTGGTCAGTGGGTAGTGAGCAACTGTACTGTGTGTCGCTTGTTTTTCCCTTTTTATTATTATCATTTACTGTTATTACTGTATTTTATTTTAATTTTGATTATTAAACTGTTCTTATCTCAATCTACAAGTTTTTCTTTGATTCTCCTCCTCATTCCTCCAGGACTGGGGAGAAAGAAGAAGTTGAGCAAGTAACTGGGTAGTGCCAAATTTCCATGTGGGTTTAAACCATGACACCCTGGCACCCCTTTTCTCTGATGTATTGCTTCCCCAGTTCTGGGGACAGTGTGGGTCAGTGTCCTTTTCTAGCCTGCACAGGAATTTTAATTTTTCCCCCTTCTTGATACAATAAAATACTTCTGTCTTCTGCCAAGAAGCTCTGCAGGCCACAGCTTGAAATCCTACTCTCAACCTGGGTGGGATTAGGTTATGAGCCTGTGGGTGCTGTATCTTTCATTCTTCTTTCTCTGTATTCCCTATTTCCCTTGTTCTTGGGCAGTTAAAAGCAGGACAGTAAGCTTGGCACCCGTGTCACTCACTGGACCCCATCATTGTTTGGAACCAGGAGCTAAGAACCGAAATAAATAGAAGATGCACTTTGGATTGCACCTGGATAAAAGTGAAGGGGTTGTCAAGGCTAGAGAAAATCACTTAATTCAGTCCATAGAAGTGGAAAACACCTTTTTTAAGAGGCTGCAATCAAAATCAACAGACTGTCCATTTACGATCCACCTGTTGCTCTTTGTAGAGGCTATTTTTAGTTAGGCTGGATTGCAGGTTGCCTTGCCTGCTGCTTTGAGAGCTTCTGGCTCTCCACTCTTGTGGAGCTCTTTGTGTTTATTCTGAGAAAACTAAGGACTGAGGACTAAGTGAAGCTTTTGCATTTCCCCTGTTTCAATCTCTTGGAAAAGTGGATAGGATTCATCATAAGGACTAGCTCCAGCTTAATCCTGTCTGCCTGTCAGCACCACAGCAGAAGTTGAAGATTTTCAGAGACAAGGCAGGAAACTGGGCCCTCGACTGAAAAGGAGAAGAGAAAAGGGCCAAAGCCCTAAGAAACAACCTTGTTTGGTAGCTGTGATTTTGTCTGGGGCTATCACAGACAAGGTGAGTATGTAGATAACAAGCAGTGCCTCTGCAAGACACCTAATGCTCTCAGAGAATGTGAGAGCTACTGCCAAGAGGCCATAGGTCTGACTGGTCCAGGTGCCATGGGGGAAGCCACTTCTCTAGGGCTGTGACTCTCTTGGGAGCTGTACAGCTGGAAATCACCAGTGTGTAATACATACAGGCCATACAGGCAGTATATCTGGGTGGGAAGTTTAGGTAACATGGACAGAAGGTATCTCAGTTCTCAGAGGGTAATCAGAGCAAAGAAAAAACTGTCTCAAGGAGAGATGGACTGATGTTACCAGTCTGTGGCGTGGGAATAGCCAACACTGGAAAGGTGTGATAAAAGGTATCTCTTCAACAAATAAACTGAATTTGTGCCATTACTTTTCCTAGGAGGAAAGGGCAGGAGACTGTCACTGGAAAAAAAATTATTTTCAAAGGTATTACTCCCATCAGCTTTTTTGAGGGTTGCATTAAAGCCTCAGAAACCTGGCCTGCAGCCCTTTTGTAAAGGTGGCCCACTTGGGGTGTTCAGCAGTCTTTATTTTGTGTTTGCAATGGCATCTGCCAGTGCTGCTGTGAGGCCCACAGGAACAGAGTTTATAATTCTGTAATATGCTTGGCCATGCTAGGGATGTGGTGTGAGACTTTTTGTCTCCTGCACAGACCTGATGTGATTCACACAGGTGTAGGATCTGCCTGCACAAGTTACAGTAGCTGATCATTCTTTTTAGGTTAAAATGAGCAAATAGTTTGAGGCAGGTAGAGGGGTGACATGTCATTTTCAGTTTAATTGGGATTTTTCTATGAGAAACTTGGTATGGAACTTGTATTTGATATAATTTAATGGCATTCCCTTCAGTGTAGCTATGCAGGATAAAGTGCCCAAGGGCAGCTGTACTGGGTCAGCCCAGAGGCTCATCTCTGTGTGTGGATACCCCAGAAGAGTCGGAACAGGAAGCTCTGTATGTCACAGGGTCACCACCTCTCTCCCTGTCTCCTATTGATTAGTCTGAAGTGCTCAGAACTGCCTACAGAATACGGCCACAGCCCTCCTACTCATTTTGATAGCTTTGGAAAACCTCAAGAACAGTGACAAAAATCTCTTAAAAGAAAAAAAAAAAAAAAAAAAGAAAAAAAAAAAAAGGAGAACTAATCTTAGTACTGCGGAAGGTGCTGGGGATTTAAGTCTGATTTCAAAGCTGAAATTACCAAATGGCACTAAAACAAATACCAGATGTATTATTTGGAAAATGAAAAAGTAAAACCCCCCAAACCCAAACAAAGCTCACAAATCTTCATATTTTTGGAACATGTAATTTTTGAATGCCCTGTCTTGGCTGTGCTCTAAATACCACCAGCTGTGACAAAAATTGCTTCTCTGAAAGGCACCAGGCTGAGATTGTCCATTTATTTCCTGCTGGCTACAAAAATTTTTCATATGGAAGCTGTGACAGCTTTGATATCTACAAGGCCTCTGTCAGCAATGTATTTCATCCACAAAGTCGTGTTTAATTGGGTCAGGTAATTAAATTTTGGGAAATTGGGTTAGGCAAAGGTAAGGGGGGTAGGGAACATGTGTCTGCTGTAATCCATGCTGTTATCTCAGCAGAAGCTGTATTTAGACCTGACTAATATCCCAGATTTTTTTCCCCAACCTTCTTCCCCAAGCCAAGCATGTAACATTGCAAGGAAAACTTACACCATGAGCAGAATTGCAGGTATGATTAGTCCTGGATTTGCCACATAGCTGAAGATCTTGGCAACAAAAAGTGGAAAATCAAGCTCAATGGTCTCTTGAATGACATCATACATCCTTTTCTTCCCACTGGAAAGACAAATGGCCAGTTAAGGAGTGTAGATATCTTCTGGAGGGACAAAATGCCTCGTAGTCTCATGGTGCTAAGCAGCATGTTTCAGCTCTCTTTCAATGAACATCAGCTTGCTGTCGGCCACCAAGGAGTTTAAAATGCCTTTATTTTAAATTATCTATTGCTTCATTCATTCCCTCCCTCTCTCCCCTCACTGATTATACAAATAATCCTTGCTAGGCCAACTTGCTCCTGGAGTCAATACATTTATTTCCATGCTTGACTCCTTTATGAGTCCTGACTATTTACCCCTCTGAAATAGATAAAACCCTACAGACTCCAGTAACCACATATTTCTGATGAATATCTTGTTGAGTATGGCCTTTTCATGGTAGAGATGACTTTCCATATGCAAATTCCAGCTTTCTGAAATAATGAGCCAACTTGAAGAGCTGCTAAGTAATGACAAAAATAGCAAGCTGTGATTATTGCTTAATAGGAGACTCAGCGAAAGAGTAATTTCAAATGGGATTGATAAAGCAGATGAGAGTATTCTGTATGAAAGAAGAACAAATCTCTTCTGGATTATGTAACTGACCTTCTTCTCTCCCCAGTATCTCTGGGTCTGGGAATTCAACCCTATCAGTGCTATTCCTCCCATTTAGGCTTGGTGCCTCCTGGGAGCTTGCAGGAGGGTATTGGACTCTCTGTCTTGATGATGTGAGTCAATAAAGAAAACTTGGATAAACAGTATCCTAACCTCAACAACTGCCAGGAGCTCAGAAGAGCTGAGCTTTCAGCTGAGCTGCCAAGGGTCTGAATCAGGCTGAGTGGCTTTTGAAGGGTTGATTGGGAATTGAAATAGCTCTTTCACATTGCAGATTAGTCATCTCCAAATGATAGTGTGTGTGCAACAAGTTACTTGTCAGATCATCTGACATTACTCGTTGACACCTGTCCTTGTTATAGAACTGAGGGTATTTTGGTCTCTTGCCTTTCCCCCGAGTCTTTTAGCTTTCTGATGTCATTCTCCGTCAGCAAGCAGATAACCTAAAACAGTGCATCTACAGGAACAGTTTGTTCCAAGCTGGCTCCTTGCTGAGTCAGATTCAGCAGGCCCAGGAAATGGCGTTATTCAATCAAATTAGACCTTATTGGCATGTTAATCCAGTCCACTGAATGCTTTGTGCAGTGCTGATTCTGTCCTAATTAAAGGAAAAAAAGTCCCACAATATTTAAAGAGAACCCAAACACACACACACATACACACACACACACACAAAAGAAAAAAGAAAAAAAAAAGGTGCAAACAAGCAGCAATTTTACCGCTCACCCCTATCCATTTTCTGCTATTTGCCAACTAAAGTCAACATGTAAAATGCTTCCTTTGGACTAATTTTGTTTCCTCAATGTTCCAAAGAGCCTTTAAGATTCTCTAGTTGGTTTGTTGTTGTTGTTGTTTTACTGGGGGCTGTACCTTGCTGTCCCACCCCTGCTATTCTCTGGTGCTTTCATCAGTGTGTGTTGGGAAACCACTGGGAATCACGTAGCAGAGAAGAGCAGCAGACAGGAGCAGGTTCAATACTCCCAGCTGACTGTTTACACCCCATAGCTGGACATGACCCTTTGCCTCACATTGCAAAGCATTTTAACACTTCACCATCTCTGCTGGAGTCCAGTCCTTCTAACTTGATGAAAATATGAAAATTTTGTTCTCATGTACCAGAGAACAAAAATATCCTTTTTGGTGTTTTGGTAGTACCTGAAAGGTCCACAGTCAAAGGAGGGAGGCAGGGACATGATGGTGTAAGCCACAGGCAGGAGGCTGAGGAAGAGGATCAGCAGCAGCAATCCCATGTAAAAATTGTTAGACTTGGATGCTTTGAAGACTCTTGCATGAGGGACATTGCTACTCATAACAGCCCAGCACTGAAAATACATTGAGGTTAATAAGCGCAGCACGTTTATACCCACGAGCCCTGGTGCGTAAAAGGATCCCATCCTGAAAAGGAAAAGAGAAGGACAGGCACTGTTTTTTGACAGACTGGAAGGTTTACTCTTTCCAAGAACAGAAAAGGAGGTGTTTGTGTGGCGACAAGTTTGTTCACAAATGAAGTCTGAGTGGGCTGGTCAGAGGCCATACCCCTCTGCTCCCACAGTGGAAGCCACCTGCACCCATAGGTTATGGTGTGGTCCTCCTCACTGAGGACCTGCAAGGCCTCAGACTTCTCAGGGGTTGCAAAGAAAGTTTTGCAGTTTGTGACAAAAATTTCTTGGAGATGGCTTGGAAAATGTCAGGTGAATGTAACCAGCAGAGAGAGAGACCCACTTTTATAGTTAAGCACAGAAAGCCAACCAGTCAGAAAAAACTGTCAGCTTTCTAACTCCAACTCCACTAACAGGTTTTCTAGATAATGTGAAAAATTTTAAAAAAGGAAATATCTTACCAAATCATCCCCTGGTTGAAAACCAAACCCAAAACATTGCCGCTAATGTCAAACTCTGCATAGGACGGCTGTAAGGGGAAAGAAAGAAAAGCGTGTTGTTGCTGGAGGGACCTGCTATTGTTTTCTGCTGAGTGCATGATGCTTATCTAAAGCTGGCAAGCAGGGATTCCTGAGAGGGCTTCTGCTGCCTGCACGCTGCTGGAATGACCATCAGGAGTGTGGGGAAAGCAGAACTGGAACTTCTGTGCTGTGGGATGCTGCTTCTCTCTTGGCTTCCTGAAAACTGGAAAGATATATGGAGGTGCTTAGAGCTGCTCTGTGTTTGTCTCTCCCTCTAATATGACACCAGCTGTGAGCATGGCACCGGGACTGCATTTAAACTCCAGCTGGTGCGTGGCTATGGACTTACAGTTCCACCCTGGTAAAATATTGAATCTTGAAGCAGTGATAATTACAAGCTGGAAGGCAAATGCTGTGCTGGATTATGTCTGTGTCCCTGGGTCCAAGCTGCTGAAGAACAGAAACACAGGGCAAAGGGAGAGAAATACAAGGGAATATATGACCTGATGTGTATTAGGTGGCATTTTACTCTGTGCTAGATTATATGTTGCTCCATATAAAGCAGTATTTTAGCTATCTGATGTGGGTGCTAATGGTGGCAGGTCCAGAACAGACTGATCTGATCTGATCTACTGGCAGTATTTGTTGATTTCTAAATAATTATTTTGTTAGATTTGCCTATGATGAAGCTATTTCTTCTATATATATCTACTTTTATCTGCACAAAACTCAGGTAATTTTTGGCAGATGAAACTTTGTGTAAAGATTTTCATGTTATGTTTTCTTGAAAAAAACCTATTTTTTTAACCGCAATGCAGAAAACAGAATTCTAAGAAATGGTAAGTGATGCTCTTATATCTTTGGAGTATCCTATGTGGTATGTCTGTTTTTCATGCCATTTGCACTTACTTAATACAGTCAGCAACTGATGAAGTTTAAGGTGTTTGTGCTTTATGATGAAAACTCAAGGGGACTCTAGTCAGAGTCTTGCTTAGCTGGCTGCTCACAGCTTTCAGAAGAAAAAGAAAAATTTTGCCTGAAAATAAAGACAGCTTTCAGTGTCTGCTGTCCTCTGCCTTGAGTATTCCTGTGTGAGAAGGCTGGGTTAAACAATAAGCTTATTCATTATCTGCATTAGAAAAACAGAGATAAAATTGTGCTGGTGTCCCTGGCGAGGTTGGGTGAGATGGCTGTCAGCAAACCATCTTTGCACAAACAATGGAAGTAATTTCACACTACTTGGCTGCTGGGAGGATCTCCCTAGGCCACCCTAGGAAATGTCCTCTACCTCCCTCAGAAGAAGCACTAAGAGCTCCACAAGCAGCAAAATGTCTGTTGTGCCTCGCCTGCTCTTCCTCGACCAAAGCCCTCCTTTTTGCTCTTCCCCAAACCACTCCTGAGAACACTCCCAATATGAGAGCTAGGCAGTAGGTGCACTGATCTGCTCGTAATCTTGCAAGGTATTTTCATCTCCATCTGAATCCATCTGGTTTTGTTTCTTATCATGTGAATCAATGGACTTCCCTCCATCCCTCCATTATTTTATTTTGTTTTGTGCAGCTCCAGCACTGACTGCTTTGGTAATGCAGCCTTTAAGAATACCAAGGAGTCCAGTGTGTTGTGTGTTACACACACAGGAGAGGGGAAGGGAATGGTCCTTGTTCCACTGCAGCAGAAGAAACACCAGCTTCCAGGAGCAATCAGAAGCATTGCTGTGAGAAAAGCAGGTTCCTGCCTGCAGGGTGGGCAATGAACAGGAAGGTCAGGGGCTTTGAAAAGGGACGTAAAAGGGCCCAAGGTTTTGGGGTTATCGCAACTGAATGGACACCAGATTATTTATTTTTTAAGTCAGCTTCATGTTTTAAAGTTCTGAGATGGGGAGAACTGCATTTTTGTAGAGTTCTCCCTGGGATAAAGCTGATTGACCCAGAAAAATGATGCACAGACTATACCAATTACCCAGCAAGACCAGACAGCCACTGGAAGTATTCAAAACAAATTCATGTGCAATGTTTGACCAAATGGTCCAAAATTACTTTTATCTTCTGGGTTATAAGATACTGACTCGGCTGTGAGATACTTACAAATCCAGCCTCTAGGTCCCAGCACCAACAGTAATTCACAAATCTGACAAAGCAAGCTCGAATGAAATCTCCCACCAAAATGGTTATGTAGGTCACCAGGATATCAGACACAGTGAGCCTCACAATCTCCTGCAATTAAAAAGAAGGGAAAAAAACCCCACTTAACTCTTATAATTTCAGTAGCACATTCAGGACGGTATTTTCTATTAAGGCATTTGTCTTTATATGACAGTAATCTTCAGAAAAGCATGCCATGAGCAAACTCCCTGCCTGTTTTCAAACACCGTGCAGTGCCTGTGCTTTACCTCTGTGCTGGGGAGCTACGAGCTCTGTGATAGCTGTTAGACCTGACAGCTGCTGCTGGCATTATTGACTGCACTGCATGCTGTGGCAGCACAGAAAGTGGGAGCAGAGTGCTAAAGCTGCAGTGGTGCTGGTGTCAAATCTGCATATGCCCTCAGTCATTCTGACTGTGCGTAGTTCTGGTATGGCTCAGCTCCGTAACTTTTATGTGCACTCCTAAGAAAATTGTTCAGGTGTAAACAAGAGCTGTGTGTAAGTGTAGAGGAAGGAGATGTGCAAGACAAGGAAGATAAAATTTCAGGCAGAAGGAAGACTTATAGGGTGGAAATAACTGGTGGCCCAAGGATTCAAAACTAAAGACACAAGAAATGTTTTTAAAGTATGAGAGGGAAAAAAAAAGATCTGCTGAATGACAGCTCAGCTGCACCAAGGATCAGCTCCTTCTGAGGGGTGACAGTAAATGGTCTTTTCCCACATGACTGAGAACCACTTGGCTTTTGAAGATGCCTTGAGTGGGCACAGGAATGCATAGCCTTGTAGTTTGGAAAGCCCTAAATATCTCTGTCAGCCAGTAAACAACTGCTTTTACTTTTTAACTTGTGCATAGTCTAGCTGCAGATCTTCCTGGTGCAAGGTAAATGTGGCAGGGTGAATTTGTGTGGTGAAACTCTGAGGACTTGAAGGCCACTCTGCCTGGCTTTCAAGGGGCTTACTTTTGCCTAATTCTGCTTTCTTCTCATGGCCTCATGCTGCATTATGGATTGGGACATGTCAGGAGTCCCCTTCAGGCATGTCCTCTGGTTGGGTTTTACGCCTGCACCAAAGCTTCTCTGGAACAAGTGCAACAATAAATGGAGAAGAGAGGTTTGCTTCAAAGGCACAGTCATGATCTGAACAAGGACATGGTGCAGGTGTGGCTGCAGACTGCCTGGCCTTTTGTGCTCTTCACAGCCAGTGCCTCAGAGCTGTGCATGCCCTGGTTGCTTCCAGCTGAGGATTTCACCACCATGGCTTGAGAACCACGGTCAAAGGCTTGTATTGCCTTGGTGATGTTGTATGAGGGTGGGGAAAAGAGCTGCTGTTTGTGAGGAAAACTTCAAGCCTGGAAATGTTAACGACATCAGTTAGAAAAACAAAAATGGACCATCCCAAACCAACACAGAGACTTGCTACATAATGAATTTCTTACGATGCCAACAGTTGTCTCCCAGCAGGGTCCCCTGGGCACGTCTGCAGGGTCAAGGGGAGGTGGGGTGACAGTGCTGTCATTTGCTGCAGATGAGTTGTGGTGACCAAGCAGTGTCCAGTGCGTGATGTTTTTTACTACATCCTCTTCTGCCAGCTGCAATGAAGAGGACAACCCCCCAGACAAAACCATCAGAAAATAGAAAGCATGGAGATGTTAGAAGAAATCCAAGGCATTGAGTTCCTCCCTGGTCCTTGCCAGTTACCATCCCTTGTATAAACATCTGTCCACAATGAAGTTACAGTGCTGGCAATAGTACAGAAACTCCTTTTTTGCCAGGAGCGGGGAGCAGCAGCTGAGAGCAGCTCAAGGCTCTATGAGTTTTTGGGGAACAAGCAATGTGCGCCCTGCACATGGAGGAGTCAGACCTCCTTCAAGATTCCTGTATGCAGACGTAGCCTTGACCCAGTCCCCCTCCTTCACGTGACTCATAATTTTTCAGGCAGAGCATCTGCCTCAATTCCTCTAATTCTTCTCAGTTTAAAACAGAGTAATTTTTTCTGTGGATATGTTAGACGTTTATCCTTTCCCGTGGTTATCTGCCCACAACACGCTACCAGGATAATGTTAAAGAGGGGAGGCAGGAGAAGAGGATTATAAACTATCCTCAGGGTTTACAGTAATAGAAATTGCAAAGAGCATCAGATGGAGGAAAAAATAGAATTACCCTAACATGCTGTGATTATAGGAAGACAATAACTATGCTCTTCCCAGGGCTGTAAAGAGAAGCCGGAGACTCTGCTTGGTGAGTCTCCCTGGGGCACTGCTCAGGAGGACTGGGGGCAGAGCAAGCACCTGCTGCAAAGGGGGTGGTTGTCCCTGCTGGCTGTGGGGACAGGCTGTGTTCACCCTCGACTCTGGGAAATGCTATTCGACCGTGGCTTTCGGGCTCAGCTCTTACTTTTTCATTGACGTCGTCCATCAAGGCCAACAAAAAGGTGTAGAGGTTCCCCAAGAAGAGCGCAAAGATCCGCCCCAGCTGCCATTTCAGCCCAATGCGGGGATGGTAATTTTCTAGGGCAGCGATGGTTTCAAACAGTGGAGGGCAAAACATGCCCAGCAAGGACATCACAATTTCAACCTGCCACATGAGGAAAACGAGAAAACTGCTAATAGTAACAACAGTGACTATCTTACTTTGAGCAGGGCAGGAGCTGCCAGCAACTGGCTGGATATTTCTGGAGGATTTATAAAGGGGAGGGAGTCAAAGCAAACTCAGTTTTGCTTTGCTTAGTGTGCAGGCAGCACAGCATCAGACTTCAGGGCTGGGTTGCATGACTTGCGCTTGCAGGAGCACTTTTGCTCTTATCTCAAAGGGATGAGCTCCAAAGAATTTGCTCCCTGTCAGTCCAGACTCATGAATATTTAGGTTCTTCAAGTACCTTGCAGTATTGCTTGCATCAGCCCCAAGGTTCTTATTTTAGTTTCAGAGGAAGCGCAAGACTTGGCTTGTGTGCATAAAGATAATTAGTAAATGCTAATGTTTATTTTCCACGTTCAGCACCTTTGCTTTTGCAGAAGGCATTTACAGACTTGAACGGAAGCACATCAAGATCTCAGCTTTGCAGCTCAAGAAAATATGTCCCAGTGGTATCTTTGTTCTTTTTTATCATGCCAGATACTAAGTTGTACTGTGGTCAATGAAGTCATTGGCCAGTCAAGGTTAGCTCAGGCATGACTTACAGGCTTTAAATTTTTTTTATAGCCCTACAGGCCAGTGGCCTGTATCTGTACAGGTGCAGGCAGTCTCTGACTCCTTTTTGTGCTTTTCTTTCCAGGAGAAGTAACCCAGCACTACATTTATTCAGATTGCACATTATCTCCAGAAAGGGTCAGACATTAGACTTTTCTTATAACAAGATTTTTTTTCTTTGGGAAAAACCTATAGTGATAAATCAAAGCATTCTGTAGGCAAGTGCTGTCTTTCTAAAGTTTTCTGAAGGAATTTTGAAAATGCACGGCTTTGAATTTAATTTGACTTTGATATATAAATACATTATAATGTAGTAGACATTGAAATGAAACCTTTCTATAGGTTGAAATATTTTTTGCTGTATGTGAAGAGCTTAAAGATTTGAACTTCTCATTCCAAAATCAGACACAGGAAAACTTTGACAATTTTCTTGCAGGTTCTAAAATTTTATTCCCATTTATTTAAGGTGGATGACAAAGGTTTGATTTTAGAGTTATGTCTGATTATGGACATTTCTAACACCCAGAGAGTTTTGTAGTACAACAGAGTTTGAAAATGTTATTATGCAATTTGATTATTAAGATAGTGATTGGTGTTGAAAGTGCTGAAAACCATTGACTTTTCTAGTGATTTATTATAAGAGTATTTTCCCTTCTCTGCAGGAGTTGTTAATTTGCCCTAGGAACTTTCAGTGAGATCAATATGCATTGCAGCTACCACAAGTGCAAAGGTACTGAAGGGGACTCTGGGCCCTGGTAGGGAATCCCCCTGCCTTAGATGCTGTCCTCAACCTATGGCAATTAATTTGCTGATGTCCAAAGCAATTTATCCCAGCAGAAAACTGGAAGCAAAGTTTCCTTACCTCATTTCTTTCATACCACCCAACATTTTGCATTTTGGAAAATGTCTGGGAGCGCTTCACCACAAAATAAATGAGGTAGCCACTCCCACACAAGCAGCATATGATGAGGACATTGGCCAAAACCCGCAGGAACCTCCTCAGGTGGATATTCTCATCCTTGTTGCTTTCTTGCTCATCTACAATAGACTCCTGAAAAAAACAAGTGTGCTCAAGAAATTGGAAATTATATCTTGCAGCACCAAGCATAAGGCAACATCACAAGGTTTTTCACCCTATGAAATGCAATCTTCTGCTATTCTGGCTATATCCAACTTGGTAGTTCTGGTTAAATTCAAACTAATCTTCATAGAGGCATCCTGATCCAACTGAAAGATATCAAATGGCAAAGAGTCTGACATATCCCAGGGGAACTGCCCTCTAAATTAATACAAATTATTTTAAAAGCTGAAAAAAGGGTGTTAAGGGAAGCAGGTCACAGAAGCTGCCATGGATCAGCACCATGCTCTGTTCATATGGAGGGATGCTGAGTAGGTATCCATATTTCCCCTTAAGTCTCTGCCATTGGTAGGTGCTGGGAGTGTCTCCAGGAGCAGACTGAGGACAGTTAGGTTTACCTTGAAGCTGGTGGTGATGGATGCAAACTTGTTGTCTGCTGTCTCTGGGTTGCCAATGAGGTAGTCCCAGCTGGTGAACATTTTCCAGCTGAAGATGAAGTTGTCATCGTCCCCGTCTGCCGTGCTTTCATTGGCATTGCGTGCCATCCTGAGGAAGGATGCATGCAGTGACAAGGTCAGACACTGTTCCACAAAGTCACCACGTACCCTTCAGCTTTGCAAAGCTTGGGTAAGATGGAGTGGAGCACCCATTCTTGGGGTTTGGGAATGACTAAAATGTGCCATTGGACTTTGGGTCTAAGGAAGACTGAACTGTCAGGGCTACGCAGGTCTTCTATTAAAAATAGTGATACAGAGAAAAACTGTGATAGCATAGGTGATTAAGGAGGTTAAGGATTGCTTTGTCCAGCTGGTGCATGACGAATGTCTTTTTACAGTGCTTCTGGGTCCTAGGCTGCAGTATATGGTTATGGCTACCTTTAGTTAAATTTAGTCAAAAGCCCCTGTCCTGTCCAATACGCCCACTGCAGCACAAAGTTTTAGTGAGACTTCACTTGCTGCACAAGTCTCACTCCATACTGGAGCCAAAGAGCTTGCAGCAAGTCATGCAGGGAGAGAAAAAGGATTATTCTTGTTAATCAGCATAGGAGCAGATATGGCTTCTGCTGTTTCCTCTCTATTATTTGATCCCTGAAATCCTTCTGTAAGGCTCCCCAGAGTTCCTCGCATTAGTCCCTCAAGGAGGGCAAGACAAGAGATCCTGCAATTTCATGGCAAATGTACAGCAAATCCCCATGTCCCACTCCAGCCAAAGGCTCAAGAGGCTCTTTCTGCTGCACAGCAATATGGCCTGTTTCAGCAAGCGATACAAATCCATGGGCTTATTCTTTCTTCCAAAGAAAGGAAGACCTTTTCATGGTGTGTCCTTCAGGCAGAGATAGAGGCGCTTATTTTTTTATTTTTAATTGTGCAGAGACCATTACAGCACTGACAAGTGCTTTGGCTGAATCCTCAGTGCCCCAAGGACGCTGTAGGAGCCTCACTGGTGTTTGGGGACAGTGCACAAGAGACACTTTTTAACTCCACCCATTCATTTAGGGAATCAACAAATACAATCTGGTAGCATTTGGCTCTTTTCTGCAACCCTTGCACCATCTGTGGGACCCATGTTGGAGTTCAGGAATGTTTATTTTGCAACGAAAGGATGCAAAAGGAACCTTTGAAATTTACTGCAAGTAAAATCCGCCTTCAGTTACAAAATCTACCTGTTTGATGGCCCTGTAGTAATGCTGCAGGAAGGGTTAAAGACATCTGGAGAGGACGAGAAGGAAGAAGATGGCTGGAGTAGGAAGGGTTCAAAATGGTGCACATGAGCACACGGATGAGGCAGGGGAGTGCCCAGGTCCCACCACCCACCAGAGCCAGGGTGGTGGATGGGGAGGTCAAGTGCATGAAAACAGCAGGCACACATATCCCCACATTCCCCCAGCCATCCAGCCAAGGCTGGACCAAGTCTGGGTGCCCATGGAAGGGAGCCCAGCTGTGAGACCACCTGGGTGGATTTTGCAGAGGGGGCAAGGTCAGGTGCACTTACGATCTTATAACAACCATCAGGCTGTAGCCAAATACGCTGATCCCAACCATGAAATATGCCATTGGCAGCCTGTACTTCAACCAGCCAATTGTCCTCTGGTTGTTGTAGTAGCCATAGAAGAGTGCTGAGTATTTAATGTAGCCCTGGAGGTAAAGCAGAAACAGTCCCGTGTAAGCTGTGCAGCTTTTCTTCTGCAGGAAAGGAGTTTCTAGAGAAAATGGAAGATTTAAAACAAGGAAAATCAACTTGGAAAAGTTTTTAGGGTCTCATTCTTGTCTGTTTGCTGCCCTGGCACCTTTGAGAGACATCTTCTTAAGAGTTCATCTTCCTACAAGAGGGAAGATGAGGGAGAGCATGTCAGAGGACAGTGGCTTAAAACTAAAATGTAGTTTTGATCCATCACTCTTTCATCCCTCCCAGAAAAACATTCTTATTGCTCTTTGTGGCTGTAGCCCACCTACTTCTCTAAACAAATAGTCAAACACACAGATCTTGTAGAAAAGCTGTGGCAAAGGGTCTTCCCACCATGATATGAAACTTTTACTTTCAGGTAGGAGGCAGCTGATGCTCAGTGCCTTGCAGATTTAGTTCCTTTTACTGGCTGCCACCTGCAGAGCAAATATAACTAAAGAGTGAAATCAAAGAATTACTTTCCTGTGGAAAGGGTCCAGACACAATATCAACCATGTTGTCTCAAGTAGATCTATTTTTTGCTGTGCAATCTGTTAGGCATTCAACGAGCGTGCGGATCACCTAATCCACATTAGCAATCTCTCCCAGCGTTTCTGTCATATCTCATCCAAGTTGATGTGTATCACTGCACATTGCACTTCTCTGTTTTTTGCCCCTTGTCTTTCAGCTCCTGAGTTAAGTGTGCTTAATCACTCTGGCCACGATAGTTGAGCAGACTCCCCTCTGATCAAGCCTTTGGAAAGACATAACTTGAAGTTCATATCAGAGCCCGTGTAATGGATCTTGTCTAGAGACATCAAAGGGTTTACATGTAAAGGGGCTTCTGGAGGCTGTCTAGCCAAGCCCCCCACTCAAAGCAGAGCCAATTGCAAAAGAAGGCATTGTGGCCCAGGGATATATCCAGCTGAGCTTTGGAAATCTCCAAGGACAGAGCTCCCACAGCCTTTCTGGGCCTTTCTTCCAGCCTTTGACCACCTTCACTTGATTGATTAAACTAAGCTCCCCCAAAACTCAAGGCTTTTTATTCCTAACCTAATAAAGAGCTTTGGTACCCCCAGGTGCCATGGAAGCTGCATTTTTGCCCTGCACAAAGCTTGGTGCCACAGGTCCAGGACCGCTCTGTGTGTGTTTCTAGCAGAGCAGCAAGCCTATGTCTGGCACACCACTGCTGCTTGGGGCTCATAGCCTGTTACACACAATGTCTGCTGGGGAGGTGTGGTGGAGGAAAGCCTTGTAAATATAATGTCCCTGGAAGGCACTAGTGAAGTTTGCTTCTCAGGTTGTAATTCCAAACCTTTGTCTTCTTGATTCATCAGATGCCAGGGACTGAAAAATTAGTTTCTCTGCTCACATCATCCAGTGTGTTCTTTAAACTCCATTTGTGAGACATGGTGTCTGGTGTCCAAGTGAGATTTATTCCTTTCTACTCCTCTAGAAATCCATGATGTGACCTCTTTCCTGACAAAGCATACATTTCTCCAGCTCCTCTTTCCTGAAAGGTATTTTTCAGGGTAACAGTATTGACCCTTCATTTATGCCTACTCTGATATATATTTCCCCCCTGCACCTTTCCTGTGGAGCGTGCTGGAATAAGCCTCTATTCATTTTCAAAGGGCAGACCTCTGCACAGGGCTCCATTTGACATCTCCTGGCTGCAGAGGGTGTTGGTGTACAGTGTTGTCCCATAGCTGGAGATGCTTCTTGAGCTTGGATGACCACTCCCTGATGTCAGACAGGAAGGGAATGGGTATTGGATGGGGACCTGTACAGCAGAGGGGTTCAGAGGGCCAACAGCTCAGTGACAGCAGGGGAATGTACATGTGTGTACCAAGCCAGAGGCAGGAGACTGGCAGGTCATGGGAGTAAGCATTTCCTGGAAGCATGCAGCCTCATCCAGAGACAAGTTTCCTTACTGATAGGTCTATTACTTACGGTGTCCCAGAGAAAATAAGCAGCTACATTTAATGAACACTCCTTCAGATTTGTTTGTTTGTTTGTTTTGGGGTTTTATTTTGCTTGCCTTTTTTTTTTTTTCCTTAATGAGTTTAAATGCTACCTCTTGTATCTTTACAGTGCACTGCTCAAAGAGCTTTTCATTCTTTACAGTGCTATTAAAAATGTCCCTAATTCACCTCTGAATTTTGGATTCTGGCAGTGGGGGAAAGTGCTGGGAGAGGAGGTGTTGAAAGGATCCTCAGCAGACTATGGGGGGTAAATGAAGGTTGGCAGGTTCCTGGACACCAGTATTTGAAGCCTTATTAATAAATTAGCTAAAATAATCTGGTTTACAACAAAGTAGCGCTTTGTTGCTGTAGCTTGGTTGTTTTTTGTTTGGTTGGTTTGGGGTTTTTTGTTTGTTTGTTTGTTTGTTTGTTTTGTTTTTGTTTTTAGCTAAGGAAATTCTAGAGGGGTTTATTACAGAAGGACTGTAGCATGTGGTCCTGTGCTTGTAGCATGTGGGCCAGTGCTGACAAACATTAAAAAAATATTTCCAGAAGTAACTACTTTGAAAGTCAGATCCCAAGGCACCGGTTACATCTGAAAGTTTTCACCCCCTGAATAAGTACCTTTTCTTGGGCTGTCACCCAAAAACACTTAATCCCTTTGGCTTAAATCTTCAGAGTAACTGGGATGGGAGGTGAATTGGTATTGCAGGCAAGCACCCAGAGATGGCTGGAAACTTGGGATCTTCCTTTGTGTGCAAGTCCTAAACTTTGGTTCCCACTTCAGGCTTATGGAAATATTTCAGGGGAACAAGGAGGGCAGGGACAAGAAGAGCAATCCCCTTCCCAATCACTTTCAGAGGTCTGGCAAGGTGCTCCCTGCTGGTGAAGGGAGTCTGCAGCTTGAAGTCTCTGTCTGGCTGCCTGGTTTGGAGCAGCTCCAGACTTTCACCTGGGTGCTCAATTCCTTTCCAGTTGGAAGTAAAATGGCTTTTGTGTCTACTCACATGTGGGATGTACACCAGGCAACACATTTCTATATGGAAGTGGTTCAAACCCATATGCAGGTGTCTGTATTTTGGCCAGAAATCTCAGCATCCACAAAGATTTTGTTGTAACAAAAGGCTTTCCAGACTTCTTCTGGAAGAAATAGGTGCTCTGCTGGTTTATCTTGGAACAAATTCATCCTTGTAGCACCACTAACTTCTGAGGGGTTTCAGGAGGTATTCAACTGATCTTTTATGATTAACACTCTTGTGCTTACCTCAAAATCCCAGAGAACTGAAAAATCCATAGCTGTTTCTTGTTCAGCCCGGGGTACAGTTTTCCTTGGCAAACTCCCATATGGCATTCCCATCAGGACCTGGAGAACATTAACAACAGTGATTGCACGTATATTATAAAATACCAAAGAGTTTTTAACAGTTTTTTTTTTTTTCTTAATGAGTTTGCTTTTGCTTGGTTTTCCTTTTCTGTTGATTTTGATATGTATTTTATTTCTTAATGCTAGAGCAGCAGTTTTTAAAAACTACTTAGCATTACTTTAATTTACAATTATTTAGTATTAATTATATATATTAATATTTAGTACTAAGTATATTTAGTAATGTACAGTATTAAATTTATTATTAATATTTAGTATTAATTTCATGCAAATAACCAGAGGACTTCCCTTTCCCTGGTCACATCCATTGCACAGGAAATATTTTTTGGAGAAACTGTATCCTACAATGAACAGCTGCAGTTGAAATGTCCTTAGTTTAGCAAGGAGTTCTTTGCTTGAACTTCATGGGTCTAATGCAGTAAAGGGATTAACTTCATCTATTTGTGCAGAGCTCCTCCTCTGAGAGAAGTCAAGAGCACTGGGTCAAGCTTGCAATATAATTTGTATTTTTCAGTCCTGAATCAAAAGACATTCTCAAGGTGAGGTAAAGGGCAATTAGCTTAGGGGAAAAAAAATATACAACAAAAAGATACAAAGAAGAGTTTTCATGGCACAGCCCGTCCTGATGGCACCATGCAAAGCAGGTCTTGCAGCTGGAGCAGCAGTAGAAGTCCAGACAGAGAATGCCAAGAGCTATGGAGAATTATTATATTTAAAAGCTGACTGGTGCCTATACCAAAATATCTCATTAGCATTCATAGCCTAGAAAGGTCCTAGCATATCATCTATCACTTATTTTTTAGGGCTATCTAATTACACTCAAAATAATTTATGATTAAATGTTTATTGCCCAGCTACTCTCCGTATCGTAACAGCTCAGTAGGCAGCGAGTAACAGTGTGCACACCTCAGAGACAAAAGCTCCTGCCATATGCATGGTCCCTAACCAAACACATTTGTATTGTTCAGTGCTAATGGTTATGTCTCCTCATCCTGGGAGGAAAGTGAGCTTTCCCTTTCGATAGTGTGAGCAAGCACATTAAGGAGAACAAACGCACGGTCCTCAGGAGACATTCTGCAGTGCATTTTTGCTCCATAAAATCCTGTGTTGAACAGAACAGATGCCACTGTCTGTGGATTGCACAGCCTTTAAATACTGCACTGAGTAATTTAGCCAGAGCTGTAATGGCTACATTAAAAATTTCTTCAATAAATGATCATATAAAGTTGGCTATGAGATCCTTTTAATTCTCCAAGAAGAGTGAGAAATAGAAAAACTAAAAATAAAACAATTGCTCATGAATCATATGAACTGATGTACAAAAAAAGGGTTATTTCCCAAGCAAGTGTTAGTTGGCAAAGTGCTGGGAAATTGCCTGTTCTCTGAGGGGCTGTGCCATGGCTGCTGCCCCATGGCCATGCCCCTCAGAGGGCCCAAAATGAGGGTATTTAATTATTTTCAGAGCACAATCCATTTCTTGTGGCTCTTGCAAACCAGATCTTTTGCCTAGCATTGGAACGTCATGTTCTTCACTTTAGTCAAAATGTAAAACTAGTCTTGAATTAGATAGATTGTTGAGCCCCTGTTTCAGCTGCTGGATGGGCAAGATCTTTGATAACATTTTATGTCTCCTGATATCAGTCCAACTTCTGCTCCTGTGTCAGTAAGTCTTTGTAAATAATTGTCCTCAGGCATTTCATTTTTCTAAGATGATGCCTGTTATAAGGCATTTGTCCTGTCAATGTCATGTTTGTGTCAAGCAAAGGGCAAGATATAACTGAAAGGAAAATTAAGCACTTACCTCTGGAATTATAACCAGTCCAAATATTAACCCAAAAAGGACAAGATTTACTCCATACATCCACCGCAGAAATATGAAATAGGAAGCAACGGAGGAGCCAAAGTGACCTTAAAGCAGAAGACATTTCATGGTTAGGAGTTTAGGAGGGTTCATCTATCTTCAGCAACTCTTTACCCTCAAGTCTCCCCAACACATTTCCCAGGAGCCTCCCAACAGTCCCCACAACTGCTGGAGAGAGCAACACCTGGAGCTTCCAGGGCTGTGAGCCCCTTTTTTGGCACTGATGCCCAGGGTGAGTGGAGACAGTGGACCAGGAAGCTGGAATATTGTTGATATGAAGACAAGTCTGTCTTAGAAAATGTCCCACTGCCACCACACAGCAACTTCAACTTACTCTCCACTTCCTTTATCTTCATCTCCCAGGGTATGCACTGAGTTTTAAAATTTTCAAAGTCTCTCTTAAACTTCACCCATTTCTGAAACAAGACAACATTGCAGTGAGCAGAGAGGTGTGAAGAGGGGGTCTGATCTGAAGTAGGGCTTTCTAATATCAGAGTTTGGTAGCATGGTTGGGTGTGGGTATAAAGTCCAAAGCAGGAGCTCTGGTCTGGGTCTTATCTTTTGGGCTACTTCAGAAACTCCCTTCAACCAAAAATCCCCCCCACTCCAAAGTGTTCACATTTATGATTTGAGTTTTGAGAGTTTTAACCTTTCCAGGCTTTTGGAAAGCTGCAGTTGTGCTATGGATTGATCAGATTATGTAGGCGTGGAAAATTCAGACCTGGCTTTGGATTGAAGGAATTGGTTCAGAACAAGCTCTATTTAAAACAAAATTTAGTTTGATAAAACACTGAGTATGAATCTCTCCTTACCAGGCCAGCAGCTAAACTCCCATTGATTTCATAATCTCAAGTCTGGCTCTGTTTTGAACTTCTCAATATAATCTCCATGACAACATGCAACTTGGCTACCGACTTCAGTCTCAAAACACAGCCATCATTCTCCCTGTTATCTCCTCATCACTGGAGAAGATGAAATTTTACAGGACTAGGGGTAGTGCAAGAGTTTGGCAGGGCCTCTTTCCCTTTTAGGCATATCTTTTCTCACATATCCAGGTTTTGGAGATCACAGCCAGAAAGCCATCATTTTCCCTGCTCCTGTAAACCCTCCCTTGCTTCAGGAAAGGTCACAATGAGGTTCAGGTTGGGGTAAATTCCCCCCCGTTCTTTCTGCAACAGTCATAGATTTGAAGCCAGCTAGTACTTTTTTGAATGTAGGCAAGTAGTTTTATTCTGACTTGTGCCTCTTTCACCAAATAGAGGTCAATACACCTAAGAATGTGCTGAATACATAACTGAGTATCCAAGCCTTTCCCTGCCATCACTGTAGCACTTACCTTTGCCATCATCATCTTATATGCATACAACTTCTTGCCCTTTCCTTTTCCCAGAGCTCCTTCAAATTTCTCTACAAAATCTTGTGCCTCCCTAATTGGAAAATAAGCAAACAGGTTATTAAAACAGCAAAGGACTCTGTAGTTTTTCACCCCTGCCTGCACCAGTGGGATAAACAACAGTGTTCATAGGAAGGTGGGCTGATGTCTCTCCCCACCTGCTCTCTGCTGGTCAGTTGCTGTGCCATGTAGAGCTCAGACACCCACCCAGGACTAGCTATCAGGTCCCCAAACCACTCACATTCATGTAGAGATGTTTTATATTAGCTTTAAGTATTGTCAGTGCCCCAAATCTTGTTCCATGCTTCTCCCTGAGTGCAAACTAAAAGCCTGCCCATTTCTCTTGCTGCAGAGCTCTCTCAGCCTTCATTCCTGTTATAATTTCTCTCTCCTGATGCATTGGTCAAGAAGAAAATAACATTGCCTAGTGAAATAAACTCCGAGAGGATGCAGAATTTCCTTTTATGAACACCTCCCAGGATAAATATCAGAGATATGCAAATGGCCCTAGGGGATAATCTCAGTGCCAGAGGAATGAGTGTATACTTAGTCAGGAGTAAAATCAAGCTGCAAAATGAAATTAGTTTTACACTAGGATATCTAAGGGAAATACAGAGAAAATAGTCTAGGATGCTGTTATGCTGAGTATGATGAGCTTGTGAATAAAATTCTGTTGTATATTGGTGTTGCCAATGAGAAGAGATTAAATTTCAGGAGCTGGGAGGTTTTTTGCCATCCTAAGCCTGTGGGAAAGATGGACTTCCACTTGGTATAAATAGTTGGCTAGGTCAGCCTGTAACCTTGGGAAAATCACCTGTGACTTCATTTGCAAACCTGAAGTGAGATCTCTAAAGTCTTGAATGTATTGCTTCGCTCTCTTTGTGTTTTACATCCCTCATCTGTGCTATGAGGCTAATAATTCCTTCTCTCATGGTGAAGTTTATGCAACCAAAAATATCCAATGAACATACAGCATGCTGAGAGCCTTTCTGGAGACCCCTGCACAAGCAATGCAACAGTTTTGTTTAGGTTCGTTAGTAGGTAGTGATGATTGCTATCACTCAGAAATAAGATGAAAGTACGGAGGTACATTGTCAAACATGATCCCAAGTAGAATTTTAGTCAGGATCCTACACCACAGGGAAAAAAAAATGCATCAGAAATAACTCTGCTTTGCTCTTTTTTCTTTTCTCACAGAAATTTGGAATTTTAAGGCCATAAGAATTTATTTGTTAAGAGCTCAGGCTCATAGCACAGCTGTGAGGTGGAAAAGCTACTTTAGTATTTCCCTATTATAGACCTTTACCCAGATTTTCAGAAGTAATTGTCAGAGTTCACAATTCCTGATTTTATTGGAATATGGAACAGGTCTTGGCCTTCAGAGCATGAAAAAAAGAAGCAGAGACACATGGTGACAGTTTTCACAGCACAGGCCCTGCAGCTTTGAGTAAGCTCTCAGCAAGCATGGAGCAGGGACATCCACACTCCTTGCGGGGCTGTGTCATGGTTCAACATAGCTTGGGTTTTAGTTAAAAAGAAAATGTATGCATGCTTTGAAATGTTATTTTGAAATCTCTCCTTGTAGAAAGGGGTTTCAGAGACAACTTAAGCAGTAGAGCTGGGAGCTGAACCATTGCCCTGACAGGGGAATGGTTGTTATGAGCCATTCCCTGTCAACCCATGGTTTTGATTTCCCTGTCTGCTCTGCCTCACCCCACTGTCCCCCATTGCCCAGCACTGAGGGGTTTCTGCTGCTGCCTGAATTATTCTCACCCTCATTAGGGGCTGTGTAGTAGATTTATCTTTGCTCTATAAACCTCTGAAAATCATACAGCATTTTTTTCCAAGAAGTCCCATCTCAGGACTGTGCACTAACATGGCACTGTGCTGCTCTGATTTCTGTCTGACAAAAGACATGAATAAGCAAGCCAGGGTACTGAGTTTGCTTTAACAAGTAGCCTGACTGTAGTGAGTCATTTGGCTTTGAATATGAGGGTAGGATGACCTGGCCATGGGTATCAGTTGAACAGATTTGCACTTTGTCTGTTCTTTGGTTACAGAGGCTGAAAATCAGATTGCACATTTTAACTCTGCTCATTTGAACCCAGACAAGCTGGCCAGGTTCTGCTGGTCACTTTTTCTGATACTACGGTATTCCAGGAGCAGAAAATATGTAATTTCAAGGAACGATAAAGTGCATCTGCCAACAGTCAGCAGAGACCCCAGGAGTGGGGGGTTCCCATTCTGATGTGTACCTGAGCACTGAGAGCTTCTTTACCATCCTCCAGGGCTTGTTCCTCATGGTGGAAATCAGTTTTTTCTTTTGCTCCACCTGCTCCTTCAGCATTGCGAGCTCTTCCTCTGACAGTGACTCCTCATCAGATGAGTTGGAGGAAGCAGAAGTACTGGAAGGCACACAAAATAAAGCACACAGAAACACTCAAAGGGGTTAGAGGGAAGGCTTTGCTTGGGGTAGGGCAGACTGCTGCTGGCCCTGGGGATTCCACTCTGATGTGGGCACAGTGCCTCAACATCCCCTGGCTCAGTGCAATGCCAGTGCCCACCCCACTCACAGCAGGGCTCTTTCCAGCCAGGACAATGAGGAGGCATTTGTGCCCCACTACAAATCACTCAGTGTCATGCTTTGGGCCACATTTCAGCTATAGAACATTGCCTACAGCTACCAGGGCTACATCTGGCTCCAGAAAAAAATGGTTTTCATGGCGTCATAACAAAATGGGAGCTATGGGGAGAAGTCGAAGGTTGGGACAAGCAAGATTTGGAAGAGGAAGAGACTTGAAAATGCAAGGGATCCATTTTAACTGCAATGTTTCCACAGAGCAACCAAAAAAAGTCTCCATGGCCAAATTTCTCAAAGTACCTTCTTTAGGGGTGCTTTTCTACCCCTGGTTGTAGGTACTAAGACTCCACTACATGCATAGACCTGACCCTGGCTGAGAAATGATAATGACTTGGAAACAGTTTGATTTTGTGGCATCTTACACTGTTTTCTACTGTATCTCTTTTAGGAGAGCAGGAACTTACTTACAGTCTATTGGTTTTGCTATTCTGATCCATATGCCACTGTCATGTCAATATTGCTGCCAGTCTGTACAAGGCACCACAGTCAGGGATTGTTTAATTACCTGTTTTTCCTGTCTTTCTTCTGTTTATTCTCCCCCTCCTTCCCTCTCTTGGTTGTTTTCTTTTCTTTGTTTTCTGATTCTTTTTGATGTTTGGTAGGAGCTGTTTTGCCTCTATCTTTCTTCTGGCTTCCTTCCCCGCTTGCCTTTTTTCCATCTCTGTTTTTCCTTTGGTAATTTTTTCTCCTAGAAGCTCTGTTTTGTTGGCTGCCATTGTCTTCCTCTTCACTCTCATCTTCTTCTTTGTCTTCTTTTTCTTCTTTGTCTTTCTCTTGCTTTTTGCTTTGAAGTCTGCTTGCTCTGCCAGTTTCCCTGAGGGGCTGTTTGTTAGTTTTCTTGTCCTTTTCTTCATCTTCTGCAAGTGATAAAAAACAATTACATTGGGAAATCCGTGCTGGCAGAATAAAGATTCATCAGAAGAGCATTGGCAGCCAGGACACCTGATGCAAACCCTGGCAAATTCAAAGAGCAGGTGCCTGTTGATCTCGATGGGCTTTGTGTTATGCCCTGTCCAAGAACCAGGTGGAACTCTTTGCTTGTGCAACTCCCATTTAAGACAGCACAATTTAGCACAGCACTGACTTACATGTGACCGTAAGAAAATTGGAAATTAGTTACAAATGCAAAAACCCATCCATCAGACAGCACAGACAGATATCCCCCTGACCTGTAAACACACCAGAACAAAGGAAACAGAAATTGCAGTCTGTTACACAATGTGTAGTTTGCTCGTTGATGTGATGTCCTTGAAAGATGTTTACTTTTCAAGGCTGGGAATTGAGTTCTTCTATTTATAGAGAGAAAAGGCTCAGCACAGGCAGTATCCGGTTTTCTTTCTCTGAGTTTTCTTTTATATTGGATGGTCTATATTCAGAGAAGAAAAAGAGCAGATATAGTCTCTGAGGCACATTTCATTCTTACTGGTGTTGCAAACTAAAAACCTCCTCTTTCCAGAAGTCAGAAATGCTTCCAGCTTAAAGGATTGGAGTGTGATTTAATTGCAGAATTTTATGGAAAGGGGGAAAAAAATTCAAAAGTCCTCAAGTCTCTCCATCTCTTTCACTACCAAGCCTATTAAAATTAATAGTAAGTTTTCCAGAGTATTCTGGCTTTTTATTTTCCAAAATTTCTCGCTGATGAAAGTAAAGAGTTGGAGATGTTGTAATGGAAGAAGGAAATTGTGTTGGAATGGGATCCAAAGTGTAAAATGAGGAGCCTAAAAGGTGAGAAAAATAGAAGCAAAAAAGAATTTGAGTATTTGCATTTTTGGTTTGGTGAAAAGCTAGAAATTAATGACAAGCAAATAGTTTCTTGTTTTTAGTGGTAAAAAATTAGCAGGTAGTGGTTGTCACAATCGACACTGGGAATGAGAAGGAGCTTCCAACTAATTTCTCAGGAGCCATTAGGCAGGTTTCAGTTACTATGCAATGGTCCATCTAAACTGAATTTGGGTCAATCATCTAGATCAAAGGATCACCTGCTCTCTTTGGGAAAATGTTCATTTTGGATAGCCAGTGATCTAGGGTTTTTTTTTCTTATTTGCAACCTATCAAGTATTAGATTAAATATGAAGCATTAATTTGTTACCTTTATCTTACTGCCTCTTTTGCCTATATGTGAAAGGTGGATACAATTTTTCAAAAAATAATTAAGTCACAGTAGTTTGCTATTTACTTTCTCATATTCTGTGAGTAATACAGACACAGTTGTGAATTGTTTTTGTAGTAACAGCTACATTTGTAGCACCTACCCAGTGCTGTTAGGATTTTACCTCTTAGGTCTCTTGCTTTAGATATACTACACATGCAGAGTTAAAGGTGGCTTTAGTCCTGTCACAGGCTTTTCCTGATCTCTCTCACAGTCATAAGTCTCCCTTCAATCCATCTTCATTGTTATCTTCTTGTGGCCATGATTAATGAAGAATCCCAGTGTATTGCAGTCTAAGCAAGCATTACAGGGAGGGCAAGCAGGACCTCAGTATGGTGCAAAGCAGCCCCAGCCCTGCCCAGGGTGGTGCTTTACTGCACTGCCTGATTTACTAGGGGCTGGCTCCCAAGGGATGTGGGCTCTGACAGGCTCCGACTCTGGGAACATGGATAAAAGAGGACAGACTGCCTAAGAATGGCGCTTTACATGTCACTAAGTCCAACCTCAAGGGAAAAACCTGCTTGCGTGCAAGTAGCTCATGAAAGAGTTCGTGTTGTAGAGCAAGTCATAAGTCAGAGAGAAAAAGCAAAGGTATCACCTCCTGTATTTCAAACAAGACCACATTTGTTAATCTCTACATTACCTCCACTCTCTGTGTCAGTTTCCACTTCTCCATCAAACTCTATTCCGGCTGCAAAACAAAGAACAAAGAGTAATTGCATTTGTTGCTGGAATTTACACACCTGATGCTTTACACAGCTGACCCTTAATTTCCAGCTGAGCTTGGCAGAATATCCCTTATTGATTATACATTATATTCTTTCCCTACAGCGATGCTCTTAATATTTACTTTAGTCTGGCAGACTGACGAAAGTCCCTGCCCAAGCAAACTGAAATTGTATGATCTTTGAGAGATGCAAAATGGCGTGCTCAGGAAACCCCAAGAGGTTTAGTCAAGTATTTGGCAGCATGAGAACTGAAATGATCTCACAGTGATACCAACCGTCTTCCAGGATGACCTGTAGAGCACTTTTCTTTTTCTTCCCCATGGCAGCCTGCTGTCTATTGCCCAGACACCGTGGCTGCTATGCTGCACACACACCCCAGTCATACACAGGCTACTCCCTCTTCCAGTGCCCATGTGCTTGTCCCCTCAGCACTGCAGACAGACGGGCACATCCAGCTGTCAGTGACCTCTTGCTCATGAGCCATGAGGACAGGGAGGGGTGGAGAGGCAGGGAAAACCTGGGCTCTGCTTTAGCCTGCCCAAACACTTTCCCTTCTTCTCCCTTCTCCCTGTGAAAAAAGCACCTGTTGGCATTGCATTGCATTTCATTATTTAAACATGAAGGAAAGCCCTTTGGTGGGTACTTGGTGGTGTCGTATGAAACACAGACACAAGTCACGTCTGGTTCTGACATAAGCATGTGGCTGGAGGCTTTCAAAGGATCAATTTTCTTAATGCTATATTCTTTACTGAGCTGCAACAATCTGTGTAACCCCGTTAGTCATTCTCCTGCATCTTATTAAGTCTCTCAGCCAGCGCCCCTTGGGACACAGCTGAGGGTCACCTTTTGTCCTCCACGCGTGTCCCTTGGAGGGGACTCATGAGCTAATGGATGCAGCAAGGAGTCAGGAGTCAGGATACCAGGATCTCTCTTTCCTTTGCTCCTCTATTCTGTGTGACCTTTGCATACCCATTGCACTTGCTGGTAAAATAGGATAGATTTTCCTTCTAGGTGCTCTGAGGCTTAATTAATTAATGTGAGACCCTCATTTGGAAGGTCCTTTAGAACCACAAAGTATTGTATTGCATTCTGCAGCTTGTAGTTTTTCAGTGGGCCAAGAATAGGTTTGTCTGAGTGGTGTCCAGAGCAAAACCTGCACCATCTGCCTCAGCTGTAGCTTCCACAGAGAGCACCCAAGGGTGCATTCCCAGTGTGGGGTTTCTCTTGGTTTCCCAAAAGGAGAGCTTACCCTCACACTATCTATGAAATGTACTGCAGACCCCTGGCTTGCACAGGTGTTCCCTGGGGACTTGGCATAATGACTTTTTTTCCAAGGATTAACAGGGAGAGTGTTAATTCCTTCCTTCCCTCCCAAAAGAGAGGACTGTTGTGGAGATCAGCTTGAGGCTGTTGCCACCACTGATATGTGCTGATGACTCCTGCTTTGGATCAGGTGTAGTGACTGAGGAGGTGCCAGCCTGAAGCTCTCTCTGCTGCTTTTTCTCATTGAGTTTGGGTCCAGGGGCAACTTTCAGGTACTCTAAATCCAATCCCATGCATTGGATTTAGACTATGTTTGACTTTAGCTCAGCTCTCCTGAGCTTAATACATAATGTATGGGATATGCCTGTATATTATTATCAGCTCTAACCCTACAAGTTCATTGCACAGGGCATTTTCACTGTGTGTCCCACACCAGTGGGCCTGACTGGGTCTGAAGACATTAATAGGGCCTTTTCAAGGTCTTCCCAGTGAATGAGTTTCACCTGTAACTCTATATGTTGATGTGGTTTGTTTCCAATGTGATCACTAGGTCATTGAATTAATACTGCTCCAGGGAAAAAGGGAGAAATTCCCAGCTGCCAGAGACTACTGGAACAGATCTTCTGTAAAATACTTCAGTTGCCTCAGTCCCAAGCATCTCTTTCCCCAACAGAGGATCTAGGCACCTTCTAAATGAAGACCAAGTTTCTGAAGAATTGTGTGGCCGGAGGCAAAAGGGCTGTGGATGCTCATCACACCCCACCCTCCACCCCCCAGTACTGTACTCAGGGATAGCACTGCTTCTGTCTCGTGGAATCACAGAATGGTTTGGGCAAGAGCTGACCTTTAAAGGCCATCTGTTCCAACTCCACTGCAGTGACCAAGGACGTCTTCATGCAGACCAGGGTGCTCATAGCCCTGTCCAAACTGACCGTGAATATTCCCAGGGATGAGACATCCACCACCTCTCTAGGCAACCTGTGCCACTGTTTTACCACCTTCATTGTCAAAAAACTTCTTCTGTGTACCTAACCTAAATTGACCCTCTTTTAGTTTAAAACCATTACCCCTTGTCCTTTCGTGGACCTTACCCCTTCTTCCCCACCAAGGCATGCTCAGATGTTTTTTGCATGCTCAAGGTCTGTTGATGTGAACATCTCATTGGCAGAGTTGAGTGTCCTGGTTTTACTCCACCTCAGAGCTAGTGATTCACCCATGATCTGCACTGGAGCTGGGACAGCTGCAGGCTCCAAAGCTGCTTGTGCCACATGGCATGCCCATAGGTACCAAGTATATGATTTTGAAAAGTGGTGGGGACTGCAAGTTCATTTTACTACCAAAATGTGTGGCCAGGTGATAGCTCTGTCTCCTGCCCTGAGACAAATCACCTGCTCTTTGATTTTACAGTCTGTTCACAGCACTGGGGGCAAGGTGTGGTGTTTGCACAGCAGTCACAGAGGCCCTGGCACTCCTTGGCACATGGGGGGATAAGACTGCCCTGCACTCCTCTCACAGTGGGGATGTGACAGCTGAGGGGTGCCAGCATGTGGGACAGAGCAGGAACAGGGGCTGTTTTACACCATTCTCATGAAGCAACACTTCAGTATGGATGAGCATATTTGCAATAAGCTCTGCTTGGCTGTTGCTTTGCTCCCCTGTACCTACACTGCCAAAGGTAGTGGGACTGGCCATGGTAAAACTGTGCTGTTACAGGCTGGGTGGCAGCATTTCACTCTTGAGTAGGTAGGCACCTTTATCTTTCACACTTCTGACTCCATTGGACTCCCTCCCATGGAGAGGAGGGAGTTGCATAATGCCTGGCAATTATTTCCTAATGAAGAATGTTATTAAAGTGTCTGCCCAAGAATTTACCCCTAAGGAGAAATCCCTACATTACCTTTCCAACTCAGCCTTTGCATATGACATGCTGCTCCCTTTGCCTTAGAGTCTCAAGAGAAATAAATAACCTACTCCATCTGATGCTGTCTGACTCCTCTGGAAGTGATGGTCCCCCTGAGGCTGATGAGCAGCCACACAAGCACGATGAGAAACCTTGGAATCTTGATTCTTTGTGGTACATGTCCTTGGGGGAACATACGGCAGACTTGCAGAGCCACTGTCACTTTTGGGGTGGACCAGGCAGTGCTAGAGGCTGTGATGCAGAGGAAGGCTGGGCAGCAGAGCCTGGGGAGGAGAGGAGTGGGGTTCAGTGCAACAAAGTGGTGTCATGTAAGATGAGACCAAGAAAAGCTGCAAAATGCTTAGGTTGTCTTGCCAGCCTTGTTTGCCTTGTTTTTTGGTAAACGCAGAGAGATCTGTAATTTTCCCTCAGAATTAGGCTGGTGGAGATCGTGCCATACTTCTGGGCTGGTTTTGCCTGCTTGTACTTTGTAGACACTGAATAGCATTGCTCAAAAAAACCAAAAAAAAGCTTAAAGGAAAAAAGATATTTTAACATGGAGAAAAAACCCTGTGGTGGGATATTCTACAAAATGCTGTGTGTGAAGTAAGAAAAGTGCACTTCACATCCTTTTGACACCCACCTTTGATGGTAGAAGGTGCTCCATTAAAGAAAAAATACACACTGCTGGGAAAGACAAAAGTTTGACAAGAAAGTGTCACAGACATGTATGCTTGGCAGAAAGCTCTCTGAATGTGGAACCTGAGAGCAGAATAGAGATGAAGCAAGTTTCGATATAGAAGAATAAAAAATGTTTATGTTAGGGATTGCTGAGTTAGCTGTTACTGAACAAAGGTTAAGACGAGTTGGAAGGAAACTTTTATGGCTAAGAACAAAGGATGAGTCGTCTACAAACAAAAACATGTTTTTACCAAGTAAAGAGAAAAACCATAGGCAAACAAAGCTTGTTTTTACCAAGTAGAAGAAAGGTCTAAGAATTTTCCACTGCAAGAAAACAGAAAAGCAATTTTAAGCTTAAAATGTAACATACTAACTCGATGTGATTGGATAGTACTAACCATAATATGGTTATAATAATAGCTGTGATAGGCTATAGATAAATGTAAAGGTATTGTGTATGATACTGATGGTTATTATGTATTGAGATGCTCAGTAAAGAAAACTATATAATGCATTGTAACCAGAACTAAAGGGGCCTCAGGTTTTGCCTATAAGCTGATGCCGACAGCTATAGGCTTGGCTCTGTTACCCACGACCCATGACTGCTGTAACATCATCTATGCAATAAACAGCATTTTCTGAAGAGCTTGCCTGTTGTCCCAGCATCCTCCATCAACACCATCTTCTACACACACAAAAATTTTACAATGAGACCACATCACAGCAGGCCTGGGAGAGCAGCAAGACCCCTCATGGGCTTTCCATGTCTGTGTGTGTCCCTCAAACAGATGGCAGACTGTGCAGAGCTTGCATGGTCGTACAATGGGGAGCTCACCAGCAGTGCTTCAGCTCCAAGCACACCACCATCCTCAGCTCATGAGCCTGATTTTCCTAAGAGGATCAAGTGTCTTGCAGGGCTTAGGATTTCTTAGGATTATAGACTGGGGAGAGGAGATTAATGGATGAGTCTTTTACCTCTTGAGTTATTTCACACAAGGTGTGAATAAGCAATGCACAGCCACAAATCCAGCCATTACTAATGTAAATATCACACGTATGCAATTTAGGGAGTTGTATCACAAATGTTTTTTTTAATGTGCTGTTTAGTATTTTTCTCCTCACACTGGTAATGACTAACACTATATAATTTGACAGTTTTGAGTTTTAGCATACAAGGACATTGGGTGTCTCGCACACGCCCAAGTGTTAAATAAAAAACAGTTGTGTTATGGAGAGAGGGTAACTGAATCCTGGAATCACATACAACATACTTGTAAATGCTTAATGAGCTAGTGTTTCTCCTTTTCTTGCTTTCTGATTAACATAGGACTTTAGCTAATTAATCCATGGATTACATTTATTCAATATTCATCTCATCTATAAGTAATCTTCACTTGAGAGGGTTTTCGAGCAATAATAATAATAATACCTGACACGTTTGCAGATATTTTGATGGGGACCTAAAACTTGTGAATTGCCGGAGCCAAGCTTAAAAATGTATCTGAGAGAGACATTTAAAAGTGAGAGATCACTTCCAAACACTTACTTGGTTCTGTTGAACTGTTAAAGAAAACTAAATTCTTTTAAAAAACCCAAACCGACCGTAATCATGTTTTCCAAGGTCTCTCAGGCATGCTCCATAAAACTGGATTCAGCTCCAACCTGACTTTTGACCATGTCTGAGTCTAACTTTGCAAAAACAAATTTCTTACAAAGCCATGAAAATCCACCAGGGGCTACATGCTAACCTGAGCATCGATCTGTGCAGAGGTCATCCTTGCCCTCATGTAATCTCTGCAATGCTGTAGTTTTATTTTGTATTTTGGTACTGGGAGCTGGAGTGCACTCTGACAGAGCAGCATGGAAATGCCCAGAAAGTAAGGACTCACCTGCAGCATTGACTGCAAACACGTAGAAAGAGTCTCGTTATCTTAAAATAATCTGGGAAAGAAATTTCTTAGCTCTTTGCAGACTTTGAAAATAACCCTCTGGCTCCCATATGGAATGGTAGGTCTGCACTGTGGCTGAAGGCAGTAAAATGATGCCAAATACCTGCCCTATGCTCTTTGTTCAGGGTGGGCATTAGTTACTCCTAAAGATGACAAAGTCTCGCTGGAAGAAGTTGTGCAAGACTAATCTTGTGGTGTTGGGGATGCTCAAGGCGGTGCCTTGTTATCTTGTGCTTGGCCCGTGAAAATGAGCTTTATCCGTGTAATCCCAACCCTGGGTGCAGAGCACAAGGTCCTCAGAGACATAACTATTGCTTTTTTATTACTTTCCTGTTGTTATTTCATAACCTCAAGACACAGCTGGGAAATTGCTGTGAAGGAATGCAACAAGCTCTGTTAGCCATTAGCCTCTTTTAGCTGAAGAACTGCCCCAGAACTGCTAATTCAGGTGCACAGTCTAGAAGAACTAAACCAAAACAGGGGGAGGATGTGCACTGGCAGGTCCTGGAGGTGTGCCAGCTCAGAGAGATATCTTGGAATGTCAGATCAATCACAGGACACAGCCACTCAGTCTTCCATAGTCTTCCACTGATTCTTGTCATGTAGGAACCAGTAAAGATTTTATTTTGTTTTTTCAAATGTGCTCATACCACCCAGCTGTATAAGATTAGAGCCCCTTATTTGCAGCACCTTTGTGGGAAACACTGTAGTTATTAAGACCCCAAATTAATGCACAACACAAGCCAATATCTGCCAGCTCACTGCCATCTTCACCTACTCCACATCTCAGGCTAAGCACGTGCTTGGAGTCATCCTGGATCCAGGTGAGCTTGCCAGTGTTCTCCAAACACAACATAAAGGTGTTTAGCAGTGGTGCTCATCAGATGGTTTGTGTTGCCACTGTATCATCACTCCTCATTGCTGAGATTTTTGGAGACAGGCTTTGAGGAGAACAGACTCTTGTTCATCCAAAAAGTGTGCATCATGGTCCTTTGAACCTGGCATAGCACGAGTAACTAAGTGGCATTGCAAAAACTTTTACCGATTTCTAACCAGATATAGACACCCCTATTCCTTTTAGGGAATGGAGGCAACACAACATTTTTGCCAAGGCAGTACTCCATTTATGCAGAATAAATGAAATCCAAAAATAAAGTTCTCGTGAAGTTTCCAAGGACAAGAAGAGGAAATTATTAAAACAACAAACTTCTGGACTAATCTAAAGCATGAAATGAGTCAACACTCTCATGCAGGACTTAAATGGAGAATGATTTTGTCATATAGGATTTATACGAAAAGACTTGTGGTTTAGAGAACGTATGTGCAAAACCAGAAGAGAGCATGGGGTTTGCACAGATTCTGAGGAAGGAGGTTATTTTTGAGGAACATTTTTACTGGGCTCTTTTTCTGCCTCATACTCCTGGTCTTCTGGAGGAAAATTTCATCATGGTCCCCTCAGCTTTGTAGGAGGTCCTTGAAAGGGTATAAATGAAGGTCACAGCATAAGAAGATCAGGAGAAGGATACCCTTCACAGGAGTTGAGCCCTTTCTGTTGACTCCTGTCCAGCCCCTCCAGACACAGAGGGGTTGCTGCTGCTGGATTTCCCCTTTTGCTCTGGCTATGAGAGGATTTCTGTGGGGGGAAAAGAAAATCACATTTTTCTATTATCTCTCTGCCTGAAAAGCAACTTGTTTCTTTTTCTTTCATCTAGAAATCCGAGGGAAAGCTGCCTGACAATCCAGTCATGGCAGGAGGATCTTGCATGCTTTAACCTCTTCCTAAAAGCTCCCAGAGAAGCTCTGCTTTCATTTGCATCAGCCAGACCCTCTGCTGCTACAAACTCTTAAAGCTTTAGTGACTTCCATGAGGATTTGACAAGTCACACCAGCCATGGGTTTGTGCCAAATAGCCCCAGGGCTTCTGCTGGGTCATAGGCTCAGGGATGCACAGGATTTTGAGGGGTCTCCACATAATGCTCTTTCAGAGTCAGATGGTCCCTGTGATGGTTACTGCTTGTGTCAGAAAAGAAGAAGTAACAGGGTGACTGGATGTCAGAACTGGTGTCTCTGTTTAAATGATATCAAGGCCTTGTACACGGTTGATTTATACTGGATAAAAAAGTCCAAACCCACAAGCTTTTGTGCCACTGTTGGAAATGTAATTCATATTAATGAAACATGTTGGATTACTTTTTTTATTAGGGTTTCCAGAGAGGTTTTTAAAAACAATAAATTGCAGCATCATGGTGGAAGACAGAAGCTACATAAGAGCTAGCTGAGACAAGAGAGAACCATTTGTTTGAGAAAGAGGACTGCAATGATTTGGCATTCTAAGGGATTGTTTTAGTACAATTATATCATTCTACAGCAACCTGCTTCCTCCTTTTCCTCAGTGTCACTGTGATGAACAGTCGTGATGAAGAGAGACTGCCCACAAGAATTGAATCCTTCCTCTGTCCCTGTGAAAGCAGGATTGCTTGCCTGTAACATGCTCCCGGTGCATTCCCAGCTAGCTCAGGAGTGATGCGCACCCAAAATGAGTTTCAGCCCTCGGACGGCTCCTGCACAGGCAGGGAGAGCTGAGGTGAGGTCTCAAGGGGAGGGAGCGCGTTTCAGGGGGACGGCGTCCGTCTTGTGCAGGATGGGCCGGAGACAAGCAGGAGGAGCAGGAGCAGAAGCAGAAGCAGAAGCTCTGAGGGCCGGGGGATGCTCGGCTGAGGGATGCAGCTGAGGGGAGCGAGCCCCGCTGGGTGCACTGGGACCTCCCTCTTGTGGCAGCCCCTTGGCACAGCAAATCCCCCGCTGCAGCTGCTGCACCGCCTCTGCCGGCACAGGCAGCACACGGGGGCGGGCTCGCCCTGGGAGAAAATGGAATTTCTTCTTTTTTGTTTCTCCTGGCGTGCTAATGATCCAACAGCCAAAGGACTTCCTGCATCAGCGTCATCGGTATTAAAATCTGAAATGGCTATCCTCTGCTCTCTTAGGCAGCACTGGAGCTACAGCCCCAAAAAGCAGAAAAGCAGTAAGGAAAGCAAGAGGAATTTTGAGGGCTTAAACTTTCATTTATCCCAAATGACTGACATGCCAGCCCATTTGTAATATTAATTTCATATTGTGTAAGTCCTTAATAGAAGACTTTTTATATTCTATCTATTCTATATTTTTCTTAGTTTCTTCTTTAAAGTACTATTATTAAATATCTTGCTATTGAAGGATATGTTTTCTTTATTTTTTTTCTATTTTTATAAATTTGTGTTTCCTGTACTTAACAGAACAGAGATGGGGGAATTCCCACTTTGTTAACAAAAGCAGATCAGAAAAGTCTCTTAGTACTATTAACCTGAAGAGTTTTCAAAGTATTTATCACAAATGTCTTTAGGAAGAGCCCCAAACTAAGGGGGAGGGTCTGGAAGAAAATAAAGTTGTTATTTCCCAAAAGAGTGGTTTGATGAGGCACCCATCACACCTGAGCTCAGCAAGTCAGCCAGTATGCACAGGAGGACTGAGCCTGGGATCTGAGGTCAGTACAGTAATAGAAAAGTATTTAGATATGAGGGTAAGGCTATGCAAGTGTGTAAGTAGCTAAGTAATTCACCTGACTGCAGCCCTGCCATGTAAATACTTTATGTTAGGCATGGTTTCAGGAACTTGGTCACTCTGAATGTCTGATGGCACACAAGGCCAGAAATGATACCCTTTTGATTTCTGGTGAAATTCTAATGATGCTGGAAAGATCTATTTTAGGTACCTGAAGCCCTTGTTGAAGAAAACTTCTGGTCTGTCTCTCTAAATTATTCCAATTTGCTTCTATGATGTCTCACTTTTAAATGTACTAGCGATACACTTAAGCATCAAATCTTAAGGCAGCAGGCCGGAATGTCTTCAGAAACATCTTGATTCTCATTCATAGAAAAATATTCCTTAAATTCAGTAGAGACATTTGTTGTTTGATCTCATGAACAAATTAAATTTCTAATAAGTAGAGAAGGAAGAAAATCACCAACAAGTTACATGCTTTTTAAATGTTAATTATTTCCATGCATATCATTAAAATTATTGTGTATTATTAAATAGTGACTAAGAAAAAGACAATGATAAAGGTCTGTCCTTTGCTAGCTTAGAGTGTGGAGCAGATATAATTGGCTTCTGAGAAGCTATTGTTTTTATCTGGGGTTTATTTAAAGTCACTGTGTATCTGCTGGTGCATTTATCCTCTTTAGATGGTTTGTGAGGAAGCTCCCTTTCTTTAGAGAAGTAAGAAGAGGGTAATTTCTTACTATTATTAGTAATATGTGTGTGTGCCTATGTATTTGTGACCCTGTGGTTTTGTGTGTTTATGTGCTGAAACTTCATGGCTGTCGTTAATAGAGTGTATACAGTAATTAATATAATGTATAATGGAAAAGATATCTCCATGCCTCTCCTAGTGTATTGCTGTGGCTTCATGTTCATATTCTTTTGAGCTTACAAATATACATGTTGCCTTTACCTTCTGGAGGATTCAGGTTTTGAGTTGGATAAGTCAAGTGTTAAAACTAAAACTGAGCTGGTATTGATGAGGCTTCCAGTCTCACAATGAAACTGGATTTTTTGTGAAGGTTTAAAATAAATATTGAATGCAGGTGTGTGCAAGCAACCTTTTCCCTCTTCTTGGTCTGTGTTATCATTTGGGGCAATTCAGGATCTTCTGGAAACTGAAACAGGCTGGCTTTAGGCTGGGAAAAGAGTTTCTGGCAAACCCCTAAGAAATGTTTTGTTGTTCACTGGGCAGATCAGCCTGACTGTTATTGCTGAGCCACTGCTGCTAAACTTGGCTCATGTGGTAGTAACAAGGGGAAATTTAGCCTGATGCTTTAAATTTTATCAAGTGCATAGTCACTGGCTCAGTTTTTTGAGTGCTTCTCTGATCAGAGACTTGTATAACAGAATTTGTCAAGTCATGTTTGAGTGAGATTGAGATCAGGTGAACTACACTGCCATGAAATCATTGTAAATCCAAATGAGAGGGTTTGAAAGACAGGTTATTTAAACAAGACAAAACCCTGCTGATTAAAATATTAATCTTGTGTGTGGAGTGCAGAATGGATTTTGATTTTTTGTTTTTGCTTTAACTGCTTTGGCCTGCTCCAGAGGCAATTTGTCAGCAAGTGCTCATTTACAGTGCCACTACACAGCCATGCTTTTGCCTTAATAACCTGACTTCTGGTTTGTAGTTGCTTGCTATGACTGCAGGACACTTGTCAAAATCAGTATGAACTTGCTCTAGCCATTGAAGAGAGAGATCAAACTGTGTCTATCAAGATCAAATGGGCAAAGTCCTAAGGAACCTAGTCTGAACTCCTCTTGGAGCCTGCTTTGAGCAAGGAGTTGAACTTGAGATATCCTGAGGTGTCCTTTCAGCCTGAATCATCTTACTTTAAAATATCACGCACTTGTGAGCTAATGGGAGCTGTTCTGAAGGGCATGAAGGAGGGGCTGTTAATCTAGACTATATAATTTAAACTTTTACTTTGGGTTAGTGTTCTTAATCTCTCCTTTTCTTTGCAAAAAGGATGCTAGGGTTCCATCTGTGTGACAGAGAGAAATTACACCTGCTGTTTCCAGCCTAAAACCTCTTCCTGCTTCCCCAGAGCACCAGACTGTTTGTTTTCTTTGGCTTTATAGGAATTTGAAGAGTTTTCTCTAAACCTCATGCCTTTATGAATATGAAAAAGATGTGAAAGGCCTTCATTTTGACCCGCAAAACTAAGAATCCTTCTGGGGTTTGCCTAAGACTCAAATTTTTATCCTGTGAAGTTTGCTAAAATAATTTTCAGTGTGTGGCATTTCAAGTTACCAGAATACTGCTGCTCATATATTTTGTATTTCTATAGAGAAATATCAGCAAAATTTCCCCCAGGAGAAATGTAGCTTTATTCTTCTTTTGCTATAGGGAAACTGAGCCTTCAGGGTGTTAAATTAGGAGTTCCAGAAGGTTAATGAAGGTCTTCAGCTTTGGCCTTCTAATTCCCAGATTTGTCCTTTATCCACATTTGCTTGCAGGTTTTGCGTCTCACCTTTGGTTTCATGAACATGTGTTCCTCTTACTAGAGATTTCTAAGATGGAACAAATTCCTGTTTTTATTAAATTGCAATTCCTAAAACAATTATTAAGACATTTCCCTGCTGAATAGGCCGGGGTGAGAATGCAAACCAGGTAGAGCAAAAATTTCAGTATCTATAATAATATTTCAAATATTATCAGTATCTGACTGTGGCCAGAGAGGTATCTGGAGAAGTGAATGTGGAAGCATCATCTCGGGGCCAGGAGCTCCACTGACTCTCAGCACCTTTTTGAGGGGCAGCATCTTCTGCGAGAACAGTGCTGACCAAAAGGAGATGTTATGGTCGAGTGAACTAAAACTGCAAATGCCTCAGGCATGTTGTCACTCCTGGCTCTATCCTGGCTGGGTTGAGTGCAGGGGCAGATGAGTAACAGCCAATAGATTCCTCGTTGTCCTTGGGCACATGAGATATTTGATGATTTCTGCAGCTCAAACAGTGACCCAGGAGGGCAAGCTACTGCCTTTTCAACCAGGACAGACCCAGATGAAACAAAAAGTAATTCTGTGTGCTTATTTGAGCCAATTTATTCTGCTATAATTAAAATTATATTGACTATGATGTATGGATCTGAGAAATACTTATCATTGATGGCAGTGTAGCACTTAAGTGGGGTTTCAGGTTTGATCCCTGCCTCCCCCAGATGCTGCAAATTGGTGCTCTCTCAAGTGAGTTTTGTTACATTGGGAGGTAGAGGGATGATTCTTGCTGCTTTCTCAGAGAAATAGTGTTGACTTGTGTTACTGCACTCACTGAAAATAACTTGGTAATTTACTGGGAATTAAATGTTGCTATTATAATAAAATATATAAATTATAAAAATTTGATTGCTCTGTCAAGAAACCCAGAGATTCAAGTGCCTATTTGAATATATATAGATACGTAAATCCAATGGATGCAAAGCTATAAATGCAGAGGAGAAAGAATGATTACAGCAGTAGATTTGTGTAGTGATCAATCTATAAAAGTCAAACAGCCAAGGCATTTTTAAAGGAAAATTGGGATATCATTAACACATAAGTAAGTTTGCAGACAAGATAAAAGGACGATAAACTGTGATATTTGCCAGATAAAAGGAAGATATTTGTTTTCACATCTTCAGGCCTCTCCAAAATTGCTTGAATAGATTCGTACCTTAAAAAGCATTCCTGGTCTGCCTGTCAGAAGGGCCCTCCTGGGTCCCTACAGATAAAATCCAACCTTTTCTTCACATAGCAAACCTCCTTGCTGTGTTTATCACCAGCAGCAGCTGTCAGGATGGAATTCAGGCTGCTCCTCTTCACTCCCTTGAGTTTCTTACAAGCTTGACTTGCAGGATCCTTTTTTTTTTTAATATTTCTCTCAGTTTGGAGGCACGCAAGCATTGTTTGTGCATGGTTTTAACAGAGTGGTTTCACAAACAAAAACTACAAGCATGGAAATTGGTAGAAGAGGTTGAAAGCACAACAGAGATCCTGTGTGAAATCAGAACAAGCTCTTGGGCATGATTTGTAAAAGGAAATTTTGAAAAGAATCTGTTTCTAAATGTTAATTTTCTGAAAGATACAGGGCAGGATGAAAAGAAGATTGCTTTGAGGAAATATGACACTTGGCTTTAGGAATCTGTAATCCATCATGTTTTAATATAAGGTAAATGGCATATGTGCATATTCTTGTATTGACTAACACAAGCCAGAATTTTAATGTAAGACTGAAGCAGAAAAAGGCCAGTATTTGCTAGGTCATAGAAGATGAATTGGAGAACCATCCCCTGCCAGTCTATGGCACTTTTTGATCACAAGCAAATCCGTCAATAACCAATTACAATTTACAATCCCCATGCTACAAAAGCCCATGCATTACATCGCTGCACTGGAGTACAGGCAAGAATATGCTGGGGCACCTACTGGCTTCTCAGTACTACTTGGAGGAAATGAGGATATTATGGAGTATTGTTTTGTTAATTTGCTCTCAATTAAACTGCTATGCTAGAGTGAAAGCAGTCACAGGAAAGTACATCATCACAAGGAGGGCTGCAGTGAACTTCACAGTGAGCACAAAGCACTCAGATATCCTCAGTGTGAAGCACGAACACTAACAGGGACATGTACAGCAGTAGGGATGCAAGGATGTCCTGTGGGCTGGCCAGAAACTTCTGGGCATTTTAAATTTTGGGTTTCATAGTGGTGGGACACATTGTCCTTTTATCTGAATTTATTTCTTCCTGAACATCTTAGCACGAGTTCTGGTACATGTTCAACCAGCTTGCTGTGACGTGAAATGCTTTGGAAATTCTTCTCAAGAATCACAAAACTGCAAAACAGAAAGGTTATTCTTCTGAGTTTTTGCAGATTCCTTGCTCTGTGAATATATACATATATATGTGTGTCTGTGTGTATATATATCTCTATCTCATTCATGTGGGAATAAGACTGTGATTGATATATAAGGATGAGGACCTCTGTGATGCAGAGAGGTTCACAAAGTATAAATCATCTTGCTGTACTGAAGAGCAGAAGATCATTACCATTCCTATTCAGTGTTAGAAACCTGACCAGATCTGTATCCAAAGACACCCATGCTGCCTCCTTTTGTTAGCTGTGCATTTCCCCAGACAATTCTAGTTTAGAAATGCTGGCCAAAGCAGATCTAGAGTAAATGTTGTTTTAAGTGCAGTCAGTGTTTTTAGGAGATGTCATTAATAAATCACTGTCATATGTTCAAGCCCATAGTTCAACTAGGCCATTTTTTTAGCATTAGGGAAAGCCATGGTCAAGCTTCCCAAATGGAATTTAAATATGGGGTAACATAAAAAGAATCAGCTTCGGATGCAGTCTGGGGAAGTGGAGGTGTTAGTTCTCTTGTTAAGTACTGTAACACTACTGCAGTACTTGTACACTTAAAAGTATCAATAAATTAACTTCCCAGCACCATATGAAGCAGGGAAGTCCCCTCATTCCCCAGAAGAAAGGAAAGCTGATGATGTGTTTGTTTGCTGCCTTAACTGCACTGTGGTACAGGATGAGGTAGAGGCTGGCTGGGCCATGGCACTGAGGATATGGGATTCTGCAGGCTAGCTGGGCAGAATTCACTCTGGGTCACTGCTGTCACCTGTGATGTGGCCTGTGTCTGACTTCTGTCTCCTTTCAAGACAGTTAGCAGAAATGCACACAGGCTTTTCTCTCTGACTGCACTTTTTCTGGCTGATCTGTTGAATTTAAACAAGCTATCTGGGTCTTCCTTCAGTTCACTGTGGAGGGAGTATTTGCTGCTTGACTATTGATGTGTTATTCTTAAAATGGAATAGAAATAATTACAGTATCCAGTATTTCAAAATACATGCTGTCTAGCATGGCCTGTGAGGCACTTCCTTATTCTCAACAGAGAAAAAGCAAACCTCTGATCATAGTACACTGCATTTAATGCAGGCACATCTTTCTCAGGAGAAATTTCTGTGTGGAACTTGAGAGTCAGAGAAAGAGAAGAGGAAATTATTGGAAAGACTCCTGCTGCATCCTGGTTTTCTTTCTTTCCCTCCCCAATGTTTGAAAAATTACTATTACTGTTAATGACCAGGTCCTCTGATCTCTAACTAGAGAGAATGGTCAAAATGAGAGGCAAGATTTCTGAAAAATAAAATTAAGCCAAGATTTCTTTCAGTCACCAGATGTTTTTCTGAACCATGTATCTTGGTCCATCACTACACCTTGGAAAGACTAGATTTCTTAAAAATCCCACTTCATCCCTCTTATCCCAGCCATACAGACAGAATAGTCTGACCTAAACATCTCTGTGAGGCCTCCATTGTTGCCATTGGTTCAGGCTGAGGTGCACTAGGGCAGGATCTGCCCCATGGCTGCAGGGACATAGAAGAAAGAGTTCAGGCTGCTCATCTGTAATACACAGGTTTCCCATGGGCACTGCCTGTGTCCTGGTCTTTGTCTGGATGTTGAGCTCAGGGCTAAGATACAGACTGCTTGTGATGAAACATCCAAGGTTGTGCACAGCAAAGCAAGCAGGGCAGATTTTGAAACTAAACGTTGGCCATGCAGAGGGACAGAATTGCCAAGGGAAACAATAGTGTGAGTTAAGTGTTAGCTCCTGATGTTGGGGAGTGATGGTCTGGAGGGAGCTCACCCAGCTCAAGGAGTGAGCACGTGGTGCTGCTGGCAAAGGACTGGGTCATTTTACCAGAGGGAAGGAGGCAGCACAGAAGCCCCTCTGAATTTTTTATCCTCCTAAACTTAGGTGGCCACAGACCCACCTCCTCTGGTTCTACCTGCATTTAAGCAGATGAGATCCATAATTATTCTCTTGGGTGTTGCATAAATACTCCTGGAGTGGCAACATCCCTCATGTGTGGAGAAATATTGGCTGTGCCTGCAAATGGTCAGCTGGGTGGAAAATAAATATCAGCATCAGATGGAAAAGGATGGAAACTGGGAAACAGGAAGGTGGGGGGGGGAACCCTCTGAAAGCCTGGAAAAGCATTTGAGAAGTGCTGGTGTGTTTGGGGTAACACAAACATTGTTTTTGGCATTACACATCAGTGCTCTGTGCGCAGCACTTGCTTGTGATGGCTTGGCTTTCTTGGAGTTTTTCATAGTCCCATAAAGGATATAAGCTTCTTGTTAGCTAAGAAAACATGCTGTGTAGTTTAATTAGCTCCCTGGGAAGGGAAAATCCCTGTGGATTTAAAATATGAGAAGACTTGTGGATTTAAAGAAGCTCTGCAAACACAAACCACGTTTTTGGCTGGTCTCCTGACTTCTAGTTGCAGAGGATTTTTTTTTCAGCCCTCTGTGCTGTCTCCCTGTGTTTGCAATGTAAAGGAAGCAATGCTTTTACTTAATATGGTTTGTTTTTTTTTTTTTTTCTTTTTTTAATCAGCCTTCTTGACTGAAGTTAGCAGAAGGCTTCACCTTTCTGCCCCACCGCCTTCGATTTGTGTAACCCAGGAGGAGGCTGCTACCCTGCTGGCTGGTACATCACTCACAAAGCTGTGTGCTGATCTTCCTCCATGGGAACCCTTTCCTGGGAATCCCACTCAATTCTTAAACATCTGGCAACAGATTATGTTTAACTGCGTTTTCAGCAGTTAAATCCAAAGTTGCCTGCCCCAAGGGACTCAGAAAAAGGAGAGAGCATCTGTTAATTTGTCTTGGGCTGTATTCTGGTATTCCTTCCTTTGTGGCAATCTGATTCTTAGTTCTGAAGTGTAGTATCAAATATCCCCACACACAGCATGGGAACCAAAGAGCCCAGAGAGGTGTGTCCATCCCCATCACCTTCTTGCTTTTGCAGTTTGTGTCAGAAACTGCTCTTCAGTCTTGGATTTTTTGTATTGTTCCTTGTAGTCTGGCCTCTGCCTTAGGGAAAGTATCAGAAGGTATCTTATTTTCTGATCAATGGTTAACAGTTCATTTCTTGGAGCATTCACTAGCACAGACACATTTTCACATTGCTTGCCTTTGAAACAGTTAATATCTATTAATCAGTTAGTATCTGGTTTCCTACTCCAAAAAGAAGACTTATGTATGGACTGAAAAGAAATTTAGTATTTATATAAAAACCTAGCATAAACCTAGCATAGGATGACTTTTAGAAATAGTCTCTGTGGGAATGGTAGAAATCCTGATTTTGGGTAGTTCCCAGATCATTAAGGGGGAACAGGTTTTCACAGTTGCAAGGCTGTAAATTAATATCTGTGAATGGGGAGGTGCTAAAAAATCCAAAATCCTATTGTAGCCCTCTTCAGGGGGTTTCCCATGGCAGATAGAGCCTGAGGAGCTTCCATCCCTGAAGTTGGTCCTAATCCTGACCATCAGCGAGGCAGGTATCAGTCCAGTTAAATGCTGGGCAAACAATTATGAATCTTCAATCTGGCTTTCCCTGTCACATGGGTCAAGTAATTTCATTTTACTTACCAGTGAATGCCTACATTTTTGGCTGGATTCAAGTATCTCTTTCCTGAAAAGCTAAAGACTTTGCACAGCTAAGATCCAGCACATTTCAAGCCACCTTATTCCATCAATCATTGCAGAAAAAAACTTTCACCTTCTTTTTTAGTCTTTACTTGGGATGAATCTTGTTGTCATGAATATATTCTTTTCAATTTTACCTGATAGTTTGGGTTCATCTGTAAATGTATGTGTGTTCTTCTTTGTTAAGTCCAAGAGGATTCCCACCAAATCAGGTGCAGATAAAGTTCTGGGTACAGTTTCTGTATGAACTGCATTCTTCGAAAGATTTAAATTGCTAGTTCAAAAATCATTATTTTCTGAGCTTTTGCCAATTAATAAAAAAATCTTTCAAATGTGTGCAGAAGCAGTATCCTGTTATATATATCCAGAAGCATCCTGTTTTACAGCCTCCTTCATTGGTATGTATAGAAATGTTTGCAGCTTATTTCAGCTTGGGGTGTTCCTTCTCTCCTCTCCCAGACGTGCCTTTGCTGTCTTTTTTAAGTGCTTTATTTCTCAAAAGGCACTTGCCCCCCTCCTCCCAGAGTTACAAGAGATAAAGAAAAACATCTCCCCAACTGCTTTCAGCAGATGAAATAGAATACACATTTTTAGTTCTATAACTCAAGACACTCACCTTCCTCACAACTTTGCTCCCCCTCCAAGTCGGGTGCTTTGTGATGGCAAGGAGCACGGGATTCCTCCCCTGTGCAAAGTGCAGTGCAGGGAAGGTTCTGTGGCAGTGGCAGCCTCAGCTGGGCTTTGAGGCAGTGAGGCAGCCTGGGGAAGGTACAGCACAAGGGCACTTTATGGCTGCACAGTTCCCTGGCCCTTGCAAGCAGCTGTGCATTTAGCCTTGGGTTTGAACATAAACCCTGTGGTGTTTTTGCTAATCATGACTTGGTTAAAGTGGGTACCTCTAGGTTACCAAACTGCCCACCATATGAATTATAACAACCCCACAGGACACTGATGCTTGGGGCTGCTGTTCAACAATGGGTTAAACTCAGAGCAGCGTTGGTGAAGATCAAAACTTGCAAATTTTAACCCCCTGCCATGTTCACATCCTCTCTGATCTTTTTTTCTCTCTCATTCTCTGACAATACAGGAGACAATTGTGTTCTTTTTGAGCTTGTGCTATGGAAAAAGCAGTCAAGTTTTCTGATCCCATGACACGTGAAAGAAGCCCCCTGCTCTCGCAGGAGGAAAGAGACAAGCACTGCTGTCATGTCCCCCGTGCCACCTCACCAAGGCAAATTGTCCTTTAATCTAGGACTAAGTGGTAAATTGAAGCAGAGGGCCATGAAGCAAGCTCGCAAATTAGTCTACTTAGAAGGTTGTGCTTTACATATTTGAGCATAATTGAACCATCATGACTAATTCATGGAATAATTCTATGTTGACAGAAAAAGAGCCATCCATTCTCCTAGGAAAGTCTACTTTTTAATCCCCTTCTTTCTATCCTAATGGATGTAATCATGAAACAGATGTATTTACTCCTTTTTATAAGTAAAGGAGTCTTTCTCCATTCTGCACTATAAAGGCATGAATAAGGCAATGGACATCAAGAAGAGGCTTATTGTTATTTATGTGTCTTTGTAAGAGATGTCAAGGTCTTTTTCCTATTGTATCCCAGGCTTGTTCAGCAATGAAGGAAAAAAACCGAAACAAACCCTCATGCCACAGCTTTTTTGCTGTGAATAGTGCAGCAATCATATTTGCAGGGAGAAGCCTTGTATTATTCCTACATTGGCTGCACCAAATTGATGGCGATTCTCTTGTAGATGGGTATCTGTCTTGCACAGCTCCCTTTCCATTACAGTAGGCAACACCTGGCTGTGCTGTAACAGGGTTCTGTATGGAGTACCTTGATGCCCACAGTTACTCCCAGAGAATTTCTTTCAGATTCCTCATTGGCCATTCTGGGCAGGTGCAAAAATGAATACTGAAAAAGATTTGATAATTCCTATACAAGCGTCCTGCTGTAAAAAAAGAAATAACTCTCTCATCCGTCTTTAATGCCTCTCTGTGAGCTGATCCTTAAATGTGATACAGGGCCTTCAACACCATGAAAATCAGTGGAAAATTGGAAAGAGGAAAGGAAACAAAATAGCAAGAACCTTAAAGCTTCTATGCCTCGAGGGTAAACAAGCAGTTTTGCTAGTAATCAGTGGCATTAGATAAGCAGTGCAAGATATAAGACATCAGTGTCTTTCTTTTCTGTCTTATTTTTAATCATTCTGTCATGTCTTAGGACTGTATGTTCAGCTATATTAACTGACTAAAATGGAAATTAGTAGTGAAAAACCAGTTTTGTCTTTGCTGAATTATTGGGCTGATGAAGTACAGGTCCTACACTCTCTCACCCCTTGGTTTACTTCATGCTTGCTAATGTTCTTGAACCAGTTGTATCTGTGAAATAGATGTTCCCTTGTGTTGAGTGGAATTTTACAGACCTGGAAGTTGCATTGGAAAGCAAAAAAGATTCCTCACATCATCTTTTCCCGTATCCAGCATATCTCGTGGACTTGTCTCATCAATCTTTGCTGCATCTCTAGAGGCTATGCACTATAATGTGTCTGATGTTCTTGTGTCTTTTCACTTCCAGCTATTCCAACTGATCTGTTTCCTTCAGCTGTTGCTTTTAGTCTGCATTCTTCTCCTAAGTCTAGCCACTGTTCCTTCAGCTCTAACACCTTTGCTTCTTCCAAGCCAAGGCCTGTCTGATCTCCCTCACTGTTATTCTCTCCACAGTTTCCTCTATCACATTCCAAAACAGGTATCTTCACCTCCTTCCTCCTGATCCCTTCTCCTGACACCTCCTGCAATGCCACTCCACTGTTTGTAGCTCAGATCAATGGCTGGGTTTGTGCACACCATGCTTCTTTTTGACCTGTAAAGCCACCAAGGCATCTTGCTGCAAATCCCTTAGGTACCACAACCTGGAAATGCAGCCAGGGCCAGCATCCTGCTCACATAGGCACTGATAGCCCCAGCCAGGATGCACAAAGTTGTGCTTAAGGGACCTGGAGCTGTGTGAGAAAAGAGCTTGGGAATAGCTTATGTTTCATACAATTTTGCCAGGAGACTGAACTTTACCTGAAAGACCCTGCTCACAAGTGACTGGTGTCTGGGTCTGTATGTGTATTTTCCTCCCATGTGTAATCAGAAGCAAAGCAAGCTGCCTTTTCATCCCAGCCACAGGTTTTCTCAGCCCTGTCACACCAATCTCTACTTCCTCTCTTCCAATGGCTAATTTTTAGAAAGCAGATCTTGCATCTGGACTAGACTTTGCTTTTAACTTTCCAGGTGGACCAGTGCCACTGCTGCTTCTCACATTTCTTGTTCAAGCCCAAATGCTTTCCCTGGTGGGTGCATGGGGCTGCTGCTCACAGGTGCTGGGAAATGGGAGGGAAAGGTCCCACATGCATGGAGAGGGCCACATGATGAACATAAAGCCCTACTGTGAGGGGTTGTGGTGTGACTTGATTTTCCCAAGTGCTGCCCTGCCCACCACCCCGAGACGACCTGCTGTCTCCCCTCTTTCTGAGCAGTGTTTCTCTTTCTGTGGTGTGGAGCCTGCTCATCAGCCTGTGCAACATGACTGCTATTAAAACTGCAGGTAGCTGTACTGATTTGCACCTCCCAAGGAGCCAGCCTGTCCTTCTGGTGCATTATTTTAAATGATAAAAGCATCAAAAGTGCTTGACTTTTCCTAATCAGAATTGCCATAATTTTCTGTGGTGGTGTGTTATTAATTGATTAATTAATTAACTAACTTACTTGTTTTATTTTGTTGAAGAAATACTGTGAATGGAAGTTTTCTTCCCACCAATGCCAGGTTCACTGTGACACAACTAATAAAAATTGGGGGTGCACCTCTGTCCTTGTGTAGTGTTGATGGAAAAGGAGCAGGGTTTCACTCAGTCAGCAGCATAAGGGGGTGCTCCCTGACACAGCTCACCTGGAAGTGCTTTGGAGCAGCATCAGCCCCCAGCACTGCTGGGTGGTCACACCTTGGGGCAGGCAGGTGGCCACCCCCAGGCTGCAACCATTGCTCCTCCTGTGGGAACTGTGGAATGTGGGAAAAGCTTGCACTGTGGTTTCATGCAGCCAGACACAGAGTGGTTCATCGCTTATGGCAGGGTGAAATGAAAGGAAATCAGTTTCCAAAGGGCATCTCTGTGAACATACACAGTTCTTTAAATAAAGAGCAAATGTTATGAGAGCAAGCAATGCCATAGGTAGGGAGTGATGGGCTCGTTGCCATGGGAACTGCTCTTTCTACTTGAATAACAAAATCAATAATTGCCTAAAATCTCCACTGTGTGTTTGGAGTTTGGTCCCCTTTGTGATGTAGGTTTCATGAGAGGGGACATGATGGATTCTGCAAGAAAACAAAATCTCTGTGGGCACTCTGTGCTGTTTCCTGCCCATCTTGGGTCCTGTGCAGTGATAAATTAATGCCATACCTTAATTTAAATAGAAGGAGGCTTTGTCCTGCCATGCTGAAGGCCTAATTCTGTAACCCTTGCCTTCATTTGAGGGGAGCAAAGCCTGTGGTGCTAGGAATGGTAACCAAAACATCAGCGAGGTTACCAGCACTGGTCAAGATGGCTGGCAGCAGTAAAGACTGTGTAGACAGACCACAGCATAAGGATTGTACAGGTTGCTGAGTCTGAGCTAGTGGTCACAGTAATTACCTCTAGTTCTGAAGTCCTGAATCCCTCCCTGTGGAGAAAGGAAATTCTGTTTGGGAATGGGTGAGCCAGGGTCTTCCCTGGCACAAACCCCCAGAGCTGTGGACATGGCTCCTTTATGTCCCAGAGACCACGTGGGAGATGGCACTTCTCCATCACCATGGTGCCAAAATAAGGTATTGCTCCAAGTACGTCATGCAGGCTGATTTTTCACTCCCACCCGTTGCACACTGGTCAGCAGTGAAGAAATTCCCGGTGTTATTGCGTTAGAGGCTCGTTACTGGGAACAAATGCCCCGCTGAGATGAGCAGAGGTGATTCATGCTGCTCTGAACTGCTGGGTTTGCTTGTTTACAAACTCAAGCTGCTGGTGTGACAGCTCAGTAATGTCCCAGGTTATGAGTTAGCTTCTTCTCATCGTGAATTTTCTTTTTAATTATTTTTGGAGGGGGAAAGCCTTGGAGGGACCTGTTAAATTTCTGCATATGTTTTGTGTATTTGTGCTAGCAACATGACTAGATAGATGAATTGATTTATATGTAAATATTTGTGTTTAGCATTTTGATGTATTCAGCAAAATGATTTAATGATGACAGGATATAGTTCCTGAACATTCCCTCCCTCAGCTACTTTCACTAACGCTGATCTTTCACACCTGGGAACCCCAGGGATCTATTTAATCTCTGCAGTTTACAAAATATATCAACAACCTGAGAACAAACACCAAAATACTTAGAAAAAAAGTGATTTCTTTCCCTTCCCCTCATTATCAACTTGTTAATACTGGTTGGTTTTTTTATTTTGTCAGATTGCAGTATCACAAAGGGGGGCATTTACACTCTCAACATTTTTTTTTTTCAAAGAGATAATAGATTTTATTGTTTATATATTATTTTGTCCACAGGGAGTTTGAGGAAGTCAGGTGTCAAGGCCTGGAGTCCCACTAGAGCCAGCAGACACGATCTGATCATTGCACCAGTGCAGATGTTACAATAAGGAGACTGATGGAAATGGCAGCAGGTGGGATCATCACACGTTTTCCAATTGGTTGTTTTCCCAAGGCTTTGCCTGGGCGTGCATACACACCTGATGGGAGCTGTTGCTCAGTGTCTTAGTCTCGTAATGGTCCCAGGTTTACCCTACAGATTTACTGCAGATGGGTCTGACTGTTTATGTGGCATCTACAATTGTAGTATGCTGGCAGGGAATCTATCAGGAGTTAGTTTCCAGCTTGTGAAATTTGTTAAGCTCAGTCAGCTTTGTACATTTGACAAATTGTTATCTTCAAAACATCAAGGCCATAAAAATGGCCTTGGACTGTGCAGGTAATAGAGATATTGAGTATGGTATTACATATACTTCTCTCTGTTTATTTGACAGGGCTGGGGGGAACTCACTAGCTTCACGAAGTGGCAAAGCCTGCAAACTGGAGTTTAGCTTCAAGCTGGCTTTTTTAGTCATAGTTTTAAGTAATTCATGTGACTCAGAGAGTTGGGTCCTCATCTGCTGCACAACCTGCTGAAGGCTGATGGAAGTCTGTGAGATAAGCTTTTACATGGTATGAGCCAACAATACCTGAGCTGGTGCAAATCTGTGTCAGGAGAATCTTTAGAATCCTTATAAAGTCAGCAATGACTTTAAATTGTCTGTCTTATTTTGGGTTGGCAAAACAACTCTAGAAATCTATTTTTTCCCGATGAGTGACTAGAAGCAGAAGCCCTTTTATGGGGAGTCATATTTTTGGGGATTTTTAGCTTTTTATGTTTATTAGTGGGATTATTTCATAACTAATATGAATATTCCCTTAATTTATCCTTCCAATCTCACTAAAGGGAAATGTATTCTGCCTCCATTTTTTTTCTGATGGGGACAGAACTCTACTGCCCCCTCCAACATCTGGTTTCATAGTCAGGACTTCATATTCATTATTTACCTTTTTCTAGCAGTGCTGCCAGCTGTAATATCACTTGTTGCTCTTAGTGATTTAGACTGGTTTTCAACAACTATTTAAATTTCCAGAAGACCATTGAGGAGTTTCAAACATGTGGGAGACCAATTAATTTTTAAATTTTTTTTAATAAAATGGTAACTTTCCACCTAAGATGTAATTCAGTGTAATGAGCATACAAAACAAACAGGTATCTGTAATTAGCCTGGCACCAGCCATGAAAGTCATGAGTCACAATAATTTTTATTATTTTAGAAAAGACACTACCACCAGTCTGGAAGAAGATGGAGCTCTTAAAGTGCAGATCTCCACCTTCTTCCAGTTCCCTATGTCTACCTGGACTGAGTATCTCCTGGAGATCTTGGTGCTCTCTTTCTGAGGAACAGGACAAGAATAAATACCACACTGAAGTGACTACAGCAGACTCAGTCTGATCCTGTCTCACGACTGACTGTGTACCAAGCTATTTTCTTTCACTTATTCCCCTCCAGAGTACAGGGATCCCTCAATACCATGGGCAGAGAAATCTCTCTGTGGGGCAAAGCAAAGGGCAGGATAGCAAGGTTTAAAAATTCCTCCTTCCCCTGATTTTGAAAACAGATCTAGGAATATTCAGATTTTCAGATGTTTTTCAGATTTATTTATCTATTTTTCCAGCAAAAGTAGTGTGTTTTTTTGTTGTGTTTGTGTTTTGTTTGTTTGTTTGTTTTTGATTTTGGTGGGTTTTTTGGTTGTTTTGGTTTTGTTTTTCGGGGGTGTTTTTTTTGTTTGTTTGTTTTTGTTTTGTTTTGGTTTTTTTGTGGTTTGTTTTGTTTTGGGGTTTTTGTGGTGGTTTTTTTTTTTTTTTTGTTTTTTTTTTTTTTTTTTGGTTTTTTTTTAATGGACACGTGCTTGTTTCCAGCTGCCTATGAACCTCCCCAGCTTTTCCTGATGTGCTGACCTCAGCTCAGGCCACAGAAGAGCCTCACTGACGTGTCCTCCCATCCAAACTTTTTGGAGAGCATCTTTTTTTGCTGTTACAGAGCTGTCAAGTTTTCCAGAAAAACAAACCTTCTGACACAGAAGTCATAAAGCTGATGTGCAGCCAGCACTGGTCTGTATTTAAACCGTACCCCTCCCGGATAACTGGGAGTAATTGAGGCTTTGATGGATGAACTCTGTTACTCCAGTCATTCACTGATGAACCTTTGCACCTACTTGAAATTCATAGAAATTCCTGTTATTGAGCCTGTTTACTGTGTACATGATGAATATGGGCCTGGCTTGCTCTAATACACTTCTGCAGTTTCCCTTATACTTTATTTTACTGAAGATCTCTCCTCTCCTTTGTCTTGATGGTTGGCAAAGAGCCAGTTGCTGGAGGAGGCATCATTCCTGGGGGCTATCAGCTTTGATTTTCCTCTTACATGCTGCATTCCTGCTGCCTGCACACTGGAAAGCTGTGTTATAAATCTAAAATCTGTGTCTAAATCAATATGATTTCTATCCCTACTACTGACAGGAGCTGCTACTGAGCTTGCCAGTACATTGCTGTGAATTAGAGAAATTGCTGTCTAAATTTCTTCAGGGAATGGAGCAAAGACAACAAGAGAACCAGGAAGTACGGTCAAGGAAATTGGGGGTGTGTTGGCCTGGGAAGCCAGCAGTTTAAATGATCCCTTTATTACAGAACATCATCAACATACCCGGTAGAATAATAGCATTGGATATATGCTTCAGATTTGCATGGTGCAGCATTTATCGCTGTGGAAATGGAATTATGTGTTTTCATAAGGGTCTGCAGCAGTTTGCTCCACTGCAGTCTTACAGTGGGAAAAAGAAATATGCTAGGGATGCTGAGGGCTCATTACTTCATACCTGCATGGGATCTTAATGCAGAACTAAGTAAATTTGGGTTTTTTTGTGGTGGGTTGACTCTGGCTGGATGCCAGATGCACATCAAATCTGCTTATTGCTCGCCTCCTCAACTGGCCAGGGGAGAGAAAGCATAACAAAGGTCTTGTGGGTTGAGATAAGGGCACTGGCACGTCCATCTTGCAGACATCTGCCACTGGCTCTGTTGGACATGGAGAAACTTCCAGAGGCTTCTCACAGAAGTAATTCAGAAACCTCCCACTACCAAAGCCTTGCTACTCAAACTCATTGCATATTTAGGACTGTTTGAAATATAAAATACCTTTGCATTTTTAACAAAATTGGGGGTCAGGCAAAGCTGATGGTGTCCCATCAAGGAGGTCAACTGGTTTTCACGTATTCATATTTTTCCTAGAGAAATAATATAGAGAAATTCAAGTGACTATATACACCATGTATTAGCACAGTTTTAGGGTAGGAGTTTCCCTAATTTCTACTAACAGCATCTGTGAGAAAAAGCCTCAGGGACAGGAGAAATAAATTATGTGGGAAGTCACAGTGCAACATCCTGTGACTATAAGTCACAAATGTATTTGCTCTTTTCTAACACACAGACTGTGCTCAATGGCATTTTTTTTCAGCTTAGCTGATAGACAAGGCAGTGACTCCAGTGAGGGCAGGATATTATCACCTTCTATGAAGTGATAATATTTCATGTCTTATCACCTTTATAGAGTGCCTCAGTCCCTGCTTCCCAGGAGAGTGTGCAGTGAAGCATTTGCATGGACTTGCCCTATTTCTCCACTCTGCCTTGGGCACTTCTGATAGCAAAAACCCTCTGGGAGGAGCTGGGTCACCTTTGGTCCCACGCTGTACCCCCATTCCTCTGTCTTTCCTTTCATTTCCTGACCTAGAGATGTGGGGACAATCGCTTGCAGACTGAGTTAGCATGTAAAACAGGTCTCTACAGCCACAGGCCTGAGCCTTACTGTTGCAGACTATCACATTTCCCACTCTCAATGAATCCAGATCCACTTCAGAGTAATAGTGTTTGCCAGGCAGTTTGGATCACATGTGCAAAAATAAAGTCATTTCAGAGGAAAACTCCAGCAACTCAAAGGGGAAATCTGAGGGTGCAGATGACTACGGTGCTCTTCTCCAATGAGCTGTGCGTGGTTGCAGCCCCCACAGTTGCTGATTTACAGCATATTTACAGATCATATAAAGGCTGTAAATTTGAAAACATGGTAGTCCAAATAATTTGACTTATTTTATGAATTTTGGATGCTGCTTTAACACCAGAGTGCTCTAGTCCCCAAGTTACCTTTATTCCTGGCCAGTTTATATACTCATGTGTTGCTCTATAAGCTCTGTGCTTCCAATTCCTCTTTACAGAGGGCAGCTGTGTGTTTACTCTGTCCTGTCTCAGGGCTACAATAGAACAAACCAAGCCTTAGATGGCAATTGTAAACCAGCTTCCTCTTCCCTACTCTTCTTGGCATCCAGCTGAGAAGTATCTGATTTACTATGGCATTTAAGTGCACGATCTAGTACTTTTTATAATTAAATTTCCATTGTTTCTCCCTCCAGGGTTCTCTAGTTTTTCTTAGACAATTTTCAAATTGTCATCTTTACTAACTGTGAGTTCTCACTTTGAAATCTTGGTAAGAAATGTGCTGATTGCACAGTGTAAGCAGTGAAAACACTAATGAATATGTATAGAAAAAAAATTGAAAAGATTGATCAGTAATGAATTCTGCTTATAATCTTCCTCTGGCCTGATGAAACCTTTCTTCAGCCCAGCTGGTTGCAGTCACTTTAATCACTTGAAATTTCCTGTATTAATTCTTGGTTTATGTCATAATACTCCATAGTGGTTTAACAAAGTTCCAATGAATGCAATTTACCACATTTTCCTTCATCTAGAAAACGAGATTTTTCCATCAAAGACAAAAATCTAGTCCGACATAACTGGAATTGCTAAATATATGCTAATATTATCTCCCTTTTTATCTGTAATCACTCTTTTCTTCTCTGCTTTCTTCTGAACACTTGCTGGTGAGACCCAGTTATATCCCAAGGATGGTCTCAAAGTTCTGTTCATCCCTTTCTTAAAAAAACAAACAAACTGTGTTTGCTCTTCTTCCATGTACTACTGCACAAACCCCAGTGATGGAGGTCACTGTGCTGCCTTTGCCTCTTTAACATGATTGTCTGGAAAAGGGCAAAACTGTCTCAACTTAGATGTTGGATGGAATCTAGATATTCCTTAATGTTTTCAGCCTCTAAATCCCATCCTATCCCATCCTTGGTTTTGGAAGGCCAAATGATCTGTCCTCCTTCCCTCTGGGAATGCTTTCCCACAGGCTTCTTCCCTGGCTTTGTGCAGAAACTTCAAAGAGCACTTCTTTTTCCTTTGGATACATGGAAATATCAAGCCTTTAGCATTCCAAAGGCTCCAAGCTTTTCAGTCCAGCAGACTTGCATTTCCAGAAGATCTCCTTATTTTTCTACATGTGCCTTTGTAAGAGACTCCCATCTCTCTGTTTGATTCTTTAAAGAGAAACAGCTCAGGATTTCTCCATCCTGGACTATTTCCTTCAAGTGGCTCTTTCACAAACCCTTCATTAGATGCCAAACCCCACTTTGAAAGAGAATCAGCTCTTGCTGGCTCAGTGCCTACATCTTCTGCTGTCTGTCAGCTCTCACATTCAGACACCCACCTCCGAGGGGAATCGTGCACAAAGCAGAGTCTTCACTGTCATGCCCAGCCTAACAACAGGGCTTGATCTTCACAGACACTCCAGTTCCTTGGCAGGAGGTGTCACTCTAACTACCTGGCAATTATGTCAGCCGAAATTATCATAAAGCACTGCATGTAGCTGGTTGTTTTCCATGCCAGGTGTCAGAGGGTACAGTACAAAGCCAAACGTCTCATGTTGAGGGCAGGAAATGAGACCAATTCTGTGGTGACATCAATCATGTCAATAGTGATGAGTAAACAAAGGTCACAGCTTTTTGGCAAGGCTCCTGGAGTTGAGTAACAACGGTGATTAAACTAACTTGAGGCTTCTGGAGTTGTGAAATACCATCATGCTAATTTTGGAGAGGCAATAGCATTAACTGAAGCCTAGATGACTTGTTGAATTTGTCAGATTAGGGCAATTTGCTGGTGTGATTCTATTTTCATTCACTGTAGTTTTGTCTTGGAACATTTAACTTTGTGTGTTTCTTTAATCCTGTATTGCAATTGAATCTCTTACCTTGCATATACCTAGCCTAGCTTCACAGGCCTTTAGATAGAAGAGGCTGTTGTTTTTACACCTGATTTGAAGGTTCGGATATGCTGGCTGCCATTGCAAAGTGTTTCCATGATCAGAGATAAAAAGCCTACTCACAGGGCTTTTATTGGGATGGGGATTCCTGAGAACTCATGAAAAATCCTCTGTGCTTCTTTCAGTGACATTAACACACGTTGAATGTCTGGCCCTCTGGTCATGTGTGAACTGCTGAAGTCAAACTAAACTGACCCTAAGCTCCTAAACTGACAGATAAACTGCCAATTTGACTCTGGCTGTCCAGGGCTGTTGAGCCCAGATCACTTGGGATTTGGATGAGGTGTGTTGACCATGTCTAGAGACTGGTTCCTGCCCCATTTTCTCATTCTCATTTTGGTTCAGGCAGAACCATTTTTGGGTTACTCTTGACAACAACTTTGGTACCCATTGCATTTGAAATGCCTTATGATGCTGTCAGAGATGGATCTGCTTCAGGGAAAGCATCCTTATTAAAGAGCATTTCTCACTGCCTTTCAGGAAATAGATTCCCTCTTGATCTCAGAGCTTTGGGCTGCTGAAGGAAGGCAGGGGATAGCCTAGAGTATTTACTGTCATCATTGTGCAGAGAACTGGGCACGCAGCAAAAGTGAGAGCCAGTCCCTTGTCATCAGTGATGCTGTGTCAAAGTGAAATGCAATGCATAAAGGAGGCTGGATAATGTGAAAGTGAAGGCTTAAAAGCTTTTTCCCCTCCCTTTTTTTCTCTCTGGATTCTCCTGAAAACAAAGCCAATGCCCTTTGGCTTGAAAGGGTGTACGACTACAGGACGCTATAAAGCAAAAGCATCCCTTGAAATAAAATTCTGCACAAAGGCAGCTTGCATTACATCCCTGTTTGAATGCTTTTTAGAACTACTCCAGACCAGCAACCTCTTGTAATTGCTTTAAGTCTGCTATTCAACTACTGCAGGTCTAATCTTTGTTTTCAAGGTAGTGACATTGGTTGCTCAAAGCTGCATGCAGTCTTCAGACAAAAACTTCACCATTTTGTCACCTGTTGGTCCCTAAAATCTGTGTGTTTGGCTCAGCTATCCTCAGTTCCATCTCTGTAGATAGCGTTAGTCATCAGTTCAGTCACAGAAAAGTCATCCATGTATCTGTGGGAGCCTGCGTGTAACCAGGGTTACAGCCCTGGATCCAGTCCTTTTGTCTGCAGGACAGAGTTTTGTGACATCAGTGTAACTGAATATCCAGAAGTGTGAACAAAATTTAACTTTTGCTCTGGGATTTGCTTTGACTGAAGCTGCAGTTTCTGAGACTTGTTAACTGAAGCTATTATTCACAGAGATGACATTAAATACAAGAATCTAAAGAACTTTGAATGAATTTTTGATTCTTATTTTCAAAACTTGTGAAGAAATCTTATTTCTAGAAAGGACACACTAAAAACTGTTTCTTAAAATCATTCATTTACCTTTTAAGGTACTTTAGACTTTAGTACCTGAAAATTGGAGGCATGCAAAACCATTAATTACTCTTGGTGTTCTATTCCGTGTCCTATTTGCCTTTCTTTGTAGGATGAAATTTGCTGCATAGAACACACGTAGGGGAAAAAAAAAAAAGAAAACGTGAGAATTTTATAATGAACACAAAATCTGGGCTCACTTCAACACTGAGCAATTCAGATCAAAATTGATGCCTCTGGGTTGCAATTTCTCTTAGGAGCATTTTTATACTCATACAAAAGCAAAAGTTTCTACTGGAAAAGATGATCAAATAACCTTAAATCCTAGTTTCAGAGTATTCCAGGTCCGTGTTTGATATTTGCCAGATGTGCCCCACTGTAGCACCCACAATGATTTTGCTGCATAGCCCTGACAAAAGAGAGCCTGGTGCCTGCACACGTGTCCTTCCTGCCCCCGCCACTTCCTCGGCAAGGTGCGTGTGTGCTCCCTGCCAAGCCATGTCCCAGCCACCGGCAAATCCTCTGACTGAAATGCCATCTGCCCTTGCACTCCTGCCTGCCGTGTCACAAGTTCAGTAAAATGCTGGCAATTTAAGCAGATGTTATTTTGTCTGCCTCCTGGAGAGCAGCTCCTGTCTGGAGCTCTGTGAGGCAACAGTGATGGGAATCCAGCACTGTGAGAGAGTGGGCACAGACTCCTTGGAGGTGAAATTGTGTGAGCACTTGTGCAGGGTAGCAACAGGCATCTTCATCTCCTCCACTTCTCTGATGTTCCCCCAGTCCCCTTCCCCAGAAATGGCAGAATATAGCTGTATTGACTTGAGACCATCCTCTCCTCTCTTCTAGAAGATCTGTTGCCAGCAATATTTGTTCTCAACTTGCTGCAGTGCCTCCATTTTAGATGTGACTATTAGAGAAGTAAAAACTGTTTCAAATCACTATTTCCCAGCAGCTTCCCTCCTATCTCTGTGCTCCTGCATGGCAACTCCTTGTCCATGCTCTCTTAACAGGGATTGCTCATACAAAAAGATGAGCAATGTCTTTCCAGGTTTTTCTGTCCTCTGAAAGGTTCATGGCAAACTATTCTCAAATAGTGCCAAATTTTATTGCTTTTTCTCTCCTTCCAGTAGTCACTAATAGGCAGCAAAACGTCGGCTGTTTGTGTTGTCTGCCTTATAAAGTCACTTACCAAGGGAAGAAATGTTTCAGTCTCTCCTTAACACAAGTGCAGACATATATTACCTTCCATTATCTGGATCAATGGGCTGAGGCAAATTGCATGAGGCTCATGAAGGGCAAGTGCCAGGTCCTGCTCTTGAGTCACAACAACCTAAGGCAGCACTACGGGCTGGGGAAAGAGTGGCTGGAAAGCTGAACCATGGAAAAGGACCAGCCGGTCACAGCAGCTGAACATGAGCCAGGGTGTGCCCAGGAGGCCAAGAAGGCCAATGGCATCCTGGCCTGTGTCAGCAACAGTGTGACTAGCAGGACCAGGGTGGTGATTGTCCCCCTGTACTGGTGAGACCTCAGGTGTTGTGTCCAGGTCTGGGCCCCTCACAGCAAAAAAGACATTGTGGTGCTGAGCATGTCCAGAGAGGGCAATGGAGCTGGGGAAGGCTCTGGTGAATAAATCATGTAAGGAGCAACTGAGACAGCTGGGGTTGCTTAGCCTGGAGAAAAGGGGGCTCAGGGGTGACCTTATCACACTCTACAACCATCTGAAAGGAGACTGTAGCCAGATAAAAGTCAGCCTCTTCTCCCAGGCAACCAGAGACAGGACAAGAGGACATAGCCTCAAGCTGTGACGGGGGAGGTTCAGGCTGGACATCAGGAGGAATTTCTTCACTGGAAGAGTGGTCAGGCATTGGAAGAGATGGTCCAAGGTGGTGGTGGAACACCACTACTGTCCCTGAAGGTGTTCAAGAAACAACTGGATATGGCACTTAGAGCTGTGGTCCAGTTGACAAGATGGTGGTCTAAGGTTGGACTCAGTGATCTTGAAGATCTTTTCCTCAATGCTTCTGTAATTCTGTGATCAAGGAAGCCTCTTACCAGCTTTCAGTTGTGCTTTGCTGTAAAGTCCTAACACTCTTGCTTTGCACTTCTTGCTTTTGCTCAAAGATTGCCAAGTATTTCCTCCCAGGTTCCTGGAGTATTTTTCATGTTTATAGATTTAATTTTGATTTGTTTGTTTCTCCTGATGTCGTGCCTTTTGCGACCATAAGAGCATTTTGGAAGTCGTTCAAGCATCACTTTTTGACATCTCTCCAAGCCAGTTTTGGAGAGCCAGTCTTTATCTGCTTTGCACTTTTTGGTCAGGCTATTCATCATGAAGTTATTAGTTTTAAATTATCTTCCCTCCTGCTTTCCGGGTCGTCTTACTGTTAAGAGCAGAGTTCTCCACTTCTTATTTTTGCCTGCAGATACAATGCTTTATTGAATCTCTGAGCCTTGAGTTCTCAGTTTATTCCCACTTGTCAAATTTATGCTCTGAAATTCCAGCTACTGACACCACTTTACTTGGCAGAATCTAGCACTGCTTCTTGAAGACTTCTGTATCTGTGGGGTTTTTTAATCTATTTAACCTTTACTGAGGAATAGCTTAGAAAAATTAATTGCATTCTTAATGACAAACTTTTCAGTTAATGATGCATACATTTTGGATACGACACTGAACTTTTATGTATTTTATGTACTAGTCAAAAAGAATCTCTGCATATCAGGAATTAGTTAACCCACCCCTCCAATGACTGGGTGAGTCATGAGCAGGTGACTCAGTTTACTTCAGCGTGTGTCACGTACTGTAAGGGAGTTGCAGGACATTATGGACAGAGTTCGTATGCTCTGCATTTATCTACCTACAGCTTTGATATATCTGTCTGAATTTGTCTTTGTTTCCATTTCTGGGCTTTGATAGAGTCAGTAAAAGAGGGTTTTTCAGAGGGCAAGTCAGTGTATTACAGAGCAGCCTCTAGCCCTTTTATGCAGCAGCAGAGTTCAAATACAGTTACACTCTTTTGAGAAAAGTATTTATCAGTCTTCATGATGAACATACAGACCACATTGGTCTTACCTTGACATTACAGAGCCAAACTGAGGTCATAGCAAAATACAATAAGGACAACACAGAACCAACAGACTGAGACAGAGATTTCCTAGAAGTGTGGGCAGCTCAATGAGCCCAATCACAAATAACCAAACAAATAATGCTTGCTTTAAATGCGATAGGGTAGCTTTATTTTAGTAGCTGTCATGGTTAAACCCCAGCCATCAGATGAGCCCCACACAGCCACTCTCTCACTTCCCCACCAGCAGGACTGGGGAAAGAATCAGGAGAGCAAAACCCAGAAAACTCATGGGCTGAGATCAAGGCAGTTTAATAGAAAAAGCAGAAGCTGACAAAGCAAAACAAGGGATTAATTCACTGCTCCCCATGGGCAGGCAGCTGTTCAGCCATCTCCAGGAGAGCAGGGCCTCATCAGACACAATGGTGACTTGGGAAGACAAACACCATCACTCCAAACATCCCCTCTTCCTCCTTCCCCCCCTTCCCCTCCCACTTTATTATACACTGAGCATGATGCTGTATGGTCTGGAATATCCCCTTGGTCAGTTTGGGTCACCTGTCCTGGCTGTGTCTCCTCCCAACCTCCCCATGCACCCCCAACTTCCCAGCCAGTGTGGCAGTATGGAAAGCAGAAAAGGCCTTGGCTCTGTGTAAGCCCTGCTCAGCAACAACAACAATCTCTCTACATTATCAACCCTGTGTTCAGCACAAATTCAAAACACAGCCTCATACCAGCCACTGTGAAGAAAATTAAGTCTACCCCAGGCAAAACCAGCACAGGAGCACAGATAATAAAAAACAGCCCCACTACTGGGTGAAGCTTTCATATTTTTTTTTATTGGTGCACAGGCAGGTTCTCTTCTGTACACTGCCTCAGCTCTACATGGAGAATTCAGTGAAGCTTCTGAGTTCATTGCATCTAATTTTTTATTCAGCATATAATTTGATATAATTTGTCTCCACTCAATGTGCATTACCTGTATTGCGTTTATTGTTTCTTGACCCTTTATGACAAGTAGTTAAGGTTTTTTCATCAAGTACACAGGTTATTTTTCTTTTCTTCTTTTAAATATTGTGAAAATTGGTTTTCTCCTCATGGGAGGGCCATTCCTTCAAAGTTTATTGAAATTGTACATGAAGCTCAACAGAAGGAACTGGGCCCATTTTGGAAAGGAGCTCCTCTTCCTTCACTGACTGGGCCAGAGAGGGAGCCACAGAGGCTCCCTCCCCTTGAAATAAGAAAGATTATTATTAACCTTGACAATTTTTGTGGATATCCCCAGGCAGATGGGATAACTCCTCACATGTTTACTCACAGTCTAGCTTGAGATAAGAGTACCCAGGCAGCATATTTGTCTGCTTGTTGTGTGTGTCAGGCATGGCAGCCTGGGTAGGGGGGACTGCCCTGAGGGAGGCACTGCTCCTTTCTGTCAGCAGTGATGCTTCCTTATGTCCTGGTAGCTGCCAGCTGTGCCACAGAGGAGCTCATACTGGCACCTCTTGTTGAACTGGGTTGCTGGACATACTCTGCTCATTCTCTGTGGTGTGGGGTGGCAGTTCTTTAGCAGCTAACATCCCACAGATATTCCTGTTCACAGGATGGGACATCTTTCCTCTACCACTCATGGTTCTCACATGTCTGCCAATACTGTCCCAAGCTCAGAGGAGTGATTTTTTAAAAAAATTGTGTTATTATTTAAATACCAAAATAAGATTTATCTAGTGTGGCATTTTAAGACTACTTAAATACCACATTGTCTTGATCTAGTCAGTACTAATGACTGGAATTTATTAATGATTTCACAACACATGGCAAGAAAACACGCTTCAGCAGCATATTTCCTTTTCCACATGACAGAATAACAAGTCCCTTCAGGAGCATATCAATGGCTTTCTCTTGGCTAATCAGTGCAAGTCTTCCATCTCTTCCATCTGTCCTGTTACAACCGCATAAAGGAAACAAGCAAATGAAAACAGTTTATGTACACTGATTATTCTTTTGTCCCTCAGGCCTGAAAAGACTACATATTATTTCACTAAAATAATGTTTTTGGCAATATCGAGATTTGAAATAGCTGATTTCATTGCTTGCTTGAAAGTACACCAAATAAGCTCCAAGTTCTTCACCACTTAGTTCTATAGACATGACGCATATGCTCCAGACCTTCAGTAACAATCATGTTTATTGCAAGCAAGTCAAACATTCACCAAAAACATGTAAATAGGAGCAGTAGCAGCAGATGTCCAAACAAAACCAGTACTGTGCTATCCAAGTTTCAGCTTGGCACCCATCTTAGACAAGCTCTTCACAGGGAAAGGTTATTCCATCTACAAAAACTATGTTAAAACAATGAAATAAATCTGTCCAGCTGAGCTTTTGCCATCTTAGAAGCTACTGCTCTAACTTTATACTAATTCCTCCAAAATTTGCCATCCTTAAACGTAGGTTTTGGTACGTTAGCTCATCTTGCATAGTTTTTTACGTGATATTCCTCATATTCTAATTAATTTTGTTGCTCACAGTTTCCACATGATTCTGTCAGTTACAGAGTTCCACAGCATGTCTTACTCAAGTTGACTCCAGTGAACAAAGAGAATTTAGAAAAAGCTTCAAGACAAGAGACAGTGAAAAAAAAAAATACAACCTCCTTGGAGAAAGTGTTTGTCATGCAAGTAAAATATATGTCTGCACCATCTTGTCAGAATCTGATGTGGCCACCTGTCTTTGCACTAGATACCTTATAGTGACAGCACAGGGCAAGTATTCACTCATCTCTTCTAGTCTTCAAATTTCTGTGTGATGAAGTCATAGGATATGATTTATGATCATCTCTTCTAGGCAAGTGGGGTGACCCAAGACACTCTTCACTAAAACAGGTTTCAAGCAAGGAGGCAGGGAGGACTGCCAGGAGAAAGTGCAGAGGGATTTAGAAAAGAGGAAAATCCTTAAGGTGAATGTTTGAGAGCCAAGTTGAGAGAATCTTCAGCTGAAATTTCACTAGTGTTTTAGATTGATTTATTAATAAAATCAAAGCTGACACTCAGCTGTTCTTAAAGTAGCACAAGCAGGCTTGGCTGCAGGGCTTTCAGTATTGTTAGAGTGATTTAACTGCAGAATAAGACTCTGTTTCAGAGTCTCTGTACTGTATTGAGGGCTGTATAGTAGTTATTTATTTGCAGTGTATTTCTTGGTGTAGTGCATACAGGGGGCAGCTGTTCAGATGGCTCATTGGTTTTCTTTCCCAGGTATTTCACCAAATATTGTTCACAGCTCGTCTTAAACACACAAGCAGATCTTGATATTCCTTTTCTAGTGTTGCTGTTGTGGTATTCCTCTGAAACCCTGGGCAAAGCTTTCTGGTCAGGGTAGGATTTTTTTGTTTGGTTTTAAGTAGGAGTACACTGAATGTGTGAGACATCAAGGCACAGCCTGATTCCAGCTGTGTTTTTATGGCATGGGTTCAATTCTCCTGATGATAGATATGGTTTTGATTTTGACACATATCCTTGGAGTAAGGTAAAAAGATGACATAAGCTTAAAATTAGATCCAAAATCTTAGTTCTGCTGCATATCCTGACAGAATTTTCTGCAGTCATGTTCTTACATACACACATGAAGATTGATTACCTATTTGGTTGATTTTTACTCAGCTTTAAAATTTTCCTTAGAAAAAATAGTGTGAAATGTAATTTTACCTTTTCAAACACAACTAAATACCTACTTCAGGCTATAACTATTTGACAAGAGACACTCTGGGTGAGGATTGGTGAAAGCAGTCAAATTGTTGCTTTAGCTCACTGGCAGAGGTGTCTAGAAAAGATGCAAAGAAGGAAGATAGTCTTGCTCCTGTTCAGTGTATTGTTCTTGGTTCCAGAAACATTGCTGCCCCTTGGTGCTGCATTGCTGGCAAAGACATGCCCTGTGGAAAATGCAGACTCTGGATTTAACAGGAAATAAGCCCTAGGTCCAGCTCAGACCTCTCTGCAGCCCAGAGAAAAAAGTGTTATCTTCCTCAGTGCATTTAATCTAATAATCTCTCTAGTATCAGAAAAAAGCCTGTCTGTAAACCCGTTTGCTGTGAAAAAAGTGGCACTGATGGGGATTCACTGTTTCAGGGTAGCACTCTATTCCCTTCTCTCCCCCACTAGTTTGCTTCTAAAACATAAGACAAAATATAGATAAATGCTGTGCAGAATGCAGAAGGTAGCAGCAAGCTCTCTTGCAGAGTATCTTGAGAAAGTTTCCCCTGAAACCATTTTCTACACATGTACTGCATGTATTCACTTACCTCCTTCCTCTGCCACTGGCTGATTTTTTTTTTTTTAATGATTGCAGCTTCTGGTTCCATTGTCTCAGATTTTATTGTTTAAAGCTAGAACAGATGGTGTTATGTCTATTAAATACTAAACTGTGTCATGCAGGAATCATTATCTCAGCTGAATTGGCTCCTTGTAAGAGTGGTTTTATCCTTTAGAACAGATTAAAGGACTGGGAAGAAATTTACTGCACTGCTGGATGCCAGCGATGGACTAAATGGATAACACTCCACTCTTGGCCATAAACACCGTGTGGGTGGACAGTCAGTATTCTTTTTTACAGGATCAGATTTACCACAGTTTTCTGCATTCTTGGGTGCAATGCAGAGTTGCAGCACTGAGAGGGGAGTTGAGCTGGAGAACTTCCCGTGGGGCATGGGGTAAAAGCCCTGCCAGATACTGAGCTGCTTCCTTGCTTGTTTTGCATGCACCAGTTGATCTGGGTTGCCTGACAATTCTGCTGCAGGAACCATATTTTCTTCTATTTAACACAATTTCCCACGAGTCCCTCTGCATAGGTTTGCAGAGCTTTGAGATATTTGGGGAAAGAATTATTTCTTATAAATTTTCAAATTTATACACAGTGGCTGGGTCAGTTTGCCCCTGTTTATTCTCTCTCAATCTCTCATCGCTGCAATGCAAATAATTAATAAAAGGACTGGTTGTAAAAAGCCGCAGGAACTGCAGTCCTCTGAGTGATAAATTACGAAACAGGATTCATTGGGTCTGACTCCCTGAAGTATAATAGTCTTGCAATTCACAGTCTCAAATGCAATGGATCAAAATATTCTTTGCAATAAAATGAAGACATTTCCAAAGTACAGGACTGTACTTTAATAAATGTTGCCAGAAGGAATCTCATTTAAACCGCAGGACTCTACATCCTTTATTTCTTTCCTTTCTTCAATAAAATCCAGTTTGCTCTTGAGATATTTGAAATATCTTTTCTGTGTTTATCAAGTGACACCACACAGTGCGATGAGTACAGCTGGAGAGCTTCACATCAACGACACACTGTGTGGAAACATGTTTTTCTGGAGTCTCTGTCTCTGAAGGGGTCAAGATGACACGTCAGACAAGGGCTCTTTTGGTATTATGATCCAGTACCTCCCAATTCAAATAGCTCCGAAATGCTTTCTCAAACACGGACTTCACTGAGGCCCCATTCAATTCTCTTATTCTTGTGATCATCTGTGCTGAAGTACCAGCCAACTTGTGCTAGATGGTTTGTGTATACTTGGAAGCATTTCTATTTGGCCTGAAGCAGAACTATTTTGCTGCATGACTGTTTCAGGAACTCTCCAGCACTATGAGGCAGTAGCTGTTACATCTTCTTTCCCTCCACTACTGACCATTTTTCAAAAATACTTTCTGAAAGCTCTGTTAAATTTTTCTGAGTTTGAAAACCTTATACTGAGCCAAGACTGCATGTTTTGTAGCCACCACAAATGAAATTACATTTCATTAGATCACTGGCTCGGCAGCCTCTCAAAACAATCCTGCACTCTATCAAGCACTTCTGCTAGCCATGCTCTTGTAAAAAAATGGAAAGGGAATGGAAAAGCTCTTCAGGCCCAGCCTTACAAATCGCGTGTGTGTATTTTATAGAAATTTATATTTCATAGAAAAGAAAGCGGCAGTAGTTAGCCTACAAAGCTATCACAGAAATATGAGTTTTCCTCTGCTCATTATTTTAGTTGCCCTAGTACTTTGCACATCAAAGACCACACCAGATCAACTTCCAGTCATGGACTTGAGTAACAAAGTAAATCTCAGCATGGCATGCCAAATCCAAGTATGTGGAAATCTAAGTATACCCAGGGGGGTGTAATGCTGGCCAGCACGTAAGTATTTCTGTTTCTCAACTTTGTGTGTTCAGCATCCCAACTTCAGCATGCCTATCCTAATTTCTGTCTGAGTCAAAAAAAATGCTGTTCTTAGTCTGAAGAATCTGTGATTTGAAGTGCTTTGGATTGACTCATTGTAAAATTCAGTTGTGCTGCTTCGATCTCAGATTTTGATGCAGAGATGTAAATGTGGAGTGCTTGACTGTTGGCTTGACTTCTTGCGGGTGTGATGAAATCTAGCAAGCAATATCAAATCTTTGTCTTTCTCACTCCTTTATTTCACAGTAAATGATATTTCCCTCTAAAATGAAAGCTCTCATTTAATTTTCTCCTTTGTATTTCTCTTCACTGTCCCTCATGTGATTGGGCAGATGGGCTCCCACATGGTCACTTTTGTTGGTTGCCCTAGAGAAAGTACAAGTAAAAAGCCAGAGAGTTCTTTCCAGGGTGCATACAGAAGATAAAATCCCCATATAAATTTATTGGTACAACTCTTTGGGGATAGAAGAATGTAAAAAATGAGAAGCAAATTCTCTTCATGACCATTCCACCCTTCTAGGTCTATCATCACCAATTTCACTGTTTTATTGGTAGTGTTTAACAAAGGTTTCTCAAATCAGAAATATGAGCCAAACTCTTCTTGTTCTAAAGACTTTCACTAAGCAGCCAAACTTTAAACTCAATTAGATCCTGGCAGTACAGATCTTGTTATCAACACTTTTGAGACACTGGCAAATGTCTGAGGAATAAATTGCATTATCTATTGATGAATGACATCTCCACAGATAGTTCAAACTGCACAGACCATTGCATTCATCTTCTTTGCAACCAAAAGTCCATCTCTGCAGTGAAATGAACTTTTTTTCCCTACTCTGAGCTTTTCTTATTAAATTTTAGTTCAGTGTCGAGGGCTAAAAACTCAGTGAGTCATTTGCTGAGCAGAGAAATTCCTGAGATAACCACCATTCTTTGAGGTATATCTGTGTTCCTTGCCTTGCTGAAAAAATGAGATGACAGTGAAGGCTTCCAAAAATAAGTACCTGCAGCTGCAGCAGGAACAGTGGCTATGTTCAAGCAAGATGCTCACAGAGGACCAGTACTGGGGTATCTGGAGGTTGCCCCCCAGTTTTGAAGCTGACAATCACTCTTTATCCCTTTTGCTCCCTCTGGTAATGAGCAGGCTGCCTGGACCCCTGCTCAAATGCAAGTGTTTAAATCAGCTGTGTTTAGGTCATACTTAAAATCTCTCCTTAAGGGATGAGGGGATTGGCCCTATCCATGCATACAGCCACATCACTCTCCACTTTTTGACAGTATCCCCTCACCATGCAAGTCTCCTCACTTGCTGCTTTAAGTGGAAGAATGATTAGCTGAGGGCACTGGTTCTAAAAGTCATGTTGAAGTGTCTCATTGAAATAACATGCTGTAAAACATACCCTGAGTATAAAAGTGACAGAGTCCTGGATCATCACAAGGAGGAAGAACACAACAAACCCTGTGCTGGACAGGATGTAGGTAAGATTCAATCCTGACAGGCTTCTTTGCTTCCAATGGTCTGTTGCTTCCAAAGATGCTTTTGCTGCTTACATTTAAGGAGTTAAAATAAAGTATTAACCTAGGGGCTTTCCTTTGGTCAGCAGTAAGCATCTTTTCCCCAGATCTCTTGGCCCAAATAACCAATTCACTTGCTCAGGTTTGAAAGGGAAAGAGGCCACAAGATTGAAGGAATATGGTGTTGGTTTGGTTTAATTTAGTTTTTCTTACATAATGCAGCATGTAGCAGATCATGGAAATCTAGGTTTTTTCCTAATCACAGGAGAGAGTGCAACTATTCATATTTCTGCATGACTTTGTCACCAGGAGTTCTGTGTCCTTGATGGCAGAGCACACGCACACATCTTCGGTCACAAAGTGCCATTTCTGCAGAGTTAACTCAGATGGGAGTAGTTGCTTCTGTGCTTGGCAATTAAATAAGTACCACTTAGTTATTTCCCTCAGCATTTGGAAGTTGAATTTTTTAATGGAAAATCTAGGTATTTGAAAAGCCTAAACAGATTAACAATCTTATAACTGGGACCCAGGGAACATTAATTAAAACACACTGGTGCCCAATTTCTCATCTGTTCTCTGACAAATAAAGATAGGAAGTGTCTCAAGCAATTATACTGTAGTTAATTTATCTGTTTGCAAAGATCTTTTTAAAATTTTATTCTGTTACAGCAAAGTACACTCTAGAACAATTTTATTTCCTGGTGAGACTTTGCAAGAGAAATTTGTAAACCAGCAGCTGCTATTTTTGAGCACTTCAGTGCCAGTGTTTCTGAGTAAAAATGAGTTCACTAACATGGTGATGTAACCTACATCAATATAGATAATTGTATGTACAGACCATGAATGAAAACTTGCTTGTATCATCCATGAGCACTCAGTCAAAAACTTTACAAAGCCTGGACTTGAGCCTGGAGTTTATGGGTTTTACTCTTTATGAGCCTTGGATCTGGAAATCCCTTTCACTGTATGCAGCTGGTGAAAGCACATGCAAAACTCCTAAGCTGATAAACAAGGGTTTTGTGGATAAGTTTTTCCAGATGATAAAATGAGTCAATTACCTGTTGTACTAAGGCCTATTGCACAGTATGGTTTGACATAAGATAGGCTTTAAAATTCAGCTGATGGTGCTTGATCTCGAGGGCCTGTATTCAACCATTAAAGTCTGGTCAACACATTCATTGACCTCTGGAAAGATGCAGCCATGTACAGAGATTTCAGATTCTCTCTTTGACAAACATTGTGGGTAGGTGTGTCTGAGGAAACTTTGGGAGTTGTAGGCTTCCTCAGGGACGCACCCTCATTTCCAGACAGCACTGATCAGCCTCAACCAACAGCTCCTGTGTAAAGGAGGTGGCTTCCACAGGAAAAGGCACTTAAGATGCCCTAAAAGTGTTTGTACCTTTACTTTTATCTCCTTGAACTAAGGAGGAAAGGCGTCTCCTGCTGTAGTTGCACAAATTCCAGCCTCTAAATTTAAAATAGTCCTTTATGCTAACATCAATACTGATTTTTTTTTAGGGTGGCACTGAGGTCTCCATGTGGAAGGGAAACTGCTGACACGTAAAAAAAAAAAAAAAAAAAAAAAAAAAAGGGTTGGAGTTTAGTAGATACTAGCAAAAATAAATAATAGCCTGAATAAAAACCATGTCTTCTCTCAGTGAGCCAGGTTTCATCCTCATGGCTTATGCTGATTCCCTGATTAGTCAAGGCCTCCAGGGAAAGTTGAACAATTTGCCTTCGATTTCTAAGGCAAAGGCCCCTCTGGCCTCCCACAGCCTCCTCTTTGCTCTCCTTCCCTAAAAGCAAAGGTAAAATATCTCACATTCACAGGCAAACATAAAAAATAAGGAAGCAAACCACTCACAAATTACGCATTTTCCCTTTTCAGTGACCTTTAATCTGTTTGCTTGTGTTGTAGGAAGCAATTCATAAAAGTATGAAAACAGTGTCAGATTTGTCACAACATTTTTTCGATGCCAGATGGCTTGCTCTTTAGGCCTATTTATCAAATACATGGCATTTAAATGTATGAATTCACACATCTTCATGCAAAGGGAAGAGATGATTATTTTAACAATTAAAATCACAGATGAGGTGTTTATTTTCACTCTGCACACATCTTGCATTGCACTGCTGGTATTTAAGACGTTTGAAGTGAGGAAGAGAAGCATCTCCTAGGCAGCTGAACATTTCTCTTATTTCTTCTCTGAAAATGCCAAACCCTGGCCAGGTCAAAGGTCACTTGAATTGGTCTTTTAAGTCAAATGTCTTTGCACACATGCTCAGGGTCCCATTCCCAGTTATGTGAGTGAGATGGGAAAGATTCACAACCTTCTGGCTGTATCAAAGCAGAGAAGGGAGCAGCACATAGAGCAGCGGAGGGATCTGGCTGCAGAACAGCCCGTGCAATCCAAATTCAGAGAGGTTTTACTTTTGATCTGTGTTTTTTTCCATTTGGAAAAAGAAGCTTTATAAACCTGATCAAAAGATTGCTGATATGGACAGAAGTCTGCAAAATACTGATAGCTATATAGTGGCATCAGTTTTTTCTCATTAGCATACTCAATCCCATTCCTCTGATCTCTGGGGACAGAGTTTTTCTTCTCCTAACCCTCCACGGCCCCATTTGGCTTGAAAGCTTCCATAGGAGCACTGCTGAGACTGACAGGGCATAGGATTATTTTCCAAGCTTTGCCTCTGAAAAATGCCACACAAGCACCAAATATTGCTGATGTGGATTCCCAAAAGCACAAACAGCCCAGTAAGGAGAGCAGGGAAGTGGGTTGCAAGAAGAGGAGTGCAGAGGTAGCAGAAACCCAGGGAGCATGAAGTGCAGGGGAGACTGAGCTGAATGTATCCTCAAGGCTGTGCACAGGAAGGTGTCCCCACTGCAATTTGGCTTCCTCTGCCTCTCTCCCATTGGAGGAGATGCTGGGCATCCCATAGCAACATCTCTGAACACATACCTATGCTGGAGTAACATAGCCTATATTTGCCCTCAATGGATTCGGGAAAAGCCAATATGAGTTTTTTGAGGTTTGGATTGGGGATCTTTCTCCTCCTGCACCTTACATGCTTTTCCTTCAGGTTCTCCACTTTTCCAGGCACTGTGAATGCCTCCATTTGCTTTAGCTGCTTTCTCCACTTGTCTTTTCCACTTTCCTTCACAATGCTGTCAGATGAAAAATAATTCTGGGCAAGAAGTACACCTGTCTGGTGTGTTGGAGGAGCAGTCGTAATTGCATGTGGCATTGCAGCACAGTGTAAGATAATTGCTAGAGGCAGATCTTCTGTGTTGTAGATACATTCATGATCCCAAATCTGCAAGTGTCTGTAATGATAAAGGAAGAAAACTTCAATGAGAACTGATATTTTTCCTCTTCTGGTCAGGAAGGCGATTGACTGGCCTGTCAATCATGTCTGAAGCCTCTATTTCTTAGGAATCTGTTCCCATATCTCAAGGAGATTTGGGATCTCTATGACTGCTATCTGTGTAGTTAGTTTAAAATGTGTGATTACTTGCACAGCTCCTCAGGACAGACTGCGCTAAACTGCCGGTCAAAATTGCTCTCTAAAGTCAAAGAGATTTACAGAGGTGTGTGTGCCTACAGGGTCAGATCAATTTGAAATCATATCAATTTCCACTTGCATCAAATGAATTGTGCTACACCTAAACCAGGTCTCAGACACCAGATCTGCTGCATGCCCCGTGTTGTTGGCTGAGCTAAACCAGTAAGAGTTTTGATGCAACTGGACTCTGCCCACACCCAGCTCACAGACATGTCCCAAAGGTCCCAAGTGGCCTTACATGAGGAGTTAGAGCTGTGCTGCAGACACCAGCCTCAAGGCCTATCATACCCTCATGGGAAAGTGGAAGTCCATGAATTATCATGTGTTACACTCTGATAAAGGCTGGAAACATTCACAGGTGCATTACGGCAGCTTGGCTGGCAGGCAGTGATTTTATGGGATGGGCCTATGTGTATGAGCTTGGCAGAAGATCCAAAGATAATTATTATGCCAGCATTTATGCTAGTGAGGAAGGGAAGACTGAAGAGACTGGGATGTAGATAGTATCATCTTCTCTCAGGCCAGCATCAACTGGTGCAGAACTCATGACCACTGCATCTCTATCAGATTATCCATGGTCATGCTGTCATTTACCATTGCTGAGCTCAAACTAGATGCAGGAGCCTATGTCAGATCAGAGCCAAGACATATCCTGGGAGAAAGGAAAAATGGTCTGTGCCTAAAAGCACAGCAAATCTCAGCAGTCTGAAATTATATTTTTAGGTGTTGTCCCTCAAACATCCTTTCTCAAGTTAAAAGTGTGCTGGAGTTAAGACCAGGGCTGTCTCTGGTCAGCATTCAGGTAAGAAAAGTTCCCTGTGGGCGAAACATTACATGATTCCAGTGTGGGACTGGGACAGGTCTGCATGTATGTTTGTGTTTGTTACTTCAAACTTGATTTGGAGAGGCTGAGGTTGAGATTAGCCAAACCCACCACCTTTACACTCCATAAAAATCCCACCTAGTTTGAAAAGAGCAGCTGAACTCAGCTCACCAGGAACAGCATCTCCTAATAAAGCTTAAGCCATGTGAAAGTTGATTTAGTAGCAATTTCATGTAAATAAGCTAGAGTGGATAGAAAGCAGGGCCTCTACTACATGTTGAAGGCTCGGTATGCACTCTGCCATGTGCACATTGTTGGTGATCTCCAAGATTATGATACAAAAAGCAGTGTCATGCAAGTAGCAAGATATCCAGAAAAATGCTTTCATGTCAAGAAAATAAATTTAAAGCTGACTGGTTTTCATATTTCCCTTTTGTGGATCCTTGGCCCCACTTTTGCTGGAAAGCATGTGTTGAGGACCTAAGTGTACTATGTGACAGCCCCTCAAATTCAGTTCCTAAATATTTCCAGCTTGGAAAACATTCTTGCCTTTGTAAGCATTTTGGGAATTGGAGGGCATTTTTGGCCTCCTCCCATGTCCCCACACTTGGGTAGCACCCTCCATAAAGAGAATGGAAATGCTCAGAAGTGATTAGAAACAAGCTCAATGCAGGCCTTTTAAGCATCACAGATACAATGTGCTACAGCTCTCGGCATGATCCTACTTGATTTTTAAAAGTTCAAATTCTTAGGTTAAAATTTTAATTGAGCTCTTGACCATTTATGTCACTCTTTCTCTCAGTTGTTTATTTGCCTTTTGAGAACAGGAGAATATAGGAAAGTTTCCTTTTGATGGCATTCTGCCTACCCAAATACCAGTAACAGGATTTAATAGCTTCTTGTCATTAACTCTGATGAGTTGTTGCTGTTAAACACCTATCATGTTTCTTACCTGAACCAGTTCCTATCAGTGATGGATGGAGCATTGCATTTTTATGTACTATATCTCAGCCATGGATTGTAAATTCTGTGCAATCCTTTTGGGGCAAAAAGCACTAGGTAATAATAGGTATGAATCATTTTATGTGATACCTAGCTGCAGTTATTACTGTTTTACATATTCATCTCACATTAGTGCACAGATGTTTAGAAGAAAGGCCTAAATAAAGCAAAATTAAAAAGAACTCTGCCTGTTTTAGGAGTTTGCATCTCTTAATGCTTTTGCATCAGGGTAAGTAGAACTGGGCTATTTTTACTTCTGTGTTAAATCCTATTTCCTACCGTGGCTAATAAGTTTGGGTTTCATGCTGCTCGTTGTAATTCTATTTCTAAATAAAACTGAGAAAATAATTAGGCTCCTTCTCCCTCCCAGTGGATTGAAAAATATATTTAGATTCTTCTCCAGAAGCTATGTGAAGAGGTATTTAAAAGTTACCAAAAATAGAGTGTCTGAGTATTATGAAATGCTTTCAGTTGATGTATTTCCTGTGTGAAGCATCAGTTCAGTGCGAGTCTTCTTTGGCATAAAGAAGCTGTCACACAAGAAACAAATGGTCACTTCAGCTTTCCTGTTTGGAGCTGCCAGCACCACAGCCTGTGTACATGCATATTTTGGTGTCCACTCTCAGTGCCAGTAAAGCCACATGATGATCTAAGCATTTATGCACCTTGTCAAGCCACTATTAATTTCTGTTTTAACCTTATTACGAACAAGAGAAAGAGTAACATTGCTGTCTGAGGGAGAACTGTACAGAAAATATTAAAGCATGGTCAGTGACAGAGGAAAAGGAGCTTCTTTGCAGCTCCCATCATGTGGTCCGAAGACTTGCACAAAGGGGAAAGACAAGCATTGGAGGAAAACCGAGGGAAGCCCATAAATGAGCACTGCATCTCCCAGCAAGCTGGGACTTTGCTTTGCTCCCAGCACACTGGGCAGCATCCTCTGGAAAACCCAGTGCTGTTCCCAGGGGCTAGGGCTTATGTTCATCAAAGATGCATTTAATACTTCTTTTTTTCTTCTTCAAGCTTCCATATAAAGCCCACGAGTGATGCTGTATATCTTGAAAACATCCCTGTGATGCCATGAGAGGTCTCTCCAGATTTAGGAACACAAATTGCAGTTTAGATTGACAAGAGTGGCAGAGGTGTAGGAAATGAAGGGTTCCCACCAACAAAAGGAGAGTCTGTGCAGAGCATAAATTAATTATATGAAATCTCAGGGGAAGCTGAGGAAGCAGAAAAGCTTTGAACTCTGATCTGTTGAAGGGTAATGACTGCAAAATTGTGTCCATCTTTAGGTGTGTTCCTTGCACTAGCAGGAATGCATTCTTTTGTTCTCAGCTCAAATCCATTTTAGGTGGGTCTGTCTTCACTCCAGGTGTATTAGAAATAAATAATATTAGTAACATGTGGGCTTTTTTGTTTGAACGAAGCCCTTACTTTGAGGTTCAAACAACAGTTTTGATTTCCAGTCTGTCATCATCAGGCAAACCAGGACAGTGGAAATGGAGACCAAATTCAAGGACTGATCTGAATCCTTGGTTTCCTTCACTGATAGTCAACTTCTCCTGCCCCGTTCCTCTTCTATAAAACTTCAAACAGGGCTACCAGGAGAGAGGCCAGCTCACTTGAGAATGTCGTGCAGCACGGTGTTTAGAACACGTTTGCAGAATACAGGGAGCTCTGCTGTCCTATCTCACCCCTTCACGGGCGACAGGAAACTGAGCCAGCTCTTCTCATCCACTTCAGCTCTTTAGTCTTAAATATACAGCAAGCTCATAGTGACTCTTTCTCCTCCATTTTTTGGCTGTAGTTCACCTAACAATTCTTATTTCAAACCCAATGATGATTTTGACACAAACAATGGATAATTCTTAATTCTTGATTTTTTTTTTCCTTAGGCCAATACATGCAGAATTTTATTTCACATTTATTGGCAAAATCTTGAGTTTGATTTAATCTTGCAGTTCAGGTGTAGCTAGAGAAACTGATATCCTGCATCCCAGGTGGAAAGCAGGAAGGGGGGATGAGTTCCACAGCCCAGATTTGTGCTAGCAGGGGAGAGAAGGGGAGTCAGGTGTACCTTGTGGACTTGACTCCACCTCAGCCCTGGTTTGGGATCCCACATACAGTTGCTGGGTTTACACACATTGTCAGTCTTGCTTGGGAGCTTCCTTCTCCAGGATAGGAGCTGAGGAGAGCTGGAAGAAATGTCCTCCCCAGCTGTCCCAGCAGCAAATGCCAGAGCCAGTGGGCAGGCAGGGAGAGGTTCAGTGCAAGGTGAGTGCCCCACAGCCTTCCTGCAGAGATGTGTGATCTTGTCTTCAGCTCATCCAGGGGCACATGGGGAGATTACCAAAAAAATGACTACTGCTAGCCTGAAATGCTGGGAGAGAAGGAGCATCTTCCTGCTAAAACACAACAGATTTCAGGTCCAAATGTGGCTGACAATCCCAATCTCAGTAACTCTTTAAGGCAAATCAATTAATTTAACGCTCCTAACTTGCACTATGTCTCAGCATTCTGTAAATTGGATTTTGACGGGATTTTCATTAGAGCTCCAAAGGGATAAAGCTGCATTTATTTAATAGTTCAAAGGAAGACAGGAAACTTTCTAAAATCTATTTAGATTGTCACCATTTAACTTATTTATATAAACAGGTTTGTCTTTTATTAGGACACTGGGAATAATTTTATTTATACATGTTTCTAGCTTCAATTTTGCTGGAAGAGGCATGAAGCTATTTTATCACTTATACTCAGCCCACATCAGTGGCATTTGAAGATCATAAAATCTACTTGTTTCACTCTTACCTAACACAGTTTAGGAAATGTTGCTATTCACTTTCTTCTGCCTGAAAACACTTATTGTGCTACTATTATTTTTTTATTACATTTCAATGCTAGAGGTTAGAATCTAAAATGTGTGCCTACTTTCTCTTTAGATCTAGAGGTAACAAAGGGGTGAAATCAAGCAGGACTGCCTTTCAGAAGCAGTGGTTTCTCACACCAGGGCTGTGTAGTATACTTATTTTCCCCCGCCCCCAGACCTTGTGTATCTGGCAAGTCAGCCATCCAGCAATCAGCCAGAGATGTTCCATGGGATATTTAAAATCTGAATAAATACTGAGACAGTGGCTGGCTAGGTAAGCACCCAGTGCTGTCTGATTAGCATGCAGGAGACCTGCCAAGAGGTTAAGAGGAAAAAGCAATGAGAGAGGAACTCTGGAGAGTAGGGAGCAGTAGAGAGTTTCTGACTCAGGTATTTGGATGTTGACTCTATGCAAGCTGAAGATGAGGACAAGGGACAGATCCCCAGAGGCAAGTAGCCTATGGGATATACTTGACTACTGTTTTTAGATCTGCCAGGGGAAGACCTGCTGCAGGACCTGCACCCAGGGGAGCAGCCTGTGGCAAACCATGCCTCCTCTTGCCATGTGTGGTGTCCATGCCTACCTGGTGCCTCTCAAATCCTCTGTTTGGATAGGGGAGTTGGAGGAGCTTTTTACAGGGGCTACAGGCTCAGTGCCCACAGAACAGAGCCTGGTAGCGTCCTTCAGCACTTGGTATTGTGGTTACAAGTTATCTGGTCAATAAAGCCTTCCAGGGGGAGAGACCAACGTGGGGCTATTCTGTTGCTCATCAGAATGGTATTTTTTTAATTTCTGTTTGTCCCTGTTGGATGGTAATGCAGTGCTACATGGCACAGCAGAAAGACTAGGAGTGATGTTTTTAAACAACACTAGCTGACCGTGACCAAAGGAGCAGCTGTGACCAAGAGCATCCTGGCTGTGCCAGCACAGTGAGATGACTGCTCTTGGCAAAACTCTCAGGATCCTGAGTCATTTACAGAGCCTGGGATCACAGCTGTCTCCTTTTCCCATTTGGTTTAGTCTGACTGGGTTGGAGAGGAAGGTGAGTTTTTGGAGGAGAGGGACTGGCTGCTAGGTTTCTGTGGCTGGGGCTTTACCTGCAGGTGCTTGGATTTAGGCTGTGCCACAGGCTGGGAAAATTAACTTCAGGGGCTGAAATCAAGGAGTAAAGATGATGTATTTTCTACATGAAAAACCACAGTGTTCTCCTCAAATGTTGCATTGAATGCTGCTTAGACACTGCCTTGAGATGGCTTTGCTCTTGGAAAGGGTGGGAACATTGAAACCCACAAGCAGAGTCTGATGCTGTCCAGAGGGCAAAGACTTGCATAGTTCCATGTGCTGTCATCAAAATATCTTAAAACCAGGGCAGTCTTGGCTTCAAATATAATTTTTTCTCCTCAGATGTCTTTAAAACCTGTGTGTTTATAGGTCAATAAGTACAGGATAAGACCTACTGAAGGGTAGGCCTACAAGGAAGCTGGAGAGGAACTCTTCATCAGGAACTCTAGTGGTAGGGCACAGGGTAATGGCTTCAAACTGAAAGAGGAGAAATTTAGGTTAGGTATGCAGAAGAAAGTGCTTTACTCTGAGGGTGATGAAACACTTTAGTAGGTTGCCTAGAGAAATTGTGGATCCCCCCTCCCTGGCAGTGTTCAAGGCCAGGCTGGATGGGGCTTTGAACAACCTGGTTTAATGGCTGGTGTCCCTGCCCATGGCATGGAAGTTGGACCTGAATACTCTTTAAGATCCACTCCAACCCAAACCATCCTATGATTCTGTTCTATAATTCTGTATATTAAATGGAATTAGTTTGACTAGGTGGGGCTATGATACCTATTCACATAATTCATCATAATGTACAGATTTTTTTGTTTAGTTGTCTCTCCCCCTGGTACTAAACTGGAGCTCTTTCAAAAGACCCCCTCACTTGCCTCAATTTACACATCTTTCTAGTTTGCCTCTGATATTTGGTCACATCAGAATTTAGTTGCCTTTCTCTGTGAAGTAGCACATTTGTGGTCACAGGTCAGTAGTTGTTTTTATTACCCTTGCTAACGATAAAGTTGTGATTTCTTCCTATTGAAAAGAGCGGGTTGTCTCTTCAAAGTAGTTTGTGCTGAAGCAGATGACAGGAGGCCATCATGCGTTTTATTTTTGGGAGATACAGGCAGACTTGGCTGAATAATGACTAAAATTCAGTAAAATTCATTAGCATTCATCATCTGCCTATGCTGAAGATGACATATTGAAAGGCTGATGAGTAGCAAAGATAATTACAGCTGTATCATAAGGGGCATACAGCTTAGAGGGGAAAAAAAAACAAACTAGGGGTGCCATGGAGGAATGGGTTATTGATGGTAGATTAGAAAATGGGTCATTTGGTAGCTGCAAGGTGTGAAACACATCCTGGATTTCCCAGTCAGATATCTGCAGAGTTGGAGATACCTACAGAGAGGGTCCCTAAGGAATAGCAAAACATTTCCAGTGATGTGGTTTCCCTACATGCATAAAATGTACAGCAATGGATTCAGTCACTTTGGATGCTGCAGAAGGGCAGATTGTTATTTACCCACACACAGATTGCCAAAATGGCAGAATTCTATTTTTGGTGTCGTCTTTAACCAAGTATCCCCAAACTGTATGAAAATACATGCAGAAACCATCCTTGAATAAGAATCAGAATTAATTACCTGCAGGCACCCCTGAACTTCTAAGGATTACTTGCAGCCAGATTCTAATTTACAGGGACTTTCCAATGAAGCTGAACTAAAACCTTTTGGACAGCATTACTATAAATGAACAAGTTACATCCAAATGTGCCCATCTAGCTAAGAAATGAGCTTGGGAGCATTGTCTTATTACAGGATAACCACTATATCCCATCTTTTAAAGTTCTTGCTTTCATATAAATAATTTTAATGAAGGTCAGCATAGGAAGAAGCATTTGGGATGAGGGGTATATGGGATAAAAAACAGGTATTGTATTATATTATTTTTTTCTTAGTTCACCGTTGATTGACTAATTTCTTAACCATCTATTATTGTCAATTTGGAATTGGGGCCTTTTCTCCTATTTCATTATTGTAAGCTCACTGTTATTTTCTTTCCGCTTTGAATATTTGATATCATTGATTCCTCTTCTTCCTGACATCTCAATACATATTTAGAGTAGTTATCCCATATTATGTGTCAGATGCTCTTTTGCTAGGGTACAGACTGCCACTTTTCAGAAATTTTCCTAGGAGGATGAATGTGTGGATTCTTCTCTCAGGTTTCTGCTTCTGTTGCTACCTGTTTGCAGGAAATAAACCACCAGACTCTGGTAGGGAGCTGGCCACATATTATGCCATATGGGAACAGCAATCAGAGCTTGGGCTCTGGTTTCACAGATAACCTATGAGACAGACCCTGTTTACTATTCAGAGTTGGTTTTAGGGATAAGCAAGTGGAGAAAGCAATATTGGTACAAAAATGGGATGATCTCTGCCTCAGCAGTCACAAATTGCAGCCTGTGCTCTTACGGTACCCAGCAAACCCAGAGGACCATGTCGGACAGATGTTGATCATGAGCTGGTAGCACACTTTCATCTTTACCAATGTGAAGCAGTATACTCTTCTGAAAGAAATGAAGTAAAATCTGAAGACCTTCTTCTTTCTACAGTTAATAAACCTTTATTATTTAACAAATGCCTGGGTGTTAGTTGCAGTGCTCTTAGCAAAATCTGGTAATGATTTTGTCTGGAAATCTTTGTTTATCACTTAACTGTGCCTTTTTTTTTTTATTCTATCCTATCTCAACAAGAGTTGAGACCTCTTGTGCATGTTGATAAACAAGACGTAGTTTTTGGGCTGTAGGATCAGAAGAGATTCAAGTGAACTTCTTACAGTGGAGACAACAACAGCAGCAGCTGGGACCCTGTGAGGGTTCACTGTAAAAGCATTTATCTTTTATTAATCCTTTTTTCAATTGCACAGTTGAACTTGTGGATAGAAGAGCAGCATGCTTGTTCTGACTTTGGCAATAGATTTTTAAGAACATAATTTTTTAGAGCAAGAATTTATCTTTATTACTATGAAATATCTACTCCAGTTAAGGAAAAGTGATTGTCATGAGAAATGATGAATGATGTTCACTGAACTGCAGGTTTTCCTTTAATATTTATGATAGCAGTCCATTTTTTGAGCTGATAGATTTAAAAGTTTTAGGCTTGTTTTTCTCTAACACATTTTGTTTCCCCGGTGATGTGAAGATAATTATGGAATAACGCAGAGAGTTGATTTATTTCAATGTGTAAAATACTTCTGAATGGCTCATTGTCTGGCTTAAGGGGGCTGCAAGGGAGATCAAACTCTTCAGGCTAGTTAGTATCTCTGAATAACTTTTCTCAGTGACATTTTTACAGGTTCCTTAGGATAGTCATACTCTGAATATAGCTTACCATTTTATTAATTTAGTTTCTTTTGTAACCTCCAGACCCTTGTCTTATGTCCAAAATCCAGTCTTTCTTATCCTGTCCTGCACTGGGGTTTTAAAGAACAGTTATTGTCCTCTGGAGATTGACTATTTATCTTTTGTTAGGTGCCCTATATTTGACTTTCCTTTTTTTTTTTCTTTCCTACTCTTTCTTACTCTGCATATCTAAGTTATTTTATTTCCCATTCTGTCCTCTCAAGTGATAACACCAGAAATTAAAGATGGGCATGGAACAGCCTACTCATTGAGTGAACAGCTGGCATCTTAGAGGATCTGGATCTTTAGACCTAATACTCTTCAGCGGACACAAGATGGAAAAAAGAAGACTTTGATTAGCTTTAAGGAACTGCCATTTTTCTGGGGCAAAAATCTTTTTACCCAGAGCAGTCAGATACTGGAACAGGGTTGGGCTGGAGACCCATGGTGGCCCCTTGCTGCTTGTGCTGGGTCTGTGACGCCCGGCAAGGGAATAATTGTCCAATGTAATTTACTGATGTTGCAGTTACCTTGTACAGCTCAGGGGTGGCTTTGTTGCTTGTGAGGGATGCAGCCTCCCAACCTGTTCCAGAAATGTTTTTACTACATACTTATTTTCCATTTATAACTTTTGCTTCATTTTTGGGTCTATTCTTTATGCCTTTTTATTGCCAAAAGTCATCCTCTTGGCCAGGAGAGATCCCTGTCCATAAAAGCAAATGCCCGCCCAGTGATAAAAGCCATATGTTCAGGGTTGCTGCCAGCTCTCCAAAGAGTCATGTGTGGTTATTTAGCCAGCTGTGGTCTGCTCTGCAGTGAGAAAGACCCAATTTTCCCTGTATTGGATCTGCCTAGAGCTACTTCCTCCTTCTTTTTCTCCTTTATTTTAAATCAGGGAATTTATTGATCGTCTGTAGCCACCTAAAATTGTTCTCATCTGCAGTAGAAGTTCTCTACTCCGTGTTTACTTCTGGCTTTAAAGACACTTTCCAGCCCTTCTGTGCTGGAAGACAAGATGTGGTTGCCTTTCCTTTACCATCAGGAACTTCCTTCTTAATGTAAATATGAGCACAGATTTACTAAGACAACCTCTAACCAGACACCTTCCCCTCAAGCTTGAGCTCAGCGTAGCTGGGAGACAATCATCACTTGGGGTTTCCTTACATAAGGTGAGGCTGTTTTGCTGTCAGGTTGCTTTTTTTTTTTTTTTTTAACAAGGGCCCTGTTTATTCCCCACCTACTTCTCTTCCCAAAGGCTGCATTGCATGATGCTGCAGAGGGTCCCAGACAAGCAGGTGAGTAAGGACATTGTGGAGGTCTCTGGAATGAGAGGAAAATGAGAATGCAGAGCCTGGGTGGCACAGTCAGCATGAAAGCACCAAAGAGCTTTCACCAGCTCACTCCCCAACCCCTGCCCAACTGCCAGTAAAAAGCTGCAGACTTTTAGTGCAAAAAATGCTGCTTCTCTGGCTGTAGCAGTGCCATACACCAGGCCTATACCCCCTAGGCTTGCTCTCTCAGGGTTTCTGAGTTTATTCTTTGGAAGAACAGAAGTGGTTTTGTGGCACTACCACTTCACAGAGCAGAGGGATCCAGCAGTCCCCAGCAGACCCAGTCACACAGGTGCCGTGCAGCTGACGGCAGCACATCACCAAGGCACAGGAGTGCCGACATGTTTCTGAGAAAGTGGCCAACAATTTCTCTTTGGAAATGTTTATAAATAATCAACTTATTTTTTATCTATAATTTTTCATCAAAAGAGGAGCTTCTGTGTGCCCCATTTCTTCCCCTTTCCACCATTAAATATGAAATAAAAAGAATATGTTTGGGGGGTGCCCCCCACTTCACTTTTCTCTTTCTTTCTGAAGAAATTTCTGAAGAAATTTCTGAAGCTTTCTTAACTTTAAAGCTGGCAAAATGAATTGTAAGGCACTCCAGCTCTATGCTTTAACTGAGGTCCTGACCCAGGAGGAAGGGTTGAAAATCAGCAGAAAGAATGAAATACAGGAAGAAAAAAAAATTATTAAAATAAAAACCTCTCTGGATATCACTGATGTATTTTCTCACATAGAGATCTCAGTGAATATTTAGCTGGTAGCTGGATCTGCAGAGGAAACCTCATCTGCATTTCCTTAGCAAGAATGCAGATGTAATGAGTATTAACTGAATATTGACTTCTTTGGAGTTGTTGAGATTTAGTGTGATAACAGGATGCATGATAATGCTCAAATGAAGTCCCTAAAGCCTTCACTGGGCATCAAGAACTGCAGCAATTATGTGTGAATCTTATATTCCTTATTTACTTGGCCAGAGGAAAGAAATGCAGCTCATTTGGGAACAGGCAGATAGTCTCCCACTTTCTTCCCAAGAGGGCAAGTGTCCCACCTGTTGTGCAGGCAGAAATCTCTCCTCCCAAAGCAGGGACCTGTCCTATGTCCCCACCACATGTGCTGGCTGCTGATGGGAGGTGCTCTCCCCATCTGTAGGCCCAGATTTGGGGTCACTATGACCTTTCCCATCCCTCTACTCTTGGAAGCTAAATCCCCCTTCTTCCTCTTGGCTGAGCATAATCCACTATCACTTGTTTGCCAAATTTTCAATCAAATTCTTTTCTGTTCTCTCCTATGATGTTCTTTCTAGTGGAGAAGAAAAAAGAAAAACTAAGTATAAAGCTAGATCTTTAAAAACTGTTCCAGCAGACCTGGCTCTGACCCTTGCACAGATCCGGGTAACGCCAGGCTGGGGATGGGATGCTGGTGGTCACTGTGTGAGGTGGCACTGCCTCCCCTTCCCCGTGTTCATCTCCCTGCCTGCCCCAGGGATATGTCCCCTCTCCTTTGTGAGCTCCATGGGGAGGGATGGGCTTTCTGCTTGGGGCAGGGAGGCTGTTGCTTGTCACGACAGTCTTTGAGTAGCATGGGCATCAATTATAAACAACAGGCAGAGACCTTCACTTTTGTGAGGAGGTGTAGCAGCTCTGGACGTGGTGAGGTAAAGATCCCTCTGCACAGATATTCCCAGTGTTCCTGGTATGCCAAGGATCGCTTGCACCCGCGGGAGTTATTTTTACAGTGGCATTTCATTAGCTTTTTATCTCTCCCGAACCTTTCCATAAGTTTCCTGCTTTGAAACGGCAGCACAAACGCAGCTGCCGCATGCTCGAGATTTAAAGGTGAGCTGCTACCGGCTCCCCTAGAGCCGGTGACGGAGAAGCTCAGCTGTGGGTAGTGCTGCAGATGCAGCTGCTCTGAAAGGTAAAGTGGAGCAGAGGGAGGGAAGGCGCAAGAGGAGGAGGAAGATGGAAGGCAAAGCAGATGCGTGACAAGAGAAAATGAAAATAGGTCTGTTGTAAAATATTTTTTTAGATGAGAAGGTTTTCATGTATTTCTATGTTGGACAATTTAACTACAGTTTTTGTATAAGGTTGTCTGCATTTATAGCAATTAATTCAAAAAGAAACATAATTTAGATGTGTTAATGTGACCTATAATTCCTTATAAAGCACCAGTAAATATATTCATATTCCCACCTCCCATGAAACACCCATAGGCAAGTCTGATAATTACTAACTGCTGCTTACAAAACAAAGCTACATTTCATCTAGAGCCAAATGCTCAGTCCTTGTGAATGCAAAATAGAGTATTTTTCCATACCAGAATTTGAATTCTGCACAAAAGCAAGTGTGGTTAAGCCTTATCCAACTGCTTATGTAAGTAAAGCTCTCAATATACCTTAGTGTTATATAATAACACTAAGTAATAACAGAGTAATGTAATTTTCTCTCAATACACATTAGTGTTTGTAACAACAGAGCAATGTAATGTGGGTACATTTTAACCCTGCTTTGAAGTAGTATATTTGGTATGGCAAGTGTTTTCCTAAGTAATGAGACAAACAAATTGCTATTCAGCTAGAGGAAGAGGTTGTAAAACATGAGTTCTCTGAGATATCACAAAAGCATTTTCAATTGATAGCAGCAAACAACACAGAGATATTCACCATTGCTGGACTTGCCTCTTTTGAGAGGAGCCACAAAGCAAGAGCTACACTCAATTTATCAGTAAGTGTTTTATCCTCAGGTTAAAAGAGAAGAGGGAAGAAAATCATATAGTTATGAAATGTAAAGACTGAACATTTTCAGTGAGCTCAAAATCTTTTGGATGGGAAATGGGACATTAGATTAGTGGTGAACTTGAGGGTGCTGTCAACACTGAGTTTTTCATCTTGGGAGAACTGGATGTGCCATGAGCTAGCACATCTATGTGTGTTAGTCCACTTGCATATCCTCCAGAAAAGTCTCTGCTAGCAGGTTACCTGTAGAGCTCACACCCTGTGAGCTTAGATGATCTCAGAACTTCAGCAGAAGCCTTGTGCCTTTCCCTGTGCAGTGATAGGGTGCAGGACACAGAGCCATCAGGCTGGGTGATAAATAATGGAAAACGTGAACCTTCACAGAAATGGAAGGCAGAGAAATCCCTTCCTGCTGCTGGAGCAGGCTGATCCCCCTGGAGGCACTCCTTGGCAGGGTCCAGGGTAATGGACTTATCCCAGCAAGGAAGGGAACTATCTCTTGATCCAGGAGAGCTGCCACAGGCTGAGCAAGAGGCATGGACTGCAGTGTTATAGCACCTCCATTCCTCCTCTACCATATATCTTTGTTCCTCTCATGCAGGAATGCAGGAAGCCAGAAGTCTATTTACACCACTTTGCTTGCTGAGTGTCATCTGGAGTAACACTTGCTACATCAGTTTTGCCCAGCTTCTTTGTGTTTTCATGAGCTGCAGACTCCAGCTTGCACTGCTAGTGCCCTGATGACTGTGATGGGAACTGGCTGCAGCTCCAGCTGAGAAGTTTGAACCGTGTGGGCTGAGAGGCCAGAGCCAGACTGATCCCTGCTTGCCAACCAGCTCCCCCTAGCCCGTGGTGCTGCAGGGTTTATCACATCCCAGCCACAGGACTTTGCATTTGCCTTTGCTGAATTCATGATGTTCCCAACCACCCTCGCTCCTGCCTGCTCTCTGAATATCAGCCTGACCCTCCAGCATGCCCACTGCTCCCTCAGGTTGCTCTTGTGAACTTGCTGAGATCTCACTCCATTCCCCTTGTCTGGTGTTAGCAAAAGTGCTAAACAACACTGGCTCAAGTATCAGTGGGCTGCTAGCTGGATTCTATCCTGCTGGTCAAAACCCTTTGACCAGCCAAGTTTCCATCCACTTTACATTCCAGTAATGCAGCTGACCCCACATCAGTTTGGTTACAAAGAGGCTGTAGGAGAGAATGCCAAAGGACTCGCTAGGTCCAAAATATGCTGTATCCTGTTGCCTAATCAGAGGCTGTGGAAGCCAAACCCTCATGAAAAGACCACTTGAGCTTGGTGTTATATTGATACAGCCACACAGTCTGTATTTTGGCACTGGTTTGGCTGGTATTTCTGGCTGTCACTGAGCTTGAAGAGAGCACAGGCTCTTGTTTTTCTGCACAGTTATTCATGCAGATCTATTCTTTTCAACGTCAACCCAAACAGCCTGTTCACAAACAAAGAAGACCAAGTAAGCAGTGTGTCACTCAGCACTGACAAGATGCAAAACTCTGAACTGGCCTCAGGGAAAGGGCTGAGTAATGTTTATCATCTGAGTTTAAACAAGGATAACAGCTTTTAATATTACTTGCAGCCACAGGAAGGCTTTCAGTAATTTTTCTAAAGCCTTAATGTTGATTTTGACCACTTTTAGCTCAGCTGAACTTTAAAAGATATTGAAAGCTCAGGTGCAATTCCTCTGGGGCACAGAAAAGCAAACTCCAGACAACAACAATAGAATGTCCTGTTCACCGTAGTCAAAGGCTTGGTTCCAACACAGACTAGAAGTCTGCAAAGATTGCGCAACCAAAACCAGGATTTTGCTGACCTGGTCAATGGCAAATTGAATGTGAGTCAGCAGTGCCCTGGCAGCCAGGAGGGCCAAGCATTTCCTGGGGTGCATCAGGGACAGCATCGCCAGCTGGGCAAGCGAGGGATTGTCCCGTTCTGCTCTGCATTGGGGCAGCCTCACCTCCAGCGCTGGGGGCAGTTTGGGGTGCCACAATGTAAGAAAGACATTAAACTATTGGACAGAGTCCAAAGGAGGGCTATGAAGATGGTGAAGGGCCTTGAGGGGAAGCCACAAGGAGTGGCTGAGGTCACTTGGTCCATTTAGCTGGAAAAGAGGAGACCAAGGGGAGACCTAAATGCCCTTACAACTTCCTTGTGAGAGGAAGAGGAGGGGCAGACACTGATCTCTTATCTGTTGTGACCAGTAACAGGACACAATGGAACGGCCAGAAGTTCTGTCGGGGAGGTTTAGGTTGGATGTTAGAAAAAGCTTCTTCACCTAGAGGGTGGTTGGGCACAGGACAGACTTCCCAGGGAAGTGGTCACAGCACCAGCCTGACAGAGTTCAAGAAGCATTTGGACAATACTCTCGGGCACACGGTGTAATTCTTGGGATGATCCTGTGCAGGGAGTTGGACTTGATGATCCTTGTGGGTCTCTTCAAGCTCAGCTTGTTTTGTGATTCAGCAATGTCATCTCAAGCAATTTCCACTTGATTGGTATTCTGACTGGGAGATGCATGGAAGAAAGTTCCCAAGTAGGAAATATGATCCTACTAAGAAATAAATCATACTGCTAATGGAAAAAGGCCTGCTGATCAGGAATATTTCATGTCTGAAAGCTACATATCTGCTAAGGGATCAGGAGCAAAGCACTGGAGCTGATCAGTGAAGCTGTGTCTGAAGATCTCCTCATTCCCATATGGATTTTACAGCAATGGAAGGAAACGTGTTTGTGATATACCTATTTTGTAAGGCAGTTTCTTAATGCTTCTGCTGCAAAACCTGCTATCACTAAGTAATGGTTTCTAATCTCCAGGGTTCTGAATCCAGTGTTTTCTGCAGTATCACGTTCTGTCACTGAGGGCTTTTCTTGGCTCAGAGAAGGTGTTTGTGTCTCTGAGCATCTTGGCTGGAGACAACACAGGCACCAAGACAGGGAATCTTGGTGCACTGGTCAGGCTGGCTATCTGTACACCTTCCCTCCCGAGAGACACTCGTTAGAGTAGGGTTTTCAGAAGAAAGTTGGTATTAAGCTCATTCTGAAAATCAGACCCTTTAAAATTGCCCTGAATTGGGTGCCCGAAGCCAGAAGCCAGGCTAGAAAATGCTTGACCAGCAAATATTTTTAATATCCTTTGAATTTTATGAGGACAAAAATGGAGAAATTTCCCCTTGGCCACATTTGGGGTTTAAGGCTTTGAATTGAATTTTATTTAGAGAAGATTTAGAGATAAGGTTATGTCTTCACCCTATGCCACCTTTTCAGGGCCATGGAGGAGAGGGAGAGGTGTGCTTCTTGTTTCACCAGTGTAGCTGGGCTTCTCAAAATCACAAATAAGTGGGAGTGTTGGGTGTGTAGGAGGTCAGAGGGCATGATACAAGTAGTGTGCCCTCTTCTGACCTGCAAGGGGTGAGGACTTGACCTCTAGAGAAGCCAAAATATTTGCCAACACTGCCATGATCACCAAATGGGTTCAGATTTCAAGCCAAGGTGCCTGAGCTTGTTCCCTCAAGTCTAGAGCAAGAGCATGAAGTTCTGTGTGTGGGCACAAACTCTGAAGTTCCTTGTGTCAACAAGGAAGGGGAGGCAGGGCCACGTGATAGGGGAGAAAGAAGGAAGAGCATGGCGAGGAAGGAAGTTATTGCTTTGCTAAAAAATTATTCCACTGCTACATCACACCTTTAGACAGGTGTAAAATGTGGCTCCCCAAGGCAGAATGAAAATGAATCTACAAAGTTTGAAGCAATAAAAAAAATAAGGAAAGTCCTAAACTTCTAGCACCCACAACATGACAGGGGTGGTTCAATAGCAACCTATACATTTTGTAGAACTGTAGAGTATTTTACAACAAAATTTATTTGAATAAAAAAAGGCTCTGCTACCTTCTTTGCATCATTGCTCTGCCAGCAGCAACAGAAGGCTATTTTGGGTCCAGATCTTGTTTCTGTGTGATATCTGAATAAAGTAATTACATAAATTTGTAAAGTATAAGCATGTGCATCAAGAATGAAGGTAATAGTCAACTAATTTACTTCTGTTTTCTTTACTGCAAAAACACACAGGTAAATAGGGAAACTAAGAAAAAAAGCCTGTTGCTTTGATGATCTCTTTGATAGACACTTCAAAAAAGTAATAGTCACAGTATCACGAGTATCACCAGAGGAATCAGCTGTTTGCTGATAAAAGAACAACATACAGAGGATGGGAAAGCTGCAGCTGGATAGACAAGTAGAGGTGGCTCCAGCCATCTCACTGCCACACTCATGATGCACTCTTTGTCTTCTACATGTGGGGACAGAGCCACAGGATTGCAGGAGGCTCCTTGGCGCCTCCTCACACCCCAGCTCTGGGATAAGGACCACTCTTTTCTCTTTGTAAAGTTTCTCCCATCAGAAATGCATTTGCAAGATCTCATGCAGAATCAGTTCAGCTTTCACCTTAGTGTTTCGTCACCGGCACTTCTCCCTTCTCCCTTTCCAGCACCCTCCCTCCTCTGCTCTGCTGTCCAACTCCAGGTGCTTCGACAGACAGCACAGCAGGACCCTGGATCTCCCACTGGAGAGTTAAACACCATCACAGCAGATCCTGCAGCACACCTGGGGAGAAACAATTTGCTTGACAAAGTCTCACGCTGGGTCCCCAGCAGGTTTTCAGGGCATGGGTGGGCAGAGGGAGGCAGAGGCAAAATCTGGAGGAGCACAGGGCTGCAGACTTGTGCTTCTGGTTTTTAGAGAAAACTTGTTTTAATCCTGCTGCTAAGTGCAGGGAGAACTCTTTGATGAGTCCTGGAGTCCTTGTTCAGGACCTGAAATGTTTGATAAAGATGAAAATCTGATGTCTCCAAGAGAGCAAAGCACATCAGCTATGCTGCTACTTGTACAGACATAGCAAGAAATGCCTCTGTGATTTGGGGTAGATTTTAATATGGAATATTGCAAGCAAGCAAGTGGGTGACTATAGTTCACAGAGCTATGATATTACACAACTTCAAATGTCATATATAATTACAACAAGCAGAATAGAGATGACAACGTTGTAAGGAAGAGTTTTGTTTAGCAGTTGAGGTTGCTAGCAATGCGTGAGTACTGTTGATGCATATTTAATCAGGGCAGTTGAGTGCTGGACACTGTATTTCACATCTAAAAGCTTAAGCTAGTTTGCTATTCTGTGCTGCTTTGGCAATAAAGCTGCAAGATGAACAAAGTTATTTCGTAAGCAAGAGATAAGGATCTGTTTGTCGTAGAAAAGGACACTTTGTGTTCCCCTTTGCACATTTAGGTAAGGAGTGGTAGAAGGCAAGAGGGTGTTTTTAGATGACATGCCAGATGCTTTGCCAGAGGAGAGGTGAGTTTGCCTGAGTTCTGGTGACTTCCCACAGCTTCTAAGGAGAGAGATGACTCTCCAGGGCTGTATCTCCTACTGTGCCTTTGATCTGCCTTCTGTGCCTCAGGCTGAGAGCAGGATGTGGTGGAGAGTCCTGCAGCAAGGCTATGGTTTTGCTGTCTTCATCACGTCAGGACCGCAGCCTACACCAGCCCAGGTGTCTTTTAAAGAGTTCAAAGCTCTGCTCTGCTCAGGTTAAGACCTTCTTGCTTAAGCTCTATAAAGGGTTTTTTTCTTCAGCAGAGGGCTTGAAGGCCAGGACTCATTTTGCATGTTTAAAATCATGCTTAATTTACCTGCAAGTCAGAGGTGCCTAAGCCTGAGGGCTTCTTCCAATGCTTAATGCAATAGCTGACTCAGGGAAACTGCAGGGCATGAGGAGATTTGTTGATAGGGCTGCTGCATTTTCCTGTAGACTCCCAGTGGATCTAGCCAGTCCTTGAGAGGGCCTATGTCCATGTTTTCTTTAAGGGCTGCAGTTTTGTTTTCTTGTTTTTTTCTTTGAAAAATATGAAATGAGATGTCTAAGAGCAGGGTAGCATGGTATATACCTCAGCTTGCACACTAGGGCAAAGGAGCTCAGATTTTGATTAAACCACTTGCTTTTATCCAAAATGCAAGGCTGTCCCTTGCTCTACAGCACTACCTTTGAAGAAGGAGCTTAAAATTCTATGTATTCTTAACAGCAAAACAAGCAAACAAACAAAAGTAGAAGTTTTAAATAAAAAAGGAAATCTCATGAGGAGCTGAGGTTATGAGTGTCCAGAGGATATTCCCACAGGCTGAAAGGGTAGGAAAGACAGCTGACCCATGCATGAGCCTGTAGTCAGCCAGCTTACTGACTACAGGCTTACTTACTCCTTATCCCTGGAGTAAGGAACAGAGGAGATCCTGAGAAACTCAGCAGTGCTCAATAGATCAGTGAGTTCTCTCCAAAGAGGTGAAGGATCAGGAAGGAAAAAAGACTTTTCAGGGGGGAAAGGAAATGCCAGAAAAGGAAGAGGGCACTGGCAAGATCACTGCTAAAGATGGGAGTGCAGCTGCATCTCTGCTCACCTTCTGCAGCAAAGCATCAGTGAACGTGGGCTAAGGCATTCCTTTGGGGCTGTCTTGGCAAATCCCATGGGAATTGATGTTTATGAGAATTTGCACACTCTAGATATCAAAAAAGCCCCTAGACAAGGGCTCTGGTGTTGTAACTCTCTGCAAGCTCATGGCATATCAATACCCATCAGGGTTCAGGGCTTATCCCTGTATTTGTTTTGGCAGTGTGTATACTTAGAGGAGGATATGCTGCAAACAGCGCCACAAAATTAAAGACAAAAAATAGCAATACTGAGTTTTTAATAGCAGTTTTGGTGTGCTGCATCTCTAATGAACAGTTTAGTTTTGTGGTGTGATTAATTTGCTGCCACAGAGGATGTTTTGTTAATCTTGGAGGACCTGGAATTGAAAAGGGAGAGGGTGTGGGAAACAGGCTTTTTAAGCCTAGAAATTTAATTGCAAGATAGTGCCTAAAATATAAATTGATACATATAACTGCTTTGAGAGATAAGCATTACTGATGACGTTGGTTTCTGGCAGACAGGATCATCACACTATTATGAAAAAGATACTGCTCTGGGCTTTAGCTTGTAATTTATATGGGCATGAATTTGTTTGACATAATTCTCTTGGCTGCTTCTCATCCTGTAACAAGGCAGCACAGCTCTGAAATCTTGTTATGGGCACAGGACTTCATGGAAGGGCTGGAAATGTCCAGAGTCCTCCTAAAGTACACAGTTGTGAGAATCAGGTTTATGATGATATTTTCCAGTTCCTTTAAACCAAGTGCTGAATTCATACCCTGTACTCTGTTGTTCTCCACAGAATGGTATAAGTCCTTGCAAAGGATGGGATTATGTCTTCCTAGAATAAAGCAAAACAATTCCCATTTATTGGGATGTAGTCAAATTATCTCATAATAATTAATTTCTTTATTGCTCTTCGGTGTCTGACTTTTCAAGCACATGGGACTTTGTTTTCTTGGTTGCTCTTTTCTGCTGTCTCAGACGTTCAGTAATTAGTTAGAGAGACACGGTAAAGTATTTTCACATCACAGACCATGGCAAAGTTTACAAGTACCTCTAAAAAGTCTAACCTAGCATTCCCACAGTGATAATAGATGAAATGTTTCTAGGAATCATTTATCCACTGAAGTTGACCTTTTCTCCATTTGAAGGCTTGAAGTGATTATTGTTTCTTAATCGTGACTTCTGAACCATGTTTAAAGTGGATAACTTGGAGCTCACAGCTGTGTGTCAGGAGCTTGTGCCTATCATATAAATCCTGTATTGTAGGTATTGGCAATCTACCATAAACAGGTATTGTGTTTTAAAGAAAGCAGATACAGCTGTAAGCCAGCTGAGGCAAACCAATTGGATTTACAGTTTTGTCTCCGTGGATTACAAGGGACCCCACAGTCAGCTTTTAATTCCTTTTCTTCACAACTCCAAAACCACAGTAACACTAAAAATACACTGCTCTAAATCAGAGCAGCCCTGATGAGGGTTGCAAGAGTGTAGGAGGAGCAGAGAGGACGAGAAAGAACTACTTGCCAGATGGGTTTCCTCAAAGAAAAGGTAGGTGCCTGACCCAGATATTAGAGATATTTTTGCATCAAAGATTTTGTATTGCAACATATGTTTACAAAGCACATTGTTTGATCCCACCCTACGTAATATTAATCCCACCCTTAGGAGGCAGCAAGAGGGAAAGGTATTTCATTATCATCTGACATCAAAGCTTGGAAGCACAAGAGAGGTTCAGATGAGCTACCCTAAGATTTTCCAACCTTAGACCAAATTTTAGCTGAGGTCTGATCAGACTGAGTTTATTTCTCTTTCTGCCCTGCGTTATTTCAGTCATAGCATGAGGTACAAGACATAGCCATCTGCAAAGACTTGGGCCTAGTATGTGTATTTCATCTCAGAAAAGTGAATAGTGAAACTAAGGTAAGGATAACAATGTTCCACCCCTATATAAAACATCTTGTAAGTGAACTTCTTTGTAATCAAAGTCCCTTTTCCACGCTGCATCTCCAGCAGGTTATGTAAAATTATTGTGGGGGCATAATTTATGACAATATTTAGTAATCAGGTAAGTGGTGAATTCGCAGGAAGGAAGACATCATAGTATTCAGCACTCTGTTCAGCTCAAAAATAGCTCAGATGTTAAAAAAAAATAAAAAAAAAAAAAAAGAGAGAGAGAGAGAGGAAAAAAAAGGGGCATGATTGCAGGCACTTACTGACGCTGGGTTCCAGAGCTGTTTTCAGTGATATGCAGTGAATTGCTAGATGATATAAAAGCCATTTGATGCTTAACAAAAGAAAACCGCAGTGGCTCAAACAGGCCAAAAGCACTCGAGCGGCCACAACACAGAGCTGGATCAGTGACTCACGGGCAATTATTGCTGGCAGTAATTTCAACTGGCAAGAAACTAACCTGGGAATTTCAGTTCTTGAGAGAAAACCTTCCCAAGGTTTGTCAGCCCACCCATGAGTCAGAGACTTCCTTATTGTTCCCTTAAATGAATATTTAGCTGATGTCCCTTTTAGCTGGCTTAGAGACTCATGAGGGGGAAAGCACCCCTGTGCACTTGCTGGAGCTCAGGAGTGTGGGCATTAGTGAAAGGCAGAGGGCAGGTGAAGCATGTTCAGGGTGAATGCTGGTCAGATTTTGCTGGGCACAGCAGGGGCAGCATGCCAAGGAGATGCAGGAAAATGCTGATACTGCTACCCCCCAAAGTGCCTGCCCAGCAGCACTGCATGAAAACCTTTAAAACTTACAGCCCAGGCTTAATCCTCACCTTCCTTCAGACCAGCTCACCACTGACACAGCTTTGCTGATTCCAATCCTGAGATGTAGCCCAGGAGTGCCTCCTGACCCCAAACTAATCCTTAGTTCCACTGAAGACAGGACCTTCAAAAACAGTGTTAGCATCCAATGTAGGTTTGTAAACTGGTTTTGAGTGTTAATAACAGGAAAGTTTGAGATCAGGCATTGGGCCTGGGGCAGAGGGGAACTGGAGTTGCTACTGGTGCCTGTAAAGCCTTTCTCCCTGAAATTTGGCTTGGTCAAGACCAAAAGTAATGTTGGGTTTCATGCTGAAATCGGTGCCAGAAGGATGGGAGAGGAGTTGTATATAACTGGCTCAGTATGTTAGCAGCTGTCTTTCTAACTTAAATGTGAAAATGGCAGATTAAAACAAGAGCTGGTGGGAGGTTTGGTCTAAAAGGGGCAAATGTACATAGCACAGCACTGCCTGGGTTAAGAGCTCTCTCCAGCAAGCACCTACACGCCCACAGGATGGAGATGACAGGGGCCTAAAGGGATAGAACTAGTATTAGTAGTCCTCACCCACCTTTGCCCCACAACTGCAACTGGCATTTTGCTCTAAATCCAGAAATGCCTGCTAGCACTAGATCTAAAACCACAGTTTAATGTTGTTTTGGCCTGTGTCATGAACTTCATCTGGCAGCTTTTTTTGCGCTCCAGTGAAACCCTATCTCATCAGCTTGTGATTGCATTAAAAGCAGTTCCCTGAATTCCACAATACATCAGTATTTTCTTAAGACAGTCTGCATAAAAGCATGTTTTCACATTGCTTAAGTCTTTACAAATGAGCTCCTTCAAAGAAGATTGCATGTATTTTAAGACATCTATACTAGATGCACCAGTCATTGAAACACTTCCATGTTAGTTGTACTACTGCTACTGTAACTTTTTTATTCCCTGTCCCATTAATGACTTTTCCATGTCCTGAAACTGGGCATAAAAATTAATAATTCCATTATTGAGTGTATATTTACAGCTTGTTCTTTGTTCAAAGAATATCTAAAACTAGCAAATGTGAGTAGAGGTGCAAGGAGAGACTAGATTCTCTGCAGAGAAAATCTAGAAAATGCTTTTTAGAAACATCAAGTTTAGCTAAGAGTTTTGCATCTCAAGTAACTGCTGAAATCTCAAGGCTTAGGCATGGCCATACCAGGTCTATATTAAAGATTTAACCCATGATCTGCTGATACATAGGCAAAGAATATATCAAAAAGCCAGAAAAACTACCCCTTTTGGTTCTTTTATGTGGGTTTTCTTTACACTGACACTGGTGCACTCCCTCTGACGTAACCGTGCTTTCAAGAAACTGAAAAACTGGAAAACTCTTCTCTTCCTACAGGAGCTGTAATGGCCGTTCACTGTGTAGCCTTCCTAAAGCCAGGAGCCATGTATTTCAAACCCTTTCACTTTGGGGAAAACTGATCTGAGAACAAATTGTGCAGTCCCTGTGTTCCTCCAATTCACCCAGAGAGCAAAACTGAGGCTATGTGTCCCTCACTTAGGAATGAAGTTAGAATTGAAGGACACAATTATATATGTGGAATATTTTTATTGTTGTTGTTGTTATTGTTTTTATTGTCACTTGTTAGAAGTCATTAAGCAAAACTGAACTGAAAGGAACAGACAGAAAACTAGTTTGAAAGTTCCCAGAATTGCTCATCTTGGTGTTTCAGTGAGGTGTCTTGGAAGAATGACATCTTGGTATCGATTTTTCAGTGGTCATGGCAGGGTGGAAAGATTTTAAGAAGAGAAGAGGGAAATCCCTCCATTTTTCTGATGGTGGGCTACTGGTGACTTGTCTGTCAAACATTAAACATTAATATCAAAATGCAAATTCTCCTCACCAGATTGTGTTGATGGAATAGGAACAGCACCTTGATGAGTTTTCAGCTGAACCTGTTTTCCTGTAACTAGCCGTGTGCCAGTGATGCTCTCAGAACTGTGTTGGGCTGTCTTCAAGCCCCTTTGGCTTTGCTCCTCTGATGTGTTGGCATGTGAGCTAGTTCAGTGGGAGAGCTAGATGCACATGACATCTGTGCTGGTGTACAAGGCCAACAATCTTGGTTTGTTGGGAGATAAGGCAGACAGGCCATTGTTTGGAATACCTGCTCTCCTCTTCCGTACACCACGAAGGGCCTCCTCACAGAGGAGTGTTGAATTAGCATTAGCAAGCACAGCTTACAGAAGAGACTACTGCATCATTTTCTCTTGTCATCAGTGGAGAAGCTTTTGTGAGCATTGTTTGGAATTATTTTGATTCCATACAAATAAGGGACAAAACTACAAGCAAGAATCTCACAGATGATGTGAAAAACACAGACCAAAAGAAAAATAGAAGTGGTGTTAAATGGCTGCAGAAGGCTCAATGGGTAAGCACTCACCTATACTCGCCTAGCAGACAGCAAGAACATCTATCTCTTTAAGCTTAGTTGTTGAAACATTTGATGTTCAAATATTCTAAACTCTGCAAGGAATCCCATGATCTTATCCTGTCAATCTCTTAACCTGGATATAATAGATGATAGAAAGGATAAAGAAATAGCACCAAAAAGAGGGCTTGCAGAATAAACATTTTCATCACTGAGCAAATAGACAGAAAATAGCTCTCTATTTAATGAGATTGCCCAATATGATATTATGATAATCCAGAAAGGCATGGTTAAAACCCCTGATGTTTAAAGCAATCTGAAGAGTCAGTAGAGCAGCATCTCATGGCAAAGAAATATCTCAGTTACTGTGCACCTTTGACCCTCTCATATCAGGGAAATTCTTCTCCTTTCTAGTCTGAAACTGCTACTCCTTTTGGGATTTCACGCCATTCTCAGATTTTGTTCCACAGTTGCCAGCTATTTGCCATGTTTCCCTGGAGGGTTTGGGGGAGGTACCTGCCATAAATTATTGTAACAGACTATGAAGACCGTGTTCTTACAGCAAAAGATGGGTTATTCAAAAGCAAAGTACTGCAGCAGAAAACAATCTTAAAGCAATAAATAGGTTACATGTGTGTCAGGTTGTCTGGGTCCCATCTCCTTACTTTTCTCAATTCATGGGGGAAGCTCATTTGAGCAGCTACTGTCTCATTTGATATTTCAAATAATATGTCATTTGACACATAAAGTAACTTAACAAAGTGTATCTTAGGCCTAGTTGTAGTGTCTCCTCTCCATGAAGGATCCAAGAAGATAGTATATTGACAGTAAGAAATACAGGCATTTCTGCTTACAACAGCATTAGGATAATGGCAGTATATCAAATCCCCTCTTTAAATTTTCATTTGTTGACTTTGGTGCTAGAAATATTCATAAAATTGGCCTACAGTGACACATTCACCTGTCTTAAAGAAATCTATTCATTGTGAATTGTGGGAATCTAGCTAATAGGGAAAGACAGTTGCAGCATCATGGAATGACATCAGTGCTGGTCACTGGGGAAAGAATCTGGCATTTACTGCTGATTTTGAAGACACCTTTTTCCAGAGAGATTAATAAATGTGACTGCACACAGCACATGATATTATTCAGATTAAACATGGATATATAAACATGCATCCAAATAAGCCTGGAGATGTTAAATGACTCGATATGAGAGCAACTGAAGAACTAACTGCTGAAATTAGAGGGCAGAGTTGTAAAGAGGAATTAGTCACTGGAAGGAAGCCTAAAGAGTTGTTTTGTCCCTAGTTCCCCAAGGACTTTTTTCTCTGTAGTACCTGTGGCAGTTTACTTTTTCTTGTCACCCACTTTGCATCTTCATATAAAAAGACCTAACTCATGAGAGTATTCCCATTTCTCAGAGTGCAGATCCTAAGCTGTGGGAAGAGAGTACTTCGTTTAGCTCAGGAGGGCAGGTCTCCTCAACTCATTGTAATCTGTGACATAAATCACCAACGTGACTCGATCCCAGCTGCACTAGTCCTAAAAATCTTCTCTAGAGGCATATGCCAGTTATGCCTACTGTCCCAGCTGCTTCAGGTGGCACTTTCCAATTGTCTGCTCATGAAGAGTCTGACACATGGGACCAGAGTGGGTCCATCTCACCAGCACATTGTCAGATTGTACTCTCACATGACAGTATCAGAACCAAACATTTGGTGTCTGTGGAGGCCTCTGATAATTCAGGAATATGCCCCAACGCTCTGCTACAGACACTTTGCAGGTGGAGTGATCATGTTGCTGGTAACTAAGAAGTTAGTTCTTCAACTAAGAAGTGAGTTTTTTTCTTGTTGTTTGGTCCTTGTTTGTCCTGCTGGAACTCACCACAGGATTTGCAAAAAGGGAACAAACTCATCCACCTTGAGAGACAGCTTTGCATTTATTAATTTATTTATTTTCCGGTCAGTTACCTCACAAGAAAAATTACTCTGTGATCAGTGTAACTTGCTTGCAGTCTACTGGTACCATTGTCCTTTGATGTTAAAAAGTTTATTAGTGGAACTGCATTTTGTGTCTGAATAATGCATTATTCTGCAGGGCTTCTCTCTCTGCAGGCAGTCAGAGGGAACGGGGGAGCCCTTTCCCCCTCAGCGTCTTTGTATCATCCTTGAAATCTCTGGCTTTTGCATGCAGAAGACTGAGCTTCTTAGAATAAAGCGTTGCTTCCAACATGGTTCAGTGTTGGCATTCATCTTTTTATTCTTAGGAACTAATTCTTTCTGGCACTGAGTTACTGCCTCAGATGGACACTCCAGAACCACAAGGCTTTGAAGAGAGAGCTGGAAGGGACTGCCTGGGACGGCAGCATCAAGCCCCCTGGTGCGGCAGGGAATTGTGCCAGACTGTTCTTGCTGGGAAAACTCCACATAAAAAGCAGCAAGGATGTTTTTCTAGGCCAGTTTAGCCCAGATTTTCAGACCCCCAATAAAAAACGTCTCCACTTGTTATGTTCATAAATTTTATTCCAACTTGGTTTGAATTCTATTAGACAGTTCAAAGTGCCCAAGGATGTGGACTGCACCATAGATGAGGCAACAGCAATTGCTTCTGCAGTGGCATTAATATTTTCCCATCTCTCCTAGAAAATCCTTTTCTGATGCATATTAATTGCATTTGACTTCTGCTTTGTCAGCTCCTTCATCAGCATGTACTTCTGGCTTTTACTTCACCCTAGGGACACCAGCTCCCAGTGCTCCAGGTGACCTCCAGAAAGTTATGGACAGCCTGCTATGCTGGGTAAAAATCTACTTTGTCAAATTAGAGTGAATGATGATATCTTAGGATGTTTAATTCACTCAATTTGCTGAAAGTCCTAGGTCACTAACATGAACTAAAGTCAAACTGACAATTCAGCTGCAGAGTTGAACTGTGGGAGCAGGTTAGGACTGCAAAGTCCAACAGCACAGGCAGCAGTACTCAGGGAAAGGTTAAGCTGATGATACATGCTTGCAGCAGCAATAATAGAAAGCTAACATGAAGCTCTCTCCTGCAATGAAAGATACTCTTCATTGGTGCCCACAGAGGTTTTGAAAACACAAATGCTCCTTCCTTAAAAGCAAAGGCTTGGTATGGTACCATCAACTTGCCATAAGCCCATGCTAGAAGCACTTGCTGTTCCCTGTTGTGCACCCACTGCAAAAAAGTTATCTGTTATTAGCTTGTGTATCTCCTGTCTGCTGTCTTCTATTGTATTTTCCCATTACCAGTCCTGATAGGAGTTCACACTAGATTAAATGTTTAAGATTTTTTTGCAACATTTTTGCAGTTAAATTAGTTATCCAAGGAGATAGATGATAGATAGATAGACAGATAGATAGACAGACAGACAGATAGATAGATAGATAGATAGATAAATAATTTTCTCAACTGTGTATCAGCTCTTCTGGTGAATAAATTATTTCAATTGTTGTCCTGCAAGTGAAAAATATTGTCTGAATTTTTATAGACTGAATATTCATAGGAGGTGAACATTTTAGCTGTTTGCTGAGTGAATACAAATGCAAACATTAACATCACAGATCCACATCTGCTAGAAATATCTGGCACAAAGCAAGAGAGATTTGAAGTGACAACACTTTTCCACTTCACAGGAGATGAAAAGCAATGACTTAATTATAATATTTAAAACACCGACAATTAATACTCTGATCAGAATTTCTTTCAGAATTTTAAATTAACGTGTATATGTGGGATGTGGACAGCTCACTGCTGGTCACCCACATGCTGTCTTCATCCTCGCTGTAGTTCTGCCACTTTTCCTCCTGGGAGTTTAACACTGATGAAGCAACGGAATGCCTCCAAGTTACTGTAGTCATTCACACTAAGCTTAAATCTGACAGAGAAAATGGAAATTTAAGGCAAGGACTAAGAAATAACATCTTCAAGCTTGGCTTTAATTCTTAAGTTTATTTTCTACTGCAGGTGGGTTTTTCACTGCTGTTTGATTGAACACAATACGGTGGCATTGCTGCTTGACAATTATTTTCAAGGAAAGAATGGAACGTATAGGGTATTTTTTTGAAAGATTCAGTTGAATACTTTTGTCCTGAGGCTCCCTTGAAATTGTTTCATTCTTGTAGGTTACAATTTTGGTGGTAAGAAGCACTGTTTCAAACTCCATTATATCATTTATTGAGATAAATCAGGTCTCCTAGGAGTGCAACATCATAAATGATGGTGTGATTTTTACGCGCAAGACAAGGAAATGAAGGGAGGTACTGGAGACAAGAAGAAAGGAGAGAAGCTGTGGTTGGACCCAAGTATACACAGGTTCTGATTCTGGCTTGGATGTCGTGCTGTCTGAATCCTTTCCTTGTGTTCATTGATTTTCAGCTGGAAACACACTGTTGATTTTAAAGGTCTCCATTAGTTCCACTTTTTGAGGATGAAGACCTGCTTTTCCCAGCTGTCCTGGTTAAAGGATGACAAGTGTGGAGCATTTTTGACTTTGCCTGCACTGCTTTGTCTTTGTGCCACCTAAAAGCAACAAATAGCACCATCTTTCAAATGCCTACACAAGCAGATCTCCCTTCTCTACTGCCTGCAATTGCCTGACATACCTGAAACTGCCAACAGTTAATTTGCTGGAGTGCCAGGATTATTCATTATTGCCTGGACCGACATGCTTTCATCTCAGCGCTATTTCTTGACGTATTTGAGGACAGGAACTCTCTTTGTGCTTTGCATTGGCACAGTTCCTGGTGAAACAACCATCTGGTGTGGGGCTCCTCAGCATGTCAGTGGTGCAGATGGGAAGCAACACTGGATCAAAGCTCTGCATGTTTTTCTCGTTGCTGTAAAGATGTTTAATTTAAGGAAAAATGGGTTCCCCTGCAAGGCATGGCTGGCTGGCTGCACAGAGGGAAGAAGAACCCTGCCAAGCTCCTCTTTGGTATCATGTAGAGTAACACAGGAGCCAGCTGGGTTCCTCACCCTGTGCCTGAAGACAGGGGTGTCACAGCATGCAAGAGCACAGAGGGGCTCTGGCAAGGAGGTGGTGAGAGGGGCTGGAGGCAGGGGCTGACAGCCAACATGCTACACTGTGCCTGGGAGCCCCAACTCACCCCAAGTCTCTTCTGAAGGTGTTCCTAGGGTGACTTTATGATACTTGTATCCCCAGTCATCTGTTCTGTTTGTGCTGTATATTAAGTTCTGTACCTTTAAAATGGTTCTGGGAGCGAAGGGGGACAAAGAAGCAGCACAGTTTGTTTTGAGAAAACTGCCTGACTCCCACGCGGCCTGGCTCCGGCGTTCGTCTGAGGTACGGACAGCAGTGGGACAGAGATCTCCTGTGCTTTTAGTTAGTTTTAGCTAGCCGAGGCAGAGAAGTTCCCTGGACTGTTTTTTGGTTGGTTGGTTAGTTTTTCCTTTTCCTTGGGACTGTTTAAATCTGCTCTGGACTGAAAGACTCAGAGGAGCAGCGAGGGCTGGCACCTGCGGCCGCCGGGCCTGGCCCTCCAGAGGGAGTGGGGCTGGTGAGAGACTGAGTGAGCTGAGCTACACCCACAGCAAGGACTGTCTCAGTTTGCCATCTCTCTTCGGAGTGGTGAGAGGTTTTATTGTTTCATATTATTCATTCTTTGTGCTTGTGGGCATCTTGTTTGTTAAATAAATAGGTTTTTCCACTTTTCTCCAGGGAAGTTCTTTGTCCAGACCGGCTGGGGGGAGGGACTGTTTGGCTTTGCTTTCTGGAGGAACCCCCTTTGGAGGTTTCCTCACAAATTTGCCCTAAACCAGACAAAAGGACACAAAGCAGCCAGGTTAGCATGTAGGGAATATCCGGGTGGGGGTTAAGACTTTTGTCTCTCTACTATACCCATCTGCCATTGTAGAATTACTGCTAAGTGTAGCACTTAGATTTTGGATGGTTATTTTAAGTTGCCTGGGTCTTAGGCAATGACCCAGGCAGAGAGAAACAGGATAGTATTATTCTCTCCCAAAGCCTATGGCTCTTACAACCTCAGCCACACAAAAACTGCATAATTTTTGGTTATTTCCTGATCTAACTACTGGCATTGGTACCAGTAGTTTGGTAGGACATACACTAGGCCTCTAACCCTCTGGGTAGGACTCTGTCAGAAACTCTCCTTTTGGTCCATCAATTACCTCTCTCAGCTATTACCAGTACTCAGGACTGGGCCAAAGACAAATATGGTTACAAAGAAACAGAGTCAACTCAAAACCCAAAGATCTCCAGTAATACCAAAGAGGATGAGAGAATATAGGAAATTACTGGAAAAATAAATTACTTTATGCATAGATATTGATGCTAAGGGTTTTTTATTTGCCCTAATGTGAAAGTCCCTCTTTGAAGTAAAATTAGCAATGGCATAGTACTTTTTGTTTAATCAACATGGAAACTACAAATGAAAGGGAACAGATAGACAAGGAAAGTAATTATATAATCTGAAGGAAAGAGTAGCAGTAATTAACTGAAGAGTTTTATTGCTTTGGACTTGGATAGGAAATGAAAATACATGAAGTGCAAAACTTATTTCTAAAAATGTAGACAGATGGGGTGAAATGCCACAACATTGTTGTTGTCTGTCTGACACTGAAGAAAGATAGGGGTATGCTTCTAATGGATAAAGAGCTCTTTTCTGAGAAAATGCAGTAGGTCAGACAGGGAATTATAAAGCATAATTGTTTTATTTCATTTCAAATTTGATGCTAATTGAGAGAAAAACTGATGCCAGTGGAGGCAACAATACATTCTGGGTTGCTGAGTATAACTGCTGAATTAAAGGTATAAGTTATTCTGGTGAAGAAAGGGAATGTTCTCTGCCCACACCCTTGTGACTTAGTTTAGCATTGAGCAGAGATACACACAGTACAACAACCTAAGGAAATGTTTCTCTCTAGAGCTTGTTTGATCCAGCTGAGGCTGGAAAGCAATAAATCAAAGCATTTCCAGCAGATGGCAACTATTCAAATTTTTGCTCTCTTTCCTGCATATAATGCAGGATGAATTGCTTGTACTTTTTACTCAGCAGAAGCAAGTAAAGAGAGAAACACAAAATCTAGCTATTAGGGCCTGAAGTCTGCAGTGGCAAAGAGAGCACCTGGCTTCTCATCTCAGTGCTGACAAAGATGAGTTATGTGATCCTGAGAAAGTAATTTAACTACTCCATGAACTGTGAAGATATAATAAACTCAGCACATAAGACACAAGTGGGTAGAAGTCTCATTGTGCCAGCACCCAGCAGTGGTAGGAGCAGTAGATAAAGTCTCTAGAAGTACTGAGCATTTGCTTTGCAGCATCATCATTTTCTTATTATTTTTGAGCAGCTCAGTCTATTTAAATAGAAGCAAATTCACTGACAGATCAGACTTCATAAAACTGTCCATCCAGGCTTTGTGCTGGGGAGAGGGTTGTTATACATAAATGGCAAATTTATTTATCTGAGTGTGTGTTTCGGATTGCCTGCATTCAACCTGCACCACGTGCAGCAGACCAAACCCACTCCTGCTGCCTCTGTCCACAAACAAACTGCTGCACAAGGGTCTGCTCACTGGGCTTGATCAAAAATCACCAGCAAGCCCTCAGTGTGTGCTCTGTACTACATCCTTACAGTGACACATCTACATGTGACTGTCATTGCCTCTTTTGCACACCCCATGTGTGTGCTTTGAAAGACCAGTGTTAGTCACAGCAGGTAGAGAGTCTTGTGGAGCATCTGCTCCTTCACTGTCTCTGCTTTGTTACATCTTCTGCATGGTACTGTGTGTCTCAGCTCGAAGCACTCACAGAGACTGCACTGGCATTCCTCCAAAGCCCACGGGTGGTACCAGCTGTCAGTGGCTGGAGAGCAATTTGCCTTAATATTGGCACCTCAGAAGTAAGCAAACCTACTTCTTCAGACTGCCCATGACTGAATTTGGTTACTCTTGTTTTGTTAAACCCTTTTGTTGTGGCTGTTCACTAAAAAATGTTTAACAAGTGAAGTGGTTTGGTCTTCAGTAATTCACATTCCTGCAAAGAGAAGAACCACTTATAAAGGAGCCACTTGTTTTTAAGCCTGGTCCAGCTGTGGTGCAGTGTCCCTGGAGCAGCCTGGGCTGGTGCAGAGGGAAGCATTAATTCATGGCAGGTGTACTGTAAGACTGGCTGATCCTTGATTAGGAATGGGTTAGCTATCCCTATGAAATTATTCTACTGTATTTTTCTGTGATGCAGCAGTAGAGTAGCTAGTTAACCACACTGCTTAACTGCTGAAAATACTGATGTCTTCATGTGTTATGAAATCTTGAGGGACTGAATGAACTGTGTCTGTATGAAGGAAAATGAGGTTCCTTAGCCCTGAAGGATCATGTTTGATCAGGGCCCTCTAATGCTTTTTCCATTATAATAATTTTGCAATATCATTCAAGACAAGCTGGGGAGATCATTTTATGAACTATTAGTTGGCTCATTTGTTCTTTTGCCTTGAAAATCTGAATACCTTTATACTAATAAAAACTTTTCCTTGGGGACATAAATAACTAGATGCTAAATGATGGTAACTTAATTTTGAAAATGCACAAATTGGCCACAGAGTTTCCAGAACCGAATTGCATTACTGCATGTTTTCACACAGGTCACTGTAGTAAATTCTGCAGCAGAGCTCAGAAGTAGCAGCTTTAGCAGCACTCACAGGCAGCAAGATCTGGCTAAACTGACTTCTTAAGTGACCTCCCTGTGGTGGGGTCTGACTTGCAGAGCTATATTCTGCTCACGTAACCATAACTCCAGAAAACTGGTATTGATTAACTTTGCTTGCACAGAAAAACACGTTCTATTGCTTTCCGATAATGACCAAACCCAAGGCTTCTGCTCAATTTTTTTGCTGAGGTGGGAGGGAAGCTGTGATAACACCTCCTGTGTAAAGATAGCCCTGAAGCCTATGAGTCATAGCCATTCAGTTCCACCATATATTTGCTATGTGTTGAAGCCCTAGTAAGGCAACTGCATCAAAGTGGGGAAATGCTAAATAAACCCTAAAGATGGTGTCTCAGAAGCTTCAAGCAAGAATAGTGAGGATAAGTGAACAAGAGAGAGTTCCAGAGACTTTGTGAGTAGACTGCTCCAGAAAGCCTTGATTCCCTGTCCCTTTCCTCATCCAACCCACTGGGCTTAGGGCAGTTCCAGCACCTATCTCAAAAGCTCTGTCTCTCAGCAACAGCATTTTCCAGCCACTGGTTCTTTTAACCTTTACCCCAGGTGGTACTTTGCCCCCAGTACTCAAAAACATCAAAGCACAAATATCATGTTCAATGAAACGTGAAACAATTGGAGAACCCAAATCCATCCTCCTTATAGCATTTTGGTATTTCCTACTTCTGGTTGTGAGGTTTCTAGATACCTTGCCAGCACTCTGCCCCCAGCTGTCCCCCGTCTCCTCACCCCTCAGAGCAGTGCTGATGATTATTTTACTCAGATATTTACATAAATATGACACACTGAGAATCTGAGCTTAGTGCCTTTGCTTTTGATTCTTCTTCTTTGGAGGATAATTGCTAAGCTCCTGTTCAGCGAGTTGCTGAGGTTATTGTTTGTGGCACAGAAGGAATTTTCTCTTAGCCTTTTTATTAACATTAAGATGATCTGTCTGGGATTAGAGAAGAAAAGTGGCTTGTGAAAAGACTACCAAGCAGCACAGGGAGATCTAGGATGTCCAGCCCATGTAGCTTCTGGGCAAGGCAGCCCTGGAGAGACAAGAGGAAACAGCCCTAACCCTGAGCTTAGCACACACAGAGCCTAAATCAGTGTTCTGAATGTTACAACAATAAGGGAAAAGTATGTCCTGCATGACTTTCTTCTTAAAATTATTTAGCTTTCACATTCCCTTTCAGTTTCCTCATTTCCTCAGTATCAGTGGTGAGGTGGCATCTGCTGAGGTGGCATACATTGACCATGAACCTGCCACAATGGTGTCCTTCTGGTGCTCGTGTGTCAGCAGTGCCTTGGGACCACATTGTCATCCTCCCTCTCCAGGGACTTTCCTGCCAGCCAAGATGGAACAGAGCTGGGACAGCAGCCAGTATTGTCGTCATTACCTGGCTCCTGCTCTGGGTGCTGGGGGCATAGTGTAGGACTCTGGGCAAGGCCATATGGATCTGATGGCTACTCCCTCACTTCAGCCCTGGAAACACCTCAAATAACTTTTAGAAAAATATTTTCTTGTCACAGTAGAGTATCTGGGATTAAATGCATATTAGTTCTCATCTACCCTCATCCCTATTTGATCTTCATGGCTACCTTGCTAGCCTAAAGCCTTCATCCTAATCTACTGTGACAGGTCAGAACAGTTAGTGCTATTTAGGGAATGAGTGCTGGGCCCCTCTCCCACTTTTGTCATTTAATTTGGCCCTGAAACCATTGGTTCAGATGATTAAATCAGCTCTGGAATCATGAAGGATTGGGATTGGCAGTTAAACATGTCATTTTTTTCATGGGTGTTGATGCCATGCTTGTGTACCTTCATGGACCAGTAACGAAAACCTTGGTGTTCTTCTGGGCTGCAGAAAGTGGCAGTAAAACTGTGCAACTCCGAGTTCCTACAGAGCTCTTCCGATAGGAGCATCCCTGCGTTTCACAACAAGGAAAGTCATCGGTGGGGGCTTGGCCTGTTTCTCATGCCTGTGTGCTCTCCTAATGAGGAAATTTCCCTGCAGGCAGAATAGGAAGGTTTGTACTGGCTGTGCCGTCCTGACATCTGCCTCCTGAGACAATACACACTGGCTGGAGGGTGCTGAAATCTGAATGGGACCAAAAAACATCACTCAACAAACGCTCCTTATGTGAAGTCCAAGAATGTCAAAGTGCATGACAGACTGGAAATGTTCAAGATTTTGATTATCTAATTCAAGGTGTGAGATGTGGTTTAATGAAGGAGGTCAGGAAGGCTGTGGTTTAATGAAGGAAGGAGGAAGAGGAGAAAAGCCAAACCGGAACAGAGGCTGTAGAAATAGCTGTCTCAAAAAATCACAGCTCTTTCTTTAGTGACCACGCTTTTTTAAACTGCTTTTTTACCCTGTTCAATTCTCTGTGTATGTATTTATTCTTAATTCTGTTAGACCTCAGCAATTTCATTAGCAAGAAATACCTGTTTTGGCCCCAGAGGGGAATGCAGGGAGGTAAGCATATCCACTCTGAGCTGTGAGAGGCTCTGCCTCAGGTGGTTTAATACTGAAAAGGCATTTTGCAGTTTCTCTAATTTAGGCTACCACCCCAGTAGACGTAGGCAATTGAGGTGGAGGCTCTGCTCCAGCTACTTCATGTCCTGTCACAGAGTGACGTCACGTTTCCACTGCAAGATAATGGGTACAGAGGTGAAAATTGGCTCACTAGTTACATGTGTGGGAAGGCTTTGATAATGAGTCTGGGAAGTGGCCATGTGGGAGGACTCTTCTTCTGTCTAGAGAAGTGCAGCTGCCATCCTGCTGTGCTTCAGGGCGGTGGAGAGCTTGTCCCACGGCACAGTGTAAATACATGGGGTAAACTGAGTCATAAAAGGGGCTGGGAGAAACCCTGGGTCTGGTGTTCAGTGTGCAAGAGCCAACAGAGCGGCAGAGGGAAGGCCATCAAAACCTTTCATGAGCTTGTAAGTCTTTGCTGGCAGGCAAGGATTTCAGAGTATGGCCATGTCATAGCAGTGGACTTGTCATTACAGTCCAGGACCCTGCTACCCCAGAGATATCACAGGAAAGGCTGTGACTCAGGTTATCCAGAGAGATTCTGCCACCTCCATCCTTGGTGGCAGGACCTGACCAGATAAAGCCCTGAGGCACCTAGTGTGATCCAATGATTGGCCATGATTTGGGCAGGAGGCTGGGCTGGATGTCCTCTGGTGGTCCCTTCCTACCTCCCACGATTTGATGATGCTGTGACCTGAGCAGGCAATGCTTGCTGTACTGCCTGAGCCAGTGAGCAAACTTGCAATGTAATTGCATTTCATCTACTTTGCCAGTTTTATATATATGGGATGAAACACATGCTAATTTGCTGTCATTTCTCCTAACTCTTCTTCACATTCCCCTAAAGCTATTTCTACTTCAGGTATGGAAGGGAAAAAACAGGAATACATGTTTTTAACAGAGATGGAGATGTGGTAGCTTAACTTTGAAAAGAGGCAGATTCACATAAGAAACAGGAGGGGCAATACTGGGGGAAAAAGACTTAGAAAAACACATTCAGAGACTGTTGGAGAGACTTTATAAATTTAGTATTTTCAATCCTTTTCTTGTGGTCCATGTCTACCAAAAGAAATTTCCCTTGGTAGTCTCCAGAAATACCACAAAAATAACATTCCAGTACTTGAGCAAGAGTTGTTATTTGCATCCATTTAATCCAAATAAGAATTTAAATATTAATCACCTCTCTCAACAGTAATGCTGCAATTTGGGGTAGCACTGATTAATAATCTGCACCTGATACGGCATAATCTGCAACGTATCTTAACCCTGAAACAGTCTTTTGGAATTATTTCTTCAATCATTTGAGTGTTTCTCTGGTGTAGGGAACTTCTGTTCAAAATTACCAGTATAGCGAAGGAGGGAACATCTTGAGCACACTGCCAGAAGTGAATTTTATCAAGAAATTTTTGGTTTAGGAGCTGCAAGGACATTTGCAAACGAGAAAAGAAAACATATTTGCATTTTATCTACACTGGGATGTCGATTTGCACCTAACCCAGACGTGCGGTATGAATTTGCAAACAGGAGAAGTCCTTTGTCACCAGTCTTGTAGGGAAAGGTGAGTTACAGGACACAGAGAGCTGGGATTTCAGAGGTGCCACTGGGCTGCTCCCTCCATGCTTTGACACAGCTGAGTGGCAGGTGCAGCTGAGACTCCCCCCTGGCACTGTGCCTCTTACAGCTGGAGTTATCAGGCTGCAGGGATGTGCTTCAGAGACGTGCAGGAGGAATTTTGGTGCCTGGGAGTGCTGTGGGACTGGCTGTGCCAAACATCACTTATATTGGCCTCACAGGATTGCCAATAATTGCAGAGGGCCAGAGGCAGTGATCCTCCAGTCTTATGCATCCCATTTCAGCAGATGAAACGTGGGTCCCAACTTAACATTTTCTGTACACATCCAGCCCTAGAGACAAATGGGTTTGGAACAGCACCAGCAGGGTGCCTGCTGAGATAACACTGCACAGTTCTGTCTTTGGTGGGTGCTTATAAGCAGGGTTTTTTCATTCTAGTTATCTTAACATCATCTTTTCTGCTTTGTTTTTTATTAATTCATGAGTAAATGAGAAATACTTTTACTGGCTCTTACACTACCTCTCACTTCTTAATATTTTCAAACTTTCACCTCTCTGAGAAAGGATTTAAGGATTTTTTTCTTTTGTTTGGTTTTTTTTGGTTGTTTTTTTTTGTTTGTTTTTACTACTGGTATCTGAGGGGGGGCAAAGGTAAATACTTGGAAATCAGCTTATTATGGCTTTTTTATTCCTCCTTCAGCTAGCAAGTTTTGCAAAGACTGTATTTCTGCTGGACAGTTTACAGTCTTCTAAGATCTATGTATATTTTTCCTGAGATTATATCCACCTCCAGAGAAAAATTAAAAAACAAATATACACTGTGTGGCTGCTCACTAAAGAGTAGCTAGCTTTTGCTGAAGCCCAGGGATGAGACCATACATGTCAAAATACATACCTTATGGAAAACAGGAGTGATTCACTTAGATTTCTACAGCTGTAAGGATCAAAGTCTTCAGAAAGCTTTGCATGCCCTTCTGATTAATTCCTTTTACAGCAGCATGATGATTACCCTGCAGCAATTTGAGCTGTTCAGTTGGTAACACATCCAAGGAAGCCTGCTTTCCGACAGATTTGGATTTTTGGCTCCTGTATTTTTCCCTGCATGTCTCAGCAGAATTATGCAAATGTGGATGGAGCAGTGGTCTGTGCTGGCTGCCTGTAGACAGTTCTCCATTCTTCTGCTGCCCCTCTGCTTTCCACCCTTCCACATGTTTTCTCAGGCTTTGAGGCATATAGTCCTCCCTGAGATGTAGTTGAAATTGTCCTCTGGATTAAAAGCACTTACGTGGGTACTCACAGATAAGACCATTCCATACCTCCTTTTCTTGGAAAAACAGGGCAAGAGAATGTATCGCCGATCAGCAGCATAGAGCATTTGCATTAAAATTGGGAACAGCTCTGTAGTGTCAGGAAAGTAATGTATGCACAGAGCCTGAAATGTAATAGCTGGATATTCTCTTCTGCTCAGATTTGTTAATAAACTGCACAAAATAGTAATTTATAATAAAATGGGATTGCACAATCTAGAGGCATCACAAAAGCCATCCATCAGGCCCACTAATGCACTGTCTGCAAGGACATGTTTTTTACTGCTTTGCCTCTGCGTGCATCTGCAAGGCCCCCATTTTCTCTGATATACCCCCTTTTTAATATAAATGTGTGTAAGTTGTGATGTCCAGAAAGAATAAGTAATCAAAATTACTTATCATGGCAAAATCAGTTATCTATCCATTTTCACTGGAGAATGACAGCACAAATCATTTACAGTGGAAGACAATTCCTGTCTCAACATCTCATTACTGTAAAGCAAGAAACACTAGAAGTTTTAGTGTAACAGAAAAACCAAAATATTTCCTCAGACCATCACTCAGGGGAATGGAACAGAAAATTCAACTTAAACCTTCCCTAGTTTTTTGCAAAGAAGCTGTCTTCACAATTTTAGCCAGAATGGTTTAAATTTAACACATTTAAGTTAAAAACAAACAAACAAAAACCAAAAAACACAACCAGCAAAACAACCCCAAACACATATTTTAAAGGAACAGGAATTACATCCTGAATGCCATACTTGACTATGCTAAACATTAGGCTGAAATATCTGCCAGACTTCAAGGCAAGTTGGTGCAGGCTGTGGTCAGAGGACTGACAGATTGATGGTTGGGGTACAAGGGGAATGGTGGCACACCCGTAGCAGCTTCCTAACAAAAATTGTGGTTTACCTTTCACAAATTCTTTTGGCAAGCTATGAATTATTTACTATGAGGGTGGTGAGGCACAGGAGCAGGCTGCCCAGAGAAGCTGTGGATGCCCTATCATATCTTCAAGGTCAGGTTGGATGGGGCTTTGGGCAACCTGGCCTAGTGGAAGGTGTCCCTGCCCATGGCAGAGGGATTGGAACTAGATGGTCTTTAAGGCCCCTTCCAATCCAGACCAGTCTATGATTCTATGATTTGTGTGTGGCTATTTTCCAACTATAAAAACACAATTTGGATTTTGGAAGCCTAAACAGAGTGTGATCTTAAACCTCTTTATAGAAATGTGTGTTGCCATTTTGATGTCTGACTGGCTTCAGCCTTATGCAAAACCAAGAGGTTCTTCCTGTGCTTGTTTATGCCTAGTGTAGCCTAGAGGAGGGTGTTAGCAAATATTCCAGCAAGAAGTATTTGTTGTTCCAGTAATGTCATGGGTAAGAGGGCTGGTCTTGGAGTTTCTCGGATACCCCTGTGGTTTTTGCAGGCTGTGTGAGAACCAAGCCTCCTGCAATCCCCCAGTGGAGGACAGTTCCAGCAACCTGCTGGGCAGGAGTCTCGGGACTGTGAGGGCATCCAGGCTGTCTCTGGCTGCTCCATGCTGACTTAGACTCAACTGCTCTGGCTCCAAAGACTGCCCAAAGCAGCTCTCACCTTCCTTAGGTACAGCACATGCAAAGGAAACTTACCAGTCTTTTCCCTCACTGTTCCTGTCAAACAGGGAAATTAAATCCTGTAGTTCAACGTGATTGTTTTGAGCAGTGGATATTTTAGAAAAGCCTCCTTTTTTTGGGTGTTACAGCCTTTTAATATAAGAAAAAGGTGAAAACCTCTATCTCCTTTAGCCTCTAAGAGCAGCCTTGTTCTGGCAGCTTTGTAGCCACAAAGCTACAGTTGCACAGCTGAGCCAACAGGAAATTTCACCTGGGTCAAACTCAACTCTGAAGTTTGGCTGCAACTGAGAATGTTTCCCTGAAATGGAACTAGGAAAAAAAATGTTGCTCCATGTCCAGCAAAACACACTGTCTACCCAGAAAGCAGCTGTTTGCTTTCAGGCACTTGCTATCAAAGCAGAGGAAGTAAAATACTTGATTTGCAGAACTGCTCATGAGCAGCCCAAGGCTTTGTGCATGCATCCAGGGGTGCTGGAAATCAACATTTAACTCCCATCAATGCCTTAGGGAAAATAGATCTCAGAATTTGGTAAGCTTACAAGACTCACTGTTCAGAAGAAAAGGCCTTTGGATATATTTGTTACTCTTTCATCTGTCACTTATAGTGTGGCCTCCATGAAAGTTAAGCAAGCTGTTATTCTTCTGGTACCTTAGGGTTTAGAAAACAAAATTAGGAGATATCTTTGGAAATGACGATAGGAAAGTGGAGAAACAAGAACCACCTTTCCGTGTGTAGTGGCAGATTCCTAAAAGCACAGAAAGAATGGCTGGAGATCCCAGTATCATGACTTCTATCACACAGACACAGTTAAAAACGTCACTTCTGTGTCTTAATTTGCTGCGCAAAAGCCACAGAAACAGGCAAGCTGACTAAGGATTAGCTTCCCTATTTGAAGTTTCTATGGGAAATCATTAGAAAATCTGTTTATCTTGATCCTCAAAGGAAAAACCAGAATGGCATTGTCCAAAATCACTGCCTAAACAGTGATGATTTTTTAACTGTTAGCACAGCTTGAGAAAAGACATATTTCATGCAATGCTGGGAGCTGATTGTTGCTGTGTTGGGGACAAATTGGAAATTAAGAGTCATTTGTGTTAAAATTGGAACTTAAGAGTCATTTGTGTTAAATTAAAAAAAAAAAAAAAAAAACAAAACAAACCACAAAGCCCTAAAAGTATTGAATTGGCTAATCTCTATGTTTATTATCTCTGGGCTCAAGCAATGAAAATGTCTGCTCTACTCCTGCTCTCTAACTGTAGGGAAAATGGTCCAAAATTGGACTGAAAGGGCAGCAATGTTGCTGTTTTCATGTAATTACCTCCTTTGTAGCCTTGAAGGGGCAGCCAGCACAAAGACCAGCCAGGCAGCAACCCACATGCTGATCTACTGCCTTGCAGGGCCTGTCCAGTTGGGACTTTTGGGTGTCTGCTCTGTAGGTCCATTTGCTGTAGGTCCTTTCTGACACTGGATGTGCTCCCTTTACACTGGTGCCATGCAAGGATGCACTCTCTTGGTCATATCATGCTGGAGGGATGTCAGGAGGCATAGCTGCAGTGAGCTCTCTATGTGCTTACCCACACACTCTCATCAGCTCTGTCAGATCCACAGATGCTTGTGGGAAACACTCAAGTAACACTTGAGCTTGGAGATATTTTCCATTAAGGAAAAAAAATTATCACCTGGCTTGTTTTGTTTGTGGGTGTTTAGTCACTAGTTTGATAAATTTCTGTTAGTCAGCAGGCTGGTCCTGCAATAAGCTGATCTGAGAGCTTTTGTAAAGGATACTTAAAAATGTGCCAGTTTGCACCGGCTCCTCTCAGCCTTTCATTGTGCCATCCATTTGTATCATTCTGCCAGACATACTTGCAATTCAACCCTGTAATCAGGAGCCTGAAAAGAGTGGCTGCACTGCATTTCCATAGCATATACCATCCCAGAGCTACTGTGTTGCCATCCACCAAATCCTGGACTTCATTTCTCCCCATGTCCAGTCAGATATAAAACTCAGGAAAGGAAAAGGTCATCCATACAGATGTGACATTTATAAAAATGGACAGGTTGGAAGAGGATTTGCTATTTAAGACAGACACAATTAGAGTAGCTTTGCCCCTCCAGGCTCAAATGAGTGTGACCTTGCCAGAGGAACTGGAAAATGGATGTAGGGACAGTGAGTCTGGCCATGGTAGAACCCTCCCACTTTCCCAGTGCCATAAAGGTTTACACCACTGGTTTGCAGTCCATTCCATGTGTTGTTCCAGTAACACCTGGAAGACTCACTGGAGAGCTCAGTGGCTCCAGGTAATGCAGCTAAACAAATCCAGTCTCTCTTAAACACAGCTGGTGAAGGAAGCATCACAACAGAGCAAATCTCTGGACACATTTAATGGAAAGTACTTGGTGCTCCAGAATCCTACCAAGAGCAGCATTCAGCATGTGACTGTAAGAGTGTAGGTGTGTGTGAGACAGGAAAAAGATTGTGGGGGACCAGTGGAAGAAGATACTGCTTTTCTTCCAATTATTATTTTGGATCCATCTGGTGTTTAAACCAGTCTTGCCAAGTCATAAGAAAAAGATCTGCTCTTCAGCAGTATTGCTGTGAGTCCCAGCTGATTTCTGTTCATGGATCATTAGGGAAGTATCTGGAGAGGAAAAAGCCCTTCCAGGACCAGAAAAACCTCACAACTTTCCATTTCTTATGCTAGGTGAAAAACAATCCAAAGTTTTTAGGGTCAGTTACCCACTCTGGCTGCACTGCTACTAAAAGAAACTGAGAATATTATTTTCTTAAAGTGTTATATTACTAAAGGTGGTCAGATGTCAGTAGGGTCAGAAAAATCTAAGAAGTCCTACATAGGTAAAATACAAATTCTAAATATAATATAGATAATTAAGTATATGCCAAGTGTTTACTTTTTGGCCACATCAAAATTTTGTCAAAGCTGACACATATTTTTCAGCCTGTCCCAGGAACATATTTTGTTATGCAGTGTGGAAATTCAGGTTTGAACAAATGGTGGTATTTTATATAAATCCATGAGTTGAAAATTAATTTTCTAAAAAATAATTGCCTGTTTCTGGTGACTATTATAGCAATTATCTGGGGACAGTTTTTACTTTAAAGACTTTGTCCAAGGATTTTTTTCAGAATTTTATAAGCAGTCATTACTGAAGAACTGTATCAAATCTGTGGGGAGGCATAATTAAGTTCATGAAACAAAAATTAGTGGAAACATCAATCTTTAAAGACTAAATATTTCAAAACTTCTAATTTGCCCATCTGACTAAAGTCAACTTCAGAAAAGGTTTTGGCTTTTTATCTCATCTTTTAATAAAGATTTCTCACATCTTTTTAAGTTCTAGAAATTGCTAGAATAAACTAGAAAAGAGAAATTGCATGAGTGGATCAGTCTTTTCTGTGCTGCTCTTTCCCAGATTGTAGGGCTTTCCTTTTTCTGTCTCCTAGTGTGTGTTTTAATGTCCTCATCTGCTACATGTAAGTTTGTATCAATGTGAGATTTTGGGGGATTGTCTGTGACCAATGACTTCATTATTCCTCATTAAAGCTTCCAGGTAGAAAATGTAATTTGGAGCATTTTGCCCACCAGGGATGTAATTTCAGGTTTTCACAGATAGTTTTAGAGTTTGAAATTATACAAAATACAAGCCTTATTCCCCCAAAGGCCAGTTCTAACCATGGTAGCTCACTCCCAGAGGGGAGAGAATGGCTGCTGCAGGTAGAGCCAGTGCATATCTGAGACAATGACAAGGACGTGTTTCATGCACACACAGAACAGAGTGGTGCATTTGAGGATGCTGCACCATCCAGCAAATCTCAGCCTAAATCAAAACCTTCGGATATGGGGCCAAACATCTCCCTTTCTCCAGACACCCCTGATCCCTAAACAGCCTGGGGCAGGGAGGGTGGAGGGAATGTGCACTGTTTGGTGCAGCATCTCCCACTGGGCAGGCAATGAGCTCTGCCTACATCCCCTCCTGCCATGAGTCTGCTCCATGGGCAGCCTAGGCCTGTATATGATTGTCACTTAGGGCAGCAGCAACACGTTGGTTTTGAAATGAGCTTCCTCTGGGTCTCTGTGTGCCCAGAGCAATCCTAAGTGATAAAGATGCTCCCTGCCCCCTCAAGTATTGGCACAAGACTGTTCTTTTTTTTTTCCCTAGAGCCTTTTTTGCATGCGTGTTTCAGAGAGTACAGACATATCTGTTTAATCTAGATGATTTAAGACTGACAGATTGGATTACCAAGAACATGCTTAGTCTCATCTCATGCATAACACATGTATGAGGAAATTTGCCAGTGCATTATTACAAACATTGCTCCAGCATAAATGCAAAGGTGGAGGTCTCAGAGGAGAGTCTGTTTGCCTGTGTGGGGATCACTCCTGAGGCCCTTTTGGCTAAAAAATTTAAGTGCTGGAAAACACTTGGTTCCTTACAGGGACAGAGACAGTAGGTGAGAAACAGATCTTTCTTTGGGACCAAAGGGATTTCTGGTGGAGGAGCTAGAAGTTGATGTTAGTGGGGTGGAAACCCATGCAAACACACCCAGTCAATGCCTACTCACAGAGGACATCCTCCCTTAAGAGAAACAGAGGGGAACAGTGCAGTCAGCAGTGTGATCAGAGAGATACTGTACCCTGTACTGTGGGACTAAAAATCTCCTGCTAAGAGAAAGGTCTCTGCTTAGATTGAATCTGTCACAACTGAGCAAGCAGCAGACTGGCACTCTTGGAAGAAAAATACAACCTGTGGGTGGTTAAGCTCCTCCGAAGGAGTGAAGGAAAGAACAGAATATTTACAGAGGTGTTGCTTGGGAGAGAGATAAAAGGGGAGTATTCCTGCAGCAAAAGTAAACTGCATAATAGATTAAAATGGGAATTTGTTGTCAAAATCTTAGGGTAAGTATGATCAGTAATATTTGGGTATTAAAATGCCTGTGAGTAACAAGAAGTTTATCAAGGGATAATGCAAAGACCCAAATGTAGCTAGGAAAAAACATGATGTTGAAGGAATTTAAGCCAGGAGGTGTTTCTAGAAAGGGTTTCTGTTCTTAGTGCTCATGTAAATAGATAAATAACACTGGCTTCTGCCAGATAGTGGCGTGGGTTTGTTTTTTTTTTTTTTTTTCTCTTCCACATTCATTAAAGTACTAGCTTGTAATGTGCAATGCCACTATTTTTTCTGGATAGTAAATGACTCTGAACTTTGTTCCCAGCTGTTGCTTGAAGTTTCCAGAGTTTTAAGGAATCCCTGCCCTATTACAACAGAATTTGGAGCTTTTTGGTTAATTTAATTTTTTATAGTTACGGGTGGGGGAAGCTTTCTTCTACAGTTAATGCAAACACAAATATATTTGTGCATGCTCTGCAAACATTTATAGAAATAATAATTTTTCTGCTCACTAATAATGGGAATAATTCATTCCTGCTCTGGATGTCATCTGCTGTTCTTCAGCACCCCAAGACGAGATTCCTTTCTGGGAATGAAGCAGGTGAGGGAACTTCCTTTGTTTCTTCTGGGACTACGTGATATGCAAAAGTAGAAAACATCTCTTCACACTTGGGACAGGTCAACTCCACTGATACCCTGGACTTATCCATGGGTAGGAATCAGGTCTGCTATGTGTGATAACTTCACAAAAGTAATATAGACATCTGAATCTGTTAAAAAAACCTCAGATGAGGGTCTGGCTGTGGTGTGGAGGTAAGTGAACATCAGTCAATTGCTGCAGGACTACCAAAGTCCCAGGAGGAATACTGCTGCTGGTCTCCCCAGTGCACGTGCTGGTTGGAGCTCTTATTTTGTAGCCTAGGATTAAGGTGCTGAAGACAAAAATTCCCTTTAGAGTATACCCCACCAGTGACTGTGATGAATTACTAAGTGCAGTGTGTATTTTTAAAGTGATTTTCCTGGGTGTAATTCACATTTTTAGTATGCATTACTTGAGTATTTGATAACTGGAGGATTTTTCATTTTTCACTGATATATTTTCCCTGCAAAATAAGTATTTAAATATAATGCTATTGAATTCCTATCACAACAGTTGTCTCTGTCTTAATGCTGATAAGAAATTTAATTTGCCTTGTACAGCCTTCTACAAACCATGATAAAAACTTATTTAAATAAAGTGGATATTACCTCCTTAGAATTGCCAATGCCTCCTTCTGGGTAGGCAGAGCTGGGTATATAAGTTCTTTCAGCTACCTTTAGAGGCAATAGGAAAAACTTTCAATTAATTACAACTGTCTTGGCAAATCTGATGTTGCAAGCCAAGACTGTGCAACAGTCTCCACAAAAGCTGCTGCTGAGGAAAATTGCAGACAAAACATACAAATTGGTTTTTAATTGTGTGCTTGATTGGTTAAAGTGTTTGTGATACTGTGCACAGTTCCTATTATTTTACAGAGGAAGACAAAAACCACAAGACTTGTGTGTATTTACAGGAAGCTTAGAGGGATGACTTGAAAGGGGAAAAGCCCAGCCAAACACTAACAAATCCCAGCTATGTTTCCATTCCTTAATCTGTCATGCATACCTCAAAATGATTTGCAGTAACTGATGTGTTAATTTTTCTACTGCAAATATGTCAGGAAACTCTGCAAGTGATAAAGGCAAAAGGTATATTTTTTTTGCAGCGTTGTATTAGCTGATTAGATAATGATTTCAAACCATGAAATACTTGTGTTTTGACTGTCACCCAGCAGTGTGCCTTGCTATCCTAGTTAAACACATACAGTAAACCATGTGATGACCCTACCAGCATTCAGAGTGTCTACAGAAGCTGCACGTGGGGGAAAGAAACTCTTAGTCCATCTTTTTGTACCCTTTGCAGCACATCTATTTTTAAAACCTCACAGAGGACTTTGCCCCTTTCCTCTTCAGAGCACATACACGTCAGCGCTGCTTGTCACTTTTATTTTCCTCTGACTAGAGTAACTTGTAGAGGGAATTCAAGAAGTAAGCAGACAGCCAACATGACATGAGCACTGTCAGGCAGTGATGGCAAGCAGCTTTAAGCCATGCTTGGAAATGGGATCAGTTTTATTTCCTCTTACCCCAGTTTGTCTGGGGTTTTTGTGGGTTTGTTGTTGTTGGTTTTGTTTGTTTGGTTGGTTGGTTGGTTTTTGTTTGGTTTGGTTTTGGTTTTGGTTTTGTTTTGTTTGTTTTAGGACTTTGCAATTCTGCTCAGCATTTTGTTAGGGAGATTTCCAAAATCGATGTCCTGGAGAAAGCCAAGAGAGGAGCAGAAGCACACTGAAACTGCTGAGAAGATGAAGTAGGATCAAGCCCAGCGAGATATGAAGGGTCTGACCCACAAAAGGTGTCTTTGAGACAGAAACTGCTCTTCAGCCCAAGTGCACAGTGAGGAGTAGCAGAGTTGAACCACTGTTTGATGCCTGTGCAGATGCCATTGAACCCCACAGCAGAACAGGAGGAGCATTCGAATGAGCTGCCAGGTTGAGATGTGCAGTGCAAACAGGGTTTTATTCAGGGTGAACTACTGAATGATGGCCACAAGTTAATTGGGTGAGAGGATATGGGTCCTTCCCAGCCATCAAAAGTCATTGAGGGTATTAAACTGATGGGGTTAAATGTCTATGATTGTATGGAGAGAAATGAGCAATTGGCAGCCAAGCAGGAAGCTCTGGTTTATTGTGTACCAGGGATGTTTCTCTGAACCTCCTAGAGCCATGCATACAATTCCTGCTCCCCTAGTTTAGCAGCATATGTCTCCTCACTCCCATAGACATCCTGAGCCTGTCTCTCCCTGGTCACAGAGCATCCCTTCCCTGGGCACAGCCAGCTCCAGTGGCATTTCCTTTCTCTTCTCACAGCTGGCTCCTGATCAGGTCTGCTGTGTGTGGATGCACCCAGGGCAGGGAGTGTTTTTGCTCATAATCACTGTGCAGATGGTGCCCAGTTGCTCTATTTAAGCACTGTGGGGAATACATGGGCACAGCCACCAGCTTTACCACAGCTGGTGCTAAGAAATCAAAGCCTCGTCCTGTCTGAGTGGGTAAAGAAGAATTTGGCACCCACTGCCACATCTGTTCCTTACAGACCATTGCCTCTTCTGAGAAACTACTTCATTTGGGGGGATCTGGGAGGACTCCTCCTGCTTTCTAGCCCACTCATTTCACCCTAGCATGCAGAGATGGACAATGTAAGATGAAATGCATTCAAGGGAATGGGAAGCTGAATGTCTCCTGGATACTTTACTAGGACATGTCACTGCCTTCATCAAACCAAGGAGTGAGAAGGGACACAGCGGTTTGTAATGCTTTTCAGGGAAACTCTGAATTTAACTCTCCCCAGGCCAGCCTGGTTACATTCCAGCATACAGCAGGGAGGTGTGATTCTGCCGGGCTGAGGCCAGGAGGGTGTGGTTCCTGCACCCCCACGATTAATTAATTATCGTTAATGCAGTAACAGAACCTTTAATTTAGGCGTGCAAAGCCTGGGCTACAAAATCCCCCAGCTCTTTAGCACAGCCCTAGTCTGTGCTTGCCTCCTTTGCTCTCCTGGAGGAAAGCTTGCACACTCCAATCTGGCTGCAGAGGGCTAAACCCCAAGTACCAGGGTTAGCAGGCTGTGATAGTTCAGAGTAGAACTACAGAATCTCCCTGAGTGGCAGCAGCCTAAATTGGCTGGGGAGGACAGATGAGGCTGGGTGGCTGCAGGGCTCTGTGCTATGCAGGCATACATATCCCAGTGTGGGCTGAGCTGTCTCACACCTGCCTCAGTATCAGTGGTGCAAGACAAGAATCTTACCTGGAGACAGGCATCATTCACATCTTTGCTTGCTCTTGTCTTTGTAGAGACCAGAAAGATCCACAAATGAGAATGTATACAATATTGCCATTAAGATGTGCTCTGTAAATATCTAATTCTATTGCTTATGGGTTGCTTCCAGAGTGTTTCTTTCCTTTCCTTGGCCACATGGGTTTAGCATTAACTCCTTTTTTTTTTCCCTGCCTTGCATCTCCTGGCTACCTTTCCAAATTGTGATTAGCTTTAAACACTTGCTTAGCCATCCTTGACACTGAGCAAGGCTTCTCTCTTCTATCTTAACACTCTTTTCTCCTCTGACAGCAAAGTTATATACTTTCTCACACTGTCAATTATATGATCCTCTGAACTCCTCAGCAAACATTTCTTATTGCCATCAAGACTAATGGTGCTTACAAGCTGAATGTTTTACATTTAATTTTAGTAATCTCCCCCATTTCTCCACTCAAAGCTGCAAGCTGCCAGGCTGTGATGGGGTGGTAAAGAAGCCATTAATTTTATAGGCCCTGAATAGCCTGGTTTGCTGAGGTTGTACCTCAAAAAGCAAAACAACCTTCAGTGCAGAAAGTAATCTGGGCTCACCATGCAAATAGCTGCATGTACACCTTGACTTGGAAACTTCCCCTGTGTCTCTTCTCCCTCTGGTCCAATTGATTGTGCAAATGCAGTGGATTCCTGCTCCAGGAATAAAAACCTGAACATCCTGATGCTGTGACATGGCTGCTTGCTGGGATGCAGCAGCTGCCTATGCCGGCCTCAGGAGAGCTCAGCCTGGAAGGAGATCAGGCTTCCTTCCTGTGGCTGAAGGAACCCAGTAACACAAGCCTTTGTCAGTGGCAAGCAGTGAGGTAAAAACTTTTCAATGAGTCATGCTGAAAATCAATATTTCCTCTGCAGTTTAAATCATAAGATGGATGTCCAGGGTATGTTGATCTGAGCATAATCCATGCTGACACACTCCCTGCATTCTATGGGAATACATAGTGGCCTAATCCAGAGAGTATGCAAGTGGACTTCACTGTTGGCACATTCACCTGTGTGCTGGCACTGTAGGTTAAAGCACACCTCTCAGGCTCAAAGATAAACCAGGGACAGTGTGATGGGGTCCTTTGGAAGGAGAACACAGCAAATGTGGTAGATGAAATTAAGCCTATATTAAGGAAAATGGGGAACCTGAGTGTGCCAGAACTCTGATCAGGCTGTTATTCATTCTCTCATTAAGCTGACTGAAACAGCTGCAAGTTGCTGGATTAAAAACCCAACATTTTGAAGGCATTTTTTTGGCCAGACATATTCCTTGAGCTAGCTCACTATGTGACTGCCGAAGGAGAGAAAAGCATGACTGAGGAGGAACAGAATGGCAATGTCATTTGAACGTAGCCTCCATGCAGGCTGGCTTCTCTTAAGTAAGGAATACCCAGCTTCAGAGAATTTGGGCTATTCTTACCATTACAATGTTTAAAATGGCAATCGTCTCACCTTTTCTCATTCATGTGTTCCATTTTGCTTAACAAAGAGCAAACTTCAAACAGCAATTCACTCTCATCACTTGAATGAGGTTCAAGGTGATGTATAAATCATGCATTGGTGATTTATTCTCATGCTATCACATGACTATTCAAGCTCAAATCCCTACAGGGAGGAGGTATTTTAAGAAGAAATAGCATAAATATGGCCAGACCGTTGAAGATGTTGTCCTTGGTCGGGGACTACAGGGGCATGCGATTCATGAGAATTGCAGAGGATGAACTCCAGGGGCATCATGCTTTCTTTGAGGCAGTGCAAACACAAAGGTCAGATTTTAATTCAAAAGGTCTTGACATTTCCCATAGGAAAGATTCTGTTTCAGACCAGTAGAGGGAGAAATCGGAACAAAGACATGAATTAGTTTTTTCATGAAGATTTATGGAGGGGGAAAAAGGTCTAATTTATCTCTATAGTTAGAGTGCAAGAACAGTTGTCTGGGTTGCTGCTGGGTTCTTTGCTGGTGCCTTTTACTATTCCATTCAATAAAAAGCTAACGAATAGTAAGTACATGTTATATTTTCCTGACTAGGGAAAAAATGACAATTTAATTTGAGAAGCAAAGTTTTAGTAGTCAGTAGCTCAAAAACCAGACTGGAATATTTCTCAAGGCAAAAAGAAACTATTTGCACAAATGACACTTGCTGCAACTCAAAAAAGTTAATCTTCTGAAAAGTGTATAAGGTGTAATGTCTCAGAAGACCAGAATTAAAGAATCTTTGAAATAATAAAACATAATAATAAGCAAAATAGTAAATGTAGTCACATACAGATTTTGGGAAGTGATTGAAGTTATCCCTCTCATCCATGGTAGATTTGGTACAGCATAGGCAGAGAGGGGTAGAATAACTTGCACATTCAGACCCTACAAGACAAGGAACAGGCATTTAGGAGAAAAACCATCAAAGTAATCACACCCAGAGAGTAATGAGGTTGTCTGAGACTCACCTTGTTGGTGCCACTGTTTCAAATGCAGTTGTTCTGATACAGATTCAGATATCACTCTCCTCGAGTCTATTCTCATTTCCTTGTAGAAACGGATATGACTGTCATTTCCAATGTTGAATGTATTCTCTGCTTCCCTGAGTGTCTATAACATGTGCTGCAAAGTGTCTGAAGCTGACCACATTCACTTTAAAATGCAAAGCATATCAAACATTAAGAAAAATTTGAAGACATTTTATAACAGAATGCAGTGACTCTGTCTCTCTCAAGATCAGCTCCATAGGTAAGCAATGCCTTTGGGAAGCACTCTCCCCTGCCAAGGCCATAACAGGGGAGCTTCCGAGGAATAGTCACCCTTGATTTCTACCCCAGAGCTTCAGAGGACCTTTTATATCCTACCCCAGGTCATTACAGACCTGGAAGAAAAGAATGAGATGCTGTGCAACATGTTAATACCAGGGATACATTGGGCTTCAGAGCTGCATTGCAGTGTCCTGATGTTGGAATTTCTATAACAAGGCCAGAATGTTGTTCACTGCTTTGGGATGGAGCCTCTTAGTTAAAAGGAGATCCTGTGATTCTGGAGTGGATTTCCAGGGAGGAATTGGACTTTGGTCCAAAACAATGGTATGACCTCTCAAAAAATGATGTGTGATTCCTGTAAAATGAGAATTTGTTGCTGCTGAGAGCTCTTGGAAATGTTTTTAGGGATTTTTTTCTTCTCATACATCTTTACAATTTTGTCTTTCCTGGGTTCAGCTTTTGATGGATGAACTGGTCTCAGCCAGAACCTTGGCTGTTTCACTGTTTCATTTTTCTTGTATTGCTGAAACCAATTTTTTACATAACTTTTACTTGAAATAATGTATTTAAGTAGTCCCAAATGTGAGTAGTAGTCCTGCAAAGTAAGACACAAGTTAGGTCACAGCACAGTCACCCAAGGGAAGTTGGAAAGGTGTGAGTTTATTTTCTGCCTACAGGAATCACTGACTGTAGTTTCTCATCACATATTATTACAGTACCATCTCTCATAACGTATCAGGTACAGTGCAAGCAGAGATGGAAAATTGCAGATTATGTGATTTTTATCTCTTAATCCAGTGACTTCAAAGACACACTGAATGAGTCTGGAAAGACAACTCGTGTTCATACCCATACATGAGGGCTCTCCTGGTTAAGATGCCGTATTAGCTACAACCTATTGGGAAAAGGTTTAAAATGTTTTAGCAGATTTCCTGAGATCTACAGACCTTTCTTTATCTGAATGGCAGGATCTGTGGTCTAAAGTTAGTTAATGCTCCAGTGAAGATTAGGAGTATGGATTCCCCCATTAACAACTGAACACAGTCCACCGATGTACTTAATTTGTACTTCATTTATAATTTCTGTTTTGCCTTTCCCTGAGTTCCTGAGATTTGAGATATCAGCTTCCATGAGTGTGTGCATCTGGCTCCGTATAATTTTCTTCATAAGTAGGAATGAATGTTGAGGTCCTAGAGCTGACCATGGAAGCTGGTGCTCATGTCCTGCTCCTGAACTGCACTTGGTCAGTGGACTGAAGGAATTTTATTATCCATGTAGCTGGTAAAACCCTATATATTTCTGTATTCTTATCAAGAATTCATCCTTATCCTCCCCATTTTCTGTTCAGAGAACCAAACTTCACCTCACAGATAAATCTGTGTCTGGGGCCTATAGCGATCCTGAATTTTCTCTGCTTATCCCTTTGCATTCCCCCTCACTTCTCTACTGGCAAAATAGCCCCTTCCACCAAGAGAAGAACCTTGTAATGCCTTTGAGAAAAGAGTAATTTTTAATTCTTTGGTACTTCATATGGAGATGTTTAAAAATGTTTATGCATGTAGTAGAGGTAAGATTAAGTTGCAAGAAAGGGCAATATAGCTGCAAGTGAAACAAATGAACCTCAGATATAAAAGCTGAAGTCTTACAGCAACACTGGCTTGACAATTTATTTGCTATTCTGTTTGAGGGTTTGGTTTGGGTTTTTTTTCAAAGAGTTATAGCTTGTGGTAGAGCTATTTGCATCAAGTGCATCAACAGGGTATTAAAAGTGAAACTATTCCTGTTAATGCCATTTAATACAGACCATCGATAAGTTTAGAAGTAATGAAGTCACATCATGCTCATGGTGTATGCTAGGTCACTTCTAATAGTTGCTGTGGAAACCTTATTGTCTCTTCTACCACAGCAGTACATAATTGTAGCAGGTTTGTTTTTTCAAGGATTACATTCCAGACCATTTCAGAGAAAAAGAAAGATTAATGACCTTCACCAAAGGTAGTTTCATTAAAGGAGAGCAAATTTCTCACTTCTCTGTGATGGGTGTTGTAATAAGAGTGAGGCTGCATTTCAGATGCCACCTCAGGACCACTCCAGCTTTGCTGTTCAGGCACAAGGAGATAAAGCTACAGAACCAGGAGCACTTGAAATAAAACGGGCTGAAATCTCCAGTAAGAAGTATGGGCCATCTGCTTTTCCAGAAATCAAGCCATCAAGCAGTGATGGCTGTGACAGCTTAATTGCCTATTGGTGGAGGCCTGTTCTAAATGGGTTTGCATACAGGGAGGATTCAAACAAAGCCAACTTGTTACAGGAAATATGGTAGCACATGTGCAGCACACTGGTACCAACCAACACATGGAAAACTCACCCGCCCATGTTGATGGCCATGCTCTTCCCAGGTGTATTTAAAGAAAAACATTGGTCTGCAACTTTATATTTACAGTTAGGGACTAATGCTTGCCCACCTGGGCAACCATCCTGTTAGCCTTCCCAAGTCCTGCTGTGAAGGCCACAGGCATCTTTCCTGACACAGAGATGCTTGTCAGCAAAGAGCCAGTGCATCAGATTAATTCCTCATAAGAATGACCACAAGAAAAGAGCTGAGGGCTTTCAAAGTGAATGTCAAAGGGTTTTTTTCATCAAAAAGGTTGTTGGATTAAGATTTGGCCGCAGAGCTTTCTGTTCCTGGTATCACAGATGGCCTGGGCCCAATAAGACTAACTATTCTCTGTGCTAGACCCTATTTCAGTAAAAATTCTATAATTGTTTTAATGACTTTGTTAATGATTCACAGATATCTTATGTGCACTATTTACTCATCTGTCTTCATTACCCCATGGCCTAAAGTGGAGATGCCACCAAGGAGAACAACAATAATTGGCTCCCATAGGAAAATGAATAGTTCAAGCTCTGCAATTAGAGTTTGCTCTCTCCCCTTAAATACTTAATTAATAGATGTGGGTATTCTAGGTTTTAAAATTCTAGTGACTGTATTTTTATACATTCACCAGGAACTTGCATAAGGAAATGAAGCTCAGTATATAAATATTTGTCTGGAGTGACACACCCTATTGCTCTGAGAGCTGAGACTTTCAGAGCTGAGCAGGGAAAGAGGACATATGTCATCTAGGCCTGCTGGAGGGCTGGTGTATGTCAGTTTGCACACTGGAAAGGTGATTCTCAAAGGAATTATAAAAATGAGAATTTCCTGCAGTTTAGCTGTTGTTAATTTGGGCAGAGTGGAAGGAGTTAAGGAATAAGTCTTGCAGGGCTGATGCTGGTCTTGCAGAAAAAGAGTGCATCCTTGCAGAGCCTGCAGCCCTCTGCAAGGACAATGCAAGGTGAAGTGACATGGTCCTGTCAGACACAATACCTTTGAAACAAGACGGAAAAGTAAAGTGGCTGATCTGAGGTCCCAAGGCAGACATAGAAAAAAGAAACTTATGTGTATTTGGGACAATCTCTGGAGGATTTGATTTGAATAAAACCATACAGTCATTTCTGCAGCTTGTGACAGATATAATCCTGCTCCAGTATATCCCATGCTCTTTTGGGGGTGAATTAAATGAGAAGAATTTTACTTTGTGTGTGAGAAAACACCAAGTAACAAACTGATTATAGAAAATCCGGGGAGAGGAATTAAAACATTCATGGGGTAAGCTCTTTGAAACAAGCACAATGTATTTTCTATGTGCTTGTACAGAACAAGCTCAAGGGGCACTGAGCATAATCAAGGCATGTGAGACGTTGTGCAAGAATATGTCAAACAGTAACATGATTAGATGTGCCAGCATCTAACACATCTACTTTCACAATACTTTGACTCAGTCCTTTTCTGGAATGAGGTGCTGGTAGGCAACTTTTAATTGTTTTGACTGTTGCTGCTATGCATTTGTCACTAAGCTTTGGGTTTGGGAACAGAGAAACTACCTTTCTGCAAGAGTCATCATGGAAATAGCTTTTGCTTGGTAGTTTTTATTTTAATGTCCATCTCTGCTAGATGTACCATGGAGAAAAGATTCTCAGAATATCTGTTACTACTGCTCCTGGGTAAACCTTACCTGTCAGTGTATCTAACTGACATGGTTCAGAAACATTAATGCCTAGCCTGTGCCACTAGCAAAGAGCTCACCTCACTGTCACCAGGCATTTTTGCTGTTTGCAACATCCATTTTTTCTTCAGCAATGTGCTACTGATTCTGGACAGATGAACATCACAGAAGAAGGGACTTCAATGTAAGATGACTGCATATAAGTTTTGTAAATGTGGATGAAATTGTACCTATTTCCATCCAATGGTCTAATGGGAAGAGGGAAAAAGTGAGCAAACTTTTTCTCTTTGAAAAGATGAATTTTCTCTTTGACTCAGCCCAAACAATTGGCTCTATAACTGCAAACAATTGGTTGGAAAATTCTGCTGATCTGGTTTTGTTGACCTCATTTCCATGCGGAAATTAATGTCAGGATTAGGGTTTCTTTCAAAAAAAAAAAAAAGAAAAAAAAAGATTTTCTGAAAACTACTTTATTCAGGATGTACTAAAATATAAGAAGTTAATATAAAGTATTTTAATTTTGACTAATCTTCCTTAAAGGAATTCACTGGTTTTGTACTGCCCAGGATTTTTCAAGGCTCTGTTCATGAGGATTTGTTACATTATTGATGTGGTTTTGCTTGTAAAATATAAGCATAGAATTATATAATGTATACTCTATGCATCTGAGGATAGTTTTTTTTCTGTATAGAGTTATTGTAAGGGATAGAAAAGCATTTAACACTTTCACCATTTATCAGCTTTAGCCAAAGGCAGTTGGGTTGATGACAACTTAGATTTTGATAATTTCAATTATTTGAATAAGAAAAGCATTTAACAGGTCTTTTAATGAAAAACAACCTTCTAGAATGTATTCTTGTAGTATGATTCTAGGTATCAGCGATGTTAAGTAGAATAAAAAATTCTCGATGGTTCTAAATAATGGAAGCAATGAACCCAAAAGAGAGCTGCAGGCATAGTAGTTTTAGATGGGTTTGTTTTAAGCCCAAAATCTCACAGCCGTCTGTTGATTCTGGTACAAAGAAATCAAATGAAGCTGAAAGAAAATACCACTAAACACAAGAGATCAAGAACTAAACCAACACTTGCTCCTGTTTGTTCAGTGCTTGAATCTGTGAAGTCAAATCTGCCTTAATATGAACATTTTCCTGTTTAGTTGGAGACTTGCATAGTTTTTCTTATTCCTCCCCTGGGCACCACAGAGCTTTTTCTCTCTCTTTCTCTCTCTCTCTCTTTTTTTTTTTTTTTTTTTTTTTTTTTTTTTTTTTTTTTTTTAAATCTGTGAAGAAGAAAGCAGAGCTGAGCCATACTAAAGATGCTACCACATCCTCAGTGCCACTTTGCCCAGGACACAAATGCAGCTCTAAAGAAAAGCATTGGTGGACCACATCCCTCCTGCTGCTTGCTCATCCTTGGATTGATGACTAAGAAGGAGTTACTGCATGAAAGGTGGGGCTAAGCGGAGAAAAAGACTGATATAAAAAATAAACAAAGAAAGAAAAAACCACCCCCCTGAGGATGAAAGACACTTGTTTTGTGTGTTTCAGACACTGCTGAAAAATGAAGTCCATTCTTCTGGGAAACTGAAGAAGTCAGTTTCAGTCAGACCTTTCTAAGAATTTTGTTTTTAGTTGTGGAAATGTTGGAGCTTAATCTTGTCTTCACCCATATCCATTTGGTGGCAGTCATAAGGGAGGAGCACTGAAAGAGTCTTTGTTCCTTTGCATGGAGCTTCTTGCATAGACACCTTCAAGCTTGCATTTATGCACTCTGAAAGAATGAGGAAATCTACAGTAACAGCAATACAGAAGCATCATGTTCTCTTCTGCAATTTATTCCCATTCTGATGATTCCCATTCTTTCCAAAATCATGGAAATAATTTCCCTTACTAATTATGTATCATATGTTTTTTCTCTACTATCTCTCTAACTAACTCATATTCCTGTTATTGCCTTTTCATTGACCACAAAACCACAACAAAACCAAAAACCCCCTCCTTTCTCTCCCCACACTGACCATCAATTGTTTTCCTGCATTAGTTACAGTTTGTCTGCAACTGTTTTCATCCCAGTTGTGAGAGTTTGGTAAGTTTGTGTCTTTTTAAAGTGTTAGCTCGACTAAATTCTGCTGCTGCTAGGTAAATACCAAAACTTCCTCAAGCTGTCTCCTGTACTAGTGAAGGTACATAACCCTAATCCTGTCTTCTATCAGCTTTCCTTTTTCTCTTTTCACACAGAGTTTATCAGAGCTCCTCCATACACTGTGAGGCTTGTGGGGCAGGGAGCACGGCTGTTGAAATCTCCAAAGGAAAGTCATGGCAAAGTGTAATATCAAATGTTATGCCCTACATACTAAGTACTGTTACAAATGTGTCCATTCTTTTCAGTTCTGTCTCTTTGTACTCATTTTCTTATGGCTTATGAATAACTTAACTATTTTAACTTATTTATCATAATACTCCATGTTTTGCATAGACATGTAAAATGATTCATGTTTATGAAGTTCTTTAAGACCCTAAGATAAAATGTTACAATGACTTCCAGTTACTACCATCAATTTATTGTTAACTACATTTTTTGAAAATACTCTGAGGTCTTAAGAGATCAGTTGAAAGCAAGAGAAACTTAATTACTTATTACTGTCTTCATTTGCTGCCCTGAGATACCAGTAGGCTGGAATAAAGTCGTAATTGGTCCCTGTGGCTAAAACAGCACCTGGTGGCTTTTCAGCAGGTACTGTCCACATTTGCATCTCCAATTTCCCTATGAAAACCCCTATTTTTATTGAGAAGGTTGGGACACTCAGAAAAGAAACTTCATAAAGTCCTCTTGGAGTGGTCTGTGATTGTCAGTCAATACTCCAGCATGACTGTGTGCATTGGCTAACATCATATTTCTGCATCCTCCTGTGTATCCTCTGAGGGAATGCCAAACCATCAAAAATCTTATTTTTCCAAAAAACAATTTATTTGAAGGTTTTGCCACAATCATATGCTGTACAAAAGATGACCAAAACTCCTGATCACATGAACTGTGATCCATAAATCTTCCTATGGCTAGCAGCCCCATTCCATGGATGCTAAGAGCAGAGGGAAGTTTTTTGCAGAGTGGGACTTCCTACCCAGAACCACTGCTGTCAGGCTAAGGCAGGGTCCCACAGCTCCTGACCTCCTCACACCAGTGCAGGCAAGTGGTTACACAGCACAGCTTGGGGACAGCCTGGAGAGGCACCTGTTGGCCACCCCAGCCTTGTAGCCACAAGTTATGGCATCACTGGATTTAGTGCTGAGCATTAAAAGCAATACCAGCCTGCTTATTTCAGTCTGCATTTGGATGACTTTTTTCTTTATGGAAAAAGTCTGTATTGTGACAAGAGAAACTTACCACCAAGAAAACACATTATTTTCTTGTCCTGCACTCCATTATTACCAGATCTGCCTCCCATTTTTTTACAAGATTTTTTCCCCTGATGCTGTCTAATTAGCACCATATGGCAAAATGGTTGCTGTTACTACAGATGTCTTCCTGGGTCTGACTTCTTTTTTGCTTCTCTCCACACTGAGGTTATTATCACTGAAAGATTGCATGGTCTGTAGTTTATCCTAACTGTTGTGAATATATGGAGAACTGGGAATTTCAGAGCTATAGGATGTGAGACAAGCATGCAGGGCAGTCTCCTTCCCCTGATGACTGCTCACTCTTGCCAGTATGCCTTGTTCCTCTCTGCAGCTGCCAGGCACTGGGTGGAAAGGTGCTTGGACATGTTACTGCTCATGGGGTAAAAATTCCCAAGCCACCACTAAGGACTTGTCTTTGGCTGGATAGTTTCTCTTCCTTAGACTTCTGCTTATTCTGCATGCTTGTTTAGATACTTTAATTAGTCAATGACTATGTCTCATGTGATTTCAGGGAAAACCTGACATATCCCAGTTTCCCCATCTATCCCTTATAATTTGGCCTCTGGGGTGAAAAAGAGATTTTATGCAGGTTTGGGGGGTTTGTTTTATTTTGCTTTTTTTTACTGTGAATGGTATCCATCACAAATACTTGCTACAGATGCAAAGATAAGTTGATTTCTCTCCAAGTGAGACACCAAAACCTGTAGATGAGGACAAATAGCGCATCCAACAAGTGGGGTGGGGATACAGTCAAATAGAAAAGTCCAGCACAATATCCACAAGGCGATTACAGTATTTCCTCACTTTTGCATTTTTCCCTTTCCCCTCTTTCAGTGGCACCCTTTCAGTTGTTAATAGCTGGCTTAGCTGTGCCACAGATTAATACCTTCCCCGTGGAGTACTGCTGCAGTAAAAACATGTAAATATAAACATGTAAACATATACTGATTTACATGTAAACATGTAAAAACATATTGATTACTGCACTGCTGTGGAATGAAAGAGCCTCAAGTCCAATGCTTTATCTCCAAAAATGTGAAATGAGAAAAATGTGAATATTACCTTGAAAGAAAAAACTGTCGGTGTACCTAATTGCAGAATGTTGAGGCAAGGGTGAGACATTACTTTTGAACTCAATATTAGCTTAGTAGCCTGAGTGTGAGGAGCAGGATCCCAAACAGTTTTATCTGTTTCACCTCATGGTTGTATAATCGTAAGTATTATAGAATTATTGGTATTGGTGGCTGAGTTTAAAAACATTATTCTTCCAGTGTTTCAGCTGGAAGATTGGAGGGGGGTGTCTATCCAGATGTTTTTTCAATTATTAAAAGTGCTTATGTGTGCTATCAATTACTCTTCTATTGCCGGTATAGGCAATGTGTGACCTATTGCTTAAGTCAATCCCTCATTTGTTGCCATGTCATGTTGCTCTTGAAAAAAATTTAACTGCTGAAAATGACTGTTTCTTTTTCTTGTTTTATTTAAAGAAGTTTCTTCTGTTTGGGAAACACTGAGTCTTGTTTTACCTATAGATGCATTTGGGAAATACAAAATGCTGTTTGATGCAGAGTACTTCCTAAAGTTGTGTTTGTTTGTTTGTTTTTTGCATACACATTTAAAATGAATGGGATGTCTGCCTCACAGAGTAGCACCCATTTTACTAACACAGGCAAGTGTAGGTTAGCATAGAAGTAAACGTTTGCTAAACCAGTTTATTTGTAATACCATGAAATTCAGGTAAACAAAAATACTCTACCAGAAAAACATTTTCTTTGAAAACCTGCCAAAATTTATTGAATTAATCTGTCTTGACAGAGCACTTCAGCTGAGATCAAATAAATCCATACCTTGCAGTGAACAGCTGCAGCTATTTTAAAATGAAGTAAAGCAAGCATGGAAAAAGAAACCACAAAAAAAAGGGAAAGAAAAATAATACCGGGGAAAAGTAATTAGCCTGATACAATACAATCTGCAGTGATTCAGGACATAAAAAAGTGCTTCCACGTTACAGCGGTGACTCACGGATGAGCTGAACGACTGACCAGGCCGCACCTTCCTTATGACAGCCCGGTGCGCCTCATCCATATGGATGGAATTCTCGCCCGTTCCCAACAGCCGACCTCTCTTTTCCTTCACTGGACACCCGCCACGGGCGGCCCGCCCCACGGCAGGGCCCAGACGGACACCGCCGGGCAGCACCTGTGCCTCTCCCTGCCTCGCCTGGCCAGCTGGGGCTTAGCTGGCGGACGGGCCCGCAGGTGTCCCCCCCTGGCCAGCGGGTATGACAGCGGAGAGCGGCCCCGGGTCACACGCCGAGGCGGCAGGAGCTCGGTCCTTATCTGTCGGGGGCGCAGCTTTAGGGACGGATGCGCACCGGGGCGCGGGCGGGGGCAGCGCGGAGGTGCGCACTCCTCCCGCCCCTGCCGGGTGCACCGCCCCCGCCTCCCGCCCGGCCCCTTCCCGGCGATTGGCGGTAGCGCCCGGGCAGGTGCCGGTGCGCGGCGGGAGCTGCCGCCGCCGGCACCGCAGCAGCAGCACTCCGTGGCGCGTCCGGCGGGCGGGGAGGGCTGAAGGCGGCGGCGACAGCGACAGCGACAGCAGCAGCAGCAGCAGCGGCGGCGGCAGAAGCAGCAGCAGCAGCAGCAGGAGGAGGAGGAGACAGCGGCTCTCGCCTTGCGCCGGCCGGTGCGGAGTGGGACCGGGGCACCTGTGCCCGGCGGCTCCGCGCAGGTGGCGGCCGGGGGCCGGCGCGGGGCGGCCGCAGACCCCGCCGTGCATGAGGGACGGGGCGCAGCCGCCGGCGGTGGCTCTGCCCGTGCCCCAGCGCCAGGCACTTCCCGCCCGCCTGCCATTGTGGTGCAGCCCTCGCACTTGGCCGGGGTGAGTACGGCCGGGGCCGGGGCGGGGTGGGCCGGGCTGGGAGCCCCTGCCGCGGCAGCTCGGGGCCGGCCGGCGCTGTGGGGCGGCCTGCGGCAGGGCCGAGGTGCGGGGCCGCAGCGCCCGTCGGGGGTGGCCGGGCTCGGGGCCTGGGGGGCCCGCGCTGCTGGGGAGGGGTCGGGCGGGGCCGGGCGTCGGGACGTGCCGGTGGCCGAGGGGCCGCCGCCCTCCGCGGCGTTCCGGGGCGAGGCGGGCCGCTCCTCCCCCGGCAGCGCGGCATTAGGCTGTGCTTTAATTACCGGACAGATGTCTGAGCAGCTTCGTGGTGTTCTGCTGACCGCGTGGCTGTTCGAGCACTGTCACTGCAGTGCATCATCATCATCATCATTATCGTTGGAGTGTTTTACTCTTGATCAACTTCCCCGGGAGCCCGGGGAGGGTTTCAGCGTGGCGCTGCCGCTGTCCCCGTTTCATGGGAGCATCCCGCCACGCTGCGCTTGTAATTTATGCCTCAGACAGAAGCAGCGTGCGTTTTCCTAGTATCAAGGTCAGTTTATCGTAACTGCTGAGGAAAATACCATATGGCTTAGACTGACTTTTCTTAGGGAATCTAATTAAGTAGGAGCCTGTGTTGTGCTGGGATTTGTGTTATGTTTCAGGCAAGCATAACCGAATTAGATTGTAAAATGCCTTATAGCGTGTGTGTGTCCCTCCTCAAGTGTGTTTGTGGGGACATTAACTGTAACTAGCAATCTATTTTGACAAATTATGCTTTTTGCTTCATACCTACCATTTTACTATTTCCTGCATTTCTGAAAATGTGGGTAGCTGCCTTGCTATGGAGCCAGGAGTTTTTTAGAATAGGCACAGCAAAGATTTTAGCAATAAAGGCTTTTACTCATTCCTCTCGTAAGCCTTTTCTGGAAGGCAAGAGAGAGAGAGTGGAGGGATAGTTAATCTAGTTCCCCTATTACCAGACATCTTTCTGATTTTGATGGACCTGTCATCAAACTGGACAGGTTTTTATAGTTGCTTATGTACGGTGATAGCTGTTCTCCACAAATTGCATTGAGACCACTGACTAAGCCCCTGCTGTTAAATGTCAAACAGTAGTGTTTGCCGCTTCATTCTGCCTTTAGACAGTGAACAGAGCTGTGCAAAAAGCAGATGCTGTATCTTGTACGTAGCCCCTGAGGCTACTGCCTTACCCGTCATTACTCAGGTATCGGATTGTATCAGAGCATATTTACTGATGCCTTATGCCTAAGCATCTAAAAAGGTACTTGGCTCTTGTGTAGCCTTCCTGGGGAGTTTGTCAGGTAACTTAGTACAATGCAGTTAGAAATGGGCGAGTAACATTTTCAATACCTGTAACACATTAATTGCCAGTGGTGAGAATGCACACAAGTCAATTCCACCCTGGTAGCCCTCACGGGGATGAGACATACTTAGAGCACTACACCCTGTGACAGGATTTGCCTCTTGGACCTGCTGCCTATTCAAATGATACAATATTGTCCTTTCAGGCAGGGTAATGCTTTTTTTTTTTTTTTTCTTCATCTGAACCAGTGCTGTCTGGATCTAGAAAACTGAGTTAGAACTTTCATTTATTTTCCTGCGTTGGTTTCTTGCTTCCACGCTAACCTGATGAATACATCTGAGTGCACTACACAGAGTTACCCAAGTGTATGGACACAGTAGGAGTTCACCTTTCTCACTTCATACTTGCAGTAAACAGAGCACTTGAATGGCTTGTATTTAAATAAAGGAAAAAAAATCCCCAAAGTATGCATGGGTGATGATGAAGAAAGGCTGTATGTACCAAGTGCGCTATTGTTCTTAAACAGTACATTGGTATGAAAATGCAACTCCTTTGTATTGCTGCCAACATTAACATGCCCTATTATTATAAGACTGAAAACCGTGGTTTGGCAGTGTAAACCATCTTAGCTTGCCCTTGGAAAACTGGACAAGTTAAAAGAAACTAGCTGAATATAATTCCGTGAAAACCACAGGGACAGCTTTTCTCATTGAGAAAACCCGTTGAATTGTTTGGGAGGATTAATGCTGCCTTCCTGTGGAATGCTTTATTCTCCATCCTTTTGGATTCAGGTAGGTTATTTTCTTAGATAGATTCTTAGAGATAATAAAGGCTTCTGGCTTACCTGTGAACCACTGACAGCCAGAGAATAAAACAGCTCCAAGTTTCTTATACTCAGAGATTTATAGCAGCTTACTTTCAGAAGAAGCTTTTAGGGCTTAAGGGATGAGGAAGATGACTGCTATATTTTGGTGTGAAGTGAAGCACACCACACTATTCCTCAATTTACCAAAGAAACTTCACCTTTATGATAAAACCAGGCAATTTTACAGAAGAGATAAATTTAGTGTAATTTGGTAAGATTTCAAGCAGTGGTCTAGTTTTGTGCATCTCTTAGTGAGGTTGGTCAAAGATGCCTGTATCTGAAATTTTGTGAATTTACAGAAACCTGAGAGGAAAGCCTCCCCTTAAATGTCTGATACACCATTCTGTCACTCATATGGTAGGCTGGTGATTATGATGTGCTTGCTATTTAACTTTCAGTTAAAACATGCTATCCTTTTTTTTTTGTTTAACAATCTTGTAGAAAAATGCCATGCTGTATTTTGTAAAACTTGATTTTCTGGAAATAAACATTATGCTTGGTATTCTGTGTCCTGAAAAGAAATAAAGCACACTGTAGTGGAAAGCAGTTTAATGAATCACCTTAGCAGCTTTATCATAAATGAAGAGGGTATAAAGACTGCAGTGGCTTGACTGGTTAAAAGCTAATATCAGCATTATTGCAATAATGATACTTTTTTAGATCTTATGCATACTATTCAGGGAATAGAAACACAATAAATTTCCAGGCCAATATGCATTAAATTTCAACAGCACAGCAATATATATATAAATATATATATAAATATTATACTTTCTAAAGTGTTCTACTAGTAAAACACTTAATCTAGCAAGTTTTTACTGACCGATTAGCCCCTGAACTGGGTATAGGAAACAAAGTATCTTGTTACTTTTTATTACTTTTATGCTTCATTTATCTTTTGATCCATTAATGATGGGAAAAGGAAAAACTAATATTGGTGTTTGGTATTCAGATTATTGGAGTTATTACTATCTATCTACTGACTGGTTGAAGATATAAAACATTACCTCAGGAAATAAAATACACATTCTTCAAGGCAAAGTATACCTCCAAATAAAATACTACCCATTGGGGTGGAACTGACTACTGTGGAGCTTAATCTTGATGAGACACTTTCAATGGTATTGTGTTCATTAGCTCATGGTAATCAATTAAGTAGTTTTCTTGAGTTTTGCTGGTGTTGATTGGCAGGCAGGAAGGCAGGCAACTCTAGCCTGTTCTCTTTCTGAACACCCAAGCTCAAGTTCTCCTGTGCAGCAGTTTCAAGAAGCTCCTTCTGGACTCTTCCTTGCAAAATGTGCTGCTTATTGATGGGGAAGAATAAGTAGGGCAGCCATAGTTTCTGGATTAAGTCTGCTTAAAGGGTGCTGAGGTAATTTTCTGTAGAAAGTGAAATGTAGTTTCTTCATGTGATAGCAATCTGAAGTATAAAGTCTCTTCAAAGGCTGTTAAAGTTCATGGCACTCCCACTGTCTTCAATAAGTCTTGAAGCCAGGCAACAACCTGAAATCTTTGGGGTTTTTTAATAACTCAGCACTCCTGTCCTCAGCACCCTCCACCTGTCTCCATGCAGAATAATAGGTGGTTGTGCTTTTGTAAACCAGATTTCTGCTGTTGGAAGAAGTCAGTATATAATCTGATGTTTTCTTTCTCTAGAGCAAAGAAGGCAAAATCTGTTTTTAACTCGTGGAATAAACTTTCTGTTCTGCTCTTACAATGAGTTTTATCTCTTCTGAAATTAATGCAAGAGCTTTTTTGCTTATTAGGCATTACTTATGGGACAGAGGATGTTTATAATGGGGTTTTCTTCTGCCCCTTTTGAGCTGTATGAACAGGGTTTTGTGTCCCAGGGTAATCCAAAAAGAGAAGTGCTGCCTTGTGCCACTATGATTAATTGCTACAGTGTGGATATGCAGTGTATGATTTAAGTGCTGTTGACAGAGATGAAGCTATCACTGACCTGAAATACCTCAAATCTCAGAGATGTACCTGTTCTTCTGATCATTGTTAATCTTGCAAGAAATGGATTCCTTTTTTTCCCTCTTATGAGAACTGATCCTTTTGCCCCTCAGAGATCATCCCTGGGAGTGCTTGGTGTACCATTCTGGAAGTTATCTCAGTGCCTGCATCTAGCTGTCATAAGTGCTTTGATATTTGTTTGACAGACCGTGACTTGGATTCAGGTTAAATCACAGTGCGTGAATTGGAGCACCATCAGGTTTCAAAAACAGCTGAAAGAGCTTTGGGGAGCATTCAAAGAGGTGATGTTGTTTTTCACTATCTCAGCTGGTCTTGATCTATAAGCCAGTGACAAAAATTGTCCATGTGTTGATCACTGCAGGCACAGAAACCATGAACTGAGTCCCAAATGAGAAGAAAGCAGTTCACCTCTAGAGGAGGATAAGCCTGATTATTCCATCTCCCGCTTCTTTTCTAATGTTTAATGATGAGGTTTCATATTCCTGCTCCGAGGCAGTATCACAGGTCAAAAAGAGGAAAATCATTGGAAATACTGTGGACTTGGGTTATTAAATGAGGAGCCCTAGTTAGCTCATAAAGGTGGTGGCTTAACTTGATTATGCTGTTAAAATAATAAGTTCTGTTGGACTCAAAAAGGTGTCTGTGCTAGCTGGATGATTTCCTGAACCTGTTAGAAGATGAACTGATTCTGTAGTTGTGATACTGCTCCAGTTCAGATCCAAATAAAACCTGACACTGAAGTTGGGCTTTGAACTCCAAAAAGTGACTGACCATAAACGTTCTTTGTTTGTATAAACTTATGATCCAGAACTTCACATTTGTATTTATTGATCTAGGCTTAGGTTATCTCCATGTTGTGCAGTGTCAATATAAAAAAAAAAAAAAAAATCAGCCGAACACTGAGCCTCTTCTGAGCACAGTGCGGAGTAGGTCCCAGTGTCAACAACCAAATCCATTAACGCCCTCACCTGACAGATTAACCCAGCTCTTTTGGTTTTCAGAGATTTTCTGCAGCTCTGGCTCTACTTTGCTCTTGTTTTATGCCACTTGACAAATGGTTGTCTAAACAAACCAGAGACAACCTGCTACTGAAACCCTTTTTACAGTGCGCAGGGCATACGTTGTGTGTCAGCCAACTACAGTTTGTCACAAAGTCTCAGTGAAATGGGGCATGTGGCTTTTTAAGTGTCACTTCATTGTTGTATATCTTAAGATTCTTGCTTCTTCGAGGATAAATCAGGGTTGGAAGCATTTTGTAGGTGTCAGAGTGAATGTGGACGGCACAGTCTTATGAATTTATTTTAGCTTTTTATTTTGTTAATTTACTTGCTAATCTGTAAAATTCAGTAATTTGCAGTGGGGTTTCCTGTCAGTGGTTTGAATTAACAGTGATTTACGGTATTAAATTTGTTTTCACATCTGGCAGCACTAGAGAATACTGCCTCATTGTGGCAACTGCTGTTGGAAGCATTTTCTTACCTCTAAAAATAGAACTTTTGTCCTTCTTTTAGTCCTGCAGGAAGATTCTCTCAGTGAACGTTTAGTTCTTGGATAAATCTTAATTATATGTTCATGGGTGGTATTTCATAAGAGGGATGAGGGATATCAATTAGTGCAACAGATGTTGTGGGGAAAAATACATTTTACTGTGTAGGATATTTTAAGTATGCCTGTAGTATGTTTGCATATCGGTTGCATTTTATGTTATGGATGTTTTGGTAGCAGTCAAGCAATCCACACTTAATTGTTTACTTTTGTAGTTTGTGTGGAATAATCACAATATGGCTTTCAAATTATGATGTGTTTCTTAATTTATCATAACTCTCTTGCCTGTATTATTGAAATGCAGAATTAAATGCAGATGCAAAATGTGTAGTGCTTTCAGAGTTGTTTGACTTTTTATAAAAGCTTCACCTTTTCTCTCAGTGGGTTAGTTTTTTTTTCCCCATCTTAAAGATGTTAACTCAGATGAGAAGCCTTATCACACTTAACTCAATAGTGAGGCTTTGGCATTTTGAAGTTGAAGAACTTATCGTAGTGGAGCTATTTTCTTGATTAGTTTATTGAATGTTATCTGTAGGAGACTCCTCTCTAGTTGTTCTAACAAGTAGTGACTGCTGTGGTATAGGAACAGGCATTTAACTTTGATACACATACTTGTCATGTGCTGCTCCACAGCTTGTATGGTAAGGGACCTTCTGTATCATTCAGTTGCTTCAGGTCATACAGGAAAACAGGATGTTGGCATCTGAAATACGGATCTGCACAGTAATATCCAGAATGGGTCAAGTTGGAAGGGACTATCTGGTCATCTGGTCCAATCTCCTTGCTCAAGCTGGGACATCCTAGAGCACATTGGCACAGGGTTGCATCCAGGTTGGTTTTGAGTATTCCTGGTGAGGGACATGCCACAACCTGTCTGGGCAACCTGTTCTAGTGTGTGATCACCTCTTCCTCATGTTCAGGTAGAACTTCCTTGCATCAGTTTCTGCCCTTTACCTATTGTCCTATTGTTTGGGACCACCGAGAAGAGCCTGGAAAACATCCTCTTGGCACCCCCCTCTCCTTCAGATACTTACAGGCATTGATGAGGGCTCCTCTCAATTGTCCTCCTCAATGAGGGAGATAAGTAATTGAGCCTTCCCAGACTTAATATGGCATCGAACCTGAGTTTTTCTGGGTGCCAGTACTAGACTGGTATTTACATGTATTTACACTGGTAAAGTGAGTGCTCACTTCTCTGCCTGCCTCTTAGAATAAGAGAGAAGCCCAGCAATTCTTTGAAGGAGCCAAGAAGTATTCGCCATTTCTTTCATCTCCTTTCAATCCATGTGGCTCATTTGAGGGCCATTGATCGTGAAATGCTGGGACCACAGGTGTCTCAGGAGAAGGTTGTGGCATGTGTGATGCAGCAAAAGTGGGTGAATGTATTTTTGCAGTCCTCACTCTTGAGCTAATGCTGAGGGGAGAGGTAGGAAAACAAATGAGCTTTTTGTTTAGTATTCTCTTCATGCTGGCTCAGGCTTAGCGAGTACAGTGTGAAGCCTGATTTGCCAGATGTGTTCTGGTTTGTGTTCTAATGCAAAGGTGGAAGAGGCGTAGCTCCGTTTAGTGGCTGCTCTCTCTGTGCTGGGAGTCTGGGCACATAGAATTAAGCTCTGAGCCCACTTTTCAGGTTAGGCATTCAAAGGGAAGCCCCTGCAGTCGTGTGCGTACAGATGTGCAAATTTCTGATTGTGTTGGACTCTCTGGGATCAGCTGCATTCCCTAAGTGCACATGCTGGCTTTCTTGCTGGCCCGTGATGATTCACTCTGGAGTTGGTTGACAGTCCAGTACAGTAATGAGCTGAATTTCATGCTTTAGATTGAAGGCACATGGAAAAGAAGCAAATCATCCAAGATACAATTGCGTGTCAGCACATTACTGCTCCAATTTTGTCTCTTTCTCCAAGCTGTATTCTTCGTTTCTGGAAGAGTGATAGTCAGTCCCACACAGTCAGACCCATCATCTTTACGCACTCTTCCCTAAGACAGTTGCTACTAAATAGAGAAAATAAAGAACATGACTTGCCTAAATTCAGCATAAACAATGGAAGAGACTGAAGTAAAATGAGAATATACACTAACTAGAAATCCACTTGCATATGAAATATGTGAAATCAGTATATGCCAGATAACCTATGATCTTTAGCAGCTGCAGCAACAAATTTTGGTAAGACTTTACTCTAGTTTGGTTTTACCAGTGAGAAGATTATTCTGGTCCATAAATTAAGCTTTTGTATCACATTTTGAATTCCCAGGGGATTTGTACTTTTGTATCAGTTGTAGGCCTGATACAGAAGTATGAAATGGTTGTCAGTTGTTATACAGATTCTCTTTTTAATATTATTTTTTTTGAACCATCAGAGGTAGGTGACAGAAATTAGGTCCTACAGTGCAACCTTTAGTCTTATCTAAATTTCCTTTTCTATTTAAATAAAGTAGGTTCTATTTTTTTACAAACACTTTTATATGCTGTGTTCTGCCTTTAGGAGAGTGCTGTCCTGAGATGAGAGATGCCATTCTGTCTTGAATGGAATGTGACTTCACTAAGATTTTTAATTCTGTGTCATGGTTTAACCCCACAGCACTGTACCAGCTGCTAAGAAGAAAATGAACTCTATCCCAGCTGTCACCAGGACATTCTGCTATTTCTTATTCAGTACTTAAAATAACATTAAATATAGAGGCAAGAAGAGTGTGAAAATCCTGTTTATTTCCTAAATAGCTTAAAATTTAAAACCATCCAGTACTAACCTTTGACCTGTAAGGTTTACAATTTCACCCATTATGGTATGTTCCAGCAATCTTTTAGACAAATGTACATAAAATTATTGTAATAACTTACATTAATAAGGAACATTTCTCCCTGGAGGAACTGAATGAACTTCATGTTTTAAAACCTGCTGCTTTACCCCATACACTCCCCAGTGAAACAAGTGTAACTTTGCTAAGGAGTTGCCACCTCTTTGCTTTGCTGCTTGCAAATCTCTTATAAAATTAGTCCAAGGCTGAAAGCAAGATAATTTTTTTTGCTTTTATAGACTGGAAAATATGTTCAGTAAAACTCAGTCAAAATCACTGTGGGTACAAAGAATAACATCCTCTTTGAGGTCTTTATCTTCTATCTCATTTAAAATGTGATACACCAGATACAAGTCCCATGTTGAAGTCAGGTGGGTTGTATTGAATTTTTCAGTCAAGGAGGTGGGCTTTTATTTCTGATGAGTATATTTTCCTTTTTCTAATTTTGAAACATTTGTCCATTTTGAGTGTAAAGGGAAGAATACTCAGTGTTTTTTATCCAAGCTTTTAGACATTCTTGGAGTTTAAGAAAGATGAACAGATTTGTGGCCAATGTTAATTATGCCTCATTTCAGACTTAATGACGTGCTAGCTGTAGTAGAAATTTCTTTGGACAGTGATGTTTTTCAAATGTTGGGTTATGGCTAAAGTCTGTTCTGTTCAAGTGTGTTAACATAAAGCATTATTCAGACCTTACTTTTGTCACCTTATATTTGTCAAATGAAATGTGTGGCATTATGTAATTTGTATGTTAAATATTGTGACATTTGCATTAAAAAATTATCATAATGACCTCATGTGGGCAATGTGGCAACTGCTTTTGGACAATTCAGTAAACAAAACTTCTTAAAATACAAGGGGTGATAAAGGAGCTCTGTTGAGGACAATGTGCTTATATTCCTCTTTGTCTTAGAAGGGTGACTATCTTGTATGATTTAAAAGGGAAAAATGTTCACCAGTAAGATTATACAAGGAATTTCTTATGGTACTGAAAGAACTCTGGAAAGCATGAGAAGAAAGATTGAGCAATATTATTTGGGTCCTGACAGACTGCTGAAGGAAGGAAAGATGAGCTTGTTGGTGACAGAATCAAAGATATAATTACTAGTAGGTTTCCTCTTCTTGATTTTCTACCCAGAAATTATAGAAGCAGTAGAAAAGCAGAACAGAGTAGAAAAGCTGGTGAAGAGTTTGGTGACTCTGAAGCTGAGACCGTGGGGAAAAGATATTGTGTATGAAATATTTCAGTTGCAAATAACTGGGTTGAAGGAGTTTGTGGTCTTGTTTCCTCAGGTATTACATTTCATCAATGCACATCAACAGCATTTTAGAGCTGTGGAAACTGGTGAAATCTTGGTTAAAATATGCTCAGAAACAGAAAGAATTATAGCATATTCTTGTCTGGAGAGCTTTCTTCTGGATACCCACTCTATATACCTCCCAAGCCTTCTCTTCTCCAGGCTGAGCATCTCCCAGTACTCCCAGCATCACTGCCTGTGAAAGATGCTCTAGTCCCTTAACCATCATTGTGGTGGCTCTGAGTATCTTTCTGTTTCTGGGGAAGCCCAGATTGGACACAGGACTCTAGATGCAACCTCACTAATGCTGATTGTTTTGCTATAGCATAGAACTAAGAAGTGTGTGTTGTACAACATTCAGTGTGACCACTTGCATAATTAACTTTATAATGTGGTTCTTTGTCAAGCAGAGAATCTGTCTTAAATATTAGTTGGCACTTAGCCCAAAAAAACATTCTTTTTCCTCCCCACCCTCCCAGTAATGCTAATCATCTGCTGAGACTCCAAGTCCAAACAGCTTAGCTGTCATATGGGTGAGTAGGAAATGCACTACTTGCCCTTGTTTCTTGTGTTGATGCCCTTGTCTGTGTTAAAACCATGCATTGCTTGCAGTTCTTGAAAAGCGTTTCATTAGCTTGTTTTTCTTTTTGCTGGGGTTTGGTTTTGTTTTTAAGGTTAAACTCAAGAAATGTTTTCAATGTGGAAGTTTTAATTAGATTTTGAAATAGACTGTCAGAAGTGTTAAGATTAGAGTATTACTCAAACAATGCCTTATCGTGTCTTGTAAGCCTAGGCTTTCCTATTACAGTGTTTTAATTTGTTGAGCAAAAGTTTTCTAGGGAGTGATACTATTCCTTGTAAAGTCTGTGAAATCTTAGATTTTGTATTCAGTTTGAGATTTACCAAAGAAGTCCACATGAAGGCAATCATCTGAACAGTCTCATTAAGTTATTTTAATTGAGGCCAGAAGTTACTTTATGTTGACAAGCTATTTTGTGTGTTTTAAGCTAGTTTTAAGTCGAACTTGTTACATTTCCTCTAGAGGACTTGTCACTGTGTATTTCCAAAATACATAATCCAGATCTACCACAGAAAGGACATTTGAGAATTGTTTATAAATATTTATAAACTGCTGTGATACTCCCAGATCAGAGGTGATTTAATAATGCGATGAAAAATTATTTCCTGGGAAAACACACTGAGTTCCTTAGAGGTTAATGCAATATTGGAATGCAGACTGAGAGTGCCATAGAGAACTAAACCACGTGAAAGTCAAAAGTTAAAGTTGCTTGTGATTTTAAAGCATATATACTTGAAATGAAGTCCTTGCAACCCCAGACAATCAGAGGTGGTGGGGCTGCCCACTTATTCCCAAATTTAGGGGTAAATTTCCCCCTTATAATACATGGTCACAATTAGCACTAGCAGCTGAATCAAAGGGATAATTTTTACTGATGGACCAGTTTGCATGTGTGAAAAAACATTACTGATTTTTACGCCATTTCCAAAAGGATTTTGATGAAGACTTGAAGGGAGAACTTATTATGAAAATGTTAATTACAGTTGTTAACTTGATGCTCAAGATACTAGGAGATCAAAGATGATATTCCAGTTGCCTTCATCATCTTGTATCTCAGAAGAATGTAGCCCTCGTATGAAGGTGTGTCTCTACTGGCTCCAGGAATTGCTTTAAAAAGTTGTATTTCCTTTTACCGTGTATCCTTTATTTTCTCCTTAAGTGTATGTGTGTGAAAAAAGTTGCTTGGAAAAGTCCTGCTCACTTCCGCATGGATGTGGCCTTCCTGTAGTGAAGCCCTTCCATGCTTTTAGAAAGTCAGAGGTGCCTTGCACTCAAGTGCTCTGTGTGGGAAGAGATGAGCAGACACCCCAAAGCCTGAAGAGAAGGATGTGTCCCAGGGCACTTCATGCTATTTGAGCTGCAATCCAAGTGTTCCCTCAGCAAGCCCTTTTCTTTTCCTTGCCAGTGGTCAGTGAGGTTTTGGTATAAGGACTGCAGGTGAAAGGACAGAGGAAAATCTTAACATTCTGGTGAAAATTTAGAGAAGGCTTATGCACCTGTGTGGCGTTGAAGAAAAATCTTGCTGTTGTTCCTCACTATGTTTTAGCTAATCTTTAATTTTAACATATATTCTTGGTCTTGCAAGTGAGATTGATGAAAACAACAGACAGTGCTTAGTTTCTTTGGCACTTTTCTTCTGTGCAAATCAGGATAATTTTTTTAGAAGTAAATTTTTACAGCCTTTATTAAATACTCATCGTCATCTTCCATAGTAGATCCAGAGTCAAGCCAGAACATTGTGACTTTTTTTTTTTTTTTTTTTTTTTTTTTTTTTCTGTATGGTGAGCATGTATCTTACTGGAGGGACCTTGTCATGTTGATTTCACCTAAGCACTGGTATACCATATGCTTGGTTTTGGTGAGGTGCTGTTTTCTTGAACAAGGAGTTTATTCTAAACTTCATGAATAGCCTAACCAAAAAAGAAAAAATAAGCAGTGCCCTGCTTCTGTGTGTGTGTTTTTTTCTTGTTTGAAGAATGGTAATCAGATGATTGGAGGAAGGTAAATACTGTATTTAAAAAACTCCACCAAGCTAACAAAAAACCCAAACAAAACCCAACCAACTACATCCCACATCATTATCTGAGTAGCAAATGAAATGTTTAGAAAATAAAGCTGATTTTTCTCCCCATGCTTCTACTTGCAGTAGTACTTGGAGCACTTAATTGTATGCCATAGCTGTATTCCTTAGAGGTGGGGTTTTTTGAGCCAGAACCAGCTTAGATGCTTTACATAACCCCTCATTCAGTTGCCACTCACCATGGATGAAGAGGCACTAATTGCTTCTTCTGTACAGTGTAGGATCTAAAGTGTGTTCGTGGGTATTATATAGGTTGCTGAGAGCTTGTAACAGAGATGCAAAAACTGTCTTGTGCTTCTGAAATGTAGCACAACGTGGAGATGGACGCTTCTATGCTTGCCCAAATAATTGCATAAATCAAATGACACAAGTTAATACTGAGAACCGAATTTACTAGAATTCAATTAAATGAGTAAAAGTAATGAGAAAATAAATTAGAACAAATTTCATTAGTGAAACTTAATGGACCAAGCTCTAGTTCAAACCTTATAGTACCTTCAATTCACACATAATATTAACTACTACTTTTTCTCCTCCAAATATGGGAAATAATGATATAGTGGTGACATCTAAATATAGATAGTGACATCTAAATCTTTCCAGTCACTCTGAGAAATCTATTTAAAATTTTTATGCTCACTTTTTTAAATGGTGCTTTAAAATAATACCTGATTTCTTAGTTGGCAGAATAAAACATTTTTGAATGTTACAGTAGGTTATGTTCTCTGTTCATACACAGTGGCAGGGATTGTACTGCACACAGTTTTATAAAATCTTAAGAAATGTCTAAACCTGATTTGACCCAACTTAGTTAAGCATGTTCCTTTCTGAGATCAACACTGACGTCTGTCCTCAGCATCTCTTAATATCCCAAATAAATTATCTTTTTCATTTATATTAAAGTGGGTGGGGGTGATAGCTTTCAGTGCATGGAATCTGAAAAATTATCCTGAAATGAACCCTTCAAGTTGTATCAGGGACGTTTAGATTGGATTTTAAGAGCAGTTCCTTCACCGAAGGGTTGTTGAGCATTGGAACAGGCTGCCCAGGGAAGGGATTGAACTGCCATTCCTGGAGGTATTTAAAAGATGTGCAGGTGTGGCACTTAGAGACATGGTTTAGTGGTGGACTTGGCAGTGCTGGGTTAATGGTTGGACTCACTGTAAAATGTCTTTTCCAGCCAAAAAGATTCAATTGTTTTCTTTTCTGATGTATGCGTGCCTGTGATCTCAACACACTTGTGAAAAATATGAGTGCTTTCAATTTATTTTTCTGTTTTATTTTCTGCTTTTAATTTCAGATATTCCTTATAGTTATTCATATCCAGGGCAGTGTATAATGGGGAGAAAACTGGACCTTTCTGGCTTGACTGATGAAGAAGCAGAGCATGTGCTCCAGGTGGTTCAGCGAGATTTCAGCCTTCGTAAGAAAGAAGAAGAAAGGCTGAGGTAAGGATAAAAACAGGGTTAAAAATATTGGTCTACTTTGATTATTACAAGCTGGTTTTGAAGGAAACCAGAGAACACAGGTTTTTTTGTGGTGTTCTATGCATTAATTACCATTCCTGTCACAGAGGCAAGAAATATTCAAACTCCTCCACATGAATTCAATTATTGAGTAGTAATTAATTTTTGCATTTAGTCTATCCTAGATTAAACCACAGCAATGATTTCTAAATCACCTGTGTATATCTCCTGGGTAGAGGCTAAGTAGTGTTTGATGTAGCAAAAAGCAGAATTTCATGTTAAGAGAATATTTTTGCCTGCTGTAGTCAATTCCTTTTTTTTATTCAGAATCTTTGTTTACATACAAACATCTGAAAGTGAAGATGTTCAACCCATCTCTTTGCCCCATAACAGTCAATGGGATATGTTATCCATTGTATTAAAATAAGTTAACTTTGCTTTCAGTAGTCTGTGTACAAAATGATTGCCAACAGAAAAAATAATCCAGAAGAAAACAGATGGAATTAGTTGGCAAGGTAGCTGAGGAAGTTTGGTATGTGACAAGGGAACTACAGATAGAGACCTGAATTGGTAGATGCAATATTTTTCTTTCTAGTTTCAACAATATTTCCTTGAATTATTATGCCTGATTTTCTTATTACCTTCTTTGAACACATCATTATTTATTATCCAGAATACTCTGAAATCTCTATCTACGGTTGGCATATGCACATTTTTTTACTGTGCTACTCGTATCTCAGGCATCATCATGTCTCTTTTTCATTTAGTATCAAGCTGAAGTCAACAGAGCAGGAAGATGACTGAAATCAACACAAAACTTGGTGGGGAATATATACTATGTGCAATTGAAACTGAGAGGAATCCTGTCTCACCTGGAACATTAGGAGCAAGGAATGTGTCTTGCAGCATAGGCCTTTCAATTTTAGCATGCTGTGCAAGTTTTTGCTTGGATTGGTAGTGCAGGCTTGCTGCAGGGAGAAAAAACTGCACGAGGATAGCACACAATTTTTTTTTTTTTGATTGTTTTAGCATGGGTTGTTCTGATTACCTTGGTAATTTTTCACTACACAGCCAAGAGATTCTAGAAACCTTAAGGAGGAGGGGTATGTGTGCTCTCTCTGGCTTTTTATACTGTGGCTGCTTGTATCTTACTGGAGCAAGCATACCACAGCTAGGAAGTGCTTGGGCATCTTGCTTGTTCTATACAATAGATCCGTAGTGGGAGGAGGAGGGTGAGGGATGAAGGCCTGCACACAGAAAATTGACCGGAAAGCCTGGATAGATAAATTTTTTGTTGGTGTGTGTGTTTTGCAATTTTGCTACTGAAGTTTTTCATGACATCTAATTTTCATGACCCTTAATTTCATAAGTAGGAAACTGGTGTGAGAAGACTGTTAAAATATTGGAATGGTAGGAAAAACACATGGATGCAACTCAGCTTATATATGAATATGTATAGTTCAAGTATATATGACTTCTTTTTTCTTCCAAAGTTAAACCTTTTGCAAGTGTTAAGGTATGCTGAATTGCTGCGAGTAATGAGCTGTACTCAAAAAGGAAAAGTTCTGAAATTCAGCTGTTAGTTAAGATATATGAATTTAAGTAGTTTAATGACACTAAAAATTGCTGGTGAAGTTCAAAGCTTACTTCTGACTTAAAAGCTGTGACTTTTTTTTCGTTTTTTAAATCAGGATACTCTGGTTGGTTTTGGTTGCTTGGTTTGCAGCACATCTCTTTGTCTTACTATATGATTGAAAATATATAAGAAAATTATATGATCTTGCTATTGATTAGATTTTTCAGCCTGTAAGAAAAGAGATTAGATCTGCTTTGATGTTCTGGGCTCCATTGTGTTTGTATTTAGAATGTTATCAACTGGCCAAGTTTACCATGTAGTTTCAATTTAGAAGTGAAACTCTATAAGGCTTTGTAATCTTTTCTAAGATAAAAAAGCTGACATACATATATTTTATGTTAGACTTCTAGACTTCTTTTAGAAAATTCAAAACCAAGCTCTATATGAAGGTATGGTTTTGCATTTCTTTTTTATTATTATTCCTGTTATTAATTTGAGGTAGCAGCATTAGACTTTAAATGGTACTGTTGAAGCTTTTGCCTGTGATACTTTCTTAAAATAGGGTTTCTGTATAATTCTTCATATCATAGATAGTTTTATTTTTGGATGATTTTCCCCACCAAGATTTAAGTAGCTCTTTCACAAATCTCTCTCTGTATTATTCCCATTGGTAACAAATATTTCTAAAGATCAAGAAATACTTAAGGGAATATGTGATAGATTCCCACTGTATCAGAAGAGTAATGAAAGCTAAAAAACCTGTGAGTGGTTGATAACTTCAATTTTGCTTTTCTAGTGCCAGCTGAACAGTTAACTAGCATACTACAAGAAGTATAGCTTATCTTTACTTCTAATAAATGTTTTAAAGGTGGTAAAATGACAGATGTTTTAGAGCTAACATTCCAATGGTTTTTATAATATTGCTGACTTTAAATGTTATTTTATTTTTCCATATTCTGTAAACAGAATGACATAATGTATGGAGAAAAGCCATACTGGTGATCTGCATTTTCTGCTGCAGAGCTGTTTTGAATTTTGCTGCAGTGAGGATTTTTTGCAGTGGTTCTCTAATTTAAGTCTTTCTCAGAACTTTATCTCCCACTGTTATCAGACAGTTTGCTCTTGTACATTTTGTGAGAAAAAATTAGTTGGCTACAACGAGTAAGATAACAATAAGATAAATGTGTACCTGTTTAGTGGGGTAGAGTGGTTGGTTTGTTATGCCTTACTGCTTCATACCATTTTATTTTCTTTTTTTGCCATGGCTTTCAACCTGATATGAGATTAATAATATTTACTGTTCTTTGTCACTTGTTCACTCATTATCTTTCTCTTTTGATTATGTGTTTGTTGTGATCTTTGGCAGCAATGTTATGTTTTTATTTACCCCAATGATCACCCGGAACCATTGTGCCTACAACTATCACACAGACTTGCAAATGGATGGGCTGAGTTTACTGTGAATCAGTTGAAATAGACAAATGAGGTAGATCTGGCATACTAGGAAGGTAATTGGTTTGAGTTTCTTGCTGTGTATGCTCAGGACAACCTTGTGTGCATCCTTTCTGCTACTGAAGCTCTGTGGGCTGTCTCTGGGCTCCTGGAACACTAAGAATCATAGATGGCATTTTGAGGAAGTTGACTGGACATGCTAATGGTTTGTTTCCTCATGTACAGATTTATTAATCTTGAATTTCAGACTGCATGCAGCTGCAGAATGTCAGCAGTGGAGAAGACTGGACTGTGTTGAGGGTTAAACATCTAATATTTTGCTGTACATTACATCTTTGTCATTTCTGCAGTTTGGGAGAGACTATGTCCTCTTTTTTTTTTTTTAATGTTTAGTTTTTTAAAAGAAATGAAAGAGGAGAGCTAATAAGAGCTTCCAAGCCCAAATGCTTGTTTGTGAGGTAGACCTTTATACATAAACAGATATGTAAAAGTGTTTGCTGTCTTTTATTTATTGCCTGTTTATTCACTTTTCATGACTGTCTAAATATGCCACTGTTAATTCTCATACACTGTGGGCAAAACACCTTTGGTTTTGTTTTTACATAAATACTACTGTATTTATAAACCTGTGTATCCATTTGTTTTAGGTCAGGAATGCTGAGAAGTCAAGGTGTTTTAAATAAGTGAAATTATAATTTCACAGAAAATATTTGATGGATCATCTTATAGTGATTGATGTTCCTGATCCGTTATATTTTAGCCATGTGGACAGGTTAAAAAATGTCTGTTCTGATTCTTAATTTAACATTCAGAGTGAGTGCAAAGGGAGGAAAATTAGAAGGGCAGAAGGCTTCAGACATAGAAAGGGCTCAGTGCTGATCAGCTGTAAACAGAGCAGGCTACAAAAGGACCGGATTTTTGCCTCTCAGCAGCTACTTTACCTTAGGAGGCCATGGTGGGAGTGACTTAAGCTGTCTTTCTGTAATCATTGGCAAAGAAGAGTTTCCATCACCTTAGTGAATGCAGGATCAGCCTTTTGCATGTTGGTATTTTAGTGGTAAAATTTGCACTGGGCAGGGATGAAGAACGCTTCTTTGCAGGCAGTGTGGTTCTCTTTTGTTTAAACCACTGCTGTTAATCACCTGAGAAAACATATTTACAAAGAAAAACTGCTGATCTTCTGGTGCCACATTGGGATATGTGATCATAAGACTTCAACTACTTAATATACTTATGTGGTGTTTGCTGGAACAGCACAATGGAAGTGTTGAGAACTGACTGTAACGCACAGGTGGAAACATCACTACATCTGGCTTGATGTTGTGTCTTTCAGAGCTGGGTTGCTTAATATCAGCTTTGCTACTTTTATTTATACAGTCACATTTTCAGTTGTAGTAAAGACAAATGCAGTGATTTGTGATCAATTTTCCAGAAGTGTTTATTTGCAGAAAAAAATGAGGTGTCTGTGCTCACAGGAGGGCCCCCTCTACTCTGGTAGTTCTAACTACCTTTTTAGCCATAGAGTGAGTAAGGGATTAGAACAGAGCCTTGTATAGAAGATTATGAAGTGGTTTAAATTGCTTTTGCCTACTTTCTTATTTTTGCTCCTTTTGCAGCATATCCTATTGTAGCATGAGTAGGCCTGTGAAGAAACTTCTGAAGAAACAAAATTCTCATACCTGACAAAATCCAGAAACCAGTTTGACACTTTCTTGTCAAACTACAGTAGACTTCAGTGTTTTTACAGTATGTGTCATGGGTCTTGTGTAGTGGATAAAATATTGAACTCCTTCCAAAGCTTGTTAATCAAAATATTGTCGGTGTGAGTCATATCAAACTGGCAAAATGCCAGGACAGACATTTGGGTAGCTATCTGTTGATTCTACATATCGGTTCTTGTTCCTCCTTCCTGTGGCAGGCTTGTACCAAATACCTTAAACTGAACAAAAACCAAGCAAAAAACCCCTCCTGTCTGTCTTCCTCCTTCTCTTTGCATCCAAGCAAAGCCATTTTATAGCTGCTTTCCTAGTGAGGAAGGAACAGGAGATTGGTCTCATTGTGTCAAGCTTCAGAGTTCCAGCAGATGAACTTGTTGATCAATACCTTATTACTTGAAGTGGTTTCATAAGGTCAGCCTTCCTGCTCTTCACTCTGATGAACAGTGTGAGAGAAGCCCATTACTCTGACTTTTTTTTTTTTTTTTTGAGCAGGTAGTCACTGTTCTGCTTCCTGGGTTGTCCTGAGAGATATGTTCTCTCCCTCTGATAAAAGGTCTTACTCCTCTGAGAAAGTTGCTCTTTGTGATACCCATGTTAAAACAGCTGCACACTTCTCCAGAGCAAGGTTCTGCTGAGCTGTCATGAGTTTAGCACTCATGTCTAAAATTATTTTTGGGTGCAAGGAATGATTCATCAGAATCATAGCTGCATCTAAATACATTATTTTGCTAGTGCTTTGCCTTATAAAACAAGATTAAAACATATGTAGGGCACTACAGCTCTTTCCTGGAAGTAAGGGTTTATTAACAAGATTAAGAGCAAGACTTTTTTTTTTTTTTTTTTTTTTATAGCTTATCACCAATTTTGTTACATAATGTTCCAAGATGCAAACCTGTTTTCTAGCTCACACAGCCTGTCAGGATTAAGAGTTGTCAGTAACTGCATTTGTGTACTAGATGCTTTACACTGTTACTGTGTTGCCCTCTCTCAACAGCTGCGTTTAATATTTTAACAGCTATTCCTTAGCAGCGTTCTCAGGTCAGGATAGGTTACTTATCAAAAATGGGTACTTGGATGAATTCTGCAAGAAAGTTGTAGCTAATGGTTGTTTTTGCTGTAGTCAGTAAGGGTGCACTTTAAAATACATTTAGAAACTGTTACTTGCTGCTAATTTCGGGAAATATTGATCCAAGTGTGCTGCTTGCGATGGAATAATGCCATGTTTGGGGTTAGACAAGGAAAGAGGTATCTCAGCAATGATGCAAGGTCTTACCTTGTGCAGTGCAGCAGCATTTTGAGTCCTTTCTGTGGTGTGCCCAAAACTCCCTTCTTTGACACCACAGGCTCCTGGTGCAAGGGTGGTAAGGGTGTAGGTTCCACTGACTCTGACATTGATCTTGGCTTCACCTGTAAGTGGAGAAAGTGATTGCAGCTGACAAGACAGTAGGATCTACTTTATGCTTGACAAGAGAGAAACCAGGGCGCTGGAAGGAATCTGGCCTTTGAAACAAAGAACTTTCAATCTGTTTCAAGTTACAGATTTGGGCCTGATTTTTTTTTCCTGCCTAATGGAGAAAAAAATGCCAGGGTGCTTCCAAAGAACAGGTTATGCTTAGCTGCCTCTAAAACTAGTTCTGTGCATCTTGCTTGTGCATGCTTGTGACTATCATTGGAACCCACCATGACGTTTCTTGCTATCTGAATGGCATGGAGATGCTATAGGCACAGATGGAACCCCTCAACAAGTTCTTTCTGCTGAGTATTTGAATATAGGCAATGCCAGGTGTGAGTTTTGGCTTTTTCAAAATGTGTTTACAAATGCAGTTTCAACTGAGAGGAAATGCTGGTGAACCAAGCATCATATCTCATGTTTCTTCATGCTTATGAAAAGGTGTCAAAAAAAGTGCCTAATTTTAGGGAATATTAGAAAAAATTGTGTAGAAAGAAATGTCTCCAGCTCACATTTTTAATACTGGACAGGTCATTGGAGATGTAGCTGAAGTACATCCCACATTTAATGTGCCAAGCTTGCATAAACTGTGGCTAAGTATTTAAAGGAAGCAGCATGACGTTGCAGAGATGTTATAAAACTTATTGCAGGCTTTTTTTGTGTAATTTGGTCTTCATTGTGGGTTATGACTAATCAAATTATTGGCTACAATTTAGCTAAAAGGAGTGAGTGTTCCTAGTGATAATGAATAGCTATAATGTAAAATCAATATTTAATCTCCAATGTCTCGTGTATGAAGAGTCTGAGCTGTTAAACGTGACTTGTAGTAGTAATCTTCTCTCACCTGACTGGCCTTGCAGTGCAGGAAAGGGATGTTCTCTTCCATATAAACTCCTGTCTTCACAGTTTAGTCTACCTTAAGTGTTGGTTTCTCTGTTTGCATGTTATTATAGCAGTACAATTGGTGTACTTTCAAGTTATGACAGAACATGTAAATAAAGATGAGAAGAATTTGCTGCATAATGTATTTTATTCAGGATTTATTCTTCATATTAGAGTTTAGAGAACAGGTATACTCTGAGTGCATTTCCATATAATGCTCAGTAACTTGTAAGTAGTGCCAAGTGTTACAGTTTTGGAAGAGGTGTTGTATTTAAAATGTGGGTTGGGTTTTGGTTTTGGGGTTTATTTATGACAGAAGGGAATGGTTTTACTGTAAGCTTCTGTCACAACATGCCATAGGCCTGCCCTAGTCTGCACTAATTTGGATAGATCTGACTGAAGCTGCAGGCCTTCCCATCTTCATTATACTTACCTTTGGTTCTCCAAAAAATAAATACGGCTCATCATTATGAAATTAGCTTATTATCAATCTGAGCTATGAGTTTTCATTTAGATGTGAAATTTGACTTATAATCCTTTTTTTTTTTTCCCAGACATATGCATTATGGAATTGTAAAAGTATACTTTAAAGAGACACTAATGTCTGTGAAAGGAAAAGACTTCTGCTTCTGCCTACTGAGTAGTAACCATTCTTAAGAAGAATAATAGTATTTCAGAGACAGGACATTTATGGAAATTAAGATTGACTTAGATTTGCTGATGTTTTTATTTCAAATGTTGTTGGTGAATCAAGGGATAGTCTTTGCTTTGCTTACTTCAAGCATTTCCGTGCTCTGTGTTCTTCATAGACAATGAAATTTCTCTGGTCATTTTTTTGTGGCCAGTTACTTTGCCCCCAGTTGGGAGTAAAACCAGGAAGAGCTGTAAGAAACAGCACAGGAGGGTGACAGAGTGGAAAAGGGCTGCTGTGAAGTTGAGTTGCCCTTGCAACTGAGAACTGACTATGGAGCTGGATCCTACTGTCCATGCTTTTTGTTATAAAAAGGTACATTTTGAATACTTCCTAGTACTTCCTTTCTGGAGCCTATGAAGAACCAAAAGCATCTTGGAATCCACATGACAAATAAATGTTCTGTGTATGGAAGGAGCACTTTGGGAAGGTAAGGCTGCTGTATTAGAGCAAGTTGGGTATTTTGTTCACTGAGCTGAAGCTTAAGGGAGTATGTCACGAGATCCGTCTTAGCCTATTGAATCAGCAGAGGTGAAAGTTAATAAATTGCTTTGGTGAGTTTGTAGTCTCTTAACACCTCATCCTGCAGGTTCTCTAGTGCTCGTCTTGTGCAGCTTCCTACTCAAAGCTGTGCCAGAGGAATAAGCTGTGCTAAAAAGGGGATGTGGTTCTTAGAAATCCATCCTGAGTCTAGGAACTTGTATCTTAGAAGGTCCGTGGAAAGATAGCTACTTTATAATCACTTGTGCCAGGTTCTTCACTATTATACCTCATTTCAAAGTGAACTATTGCAAACTAGAATCTGCTTACTTTCCAGAAATGTCACCATGTGTAGGTTAAGGGGAGGTCGATTTTTAGTGTTTATAATCATGTTCTGTGTTTATGGTGAGTTCCAAGGACTATCAGTCAACCTCTGTGAGGAATGGAGCTGACTGAGTTAAGGTGTATGTTAGAAATCACTGATCTCTGTTTCAAAAATGCCAAAATTTTCAGCATGAAGTTTTCTAAATGAACTTGGTGAATATTTTCAGCTAAAGGAAAGAGGGATATGCATGTGTGGGAGAATACCACAGATGTCAAAACACTTCGTCAACACTTACAAAGTGAAGCTTCAGAAATATCTTTGGAGATACTTTTTAACTGTAACACATTCTGCCACTTGTTGGTTCATATATGAAATAAAATGGATTTGCTTTTGCTACTTCTGTGAAAATAATTTTAAAAAAGAGTAGCAGTAGTTAATAAGTCTTAAGTTTTGCTTTTATAATATTTTAGACATACAAAAATTGTCAGATGTGTCTTAGCTGAGGGTATTATGCAACTAATATACCACAAAGTTTTGCTGCAATGGGTGTTGCCTAAGTATATAATCCTACCCTATGATAAATGCAAGATAATTATAATTTACCCTTGAGGGGTACAGTAAGGATCTTCATGTTTGCCTAAGGGAAGGAACTAACATATGGGCAGTTACTGCAGTCATACTTTTTACTGTAATTTAACTTGGGGTAAATTGTTAATCTACTGTTGGCTTTATTTACAGTTGGTATGTATTTGGCTCTGTGCCTGAGGCAAGAGCAAGTCTTTGAACTGCCCACCAGAGTTGTTTTTGATTGGAATGAATTATAACTGCTCTATGTATTTGCTTATGCGTCTTTTCCTTTATTGCTGTAATCATTCAATTCTCCTTCTAGTTATGACTTAAAGTTCTCCTGAAAGCAGTTGAATTCAAACATACTTTTTTAAGCTTTCTCCTCTATGGTACTTACTTTACCCGGTCTGCTATTCTAACTCCATAAAGGAAAATAATAAGTATCTCTATAAAGCTGGTTTACAACAGAATTAGTATCTTAGAGCATCATAGTAGGTCTTCATTAAAGCTGTTCTTCAGTGCATTAGGAAGATGCAAACCTAATTCTGGTTTATGGCAAATTATGTGTGGTTCTTGGTACGGTTTGGATTACAATTTGGCTAGTAAATATTGGAAGATATAGACTGTCAATTATGTGGTGTTTCTGCAGCACTTTCAGCTTGAAAGGATATTCTAAATTTATCTTGGTTTTGTGAAGCACATTGGAAATGGAATGAAGCACAGAAGTCAGTGTTTGCATCTCAATCAAAAGAAGTCTAAATCAGGAAGCAATTAGAAGAGATGCCTGATGGAGGTGGCAGGGATTTAATATTTTTTTTTTGCTGTACAGAAACACTTTGAGATTTAACAAAAGAATCTTTGGTATCTCTCTTGGCTACTGTGTAGCATCTGTCAGTGAGGGTGGCTGATTATGTGCCGGTGGCATCTCTCTCCTTTATCCCTCTTCAGTTTTCATCAGTGCATGATGGACTTTATGGTTTTTCTCAGCATAGCACTCGGAAGGAGGGGACTATTGTATTGTAATAGAAGATCTGTCATTAAAGGGGGGAAGCTCGTTAGTGCTGCCACTGTGATTCTGTGGTTTTTATAGTTCTTGAACCTGCAGAAAGTGATGAGTCATTTGCTGCTGTTTTGATTTTTTGGGGTTTTTTGCTCCTTTACTTTTCTATTTAAGAATAAAAATGAAGTTGTAGTCTTCTAGTAGGAGTGTTGAACATATGATGAATTTTAAAGGCTTTTTTGGAACTGCATGTAGACTGTCAGTTATCCTGGAGATAATCCTGTGGTAATCCTTCCACTATGCTGGTCTCACAAAAGAATGAACCTGTCTTGTCAATTGATGTTCCTTCAGTTGATAGCAGGATGTCACCTGTGACTCTGTCTTTTGAAAACTCCATTTTATTAGACTGTGGACTAATATGAAAATATTCACATACTTGTATGGCATGTATGGAATATCTCTTGCTAGATAGGGGACTGTAATCCAAATAGTGTCACTAGTAAAGTAACCTGCTTCATGCCATAAAATATTGCTTGAAGTTTCTATATGCTTCATAAATATTGCCTCTTGTTATTTCACTGTTATATTATTACAGGTAACCAACTTTAGTGCATAAAAGGGGAATGTGAACTTGTGTTTCGTGTACTGCTAATTGGTTATCTAGATAAAGAAAAAGTAATTTTATTGTAAATTAATTAAAATTACTGTGAATTTACTGCATATTTATATATATGTATAAATATTGTGTATTTATTTTGCTTTCATATTTTACACAGCATGGTTCTTGAGAACAATTCTTCAGTGCTAACATGACACCTAGTTAGCTAGTGTGATCTGTGAACTGACAGATTTGTTGTCTGGTAAGTGGTGAATCTCTGTAGAACTGAGGTTCTTTAAGTTCAAAAAGGAGCTCTTAAACAGTTTATATATCTGTCCAGGACTGGTGAATTTTCTGTGTCTCAGCAGGGAAAGTAGACAGTAGCCTGAGCATTGTTTTCCCTTCTGCCACCCAGACTTTTCACTTTTTTTCCCCTGTGAGCTTTAATGTTCTATTATTATTATTATTAATAATAATAATAATATTGACTATGTACTACTTTTGTACAAAGTCATTATAGTACATTATAGAATACTAATCAGTAAAACCACACTAGCAAAGTGTGCTTTCAGATTGTTAGAGCAGTTGAGAAATCAGAGGAAGACCTCTGAAATAAGAGGTTTATAACAAGTCAAACATGTACATTCACGTTTGCCATTAACACAGGCTAGACTTGCAGCTCTCCAAAGATGCAAACTTGTGATTTGAAAAACTAGCTTAGAATTTAGGAAGTAGCCCAGTTTCTGAAAGGCTGGACAGACTGAATTACCATTCATGTGTTTGGAGTTGTCTTAAGCACAGATTCTTTTGGGTGGCATTTCTGTCAGCAAACTGTGAGGGTTTTCCTGACTTAGATTATGTCAGATCTCTGTAAGTACCTGCTTGAAGGTGTTTTTAGTGTTTCATAGTGGGTCTCAGGAGGAATACCCTTTAAGTTCTTTACATTTGCCAAATTTTATTTAAGTTCCAGGCTGGTATTCTTATCTTTTTGTATTCTGAATGAAAAACGAGGACAGAACACAAGTATTAGTAGCATAAGAGGGAATAATTTTTCTTTGTCATCAAACAAAATATTATTCTAGGCCTTAGTAGAGTCTATGATCACCAAAAAGTGTTTTTCTGGTCAACAGTTCTCTCAAACTTCATTTGTCTTTAATCAATCGAGGAAGCAGTTCCAGGCACTCTAATGCAAATCATGTCTGCTGTCGAGTAATGTAAAAAGATGCAGCATTCCATTAATCAACTTAGGACTCAGTTTCATGAAAGGAAGGACAGTAACTCCACCATCACAGGAATTTACTTTGTGCGCTTTTCAGGAGTGCTTTGCTTTGACCTACGTTTCTCTGGCTAAGTTGATGACTTTGGCACTTTTTATGATAACTTAGACTGTTTTTCAAAATGTTTCCCAATCTCATGTTTACAGTAGCTGAGTTAAGTAAGGTAGGTTTCAGATACATATCAGTAATGACTCCTAATAGGAATAGCAAGTGAGACTGCTGAGATTCAGCAGCTAAGTGGTCTTGCAGGCTATTGAACAGGAAATTCCTGACAACAGGACTCTACATTAAAATGCTCTTTTAAGCAAACAGTCCTGGCAGTACAACACCTACTTTGAATGAATTACAGCAGAGGATAATGTTGCAAGAGGAGAATGTGATGTCATCACTTTGAGCAGAAATTATGATCTTAAATATATATATGTTATCTTGATATTGCAAGCATTGCTGCTTTAGCATCAATTACTGGCATTAGCATTAATTACAATTAATGCAATGAGTAAGTCAGCAGTACATAATTGTAGTGTATATGGACAGGTAAGAATTTTAAAAACCGCTATGATACTTTTTTCATTCAGTGGAAAAATCTTCAAATACTGATGTTTGCTGCAGAATAGTAAGCTCAAAAATTTGCAGAGCATTTCAGTCATGTATTTGATGTCTCCACATTTAACTTGCTTAATATGGTGGTGTTTTCTTTTGATTAGTTTGCTTCAGCATTTTACGCTTTGTAACAGTGATTTGAGTTAACTAAGACAAGGGATATTAGGAAAGAGACAGAAGAAGAAAGAATGTCTTTGAAGTCACTGTTATCTGGTGAAATCTGATTTCCCTTTCTCTGCTTATATTCTCTTGATTTGGCTGCCTCTGTTGTGGTTTATGACTTCAGCTCAGTTGGCTGTCCGTGGATAAAACTCCTCTTCAGTACTACGGATTTCTTTCTTCACTCAAATACTTTAGTTTTAGATAACAGTATTTAGCATGGAGGATGTAAAGTCAAGATCTAGTCTTTTTCTTTCTGAGTAATAAAAACCAAACTGTGAGGCACTACAACTCCAAGATACATATGTATTTAACTCTCTGCATTTTGTAGCAAAATTAACTCTCTGCCTAATGTAGCAAAACTTGAGAACAAAACAGCTTACTGTTAAGCATCTCTAGGTAATGGATGTTAGATTTCATGAAGCGGTCAGAAATTGGGTGGCAGAAATAACAAACACTGTGTCTTTTTATATGCTACACGTCTTGAAAAACATTCTCCATATATAACTGTGGTGAGAAAAAGTCATGGTAAGTATCAGTGCTGATTAGACCTATCTATTGATACATGTTATTTGGGTCTTCTCTCTTTTTGAACTCCTCATTTATTTCCAAGTATTCTGCTGCTTTGCAAAGCTTTAAATTGTGCTTTTTTACCTACATGTGTTAATTTACCTACATGTGTTCATTTTTACCTACATGGCTTGTGAGCTACTATTTACTATCTCATGTTGATCACACATGATAAACTTCCTAGAAAAACATTTTGGTTTGTTTTAATAGATAGGCAAATGCTGAGAAGATTCCACATACTGTCATAGTTTTAGAGTTTGAGACAGAAAATACATTTCTATGGCCATAATAAACCACACAGTGGTATTTATTGCAGAATCTTTTGAGTTATATAATTACTCTCTGTTACCAATGCCAAAAAAGGCAATGAGAATACTATATTTGAATAGCTCATGCATGGTCCTGATGGTGGGTTGTTTAAAAGTGGATGTTGTTTTCTGGCAGGAATCATTTGACAGGGTGTCCATTTTCCCTCCACATTATGTGAAATCTGGTGAAATTACCCAGGAAACTGACTGGAGGGGGAGCCTCATAGCAATGAGCAGCTGCCCTTAAAAGCAAAAAAGCCTGTTTTGTGTGTACCAGAAGCCAGATGCCATTGGCATTGCAGTGATCCTGGCTGTTGATTTAAAGCACTGAGGGTGTAGGTACTTTCTCCTTGTGTTGGGAAATTCTCAACTGGCACTAAGATTTTGTCATGCTATCCTTAGTATTCTGCCTCTTCCTTGGCTCATGAAGTGTGTGGTAGGAGGGAAAGAGTTGCACTCATCTCACTGAAGTGAGCATCTGTGTGTGTGTACACAGAGGATTTGGGATGTGGCCTGGAAGCTCTTCCATGTGATGTTGGAATGGACTCACAAATCAGTCCTGCCTTGGGGAAGAGAGGAAGTCTTCACAGAGTTTGACTGACTGAGATTTAGCAAGGTGCAGCAAGGTGTAATCGTATTCGACTTAATGAAACCCTTTAATGTACACCTAGTTCAAAAAACTTGAATGTAAAAATTCTTACTTGAAGTTCCATATTCACTGTTTCTTGGTATTCTTTTATCAAATGCATTCTCTATCCCCTTGATACTAACTGCAAACTTGACAGCTGCTGCAAAAGTTGAGCTGAGTTCTTTCAATTTGATTCATTGCTGTCCTTTTAAAATCCCTGATGCACTGGTGAGATAGAAGTATTGCTTGTGCAGCCTTTTCATCACCAGTAGGGTTGCATGACTGAGTAATTAGATTTTTTTGTAAAATACTGCATAAGAAGTAATAAAGCCATCTGTGTTTTCAATTTAGCAATGTTATGTCTTCAGGGCTTTTGAGGAATAAGAAGTTATATACTGATTTTCATCAAACAAGTATGAATACTCTCTGGGAGAGAGTCTGCAGTATAAAAAAAATAAGAGTTTCAACTCAAGTTAGTATTTCTGGAACCATCATCTTACAAATCCACCCCTGAGATAGTAACTCTTCAAAAGTTAAAATTTTAGAAATATTGAGCCTTTGTTTAAGATCTGTTATTTAGAGTTGTCATAATATTTTTAGTTTCTGTGTGTTAGGTGCAAATCAAGTACCATTTCTGTGTCTGTTAGCTAAAATGAACCTATCATATGAAAGGCTTTAGCTTTCATTACAGACCTAAATCTTCAATAGTAGAGAACTGGGGTTGTGTCTCAAGTCTATCCATTTACAGTTGTCACTTCAAGGTTAATTATGAAGAACTAAATTGTCACAGGAAAGACAATTTTAGTTGATTGCAAACATGCATATTGTGGATTATATTCATATTTACCCTACTTCAGCTGGTTTCCACTAGCGTTGGCAGATAATCTGTCATTAACTTTTGTAGCTAAAAGTGAATTGCTTATTAAAATGTTTAACAGTGAAGTAGGCTTTTAAGGTCTTTGCCTACTGTTTGTCTTGTGCAAGAAACAAAATCCATATAACATTGCAAATTATAGTATAAATACTTCAAATGGATTTTTTTTTCCAAATTTCTGAACTCATCATAAGGATTTGGTAAGAGCCTTCCAGGTGATGCAACTGCAATTCCCCCCGTTTGATGCCCTCTGGGCAAGTGTAGTGTTTGTGCCTTCAGTCTACTGTACCTTTTTGCTAACGAATTACAGATTTGTTTGTTATTTAGTTACTGAACAGAGCAGTGCAGTATAGGAATTGTATTGATATCTGGCACTGAGGCAGTTTTCCAGCATTCTGTGTAGCTGTTAGATGTATCTACAGGAGTAGTTAGCTAACTAGGGGATAATACTGTAAAAACTTTATTGGTCATCTGAAGAGGATTTTAGATGGCTGAAGCCTATATTTTCACCAGCAAATGACTGTTTGAAGAAGTTTATTGCTTATATAAAAGAAATGGTTCCAAACTCAGTAGATGGTGGCTAAAATACTGTCACTGCTTTGAAACGGGACAGGCATTCACTTGACTGTTCTTGCAGCCTTGCCATAGGCCAGTTTTCCATCTTGACAGAAAGAGGAGAGAGGGACTAAATCTTCTGGGTCAAGACACTCTGCCAGGGACAAATCAAAGCTCTGTTCACTCACTTGCATCTTCCTGTACTTCTTTCCAGCTGGTCTGGTATCGTTTCATTAACTCTGAAATTAAGAGAGTGGAAGATTGTAGATGATTTAGGTAAATGATTCCCAGTAACGAAGAGGTAGGAGAGCCTGCTTGCCTCTCACCTGTCTCTGCTTACTGGTGGGAAGTTGAGAACACTTGCAGAAGAGGGGTCTTTGTTGCATTAACTACCACATTCCCTGCCCTCCTTCAAAAGCATTTTTTTTCCCTACAGATCAGTGCATCTCCTTACATCCCCTACAGATGTTGCCTTGACTGGGAGGTGTGTCTCATAGTTGTTAAGCCCATCAGCATGTTTTGTTCATGCCTCTTGCTGAAGGAATGAATAGCTGTTTTGAGCAGTAAAGCAGAGATCAGTTTATCAGGACTGGATCCTACTAAGCACAACTATGGTCTCAGGGCTGAAAGGGACATATTCCCTGACAAACCCCTGCAGGGCTTATTAGCTCCCAGGCAGTACAAACAGGACTAAATTGGTTTTGGAGTCAAACATATTTGTTGTGTGCCTTACTGTGCTCCAGCATAGAGGCAGTCCTAGAAAAAAATCTGTGCAAGTGGCTACATGAAAGAGCCTTGCAGCAGAGAACTAACTGCTTTTGTGTAAGTGGTGTTTCACTGTAACTGTGTGTAAGGGAGAAGATAAATCACCTCAGTATTGCCAACCCAGGTATTAAGAACACAACCCACTCACCGTCCAGTAAATAGTTTTTCAAAGGCCTCTGGTTAAAGAAGGCAAGAATTATTAATTTTTCTTTTTATGTATAGCTTTTCCTACTCTGTGTAGAAAAACAAAACCTAAAATATTTTCTGTTCCTATGCAAAAAAGAACTTTGCTTTTTAGGAGTTTTTCTGTCGTCTTTCAGAAACACTTGGGGAGAATAAAAAAATACAATGTCAGTTTCTCGTTTATATGTGCCTCATCTACTTCAACAAGAACTTGAAATGTGTTGCAGTGTTAAATAATCTATTCCTGACCTAAGAAAAGCGAGCTTGGCTCTTTTGAATGTAAACATTAAAACATGGCTATGTTTTAAAAAAATGTTTATTATTGTAAGCAGTATAGGCAGATTCTTATTGCTTGCTTTCACATAATTAGCTTGATGGCAACTATAAGTTGCTCACTGAGCTGGAAGAATGGACCTTTACAGTGTATCAGAAGTCTTCCTGTTTGGTGAACTTAACTGAACTGAAGTTGTGCAGTGATAATTGGTTCCAATATATTTAGCTGCCAAGTGTGTTAGAGTGGCCTTTTTTTGAAATGTGAGTCACGCATCCCTGGCAGGGATAAATGCAGGATCTTTGAGGGTTATTTAAGTTCTATAAAATCCCCTGTAATCAATTTGATAGTACTTGAGGGACCATAGATGACAGAGGCATGGGTCAGAGGGAGTTCAGAAAGGTTTCTTTGTTTTGGGGAAATAAGCTTAATCTGGGTTGAGTGTGCTCTTTGTTTTTTCCCTCATCCCCTGCAACTGATTTTTAAACCAGACTTCTGATAGAGCCTTTTATAGTAAAAGTATTCTGGCACAATTTCGTAATTAGTGGAATAAAGTATTTCACAAGACAAATGAAACCTTCACACCTCTGGCATGTTAGTGCAATCACTCTTATCTCCATTAAACGTTTCTGATTGCTGTTGCAGCAGCACTGCTTTGACCTCATCTCTCTTAGCTGATCTCACTGCAAAGTTCCTCTACAACAATGTCACATTCATGCTGTATGTCTAATTCTTACGTGTTTCTGGTTAATCTGTGTGTACTTCCAGCCTCTCTCCCTTGCAGGCTTGCGGCTTTTCTTTCCTGAGCATTTGGGCATGAGTCAAGAAACAGAAGAGGGTTGAAGGGTTGGGTTGTCCAAGAAGTGAGGAGTGCTTCTCTTGCTGTAGCCAAAGGGCAGCTCTAGTACAGTGTAAATAGAGTTGCATTTCATCTGAAATTAACTCTGGTGTTAGACACTATGTTTATTGCACCAATTCAGAGTTGGTCTCAACTTTCCTCTGCCTCAGGGGAATGTGGGGCAAAGGAGTAGTTTGCTTTTGTGGATCTTTGATCCTGCTCTTAAACTGGCAGCCCTCTCTGGTTCTAAACTGTGCTGCTTCTTGGAGGTCTCCAGTCTGGCTACTGACCCTTCATACAGGAATTTGAAATCAGATGGGATTGACGTAGATAGAGGAGAAGCTGGTAGCCAGTTTAAGCACCCTGGGAAATAAATCTGATCCTCATCTAGACTTGCAAGCTTAGCTGAGCACTTACTGGACCTCAGGAAACCAACAGCATTCTGTGAGTACAAAGACTGTAGCTGGGCAGAGACCTTTACTTAGCAAAGGATTAGCTGTATTCAGTGACCTGGGCTCCTGCCTCAGTCGTCCTGAGAGTGTGTTGGGGTTTTCTTTATCTTCTTGAATTTGAGTTAGGACTTTGGCATTTCTTCAAATAAGCTTATGTATCTGATTTAACAAGGTTTTGTTCTTGCTCTGTGTAGTATTACTGAAAACCAAAGGTTTAATCTTGAAGACACAAGATCTATGGAACTATGCACCCATGGAGATTTATCAGCTTTAATCCTGTATGTGACCTTCTCAGTAGAGCATAAGAGGACTACTGTTGCTGTCTTGGCTTGTACTCTTTACACATTGTAGCAATGAGTCCAGTGATTTAAACTCAAGTTTTTACCCTTAATGTATTAAAGATATCTGTCAATAAGCTATCAACTTTATTTTTATTTTAATGAAGTAATATATAAATAAGTATTTCTTGTTTGCATCACTACCCCTCAAATTAAGGATATTCAATTAATAAAATAAAGAAATGTTGGAACAAGGGATACTTGGCAGAAAGAGAGAGTTTGTCAAGCCAGAACAATTTCTTTGAGGGAATGGGCAAAGGACAAATAAGTTTTCCTGTGTTACGCTGCAGTAGAGGAAGCAAAGCAAGTCAGATTAGTGTTGCATACAGATTTATCCCTCTGTGTGTAACTTTGACACATTAACATCAGTGCTAACAGCGAGAGGAGTTGGGACAAAAAAGTTGGAATAATAATCATATAAAGGTGTGAAGTTTTTTTGTGTGGTTTTGGCAGAGGGTGGGGAAGTTGTAAGACCAGCTTCAGCGTGAATATCATTTTATGAAGTCTGCTTTGCTACCCACTCTAGTTTCTTTCCATTTTGCTGTCATGATGACTTCTTACCTCATTCAAGAATTTGTGTATTTAATACTACTTTTTTCACTTTTAGCCTTTCCTTCATCAATATACTGTCTTGTTCTCTAACTGTTAGAAGTGCTAAAGGATGCTTAGAATCATGTCCTCAACACTGTGTCATAGAAAAAGTCTAAAATTCTAAGAGGCTATATCTTTTGGGGAGTATTTTATGCATAGATATTTCTGATCTGAATGAGACTTTTATCAGACTTTTCACAGATGGAGTTGGTCACTTGAACCAACTTTGTTATCTATTAATTGTGATGTTAATTTCAAAAATGAAGTGGTATGAGCCTTTAAAAATATATTCAAGCTTCATGTTATTTGCACTTCTGTTTAATATGTTGTTATTATGTTTTTTCACCATGTTATTAAGAATTTAAGTTAGTTGCTGGCACATACTGACAGCTTCATTCCCAGATGGTTTTCAGCATTGTTTGCTCCAAAGTATTGATAAAATATTAACATTTTCAGAGATGCCTTATCTTCTGTGTTTGACAACCTCCACCCTCAGCTAGTAGCATTGAAGTGCAGTGTTCTCTGGGCCAGGCATGCTGTGCTTAACTGATGCCTGTGAACCCCAAGCATCCACATCCTGCTTTGAGAAAAGATATATTCCAAGTGACAAGTTGTCTATAAGTATATATGTTGTTCCTTTAAAGTCTGCTTGGGACAGGTTCTCTGCAAAGCTGCTGACCTTGGCATGAATACATCTATAAAACTTAATTTTAGAATAGAGTGTTGGAATAGCAGCTGTTGTTGAAAAATAGATGGAGGACTTGAGGTTTTGATTTTCTTCGTAGTCTTCCACTTAATTTCAAACCTTTAATTTTTAATGTTTGGGAAATGTTTTAAAATGTGGCAAAAACTGCCAAAATAATTTGTTATCTTTCTAGTAAACTGAAGTGTGTGCTGCAGTAATTCACAGCAGGCATAGTTGCAGCAGTTGATTTGATGGGCATTTAACCTTCTACCCATCCAGTAGAACTATTATTTGACTTTTTTTAAAATTTCAGCCTCATTACAGGAAGGCCACAGGAATAATGAATGTGGTTTTTATCTGTGTTTCCTCAACAATTTGTTGTCAGCTTGTGAAGCACTGTATGAAGATGCAACAACAGCCTGATTTGTGCTATGTTCCCAGTGCATCTGCTTTGAGTGAAGCTGCCATCCACCTGTGCACTGAGTGGGCTTTATTTCCTATTGTTTGTCACAAATTACAGCATCCCTCATCTCTTGCTTAAGTGGTAGGAATACCCAGGTGAAGGTCATCTGAGTACAGCATCCTGCAGAATCCCTCTTCCCTTGTGTGCTGGACTAATTGTGGCAATAATGCCTGCACTACTCCCAGCACATGAAGGGTGCCCTTGGCAGCAGCAGCACACCATGGTGGCTGGTGCTCCTTCTCAGCAAGGCTGGCTGTAGAAGAATGTTATCTCTTTTTTTGGCCTTTTTTTTTAAATACATGGCAGTGTATGGCAATCTTTCTGAATGGAAGTACCGGGAAGCAATCTGTGGAGTAAAACAGTGTTCATTTTCCCCCCTCCTGGAGGTAATTTTGTCGTGAGTAACTGTTCTTTGGTCTGTTTGAAGTTGGTGTGTATTATTCATAAAGGCTAGATTGGTTTTAATAAAAATAATTCTCTTCAGATAACGTAGAAAAAAAATGCTCATTTATTTGGTTCAGGTTTTGTGTGTTCCTGGGGCACCGGTCATGAACAATAGGGCTGATATTGTAGGTTTTTTCTTTGTGTTAAATTAAATGGTCTGGATTTCTTTTCAATTTTATGTTTTTAACTAGACCCCTTACATAATTAAAAATGTCTTTTGTCCTTCCTCCTTCCGTATGTTGGCAAACATCCAGAAAATTAAATGCAGGCAGCATGAAGTAGCTAGTGAGCTTAGGAGGTCCAAGTTTCTTTCTCAGCTCCTTTTGGGAGACATTTAATTCAGGCTCAGGCTACCTTTTAAACTACTGGGTGTTGGGAACACTTCTCTTGTAAGCAAAGCTGACATCTTGGGGATTGTGTGTGTATATATATATATTGCTCTGGTCTAAAATAGTTTTTTCAGCCTTCTGATACTGGTGGCTTCTGACTACAGCATGGGAAATAAAGGGAGCTTCAATACTGGAAGTATCTTATTAAAGAGTCAAAAATACCCTGAAGGTCATCAAGTGGTCCCATATCAGTGGGAGATTTCAGGAATAACTTGAAGCTCTAGCATGAGATAGTGTAATTAAATGTAGAATTAATTAATGGTGCATTCTGTGTGAATTCATGTATTTCCTGACACTTGTTTAACCATGCAAGCATGACATCCTGTGGTAATACTTTTGTCAGTAGAGTTCTCATTTGTTTTTAATTGGAAGTAAAAATAAATTTCATTGTCTGGAAGAATTTTCTCATCATTGTTTTTTCCATGCATTAGGCTCAGTAAATGAAGTCAGGGATGCTTCCTAGTACTGTCTCATTAAGAGACTGTTTCAGAGAAGTACTAAGTGTCCCTAGCTCTGGTTCTCTGTCTGAGAGCTGAAAGCATACAGTGCCTGCACAGCAGATGAGGTATATGACCTCACCTCAGTGAGGAGATGGCTCCTGTAATGTGACCTTGTTCAGGAAGGGTGCAAAATTCTAAGAGTTGCATCTAGTCTGTGATTTAGAAATGTTTTGGGTTGTTTGGTTGGTTTTTTTCCTCCAAAATCTTGGGCATTACAATCAGAGTGGACTTGTAGAATAGCATGTCTTCTACTTAGAGTTGGAAAATAGAGCTGATGAGTTTGTGCCTAAGCAAGATGTTTTGGGTAATCTAACCAAATTAATGATTCATTTCATGTGAGGTGAGGCCTAGAACTGCTGTGGAGCTGTTCCAAAAGTTTTGATTGAATGCCTTGGGGCATCAGGGAACATGTTTTCATATATTTGTTTCCAGATTTTTATTCTGTCAATGATTAATAATTGATGTCTTTAAATTTACAATGGGGAAAAGCCAGATATTTAAACTGGCATGCTGTAGATGGGTATTTCCATTCAGATTCACTTCAACATGAAAATTGATGGATTGGAGTTATTGTATTAGGTGATGCATTAGAATAGTCTGTTAAAGCTTTGTACTGTGCTTGTCCAGCTTAGGGTCTCATTTTGGAAACAATGTGGTCTTTGCCTGGCCTTTAATCTTTGATGGATGTCTCTTCTTGTTCTCTATTTCTGCCATGGGTAACATCTATCCCGTGAGAATTTCATGCTTGATTGATATTGCTTTATTAATTAACCTTGCCAGAGGCTTATTCAACGCTGTGGTTTATATTTAATATCAAAGCATAGTAAGAAAGTGGAATTTTTTTGCCTTATTACTGCTAAAAGTAATTCTCAACCATAATTTCATCTGTCCTAATTAAAGTATTGATCCAATAGTAATATTCAGAATTTTGCCAATCCATACATATTGAGCCATCTTCTAAAGAGTGCTTCATTGATGAGATCTACTCATCATTTAGTAAGATTGCTGAGGTTTGAACACCATGTGAAATTTAGAATGCAGTTTATTCTGAAAATGATAAATTGCCATGCTTCTTTCTTTCTTAGTTGATGTTCACAAAATCATAGCATGGTTGGAAGGGACCTCTGGAGGTCCTCTTGTCCAACACCCCTGCTGAAGCAGGACCACCCAGAGCCAGTTTCCCAGGGCCATGTTCAGGTAACTTTTAAATTTCTTCAAGGAAAACTCCACAACCTCTCTGGATAACCTGTGCCAGTGCTCTCTTTATCATGGAGGTGACTGCTGTTTCCTGATATTCAGGGGTAACTTCCTATGTTTCTGTTTGTACCCATCATCTTTGATCTTGTCACTGGGAACCACTGAAAAAAGCCTGGCTCTGTCTTCTGTGTGCTCTCCTTTCAAGTATCATGAAAAACTGATGAGATGCCCCACTGAGCTTTCTCTTCTCCAGGCTGAACAGAACCAGTTCTCCTTATATAGGAGAGATGCTGTAGTCCCTAAATAGTCTTAGAGGGCCCTTGCTGTACTCCTCAGGATGTCCATCTCTCACATACTGGAAACTCAGAACTGTTTCTTATGGATACTGTAAACACCCCATTTGTTTCAAGGTTTGATGTCCACATTTTAAAATGATAGCTAATAGATTACATGATTTACCTATAGCAATGACTCAGTCTCCTGTAGGACTTTTTTTCATTAAGAGAGGGGAAGCTAATAGATTACATGAATTACCTATAGCAATGACTCAGTCTCCTGTAGGACTTTTTTTCATTAAGAGAGGGGAATAGCAGCCAGTCCCATTAGGTGTCAGAGGGATGTCTCATATTTTGCATCTCTGGAAAGCCAGTCCCACTGATAAGATGCAGCGCTTGTTGTGTGGGTCTGCAGGCAGGCTGACTTTTCATGAGCCATGGCATTGGGAGGTGGTCCTTGAGGAATGATGCTACTTACATAGTAAGTTATCAGGTTATGTATGAAAACGGCTGAGGAAGAAGAAGAGCTGCCAGACCTCAATTTGCAACCTTTTCACTGAGGGCTTAATTTCAAAGAAAAATGTATTGTAAAGACAAAAGTCAGTCCATTTCATAAAGTGCTTCAAGTAGAAAACTTGCTAATAGCTTTGAGGACACAAGTCAGAGTAAAGCTCCAATCAACCTAACCTACTTCGTGCTTCTAAACTAGAATCTTCCTGTCTACACAGTTGCTTGGGGCTAGTTCTGTTTTGGAGAGCTATGCGTGTATTTTTTATCCAGGTGAATGCTTGTTGCTTTTGACTTTTGTTTATAAGGAAAGTGTGCAAGAGGTCTTGTACTGGGTCATTTTGCTCTGGTATGCTATATACTGTTACATGAGGATTAAATCAAGGTGCAACTTGTAGGCAGAGCACAGCCTCCTGTGAACTGTTTGCAGAAGCAGGACTCAGTAAGTTTGGCTTTCTGCACTACTCTGTGCATTTCAGTAGTGATACATCATTATTACCCCTACATCCTATTTGTGTTTAGTTCTCTACTTTTTTGAAATATTTATTTTAAATGGGTCAATAATAAAAAGACTGCTATAAAAGATTCCTGCTACTGCATTCTGCACGGAAAATGTAGGAAAAGATACCCTCAAGTCCTTTCCATAAAAGCTGGATCAGTGGTTCTCATAAATCCGTCTGTTCCTGATCACTTCCAATGTGACATCCTAATCCTCTGCATATGACACACAATCCTTTTCACAGCAACCAATTGTGGAAAATATTTTCAATTCACAGCATTAATATAAGTTGGGTTTAGACCTGATTATTTGTTGTTAATTATACAATGTTTATTTATAGGGAACAGAATTTTAAAAGATTTTTTGAATGTACCTTAGGCATATGTTACTTTAACATTGGCAAGTCAGTTTTTGCTGGCTTTTTTTCATTTATTGAACCCCAGCTTTTTTAGCTCAAGAAGCTTACTTGAACTGCATGTAATCAATATTCTCAAAACACAAACAGTCACTTATGTGAGGTTGACTTGCAACAAGTCATTCTGGAATACTAATTCATGGTGCCTAAAAGACCTACTGCAAAAGCATTTTATTCTTACTGAAAGAAAATGAAAACATGTTTCTCAGGCTTGGATTGGGTTGATTTTTTTTCTTGCTGGTTTGGTTATTTCTTGCTAACCAGCTGTGTTTCTGTACTGGAGTTCCTGGTTATTTGAACCTCTGTGATTTATGTTTTCTTGGCAGAAGAGAATTTATGTGTGTCGAAAGAACTGTCTTTTAGGAGCTCCGTCTTTTATGATCTAAAAGAACTTTATGCCAGACAAGCGTCGGATCAGAGTTTATGTGGCAAGACCGAGCTCTAGAGATCACTGGAGAAGTAACATTAAGAAGGGTGAAGAAGCCAGAAGCTTTCAAATTTAATATTTGCATCAAAAATGAAAATTTAAGTAATAACAGTATGTATGTGGTTACAAACCTTTAATATATAAGTAAACTACTAGAGTGAAGAAAAGGATCTAACATGCTTTACCTATTTAGCCAACCAACACCAAGTGTACACGTTTGGTGTGTGAGGTGTTTTTTTTTCCATTCAGCTACTCCAATTCTGTAATAATTTAAGAGTCATAAAATGGTTTTGGTTGGAAAGGACCTTAAAGAGCATCTAGATCCAAGCCCCTGCCTTGGGCAGGGACATCTTTCACCAGATATGCTTGCTCAAAATCCCATCCAACCTGGCCTTGAACACCTCCAGGGATGGGGTATCCACAGCTTCTCTGGGCAACATGTTCCACTGCCTCAGTACCCTCACAATAAAGAACTTCCTAATATCTCTGTCAGTTTAAAGCCATTCCCCCCTTGTCCTGTCACTCCATGCCTGTATAAAAACTCGCCTCCATCTCTCTTTTACCCCCTTTAGGTCCTGGAAAGTGCTCTAAGGTCTTCCTGGAGCTTTCTCTCCTCCAGGCTGAGCAGGCCCAACTGTCTTAGCCTTTGTAGCAGAGGTGCTCCAGCCCTCTAATCATCTTTGTGGCTCTCCTCTGGACTCGCTCCAACAGGTCCATGTCTTTCCTGTCCTGGGAGCCCAGAGGTGGATGCAGCTCTCCAGATGGGATCTCACCAGAGCAGAGCAGACAGAATCCCCTCCCTCGCCCTGCTGCCCACGCTGTGTTTGATGCAGCCCAGGATTTGTTTCTGGCTGTGAGTGTGCATTGCCAGGTCATGTCCAACTCGCATCTAGCAGGAACCCCAAGTCCTTCTCAGCAGGGCTGCTCTCAATTCATGCTTTGCCCAGCCTGTATTTGTGCTTGGGATTGTCCTGACCATATGCAGGACCTTGCACTTGACCTTGAAGATATTTATTCTATTATTTAGAGGGAATGACTTAGCAGACTTAGCTATAGAGGTGCACAATATAAAATTCTTTGGGGGCAGGGAAAAAGAAAGGATGAAAGGCCTGAAATTTCCAGTAGTCTTTACTACTTAAGGATAGAAATGCTTTGCGTTGCAAAGTCCAGTCCATATGTAATCCTGGAACTGTTGTGTTATAAGCACCCAATTATGTCTAACTTGCATTCAGTGGTAAGACTAAGCAAGTTTTGTCTTCATAGCTATGTCACTAGTTCAACAGTGTCCTTGAGTTTTTAATTTTTTTTTTTTTTTGGACTAGATCTTATGTGTCTTTTGCCTGCACAAGAGGAATGATGGCTGTGAATATAGAAGCCTTTTTTTATTCTTTGCAGAGCAATTTCTACAGTGGAGGTAGTGGCACCGCTGTACCCTTGTTTTGCTTTTCTTTTGTCTAGTGTTTTGAGTTACAAAAAGGATTTTAATTTAAAAAAAGAAATAAAAGGAACAGCTACAAGAGAGGGTGCTTGGAGTCAGGATGAATTATGTTGAAAGGTAGAGGCTCAAGTAAATGCGTCCCAATTAAGGGTAAAGTCCAAAAAGACAAAAAAAAAAAAAAAAAAAAGGTGCCAGAAAGCTGAATGAAAGATCTGTTGAAAATAAAAACGCTTCCTTCAAAAAGTGAAGGCAATATTATCCACTGAAGAAAATGGGAAAGATGTAAACTCTGACATTTTAAAGACAAAATAAGAAAAAAAATCCACTAAATTTGTAAGTGCATAACAGCTATTAATACATAATAAGCCAGAAACAAATTTGCCAGGATTCAGCAAAGCTAATAATTATTAAGAAGAAAAGGAGACAGTAAAGATGGATAATATGATTGCAGCACAGTTAAATATTTTTTCAATGGAGTTCATGTCTAAAAAGCTCAAGAGTATTTACCCCATTGAAATATTAGACAGGAAGTTGCAATGTTGGCACACTTTCATTATGGAGAAAGATTCTTGTGAATCAAAAACAACCACAAAAACTTCTGGGGGAGTTTGTGGTTTCAATATTTAAAGGCAGATGGGATTAAACTTCACCATCTAAAGTACCAAGCACTTGGTACTTTACATGGTGAAGAAAAAAATAACACAGCTTAAAAACTTGACAATTAATAAATCAGCTCTTGCCATTAAAGAAGGACTTATGTCTTAGGAATTGGTTCAGTACTCAGTGGTACTGGACTATCTAGAAGGAATCTGAAAGGATGTTAACAAGAGACTAGTAAAGGAATAGACAACAAATCAGAAAACTTGACTAGTTCAAATGCATTAATTTCTACCACATCCGCTTTTCAATATTATCCACTTTCCTAATGTTATAGTTATCTTTAAAATATGACAACAGTACTAAATGAATGGCAGAGGTTGTCATGCTTGATCAAAGGTATGGAATATTTTCTGTCTGAGGACTAAAACTTCTCAGAAAAGAAACCAGCTGTATGGGGTAGTTTAAATAGGTTTTCAAAACCCTCAGTGTAGTGAATGAAGTGTGAATATAGACTTTGTTTCCATCATTTTGCATTGGTGATGTGAATTATAGTACATGGTTGAATAATGAGGAAACGGATTATTTAAATAGAGCAAATGAATATCAATGACTCTTTCTTCAAAGACCTTAACTTGTTCATACTGGTAGTGTGGACAAGCTTGAAAAAAAAAGAAGATATATCTGTAGGAAGAGGTTATATCCTTCATTACACCAAAAGTCACAGTCACTAAAATCAGATTAGTCTGAAAAAAGTTTAGTGTGTCCAAAATACGTATCTTCTTTCTTCACCTCCCCTGCTGCATTAGCTTCTGAAACAATCAAGTTGTGGAAGTTACCATGGATTAAATAAACACATATATTATGTTTCAACTGCATAGTTTAAGCAAAGGAAAAGCATTTCTTTAGAAAACAGATTTTCTTGCACCTGTACCTCATTCTTCTAATGACTCCTTCTCTCTCCATGACAGTGTGAACATTGCAGATTGATGTGTTTGTGTCAAAGGCTCAGTTGTTCCACTCATTTTTAATCTTTCTGGCAGCTGTTGTGCCAGTAATGTGTTTTAGCGTAATCTTATTTTTAGGCTTTACCTTTTAAGTTTGACAAAGATTTAAACTGATTATTCCCATTTCCAAATATGTGGCCTAGTTATTGATAAAGTCTGCATGTTCTTAACATGCCCAATTTTGAAAAGCTGTACAACTTTGTATGGCATGTACCAAATTATTAAATCCATATTTACAGCTAGCTGTAGTCTGGTAAAGGTTCAGATGATTTTTGTGTTGTTTGCATATTTTTCTTGAGGAAAGACGGTTATTCTGAAAGACAGTCTAGTTGACATGCCTGTTAGATGGAGTCCCTTTAGAAAGGGAATTGAAGGAGACCTACTAGTAAGCAGGGATGTGTGTGAACCATCTAGTCTTTATACCAGATATAAAAACTGTTACTGTGTCAAATGGCAGAAGGATCTGAGCTCTCTTTACTGTACAGGAACATCTTGCAGTTAATCCTTTTTTTCTTGTCCCTAAGACTGAACGAACTTTTATTTTCATTCTGCAGTTCTCAAAACCTTCAATATGTGGCCTGTAATCTTTCAGATTTCCAAGTCTGGAAATGATAGCATTTTCCACTGATAAATCTTTTAAAAATATAAATGTAGCAGTGATATTTTAAGAATAATTAGAGTAGTCTTGTTTAATTAATCACTGATTTGAACAGATAGCCCTCCAGCTTGTCAAATTATTTTCATTAAACATGAGTACTGTTTAAAAAAAAAAAATTGCAAATTTATTTTATTTTTCCTTCTGAAAATTAAAATCTAACATATTTATTTCCTGAGGGAAAACCAGACCATTTCAATACTCTTGTTCATCAAGATATAAAGACGAACAGTACATCTTGGTCATCCTAGTGTTTTGATGGCCTGTCATATTTCAATTCACTTAATTATTTTCTACTTTTTCTGCTTATGTACGTATGTTTGTTCTAGTTGTTTCTGCTATTTTGTTGGTCTTTTAGACTCTCAGTGTTTTGGTTCCTTCCCCCCTTAATGTTTCCAGCTTTTTGACTTGTAATTATATGTGGTTTTCCTGGTTTTGAATTGTACTGTTCATCTGCTTTACAAGAACAGCTTCTGGCTTCTGAAATGTCATGCTTAAGCCTTTCCTTCCTCCAATTGTTGCTTACCTCCCTGAGAAATAAAGAAAAATCTCCACTAGGAAATTGCTTGACCCTTTCACTCGCAGATCATCATAGTTACTCATACTTGTCAGGTTGGAAAATTGCACAGCATTATTTTTTAATTCACAGACTACTTATAAAGTTACATGGAGTTGGCAATAGTATTGTTCTATTTGGAAAAATACATAGAACATTAAGTCAAAGAAGCAAACTTTTAGTTTGAGAGAAGAAATTTAAGGATTTAACTCATTGTCTCCTTGCCCCTTAATCCTCCTTAAGTGTCCCATAATCTCCCTCTGTGAGATGGGCACTGTCATGCTGGATGTGGCCAACTACCAAGCAGACATAGTGTACCCAGCATCCTTATTTTCCTAGTGCACCACCCACAAGCTCACCTCACTATTTAGTTACAAACATGCCTTAATCTAATAGAAGCCTTTATATCCTGCTAAGTTTCAGGAGAAAGTTATACTTTTACATGCCCAACCTCCAGATGAGCTCCTGTTTCATGATCTCAGGGGGCAGATGGCCTGAGATTCCTTTTGGGCGTGATCATATAGACAGAAGAATGCTTTGACTAAGATCAATATGGATTCTAGCAGTCACTATAAAGTAATGGCTCAACTACAAAAGGCAAGCTTATTTCAACTGAAACTTTCAATTGAGACATAGAATTTTTAGTGTCTTGTTTAGTTTTATTTGTTATTTTATTTTACTGTATCTGGTTCTTACTTGGAGAGCTGAGTATACAGTGAGACTGTTTAAAAATTCCCTGTGGTTGCTGCAGCTTTGCATAAATTTTTCGAGTAGAGACAGGATTAAAGTTGTTTGCAAAAGTGGGGTTTTCTCCCCAGCTCCCACTGTTGGTACATTTATTTCTTTCAGTGGTTGGTGCATTCAGGGTGTCGAGGTTATGTCTGTGTACCCGTGTTACATCTCAGACACCACGGACTGGATTGGATTCACCTTTTACTGTGATAAACCCATGGGGAAGGCAGTGAGTTTGTAACGTGTGAAGTGTGAGAGTAAGAAATGCTCTGTGCCTTTTAAATAGTGCAGAAGTTGTTCTAATGAGGGTATGAAAAGGGAGAGGTCACAGCTAGCAATGGCACGGGGAGAGAAACTGGATACCAGTGTGGAGAGGGCATTCTTGTGACCAAAGCATAAGCCTGCTGATCTCTTGGCAGCTAGAGACAGCTTTGGAGCAGTCTTGTCCAGCAGAAAACTTGGCCCTGTATCGATTCTCCTTGGCTGTTCTCTTTTGTGGCAGTAGTAACTCTTAACTAGGAGCTCCAGAGGAGCATTTGATTCAAAAAACTTTCTGGACATAGGGAACCATGTGTGTTGCAGTTCTCACAAAGTGTAATGACAGACATCCCTATTCTGACAGTATAGCTGACAGGAAATACCCCTCCCCAAAGTGGCTGGAGCAGAAATATTGTCAAAATGGAGGGAGTAAGAGGAGAGAGAAGCAGTTGGTGTCAGCGTGTTACAGACACATTATTACAATCTCTCTCTGGTTATCCTTTTCTTCCCCGTCTTTGGGGGCTCTCCTTTTGGTTTCCTGTTTTATATTCTTCTTGGAAACCACTGGAAGGGTCAAACCCCAGTGGACCCAAACTGAAACTGGAAGTCCCGTTAAGTACCAGTCCTCAGCATCCTCAATTAAGAGCCACTTGGATTCTGAATTTATAGGTTCTATTGATTTTTTTTTTCCAAAATAAACTTGCAGATGTTGCCATGTGGTACTTCAAAAAGACAAGAAGCAATCAGTGCACTATATTTAAACATTGCAATTATAAATAGACAAAACTGGTGTCTTTGAATGATTCATTAAATATAAATAATGGAGCAACTTTGCCTTCTTTTTTCTAAAGGAGAAGAAACAAAGTGCACTAATGCTTGACTCAAATTTTAGTTTGAAAAGACACTGTCAGCACTGAGATAACATATTTACTCTTAATTATCCTATATCTCAGGATTAAGATAGTTTACTAGACCTGGTTGGTGACTTCTGATCATTTTTAGCTGTAATTCCATAAAGCTTCAAAAATTTTATGTATGTCACGAAGCACTGGATGTTAGTATAGGTCTGAGAGTAAAGGGCAGCATTCTCCCTGTCTCCCTGTCTCAAGAGTTTAAATTAATTTAAATAGAACAAAAAATGAAAAGGTATTTAACACTATGGTTTAGTGATGCAAGATTTAGTTGTTAGGTAAATGTCTGAGTACTGAGGCCTTCATCTATTTGAAAATGAAGTAACCAGTCAGTGATTGGGGAAAAAGAAATCTATGCAACAAAAGAATACAGTTAGATACAGAACTAATTTTTTATTGTTATAATGACACTGACATGTTTCTGCGTCTTAAAATTTAAAATTTAGGTTAAAATATTACAGGCATACTAACTAGTACTTCTAGAGGAAAAGGGGATTAATTAGAGGCCCTCACGCAGGTGAAGGGGGGCCGCTGATGCTGTAGGAGTGTGGTCCTTGTTCTCTTAGAACACCCCTCAGGACAAAGGCATGGAAGGGAAGGGCAAAGGCCAGAAAGAGCATTCATTTCTGCAGACAGTGCTCAGTGCTGAGGGCAAGTGGGAAGCATGTTCCCTCCTTAACTCTGTCTGGCAAAACTTGTTGAGTTTGTGTCATCACAGGGCTGCTTAAGTCACTGGCTTCAGTATTGCCTTGAGTTGCTGACTTGCAGCAGTGTTGTGCAGAGGAAACCATACAGATTACCAGGATTATACTTTTTTGAGCAGAGGGCATGGAGAGGGTAAGGGTGAGTGAGGAATGAGAAATCTCTTTCCGGATTTAGCTGGTGCTGGTAGCTATGAGCCCTCTTCTTTACCCTTCAGGGAGAGAAGGAAAAGATCCTATGACTTTCCTTTGACATGTTAACCGTAAATACTCTCATGAGATCAAGATTGACCCCAAGATCACTGAAGTCTAGGTAATGAACTTACCTCTGTTTACCAGTATTCTCCAAAGAAATACTCATGGCATAAATACTCTTAAAAAATTATGTATATTTCCAGTCAAACAACTCATGCAAGTCAGGTGGTTTAGCTCTCGTGTTTGGTTCCAGTACCCTACTGGCCCAGTTGAGTTGGCCCAGCAATTGATGCACAATCTCCATCTGGTGACAGTTTTTGGAAAGTGAAGTGGTGCTCCCATAGCTGATAGGAAATCATCTTTGGCTCTGAGGAAATGCTGTAAGTTAGAGGAGCTGAAATGATGGGAATGAAGGATAACTGCAAAGAGGGGACAAGCACAAAGTGGGAGTGTGCTTTAGGCATGTGCCCTGCAGGTTGCAAAATATCTAGGAGTACTGTGATGACAAAATACAGACATGAATGGTAGAGCAAACAATAAAAAGAGTTTTTAAATGAGAGTACTTTCTTGTAAATTGTATTAGCACTGTAGCGTGAAAAATAATGTTTACAAAAAAACAAGTAAAAAAGGAAGCTGTTCCTACAGTAATTGTGGAAATTCAGAAATGGAAGAATGGGTGTTAGAATTTGCTTGGCAAATTTTTGACTGGGTTCCGTTTGTTCTAAAAGTTAACAGGAAACATTTCTCCTAGGTTTACAGTAGCTAAATCATTAAGGCTTTTTTTTATTTTATGAATGTAAATTACTTGTTTTTCTCAGCGTCCTGATATTTTCCATGAGCCTTGTGAAAATCAAATGTTCTGTTGTGTTTCTTATTACTTCCTTAGTTGAACCAGTGAATTTGGATGGCTGTTGACTCAATATATTTTGTTCCCGCCTGTTTCTTGTGAGTGCTTTTTTTTATTACACCATACAGTGTGTACTGTAATGAACTTTTTTTTTAATCAAGTTTGCAGTTTCTACTGCATTTAGGGTCAAATGAGGCTGTGAAACGAGGCAATGTTCATTCAACAATGTCTCATTCCTAAAAGATTCCATCATTTTCCTTTCATTTACTTCAGTTCTTTTTGCACTATTATATGCAGTTAAAAATAGCATCAAAACCATCTCCTTTAAAATTACACAGAGTGCAGAGAAACTTCTCTGTGAACAGTGAGAGCCTGCTCTGTCCTTTCCCCATGTGTTTTCCTATGGCTCCCAGACAAGGAGCAGTCCTGGAGGGAGCTCTCCTGCTGCTGTTGGGGTGCTGGGGTGTTCGTGCTGCCAGACCTGTCAGTGATTCCCAAGTCAGCAGTGGAATAGCTTAGCTTTCACTTTAGGCTAAAGAAAACAGCTGTCCTCTCTGTTGGAGTCTAACCCTTCTGGTCACCTAATAAACTATGCAATCTTGACTTTACCTCTTACTTAAAAAATCATGAAACCTGCTAAAAGTCTCAACCCGCGTAAAAAATACTGCTCTGAGAGAAACATCTTGCAGTAGTCTACTAAATACAGGCAGATTCAGATTTTTTGTCCTACATGAGAGTATTCAGGTGCTGTTAGACATAACCGGTCTTGGGATTGTGCTGCATCTGTTAAGAAGTGCTTCTCCAGCACAGAGATTCCTTCAAATTTCTTTGTTTCATAAGTTTGTCCTTCATACCCTGTGTCTTACCATTGATTCTGTTGGCAACAATTTGTTGGTCTCTGAGTGTTCTCCAGTTTTGCCAAGATGAAGATGTTTTCTACATTTTAAAATTGATTAGAAATAGAAAGACAAATTTCTGTATTTCATCCATACAGTACAAATTTGATATGTATAGGCATAATTTACAGGTCTAGTATATCATGTTGTTTTTTGAACTAGAAGCAACGACATTCTGTTTCCATAGTTGCTCCTCAGACACATCAGAAACAGTGTAATTTATATCTATATAGAGAAGTATATGATCTTGTATTACAAAGTAATGGATCATTTTTGACTGTTCCATTAAGGAGAGAAAAGAAAGTTAATTAAGCATGGTATTAAATCAATCTGTTTGTTCTTCAATCCCATTTAGCTGAAAGGCTACTGTTAAATTTTTGTGTTGAAAGTAACTTTTATTAAATTTCAGTGCATGGCTGTATAGGAATTCAAAATAAAATAATAGACTCCCTGTTCTTCATTCATGCTTTCTTGGAACAGGGATGAAGTTCACCAAGGGTAAGTACAAAGTCTTGCACTTGGAGAGGAACAGCCCCAGGAACCAATAAATATTGGGGGCTGCTCAGCTGGAAAGCACCTTGTGAGAAAAGGACCTGGTCTGCACCAAGTTGAACATGAGCCAGCAATGTGCTCTTGCAGAAAAAAAAAAAAAAAAAAAAAAAAAAAAGCTGATGTTACTTTGGGCTGCATTAGCCAAAGCACTGCCAGCATTTTTAAGGTGGCCATTCTCCTCCTCAGAACTGGTGAGGCTGCACTTGTAGTGCAGGTCCAGTCCTGGGCTCCCCAGTACAGGAGAGATATGGGCATACTGAAGGGTGTCCAGTGAAAGGCCACCGAGACTCTTACAGAACCAGAGTATCTCTCTTATGGAGAAGGGCTGGGAGAGCTGGGACTCTTCAGCCTGGAGAAGAGAAGACTTGGGTAACTAACTGACCAATTTTTCATAAATACCTCAAGGTAGGGTACAAAAGGGGATGGAGCAAGGCTCCGTTTGGTGCTTCCCAGTGACAAGATCAGAAGCACTGGGCACCAACTGAAACACAGGAACTTTCCCCTGAAAATCAGGAAAAATTCTTTTACTCTGGGGGTGACCAGGCATTGGCACAGGTTGCCCAGGGATGTGTTCTGAATTTTTAAGCCACTGTAGTAAAAGCAAAGCAGAAGTGGTAGGTTGCTAAATGGTGTTATACTCTAGATGAGTAAAAACAAGAACAAAAAAGAACAAAATAAAGAAGTAGCATCCTATTGTAATACTCTAATATGTTTGTGGTAATATAAAGGACAGTAACACACAGGTATGTGTACAAATGTCACATTTGCTCATTCTGGGGGCTTAATTATGCAAAACATAATTAGGAACACTGCCTCATTAAAACTAATTGCGAAATACAGAAGTTTAGAATATCATATACATTTGTCACTCTTCAGGAATGAAACTACTGACAAAAAATTAAATTGCCAGTAATAAAGCCGTACAGTAGTTAAAATAAACAACTCACTGTAATTGGGTAGGATTGTACTTTGTGATAATTAGTAAAGTATGAGGAATTTTTGCTCTTTAATTACTTCAACTGAAAAAGAATGCATACATCATCTGTATTGCTGAGAGCAAGAGGTATCACAGGAATATCATCAGCAGAGGAACAGAAAACTGAAAGGTACACCAGGTGCATCACATTTTGTGGCAATGACTTTACAGACCCCTTCCACCACAACTGTTTTCAACAGACTTTGCCATTTACATTAGTGCTCCTATGAAGAAGAACTAAATAATTATAATACATCAATGACAAGGATATACAGCTTTTTGCCAGAAGTTCACAAGTTCAAATTTAAATATAAGTGGCAATGACAAAGTAGTTGCCCTCTGCTGAGCAGTCTGTCTTGGAAGGAGTTGTTGGTCCTAGCCTCTAGCTCTGTGGAAACATGCCCATGTAACACATGGCCTGAGAGCGATCAAGCTTGCCAGAGGCTAAGAATTAAATGGGCATCTGGGCACTTAATTATTCTCTGATTCATACAAAGTATGTTTATTTTTGAAAATATGTGGTCAGAACAGCAGTCAAACTCAGTTGGATCGCTTCTGAGTATTTTCTTGGCCTTGACTCTGAAGCCGAGACGTGTTATGAAGACAAGCTCAGAGATCTGTGCATGCTTCTTTAATGTAATGCATAAATGGATGTATTAAGTGAGATATGTTTAGGGAGAATTAATTTTTCATGTGTTTTACTTCAACTAAGTTTCTCCAGTAATGTGAACTGTAAAGCTGTCCTGACTCTTATTATTCATAAATAAAATGTCTTGTTCATTATTATTTATAAGTTTTAAAAAAGAACAGTTATGTGGATGAGAGATGAGGGGTTTTTTTCCTTTTAAATATTAATGAAGAGTTTTTTGCTTTTGCCAACCCTGTCTGATAACTGTAATTCTGTGGCCAACATGTATTCTTGTAAATGCCTCTTACACACTTTTTAATCTGGTAAAAATACCCATTAACATAGTTGAGTAGCACTGGAAGAATTCAGGATAAAAACTGGCTTCTAGTGCTGCAACTAAAATCTTCCAAAAAGAGACAAAGCTTTTTAATGTTACACTTTTTGTGCCTCTCACTTGTATTTCAAATACTTTGGGGATTTATTTTGTTTGTTTGGTGGTTCTGTTGTTTTGTTTTGGGAGTATTTGTCAATTTTTTAAAATCCACTAGAAAGATTCAATTGCGAAGCTCCTAGTACATTTCAGGTTAGGTGCTTTTCTCCCTTTATTATAGACTAACTCTGTTGTCATATGGGCATTACCTGTGCAAGGGTTCCCAAGCCCTCAGTTGAGAAGTCAAAGAATTATTGTGGAATCTTTTAACTGTTTCATCATTTGGTAGGTTTGGGGGTATTAACTGTGTTTTGCTTCCTAATGCTTCCTACATGTCACTTTTACAAAAAGCTTCAGCTATCCCTCAGCTCTGTCTGGTTACCAAAGGAAGCACCCTTTTTAGACTCTTCTCCTACCCCAACAGCTTTCAGTTATAGTAGTGAATATGTTTACTCTAAAAGTCTACCATGTTTTAAGAATACAGTAAAATGTGGATAATAGAATTTAAATAGAAGAGCTACAGGGCTACTACTCTGAGTGATTCCCCCCCCTCCCCGAACTAATTAAACCACCTCTTTGCCATCACAGTAGTCTTCAAAACCAGAGAAATCTTTGTCTTGAAATCTTGACAAAGTGGAGAACATCTGTCTTCATTTTCTTTCCCTAGTGGCTGTTTCAGCACTCGCTTTGAAGGATTTCTCTTTTTCAAGTGCTGCTTTCATCTTTTCTTGAGCATCCTACAAGATCTGTTTCTTGATCTTTGATACTGTGTATCTAATTGTAGGACTCTGTCTTGTCACTGGTAATGAGTTGATCCATCTGTACACTGGGCCTATTTCCTTTCTGGATCAAACTCAGCCTTCACCCCACCTGAAAAAAATCTGAAAACTTTGTGGGACTCCAGCCACCTATTTGTAGCTAAAATGGGGCTCCTGAACTTTGCTTGGCCTGCCTTCTGCTACCTTTTTCATTGCCACAGATGAACTCATCAGCCAGCTCATCACTTGAAACTTACACTCTGCTGGTACTTGTAGGTCCTGGCCTCTGGGCCGTACCAAAAAGAGCACATAGTATCAGCTAGTTGAATTGCCAAACTTAATCTTTCCTTTCTGTCTACTTTCAGAACTGTAGGTCATGCCGTGATTACTTAAATTATGATTTCATCTCCATGCCTGTTGCCTCACATACTTCAAGCATTCAGCAGATCTCTAGACCTGTCACTTCCTTGTGCAGTTTGCTTTTTTTAGAGTTGCCCTAGTCAGATTGCTTGTCCTTTATTTTCAACATCTTCAGCAATAGTACCTTTTATGATTATTTAAGGTTGATCCCTCTTATAACTCTGCCAGTTATGCCAGACTCTCTTTCTTAAAATGTCAGTATCCTGTAGCAAATGTGCTTCTTTCCTTCCAATATAGCCTGGCCTACTGCTCTGAATCAGAAGTGCTGGGTGTTTTAATTTGCTCATGTTTCTAAAACTACTTCAGATTTGCAAAATTTTTGTTTGTTTATGGCATTTGATGTCTAAAGTGTTATTTTGGTCATCTCCAGATGAGTTTGCCTTGCCTTGCCTTGCCTTGCCTTGTCTTACTTGTTTTTCCTTCCAATGCCTGGTCAGATGTCTGGAGAGCGTGTGGGAAGCAGCTGAGGAATTACCTTTCCTCTCAAGGCAAGGAGGTGCAGCTATGACTTGTCCAGTTCAGGATTGTGCTGATAGCCTGACTTATCAGAAGTGAATGCTTTCCTTTGGCTTCAGTGGACTACTATGAATTTATCCCTTCACTCCATGCCCACTGGGTGTCTGACTCCTGATATCAGATAGTAATTTCCTGTCACAGCTTTCCTGTGATAAGCATAGGTCAAGATGCTGATTGCTTCTGTATTCTCTGTGTATTCTGTTCTGTCTTCTGTTCTTACTGGGAAAGGTCTAGAGGGCTGGTTCTTTTGCTACATGGAGCTTGCCATCCATGCTGTGGGCATGTTATTGACTTGAACTGAATGTCTGTTTCATGACTGCTTATAGTGTGGTGATTATGGCACTTATAGGCAAATAAAACACTATTATCATCTTACAGTAACTGTCAGCACAGCATTATTTACATTCCTTTAAAATCTTACTATTACTTTATTTAAAAAGTCAGTATATTTTTTCAGTGATTATATCCTTTCTTATAAACTGTAAAATTAGTGTTCCTTTCACAGAAGCAAATGTAAAAATGCTGGTTGGTTTTGAAGACAATCCCCCTGTCCTGTTTCTTCCATTTTTCTTTTTTCTCTTCTGTAAGCAGCAGCTGCCAATATACTCTTGTGTTGCAAATGTGAATTCACAGATGTTAGACAGTGCATTTCTAACTCTTTGAAATTAGTATAGATACCAGTATTTTTAATACTTTTGCTGATTCCAGAGGTTTTAGCATATTGTGGTCCTTGTTTAGTTTGAGTTTTATCCATGCAGAGGGAGAAAAAAAGATTCTCATCCAACATTTTGACTTTTCCAGCATGAAAAAAATAAACCCTTATGGCCAAATTGATAATATAAAAGCCACTGAACACAGGGATGTGTATGCTTTTTTTGCTGATTAAATGCATGGCAATTGTGTTGGAATTGGAGAAAAGAGTTTAGGGCACAAAGTTAGGCAGAAACTAAGAGCATGGAGATTGATTTTGCTTGTTACAACAGTGTTCCGAAATGCTGAAAGCCATGACTAGAAATTAAATGTGTAAGGGGTTAATCTTTTAAGGAAAAAGTATATTAAAATAAAGAAGTTAAGTGGAAATAGTTTATTTCATGAAGATACTTCTTAGTATGCACAAAAGCAGTAATTTCCAAATAGATATGCTTTAGTATGTGGTATTTTTAAGGGAGATTTTCCAGTGATGCTCATTTGAGAACAGTGCAAGAGAGAAAGAAAAAATAGCTGAGATTGACAGTTGTGGTCTGCTGATTTTTTATTATTTGATTTGTCAAAGTGGAGCCTAGACAGTTTCTAAAATATGCCTGTTCTAAGTCTGCTGCCATGTCTCAGCGGGATCCTTCTAGTTAAATATGATTATTTCATTGAATTCATTAGGGTGTTTTGCAGACTACAATGACAAAATGAACCAAAATACAATTTTCCAAATACAGCTATTCCAATGAAAATTAAAGACTAGTCTGTCAATTTGAATTTACCTTTAATTTGGCATTTCAGTATGTAATGAAATGTTTGCTATTTATTTTCTCACGCCTGTAACATGCTGTTGTCAAAAATTATGCTTCATTTTTCTGGATTAAAGTAGGGATATCTTTTACTATGGTAAAGAGGGCAGTGAACAAGTTGGAAAAAAATGCATCTAAACAAATTTGATTTTTCACCCATCTGCAAACACAATTATTAAGTTAACTGAAGAAAATGTTATTATAGCAATTCACAAACTACTCTGAAAGAATCTTTAGTGCTGAGCCCAATCATCCTAGAAGTCATGTGTGTTTTGAAATCTGGACATATTCTATGTTCAAAATACAACTTTTAAGATATTCTGAGTTAGATTATCTAGGAATGTTATCTGGAGTTGGTATCAACTGTATCTTGTGTCACTTTGGAATACTAGACCTCTGAAATGAGAAAAGATGCACTGAAGTTATACGGTGTGACTTTTGATAAACAGGCAAAAAGCCCCCTTTGCTCAGGGTAAGGAGTGCGCTCCTACTAACTTTGCAATATCTCTGCATTTAAAGTATGATGAACTGGAAGTAATAAACTTTTTGTGTCACCACATCAAAACTGAGATTACTTTTCAAATGTAAATACAATTTTCATTTTTACTGTAGGAAGCAATCCCAAGGGTTGACGTTGACATTTTCAGAGGCAGAAAATCAGACAAGATTTATCAATCATTTCACAGTTTACCTCCAGTTGAAATACTGTTTGTTGTTGTTGAACAATTTATTTTACATATCTGCTCAGTCATTTTCCTCACTATATACACAGTCCGAATGCTTGGATGCTCAACTAATTTTTGAAGTGAGATGAAGGCTTTAAGTGGTTAAATATGAGAGACAGAAAACTACTCAAGTGTACATGTCAGCATACAGCTGATGTGTCCCTAAATCTGTGAGTGATGATGGGTGCCTTCTTTTTCTATTAAAAGACAGGAGAGGGAGCTGATATATTTATTCTACAATTCTGTTTTCTTCACCTCAAAAATTACAAACTTTCAGGATGTACCTGAGGAAAAAAGAAATTTTGATGAGGTATGCATGGATGTGCAGTTTTATTCTGAAGAATGATGTATTTTAAAGCAAAAGAGCTATTACTAAGGAGTAGCCATGCTTGTTTCATGAAACAATTTGAAAGTTGGGGACTAGAAGATGCTATCTGGGTCAGTATGCTGTGGCTACTGCAGCAGTTATGAAAGGAGTTCACGTGAAAACATTCCCACTTTTAAATAGGGAAATGTTATTGCCAAGTAATAGTCTCCTTGAATCAGGATCATTCTTAATTTCCCTGACTGGGTCTCTTTGTTATTTTCTGCACTCTCCACCCAATCTCCTTATTTCCTCTATTCCTTTCCCTGACTATGAATTTCAGCCATTTAGAAACATGCCAAATACATATTGTGAGCATTTCATTTTAAGAAGGATGAAGAGACATAGAAGTGTCCTTTCGAAATCAGCGGGTTTTTTTCTAGACTTGATAACTTTCATTAGGTAGATATTCCTTTTTATACTTTTTTTTTTTTTATTGCTAGATCTCAGATCATTACAGTTGCTGTTGCTGACTGTATTTGCTTGGTGCCTGTATTGCTGAAAAAGAGTACCTTACCCTGGTTTAATAAGCTCAGCTCAGACCTTACCTGTGCAAAGCAGGGTGATTTCAGGTGTTTTTCAGGTTGTCAGTCTGTCAGTGCTTTGTGGTTTTGCTGTAGTATTGAAAACATTGTTGCCTTGTACTCAGCTTTTGCTGCTCTTCTGGGACTGCTCCACCACTGTCTTCATCCTGTGTTTGCACAGCTGATTCTCTCTGTGTAAGTCTCCAGCCTTGGATTATTCTCTTATTGAATTTCACTGAGGTTTCTCTTCAGCCAGTTTACCAACAATCTCGATTATTTTGAGTTTCTTCTGACTGCCTTTGTAGTTTACAAACTTATTCTTTCTTCAACCTCATCAATTAACAGTGAACAGCTGGCAGTGCCACTTAATCTCTTTCCATTTTGAGGGTGCATTAAAAGCTTCTCTTTGTCTGTAGTTGCCAATCCATTCAGCATCTGTATTTCTTATTGTCAAGACAGTGCAGCACAGATTAGTTCGACTTTATTTTTAATGGTTTTTATAAATGCCATCTAAATGTTTGTAAAGTTTTGTAAAGTTTTCATTAAGAAGTAGAGGAGCAGCTTTTTTTGAAGGTCACTGAAAAGCTCAGAATTACTTCTTGCTGTAATAAAGTCTTGTAAAAACAGCTTTTTCTCTCAGATGCAGTTAATGGAAATTGCATAAGGGAAGCTGATTAGGTTAGATTTTGCTATAGGTTCATTGCACTTAAATAGGACATAGTAAAAGCATTAAAGTGTTGCCATGATTTCTTTGTTCTGTTAGAAGCTGAGCTGCCTGCTACTAAAGTGTATTATTTATAAAAGTGACTAATCTATGTCACCCCTTTCACTCAAATGGGTACAATGCTGAATTATTTAGTGAGGTAATATGGGAGACCCTCTGAACTAAAGCAATTTTGCTTCCATGTTTGTCATGCTCATGAGAACTCCTCAGTCCCTATATTAGTTTTGAGGAGCCTGATTTGCACCAGTAGTCTCACAGAAAAGATGGAAAATCCTGTGCCTAGAGATGAAGTGGAGTTTATACAGAAAACTTTGATGTCTGACCTTGGGGAAACCAGTTTGTTTGACATCCTTTGGAGATGCTTGAGTTCCTTCCATTGGTTTCCTTGAGTTAAATGTCTAAGTGCCTTCGAAGGGCCAAGCCTGGCTGTGTATTTTGAGTAGTTGAAGTTATGTAATTGAAGGCTGTGCCCAACACTGGCATGGGGCTCTCTGCCGTAGCAGGCAGTGATTATTAGTGATCACATCACCCTGTTTATCTGAGTGAAATCTGACCCTACTGAAATGTAGTACCCTAAAACCGAAGTAAGTAAGGACAGAGATACTAAATAGCAGTCAGGTGCCATGAAAAGTTAAAAGCGATGCTGTGTTTGGCTGTACTATAGACTTTGGTGCTTAAATTGTCTCATCAAATTCTAGCTGATGATTTTCTTTAACTTGTTTTTTGATATGTACTAAGGTATATCCAATATACCTGTATGTTCTGTTTGCATTATTAAACATCAGATTTGCTCACAAAAGGATTCATTCTTCCCAATTTTGTTTTTTTGTGGGTTTTTCTTTTTTTGTTGGGTTGTTGTTGTTGTTGATTTTTTTTGGTTTTTGCCTTTTCATAAACTCTTTAGGGATTTTTAGAGAAGGAGTCTCAATCTTCAAAATGTTTTTTTCTGAGTGGGATAGTCAAATGTGTGTAATAGATAGGTTTTCCAGGGTAGTATTGAAAGCATTCTCCACTTTGTCATGCTTCATTACGTTCATATTCCTTCCTTTTCCCATAGAGTTGTGTTGACCTCTGTCATATCATGAATGAGTGCACATGGGTTGTGTCCTTGCATATTTTATGAAATGTGCATTTGATGCAAACTATTCCAAATTTTTGGGGAGGTCCTACAGAGACAGCTATATTCTGAAACTACATTTGACTTCTGCTGTGAATTCGATCTCTGTGTGTTCCACTGTGAAAAATGTTGAAGACCCGGATGATTTCTTTGTAGTCTGTTTAACTCAGGTTTAGAAATAAAGTTTTGCCTTCCTGTTTTTTGAGATGTTTGTCTTGAATGGATCCTGTAGTTTGTATTTGCTTTACTCCAACCAAATGAAGTTGCCTTTGCAAGAGGTGATTTCTTTCTGTATCACCACACTGCTAATTAGTATGCTGGGATTATGAAGTGTCACCTTTATGACTACAGGAAAACACAGCAGCAGTGAACACAGATCATCTTGTTTCCGCAGCTTTTATTTGATAATATTTTAGTTAATTATAATTTGGGGGAAGATATCTTGCCTGCAAGCAAAATTCACTTGTCTGCATGATTTAATTAACAGTTAATGGTATCAGAATCTCTATATAATTAAATTATGCAACCACGTTTGTGTGTAAATGATTCTTTACAACTGACATTTTAACACTGATAGCCTCAGGAAATAAAAGCAGTATTTTGTATTTTCAAAAGCCTTCTTACTAGGCTCAGGAACCTATTTCCCCCTCTTCCTGAAGGTGATAGGTGTTTGGCTGGATACCACTCTGGGTTTAAAGAAAGCTCTTGGAATCAATGTAGTTCCCCAGTCTGGAAACAGCATGATGCTGTTTTTGCATGTCAGGAGCTGGCTGCATGCTGTTTGTGCAGGGACTTAGCTCCTTACTATGGCAAGCAGCTGCTTCCCTGTCTGCATTACATTTTCCTGTTTATTTTTAAAGCTTTGTAGTCTTTGATAAACACCAGAGTTATCTACCTATTTCTTTCACTTTAGTATCTACTTAATTGCCAATTGCATTAGCATCTGCATACTCTAGTCTTTAGTCTGTGCAGCCTTTTATGCATCCCTGAGACTTTGAGATAGCCAGGTAAAATTGGGGGTGCAGGTCAGAAAACAAGTGGAGGCCAGAAGACAAGAAGTGACTTGTCAGATGTTGCAGCGGAGCTTTCCATAGTGCAGGTCACTACCTCTGGTGGCCAGGCCTTAGTTCAAGCTCTCAGTTTGCTTTTCCTCTGCATAGTCTTACTGAAACAACTGTTTCCAGGGTACTCTTTTCTACATTGTAGAACAGAGTGCAAAGTATACGGCTGAGAGATGTGTTATGATAATGATAGTGCTGTCCTTTGGACTTCAGAAGTATAAATAAATTCTTTCAGTAACTGGTTGAAACAGGCCAGAAAGTATGTTTTTTCTACCTCTTGAAATGTGTGTCTGTGTGCACTGAGAAGTCACAGCACATCATTTGCAGAAGTAGCCTGTTTTGCCTGTCTCTGTTCCAGATCTATTTTTATTTACTGTTTTCGTTTCAAGGTCCTGAATAGCACTGCTTGTTTGTGAAATTGTGCATATCCTGAATCTTAAATTTCTAGTGTATCTAAATTTGTACCCTCCTAATGAAAGTGTCATAAATAAGCATCCTTTAGAGACCTGGCACATTATGGATATAAAAGCAGATAGAGCCAAGCTATGAATGTAAAAATTTGTGATATAGTGCTTGATGCTTTTATACCAGAGAAAGAAACCATAAAAAACTCCACCATAAAAGCTAAGTTTCCTTTAGATTTTTGATGCATAATATTTTTTCCCTTTATATTATCGTATAAATTTTTTAACCTAGCTCTCATGATAGCAGAGTAATTGGTATTTTGAAAATTAATATTTAATGTTTCAAATTTTTTTCTGTCCAAATTTATTTGTTAACTGTGAAGCATAAAAAGGAACATAGTGGAATAAAGATTATTAAAGCTGAAAATTTCAGAATTGTTTCACTTTAGACCTGAGTTTAGCTGTAGATCTCTTCTTTTTTTCTTCTTTTTTTCTTTCTTTCTTTTTTTTTTCTTTCTCTAAGATGAGTAGCTGTTCTTATTTTCAGACTTCTGTAAGTCTGGAATGTCAGCATTGTCTGGGTCAACCCACATGTAATTGTCCAAAGTATTCACAGTGATATTGATACGGAGGGGAAGAATCAAAATTTTGAAGTTACTAGAAAGGGAAGTGTTATTAGGGTTTTAATTTGAGATCAGTTTTTACAGTGGTAATAATGGGGTTAGCTGTCACTCTGTTGTACAGCAGTTTCCCCTGACATGCCTTGGAAGTGCATTGGAATGGGAGGGTTGTGTACCATCAGCTTGATATAGAGGAGGAACAAGGAAATGCAAGTCTGAAGTGCAGGTGATGTGGATCCACTGGTTTGAATAAAGGGAGTGAATATTTTTTACTGTTTTGCAACATATCCTGGTATATAGGTGTGTTCAGTGAAAGTGTGTATGGTGCATCCTCTGTCTCTTCCGAGGTGTGTGGTACAGGAGAAGAAGTGAGCGAGCAAATGAATATGGTAAAGCCAAAATGGACAGAATTTCCTAAAAGACAAAGGCATCTGGAAGTTTGGCTTTTGTAAAGGTGGTTTTGTTCTTAAGGTTGAAAATGTTTTAGACTGAAGTGCAGTGATGAGCTCCCTGGGTGGGAGGATGGTTCAAGCCTGTGAATGGTGAGGTCCTCCATCCTCCCTCAGCATCCTTTCTGTGAGCTACTAAGGAGGAAAAGGGAGTGAGCTGGGTATGCCTTAGGTAAGGTCCATGTGCAATTCTTTCTTGCCTTATTTCTTGTCTTGTTTCTGCCCTGTGCACCCCCATGTGATTTATGGTGATGCAGACATGGAACAACCATGGAATTACTGTGGGACAGCTTTATATATTCCTCCTCTCTTTCCCAAGATTTTTGACCCACTCCTAAGATTCCAGTTACAGAAAAGTAGCTTTTCATTATTCCTGGGTATGCAGTGTACTCAGCTATCTAGCATCGATATACATTATTCAGACTCTATATAGTGGCAAGCAACCAGCAATGTACGTAATCTTAAGATCAAAGAGACTTGGAAAACAGCAGAAAAGAGGCTGTTTCCTCATTAAATTTAGAGATAAGGACACAGGCAGAAGTTGAAATAAACTCTTTTCATTAGGGAAGAAAATTAATGCCTGCAGAGGAGCCCAACTGTTTGCCTAATACTGCCAGGCTTTAAAGTGCTCGCAGGGCTTGTGCTCTGTGCACCTATTTCCTTCATAATGCGCCTTCCTTGGGGAAGGTAATCTCTGAGAGAAGGGGACAATGTGACCCAGAAACAAGGCAGCTCTGGGACAACTGGGAGAACACTGTGAGCCCTGTGACCAAATGGTTGTGTGAGCCTTGGCAAGTTAATTCTCTTTGTTTCTCAGTGCTTTGCCTAAGCAGGCAGGGCAGGCAAGGCCAGTTACCAGCACAGCTAAGGTTTCTTACTGTACATATGTAGAGTGCCTGGTACAGGATATTCCTCACTGTAAAAGGCCTGCCAGAGAGAGCACACGTTGTGAGATGTGCAAAACACACAGTTTCAAACAGACCCTTCTGGACAGATCATAGTGTGACACAGTTTTGTGAATAAGAAAAGCAACACTTACTAAGGTTTTTAATACTTTGAACTTCAATTTCATTACTTTGATCTTTTGACTGGATCCCCAAATGACAGAAGTTTGTGGTGGCTAACTGTACTGGGGAGAGGCTATGGAATAACGTGCTGGTTAACTAAAAAATGTTGTAAAGAATGTGCAGTATTTTCCATGATTAAAGATTCTAATTCTGTTCTCCTAGGTAATTTTTTCAGATGTGTGTTTTTTGATAACCCAAGAGAATGGAATTGCTGTTGAGCAATATTAAAAAATACATGTTATGTACCTAGTAGGCCAACACTCTTAAATGTACCTAATTACATTTCCACAGCTTTTTTTCCTGAGTTTGTAATGTTAATAACTTAGGAATTGCTAGGTATTGTGGATGTTTCCTACTGAAAGAAGCAAAAAGTTTCTTAATGGCAAATGTGGAAATAAAACTGCAGTCCTAGAACAGACTTTTTTTACAGCTGAATTCATTCTTGTGTAATCCAGGACATGTACATTACCCTGACTCTGTTTTTGCCTTTTTTGGGACAGCCGGCACTATGGATGGATATTTTGGACCTATGCAAAGGGGTATCTCCCAAGCTGAGCAGGTTTTACATTAGATTAGGAATACAGTTTAAAATAAATCACATGCAGAAATTTGGACCCAGTCATATGCAGAAGTTCCTATTTGATGCTTACATTGACTGTATGGAAGTGTTGCATCCTCCACATTAGCTCTCTTCCACAGTTATTAAAAGTATCACAACTCAGAGCTAAGTTTTCATTCCATGCTATGCTGTCCAAAAACAACTAAAAAAGGTGAGATCTAATCAAAACTGCATGATAGCTTATTATTGAACATAATGGGAGATCTCATTTTCTCTGCAAAGTAAATATTCTAAAATATGCAACATCCCATATTCAGATGATCATATTTGCCTGGTTTAGATGATGTTTGCATGAAATCCAACACACTTTCAGTAGTTAAGTGGACTAATGACAGTGGTAAGGTTTCATAGTTTTTGTGGGGTATAAAGTACTGAGTATCTAATGTAGTAATTGGTATGCTAACTCCGTGATCTTTTTAACACTTCATTGGTTAGCAAAGGAGGTTAATAATTCAGGCTGCCAAGTTCTATTATTCTTGATGCAAGGGATGGGAGAATTCCTTGAAAAATCAAAGCTGCTTTATATATAGGTGCCAGTGAGTTGTATTCCATGTTCATTCCTCCTGGTTTACATATTTGTACATAACACCCTCAAAAGGCTGAAGATCCTCAAGTGTTCAGTGGGGAAGCAAAATACCTTAGTTTGGTTTCACAAAGCTCTACTGCTAAGCAAGTCAATGCAGAATCAGCCTTTACATATTGATAGAATATGGTGGAGCAAAAAGCATATAAACCCTCACTAAACACAACAAAGGATCAGGAGAATTAAAATGTTACTATCTTTACTATTTACATTTTAGAGAATTTTGCTCTCTTGCTTTTGATCAAAAAATTGTTTAATTAGGTTGTCTATTTTACAATCAGTTCCACCTGTGTATGTGTTTGCTTGAAGGTTGTTTTAGTTTCTGTCTTTCCTCTGGTGTAGTTTTTCACGTCCATGAGATGTGGCTGAGTGAAGTGTCTGCCTTACTCAGGAAAGTTACAGCCTGTGTCACTGTGGCCTTGGAGAACCAGGGTGTCTTGGTTTGGGAAGACAGGTATCCGCCAGGGAAAGCTGAAGCCTCCCCTAGAATAGAAAATGTAAACCCCTCACCCCCCGCCAAATTATAATTTTGCAATGAAGGGCTTTCAGGCAAAGATTTGGGAATAGGAATAACAGTTCTTTACTAGGAATATTAACAGTACAAATGTAGTAGAAAACAAAACCACCCAACCAAACAAGCAAACAAATAAACAAGCAATCCTGGAAAACCCTGACAGAGTCAGAGCTACAACTTGACACCCTGTTGGTCAGGGTGTTGGAAGCAGTCCAAAAGTGAGTCCTCCTGGAGGGGCAGATGTGGTTCTGTTGAAGTAGAGATGATCCTGTAGATAGGGTCCAGTGATGATGAGAAGGGTCCAGTGATGATGAGAAGGGTCCAGTGATGGTGAGAAGGGGTCCAGTCTTCCTCCGGTAATGGGGCGAAGCAAGAGGGCTTCCTGTTCCGGAGTCCCAGTTTTATCCAGATAGGAATGGTTGGCTCCCCCCACTGGGTGGAGCATCTCACAATAGGATGATGGAATGTGGGTGTACTATTTTGGGGAGGGTAAGTTTTTGGGATGTGTTTTTAGGGGTGTCTTAATGGTCCATGAGCAGAAAAGAGATAAGAAACAATGCCTTACCTGGTTTTAACAGTTGGGCCATTATCAAAAGGCACCCACCCCCTCCTTCCAGAGTAAACAAGAGATAAAGGAGAACAACTCCCCAGCTGCTTTCAGCAGATGAAAATAGAATACACATTTTAGGTTCCATAACCCAAGACACTGGGAAACCTTTATTGTTTATCCCCTTAATGATCCAATTTCAAAGCTGGAGACTGAGGTTAATAAGGTGATGTAGTCTAAGCCCAAATGTATTCAGGAAGGAATTTCTGAAGATGAATCTGTGACCTCTTCAATCCTGAAAAAAGGAGCAGCTCCTGTGCAAGAGAGGGTCTCTTGTGCACATATGGAAGGAACAGGCATCAGAAAAACTGATGTAGACACACCATGGGAGCTGGGCTAAATACCCTGCACTGAGGCGACTCAGCTTTCCCACCCTTGTAGGTATTGCCCTGAACACTGCCCCAGCTGGGCCCCTTTTCTGGTTCTTGCCCATTCTGGGTCTCTAAACTGGTTGCTGTCTTACTTGATAATGGAGAAAAATGCGTGTGCCCGTAAAAGATGATTAAATGCCCTCTACCTCTCTGAGAGATATTTCAGTATATAAATTTAAAGGGATTGTCAGAAAAGCCTTACATTTTGTTATCAAGTCAGATAAATTTCCATGCTTCCATGTCTTCATAAATGTAGCTAAAGGTTTTTGAACTCACTGAATGTGTGATTATATAAATAGAAAAATTTAAAGGTCCCTTAAATAAGGAATAGATTAAGTTTATTTCTATAGGAGATTTATATTTCTTGCCCAAATGTTGCCAATTTTTTACCAGTTTGTGTGGAAGTGGAAAAACTCTGTTTTTCAGCACTAAATAGCCAGACCACAAGGGTTAGAACCCATTCTTATTAAAAGAGGATACTTTTAATAGAAGTACCTTTTCTTAGAAAAAAAATATGCCCATGTATGGTTGTGATATATTTAATGAAAGAATACTATGAAACTGTGTCTGGGAGATTAATGCAAGCCCTAAGGCTTATTTCTATATTTTGAAAGTAAAGCAGAATTTATTGAAATTTTATTATTATGTCTTGGTGGTGGTGAGGAGACTATTCACAAAGTGGCTGTTGTAAATGAAATGAGATTTCATTTTTTCTCTCCAAGCATTTTGAAATGAAAAAAGTTTGAAGCTCATCAGAAGTGCTTTATATAATGAAATTTGAGAGATTGTTTATTCCTGTATGGCAACAACAACATCCACATATTCAGGGTTCATGGAACTGTATGTTTGTCTCATAAGGGCAAGAGCAGGTTCATCATGTAAAGGGTTGCAAGGTCATTCAGCAAATGACTGCAAATTTAAGAGTTGCTAAAGCAATGTGTAATTTCAGAAGTAATTTTGTATATTTGTGTATCTGAATGTTATGAGTAGTCTCTGCACTTGAGAATGATTTGCTACAGCTTACACTATTTTAAAGATGATGAGAATGTCTGCTTATCAAATGAGGACATGCTGATTTTTTCTAGTGTGTGGGGGGGTTTTTTGCTTACTGGCAATCTGTGATTGCTTAATAGGTACTGTATTTTCATGATGGTATGGAGCCTAGACTTACCACCTTGAGCTGAAATACGTACTTTTGGCATGTGGAGATAACATAAGGTTCTTCTAAAGCAAATTAAAAAAACCCTCAACCAAACAACGAAAATCCCCACAATAAGTTCCAACCTCTTTTGTTATTTAAATAGCAGTATTTTACCCTATTCTATGGCATGGTATTTATTCTATTGTATTAAAATCGGTTTTCCTTTTGTTGGGGACTGGTGTGTGTAGAAATCCATCCAGTGGAAAAAAATGCAGTTAATTATAATTACTGTTCTGTTTGCCTTTGTTGGCAGAACAGTCTGTGTCCACAGGGTATCACATGTCCCCTCCATACAAAGTAGAAATATATATATTATGTAATCCTGTTCACTCTTGTTGTGAAACAGGTGACTGCTGAGTGGATTTTGTGGGTTTATCTCACTCCATTCTCTTAACAGGCAGTATCAAAAGATGCACTTGATATAGCTGGCCTGAAATGCTGAACATCATGTACCATGTAGTTCTGGAGTAAAACATAATTTTGAGTGTTTTTGTAACTTGCATTGAAGTTTTTATCACTTTAGGTTTCTGATAAGATTTATTTTTCCCCCAAGCTTTCCTTTTTATACAGGATAGCTGGAATTTTGTAGGTACTTTTATGTTTTTTGAATACATCATGCCAATGTGTGCTGCAGATTCTTTGTTTCTTTCATCAGTTTTGGATGAAAGCAGGAATATCTTGAAATAAGATTATTTTTCAGGATGCGTTTTAGATCATTCTGTGGCTTTCTAGTGTAGCCCTCTCCTGATGTTCACTTAAAATGGTCTCAATTTCATGTAGATATTTATTTATGGAAGCTATACAATACAAGTAAACTCCCCTATATTGGAAAACTAGGAAATGGTAAAACTTGAATGATAAATGCTGGTAAAACCTGCTAATTGCCTTACTCTGCCCTACATATACATATATAAAAACAATTGAAATATCTTGTTTCAGAAGTGAAAATAAATAAAGTGGGGAAATAATATTTTAACCTTTCAACATTTTCAGCTTACTTTGTAACGACAACTCAATGAAATATTTGAGGTGTGTTCCAACAAGTTTAGATCAGAATGAAAACGCATGAAAAAAATTTTCCATAATTGTGAGCTACCATGTCATATTCTCATTCTTAATTAGTCCTTTCAGGTTTTCTAACTCTCCAGAGAAATACTGCTGAGTATTTGTAAAACTAATTAGGCCTTTATGGCTTGACCTTTTTTATTGAAATGCATTTAACCAAAGCTGTCATGAGTAATTATAGGTGTAGATTTGTAAGAATCAAGGAGAACTTTTTATCTTTGCCACTTTATTGTTGAATGTTTTACCTCTATCAAAAATTAAAGATACATGGGTTTGATTGACATTGTGTAGTAGTTTGCTGTATGACAAGACTCAGGCAGCATAAAGACTATTAAAGCAAGTTTTATTCAAACTCTGGAGATGAGAGGATGTGGGGAACATGAATTTTAAACAATCACAGATAGGGAGTCTTCATCCATCCAAAGGTTAAAATCTAATTCGCTTTAGGTGTGATACAAGAAATTCATGAGACTTGTGCTGTTTTTTGCATTGTCAGACTAGGGTGAAAGTCAGAATCCTTCCTGAGAAATTTCAGTGCAAGAAAAATAAGAGTAACCTGAACTCAGTCAGCTACCTGAGGAAACATCTTCTAAAATAAAGTGTGAAAAGATTGCAACTTCTTATTGTAGATTTCCTATGTTTCTGATGCTATGCCATTCGGAATTTTAATTATCTTAAATAAGAATTTTCATTTGCTTATTTGAGATGTTGAATGAATGAAGTAACAGGGTGGATGGATCTTGTTTGCTGCTTTGGATTATTTAGAATACTACAGTCATTCCTGAAAAATCTGATCAAATTGGGTAAATAGGAACTCCAGGCTTTGGAGACATCTTGAGTTACTATTCCTGACTGTTTAAGATTGAAAGTAGCTGTGAGGACTCCATCTCTTTAAGACGGATACCACATCATTGACATAGATTGCAGTGTTTCAGTGTTATCTATTTTCACCTAGCATTCATTTCTACTGCAGATTCCAGTGCCTGATGGGTGATCTTACTCACTTTGTTAACCCTAAACTGCTTTCTATTTACGGGAAAGCTTTTGCATGTTAAGTAGAGTACTTTTTGACCTCTTCTCATACAGTTCTGTCTTGTGGTTTCAGCCTGGGTGAAATTGCTTCAGAATAATGCTGTTTGTGTGATTTACTCAGGAAATGTTTTCACTGTGTGCTCAACAGATGATCAAATGAGTGAGTCACTGAGGTGCATAGTACAAAATGTAAAGCAATATCTTTGGAGTACATAAAAATAGGATAAAGGCTAATTTAATGGTTGGGGTGGTAGAATAGCAGAAGTAATGAATTTTAGTTACAGAAAGATTTGTTGCATTTCAAAAAACTTTCCATAGTTCATTTTGTAAAAAGTATGACATTAATTTTTGATAGACTGTCTCATGTCCTTGCCTGTCTTCATTTGTAAAGATTAGTCTTGTTAAGCTGATGGATGTGTATAATGTGTACACTTGAGTCAAAGAGGTTAAATTGTCCTAATTCCAACCTCATTAAATGTTTATCATGTACTACTACCCCTCGGACAGACAAGAAGTAAGTAGATTAAATCTATTGTGCATTTTCTTTTCCATTGTGACCTTTAGAACGAGGGGTGGGGGAGAAAGAGAAGATGGCTTTGTAAAGTTTGTGTGTTATGGATCTGATTGTTACACACACTTTCCCCTGTATTTTAACTTAACTCACTGTATCTCCTATGACATATCATGCAAGCTACTACCATACGCAGTTTCTTAGATGCAGAGCTTGTTTTGGCAGATGCTTAATAAGGTGTGAAAGGCAGTGGCATGAACTTCTGAGAAAAGGATGAACAATCCCTGACTGTCACATGAGAAGAGGGAAGGCCAAAATGTATTAAATTAAAAATCAGGAGCATGTCTGTTCTTCCCATGTCCTCATTTGACCATTTCTGATGTATGTTGAAAGTGGCAGGAACTCTTTCAGTAAGTGTACAGATCCCACAGCTGTTAGCCTGAATGCTTATTGAACAGCAGCTCTGCAACACAGAGAAACTTCAATTAGACAGGTGAAATAAATGCAGTGTGCTCCCAAGAATGAGTCTGAAATACCTCAGAGGTCCTGCAGCCCAGCACAATCAGGCTGACATGTACTGCACAGGCCGAATAAGAAAAAAAGAAAATCTTAGAATAAGAGAGGGGATAAACAGCTGGTGTTAGGAGATGAATTCATGTGTTTAAATTGAAGTGAGGGTTCACAGTGAGAAGCGCTGTTAAACACTGGGGCTAGTGAGACCTTGTAGTGCTTGCCTGCAAAAAATGCAAGATCTCCATTTCTAGCAGTGTTTTGGAATAAAGAAATATTCACTAGGAGCTGTATAGATGTAAGTGAATCAGCCTTGAGGGGAGATATGAACTAAATGTTCTCATGAAGACCCTTCCCTGCCCAGTTTGCTGTAATTCAGCTTGTATAACCTAGGTTGACTGGCTGCCTGACACGCACGTCCTCAAAAAGCATAAATTTCTCTATCTCAGTGTGTCAGGTGAAGCAGCAAGACAGACAGATGCCTTGATCTTTGCCTCTGTTGCTCAAAGCACTTTTAGTCAGCTGCCCTTTAGTAGAACAAAAGGCAGGAGGTAGGACACTGAAGATAACTGAGAAAATTTGTATTCAAAAGTTGTTTGAAATTCCATGTTTTGAATTTTGAGTATAAACAATCTTGTAATAAAAAAAAAAAAAAGAGGGGGGTGTGTAGCCCTGGTTTGTGTCTGAGACATTTTGGTTTTCTGAAACTCTTTTCCCAGAGAGTTTTCTGTAAACAAGAGACACGTTTTTCTAATTGTAACCTATGTTTACATTCTTTCCCTAGGAGGGACTTGTTCTTGATGTCCCTCTGGTTTGACCAATGTGATTGAAAAAGTTTGTCTTTGTTTCACTGATTGAGTTGTTCTCTGTACAATAGTATAAAAGGGAAGAAGTTCCCAAAAATAAACACAGTAATTTTCAGCCTTCTGAAGTCGGAGTCTGTGTCATTGTGGTGTGCAACAGCATTGGGGGGGCAGGAGGGGAAGGAATACAGGTGAATACAAGGTGGCCAGATACTGTATGACCATATTACTTGGGGAGAAAAGCGTCAAATTTTGACCTATGTGCTTTTTATAGTTAACCTCCTTTTGTCCATCAGCCACAAAAGCTTAGAGTTTGGTTTAATGGAATACAAAGATCTACAAATACTTAATGAAACATTGAATTTAGTCTCTTTTGTTTCACATTATCTTTTCAGTCTTAATACATCTGCAGCAACCAAGGTTGCAAGTAATTGCAGCTAAAGCTCCTGGTACTAAAATGTCTTGATACTGAAAATTAGCTAAATGGAGTTTTAAGGTATCCAGCACCAAATGAGTGGTAATGTTTTCTCACCTAACCATTGTGAGAAACAGAACCATGATCTTTAACCTGTGAAGAACAAGTGGTATTTCACTGTTCTGAAATACACTAAGATGCAAACTGTGGTCATATCATGATATCACTTCATAATATCACTGATAACTAGGCAGAAGGTCTGTTAGTAATCTGTGGACTGTTCTTTCCCAGGCAATTAGTCCTTCTAGTCCAGGCCAAGAGCAAATGATGGTTGTTGACAACTGGCTGTCTCCATGAACTCACAGCACTGCACTCCCCTGAGTATCTCCACTGTATCAGAGTACAAACTTCTTTGAAATTTCAGAATTGTTCTGAAATTGCTGCTTTATATTAAAAAAAAACCAACAAAATTCCCAAATGGCCCAAATTCCCATCGTGCCCACTTCTTAGAATTTAATTTCTTTAATATGTTGTAATGTATCCCCATTGCATATGTAAGGAATTGGGGGAAAACTTCTTTTTTTTTTTTTTTTTTAATATCAGGAGTGATACTTATGTTGGGGAAAGCTAGAAAAGCTCACCCTCATGGTCTCATGGACTTTATCTAGATATTGGGTTAGCTTGTACTCTGACCCTTCTTAGAACAGCATGTCTAGAAGCAGCCAGGATGGTCTTTTTCTTAGGAAGAAAAAGGCATGACTTTGATTTTGCTATGAACTTCTTTTTCCCGTCTGGAATTTAATAAATTCAGGATTTTTAGTTGATGAGACATATGGAGCTATTAAGACTTGGCATCTGAACAGCTACTTTTTTCGGTACAGCAGAGCTTTCATTCTTTCTTTTAATAAAATACTGCCAATAACAAACTAAGTTATTTTATGCACATTGTTCTTAGTGCAGAGTATGTTTTCTTTTCTCACAACATTTTTTTTGTCTTACATTTCTACATTTTTGAGAATGTTGGAATGATGCAGCTAATCATGTTACAATATATGAGAATAAAAGTGTATAATGAAAGTAGATATGAAATTTATCAGAATGTGATAACTTGTTCTTTCTGATTAATAAATTCTCTCATAAAACCAACCTAAATTCAGTGTTAAGGCACCTTTACTGAGTTGCTTTTTTGTACTGAGCAAAAGAGGACATTACAAAACAGAGACAAAATAACATTAATTTTTTTAAGTATGTTTTCTGAGTCTGGCTGTATGTTTCAGTAAGTTTTAGACACAGTGTTTGCCAGGATTTTACAGTATTTCACATTTTATTCATCTAAAGAAATACAGAATTTACGTAGTGTGTCCATAAGAAAGAACAAAATGAGGATTGACCCAATGTCCTCAAACTGAGATGCATGCAAAACGTAAGATTGTTAACATTAGTTTTAATTGCAACAGGTATTTTTATTATAGTGATGCTAAGGCTTTGCCTGGGATTGCATTAATCACAGGGTTCAAAGGGCTAGAAGAGGCAGGTTGTGTGTACTTTCTTGCTGGACACTGATACATCATGCCCTTGGATCCTGAGTGTTGTCCAACTGTACTTTTTGAAAGGAAGACACTCCATTTGTTTTCTCTGGTACAGCAAAAGTGATAGTTCATGGTTCAGGGCACACTTTAAGGAAACTTGATCACACCTGCAGTGACTTGGAGATGTCCTCTGTGAAAGTCTTGGTCCCAAAACCAAATGCCCAAAACCTGTTCTGCTTCCTTAGAGCTGAGTTGTTAAATTGTTGGGGGGTTTTGCTGCTGAATTTGCTGATCTTTTATTTTGCAGTGGTCTGTAACACAAATGTTAAGTGGCTTAAGTGGATGAGTAACTGTAGCTTTTCCGTCTTACTGGATCAAAATCAAAACAAGATGGAATCAGGAAAACTGCAGCTTCACTGCAGTTACATCAAGTCGGGTACAGCTGCCCAACGGTGTAGCTAACTCAGGTATCTCTGTTTGCAAAGTACCAGAAATTGCATGAAATTTGGTGTCAGTGCACCAGTGTGTTTATGGGCACCGGTTTTGTGGGGGTCTGTGCTGCCCTGCATGTGTGGATGGTACTGGTCACTCTAAAGTCAGCTTGAACTCTTCAGTGTAGTGTTGATGAACGTGAAGCAAGGTGTGCAGCATATCTATCCAGCAAGCTATCAGCATAGTTCTCAAGTGTCTCAGTGTCCTTGAGAGGGGTTAGATAATAGCGGGCAGGGGGAGTGCTGTCATAGCAGGGTGTAACTCAAGGCATAACAGTCCTTGTGAATGCCTGGCCTGAAGCCTGGCTTCAGCCAACCATGTTTTCACTGCTGGGAAACAGGAAAAATTGTAATTTCCTTGAAATGGACACATTTCCACTTACTATCCTAATAATTAAGGATCAAGATGTTATACAAGGCTTTTAATATAAATTCCTCCCCACAGGAGAAGTTTTCATATTTATTGAGTAAGTCTGTATTTACGAAAAATGGCAGTTGTAAACTTGCAGTTTCTGTTTTTGAAAATTTTGGCAGCAGTGTGCTGTATGTAACTGCACTTACTCATCTGGCCAGCATCCCATGCAAAGGGCAAGAGGGTTTTGCTGCTGTCTCCTAAGAGTTAGGTTTTGTTAGTGTATGCATCCTTCTAAACTGTACTGCTACTGAAATATACTCCTATCAACCATGCACCCTGCTTTTACTCAGCCAAAGCTTGTAGTGCCATCTACTTGATACACTGACAGATCCTAAATTTAGGAGCTAAAGCAGGCTCCAGTCAGGGTAAGACAGAGAAAGATTGCTGGGATTAGGATCTTGGCGTGTTCATTGCTGGTTTGCATTCTGGGCTGTAAGCCTTGCATTTGATGGCTTCACATTTGTCAAGTGACATTTTTAGGAGCAGTTAACATCAGGCTGAAGAAGTGTGCCTCATAATCCAGCCTGGGGCTTTGGGGGAAGGTGGCAAAACTGTGTGAAAGAGATGCTGTGTGCTGCTACTCTGACTTCTGCTCTGTTCGACTCTCTCCTCTAACATTGTTACTCCAGTGTGACCCCATACAAGCAAACGAAACAGGGTTCTTTTCAAATTCCCAACACCACTTTTCCCTTTACTAAATGTATTACAATCAGTTGACGTGACTTTTCATGCCAGTTGGTTCACACAAGCAAAAGTTAGCTTCAGTGTGATTCATTTGAATCATCCTAATTTTGTTATTAAAAAAAAAATCAAAAATCAAGCAAAAAAACCCCACAAGAACTTCACAAATATTTTTCCTTTCTGCATGAAGCATGTTTTATCCGTCTTAAGTCACAGTAGTTTCAAACATCTAATTATGGGTACAAATCTAGTGGTATTATCCCACCCGAGGATCATGAATGCTGCCAGGACACTGCACTTGGGCAGTCTCATGATGTTTCCCAAAGAGCTGGACAAACAAGTTGTGCTCTGCTTTTTTCACAAGCAGATTATAACCAAGTTTTTCCAAAGGTGCTTAAAGCCTGCTGATTTGGTTAGGAGGTGGGTGGACTATACTGGTTTAATTTGGAGCGTAAGAAAACTGACTCTCCTACAGAGCATACAAGTAGTACCTGGGTTTATTTTGTGTATCTTAAGTTACTGGTTATTTAAAACAGGCAACTTTTAAAATGTTAGGTTAAATAAACTTGCTTTCATCTTTGAAGAGTTACATGAGTTATAAACTGTAGTTTGGAGCTCAAAGATCACAGATTGTGCTTTTCTGAGTACCATATTGCTGTAGTATTTAACGTTTTTGTGACTTTTGAAAGGGAAGGAAGTAGTGTCTTTCTTTCTTCTCCACTGATATAATTGATTTGTTTACAAAGGAGAGTCTTACTCAAAGAAAGCTGAGTAAAAGTCTGACCAATGCATCAAAACAGCTGAGCTACTGTGAGACTGTAGGAAACAACCATGTAAATTTTGCCCCTTGATTTGTGAAGGGTTGGTACAGCATCGCTTCTCATGTCAATACAGAAGATCCAAGCTTGAGCTAGCTGTCATCTCCTATTGCTGGATACACTTCTTCTCAGACACAAGAATCTTGCATGTTCAGAAATCAGAAAAAAATGCACAACAAATTGTGTCAGACTTTCATTTTGTCTATGTAGTGCTTTAGTGTTTTTCAGACAGGTTCTCACTGGGAGACAGACAATAGTGGTGAGAGTCAGCTATTTATGCAAGACATCAAGACTGCAAGACCTGCTGGGGAGCATCTTTTCCTTCTTTTTTGGTGTGCTGTGTCAGGAGCTGAATGGGAAGGCCTGTGTCTCAGTGGGTTTCTTACGTTTTTTCTGACTGGGATGGGGATCTTCACTTGCCTAAAAGACATCTGAAGAACTTCAGAGTGGGATGTTACATGACTGATTCTCTTCTTCTTCTTACTTTGATATTCATGTTTTTCAGGCATAGTGCTTCATTGCAGAGGGGCAGGGTGGAAGGGCATAATAAGAAATCTCTTGTACTTGCCACAGCCTGGAAATGTAGATTTGGGAAATGCTTTCTCTGCTTCAGGGACAGTAGGTGGAGCTGTTTATTACACACTTGGAACATGCTCCTTCAAAAAATTAGAAACTCAGAAATGTCTTTGAGAAGCAGTTTTCATTTGTACTGATGGAGTGATGTATCTTAGCACTAGTTTGATCACCTTAGGGATCTGAGATGCTAGCTCTTTAAAGATCTATCAATTTAGAAAGAAGAGTAAACTGGTGTTTTAAAAATAATGCAGCTTCTTGACTACTGTTTTATCTGTTGAGTCTTTCTTCTGCTATTAATGCAATTTTCCATACTGATCAAATGGAGCAGTTCTGCTGTGCTGCACTTGACTCTTTCAGGTTTTGTAAGACTACACAGTTGTTTGCAATTAAAATGCTTATTTTTAATACAATTCATTTTAAATTGGGCATGTCACAGTGGTAGAGTTGATAATATACTCTTTTTTTGTTTTTTTGCTTTACCATTATATAAGATTTTTAAACACAGTCCTTTGGAGCCCCAACATTCTTCTCCATAGCTCTGTTTTGCAAAAGTGATTTAAGTGGATTTTTCTTGCACTGAACAAATAGAGATCCAGCACAAGTATCAGCAAAGTGACTTTTGAGTGGGTTCATTTGCGTACAGGAGCTCAGTTTGATTTACATGAGGTGGAAAGCTTAGGCTCAGAAAGGATGGGCCAGTTTGTATTTTACCCTAGCTTTTCCATTCTTTGAATGAGGATCAGGTAGATCCAAAGAGATAATCCTGTTACTGAGGCTGGTCCAGGAGTTTTCTTTGAGAACCTGCATCACTTGCAAAGGTCCCTGACTCCTTCTCTCTGTGTTGAGCTGCTGTGCTCCCAGCTGGGCTGTTGGAGGTGTTCTACAAGAGCTTTCTCAATCCCTTCTGTGGTGAAATCAAAATGTTTGGCTTAAGGGAAACTGACATTGTAACTGAATTTACATTGATACCTTTATGTTCCCTGTTTGCAAGCTTAAAGAGCAAAGTTACTGAACTAAGCCATAGAATACTTGTGAGTAATAGATACCCTTCTGTTTTCTTTTGCTAATGAAAGCCAATAAATGGTAATTGCAGTTCCTTTTGCCAATCTGTACTTAATAATAACCTTTGATATAAATAAACTTCTTTCATATGATAGCCTTCTTTCCAGTTTTGGCAGGTGAGAAAATTAAAGTAAGCATATAATTTAATTTTCTGCAGCAGGTAATGTAGCAGAACATTATGGTATGCAATCAAGAGCATCACCAAAGTATTACTTGCAGTCTTTATTTTCTTGGTGTTGCACTGGACATCAGTTAATAAAGTTTATTGGTGAAATAATCATGTTTACTGGAGAAATAATAAAAAATTAACAGCAGTATGTCATTTGCAGAATCCCTGGGTTCTCTTGCTTAGTTAACTGTATACTCAGTAAAACTATTCTTGGAAACCAGAGGGATCTGCTTTACAGTATTACATAACTACTGACTGAAGTCAGGAATATGAAAATTAAAAAAAAAAAAAATAGCAGCAAGAACAGCTCAGCATCTCATTTTAAAACCAAATTATCTATGACTTCCAAAGCGAATTACTCAGTAATGAAAAAATAGCAGTGCATCATTCGCTATTGCTATTATTCATCTTATCATCAGCTCTGGAAGACTTCAGGATGTTCCATGAATACAGGATTGTATCTTATTCCAGTCATCTGAAAGCTCTTGCGTAGGTGACGGTGTCTTTCTGTAAGCCAGTGATAGTAGATTACTCATTTCTGAAATACTTTTGGCATTTTTGTGGAATGTGATTATTTTCATTAAAAAAAAAAAAAAATTCCTGTGGGCATATCCCTTTTGATTTTGAAAATCTGAGCAAAACATTTGGCCACAATTTTGGCAGTTTATGCTTTATGAGGAAAACAAATTGAGCTGCTTTATGGAGAAAGCTTTGAAAAACGTGGTTAGAACCAAACTAATTAAGTCATGTTTGCTGAATTTGCAGAAAAGCTGGAATGATGCTTTAGAGGTCTAAATGATCCCATTTGTATTGATTCAGATGGCAATAAGGATGCTCTTAGTGTTAACTATTTTTCTGGTCATCAAAATGTTTAGGGAAAGACGAGTAGCAGTCTATTACTAGGACTTGAAAGGAAAATGAAGTTTTTCTGTGGAATGACTAGCAATTCAGTTTTGATTACTTCCTTTGGTTTTCTGTAACATGGGTGACTGAACTTGCCAGTGAATTAATTGTACAGCTAAAGTGCTTTTTAATGATGGGGAAGTAATTAAAACAAACAAACAGACAAACAAACAAACAAAAGCCCTAGAATTTTATGCAGAGATATCAAGAGGAAGTTTTCTGGGAGTTTCTGAGTGAGTCTGCTATCTAAAGAGCAGATATACGTATCCCTGAAGAGGAGGATGAAAAAGGAGCCGTACAGGAAGATTAAGTCAGTTAATGACTGTAAAAGAAATTTTTTTGCCTTGGCTTTTTTTTTTTTTTGTTGTTGGGTTTTTGTTTGTTTGTTTGTTTGTTTGGTTTTTTTTGTTTTGTTTTTTGTTTTGGGGTTTTGGGTTTTTTTCTGGAAGAATTTAGAAGAATTTTCACATAAGTCCCTCACTGTGTGAGGGCTGCCTTAATTGGAAGTGTCAAGAGTAAGTTTTAGACTAAATCAGTGAAGAGAAATTAGTCTCCAGAACCAGATGGCAATTGCTCACAGGTTCTACAGGAACTAAAAAACGAAATGGGTGAACTGTGGTATGAAAATTGTCTCCTAAATTGTTCTTGATACCAGGAAAATTAATGGATTTGATATGTGATGCTGGTTTCTAAAAGGGGTGCAAGAATGCGCAAACGGCACACTAGGAAGGCTGACTTCTGTGCTCAAAGAATAATGAAGTTGGTAAAGAAAATGGTCATACTCAAACCAGTAATGCTGGGGAGGAATCCACCTGATTTTGGAGGTAAAGTTACTCCTTGCAAATCAAGCAGATGTCTTTGAAGGGTCTGACAAATGTGAAATATGGTAACCAAGTTGTTGTACTGCACTTGGATTTAAAAGGTTTTCAGTGAGTTCACTCAATGGAAGCTCTTGAGGAAAGGAAGCTGTTGAGCAGTAAGAGGGATTGTATTTCATGGACTGAATACTGATTTTTAAAAATTTGGCCAGGCTGAAAAATAGGACTAAATAATCACTTTTCTTAGATTATTACTGGATTTCCTTTAAAAGCTATGTAAGAATAAATAATGAAATCAGCAAATTTGCTGAGAAAAGTTCTACAGAGACTTCTGATCCTTAGTGACCAGGCAGCAAAGCAGCATGTGAGAGTGTTGATAGGTTCAGGGTTTTTTTTTATACATGTATATGTACAAACACACTGGTGTTTCCATATGTAATATGTTTTCTTAATTTTAAGAAAGGCAACAAACATGCCTACCAACCTTAAGGGCTTCTCTTGTAATATAAATGTTTTGGTAGGGAGAACACAATCCATCATAAAAAAAGTGTTAATGATCATCTTAATGTGCACTGCTTGAAAAATTTGGGCCCAGTTTGTGATTCATGTTGTTGTTACTTTTGGGAAGGTAATTTCAGCCATTTGGGAAGACTGTTAAAGTGTTTTTATTCTGCTTCTCTAGTCAAATGTTGATAGCCATTTATGCTTACTAAAGGTTGAAAAGATTTGTGACTGAGTCACAAATAGTTGTGTAGAAAATTATTTATTTAGGCCTGCACAGAGCCAGAAAATTAAGCTGCTGTAGCTTAAATTAACTTCTAAAAATGGTTTCAATTGTAGTATTTTTTTCTATAGAAGCTTAGATGTGCATGGGAAAAATATCTCTCTTATGTTTGAGGAAGATAAAATTTTCTTGGGCATGCCTGAATAATTTGAACATACAAATATGTGATGAGGTAGTTCATGGCTCAGAAGGTAACCTCACCACCATTTCTAGCAAAACATTTTGATGGGGTTTGGAGTTCAGCTGATTTTCTACAGGCTGCAGTGTTTCATGTATGTTTTGGTTATTCTGAATGTTATTTGAATGCTGTTGTTCTGTTAACATAATGTAAAATATTTTTTAGCTGTCTATTATGTTAGAATTTAATTAATAGGATGAGAAATTGTATTAGATTTGGAATCATCTTACCTTATGTTTAATTTAAAGTATGTTTTCAATTTTTACTGTCATTATCTCTAGCAACAAAGAGTAAATGAAGATGCATCCATTATGTATATCTCCTGTAGTACTTTTCACTTGTAGGTATGATGGTGCCCTGCAGAGAAGTTGGGTAAATGTTGTCATCTCCATTTAGCAAAGGAAGCAAGAGGATTGTATTATTAAGGAATTGTGTCCAAGTTCAATTAATCCCTTAGTGTTTGTCTAAACATTTTAAAAAACAGTAGCCATAACATTTATAGTTTATATCAAACTCCAGGTGTCAGAGTTAAATTTTTAGTCTTGAACTTTTTTGCTATTTGCTCTGCCTGACTCCAGAGCATTAATTGTTTCAATTTCCAGAAAACATTCTGAAAAAAAAATTAGCATTAAAACAAAAATGAAGAAAAAATCATGATGCTATCAGAAGGTTAGAAATAAAGAAGTGTTATAGACTAGAAACTGCAACTAAATTAAGGAGTAGGAACAAACTGTGAATTTTCAGCTTTGGTTAGAGGCATGTGGGGCTTCATGTTAAGGGCTTTTGTTCATTAACCTATTAAACAATGATTTAGAAATGAAGGACAAAGTGTTCAGAAGCAACAGAAGGGTTTCAATTAGGTGAAGTCAAAGGTGTCTCCAACAACATAGATAATGGTTTATTTCAAGCTCTGACTGGATTGGGATTTTTTGGGTTTTGGTTTTAATTCCCCCCCCCCCCCTTTTTTTTTTTTCCTTTTCTTTTTTCTTTCTTTTTTTCTTTTTTTGCCCTTTTAACAAATGCTGGGCAATGCCACCTGGATAGAGGAACCTAGCCAGATGTGCTGTACTGAGTTTGAAAACTCATGGGAAATAGGTAGGAAGATGCCTCATCAAAAACTGTACCTGTGCGAGGTAGGCACTGGAGGATGTAAAAATTATGATGAATGTAGTGCTGATGCTCTCGTAATTCCACTGGCAATCTGAAAGTGCCTTCTTGCCTAAAATAGTCATTGCTTCTGATCAGGATAAAAGCTAATAGATAATAATGAGAGCTTTCATTAGCAGCTTTCTTATTAAAAGAAACATGAGAGTTTGCCTTACAGAAGGGAGAAGAAAGGACACAATGAAAGTATAGGAGATACTACATGGTATAAAATTAAGTGTTCTTGTAGTTCCTTTTGACAACACATGTACCATTATCAACTTTACATTACATAAATCCAATTATTTTTGCATGGTTAGGCCAGGGAATTCATTTTTCAAACAATAATGAGGTTCAGATTTAACAGGATTTTTGAACAAGCAGACAAGCAACAAAAATTCATGTTGTAAGTCCTTGATACAATAGCAACTTTCACTCTTTAAAGAATAAGACTATTTCTACAGACAGGAGCAGGGAGGGAAGATAAAAAAACCCAAACTTTCTTTGTTCCAAAAACTCCTGCCCATCCCAAGTGTTACATGGACTGTAGTCCGTCATGGAATTTACTTCCCAAGCCCAAGTCAGTCACTGCACAACTGTTACACACTAAACTGAAATATGGAGGGGAGGGGAAAAAGAAGGAACAATACAAAGAATAGACAGGGGAGGTACCCTGATCCAAGAGAGGGAGGTATGTGTAAGCTTCAAAGTCTGTTACAGACAGCCCAGGATGCAGCCTTGACAAACTATTGTAATACTGATTGCGGGTTTTGATTATGTGCATTTCAAAAGAACAAAAAGGGTGAAATTTAATTCTGAGATTGAGTTTTTAAGTGAAGGCTGAATGAAGAAGCTGTTGAGATAAATTACTAGCTGTTGTTTAAACAGTTCATTGATAATATGTTTTAAATACTCAATTTTACGAAGTTATAAAGTCTTCCAGGCTTGATGTGTGTGAAAAATCCTAATTCTGAGAGCAGGAGGAGGGTGAAAATGATAATGCTACTGAATAACAGCAGCAAGAGCACTGTGTACAGCAAGTATTCTATATGTCACCTGCTTTATACAAATGGGTTTGGGCTGGCATGGAGAAAGCACGGTTTATGCAGGAGCATATTGATTATATATAGATCTATATATATCCACAGAATAAATTTCCATGCTAGGGTACCTGATGTCTTTGCAATATGCCAATGAATTCTTGGTCTCTAGCAGACAATTAATAATACCAGGTGCTCTAGAGTCAATATAAAGAAATGCATTTAATACTCAGAAGACTGAATTAAAGGCTTAAGAGAGGTAGATGATTTTTAATTAACTCAGGTTGAGAATTTTGCTGGAAAAGATCACCAGAAATCTAAAAAGAAGATTAAATAAACAATATCAGAGAATCTGGAACTAATTTTTTTCTAAAAAAACCCCATGAGATAGTTTTTTGCTTTTACTTAAGCAAAATGTGGCATAATTAGATTTAAAATTCATATTGGTGATAAAAGTAACAGAAATAGTATATGTTTAGCAGTATTAGCAGTATAAATAAGCATTTTGCTTATGAATGGTGACTTTCCAGAGGGCAGTACTATAATGACACCTTCATAGTTCCTTTTCTTTTGGCAACATTTGGAAATGTGAAGTGCAGTGGGAATTGTTATTGCACAGTTATGCCCAGTGTTAGATGAGGTAAATGTTGCTGGCCACACATCTCCAAAGCGACATTGATGCTCTCAGAAATGCATCAGTTGCCATGACTTCCTTTCTGGATGTGCCAGCATAAAGACTCTCATGAGAACAGGTATGTGCGTAGCTTGTAAGTATTATGGGATGGATTGCTGCATTAGCAGAAGGTAGAAAAGCAGGAGGAGCAGAGGTGAAGGGTGATGTTGTTCCTCTGTGCAGTGTTACAGCATATGTGCTGTTAGCCGATGACCTACAAACACACAGGCTGTTGAAAGGAAGAAGTAAACGAAACTACAAAATAAATGTTGAGAAAAAAAAAATTGGTGCTCCAGGAAGACAATCCTAAGTAAAATGTTGAATCCTAAACAGTGTATTTTAAAATGCGCACATGTCCAAGCTTGAGAAAGATTTTTCTTGTGTGGAAGAGGAATATTTTCACTGACTTGAAGGGTGCTTAGATAGTTTGAGTTACTGAATAATATAAGTGCCCTTAAGGATCCACTTTCAATGGCTTGATAAAATAGTACATATCAGGATAATTGCACTGGGATGCGAGAGACGTCTTAGAAATACCCAGCCCGCTAATTAAAATCAATGCCATTGCTCTTACCATTTTTTTTCCTTCCAAGCAGCAGATCCTGTTATACTTGCTGTATCTGATGTAGTGTGTAATATTAAGATACTGAAGTAAGTGAATTTTGTGTCACTCATATTAGGTCACATACATTCATACCAAAGTGTTGTGGATTGTGCTAAATGACTTTTATTATGCTCTGATTTTATTGAGGGGCAAAGCCCCTGTTAATCTCAGATGTGAGAATCATAGTCCTAATAAAATTTAGATGTCACGTTTTTAATTTTTATTAGGTTGTTTTTATTTTAATTTTTGGGTTTGTTTTTATTTTATTTTTTGGGTTTGGGACTTTTTTAGTAGTGTTAACCAGGAAGTCAAAATGACTCACTTGTGCTTTCTTAAATAGAACATTAGACTTCCTTAGATGAAATACTTGCATACTCTCAAAGAGTTTGGTTGGGATTTTGGTTGTTGTAATTGCATAAACACAAATGTAACAGGCATATAATACATATTTTAAAATGTTTTCCAATTTATGTAACTTACTTTTCTCCTGCATCTCTGATTCTTTGATCTTTTACAAACTTGCCTTTATGTTCTCCTGATTAAATAATAAATCTGGGAATTTCTACTCTCTTGTAAACAAATATTTTGTTGTTAAGGGTTTTGAAGACATTGGAGTCGTTGAAGGTTTTTGAGAGGATTATTGGAGGAACTTCTCAGCTCCAGAGTAGAGGCAATTTATATAGTTTACTTCAGCACAGCATTTTATTTTACTTGGATATTTGTAGTATAACTTTAAGAGAGAAAAAAAAAGTGCAAATATTCTGGTACAGTGTGTTGAATATAACCCATTTTAGTGGAGTTTGACAGGAGCTGATATTGTACTAATTAGCAATAGAGAGTAAAAACCCTGTTTGATCAATGCTTTTGTATCTTTAAATTTTGAGATATGCAAAGAGAGAAGAAGAGAGGAAGAAATTTAAAGGACTTGATTTTCGAGAAAGGCTAAGCCTTCCCTGAAAAACAAGCTCCAATAAAACACCTGTCATTTTACGTCCCATAACTGAGGAACCAAAAAATCTGATCTTTAATATCCTAATTGAGTTATCTGCAGTACATGAATGGTATGATCTAATATTCACATATATCTGTACCAACAGGCTGAAAACATTCAGAATGCAATTTTGAAAAATACGTCCTCAACACAGAGTGCAGATGACCAAACCTAATTATGACATTGGGTCTTTTTATTGCTTTGCATAGCTTGGTTCATGCTCTGGGGTTTAGCTGGGCACTGTACAGACAAAAGTCTCTGAAACGGCTGCTAGATTTTATAGCATCACTAAAATTATTTATTCATTGTGTGTTATTTGAGCTTAGTCTGTTCATTTTCTCACCACTGAGTGTAACTGATGTGGATCTGTCCCATGTGAAGCCTTTGAACTGATATTTTTGCCAAGTTAGAGATTCAGTTTTTTTAGTGTGCTGGGGAGCTTAAATGTATTTGTAGAGTGCTTTAAGTACTTCTTTGGGACAGGTTGTGGTGGCACTGTTCAGAACTGGACTGAGCTGCAGTCAAGGGAGTCTTTGTAACCTCAGTATTTCTTGCAAGGAGGAAATATTTCAGATGCTACCGCTTTCTCCATAATTGATTATGTGTGTTAGAGCCTGTGCATACTTTGCCTATATAGTAGAAAGAGAAATGCTTTGCTTTAATTCCTTGCTGATTTCAAATAACGGTTTTCATAAATCAGCTGCTCTTCTCAAGTCTACTTCTGGTTTTTGAAGTAAGGCTTTGCTTTGATTTATAAACTATTGATTGTACTCAGAGCTTTTGTTTTATCTGCTTTTGTAGTTACACAGATAAAACCAGCATACTGAATTCCTCTGAAGCTTTTTTTTTCTCCTCAAGGGGAGAATCCTTGATTATAAGTATTGGTGCATTCCAATTTGTGTTTCAGAGCTCTCAAAACTGTTATGTATAATTAGATTTTTGCTATAGGAATGAATTTGTGCAATTATTTTTCTCAGTAAAAAATAAGCACCTGTCAATCAAGATTTTTAGAAGATTTTTGTGTTTTGCTGTAAGTTCTGAAATACTGCCTTTTTTATGTTGATTTACACATACTGCCACAGTAACTGCAATTAGCACCTTTAGCCTACAATGGTGGTTTAAAACAACCTTGAAATATTTAGGAACAAAGGAGAGAACTGTGTGAAAAATCATATAGCCTTGTGTGTGAAGAAAACCATCATCTTGCTATCTCAATATTTGCCTATATTTTTCTTACTCTTGACTGTTAAGAGTCAAGTGGCTATTAAACTGCCAACTCTTGATTACATGCTTCTTCCACCACTGCTTGTGGGAAGAACTGCTTGCCTTTTGGTTCCTGTGGTCCATCTTTGGCCCTCTATGACATACTTTCTTAATTTAATTTGCACTTCTTCCAGGGTGTTTGTACCTTAAACAGAAAATACATACAAGTGTCAAAGCTGTAAAAAGTGTGGCATAGAGTAGAAGTGAGCAAAGAAACAGAAAATAAATGGTGATTACTTTGCTTTCTGTGGAAGGGAAAGAAACAGGAAAGCACCTCCATGGTTAGGGAATATTTATAGAAAACATAGTATGCCTTTTCTAAGCAGTAAAATTTTGGTTAGATATGAATTTTAAAACTGTTTTGAAGGAGATCTCCACTTGCATTTCTCTTACCCTCTAAGCATCAAGTTGGTCACTCCTTAGTCTTTTCACATATTTGCAGCTAAACATATAAAACTAAACTGAGCACTTAATTTCTTAAAAAGAAATAATTATTTTGTCAACACCAGAATTTTTAATTGTTAATTGTATAACTGTGTAACTTTTAATTATATTGTTCTGGCTCCTACTGAAGGATCCTCTTCCACTTGCAATTTAATTAAATGCGTTTTGATATTTGTTATAAATCAACTAATATTTCAGTTACAGAGATGGTCCCTTGTGATGACTTAATCACGCAAGTTTTGAGGTCCTGAATTTATGGACATGCCAATGCTTTTATATTCTAGTTATTTTGAAAGATTAGTGTTTCATAGTAATTTTTCTTTTGTTCCCTTAAGAATAAAGGTTGGATTTTGAGAACTATTTGTTACTTTAAAAGCAGTAATTCTCCTTCTGGTGTATTTAATTTTAAATCACTTCCAGTCACACATCAGAAGCAGATTTGGTCAGTAATTCAGGTGACGGTCCATCAGTGCAGAAGAGGGCTTTAGGAGGGGACTATCTGCTGACAGTTCTCTGCCCACAGTCTGTCACTCCAGCTGCTCAGTCCAGAAGGTAAATCCAAGCTACGTGTACCTATGAGGAAAGCAGCTTGGTAGAGCTTTGGTTTCATTTGAAAGCATGGTAAGGGAAGGAGGAATTAATTGAAGCACAGACATCTGCTAGGTAGCAGAAAAGTCTGAGAAAATATGTTTGTGTTTTCTGGAGAGAATCCCTAGATTACTCTGTACTCATTTTCTGCCGCTGAATAAAAACTGACAGACTGACCATCCTCTGGTAGTATTTCAGGCCATAGCTACAAAGGTGTAGCTTTCATCCCCTTGTTCCATTACCCTGTCTGTCTTCTTGGACCACAGCATTGATGAAATTCCTAGAGTGACACCACTGTGAGCCAATGCAGTGCTGTGGAGAATTAAATCAGTTATGTTCAAAGGTATTTCAAACTAACTGGTGCAAATTAGAGTCCTATTGGGAATGCTTTATAAAACTGAATTTTAAGTGTACCAATTCAGAATATGTCTCAAAATGAAGTGGGTGTATGATACATTGAACTTCTACTGTTATTTCAAGGGAAATTTTCAAAAGCCCCTGCACAAGTCTTCTGGGCCAGTGATTTCTTTTAAAAGAATTCCTAATCAGAAGCTACAGTTTTGGAGCAAGCCTACTTCTTCTCCTCACTTATTACAGCATGGTGTACAGGCTGATTTTGGTGTGCACAAGCTGGATTCCTTCTGGAAGTAACTAAGTCAATGTTTGTGAACCAATGAATTACACAGTTAGAGAGGTTCAGACTCTGTGCAGCGTGGGAATGTTTGATCCAGAGAATCATACTGTCTTCCCTGAAGCAAAGCTGTGGATCTACATGCTGTGTAGGTGTAGACCTTTAGCATTGTCTAGTTCAGGCTACTGGTCTGCTCTTGGTGCAAGCAGATCTCACAAATTCAGACATAGCCACAGGGTCTGCACCAAGTATGCAGACCAAGCCTGGGGTCTGACTGTGCTGTGAACTCCCCACAGGGGAGATTCTTCCATCTTCTGGTTTTGAAGAGAGGAAATGCTCAAGGGAGAGAAGAGAGGCATCAGAACAGTACTATCCACAGAAGGGCTGAATGATAGTATTTGAAATTCTTTTATTACAAAAAAGTCAGAACAAAATGACATTTTTAAAATTCAAAATGTACTATTTTAAAAATGCTGAAGAACCATTCTGTCTTTTCCAAATGTGCCCCACCTAATCTGAATTCTAATTGGGTGAATTGGGTGAATTTCCATTACTCAAAAGCTTTTGTGTTATTTCAGGGGGTTTTTTCTATTCACCAAAAACATCCCACTGAAGTATGTTTGCTGTACTTCAGATTGGTAGATAGCTGGTTGGGAAGATCAAAAGCACAAACAAGCCAAGAAGAGGAATGAAAATGGGAGCTTTATGAAGTTCCCCTTTGCCCATTTCCCTCTGGGACAGTTCACTGACCTTAGCTTTTTGTGTCTGGGGTGAGGCATACTGTCAAGGGCTAAGGAAGATTTACTGGGATTCATAGAGCTGTAGGAACATCTGCACAAGAGGGCTTTAATTTATCTCTAGTTCCTTAATAGGCTATTTGTCTGGTTACCTGGCTTTCCTCCTCTCTAGCTAAGTTGTCTTGTCAAGGACAAGCCACAGTACTATGTTTCCATGGGGATGGGGTATGGAGAGTATTAGGTGGGTGAGGATCCTGGTCTTCAATTGCAAGGGATATGGAATAATGCAGTTTAGCTATAAGTGTATGCATGCTCACACACATATGCAGAATAAAACTAAATAGTGGCACTTCTAGTCACAGCTACAGAATAAAGATGATTCTTTTCTAAATAAATTCTGAATTGTTAGGGGGTTTTCTTTTTTTTTGCAGTTGCTTACTGATTTCCTTTCAGTCCATTACTGTATATTCTTTTATATGTTAAAGTATCAATATGTTATTAAATTTGCAGAAACATTCCCATAATGAAAAGTTCTGGATTAAGTTAAGAACATCAACTGTAAGATAGCCAATGTATTATAAAAATGTTAACTGAAGATCGTGCCTTTGTTAAATATAGGTGTTACTATAGAAATAGTATATGCCAATATGTTTTTAAAGGACTACCCAAAATATGTGTGTTTCAATGAGGAGGTGGATTTGCTGTCTTTATTTCTTGGGCCTTTGCAGACATTTGTCTGGTTTGTAAGAAATAATATGATACTGCATTCAGAAGGTATTAATATTGTTGATATGAAACACACAAGGGCAATACATCATGTTAAATATAAAATACATCCCATGAAAATAGATTATTTTGTCTGCCAAAATACTTTACTTATGTATGGATCAGGTGTGTAGTAATTTTAAGCTTCTAAGTCTTTGTCTTTAAAACAAACAAACAAACAAAACTTACATGGAAATTGCAAACAATTTCTGTAGTTAAGAAAATAATTGTTCATAGCTTAAATCTACAAAAATATCAAGCTGCTATTTTTGACACGTGCTGACTGACTGGAATTGCAATTCCACTTGAATTGCAGTCTGTGTGGAATATCAAAAAACAGTATTAAACCATGTGTCAGTAGAATGGACAGTAAGAAGAGGAGCTGGACTAGGGAAGTGGACTTTAGGAGCTATATACATGCAGACTTACTGAAAGTACAGTGTTAAGTGCTACAGTTGAAAGGAATTCGCTCTGAGACCAAGTTAATGGGAACATCGTGGTGTGATCCTAGGATTTCACAGGAGTCTCACTGAAACAAGCCCATGGATGGCCTAGAGCATTTGTTAATGCCTTCTGCTCTCTTCTTGTACCACATCAGGGCTCGGGTGGTTGTTGCAGAAAGTGACATAATACTCAGTGGGCATTAGTGTGGGAGGATACGTGCTGATTTGTCTGGATTGTGGAGGACAGGGCTTTCCCAATGTTTCTGTCCCACCAGGGTTCTGGAGTGGCAATGGTTGGGAAGGGCAAAATTCAGAGCCAGTTTCATTGGGCAGAAGGCCCTTGAGTACGCAGCGTCACTCATCCTGTCCGTACACAAACCAGGATGAACATCTTTGGGCTGTTCTTTCTAACAACACACTCACAGTCGTCTGGCACTGACTTGTCAGGCTGTGAGACCCAGTTCCTCTGTTGTTTGCTCTGCTGCCTGCTCTTGTTTATTCTGCTGTGTGATCTGTGGGGAAGGGTCAAGTAACAACAGTGATTCCAGAACAAATCTCTGTAGGCCTGCATTGCTAGAAGTCCAGCCAGGAACAGGGAAGAATGACTCATGGTGAATACTTCAGGGATTTTCAGAGCCAATGTCTCAGTTACTCTCCTGCTGTACACTAGCCAGACTATGAATTGTGCTTTATGAGGTCAAGCCAGATGGCACTGTGAAAGGAGCACTGAGAGAACTGTTTAATGTAGGAGGACTGTTTCTATTATTAAAGGAAATTTTTCAAGTTAATATGGGCATAAAATTGGGTTCCGAGGAAAGGTAGACTCACAGATGTCACCTGTGACGCAAAGAATGTATTGCATGTAACTATGATGGAAGAGTATGTACGTTTAAAAAATACTTTCACAAAGATATTTTTGGGGTTTTTGAATTGAAAAATGCTTTATTCTGAAGAATGCTTGTCTGTATTTAACATGCTCTAGGAATGAACCTGTACTGAAAGTCAGGACCTCACAGGAAAAAGGTCTCCAGGGAGAGGTACCAGATGTGCAGTGAGAAATACACTTTGGGGGAGCTAAATAACCCTTATTGAGAGGAAGTGAGATAAAGGCAAATGTAGCAAATACTTGTGTAACTAAAAATCACTATCAAATGTGGGAAAGAAACACAGGGAAGCCATATAAGAAAGGTGGTAAAGCTGATGATGTTTTGCGAGGTTGTTAGGAAGTTTGATAGGGTAGCACAACATAAAATATGACGTGTTTTTAATCTAAGGGGGAAGTGCCCCAAAATGCTATTGTAAATAATAATTTAAGCATACCATTTTGTAGTCACATTGTAGGGCTGTGGCATATACTGGAGAAATTATAAAAAAATCACTCGGATTGTAGTGGTTAGTGGTTCAGTATGGACATAATACAGAAAAAGGGGGAAAACTTTCCAGCTTACCATCACTTACAGTTGATGTCCAGTATGGATACACATCTTTTGATCATTCTGAGTCAAACCCAGGATTTGACCAGAAGGTCCTGTAGGATTTAACCTGCAGCAAAAGAACTTGTCCCTGATAGTGACACATTATTTCACCTCAGACTACCCTACCTTATTGCAGACCAAGCTGTAACTGAGATGGAAGACCAGATGAGAACGAAGAGTGAGGAGGGAGAAGTATGTCAAAACCCAGCTTTATTTTCATATGTTCCATGTGGCAGTAAAAGAATGGGAGGGCAGAGGAGTCTGTAGTCATGGCACTGTCTTGAAAAAGATCCTTTCAGCTTTCATGTGGAGATTTCCAATGTCCCTAGAGCTTCCCAGAATATCTCCTCTGTATTTCAAAACCTACTTCACCCTTGCTGCTCCTCTTGCCCACAGAAGATTTCAAAGCCTATCAGTTAAATGTGGTGCACAGTGTGTGCTCCTGTGATATCCAACATGACAAAAGAAAATGAGGTTAAATGCAATGTCCCTTGACAATTTATGGGTTTATGAAGTGAGAAGGAATTTAAAATAATAGCAGTATAGTATTTATTTCATTTATCTACACTCTGACATGTCAGTCATTTCTAGCTGATGATAGACACTGACTAACAGTGCTTGTGCTGGCAAAAGAAAAGGAAACTTCTCCTAACAGCCATTAGCACAGTGTCCATAAAGTGATACAGCAGCAGACACTCATTTTGTGAAGCAGCTTCGCCTCAGCATGAAATTGTTAACAGATTAGGATAGAACCTGGTATGACAAACTAGGTACTGGTCTGGGGCAAGTGCACCACAATTTGTCTTGGTGCTGACTGTCTTTCTCTCTAGCAAACACAGTGCCTGATCTGTGCTTTTTGACAAGTGTTGAGTATGTTGGCATTTTTCTGATTCTATCAGCAGTTTAATTGGTTCAACTGTGATTAGCACAAAACTTCCACAGGTTAGTCTGCCCAACATTTATTTTACGGTATTTAATAAGGAATATGAAGGTGTCAGTGCAGATTTTTTCCCTGTGTAAGAAGCGTTTGCAAATCTTAAAAAAAAATAAAAAGTTAAACCCGTCAACACTGTTTCCACTGTGATGGATTTCTTTATTTTTAGAAAGAGATTGTCCCAGATCAGAGCATAGCATATATGCAGCATCATCACTTTTTGCTCCTACTTTTGAAGAGAGAAGGAAAGAAAAATAAAAAAGTGAGATTTGATAGGAATGCACATGAATATTATAGAAATTAAAAACTGAAGAGGGAAAAAAACTGAAGAGATGCTGGTAAGGTCTTAAGTAAAAGAACACAAACACAGTTGGAGTAATTGGACTGTGAAATATTAATCTTTCTGATTTTTGTACAAGTGACTTACTCATAACTATTTATGAGTTTCTTAGCACTTGACTCCCCCTATCTCCCCCCTCCCCTCCCCCAAAGACTTTGTGGTTTGCTTTTTTGCTTTAGGATGTTTTTTGACATTACTGCCATCACCCCCCACCTCTTCCCCGCCCCTTCCCCCCCTTCCTTTATGGTACACTCCCTGCTGTCTAATCCTTCCGAAAAATGTCAGCTACTGCTGCTGGACTGATATCCCTCTGAACAGATTAACGTGATGTGTGTTCCTCCAAGGCTCCCCAGATGCAAGTGGTGTGTTTGTATGTGTGCCTAGCATGGCTTTTTGATAGTACCAGCAGTGTGTAGAGCACTATTTCATGTGCTAAGTGTTATAGCACAAGGCATAACTGTGGTAGTGTTGATAAGATTTTAGGAAAAAAGGCCTTAATTATAAGATAATGAATTAACTTGGCATTTGCTATAGTACTATCCTGTGCTCCACTTTTTCAGAGAGCAATTAGAGTTTCACTAGGAGAAATTTAGCAAAGACATAAAGGAAACAAAAGGGATGGTGGGGTAGTACTGTCTGAAAGTTATGTTAGATGCCTCTCTTGATGGAGGAGAATAAACTACTTTAGAAGAAGAGGCAGCAAAAAGAAATTAGCACTGAACCCTTAGAGAGTAAATAGTGATGGAGGCATATGCCTTCTGGGAGAACTTGGTTCTTACTGTGTACTGTAGGTGGAAAAGGTATATGACCCTGTCAGCATAGAGATTCACCCCTATTTGCACCATGCCACAGTTTGAGACACAAGAAACATGGAAGGGATAAAACACTGAGCAGCTCTCCTTGGCAATTCTGGCTTGTTCTCTCAGATCCCTGCCCAGGAATCAGGCTTATAAAACTTCCAGTGGGTGTTTTTCCTAAATTTAGCAGCATTTTACTAACCTGGTTGGTCCATTTCTGAAGATTTGGGAGGTTGGGTGAAGAAGAGAAGAAGTAAGGATTGAGGGGGGAAGTACTTGTAGTTATCACAATCTAGGACCTTGAACATCAAATTGAAAACATGTGAATGGGGAGAGAAATTTCAGTCACATTCAGCCTGTGACTCCTTCTCATTGTACTAACAATCAAGGAGTAAGAGACTGTCCTGTTCTCTACAGATTAAAAGATCTTTACCCCAGCTCTGGCATCTGGTGCACATCTGGCAGGTTTCAGGGGAATGGAGATGGGAACACTGTGTACACTTTAGTCACTAAGTATGAAAAGCCCTTTGTCCGCCAGCATTGTAGGGGGTATTGGTAAAACCTGTATTTTTAGGTGATCTTTGTAGCCCAAGAAACTTCTAGCCCAATATGCCACATTTGGATTGACTGTGGGAGTGGAAAAACATGAGGTGCTGTGGTAAAAGGGGTCTCTCTGAAAGGCTGGAAATCGGTAAATCAGAACTTGTTCATCTGCTCCCCAGAATATGCAGAAATCCAGATTTTGTGCTAAGCAAAAGGCCTTGATAACTTGTTATGCATAGGTGAGAGTATTAAGGATGCCTGAACAGAAAAGTGTCTGAAGGCATTCTTTTCTGTGGAGGGAAACAGTGTTTTAGCAGTTGTCAAACTAAGATTCAAACCAGTTTTAAGACAAATTAGTGATCTTTATGCACTGCTCTGGATCCACTCTGGGAAGTGAGATAGTGTAAAAAAGTGCAGAAAAGAGAGACAACCAGTTACCCAGCTGAGCAGAACACTATTCTAAGAAAAGCACTTTGCAGTGTGCTGTGTGGTCATTAGTCTTTGAAGTAAAAAAGGCTCTAAGGCCAATGGATACAACATGGCTTATTTTATGAAATAGGTATAATTTGAATTAAGAAGACAGGAAACAGAAGAAACAGAAACCCTCATGTGTGTAGTACCAAAGGAGAAAGTTTCTACCTGTCTTTGATAACTTGTAAAAGCACTGCTCCTCTGTTCATTAGGAGGGAGTGAGGTGAATCCAGGAACGTTGTTCTTCCATTGTCCTCTTTGCCTGTGCAAGCAACTAGAAGAGATTTAGCCTCTACTCTACTGGGGATGATAAAAGGTGTTTTAAACAGCAGGAAAACTTGTATTTATCCATCGCTTAAGAAAGAAACAGAGCAAATGGGAACCAGTCCAGCTGGACTTTGCCTTTAAACTACCCGGTTTAAACTGCTAAAATGGAGATTGGTGTGAGACAAGAGTAAGATGGTACAGCCCAGTAAATGGGTTCAGAAAAGCCCTTAGAGAAGAGAGCTGCATTTCTAGGAGCCTGACAGACAGACTTGCTTATACAGACTCTGTCTTGGAGCTCACGCCAGCTATCAGGTTTTCACCAGGAACTGTTATCTTTGTTATATGAAAAATAGGGGGGTTTTTTTTAGCTTTCCGTTGTAATACAAATGTCTGTTGTATGGAGTCCTTTCCATTGCTGCACCCAGAGGTTTAGAGTTCAATCACCCTAAACTTACACGTTTAGCAATGAGTTTCTTAAACTCATCATAGGCTTCTTTCCAGTTTTTTGGGTTTTTTTTAAACTTCGTATTATTGTCTTATTCTGGCAAGTTGTCAACATGTATATTTACTATCGACTTGGCAGTTAGAGGTTAAAGCTCCACCTGGCCCACCCCTTGTGTATTAATTCACAGTAATGCCTCTTGGTGGGAAGCATTAAAAAAATTTTAAAAAAATAAATAAAAAAAGAAGTAACTTTTAGAAATGCTTTTCTCAAAAAAGCTTGTATTTCTGTGTCCAGGAGGTGCAATATACCAATTGTTTTAAAGAAATTTATTAGAAGAGAAGGCATTGTTCAGGCAAACATTGAAGAATTTTGTTTAAACCTGCCAGACACTAAGAAGAAATAAACCATACCAATGGAAGCTATTTAATTTATGTTTTAAGAAGTCAGAAAAACAAAGTGGGTGGTGAGGGGAAGACATTTCCCTACCCTCAGAATATAATAGAAAAACCTACATCCAAAACAGTGTGATAGGAAGGGTTCCTAATATGACTGTTTGTGGGAATTACATGCCAAGAGTCTATCACCCAAAACATTGTCTGAAATTAATTACATATTTTTTAATGCGAACTGTGTAAATTCATAGATAAAAGCTTCTAAAAACATCTATTATGCATCTGCATATTTTTGAACTTATTTGGAACTTGGGACTCATACAATGTTCCTTGACAGAATTGATTTTGGTGATAGACATGTTGCATGTCTATTGAGTATTTTTTCCTTCTTTTGTACTTGCAAGCAATCGGTGAAATGCAACCACTCAAGAAAGAAAATGAAAGTCAATCTGAAATTCATTCACACAGCAGGAGTTCTCTTCTCCACAGGTGCTTATTACTATGTTACACATAACCATAATAGCTGTGCCCCATCTGTTGTGACTTCTGAATAAATTCTGTCATTTGTCGTTCCCACTGTTCTGTGCTTACCCCAACAGGGCCATTTTTTGTGAGGCTGGATTTTGTTGCTTGTTTTATTTGCACACTTATTCTGTGTACACATCTCTGAATACATTATGTTCCTCCTTGGGGAGGTAAGCACACACAAGTGCACATTCAGAGAGGGAGAAGCATTCTCCCTCTCTTCTCTGTCCCAATCCTCCTCAGCTGTGTTTTGTTGGGGGAAACAGTGTTGCATGGGGAGAAAGGGGCAATGTTTGCAATGACTGGGTGGTTCGACCTTCTTAGAAATAGCTCCTGCACAGGTGGCTGTTGTCTTTTTAGAAGCGAATTTCACTTCATGAGACAATCAGTTGTTTTTGGCTGCTGCCCTTTCCTTAGAGCATTCTGACAATCTTCTTGCACCAAACAATTTGAACGTCCTAAAAGTAAAGCCTGAGATTTTCAAACTTGGGATGCCTTGAGGTTCAGCTTGTACCTCCTGAATTTCAGTGCAACCAACTTTCTCAGTGTACCAACACTGAGGATCACATTAATCGTCCACTCAGGGTGATCATCCAATTGGATGGTCCAAGTAAGGTTTTCTCCGTATTGCTGAGTGTAAAACCAGTGCCTACTTTTCACTTCAGCTAATTTTCCTCTAACCAGGCAGGTTGAATTGCAGCACTTTGCTTTCATATGACACCCATTTTTTGCTTCCAAGGAAAGAGTGTGGAGAGGAGCCTTTTGGCTTCAAATGACAAGTCCAGTTGACAGTCCCTTTTGCCATTTGACTCCTTATAGAATAGCCCTTGGCAGGCCGTGCATGAGAACCTTAATTTGTTACAGCTGTCAGAGAGATGTGCATTGCTTTCTTTTCTGTTCTGCCTGGTTTCCTGTGGAAATTAGGCTTTTTCTGTCATGCTTCCTCTCTGACAGGCTGTCCAACCCTATCCTATTTACTTTTTTAATCCATTGGCCAATTTTAGTCCTATTTAACACTGAGGCAGATGCCTTAATGGTATTGAGTTCTACCACTGTAATGAATACTGGCAGCCAGATAGAGGAGAGAGATGTAATTAATGCCTGTTCTGATGAAAAGATTTCAGTGTGTGCTCAGCTTTTTCTGGGTTTCAGGCTTTGTTAGTTCTGTTGTGAACAAAACTGCCTGGTTTTATATTGTAAGCATTATTGTAGCACTTTAATTGGTGGCTTTGCCTCTGTGGTTTATCTTGCTATCATGCATCAGAGCCCTAATGAGGATTCAAAATGCCGCTGAGCGTGACAACGTTGAGTGTGTGGGCTGATACTACCAAGCATCATCGTTACTAGTTCTGGGAGATAATAAAACCCCATAAGGACAAAAATCTCTTCTTTCATCACTCCCCCTGACCCTGACTCCTTAGCTGTTCTTGTTTTATGGGAAGGCTGGCACTTGCAGACTAGGGTCTCCATCCTGAAGCAAAGATTGCAGCATCTTGGGCTGCTGAACACTTTTCCATGCCAGAAATCCTCCTTGAATCATACAGCCCTCACCTTCATCAGCTTTTATCCTGGGACTTGGGGCTCCTGCCTGACCTTCTGTGCAGAAACATTGCTGTGCCTCGCCCCATTGCTGCAGAGCAGCATGCCTCCTGTGGGTGGAGGAGCGACATGGAGGCAGTTCACTTCCTCACTTGTTCCACTAGAAAGATTGTCCACGTAGTACCATGGTAGGAGGGAGTAATAGAGATTAAGACGAACTAGTCTAGCCATCCCATTGAGTCTCTGGGACAGTTCCATCACTTTACCCAAGGAAGCCAGTTTGACTTGCGTAATTCAGACATTTCCTCTCTTACATGATAATCTCTTACCTTTTGTGTTTTGCACATGCTGTAAAAATGTGGCAGAGCAAGCATGTTTTGCCATCTGGACAGAAAAAAATCATAAAGATTATTTACTTGAAAGTGCAAAGAATATCTGTTTGAGCACCTAGTCTAATTTAGTCAAACCCTTGTACAGGGTGTGAGCAGCAGAAACATACATTGTTTTCAAATTTTAAATTTATTAAGAGGCATATATTGGGAATACGCTTTAATATGTTGTATGTGCAAGTTCAAAAATTATATGGTTTAGATCACTGCTATACTTGTCTTTTAGATTTGAGGTTTAGAATTGACCTGTCAGATTTTCATAAAACAGGCTGGTTTTATTTTGAATTATGAATCTGAGGCAGAATTGGCAAATAAGGTGATATATAGCCCAGTAATGTGACTCTTTTTAAAATTCCAGGCTTGGCTCACAATGATGTTCATAGATGATCGTGGTTGAGTTCCTGAATAAGTATGCAATAAGTGTATTCCTTTTTTCCTGTAGCAAGATATTTAAGAATATCTTGCTATAGGAAAGGAATTTTAAGAAAACAAATTTAAGAGTAAGTCAGCATGTCATAAGTAAGTATTTTTGCGGCTTAGTCTGTTTTGTGGTACCTCTAAATTTTGTTTAGACTTTTCTGTTACTCTAGTCTTATAAGTGGTTTTTATCAGCAATTGGAAATAGTAAGTTACTCACCCCTAGTTCTGAGAAATAGAGAGAATGAATGTAAGTATGTGCACGCTATGTTAAAAGCTTGATTCTTATTTTTTCTTCTCATAGTGTATGTCCTAGCTGTACATGTCAAAATGTGTGATGAGTTTGCAGACTTGTCTGCCTTCATAACTCTTCCTTCTGCATGTATTTTATTACTCCTATCGTGGAATATATTGCCTAATTTGTAAATATCAAAAGCACTGTAAAATGGGAGATAGCAATTTACTTAATACCATGCATACACAATTTATTTCAGGTTTTTAAATAAATGAGCTCTTCTGCTGTAATACAAGAAACTTTATTCAGAGTGCCTGCAAACACTTTCATAGTTAGTAGTCACCTTAATATTGGTCCTAACTAGTAGAGCACCCAAATCTCTCTGAAATGATGGTTATCATTAATGTTGCTTGACAAATTGGAGCTATATGAATAATATGACCCTATGGTCGAGAACAAAACAAACTTTTTGTTTTCAAAACTATTGGTCAGAAGGCTTTTTTTAAATTACTGTGTGCCAAGCTTTTTGACTTCCATTCCATTGATTTTTGATTTGGAAAGGGGTTCTGAGAGCAGCCCTGAATTTAGAAACCCATGGCTTCTATGGCTTGGCACAGCTGGAGTGCCTGGAGCAGCAACCTGGCTTTCCTTAGGGTTGTCTCTCTGGAACTGAGTAAATTTTGCTCTGGTTTGTTACTCAGGGAGAGTTTAAGTGGGTTGGCCAGAGGTGGCTTAAGGGAACATAGGGATTTTTGCTTTCCAATTCTAAATTTAGAATATGCATTTCTCATATTCATTTCACACCTGCAAAAGTTATTTGAAGAGTATAACATGAATATGTGGAAAGAGGATAAAGATTTCCCATTGAAATTTTGTTTGTTTTTGTTCTTTTCCTTTTCATTGCAGTGAAATGAAGCAGAAGTTGGATGAAGAGGGTAACAAGTGCAGCATCCTTTCCAAGCAGCAGAAGTTCAATGAGCACTGCTGCATTCGCTGCTGTTCCCCATTCACATTTCTTATCAACAGCAAGCGACAGTGCCAAGACTGCAAGTACAACATCTGCAAGAGCTGCAGCACTTATCAGAAGAAGGAGAAGGCTTGGATTTGCAGTGTCTGTCAGCAAGCAAGGTAAAAGCCTATTATTCAGCAACTTGTGCAAAACAGCTGTGGCCTGACCTGAGCTTTTCCCTGTATTTGTCAGCAGTTAACTGTGGTGGGATAGGACATGAAGTACCTGTTTATGTAGAGGTTGATTTATTCCTGACATGCCTGGTTTTTGTAGAGGTTAATTTGTTCTGAGAGTGTTTGGTTACCTGTTGCATTTAGCTTGTTTAGCTGGACTGATGTATCAGCAAGCAGTAACTGGGCATAGCTTGTGCAGGACTGGGATGTGCTGAAACACCTGGGTTACTAATGGAGCCTGAGCACAGATGGTGGTAAGGCAGTTAATAGTTCGGCAGCTAATCCCACTGATGGGTTAGGAATGGAAGGAAGAATATTTGTGAATAGATCATCCAGCTGTGACTGTGTTTTAGAGTGCTTTTCTAAATGCCAGCTTATTGGTTGGGCTGCCTTGAGCTTACTTTGGCAAGTACCCAAAGAAAATAGCAGTGCAACCTGTTATAATCCATAACATCTGCTAAGAATATGCTGCCAGGCTTCTATTTGCAGAGGGTATCAGGGATTTACTGTCTTACCCTTCTGAGGGTAACAGAGCCCAAACATTTAAAGATAGCACCAGAAAAACTAAGCAAAACACTTAACAGTAGCAGAGGGGCCATTCCTTGGATGGTGACTGTGATAGTCCTTGTCTCCAAGTTCCAAACGCAGCCATAACTGTGGTGACGTAGGCCTGACCAACAAGTCAAAGTCCCTTTAACTCAGACAAGAAGAGTGAATGAAGTAACAATTCCTTATGGTTTAGTTTTGACCATTGGTGACTAAAGCAGTGGAGCATATGTGACAAAGATGGCTTTTTATTCTTCATCTTTCTCTTTTGTGGAGAATGCAGGATTAAGACAAGAGACAAGTCCCTTTGCAATGCTTTATGTTACTCCTGTGCTCACCAAAGCCATACTTTCCCCTCTTGTTTCCCATTAACACCCACTTGAAATCACAGAATGACTAGGTTGGACGAGAACTTCAAGATCTCTCATGGAGTCCAACCCATGCTCTAACACCTCAACTAAACCATGGTACTGAGTGCCACATCCAATCTTTTTTTAAACACATCCAGGGATGGTGCCTCCACCACCTCCCCAGGCAGACCATTCCAGTACTTTATCACTCCTTCCATAAAAACTTTTTCCTAGTACCTAACCTATATTTCACTTGGTGCAGCTTAAGACTGTGTCCTCTCATTCTGTCAGTTGCTGCCTGGAGAAAGAGAACAACCCCCACCTTACTACAACCACCTTTCAGGAAGTTGCAGAGAGGGATAAGGTCACCTCTGAGTCTCCTTCTCTCCAGGCTAAACAGCCCCAGCTCCCTCAGCTGTTCCTCACAGGGTTTGTGTTCCAAGCCCCTCACCACCCTTGTTGCCCTCCTCTGGATGCACTCAAGCTTCTCAACGTCCTTCCTAAACTGAGGGGCCCAGAGCCCTCAAGGGGTGGCCTCACCAGTCCTGAGTACAGGGGGAGAATGACCTTCCTGTTCCTGCTGGACACACCATTCCTGATACAGGCCAGGATGCTATAAGCTTTCCTACAGGATCTGTGAATTAAGTGTGTGCCCTTTGACACAGGTCCTTAAAATCATAGGGATCCCAGATAGACAATGCCAATTTCCAAACATCAGTCTTTGAAGGCAAAGGTGTTCTTCGGGGCACCTGATCCTTCTCTGCATTTTACCCTGGAAAACCTACAGAAACCCTCTTTTCCCTGGTGAGGAAGCAGATGAATGACAGGAGCATCTTTTCCAGCAACACAGAGAGCTGTGGAGCCAGTGCTTATTTCTGTCTTAGTCATTCAACCATTTCATATTACACCTCTTTCTTCCATTTATCCTGTGTTCACCCATATGAGGAGCAGCACAGAAGCCAGGTTTGTGGATACTGTTGAACTGCACTTAAAATACCTTTTGCTGACTCCACAGAAAGTGTCTCAGAAGAATTTAATTTCAGAAGAAAAATCTGTAGCTATATTATAAAAATGCTATTTCTTACCCTTGAAGTTGGGCTTTGCCCACAATCCTGTGCAGCCCACAGTCACCCACCTGTAACTCAGTTATAAACATTTTCTTTATTTATGAGACCTGAGACACAACTTGAGTTATTTTTCAGTGAATAAATTAACTAACACTGCTGCTAATCATTTTATGTTCTGGTTTATTGCTCTGTGCTACTTAAAAATCCCTGTAGGTAGATCAGGGCCTGCTATTCCTCAGAGACTGCTGATGTATTTTGATTTGGTGGGGGCTTTTTTTTGTGTTTGGGGGGTGGGTGGTAAAATTTTCTGGAGTTTAACTTTCAGTCAGTATTTCTTCCAGGGGAAAGCACAGCAGTCTGTTGTGAGTTCCTGTTGTCTTCACAGTGACTTATTCTCAGGTGGACTGTGTTCTCCTGCCTCTCCCCAGCTCCTCTGCTTGTGTCTTTTATTTTAGGTTTGATAAGGCAGCACAGGTAGTGGAGGTGGTTCTTGGTTTACCTGTTATTTGCCTGCACATCTTACTGCACAATAGAAAGTGAGCTCTAGTGGGCCAGAAATATCTGAAGGCCATGTTCTACACTCAAGAAAAGCAGACATGTTTGGTTAGTCTTTTAAGGCTTGACCCCGGTGGAGATACCGGTTCTGTTGATTTTCATCTTCCAAGGCAGACATCTACATTAGCATTTAGCAGAGAGCAAAAATTCAGGTCAGCATTTGAAACAGAACATTTGTAGAAAAAAGGTCAAAAAAGTTAATCTCTGCTTCTTCCAAAAGGAGAGAACTCATCAATAAGTCAATGAAAACTTTGGTGTTTGAATTCCTTTAAAGCACATCTCCTGTTGCCATGCATCTTTTAAAAGTTAGAAATTGGGCTTGATATGGAATCTCAGGCTCAAAAATGTCTTTACAGCAATATCTGAAATAATCTTGTGAAGAACAGGAGAACCTTCCTTCAATTTCCCAATTTCCCAGATTTAGCACATATTCTGCAAATGCTTTTTGATTTAGATTTGTCTCTGAATGTTATTGTTAATGTTCTTAGGGGTTTCACCTCTCATGTGTATCTTCTTAGTCTGTAAGTACTCTTTGATAAAATTATATAATACTAATTTCAAGTTTTGATTTCTGTGTAGTGCAGTTCCGATTCTTCCAATGCTTTGCACAGTGTCGCCTTGTTAGACACCTGTCAGACAATTTATTTAGGAAGCTTGCTGAGGTGTGTACTTTTTAAGTCCTCTTGGCTGAGTAGATTTCAGCATAGTTTTTTTGCCCTCTGGATTAATGCTTTTGATGCCAGACACAGAGGTTCTTTGCTTATTTAGTAGAAGTGAGGTATGGTTTCAATGTGTCTGAGACCACTTTCCTTTTCCATTCTCCAAGGAGCCATAAACCAGAACACCCTGCTTGTTATACTCTGCTTTCCAGTTTAACACTTGTACTAATAAAAATATTAAAATATAAAAGAGAAAAAAGAAAAAAAAGAGCGTAATCCATTAAAATGCATGTTTTGCATGATTTCTAAAATAATCACGTTTTGCTTCTGGACTGTAGTATAAGTATATAGAGTCTAATCCAAAATAAGCTGTACAAACATCTGTCTGTCCACCTCAGCTTTTCATGACTGAATTCCCCTGCATTCTTGGTTCACTTCTTCTGGTCTCACCATCTGTATGTTAAAAGATTTCTGTCTCAGTTTTGAGTGGGAGCATGGGCACCTAATCCTTTCATGCTTTCAGATCCATCTGGTGTGTGATTTCCTCACTTGTTCTCAAAACTCTTGCTCAGGTAGTGAAAGTTCATCACTTAATGGACTCCTGCTTTGCTTTCCTGAGCCAGGCCATGAGTGAGAGGGTCTGCAGGAAGACATTATTCTGCTTTCTTATTATTCTGGTTGGTGGTGGTCCTTTAACAGTTACTAAGAGACAGTGACCCAGTCACTGGTCCTTTTCTCTGTTATGTCATTAACTATTGAAGAGCACAGTCATGCTGCACATACTCAGGCTTCCTGCAGTTAAAGTAGTGTTTTGGGTGGCTCAAACTGTGTCTCAAAAATTGTCACACTGGTTGCTTGCAGCACAGATTTATTTGAATGTTTAAGAGAACTGCTCTTTTTCCTTTTTCTTTTTTTTTTTATCTTTGGTTTTGTATACCAAATTTAACTCCTGTTTTTAAAAAGAAGAAAGCAAAGGTATATCAATTACCTTCATCAGCTCTTCAATCCAGAGTTATTGCTGAATGTATCTTACATTTTCTTTTGTTTTTTGGGGGTGTGCCTTGCCGAATATAACTAGACTGCAACAATTCACATCAGAAGCAAATATACTTGTCTTACTGGAACTTGAAAACTAGTTAGCCTAATTATATCTACATTAGGGTTTTTTTAGTGCACATCAGAGTGAGATTTGAGAAAATGAATTAAGGTCTAGTCTACCTGCAATATCCAGTACATTTTTCTGCAACTGGCATGAATTGGAATTAACATTAATATAAAAATGGAGTAATGCTTCTGATAAAATGCAAATTGCAACAGAAAATAAAAGTCTAGACTCACTTGGCAGGCAGAACACTCTTCAAATAGAAAGGAGCTTTGTCAGCCTCAGGAACAGTCCTAAATAAAATCTCTGTATTTCATATGGTTTTGTTTGGAGGGCTCTGTAAAAGAATGTGACGTGTTTTAATGTCAGCAGAACAAAATACATATTTGTGGAAACATGATTAAGTTGAAGCTAGCTTGACAAAAGGAGACATCTCTTCTGCTTAGCTGATTCAAGTTTTAATGTAAAGCTCTTTACAGTCTCTACAGGGAAAAAGAGAAAAAAAGCACCAAATTTTGGCAAAACATTGGTATGGTACTTGAGGAAAAGTAATACTTCTGGTTAATAACCAAACTTTATATTTGTTTGTCTGTAAAAAAAACCAGTCAGTTTCAGGACTTAGTTGTGGAGAACTAATGAAGATATAATGCTGCTTGGAAAATTTTGTTTTGCTTTCAAGCAGGCTCAACCATCTGGTGAAAGGAAGCCGAAATGTATTTTAGGTAGTCTGCCTCAGCCATAGCGTGGAGCTTTGTGTATAGTTTTGTGACAGTTGCTATTTCTGCTGTTTGAGGTCCCTGTCTGACATTAGGGAGAACTTCTACAGAACTTGGAAGCTGTGACATTGTCAAGTAAATGCCAGGAAATGTGGTTTTGCCTCCAAGATCATAGACTTGTATAAGAACGTTCACTTGCTCTGTGGCATAGCACCGAAGATAAAGTCTTAGTTCTACCATGTGCCTGTTGTCTTCATTTGACCCATATGGGTTTTGTTCTGCTTTTTTGAAAGTTCTCTGAATGATCCCATTCGTATTGTACTTAAGGGATTTACTAATTTTAAGTAAATTGCAGTGAAAATTATTCTTCTCAGCTATATATAATTGTAGAAATTGATGCAATTCCTTCAAAAAATGCATGCTGCTGTATTAAAATTTTTTCTTCCTCCTTGTCCTGCCACTATCTCTCTGTTTTGTATCCTGTTGCTTGACCTCCTTGTCCTTATCATGCTTTAGCATTACAGTGGATCATAGACACCATATCCTTTTGCTCACTGTACCCACAAAGAGCAAGGACAAGCGCTTTGATTTTGCACAGGAGCCAAGAACAGTCTTTGGTTTATTCATTTGTTCCCTAACTGGAGGAGGAGAGAGAGAAATGTGCAGACTGGTTGCTTTGACAGGTTGATCTCTGCTGGGTTTTTTTTCTATACTGATCTATCTTAATTATTTTGAAGTATGCACTGTGAAGAATTTCATTTCTGCTAGACAGAATAAAGCTGAACTTGCATAACATACAGCAGACTGCAATGCTGCACTTAGCTTTAAGAAAAGTATCTAAAAATGGAATTGAAGAGGAGAGTAGGAAGGAGAGGTCTATTAAAACAGCTAAATACAAGTGCTGATTAGGCGATCTTTACTAGCTTTAAGTAGCCTTAGAAGTGAATGTGTGCCTGAGTGCCTGGAGGGCTAACCAGTATTTTAGAAACTCTGGATCCCAGTTTTAGCTGTCAAGTGACCTTGGGGAAACTTCCATGTGTCAGGTTTTACCCTGTGCAGAATGGATTTGATGACCCTGAGCTCTTGGAGGTTAGTGGTTAGAAAGTTAAATGCTCTGGTTGTAAAGTGGTAAGTATTATTAATGTACTGTTATTAGAGGAGTTTTGCTGCAGTCAGCATGCCTAAATCTTTGTGGTTTTTAGTTGCACAGAAAGGTAAATGCTTGGCTTCTTCTAGGGAATTAATGAGCGTAGAATATCATGGCTTTATGTTCAATATTCATGTATAAATGCTTGCCTGTGTTTGTTGTCACCTACCTTCAGCAAGTCAAGGTAAAAGGCTGTTAAACATTTTCCCTAGTAGTAATAAATATTACATAAATAGTGTGCAAAAATATTGGGACTGCTAACCTGGGAGGAGCTGGATATGAAAAGATGTAACACAGTTTTTCCACATAATAAGCAGCATACAAATTATAGGTTGGACTTAATTAGCCTTTCAGTTTTGCAAAGGCTGAGGGACTCTCTGTGAGGGTGACAAATGAAAAGCTAATTAAAATGGCACAAGATTCTTTAAGTATGGGCACTTAATGTCACATGGGAACATCATGCCTTACAGTAGCTGAGATGGAAAATATTAAGTATCAAGCACAATTTGTGGAAGAACTTCCCTTGTATCAGTTCTGTAACTGGGACTTCATGTGTTGGTCATCATAAAATGTATGTAATAAAGCAAGAAGCCATGCTGTGGTTAACACTAGAGGTAGCTCTAAGCAGAGTGCCCTTTCACACAGCCATATCACTAAACATTTTTTTATTATCATTAATGAAAGATTGCTACCTGCTTTGATATATGTTTGTTTCAGCATTTGCTGAGTCTTCATGCTTTCTTCTGTTGTGTTTGTGCAACCACCAAGATTTAACAAAGTACAGTTTGCTGTGGTTTGCAAAGGGTTTTTTTTCTCGGTGAGAAAATTGGAAATCCTCCGGACTTGTAGCCACTGGCAGTGAATGGCAGTAACAAATGCCTCTAGCTAGTGCAGTTTGTGGTATTACCCTCTTAAAATGTTCTTGTGTTACCAAAGCAGTTAAAGTGAGAATTTGTCATTTTATAAAAGATTGACCACATCAATAAATAAGTCACTTTATGTTCTTATTGTTCAGGCCCATCTTTCACATGAAATAGATACTGAAGCACTCACTGCTTAAGTGTCTCCAGTAAGAATCTATGAGATCCTACATTCACATGTTCCATCCTGCTTCTGCAACTTGAGGGAAAAGGAAGGTGGAAAAAGCAATTGCCCTGTGTCTGACAAAGATGAGGTTTTCCAAACCTGTGTGCTGAATTAAGTATTTAGGGGTTTTGTACTTTTTTTGTAGTAGCATATCTTTTCTGCACCTAGGTTTTTGTGAAATCTTCTTTCAGATAAGCACTGCATGAATCTGATGAGAGAGTTAATTACTCTTCTTATATCTTCCACTCTCTCAGTTTTCAAAATATGACCCTACATTCGTGCATCATGAAATAAATGGTAATGATTAGCTGTTACCTGTTCTGGAAGTGTGTTTCATGTACTTTCCTTTCTTACATCCCACCTGCATCTTTTGCTAGATCTGTCCAGGCAAACATCTTGTCCACTTTAGCCCAGGAGCTAACAGACAGCTCTTTCATTTATCTTGTTTTCACAAACAGGATCATGTTAACATAGTGGAAAAGCCATTTCTGACCTAAAGCTCTCTTTGAGTTTCTACTCTCATTCATTTCAAGTTGTTTTATCCTTTTTTAAAATTTATTTTTGCAGAAGCAGCTTCAAAAAATGAAGATTGAATTTTGACATAGTGCCTAAATAAAAATTGCCTAAAACCAGAACCCTTTTGCTTGCAGAAGTTGTGAACTCTTTGGAAATGCTGTTTGATCATAGCAAAAGAAAGCTTTTGTTTTCAGATTAGTATAGGATTTATAGTGTGCCTGGATTTTACTTTGATAAATTGTTTTCATAAGAAAGGTGTAGTAGTAAAAATGTAGTAAAAATTTTGTAGTAAAAAAATAGTAAAAATTTTGTAGTAAAAATGAAAATTCTTTACAGTAACTGGAAAATAATGAAGACCAACATAAAAATATTCATACCAAACATGTCTTCCATTCTCCTCACACCCTCACCCCCCACCAAAATACTTGAAACTTATGTACATTTCTGGGAATCAGCATGGTGTGGCTTTACAGTTTGACTTTTGTCTCTAGATGGTAGAAGCCAGCAGGGGGTTGCTAACACTCTTTTGAAGCAGCTTTGTTAGGCTCTTTTTTCGATGGCTGTTCTGTGGGGGACTGGCCAGTGCCTTCCAAATGAGCACTTTTGCTTTGGGAAGGAATCTTTGTAAGGTGAAGAGGTGGGCGTGGCTGCTGGATCTGTAATTCTGCCTGTCCTTATCTTTTTGATTTGAAATTTAATATGCTATAAAGCTTGTAATTGTTGTAATTCGGCAAGTGATGTCAATATGTGGGAGTCAGGTGTCCATACTGGTTAATTTTTGTTTCATCTCTGTTTCTGTCCATTGATGTGAAGATTTGTGGGGTGCTTCTCCATGCCCCAGGCTGAAAGAGCCTTCCTTCTCTTTTCATTAAGGTCCCAAGAGATAATTGGTATTGAATGAAAGTTTGTTCATCTAATTAGGAAGTACTGTTTCCCATCATCTGTCACACTCTGAGGTTGTATGTGAGATTAATAGCATAATGGAGACATCATGGTTCACATTGTTCTCAATTTGGTGATGACAGATTTGCTTTGTGTTCATGGTTTTTCCTGGCTGTCAATGTAGGGGCTTGTAGAATAGTGCCTGGAGTATGGAAACTTGAATAAATGCTTGTGAGATAGAGGAAACCCATATAAAGAATGGCAGGAATTGCATCAGGAGCCACAGTTGTAATCTCATCTCTGATGTGTTTGCAGGACTTCGTAACCTAGGGGATTTCTTGAGCTCTCTGTATCTCAGGTAGTTGCAACTGTCAAAATTACTTTGAAACTCTGGCAAGATAAAACGTGAATTAATATCTATTAGCAGCAAGGAAAATATTATTATGACTTGTCCCAATCCTGCAAACTGACCAGTAGCCAGGACTGTCTGTGGTGGCAGAGCATACCTTCAATCAACCAAGCTTTTGGAAATTTTCCTGGGGGCAAAAGACTGTAGAGTGCTGTACTGAGATGTGTGAATGTAGCTTCAGTGTGAGCTACATTTTGAATGACCCTGCCTCCTGCACTTCAGAAATTCTGAGCCATTTATTTGGGGGGGGGGGCGGGCGGTGTAGTTCTCTTCCATGTTCTAAAAAACCCCACATTACAACTGGTGCCTTTCAGTCTTTGGCATGATGCCTTCTTGTGTTTTGCATCTAGAATCCAAGGGCTGTTGGATGTAAGGGAATTTAAGGCTAGTATTTTGGAACATGTCTGTACCAACATTGCACCGTGAAATTCCTCTGAGTATAGACCCCTCACACAGAAAGCATACTTAACTTAGTGTCTCTGTTAGACCTGAACATAGTGTGGCAACAGTGCTTGTTCTCACTTGTTTCTCTGTATTTTTCTCATTGTGGAAATTATAATTAGAGATTGAATATTCTTGAGAGACACCAGCTTTCAAAGCAATCTTACATAGGGTTTGGGTAGAGGGGGTTGGTTTTGAAACTTGTGAAAGCGTGCTTTAGTGAGTCCATTCTGTGCGGTACATTTAAATACTGTATTTTCTACTTTTGAAGTGTTGCAGTTACTACCAAAGAAGGTGGTTCTGGCGAGAGAAACAGCAACAGAGTAAAAGGAGATTGACAGGAAAAATGTAAGGAGGAGGGTGGGGGAAATAGTAGAATTGTAGTTTGAAAAATTAGTCATGTAACGTGTCATTGTAATTCCCAACTGGCAATTAAACAGCACATATCTGCATAAAGGATCAGTAACACTGGAGGGTAATGTTCAGGATCCTGAACAGCACTTCCAGTATATAATTTGCAAATGGTTTGATGGATACCTGCCTCACATGCTCCATAAGCTACCACATTCCAGTGCTTAGTGTAATTAGCAAACACAGACTTCTAGCTTTATAGATAGCTGGCTAAGACTTTGCAATATGTTGCATTAATAGACTTAAGGGAAAAAAAAAAAAAAAAAAAAAAAAAAAAAAAACCAGCCAGCTAGAAAAGTCACACTGTTTATTCCTCCTCAGATATCAGAGTTCTGTGCCAGCTGCCAGGGCTGTAGTGACTGAGGCTCCAGTGAGCTCCTCTCTGGTGATGAGACGTCCAAGGTGAAACAGAGCAAGTTATTCACAGCAGGTTCTGCAGGGCTTGCAAAGGCAGCAAGTGAGAGCCTGAGTAAAATGCAAAGGTAAATTCAAAACAATGCACATTGAGCTCTCTGTAGCAATATGACTTTTGTGCATCCTCTGTAAGGGTCACTTTTTTTTTAGTGACAGCTCACTTTTGATAGGATGAATGGATGCCAAATAAGCTTCTCAGGTGATCAGCATGGACCAGCTACAGCAACAGCATCTAGAGTAATCTGGATGTGAAAAACATGGAGGAGGGAGTTTCGGGACAGAAACCCTCTTTGATCTCAGCCAGCCAGGACTTCAGCCTTGCAGGCTTTATTTAAATCAGTTGACTTTCAAAGGGATATGGAGCATTGTGCTAAATGAGCATATATGTCACCTCTGGAAGGATTGCTCCGAGTTTGGCAGTGTCCTTTCCCACAGCTGCCATTGCTCAGATGCACCAGTTACTGGTATTAGAGCATCATGTGAGGAAATCATTGCCTCCAAATTCTGAGGGTCAGCTTTCTTTCAGATGATCTCTGCCTAAGGGCAGAACCCATTGCATGCCCCAGGTCCTTTTTGGTGAAATATAATAGATGATGATGGTAATTCCTTTATGTTTAAGTGTAGAGCTTCTCGGGAAATCTCCTTCTCTAAATACAGCTCAAATCTTAGGCACAGAATAGCTGATAGGTGCTACAAGAATGTAAATACAGATAGCTCCACTTCTGAACTGTCTTATTTTATAAAACAGTGTGTGGTTTAGCCTTTTCATGGGCTTTGTTAGCTCCTGTCACACAAAGATTCTGCTTCACTCAGTTCACATGTACCACTCCAGTTATTAAAAGGCACATTGAAAAGTTGCCACTGCAGCATTAAGATGAAAAATGTTGTCAGAATTACTTTGTAAATAAAAAGTGAATGTATGCCTTCTCATTGTTGAAGCCAGTCAATGACTTCTGAATTGTGTTGAATCTCATGAGCTGATATTTGCAAAATTTTCATTTAGGTTATGAAGGCGTCATTGTGGCTTTCAAAATTATTTGGACACTTCCATTTTCCTGTATGGTTGCTGATGCTGATTCTGTGCATTTCAAATGTCTTTGAATGCTTTATGAAGGGCAGAAGAACTTCAAATAAAATAAAATAAATAAAATAAAATAAACCCACAAAACCAAAAACTTTGATGGATATTTAAAGGTGGAAAATTAATACACAGATTCTGCTATGGAGGAAAAGTCCATGTCCATGTCTTGACATATATGTCAGATATATATGAGGACTCGTAGATATTTTTATAGTACATGAAGGAAGAAAGTTTTTTTATTACTCTGTAGGTAACGTAATTCAGATGAGGAAGTGCTTCCTGCTCAGAAGGTGCTCACCACCTGGTGTTGAGTGGGTCACTCTGGCTTTCCCTTTTTTGCTCCATTATGAGAGAAATGCAAGTCCTACCTTGATAAGCCCATGTGAACTTTATATAATTTTTTACTTGCTGTCATGCAGACCTGGAGTTTAAATAAAAAACATGTATGTGACAGGCTCCATATGGGTTATGGAAGGCTCCAGGCTCTGATAAACTTACTGTGTCTTGAATGATGAACAGCAGATACACCATCCACTTAACTAGGTCAGACATTTTAAAACTTTTCTCTTTCTGCATTCTCTGTAAGGATCAGTCCAGAGCTTCATCTCATCTGTCAGAAGGAGAGTATCTCCAGTCTGCTTTTCTTTATTATCCTTATTTGTGTGTCCATGTGCTCTGTGCCTTATTTTGGCCAGAGTTTGAAGAAGGACTTTCCAAGGCAGAAGAACATGTTACTTTGTTATACCCGTAAGGTAGGTCCATGTTCAGAAAGGCATCAAGATGGTACAGATTTTGCTATAACATGGGAAAACAGAGGAATGGTGGGGGCACAGACCTGGGGTTTCTGCCTTAAGATTAAAAAAAACCCACACTGTTGACATTTAAAAGTTGGTTCACACTGAAGTGGTGTGTTTTTTCATTGGTCAAGGCAATGCAATTGAACCTGAGAGACACCTGTGGGAAAAGCAGCCTTTCCTGTCCAAATGATTGTCAAGTGAAATCTGGAGAGAGCTCACTGGAAAATTCCTTAGTGGAGAACATAGCAGATGGGAAATCTTGATCAGAAAAAAACCAAAACATAAAAATAAAGCCTTGCATTTAGTGAAGGGAAACACCTCCTCCGTAGTAGCTGTCTTTAGCTGATAGATTTCATGGGTTTAGTAATTTTTTTAATAGTGAAACAGAAGTCTAAAAACTGTGCTTCTTCTGGTTATCACACAGACATTATCATACATTCCAATTAGCAGACTGTTTCGGGCTTTTGTCCAGGGCTGGCTGATTTGGTTGAAATTGGACAGCTGATAAAATAAGCTCTAAAAACTGTCCTATGTTGAGATTTTTCACAAGTAGCCTGGTCCCTTGTGATGGGATTTCTTAAACCATAGCAAATCCTGTTCACGAAATCAGATATGACTGTACTTATACAAATGGCATCTCCTCCTGTCCTTTCTGGGAAGACCAGAAGATGAAGTTTACAAAGATTTATCACCTGGGCACCTGAGGAGCCAGACCAGGAATGAGAGCTCAATATAAGTGAGAATTTAGATTCTGTAAGTTATTTCCTTTTAGCAGGGCTTGTAGATATAGAGTGAGCTTACTTATATCCTATGTGTTTCGTCCCGCATTTTTCAACTAACTTCCATTGTTAGAACATGTGTAAGAGAAAATCAGCATGTAGCAAACATGATTCTTGCCCTTCATTACTAAGATCTGGATCATTCTGCAGATAAGCTTTGCGTATCAAGGAGGTTGTCATTTAAGCATTATGGATGGAACCTCCCAAGTTCTGTCATTTACATTTTGCAAGAAAAAAACCTCAGACACTACTATGTGGTGGGAAAGAATTAGCTTAATTAGAGAATGCTTTTAACTGGAACTGTGTATTAGCCAGAATTTCCTTAGCAGTGGGCAGTTTCTGTTAAGGCAAGCCAGAAAGCATAACTCCCTTAACATGCTTTTGTGATGGCTTTCTTGTGCTAAAAATGTCTTTTGCCTTTAGTAGCAAAGATTCTGGCAAATCTAAAGAGATCTGGGGTGGGGAACCAGGTGCTAAGTATCTTTATTGCTTCTCTGTGATGTGACTTTTTCTAATCCTGTCAGAACAGCAACATATTGGTTGTTTGGCTCTTTTCCCTATTTGACATATATGTAAGACAAGTAGAAAATCTGATTTTTTCTTCATTTAAAATTACTTGCTCTCACTAGTGTACCATCTTTCTAGAGGAGGTAAAATGTTCCTTGGTACCAAAACCCACATAACAAATCTTCAGTGCCCCTGCACTGGCACAGTGCTGTGTCCAGAGCACAAAGGCTCACTGCTTTCAGGCACAGATTTCACAGGTCTGTTCTGCTTTTAATTCTAGCTGAATAATTGTCTCCAGATGCTTCTATAGATTCATCTCAATCTGAACACTCAGAATAAATGCAGCATTTATGGCCTCAGAGAGTCTGCAGGAAGTAAAATGTTCCTACCATTAACCTTACTGTTGGGATTTATTAGACACCTGCTTTTATGCCTAATAATTAAAAAACCTGCAGCATCAGGGGATATTGCCACAGGTCTGAAATAAATTAATTCAAGCTGACATCAAGGTTTAAATGTGCTTTGCTTTTTCTTATGACAGGGAGCTGTACCATCTCACTTTTTTTTTTTTTTTTTAACAAATTGCTAACTTAATCTGGGTTTGCAATAGAAAAATATTTTTTCCAAGAGATAATAAGCTCCTTCCATGAGGTGAGTTGCCTTGCTTTCTACATTTCCAAATTAATCTAAATGTTTGGTTATTTTCCTCCAGTTATTCCTGTTTTCATAAGTTTACACCAAAAGATCACAAAATACTTAGGGCCTTTTAACCAGTTTACACAAAGCCTCTGCAAGCTGTCATTTGAGGTTCTGTGTTTCCTTTGATGCCAAGGATTTAGTTGTGTGTAAAAGTACCATGTCTAAATGGCTTTTCTGTGTATTTACAACCTCTTTGGCCTCATTACAAGAAGGACATGAAAAATGTTAATTTAGGCTATTTAAAAATCCACAGTGGTGTTGTCAGAGGAAAGAAAAACCACCCTGAAACCAAACTTGCCTTTCAGAGTCAGTGTGCATATATCTAGTGGGATCAGGTGGTCCTGGTTTAGCTTATATAAATAAATATGAACTATAAATACATATTCACTAACATCATCTGTGAAATTTACTTGATGTTATTATGTCAATACTGTTTGTGTTTCCATAATTGAAGTTAAAAGGAATTAAATATTTGAAGCAGAGCTCCACGAGAGGGATACTTGACAAGAGGTATCCTTCATATTGCTGCTAAGATTAGCAAATACATCTAGGGGGTTGAAGTAAATATTCTGAAAATTTTATAAGTATCTTGATTAATTTGAATTTAATCTAATTTAAAAATAATTTCTCTCCATAATGTAGCATAATAACAGAACAGGGCAAGCTGTTCAGACTTCCCATTTCACTTAATCACTGAAACCTTTTGTTATGTATGGGTAATTTCCTCTTACGACATGGTTCTTCTGCTATTGTCTATTAATGAAAGAATTTTTTTCAGCAGGGAATTAAGACATAATGTTTCACTGACAGAACCTCTTAAAATCCCTTTGCTGTCTCAAAATTACTTCCCCTCTATTCTTCTGTTCAGCAGGACAGTTTTTTAAAATGCATATTACTCACTGATCTCTTAAAGAGAGTAGATCTCAATGCTTTCTGGGGCAGACAGCAACTTTGAGCTATCCCTGCTCTGTTCAATATCAACATATTCATCCTGCATTCCTAAATGAACCACAACTTTCGTTGTGCCACAGTACAGTATGAGTGGGAATGAAAAGTATTCTTTAAAAATCTTAAACCTGGGACTGCGAGCCTTCTAGGACTGTAGGCTATGATTGGTACTGCTTTTAGCTGTTGGTGAAATTCTGCCTTGCAGGTACATACCTTAATGTAGCTGGATCTATTTGAGATGTAAGCTGACCTTTTAGTTTGGTGGGTTTGGGATAACAGACACAAATTTGCAGATTTTTGTTGCTTTTTTTTTAAACTCAAGTTTACTTCTACAGACTCTTGACTGCAATGCTAGGTTGAAATAGGCTTAAAATTTAAACCCAAATGTTGAAATTGTAGAAGGGGAAAAAAATGCCTAGATTTTTTGGAACAATTTTGGCAGTGCATTTCCCTGTAAAAATACCAGGAATTTCATCTTGTAAATAATAGGTCAGATACTAGGAAAACTCAGAACAAATGAACAGACAAGTGAATAAATGCAAGTGAAAGAAAAATGTCCTGTACTCTGCAGAGAAATTCCTTTTGTTATGATTCTGTGCTTACACCGGATACCTGCTATTTAAAACTTGAACCATTTTCCCAGAGACATTCTATTTGTCATTGGTCTTTGATTATTTTTTCTTGGTAACATTTCACTTTTCTGTTTTCCCATTCTTTAGCTTTACCTCGAAATACAAGAGCTGGTTATTATTGAGAAAAGATACAGTTCAGGTCAACTTAGTGCTTCTGGTTATTACTTCTACCAATATTATATTTTATCAGATAACACAGTAGATTTACTCTTTGCATCATTAGTGATCTAGTTGTCTTTCTTTGCTCTTAATGTTTCTTAAAAACATTTTTAACATTCTGTAGAATCTTGAGGGCTGCAAAAACAAAATCATTTGGATCGGCTAAACACAATGCTCTAAGTATCTTAGTGACACAAAAATGTTTAAAGAGCATTTTAAGTTGCAATGGTGGGCACATGAGAGATATGTTTTGCAATGATTAAGAAAGAAGACAGTGAAGGGATAACTCAAACATATGCATTACAAATTCTTTCAGTTTGTGATTTCTCACTGGTTTGCCCACAGGACATCTGACTTACTGTGGTCCCACTGCAGAAGAGAAAAAAGGACTATCCAGAGGTTTAAGACATTATTTGTTTCATTTGTTTCAGAAGCTGAGAGTAATGTGGTCCATAAGCCAACAATTGCCCTGGAGGCACAGCTTACATTTCTTTACAGGAATCTTCACATCTTCTGTAGTCCTCTTGCAAAGAAAAGAACACACCAAAAAAAGTCTTCCTCGTGTGCTATTAGACTGAGACCTATGTGCGTCTTTAGCAATGTCTGCCTGTTTCTGCCAACCTTGCAGGTCTTTGGCACTTGAGGCAAGAGGAGCAGCAGGTGGTTGTTAGCCTTTGGGAGGCAGCCTGAGAGTAAAATACGATGCTTTGTCAAGCTGTTTTTAGAGATCTGTCAACAGCAGATGACTCAGGCTCTGCTCCTGCCTTTGCAAGGGTGTGTGCTTTAGTGAGCATTTATTTTTATATAGAGTGTGTTGGCAAAGTCACACCATGCTGCAAAGTCTCTGTAAACTTTGCTGTGGTTTCGCAAAATCACATAGTTTTGCCAAGGTTTCTTTTTTTGTTTTCATGGAGCGAAAATGCAGAAACTTTCTGGTGTCTTTCAGAAGTTGTCCTCCAACACATGCAAGAGCAAAGCATCTCAAGGAAAAAATCAGAAGATTAATGTTTCCGTAATATGTGAAAAGTGTGTCTTTAGCCTTATCCTTAGAAATTGCAGAACAACATTGATATTTTTTTCTAAATATTTAATGTAAGGCAAATTCCCAACACAACACAATTCAAAGAGTTGAAGTTTATCAAAGTAATGAAGAACAGATGGAGACGTCAGGTAATCTTAAGAGAGTAACAGTTAATTATAAGCCAGTTTACAAAATACTTCAGACCTTACCTGCCCACCTCCTGACAACCTGTAATTAACTAACTTGGTAGAGACACACTTCCTACCACTGATGAGTATTTTCCTTTCTTACTGTGTGTTTAAATTTGTGATGCCAATAAATCTTTTCCTGATCATTGTACCCCTTTTGTGCATAGAAGCTAATTGCATTACAAGTTATATTTATCTTTCTCTATACTTAAGTAGATGGTTTCAGCAAGGGAGCCACCATATAAGGGTGTCACACTGCCTTGGTGCTATATTGCTCTCTGTTCTAATTCTGCCTGTTTTGGCAATGCGTTTTCATTTACTGGAAAAGCATTAAGACACAAGCAGGTGCATACAGCAGAAAGCAAGAGTCTTGTTTCCATTTCAAGCACTTTTTTTTCCTAATTTCTATTCTCATAGTGGGGATCAGGGATTTATTTGGGGTTGTGAGATGTGCTCTGTGAGGCAGTGAAACCCAGTCCACTCATTTGGCTGCAGCCTAATTAAAATATTGGAGTACATTGCTGTAGTGGAGCCATCCATGTGCTGTGGTTAAGAACATCCATCAAGACTTTGGTAGATCAGATTGTTTTGCATATTATTCAGAGATTGTTCTGCATATTTCCAGATTTCAGCCTTTTCTAGGCAGGAATTATCTCCTCCTACTTGTTTTCTCTGTTGTCAGGCATGGTAGGGCCTTAATATGGGTGGACTTGCTGCAGAAATCCTGTGTGATATTGAATAGCAAATTCTAGTACTGTTTTCCTTCTGGCTTGCTTTCTTCCTCACAGCTTGCTGTGGAGATTTCCTTTAAAGCCGGAAAATCAAGTTATAACCTTAATTAACACAGAGCTGGGAGTTGTTCCATCATGGATTATTTGATCATGTGAGTATGGCTTCTCTTGTCTTTGCAAGCCAGGCTGAACTCAGATCCTTTTACTGCTGCTGCTGATCAATTAAGTGTTAGCCATGAAAGGGAAAATTTAGTAGTGGGAGAGATTTGCCTTTTCTGAATTTAAAGGTGACATTGGAAACAGTAGACCATATTGAAGTTTTACTGTGAAATCTTAATCCATATTTCTCCTCTCTTGCTGACAGATTGGATTTGTGCCTAGAGTAACCAAGCTTCTCTTTTGCTAGAAACTAGTGTTCCAACAGAGTGCTGCACATCCAGAACTCCTGAGAAACTTTGTTTTGCCATAACCAAGTATGCCCATTCCCGTACTAATTTTTCAATAAAGTAGCTACAGTGGTATGCTTTGTAGTGTGAGAAACACAAAATTTAATTTGGATTTGTTTTTTTGTGGTATGGTTCTTACTTTCTTTCTTTGGTTACACAACTATATTGACCTGAAAGTGTAAATTTTATCTATATGAAGTAAAATCCATGTGTGACTTAAGAATATGGTGCACTTACAGCATATAGAAGGGAAACCACAACTTCAGTTTTATTACTGTACTATCTGTGTTATGAAATTCATCTGTTTTGGAAAACCTCATTTTTTTACCTTTGCCATCTTACTAGGATTTTTAATGTTTTAGGGGGTTTTTCCCCAGGAAATTACACAACAGAAATTTCCCAAGCTTGCCTTTTTTTTTTTTACTCTAGTTTGACAATGTTGTTTTTTGAGGTGTTGCCATGCTGTGCAGATTACAAGAGGAAGCCAGAATTGCCATAGCCAGAGGTTTTAGTGTCTGACTTACTGAATCTTGAGACCAGTTGCAGTACCAACATTGTCATCATACTACAGAATTCAATATTTTAGCTTGTAAGAAGTAGTATAAATCTAGAATTACTGATTTCTCGATCAAGTCTTCCTAGGAATAGTGGAAATTTTACTATTTAGAAATACAGTTTTCTTATTCTTTTTCCCCAAAGGAGGAGCAAGTACTAAATAATAATATATAATATACATTTAATAATATGCTGAAATCTGTCAGCTTATATTTTAAGAAAGTTAGAATGTTTTAACATTGGTAAATTAGGTATTTAAGATACTTTTCTTCCTTCACTTAAAGAATTCTGATATGTCAGTGTCTGAATGTGAGTCTGTACCTTTCCTGTATTAATAGTAGATTGAAGTATCTTCATAAATTGCATTGTTTCAGTCGTGCTTTGCAAATTTCTCTGACTTTTGTGCCAGACATGATTACTTCTGTAAGGTAGTTTCCTCTGCTTTCTATAATGAAGTTAGTTACATACTTCCCTTCAATTTAATTTCTGCATTTTCTCTTTTCGTGAGAATGAGGTAAACAAGTGCAGTTCACATGCCAAAAGATGGAAAGAAGTGGAATATGCACAGCATGCACAGCTGTCACAAGGACACAAGATATAAAGGTGAATTACAACAGCTTATTAAGGAATTAATTACTTGTCACATTTAAGTCTTAAGACTGAAATTAAATTCTTCAATTTGATGCAATCTGTTATTGGCAGAAGCAGAGAAAGCACACCAAGAAACCATGGGGAGATACTTGCATACACTTGCATCAGATGTAGTTGGGTCATTGCAAGCAAAGTGTCCTGTTTATGTACTGAAGCACCAGCAAATCACAGAATCACTGAGGTTGGAAGTTATCCTCTTGGGATCATCTTATCTAGTCCCACTGTTCAAGCTAGAGCAGGTTTTCCCTGAACATGTCCAGCCAAGCTTTTAATATCTTCATGGAGAATCCATAATCTCTCTGGGCAGCCTGTTCTACTGTTCTGCCGCCCTCAAATGGAAAAGAAGTGTTTTCCTGCAATTAGATACACTATTTTGTGTTTTGATTTGCCTATATTGTCTTGTGTCCTATCATGGAGTGATAGGACAGTAGTAATAGTTCCTCTGGTTCCCTCTTTATAATTTCATCATATAAAGTGTTTATATACATTGATAAGATCTCTCCACTAGTCTTCTCCCTTATAAAGAGTCTCCAGTCTTCCAGCCTCTCTTCGTCTCTCATAGATGGTCCAGTCCCTTAATCATCTTTGTGGTCTCGCCCTGGACTTCTCCAGAAAGTCCTTATCTTTTTTGTACTGAGGAACCCAGAACTGGACACAGCACTCCAGATGTATCCACATCAGTACCGAGTAGAGAGAAAAGATCACTTTCTTTGGTCTGATAAGCATGCTTATCCTAATGCAGCCCAGCATGCTGTTTTACCTTTTTTTCCTTTTCCTTTTCCTTTTTTCCTCTTTCTCTTTCTCTTTCTCTTTCTCTTTCTCTTTCTCTTTCTCTTTCTCTTTCTCTTTCTCTTTCTCTTTCTCTTTCTCTTTCTCTTTCTCTTTCTCTTTTTTGCTACGATAGTGTGTTCCAGGCTCATAGTCAGCTTCTTTTCCAGCAGGATCCCCAATGTCCTTCTAGGCAAACCTGCTTTCCAGCCAGTCAGTTCTCAGACTCTGCTGGTGATTTCTGCTTTTCCATCAAGCCAGTAGTCTCATTGAGGAAGGCAATGAGGTTGGTCAGGTGTGATTTCGTCTTTGTAACTCCGTGCTGACTACTCCCTTTTTGTCTTTCATGTGTTAGGAAATGCTTTCCAGGAGAATTTTCTCCATCACCTTTCCAGAGACTGAGGTGAGGCTGACCACCCTGTAGTTCCCTGAATCCTCCTTCTTGTACTTCTTCAAGATCAGAAAAACATTAGCTGCCTTCCAGTTTGGGGTATGAAGGCTGAGTATGTAGTATGAAGGAGCTGTGTTTAAAAACTGAAAGAATTCTGTGTGATTTTGTTCTGGAATTAATGTAATAAAATACTGATGCACTAGAGGAAAGTTGTTGGAATGCAGGTAATTGAACTCCTGTTCCAGGAGGACAGCATGTGTGGCTGTTCCTCCTGCTGCGTCGTCCAAGTACTATGACATATGCTCTTTAGGGTTATCTGAAAAACTGCTTCAGGTACGCATTGGTGGAAGTCTTGTTCAGTGTTTGCAATGTCTGAAGTGACACTGGAGCAGCCCTTTAAAAGTGTAGATGTAGGTCTTTTGGAAGACTTTACCACATTTAAAGTGGCATTTATGGGGGATGAAAACCTGTGCTTTAAAAGGACAAGCGCTTGGCAGGTTGGAGTGGTGTCCAGAGCAGCCAGGATCTTGATCAGTTGTCAGCAGTAGTTCATGTGCAGTGCCACATTCGGCAGACAATTTGCCCTGTCAGTTTGAGAGCTACTGCAGACACCCATACAGTCTTCTGCAGGGCCAGATCCTTCCTCAGCTGCTAATAGTGTCTGCCCTGAGCTGTGCTTCTTGTCCAGGGTTTGCTCTGGTAAAGGTGCTGATGTTCATAGAACCTTCAAAACTGCACTAACCCTTGTCTCTTCTGGTGGAGGAGTAGCTGGTAATCAGGGTATGCTTTCCAATGCCTGTGTCTGGGGGCCTTGCTTTCTTCTCTGAGCAAAAGTTCTCCACGGTATTGTTTCTAAAAGTGCTTGAGTGGCCTCGATTACAGTGGTTCAGTACAGTGACATTGTCGTCATGCTTTATTTTTAAAAATGACAGCAGCAAAACAGAAATACCAATTCAGAGTCACATTCACCATGGGAGATTCAGTCTAGTGGAGAGAACAATGGCCTGACAATCAAGGGGTCAGCCTCTATTTTTGGTTTGCTTGCTGACTGGCTGCATGGCCTTGGGCAAGTTGCTTTCACCTCTCTGTGCTTCTGCTTTCCCTCCAACTCCCTGCCTGTCTTTTTCATTTAGATGATTAGCTCCCCTAGGCAAGGAATGCCTCTTGTTTGTACAGTTCTCTGTGTTTTGTTGGAGGCCTTGGGGTCTCCAACTGTGTAACAGTAGGGATTCACATCAGTATTACCACTTATCTCTCATATACAGTTGCAAGGAGCCTATTTTTCACAAAGGGATGGATGTACCTGGCCCTTGTGTTAATAGTGTACAATAGGGAGCTATAATGACAAGAATCTTCTTCTCTTTTTGATGTGTCAGAGCTATCACATCTTCAGGGCTTAGATCAGGACTCATGCAAGTGTTGTTCCTGCTGATGCTGGTGTCACTCACACAGGAGTGTGGCATGTCCTGTGCTTGTGTAGGTGGCCAAAGAGTGAGATGTGCTCAGTCAGCACGTGGTCTGTCAACCACCTGGCCCTGCATATCTGCAAGGTATGCTCATGATCAGGCCTTGAGCTACATAGCAAGATTTGGAATAAGCTGATTTCCTGTGTGATCTGTCTGTATTGCTGTTTGGAGTAGCCAAAGATCTTACACGTGGTTAGAGATCCAGATCTACAGAAGCTGAGAGAGAGAATAGTCAGTACTCTCCTCACTCAGGGCTGCTTGGAGCCATGCACTACTGTGCTTGCATGCAGAAGCAGACCAGGATACCCACTGTTAACTAGCTGCTGTAAAGGTAAGCAGCATATAAATCCCTTGAGCTCATGATTTCCCTAATCCTGACTTGTTAGAACCATTCAGCCTTGAGGAAGTGCTCTTCTTTTGAAAAATTTTTCAGCAATTGTGTTTGTCTTTTCTCACAGCTGTCACCAGAGAGGCACTGCCTGTTGGGCTGATATTTGTGTGTCAGTCCCCTCACAAGCCCCTTCCCCATCCAGAAGTGTCCCAACCAGGCTGTCATACACTACTGTGACACTCACGGTCTCATATTACTTGCTGTTCCCTCCTCATAAGTTGTGTTTAGTGACAGCATGATGTCATTAGGGGGGTTTCTCCTTCACATGGTATGTGATGTTGCTGGCAGTCATGATTTTATTATGGATCTTGTAGTGATTCCCCTTAAAGCTTCAGTTTCTACGGTAATGGAAACTAGGGCTTCTTTCTTAAAAATAGTTGTGATGCTCAGCTCTTTAGAGCAGAAAATACGATTCTAAAATGCTAGAATATTGAAGCAATCAGTAAAAATACATCAGTTTGTTCTATTTCTTACAGTCTGAGTTTTTAAAAGGTCAGGATTGACAGAAATAATTACATAATGTAGGGAAGAAATTATAACCTGCTGCCACCCACTGTCCATGCCATTTTAGTGGTACTGAACACCCACCTCCCAAAGTGGAGGATACACTGCCATGATGGATCCATATCTCATCTCTTGTCGTGGCAACAATACAGACTGGGATGTGTTCATCTTCCAAAGCATAATATGACTGTGATGATTTCACCAAATACATGTTCAAAATGGACAAGTATTATAATAAGATGTGTCAGTGTGTTTTAAATTTGCATAGGAATTAGCATATATAAGCCACATGAGGATGAAAATTCTCCCTGAAACTTCTCTGAGTTATTATTGCTGGATTACAACATATAGTCATTACTATATCAATGTGAATACTATTAATACAATAACCATTACCATTGCTTTTTTAAAACGACTAGTTGTAAGTAACGTTGTTGTTTTAAAGCTATGGGTGAGGGAAAATTGGGGTCATATCCCTTAAGGCTGGTTATTAAAATCAGCATGGACAAGAGACTGTAGTAATTTAATAGTTAGAGTTCCCTTAAAAAGTCTGCTGTTAGTAATAATATGTATGATAGCAAACATTTCAACTACTGTTGTTTAATGCAAAAGGTGCATTTGTAGTCAGGTGCTGTGGCTGCCTGTGAGATGACATGTGGGGGATGCCTAGGATCCAGCCCCAGGGCTGGAGCAAAGTGCCAGAGCCATACATTGTATATCAGCTCAGCCCCTGAAGCTGCCTGGGAGCTGCAGCAGGGGATGCCAGATGAATAACCCTCATGCTCAGCCTGAGGCTCAGCAGGTCTTTTACACTCCACTTACATGATGGCTGGATGAACCTTGCACATATCTGATAAAAGTCTGTCTGGCACATGTGCTGTGTAGATTTGCTGGCTATTTGCACATGCGGAGTAATTTTTCATCTCTGTGGTCACCTAAATTACTGTTCAGTAATGGACTGTAAACGGCACTGTCTAAGCACCTGCAAGGGTTAATGTCTTAGTTGTTTGTTCATCATCAGAGGGGAGAAAATATTAAAGAATACATTGGGGAAAATGGTATCTGTAAATTCTAGAAAAATTTAAAAAGTGTCAAATGAATCTTGAGGAGGGGTAGTAGCAAGACTGATTTTGCAATTAGATTTCAGGCTGAAGATGTTATCTCACACCATATTGCTGTTGTCTCAAAATGTACATCATGTTACAGGAGCTGTAACAGGGGGGTGTTGATACTGCTATGGGAAATGTAATATCTTGCATTCCCCAACGTTGGTTATTTTAGCCAACTCCCTGTGATAGATCTTACACAGTATCTCAGAGCCTTAAAATCTTTGGTGTGCCTATCCTTGTGTGGGACCCCCGTGAAAGAGGGACATACAGCACGCCTTAGCTGAAGAGAGAAGCAGCTTCCTGAGTCTTTTCTTCCCTTGCTTTCCCTGACACCCCCTCCTTCGCTTATACTGGCACTTGAGAAGAGAAATTCTCTTGTTATTCCACTGCAGGCTGTTCCGCTGCGCTCGAGCTGCCTGTGCTGGGGAGAGCGGTGCTGCTGAGAGGAGCTGCACACACTGCGACTTCCCTCCAGCAGAATCCTTCTGTCCACCTGCAGCATTAGAGTTCAGCTGGGAATGGGGGCCTTTCTGTTCCCCCCACCCTCTACCTTCCTTCTGAAAACCTTACGGTTCTTCACTTAATAATGAGGGGTACATATGCTATGAATAAAATCTTAGTGCAAAGTGGGGAATATACTTTAGGGGTGTTTATCCGGAAAGGAATATGAAACAAAGCAGGAATAGAACACAGTTACTACTTCAGGTAAATCTGCCTATTGCTTTATTTTTTACCATTTCTAATGATGATACCCATCTCTTTGTTGTGCATGACAGTACAGTGAGATGACTTCATTCCTTGTATTGTGCATCACTGTCCTTGCAATGCAGTTCTTTCAGTTCATAACATTAGTGTGTGGTTTAATCATAGGATGGGGGAGTACCTTGCAATATTGAATGCTGAGATGCAGTGAACATGACAAAAATTTTAAGTTTTGTTTTCTGAACTTGTGACAAATATATCTCTGCACAATATTTATCTAGACTATGTAGGGGGAGCATTGATTTTTCTTGAAGATGCTTTGATTTATCTTTACATTTATAATGACCTTAAGTAATGTTTTGAAATAGCTTATTCCCCAAATGCAGACTTTAAAAATCAAATCTGGCAACAGAAAGGCTTACATGAATGAAATAATTTTACTTCTCAAATTTGTGAGTAAGTATAAATGTTTAGTCAGTGTTTATTGGCACTGCTAAAATCCCAAGCAATGCAGTGCTGTGTAGCTGCCTAAGGAGGTGGACACAACCATGGCAGGAGTTTCCTTAGACATACAGACGTGCTGAGAGCTCACTGATGCACTGTAAACTACTTATTGATTTAATGATGTTTTGATGATCCACAGTGTTCTCTGTAACTGATGCAGGACGTGTTTCCTTCAGCTTTGCATCTATTTTTTTTGTATTGACAGTGTTTTGACAAACATTCTGTGGTGTTCCTGCATATGTTCTCTCTTAATGCATTTTAACTGTATTCCAGGAAGCAGCATTAACATTAAACACTGTTTTCTCCTGCTGCAGTCATAACACAGGTTTTGCAAGCATCAACGTGAAGCCTTGCCAGATGCATCACAGCATCTGTGTTGTGATGGAGAAGTGGTGTGTTATCCCACTAATGTAGGGGGAACCACCACTTCTGAAGTGAGCAGAAGCTGAAACATTATTACACTGCATATACTTAAGCATAGGTAATGGGAGGATAATTCTCTCTTCTGTGTCTGTCTTGCCAGCTGCAGCAGCTTCAGAACCTTGGATATTTATTTTTATTGTAGGATGGACAGCAAAAAAAAGAAGTTAGGCGCATTTAAGTAACTGATTATTTTGGTTCATTGTGAAACATTCCTGTTCTTCTATAAACACACAGCTTTAAAGGATGTAATGTCTCACAATTATAATCAATTTAAACAGAGACAGGGCATGCCATTAGAGAATGTACCTTGGGCTTGTTGCTGCTGAGTTGTTCCCATCTCTGCTGCCTGTGCTATGGAGATGATCTTTGTACTGATTGTAGAAAATAGGACTGTGAATAACTGATAGTTATTCATAATTCTGGAAGCAACAGACACCATAGCTCTGGCTGTCAATAGGAAAAGTAGCTGCAAAGATATTAAAGAGACTCTAGCCTGGGGATCTCAGTTTTTATGACAATAAAAACTTCATGGAGTTTCCTCCCTTGATATCCAGTCTGGAGAAACAACTCTGTTTTGACTCTGTCCTTTGCCAGGAGGCTAATGAGGAATTTCTGCTATCCCTGCTAATGCTTCTGCAATTAAAAGGGAAGTCCCATGTAATGGAAAAATACACGAGCTGCTAGAGTGTGCAGTAGGAGGGGAAGGATGAAGGAGAGACCAAGAAACCAGCTGTACCTTTATATGCCCAGGTTAGCAACAGGGGGATTTCTTTGAAAGGATGGGAGGTCCACTTCTTTGTCCATATGAATTTTTGGCTGCTGTGTGGGAGCCACAGGCAAGGTATGGGAGTTTGGAACAACCTGCCAGTCAGGAACTTCTGCCTCACCCTCCTCCCCAAGTCTTTAGTAAAATAATACTTAGCACACCCACCAGAGTATTGTTTTACTTCCATGGCTCCACACTGTATGTGTTTGGATATTCAGTCTCTGTCAAGTGAGAAACTAAACACAAGGATGTGGGAGCAAGTTCCAGTAAAACTGTTGTCTTTGTTGAACTTTACAAGCAGTTGTGCAGGTACAGGGTAACACATGCACCAGATTTGAGGTGATTTCAGTTGCATGCATTGACATACTTTCTTAATGTCTGAGATATCAGGGGAATGTTAGATGCAGTACAGAACAAAAGGGCTTGCACAGTGCTGTGGGGAGGAAGCAAAGATGAACCAACGTAGTAGGGAAAACAAAGGGGCCAGATTTAGTTGCTGGTGTATTACCAGCATGGATTTACCCTGGAAATGCCTGGGAAATGTCTGCAGTGGTGCAGGTGCTGGCAGGTGTCTTCGGAGCTGAGCTCCAACATATGCTTAGCACTTCTTTCCACCTGCTCCTTTCTTCCCCTCTCATGGAGTGACTTTATGCAGCCTGTCCTTGGCATTCAGTCATGTGGAAAGTGTAACAGCCCCATGGTCAGTAGCCAGGTCAGTCAGGTTTCTCCTGCTGTGCCATTCTCCACCATCTTTTGATGGGTGGTTGGACCTGGACTCTGTTTTCCATATAAAGCTTTCCTTGCTGAGTTTTTACTCTTGGGAAGCCTTAAAGGTCATGGCAGGCTTCTGGCTATAACTTCTGAAGAAGGCCAGTGAGGAAAGACTGCAGGGTCTTCAGTTCCAAGTGCTGACATTTCCCTGTGCAGTGGAACTGGACTTTTGGCCCTGCTCCTGCCCTGGCTTCAATAGCAAGAAAGTAAAAATTGTGATTATGTAACTGATTGCTCTCACAAGAGACTTGTTATTTGTTCCCCCGTAGCAACCTCTGTTATCCAGTGATCATCATAGTTCTTGGGGAATTAAAAAACTAAAGGTGGGTTTGTGCCTTATGCATGAATTTAGGAAAAAATCATTTGCATCTAAAGAAAGAAGATCTGCTTGGGAATCATAAAATCAACACAAACTTACCCCATCCTAAACTTGTATTTCAGAGAAAATTACCGATATACAGAATCTTTGAATACTGGTAAAATAGCAAATGACAGAGGTACTTTTTTAAAATATATTGATCTGAAAGTGATGTTTGAGCATAATCTGGAAAGAAATACCTGAAATATTTTGGGGGTTTCTTATGCTCTCCCATTCAGGAAAGCACTGAACAACCAAAAGTTTCAACAGCTACAGTCGTAGAGGGCTACATCTCATCATATACATTTGTAAACTGCTTATATGTTTACACAAAGGCAAACTTCAGGTACATTTTCTGCTTCTAGTGGGGTTCTCCAGTGTGTCTCCAACTGATAAAATGTATTTCACTATATGCAAAGAAGTTAAAAGATACAAGAATATTTGTGTATGTATGGTAGAAGATGCTTTTTGTCGATTCATACAAACAGCAGACTATTTTAAGTATGGTCTTAGAGAGAAATACAAGTCATCCCTACTTTTATGACTTAACATATATACACACATATATGTAAAATATGAGTGAGAAAAAGACATGGAAAATCAGGTATTCCAATGGTGTAAATACAGGACAAAACTCATCCAGCTGGCTAGATATGAAATCCTATGTCAAACATTATAGCCGTTTACCAGTAGTTGACAAGACAAAAACCTGTTAGTTGATTTCTTTTATAAGAGCTGTATAATAAATTTGAAGAAATAAAGAATAAGCACTTTCCTAGCACTCACTGAAGAATGATGCCAAGAATACAATTAGTTTTGTTACCTTGCTCCAGTTAAGTTTATGAATGAAGCAGAACACAAAGGTCTCTCGTGCACAGAGCTGAGGTGTATTATAACTTACTGATTAGTCACAAACCCATTTCCATATCCTTTGATGTATTGCAATAGACTGTGTCACCCTTAGAGGAGCTAATCATAAACAGTCAAAAGCATTTCAGTCATTTTGTTAGTTGCTCTCAGGATGAGGCTGGTGACAGCCTAAACGCTCCATTGTATCAGACATTAATGGCCTCATTTTACACCCTTACAGTCCATGGCAAAGCCACCAGCACATTCAGAAGTGCAGGTGTTTGCTGTTTGCACCATAAGGTGCCTGTTGAGGGCTGTATTCCAGCTGCAACACGTGCATGAAACAGGTAGATGAAAAGGTAAAAAATATATAATATAATCATATGATAATGAATAATCATTTTGTAATCTCAGTGACCCAGCTGACATTTCCCTCACTTTGACAGAATAACTAGGCTGAATATTTTTAGACACTGTTTCTAGTCACTCCAATCCTTCTGAAGAGCTTTCTTTTGGTAAATTGAAGGATAGTGATTTTGTTCATTTTTCCAGGCATTTTTGAGGTAAGCAGGAAATAACAATGAGCTGCTAATTTCCTTTGGACTGTGAAATAATATATTCTGTAAGAATTAAATGATTTTTATCACAAGCATAGCTCAGAAGTCTCTGTTGCTATACAAGGCTCCTGAGCAGGAAACAAGTACCAGATAATTGCATGTCGTCAGCGTTCGAGTATTAAGAAAAATAAGGATCCCTTACAGCAAAAAGGAAAATGCATTGATTCACTAAGGCAGAGTCAAAGAATATCTGGGCAAACTATTGTATTAATTATCATCAGTCTTGAATTTTTCCAATGTTCTTTTACCATGAAATTAATGCAAAGCAGTAGCAGTTTTGTTCTAAGGAAAAATATCTGTCTTTTCAGTTATAAAAAATTGTGCATATTCATGTGGTTTAAGTTTTGTTTTTTAATTAAAGAACTGAGCTAGATTATTATCACAGTTAGAATAAGACATAAAAAGTATTAAGAAGGAACTTTATTGAGCTGATAATTGGCTGCTAAACAGAGTCTGTTAATTTTGTGACTGTGAAATCTTGCTTACATCCCCTTTAGCTCCCTGTGTCCTGGTTTTCCCTTTTATAAAAGTGAGTAATAGTATTCCCCACCACTGTAATGTAAGTTGAGCTTCCCCGGAAGAAGTCATTGTTCAGAATTAGACTTAATGCTGCCTTTTTATGCCAGTTGCTGGAACACGTAATTCAATCTGCTTTCGTGACAGAAGCTTCATCAAAGTCATTATGTTGACCCTAGCTTATTCCCACTGAGGTTCTGGTGCGTAATATCCAAAGTGTCAAATATTACTGCTTCATCCTACTTTAAATGCAACCTGTGTTTTTTACCTCCTTTCCCCAACCCCCAGTTTATTAACACAGAAATTTTGCCTTTGAAGTTGTAAGAATTGTTTTAACGAGAACAAAGAAAAACCAAAACCCCTAACTCAGTTTTATTAGATTTATCCTTTTAATGACTGCAGCTAAATACATCTAATTACAATTATTGAATTCTTCAACATCCTCTTTGACCTACAAAATATTAAATATGCTCCTGATAAATTGTTAGTCTCTCAGAAAAGGTAAAACAGCCTTGAAATCTGTAATTTGTTAATTTTCTACAACTTGACTAAATGCAAAGTTTCCCCTTGAGACATAGATAGCTGATATTATTGCGGTGCTCAGATTTGACCAATGTGCCAACTCTGCAGAAAACTAGAAAAAAACCACAATTTCTCTTTTTTAAAGCAGACAAAAGCCAGCAGCTAAACTCTTGGCTGTGGTTCTCAGATCATGCCCTGCCCTGGGGCTGGTGCACGCTACTGGGAACAAACTGACCTCTGCAATGGATCAGTGTTTTTGTGTTTTATAGCCTAATGTAAAAATCTCCCATTCCCTTTCCGTGCTGGAGATGTAAAAGGCATCAGGCCATGTCTTGGCAAGTGATTTTTGCCTTTTGACATGGCACCTTGCTCCTTCCTTGCTGGTTTTACGAGCTAGTTGTGGAACACCATAGGTTCTAGACCATGGGCTGGTTGAAGTCCAGGTCTGTCATGCAAGCATTATCTGTGCTGCTCCTTTTATGAGCTTCTAGCTGCAGCTCATGCTTTGTGGCAAAAAAATTCTTCCATGTGCTAATTGTGTTTTTATCAAAAAAGCCTTCAGTCTGACGCATGTTTTTTTTAAAGATCTGTTTCACAGATAATCTTAGTGGATTTGCCTGTAGCTTTTTTCAGCCCTGTTTTTCTGTCATGTATAACTCTCGTTTTTAGTGAGTCTCATTTTCCCGCACTTCAAGGTAAGAGCTGGTCCGCTTCTCACTGCCTTTCTATAGGTCTGTTGCAACTTAGATTGCTTAGGACACCAAGATAAGATCTCTTAGGTTTCTAAAATATGTTTCTGATCTATATCAAGTATATGTATGAAGGTATTATTTGTGTGCATGTTATGCATGCTTTATTAATTCATTTACATTTTTGTTGGGCTTTTTTTGTTGTTTTGGTTTTTGGCTTGGTTGTTTTGGTTTTTTTCTTTTTCTTTTTGTTTGCTTGTTTCATTTTTTGGGGGGGAGGGTGACGTAATTTAGACACATTCAATTCACAGCTTGGTGATCTGTATGGACAATTTAAAATTATTTCTTTCAGTGTGTCATCTTTCCTTTGGCAGCCATTAAGCTCAGCCCCCATCACACTGTCCCATTTGTTCATTTCTGACCAGTCACCCTGAAGAATATGGTCTGCACTGGCCAACACTTGAAAGGAGCTGCTCAGGTTGTATGACAGGACAAGAGACTTGTGTTTCTCAGTGCTGCTGTCTCTGAGTTACCCTGGGGGTGACCAAAACTCTCCAGTTGCCTCCTAAATGGTTAATCCATGAGCTGCTGCTGCTGCCCATCTTTAGGGTCCCATCTAGTTTGTAAGAAGGTCACTTGCTTAAAGTGATTCTAATTGTGTTTGTGCAGGCTACTGGGGTGAAAAGTGGTCTGATCTTGTAATGGAAGGAAAATGAACTAGAAAATCAGTTGACTCTATGAAACAATTGTGTTTGGATCCTCCTAAAGTTGTATTTTTAACTTCTGTACAGGGTAATGCAAAATGGCCAAGCTTTCTTACAAAAAGTAGAAGAAAGTATGTGATCCTACTTGGTCCTCAAAAAGGTTAAAATAATAAGTCTTAAACAGAACTTACAAGTAGGGTCTGGATTTCAAAGGGAAGGCTACAACAATTAACACCTACTAGCCTGCTATGAAGCCTGGCTGGATTGTCTCTGACAGCCAAATGCTACAAGTGTGGACAGCCAGTGACTTCTGGAAAGGCCTTTGTTTCGCTGAAAGGAAAACAAGGAATTTTTTGGGACACTATTTGATCATAACTTACAGATTATTTACCTTCTGCTCAAAGGTAAAAATAAATAAATAAATAATTGAAAGGCTAAATGCATTTCTTCAACTGCAAAGTTAAAAACAATGTGAGAGGCTATACTAGGAAATGATATTGCTACTTCATCTACCTCCAAAACACATTTATGAAAACAACTGAACAGTTATATACATTTTATGAAGAAGAAATCACTGTTGTGTTTTTTGAAGTTAAAACCTAAGTGCAGAAAACTAGATAACAAAGAGAATTGTCAGAACACAAGGAGATTTAGAAAGGCATTGCCCCTCATGAACAATTTTATTTTATATCTTTCCTTCCTTACTTTTTTGACAGCATGGGAATAACATGGTAAAAGTAGGGGATCAGAAGAAATGGTAGGAGTGGAAAAGTTCAGAATAAAAAATCTGGAACAAATGGAGAAACCCCAAAGCACTGGACAGTAATGACAATTTATTCTTTTTCAAGAATTTTTTTTTTCATTTTAAAATGTATTACCTATAAAACCTATACTAGTTGAATTGAAATATAAGATGACCGTTACAGAAGTCTGGGAATGGAATACCTTAATAATTTCAAATAAAAAGTAGAATTTGATCAAAGAAAAGTTATTTGAAGGTTGTTTCTACATCCTCCCTTATCAGCATATACTTTTCTATAGATTTTCACATTATTAATGTCTGTAGGCGTTTCAATTCTGAATATGAGCTCATCATATGGAGAGAGATGAGTGAGTGTGATCTGAAGGGCTCCGGGATGTCGTTTATGGATTCACAGTCTTTTCTCAAGTTCAAGAACCAATAACACAGTTCTGATAAGGGAAATAGTCTATTACATTTGTTGGTATTCTTCCATGATTTTCTGTAGTACTGTGTCAGCATGGTGTGATTTCTGTGCTCTTCCCTGGTAATAGCTCAGGAGCAGAAAGTTGGGGCTTTGGTGTGTTGGAGGGATTTTTTTTTTAACACTTTGTTAGAGGAAATTATTTTAAAAGTTCCTTTAGCAAGTTTCCAGTTTTTCTGGATGCTTACAGAGGCCAGTAAACTCTACAGCATAAATCAGAGAGGGAAGAGTTGGTAACTGACAAAAGTGATTTTTCTTCTGTGAACCAATTTATGAACACATTTGCTTTCTGGAAGCATAGGTTAATACCCTTTAAATATGTCCAAGAATAAATCTTTCTAAAGAGATACAAAGGCAATTGAGGAATGAAGGAAATGTGAAGTGAAGCAAACACAGCTTAAAGCTAGCTCTGCCCTTTTGCATCAGGAACCTTGCTTCGAATTTACTCAAGTTATGTGAAGTTTTGAAGTGCCCTTGAACAGATCCTTGAGGTGTTTGGGAGCACTGCTATGCAGAGTGCAGATAATTTGGGAGAAGATCTGACCTGCTGTGTAGTGCTTCTGACTTCTGGAGGCATATTTGTAACTCCTGAACACATCCGGTGTGGGAAGCCTGTAACACATTCATCGACTTTAAAACATGCCTGGGAATTGGTGTTTTCCTGCCCTGTTTCTGTAATGATCCTACTTGATCCACACAGTTTCAGTAGCTTACTAACTTGACCAGACTGGAAGCATTATGGGAGCAGTAAGACAGAGCTGAGGCAAATTCTGTAGCAAACAAGTGGGTTCAGAGAGAAAGCCAAGGCTGAGATTTTCTAGCTACTAATCATATTAGGTACAAAAGGAAATCCCAGTAAGAAGATTTAAAGAGAAGTGGGAACAAACAAAGATTCTGTTTCAGATTTTTGTATGGCCTCTGTAGCACAGTATTTCATAACCTTTAAGGTAATTAATGTAAGAAGAAAGAGGTGTTGTTGTTTTAATTAGCCCCAGTTAACAAAAGGGCATAATCTAGGAACTTCATCTGCTGAGTCAGTCTGTAAGCCTGTGGATGTTTTGCTTGGGAGGGAGGGGTATTGCTGGTTTTAATATCACATCAGGAATGGACACTTTAACTTTTTGCCTACTACTGAACCACTCCTCCCTGTGCTTAGCACTTTTTTTCCATCTGTGAAATGGAGGTAAAACTTGGACTAACACAGAAAGCTTCTGGATCTGCAGATCGAAAAGTGCTGCAAAAGCCTTGGGTTTTGTCAACATTGGTGTTCTCTTGGTATACAAACTGAATGATGTTCTGGCATGTTATCCCCTAAATCCTGGTGAAGGAGCCGAGGAATTCTTCCCATGTAATTGCTGGATCATTAGGAGGAATAACAGCAATTCAGGCTTGTGTAGTTACCTTGGGGTCTTTGAAAAGTCCTGCCAGTGTTTCAGCTGACGTTCATGCCAGCCCATGTCTGAGTGGTGGAGAAGATGCTCCTTAGTGTCAAGTGATTCATGTGTGGCTATGAGGAGCTGGGCTTCCAGACAGCCTTAATCGTGCAGAAAACTTCTCTGCGGGGAAATAAGCAGTATCACTGGAAGAATAAGCCCCATTTGATAAGCCTTTAACAATCAGTTTGTTTCTATTTCTCTGGGGGTGAAGAAGTGCAAAAAAACATCAGCTAAGTCTGTTTCTCTTTCTTTACCAGCTGCCTCATGTCACTTTTTATCTCTGACTCAGCCTGTCTCTGGAATCTACCTCTAAATTGTATTGCAGGCAGCAAAATAGGAATTGTACACTGTCAGTAGTCCTCAGTTCATTTACTTCTTGCATCATTGGGGAGCACAAGTCAAATGAATGGCTTCATGCAACAGTGTTTGTATTTTCATAATCCCTGTTATTCACTTGTTACTATGAGTCATTTGATAAAAACTCTGCCTAACTCATTTGTAGTGGATTTGCTTGTCTGCCCATCCCTTCCCCTGTTCCAGCAGCGGTAATACAGAGCTGGTGAATTACTTGACCAGTCTTCTGTAGAGGCAACACAGTGTGTACGAGCTAGAGGGTCACATGCTGGTACAAGCTCTCTGATTAATCTCTTTGTTAGCATCTGCTGGGGGCATGTTTTTTGGTGAGTGCCGGATACCTGGGTAATAGGTAGAGGAAGGCGTAATAGATGGAAGGAGCATGGATTTCCTTCTCCCTGTGTCGTAATGACCGTCAGTGCTGCTGCAGTTGGTGATGTGTTATTCTGTTTGGTGCAGATGCATGGTTGTGAGCAATGGATCTGGGCCCCTTTCAGCTTCATCACCACACACTTATAGATCAGCAGCATGAGGGAGAATGTACTTGTGCCTGTTAAAGCACAGATCAAGAAACTGAGATGTGATTTCCCTTTTTGCACATTGTTTGAGGATGCTAATTTAAACTCAAATCTTTTCTTTCCTTTTAATATCTCTGTCCCTTTAGTATTTCTGTAGGATTTAAATGTAAGTCCTAAATGACCAGGCTCTTTGGGACTGTGTGTTGATGCTGTTGAAGGACTCTGTGTTTTGGAGGCTGAAAGAAAAGCTTGAAGTTGATTTATCTGATGCTTTACCGAGAAATTAGGAATTCACCTAGAAAAAGGAAGAATCTTTTGTCACTGCATGGTACTCCAGGTCTGGAGAATGTTAAGGGACAGAAAGTATCTGCTGGAGTTCTTTGGTTATTTTCCTGGTGGACCTGCTTTTGTTTTGCCCTGGTTTGGGACAGCTGATCCATCAGAAGCACTGAGGGTGCCTGAGCATCCATGATGCTGGGCTTCCAGGGGCTGTGCATAGTAGGTGAGTTTTCTTGCAGGCAGAGTTTCCACTGATTCTGCAGGCCCTGGGCTAGCTGGCATCTCACAGTGAAGAGCCCTGTTACACAGGCAGCAGCTCTGTCTGTGTTGGGTTGAGTTGGTAACTGCAGTTCTCAGGGGAACTCAGGTCTAGTGGCAGTAAAAAGAAAGGGAGTAAGTCTGAAATGACAGTGGAGGACAAGTGGTGCACCTGAGACCAAGGGAGGACAAGCAACATTACTTTGGTACAAAAGCAACTTGGTTCGAAAAAGAAAAGTCAGCATCAAACACCAGTGTGTGTTTTGTCTATCTTATTCCTAAGATGAAAAACAGTGTTACTGTTAGTGAAGATTAGTAAATGGATGTGCTGTGATAAGTGATAAAGAATTCATTAGATCTTCCTGTACTGAAAGCTAAGGATAGCCACCACTCTTATTACTGATACTGTCATAGAGTGCTAAATAGCCTTGTACCTCCATTGCAGATCTAAGTGCCTTTTTAAATAGTTTCTGCCACCTAACATAGATTTCAACATGTTTTCTTGAGAATGTCCCTCTCTGGGACTTGCATTACTGGCAGCTTTTGGAATTTGTGATATGGTGGTCACTTTTGCATTCTTCTGCAAGAACTTTTTATGCATTGTTACTTATCAAAGGCTCTGGTAAAAGTTTTTAGTGGATTTTACACCTATGGCAGTGTCTTCTCACAGCCACTGAGGCAGAAGAATATATGCAGTTTCAGGAATGAAGTTCTGATCATAATGACACCAAGATAAATATGAAATAATGTTGATGCTAACAAAGATGTTGATGTAGAATAAAGAGGATAAGCCTATATGTAGGGTTTTTTTATTGGAATATTTTTTAAGTCTGAGATTTTATGGTACTTTCTAATGAAGAAATATATCTGTTCATTTTGGGCATAATCCTGAGTGTTCTAGAAACCAGCTATATCCAAAAATAAAGCCAACCCATCTATTTCAAACAGCCAAGCTTTGGGAATAACAAGACATGAACAACTTTGGTATTAGAAATATACTTCAATCTCTAGAACTGAGGAGATATGATTTCTATTCTACAGAAATCTTGTAGGTTTATTTCCAAGTGTCTCCTCTCCTACATAACAGAGATTTATCTGTTGAAAGAAGGATTTTCAGAACAAATGCTTTGAATTTTTTCTTCAGTAGAGCAATCATCCTTACTCCAAATTCAATATTTCCTTTTTACCTATATATAAGTTCTGTGAAGTAGCACAGTCTTAAATTCTGATTGCAGTGAAAATGCAGTAAGTGGAACAGAAAAAAAGACTACTTAATGTTGTCTTTTATACTCCTCTTGCAAAATTTTAGTTAATCCTTCATCTCTCCCTTTACCCGATATCAAATTAGTCTGCAAAAGCATTCTAGGGCTAAGTTAAATATGCAAGATGAGGGTGTGTGCAATCTTATGGTCGTGTTTCTTATTCCTAAGATATGTGTTAGGAGTAAACCCCTTTAATATTATGTTTCATTTCTTTTGCTGTCTGGGGCAGAGGGCTGTCTGTAACACAGGAACAAGAACATTTCTTGTTTTAAATACTGTATATTTATGACTCATTAACCTTATTTGGGTCTGCAAATATGAACAAGAATCCCAGTTTTTATCTCTAAAGTCCAGCCACTGTACCTTTGGTTGATCTATTCAGGACTATTGAAACCACAAGTGCCTGACAAACTGTACAAGTGAGTCAGCTGACGATTTAGAAATTAATTTCAGAAGCTGTTGCTACAAATCACTTCCTATCAAATATCATGGAATAATAATGGTTCTAATACCACTCTGAACTGTCTGGCTGAACTTGGACAGAAAGCGTAGAAATGACATTTAATGAACTGAGGCAATCATTAACCTATCTGTCTCTGTGATACTCCTCTCTGACCTCTTGTTTAACCAAATAGATGTGCACGTTGTTTCCCATGATAGTTCTCTTCCTGCAAGTATTCACAGTGAATGCATGTGTAATGAGCTCGTCAAAGACACTAATTCTATGTAACCTTCTGAAATACATAAACCTGTATAATATTTTGAACATGTTAGTTGGCATATTCAGGCTGTACCAAGTGCAGTCAATCCACCTTTATCTCAAAAGATTGAGGAAGAAAATTTTGGCGGCATTTTATCATTTCAGCTTGGGCTACACTTACATAAAATCTCTTTCTTTGCTTTCTTTGTTCTTTGCTACCTGCAGTGGATTTTTTGTCCTGCATTTCTCAAGATCACTGCCATCATACTGGCAGTGAGGGGCATTCTGTTCCAGCAGGTGAGTTAGGCAGTCTGATGTGGGTGATGGGTGGCCAGTTTCCTTGGCCACCCCCAGTTAAGTGTCACACCAGCACACCAAGTGTCACCAGCAAGCTGCTGACGATTACCCAAGAGCTTAAGTGTTAGGTGAAAAGATTTAAGTTATCCTAAAGTGAAGTTTTATAATCAGATAATCAGCATTTTTTAATTTTCTTTGCTTTTTGATAGGTAAGGAGAGTCTCGGTAAATGCAAAGTAAGAGCCAGAAGAATTGGCAGACACAAAAGAATCAGCTCTTGAAGCCAAGGTGGGAGGCGGCATTTAAATATAGGAGGGTTTGCTAGGCTTGGGGTGTTAGTTGGCTAAAGTGTTGATGTGAATTTGGCAAAGTGGGTGTAATGCACAGAAGTAAGACTTCAAACAGGCATTTTGTTTTGAGGGAGGATTAGGGATTTTTGCGCACCCCTTCCTGAGCTGGACTGCAAGAGAATCAGAACAAAGAGAGGGAGGGAATGGAAGAAGAAATCGAGCACAGGTGAACCCAACCCCCTTTCCTCGTCATTCTCACACTTCACCTTCAGAAACTGTATCAGACTTTTACCACAACAACTGCCCATCACTTAGACTATGTTAGTCCTGCTGTGAGGGCTGAAAATAGGTCTGGGCAGAAGCATCAACATGAGTCAGGAGTTCAAGGGAATCCCAGGATGTGCAGAAGATGATGCAGATCTTTCAAAATGGGTTTCTTCACTCCTTGAATAAAAACTTCTAGATCTTGTTTGCACAAGGAATCCATTTTCTTTGTCATCTCTCAAAAAAAGCAAAGGTTTTTACACAGTACCAGAGCTTTTAGAACAGGCACATAGAGGCATGCAAAATTTTCTCAAGACTCAGATGATTGTTTGTGGCACTCACTTTGTTTACTCCTTAGGGGAATGGATGCTTGTTATATTTCCATCTTTTGCAACAGCTCTAATACATTACAATAACTTGTGGTGACACTGACAAATAGTGAAAATTTACAGCTTTTATGGTTTGCCCTAAATCTTCTAGAATAGGTATGCTCAACATGCACATGTTTGTTGGGGTTGCATCTATTACCTGTGTTGATACTCCAGTACTGCTTCGTGCCCCCTCTCTTCTACCCAGCTGAAGACCACAGCTCCTGCTGTGCTGGTAAACCTGTCTGGCTGGCAGCCTCAGTGAGGGCTGTTGCACATGTTGGACTGGAGTGTAGGTTTGACAGCCAAAATAGGCAGACTACCTGTTCAGACAGACCATCTGATCACTGCCTACTTACTGTACACCAGCCAATGCCAGTCACCTGCTGGACAACCTGCCAGAATGCCAAATATCTGCGAGCTCACCCAAGGGGTGCAGCTACTAGTGGATGTGCTAGCCTGCCCCTTGCTGAAGTGCTGTTGTTTGCCAGCGAGGCTGCTGTGCTAACAGAGTTATGAGGAGAGGATGAAGGGAAAGTTTATAAGAGAGAAAAGCTCAGTATGCAGTAATTATATGTCATCTTTAATTGCTCATGGTTTGTGAGTGTTCTGTATCTAATCTTCTGTGATCGTGCAGATTTTAATTGTTTGGATGTAATGGTTAGACTCAATGATCTTAGAGATCTTTTCCAACCTCCACAATTCTATGATTCTGTGAAATATGCCCCTTGGAAACTCTCTTCCTGAAAGAGATACAAATATCTTAGCAGACAATATCCAGGGCTAACTATCCTGAGTTAGTTCAAAATCAAATATAATCTTTCAGTAGGAAGATACAATATTTTCAAAATACAAATTTGAAATATTCCTATAAAAAGTATGATTGAATTTCTTATTATTTGTGCACTCTTTGTGGTTTTTAATGTGCTCATGAGTGCCACGTAAGCACTCTATCTGTGACATTTCAATGGAAATTCTTACAAAACCCATTGCAAGTTTTTGGCTCACTCTCCTTTTCTGTTAAAGGCAGCTGTTTAGGATATATTTGCTCTTGTTGAGAAAAAAAAAAAAGAAAAATTGATTCATCACCGATGGGTGTCTTACAGCCACATGTGCCACTTGAAGTTCTCTGCACTCAGACAGCAACAAAAGCTGTGATAGCAGCTGTCCTTACAAAAAACAAAAACCGTGAGTTTTGAGAATAGGGGAAAGGCAGTAGTGGAAGCAGGGAGGGTTGTTCTTTTTATATTTTTGCAGGTCAAGAGTATTTTGGTAGCAATGAAGACAGTGAAAAGGAGATGTTGCAGGACATTGGGGAAGGTCTAAATGTCAGTATTGACTGTGGTTAAGTTGGTCAGAAACCCTTTTGGGTTGGACATTCATACCAGAGTGCTTCATCCATCTTTTTTAGGTGCATTGATTCATCCTTCTGTGATTGCCATCCCATACCACCTTCATCTGTAAAGGGAACAGAGGTTGCAAAATGCTCTTCCAGGAACACTTGAAGGAAGGCTAAGACTAAGACTTGCTTGTGCGTTTTCCTGTATGAGGCATCTGCTACCTGTAGTACATAAAGGGGGTGGAGCCTGCTTTTCTTCAGTGGCTCTCTAGCCACAGCTCATAAGGAGGAGTGGTACCCAGGTCTTGCAGCTGAGATTCAGAGAGAAACAGAAGCCTCCATGGAGCCATGAGAGATCATGGAGCTGGCTGCTGCTCCTGCTTAGTCAAATGCTGCCTGAGCTCCAGCAGGCAGGGCTTTGGGGAAGCCTCAGGAGAGTCATATCTGCCAGCTGATAGTTCATTCATTGGAGCAATGGCCAGCTGATATTATGTGAGGTCAGCTGCTTCTTCCCCTTCAGCCAAAGTGGCCTTTTTGCAGGCAACATCAGTCCCTACATCCAGCCAGATGGATGAAGAGAGGTGATGAACTATTAGTTTTCTGGCTGTGAAAAAAATTATTTTCTTTCAAGTAGGAGAAATCTGGCATAAGGCCACAAAAGACCTGTTTGTGGAGGAAAGGATTATGAACAGTGTATAGCAAACCCCAGAAAAGATTCCATCTGCTGGAACTTTGTGTCTAAATATCCCTGAAAGAAGCTTGGGTACAACAAAGAAAAAAAAAAAAAAACCAGACATATGTGCCTCTTGTCTTTTCCTTGCTTAGTCATCACAGTCTCAAGTCTTTGAGGTGTTGGAGTGTGTCCAAAGAAGGGCAACAGAGCTGGGGAAGGGTCTGGAGCACAGGTCTTACGAAGAGAGACTGGGGGAGCTGGGGTTGCTTACCCTGGAGAAAAGGAGGCTGAGAGGAAATTTTATCACTCTCTAGGACTCCCGGAAAGGGGGTTGCCCAGGGAGCTGAGTGAATGACCATCCCTGAAGTATGTAAGATAGGGCATTTAAGGATATGGTTTAGTGATAGACTTGGCACTGTTAGTTGAACAGTTTGACTCAATGATCTTAGAGGTCTTTTCCAATGTAAACAATGATATCCTGTTCTGTGGAACTACTTATGTCTGATTTTAAAGAAGCAGCTGGATACAACCTATGTTCAGCTACATTAAAAAAAAATAAAAAGAAGTGTGTCTCACTATAGTAACTGTCACTGTGCACTCTAATTTTTTATTTCTCTTTTCTTGTTACTCTAGTCCCAAATTGCTAATTAGAGTCAACAAATTGGCTGTAGAATACAACAAGACATCGTTTAGTCTGCCAAAAACAGTGGCTGGCATTTGTACAAATTGGGTGATGATTTGTTTGAAGACTTAATGTTGGAAAAACCTTTCCATAGTCTCTTCATCTTCCCTGTCCTCCTACTGAAGTGACTCAATTTCAAAGGCAGCAACATATTGCTCCTTTGTTGTCAGAGGTTTGGTTAACAGAAATGAAATCCCCCGTGAAAAACTTTAATCCTCTACCAATTAAGTTTCCTCGTTGCGCTAAATAACCACTAAGTGCAGGCCCTGAGTGATGGGCAACTTGAACATAGCCCAGCAGAAGTGTTGTGATAATGGCTGCCAGTAGTTTGGCTTGGCAAGTCTTGAATGTGTCTTCTGTAGCTGCAGAGTAGTGTGCGTAGAGGGGCTGCAGTCCTGTGGTGCTGCACAACATACACACATGTGTTGTGCTGTGTGTCCGTGTGCTCCCTCCCTGTGCCTCACAGCTCACATATGGGTGTCTGGAAAAGACTGTGTAGAGTTGAGCTGGATATTCCAGTTCTTTTCTGTACTGAATGATATGAAAGGGCAATGTCAGTACCATTGCCTGGTTTTTTGTGGTGATTTGCTATCCTCATACCCCCATGTATTGGCCAATGACTTACAGTGGCTGATTTGTTCTGAATTCACATGGTAATACAAAGGTTAAAGCAGAGTCCTGATGTTAACTTTCCAAGTATATTTTGTAGGAGAAGAGAATACAGGTGACCTCACCCCTGATAAGTAACAGCTGTGTTAATTAACCAATAGAGCCTTGCCCCTGATGAGTAACAGCTATATCCAATAAGGATGAGTGAGATAAAAGGGGAAGGGGGTAAGTGTGGGAATCATCATGGAGGAGGAACGTTGAGGAGTGACTTACGAAGCAGGGTCCTAGGGAGTGAGAATGTGTGCTGCAAGGTCAATCTGGGTCTGCAGCTAGAGCTTGTTGTTGGACCCTGCAGCCACAGTCTGGCTATGTAAAAGCCTGCATTTAGAACCTGCAAATTAATACATGCAGTCACAGTTTAGCAGGAAATAACCAGCAGTCAGAAGCTGCAAGGGAAACCTACAGTAGGAGCTTGCTGCAGCCAGAGTCAGGGAATAGTTGGAGTTAAGATGACTAAGCCATGAAGAGGAGTAAACCAAGACCCTTTTTATGCTGTGTTTAACGAGAAGTCTGGGCCTCAGCTCATTTTACCCTCTAATAAGAGGGCTGCTGCAACGTATTTTTACTGGCACAGTGGCAGACGCATTTGTATCATATTTCTATGATAATAGAAATTTCTGCAAGTATTATTTTCCAGCAGGATCAAAGACTATTATGAAAGCTTTTCCTCGAAGTAATATGCTACAGGTGGATTGAGAGGTGACATTGGATCCAAGGGTGGTATCAGGAGGGAAGACAATTCCCTTTTCTTCTGAAATCTCCTACTTTGTGGAGCTTTCATTTAGCCTAGGATTCAGTAATTTTCAATAAGCCCAAATTTGGAGTGATGGTCTTATTAAAAAGGGAATATAACTAAAAGCATTCAGCTAGACTGACCTGACTCCTGCTGCTAGGGTGTCTTGGGAAATAGAACCTTTTTGATCATACTAATCAAAAATATTTTTAGAATACGTTTCCCCATTGATAATTGTTGTCTTGAGGAATGATGGTCTTTTCTGAATGAGGCAGCATGAGAAACCTTACAGAAGCCTGTAGGTGTGGGCATGGAGCTTTTTCCGTGTCATCCCAAATCCTCTGAGAATAAAGGCAGTGTTTGGGCCATAAGGCACACAGGCTTGTATGAAGGGATTTGTGTGGCAGGGGTTTGCTGGGACACATGGTATGTGTTTGTGGCTCCTTGGCTGTAAAATAGGAGTGTCTTATTGCTGTGATACGTTTTGGAGCACAGCAGTGGAGCTGTTGGAACAGAAACAGTGCTAAGTAGGCTTAATGCAGATGATCACTTTTCAAGATTTGCATCTGCCGTCTTATATTCAGCCATTAATAATTCTTGCCGTGTATCTTAACAAAGCAATCTGCGAAATCCTTGGCTCTGGGCTGTTTCCAAGTTCAGATATGCTGGTTGTTTAGTGGATTTGGAAGAGGATTGCATGCATTGTCACACTGCCTTATTCGACCCTTTGATCTCACTCACAGTTGTTCATGTGTACAGATTTTGAGTGTTGCTTTCCTCTTCTCTTTAACACAAGCATCTAATCTAAAATACCTAATTTGAACAAATTGTAGATATGAAAATGGAGATTTAAGACAAATGTTTATTGGCTCAGAATTGGAGAGGAGTCAATTTGAGTGGAAAATACTAGCCCTAGAGTCAAGATGTCTGAATTCCTTTCTCAGTGTTGATTTCCAAAGTAACTGGAAGCAAGTCTTTTGGTGCCTCAATGAGTTTAAAGGATATTTGGCCCTTCCTTTTGTTTACTAGTTGAGATTTTAGTTGGCTGCTCTTTGAAGGTCTTAATTGCTTTAAAATAATGGCATTATTGTCAATGAGGTAGTCCGTTTCAAATAACTGTGGTATATTGTATATGCTTAGTGATTGTAAAGAGTAGTAAAAAGCCATATAAAATGTCACGTAAAAGTAGGAGATATGTATATATATAAAATAGTTTTACTAGCTGCTTCACCTACAGTAGAATTGTTGCACTTTTCCCTTACGGAGTTAATCTCTAAAAATATTAGGAATTGGATCATAGTTTGTATCACAGGATTAGTAGCTGGCCCTGATCTGCAAAAATACTTTGGTTACAATTTATTAAAGAAGTTCTTGTTTTTAACTCTGTTTCTAGACATTTTCTGGAAAATCTCTTTTCACTACCTGTGTTTTTGTTTTCAGTATACTTAATAAGTAATCCTATTGTTGTAGCTTGCAGAGTATTTGTTATTATTATCTCAGATTGTATTATTTAATAGTATTGAGATGGATTAGAGGTATAATACCCAAATATTTTAAAGCAGCACTACTAACCCGTCATTATTCAAGGTATGATTCGTTCTAGGAGTCAAATGTCCATGTAGACATTTTACATGGACATTTTATTATTTTCCTTAATATGCTGAAAGTAAATAGATACTCTTGAAACTTTATATTAATACACCCTCTTATTTTTGGAGACTGGTGGAGAAGAATGACTTTTTTTTGCCATCTTGAAACTCAAAGCCGGGGGGGGGGGGGGGGGGGGGGGGGGGGGGGGGGCGTGGTTCTGATTTTTGTGTTTTCTCTCCTTCCCTGGTGTTTCTACTCCTGAGGTCTGTACTCGTTTTCAAAAATGAACTTATTAAGGAAATGAGAGACTATTTTTTTAATGATAGTTTATCATAACTAAAGGAAAAGTGGAGGGTAACACCCTTGAATAGTTGGTATTTGTTTGTTTCCTATCTAGAAGAGATAATTGGTTTTATCTTTTCATTTTTCTTTACACAGTTACCAGATTTAATGTATCCATCTGACTCCATATAGATTAATCTGTTATCTTTAAGACTAATCTGTTCTGTGTCTCAATTATATGATTATTTTAATGCTTTTCTGTGTCCAAAATAATTTTAACTTGTTTTGGTTGAAAATGTGTGCCCAATCCATTAAAAAATCCTTTAAAAATGATCATTTAATTATTTTCTCATGCGTATTTGTGTAATGGAAATTACTTTAGCACCTGCACTGTCTTTGTAACAGGGCAAATGCAGAATTGGACCTCTGTGGGATAAAATTTAGGCATTATGTTTATTGGACATTTCATATCCCTGGTTCTGCTGGCCTGGTGAGTTCTTGTAGTCTGACCTCCTAAAAGAAGGTCAGTGTTTTAATGAGCCAACACTGACAACATTCTTAATGTATTGCTGCCTGCCTGCTGTAGTACTCTGCAAATTTGTCTTCAGTTGTGCAAGGAAATAATTTATCCTACCTTCACATTGTCCTAAGGAAAGGAAGAAGAATGGAGAAAAAAGAACGACAAGAAAAAGGGGCAGGAGCAGCATGAATTACCCATGGTAACTCACGAAAGTACCGCATATGTGCAGAGAGAAGGAAAATTTTCATGTTTTTAAGCATCTACCTTAGCTGTAGAGGTATAGGCAGACATGCACCTCTCTCTGTCTCCAACCCACTGGGGCTCAGCAGCCATTTGGCAGCCTGTATCATGAGCCATATTAGCAGCTGGTAGTTCAGACTACAATGTCTGTTCAGTGGGTGATTCTAGTAGTTAGGATTGCTTCCCCAAAAAGGTGCTGTCAAGTTTCTTCTGTGTGAGAGTTCTGCTTGAGAATTGGCTTAAATTCTATCTCCTTTGAAGAGAGGTGAGAATAAACGATGTCTCAGAAATGAGAAATGGCTTCTGTTGACCCCATTTCTCCCTGTGGTCACCACACACAGGAGGGATGCCCAAGATGCCTCCTGTTATTGCAGTGAGATCTCCTCTGCCACCGCCAGGTGAAACTACATGAGTGTCCCTATGCAGCACTTCTGCATTAAATCCCTTTTTTCACTATGGGCTTAAGCAACATGTTTGGAAAACTGTTAGCAAGAACTTGATTTCCTTATTCTTCAAAACAACCTCTGTGGGTTTACATTAATCAAACATGAAAAGCTGTGGTAGCGATACCTTTTGCAGCTAAAGCAGGAAGAGACATCTAGGCCAAGTAATATAAATCCTTTATCTAGCAGATATTAATTGCAGTTTGATGGGAACTCAGAAATTCTTGGTGTGCATTTCTTCTGTGAATGAAGCAGGGGCTCTTCTCAGCTGAGCCTTGTGGATGTAGCTCAGGAGGGTTTTGATGTTTGCACTCCCTTCGCTGCCAGCAGCTGAAGGCTGGGACCAGGGGACTCAAAGGCACATGCTGGCATCAACATGTGCATGACCAGGGTAGCTTTGCGCTCCTTGGGTTTCCATCCCTCCTGTTCATACACTGATTTTCCTAGTTCCTCTCATTTCTCTTGATTGATCAAACTTGCTCATATCACGCACACATGCCTCTTATCACAACTGGGTGGCCCTATGAGGATACCCCCTGCCTTGTGCAGATGAGAATAAGCTTGCCTTGGAGAAGGCAGGAGGATTGTATGGCTTTGAAGATTTATGCTGTTAGGGAAGTGAATCCTCTGGACAGCTGATCAATTTTACCCAGAAGTAGGAACAGTTTTGAGAAACAGCTGTATTTCTCTGACAGTCTGGCTAATCTGTGCTTGGGTTTTTTTTATTACTCTGATACAAGCATTTATAAAAACAGATTTGGGTTTGGCTTGGTTGGTTTTTTTTTTCATTATTCAAATAACCGAAAATCCATATGAAAGTACATTTGTATGTGTGCCCAGATGTAGAGCCCCTGTTAGTGAGGCCAGCTGGGATTAAAGTCTCATTTGTATAATTTATAAAGGCTTTGGAATTTTTCCTACAGTTTTCAGCCGTAAGCTGGAATTTAGCTTTTGTCAGACTGCTAAACAGCTTGCACAATAAAGCTTCTAACTAAAAATATTTTCTGTGCAACCTGGAAAACCTCACCATTTTAAATGCAGTGACTGTGGAGTTAGTTTGAAAAATCAAATTATTAGAAAAGAAAAACCCAACAGTCATGCCCTGTGTGTGTTTTAAAGGCTTAATCAGTGAGCTCTGTGCATAAGTGGCACAACAGATAGAGAAGCAGAAATGGAGTGGTAAGTAACTTTAGGAGGCACATACGGGGTGCTTGGGATGCTCATGTGCACACAGCAGAGCACCCTTGCACAGCATCAGATACTCTCTGATGGGGTTGCCCTTCGTCCGCATGGGAAAAGCTGCTGAGATGCAGCGACTGACTGAGCCCACCTCCTGGGAATGGTCAGCTATTCTACTTCTAACCCATTTTTCACTGTAATTCAAGGAAATCTCCTTGCTTGAACTGCTGGATAAACAGCTGAACCTTGTCTGGGTAGTTTGCTCTCTGGGGAGTGCAGTATCACTCCATCTCATTCTTCCTCCTACAACAACGGGCGGGTGGGTAGCGAGGAAATACTTTCCTTACACCTCCCAGCTAGGGACCTGCATGGGAGGATTTGGAGGTGTCATGCTCCTGCTGGATAACACAGCAGTGCCTCCAGTGTGTTCCTTAAGCTATTCTGTGGCTTGTGGAGTTGCAAAGCGACAAGTATGTCATCTCACAAAGGGGTGGTGGTGTCACTGTGTGCACAGCTCCTGGAAAAAAGCAGTGCAGCCTACTCCAGCAGAAGTTGGGCTTGTGGGGTGAGGTAACCAGTACAAAAGATAGGAACTGAAATTGCATCTCTTCGATCCCCAGCAAAGTATTTTTTTAATTATTTTTCACTTTTTTCCTTCTTCTTTCCTAAATAATCTTGCAATGAGCCCAGCTGTCTCATTGATTTTGCATGATGATGAATCTTCTCATCTTTGCTGGCATTTCACAGCTGTTTGTTTGCAGCTTTCTCAAAATACAAGAACAGAAACAGACTTTCAGGCAGAGGATTGTTGTCTTTTTGGTGTTCTTGAGCTCTATATTATAAGCCCTGCGTATTTTTCTAATCAGGATTACAGAATTAATTTGCATGGTTTATCCTCTGGTATTTTTTTCTGATGGAGCAGAGTTTGTATCTCTTTTGTGAAAATTTTTATGCTTCATCAACCTTACTTTTGTTGTTCTTCAGCTGTTTTTCAAGAATCTGTGGATTAAAAATGAAGTTTACAGAAAGAAAAGCCTTCACTTAGGTAATTTGAGTAACTAATCAAAGTGCCTTTATGCTCTGTAGTTTTATCTGATATCTGCTGTGGTTATGGAAAACATTTCTCATGTGGGTGAATGGTGCATTTTTTCGTAGCCATTTACATTCAGTTGTATTTTGACTATAAATAACTTTTGTTTCGGTAACATGAATGCAAAGTTCAATGAGCAAATGTTCCTGAGGGTGTTTTGATGTTGCGCTCTGCATTCAGAAGTTTATTTACATAAGGTTTCCGTATGAATCTTCCTTCACTTCATTGGGTAGGTGCAAAGGCTAAATTTGTAGTAATAGCACAGCAGGAAACGAATGTCTCTCCAATTGAGAATCTGAGTATCTGTTGCTGTTGTTGTTTCTTAAGAAAAGCAGCAGGATGCATTCATTTTGAGGTATTGTCAGTGTGGATTTTTGTTCTTTTTGTGTGTCTTCTTTCAGAAATCTGAAATAAAAATTAGACTGATGCATTGTAGCAAGTAGAAACAAATATGACAGGACAGCCAATATACGTGTGTTCAGTGTAGCTATAATAACTTGTTTAGATTCATGTTTATTTGCGTTTTGCTTTAGCATGTTGTGTGCCTGGGAGTGTCATAAATTTACTAATGATGCAGTATTGATGAATTCTTATGATTTGCCCAGAAAAGCATCTGGTACCAGATGGCCAGGATATAAAATTCCTTTCCTTTGAAAAATACTGTGATATTGAAAATGCATTTTATTGCAGATTAAGATGAAAAAAAAACCCAAACCAAAAATTTTACATGAAATGAAATTTCTGGGTTAAGTTACTTAAGGGGGAAGATTTGTTTTAGAGGTAATATTCTATATTTTTATATCTTTTGCATCATGAAATAAATTTCATGGATCTTATACAAATGTCAGGAATATATCCTAAAACAGCACTTTGAAGTGACTATCTGGACTGTTTCATTTGTGCAGTATCTGAGTGTTCCAGCTTTTACAGAGGGATTTGGACTTGTTTCCATTCAGTTTCAAATATCCAGTGATTACTTAATTTTCATCTGGGTTGACAGGTAGTATTAATGGGCTGTGTAAAGGTCCGAGTTTTAATGAAAGGCTTAAGAGGGAAATATTTGGCAGTGTGATGAGGAAGAAATTTCCAGGCATTGAATGAAATATGTAGAAGGGCTGAGAAAAGAAAGGTGGCAAGTGTTCTCCTTCCATTTACATGTGTGGTGATGAGGACTACAGACTAGTTTTGGCCGCCGAATTATCACTGAATTGGCTGCAGTAACATCTGGGGATTATTACACACCAACCCAGAAGTTAGAGCAGGAGTCAAATGAAGAGAACTGGGCTTTTTGTGCAGGTGGAGTTAGTAGTGTTATTGATATGACCACAGGACTTCTTGTAAAAGGCAGGCTTCATGGTTGTCTCATGTGACAAATTTATTTGCTGATCAGTAACAAGGTGTAACAGCTAAATGCCAGATAGGGACACTTTAAACCTCATTTAAGAAAGTGTCATCCATCAGTTTAAAGAAAAGGTGAATTGAAAATAGCTTTCACTTAGTTTGACCAGCTCTTTTTTTCTAAAGAGTTGGCAGTTCCTATGGCGCAAGTTTCAGCAAGACTTTGAGAGATGTGTGGCTCACAGCATTGTGTAGCCCAGATTCAGGACCAGTGTGGCATATCTGGTGCTCTCAGTGTGGTATGTCATCCATTGGGGCTGTGCTGTGCAGAGTCACATCCCCACAGTTATATTTGACTTTCATGAAAGAGTGCTGGTATGGCCTCAGATTATCCATTCTGCATCTGTGTTTAAAGAACCATCCAGACCACTTGGGTATTTTCTTACTCATCCCAGGGGAAGAAACAGTGGGAATGAATAGATGACTAGAAAACACGATCTGGGATGAAACAGGATTCGTTAGCCTTTTTAAAAAAGAAAAGGAAAAGAGCAAACATCTTAAACTGTCTTGTTTAAATAGAAACAAGGAAGGTTCAGCTTAAATGTTAAGAAAACCTTTCAACATTAGGATAGGAAAATATTGGTGGATGGCTGGGGAGCTCAGCAGTCATTAAGAGCAGGCTGTCTGTATATCTGCTGGGAGTAATAGAGGTATAGCTCAATAATGTTTGGGAGTAATAGAGGTATAGCTCAATAATGTTTGGGGACAAGGGGAACACCAATGTGTTTTCTTTTATGGCCTAGGGCTCTGCCAGTGGCTTGAAAGCAGCAGTAAACTTGTACTGCAAGCTCTCTGCAAGCTCCCCTGCAATGCAGCCTTTTGAACTTTACAGTTCAGAAGTCAGGTCTGAACAAATAAATACCAGTTAACTGAGGCTCACTTTACAAGGCAAAAATGGGGAAAGAACATTCACTAATGACTGTAAGACATGACAAACATCCATATAAGTGTGTTGTTATGGCAAAATTTTATTAGCTCGTGCTGAGATAATGTCAGGAGCTGTATTGGATGTGGCGTCTTGCATCTTTTACTGCTGGTAGATGCCTGAAGAGAGGTCCTGCCCCTTCTTAGGTCACTGCTTTAACTGCTGTTAACTCTCCACAATCATGTTGTCACCCCCGGAGTTTATAGTCAGCTAAATTACAGTGAAGCACTGGGTTTGAAAACCCTCTTCTTTTAAAAATTGACTTGAATAACTGCTGCAAAATCTGTATTACACTTGGGTTACCCTAAAACAAAACATGCTTTCTGTGAGCAGCAAGTCATGTTAATATGTCAAATACACATTTATTTGTGAGCCAGGAAATCCTGACCTACAGCCTCACAGGGAAAATTAAGCTCAGTTAAGTGCTGACAAGGTTCTATTCATGTGTCTTGTTTTCCTACTAGAGGAAACACTAGCACCAAGATCACAAATATCAATCAATTTTTTTTTTTTTTTTTTTTTATTTAATAAAACATGGGCTTAGTCTGTGATTTTCCTAGAAGTGGGGCACTGTGTCTTCTCCACTCTGGTTTTCAAAAAGGCTGTTAGAAGTACATGCTTGATTTTTACGTACTGATTACCGTCCAATAATTGAATGCTGTGTTTAAGGATCAGCAATCTCATGGTTTATTTTAACATAGATTAGATTAGGTCAGTCTACCACTGGGCATGTGAGTCAAAAACCTATGGTACAGAGAAGTGTCTGTGAATGGAGAAAGGGTTTTTAGTGGATTTTGCGTACCACATCTTTAAGATATTTTTCCTTTTTTAGTGAGTTTTGAAATGTTACCCAGTAGAGGGAGAGGTGATTCTGCATGAACTTTAGTTCATTTTGAAACAAGCACATTACTTGCTGTTTTTCCTCAGCTGTTCTACAATGCCTGTATTTTCACTAAAGCTTTTTCTCCAGTTTTGCATGCTGGCGTTAGCTTTGCTGCAGCATCTCCTGTCAGGGCATGTATGGGGCATCCAGAGAACTAAAGTGAAGAAAGGCGAAGCATCACTCTATGGCAAGTAGCTGCAGACTCTGATTGTCAGAGAGCTTTGAGTGGGCCAGAAGTATGCCTAGATTCAGGTGAAGTGTAGCCAAATTTATGGAATATAAGTCCATCCATATGTGTTTTTTGAGGCTTTGTTTGTTGTAACGTCAAGCACAGAACTGACCAGTGCTGAGTGTGCTGAAGGTGCTCTCTGCTTACTTGGAGCTTTCCTGTAATCTCTTCCATGTCATTTCCAATAGCCAGACACAGTGTACAAGGCTAGGTGAGCCTTTTTATTTGAGCTTGTATGACTCATTATCTTATTTTTATGAACCAGCAATCACTTACTGTGGCCTGCTTCATAACACAGGAACTGATTCCTGCACTTTGGCAGATGCTGCTGTGAGCAGTCCTTGTCATGTCCCTTTGGAGAGGCACTGGTTAAAAGGGCCAGGATGGTAGAGATTTCAATACTTCCCTCAATAACCTGCATTAGGTGAACTTGTTACAAGTTTTTATCTTTCTTCCATTCATGAAGTATATGTAAGTATATGTATATGTAAGTATATGATGTATATTTAAGTTTTCTGTGTAAAACCTCTGTTTCCATCATCCAACTTCTTGAGTGTTGATTTCAAAGATAAAGGAAACAGTAATCAAATTTGAGGATTGCACATACTGCTGTCTTTTGTAAACAAACAAATCTTTGTTTCCTGTCTGCTAACCTTAATTTGTTATTTCTTGTGTGTTGTTCGTTGAAATTTAAAAACCCAAACTGGAGCAGCAAACTTCTCAGTCAATGGTTAGGAGGATGTGGTGTTTTTTAGGAAATGCCTTATGTGGTACTGTCCTGTTGGTTGAGCTCTCTGAATAATTAGCCTACTGTAGCCTGCAGTGCAGTTACTGGGCCAGGTTCATGTCTGCTGCACAGGAAAGTCATGATTTCACTGTGAGGGAGATGGACAGCTGTTTTGTTCCACTTGTGAGAAAGACAGATGTTTTCAGTGGAATAGACAGTTTTCATTCTGGGGTAGATGTTTTGACTCAAGAGTCTCCCCTCTGCTGTTACTTGGATTTTGCTGACTGCAGAGCAGTGAATTCATCGTGCCCTGCTGTGGCCTTTCCTGTGACACACCTGCATGGCTCGGTGTGCTGTGCGTTGACCTGTCACAGTGTAATCTGTGTGCAGCCCACTGCTGTGGATAATTGGAGGAAGAAATTTTCTGGAACACCACTTCTTGAGAGATAGGTGACCTGCAGAATGACATCAAGAAGAAAATAAATTGGATTTCAACTTGAGGCTTGGGAAGGAAGTGTTACAAAGAGTTAACAATGCCTTTCGTAAGCAGGGGATGGATTCAAAACAATCAGTGCCCTCTTGAAATAACGTGAGCTTGGCCAAAGTTCCTGTTCAGGGCTTCAGGGTACTAAGAGAAGTTCTCTCTTCTCAATATGTATGGGGTTTTGAGTCTGATTTTTAGAGAACTGAGCTTTGATAGGATATTCATGTGTGTAGTGGTTTTGTGTTATAATGATTCATTCTGATAGGAATGAAGATGAACCTGGAAGTAGGTTTGATTTCAGTGAAACTGAAAGGAACTGAAAACCTTTAATTCAACAATTTATAAAGAGCAGTACATTACAAGCTCTAAAGTATCAGCCCAAAGCAAAAAGCAAATATTGCTATTGGCAGAGAAACAATAGTTCAGGATGTTGAGTTTGAAGCAATTTTACTCCAAAACTAGTAAATAAGAAGTGACAGGTTAAATCTTAATTGTTTCTTTGGGCACTGGGTTGAGGCCGCTTTGTGCTGGGAAATGGAAACAAAGGCCTTGAGCTTCATATCGTGTGTGAGTCAGTACAGGGAGAGAGCCTGTGGGGGGGCCTGTGACAGGCAGCGTGCCTGTCACGGCTTGGTCTGTATTAGCTGGAGTTTCCCAGCCACTGAGGCATAACGTGGCCCTAATGCAGCCAGAAGGAGATGGGTGTGCAGCTCCCCAGGAGGGGCCATGGCTTCAAGGATGTCAGTCTTGCAGCAGCAGTCACCTGTCTGTGGGGGAATATCAGAGTTAAAGGCAGCAGTGTTTCACTGCAGCATGGCTCTGTCTCCAGCCCAGCATCTGGCTAAGCAGGTCTGCTATGGGGGAGTCATGGCCACTGGTGTCCCAGCCCTGACAGAGCTCCATAGTCCATCTTCTCCTGGCTTCCTTCCCCTCCATCACTTGACTCCTGGCTGAACCTCCAGGCAGTTCAGTGAGCCCAAGGAATGCTTTCAAAGAGTGAAAACTAACCATTGATGTTGCTTTTGCACTGACAATTTGCATTTCTAATATTTCTTAATTTTGATGTGGTTGTGTTGTTCTTTGGAGCCTCCCCACAGAACAGAAGTTCTGACCTGTGCATACTCCTGTATTTCAGAAATGGGTTTGATTGGCCTTTTAAATTTTCTTAATTTAAAAAATTACCACATCCAAAAAAGTAAAAAGGTCCAAGAACTGTAAAGCGGGTCCATTCCTAAGTGAAACAAATTAGTTGCTGAATGCAAATCTCAAGTGACCTGAGGCTGGATGTTGTAGTAGGGCATGGGCACAGCAGGAGAAGCACAGCATGGCATTTGAGGGACTAGAATGGTTTAGAACATCTGGCCTGAGTGTCATCACAAACCTATGGAAAATATCTTAACACGAGTATGAAAAGCTAAAAAAGGAGGCTTCATTATCTAGTGAAAGTCAGTAGCAAGGAAAATCCAAGTGATTATGTGTTCACCCTGACAAATGATGTAAGTGTTTGTAAGATTCCAGGAAGCGCCTCCTGGCTTAGAGAAACTAGACTGCAGCTGAGTAAGAGACTAGTTCCTCTTCATAGAAAAATGAAAAAACTGGAAAAATGTTGTTATAAAACACTTCTTTGTAGTCCAGCTTGTATTATGAATAGAGATTAAGGTCATACATATTAAATTGGTACTATCTTGTAGAGAAAAGTTCTTGCAGAAGCTCCATATTGCCTTTAGACCAAGTAAAACCTCTCAACTTCTTAGTACTAAAAAGAATTAAAGTGGCAAATCAGTCACTAAAGAATCTTGTATGTTTTGAGGACTGTGTGAATAATGTCTTTCATGTGATTGTCTTCTGGTCATCACTAATAATGAGGGAGGTGGTTCGTGTCCCCACTTCCCACAGCTGGAGTACTTTCTTCCTGAAGGAAATGCTAAAACTTTACTATTTGGGTGCTTTAGGTGAGAAGTGTAGTGGAAACAAACTGTAAAGATTTTAATGCTATCTCATGGTGCTGCTTAAGACAAACACATTGCGGCACTAAAAAAAGGACAGGGGCTTTATATTACTTGTTCAAGTTTTAATGTTAAATCAAAAGCATCTTTCTCGCTTTCACACTTTCTAGTAAGACAGAATTTTAAAATCACAGTATTGTGCTCTGCCAAAAGCATATCAAAATGCAACTCAAATCCATGGTAATATTAGATAACATAATGTCCTTGTGTTTAAAGTTATGTATCAATAAAGATATAACAGTCTTTGTTGCACAGAAAGAGCAAGAAGTGGCTTCAACCAGTCCTGCTCCTTTAAAATGCAGACAAATAATATCCTTAAAGTGTGAACTTTTATTTCACAGAGAGAACTTGCACACTTTCAGTTAAAGCTAATAAGGGAAGTGTTTCATTCCAACAATTTAAGGCTAGCACTGTCACAGTCTTTCATTATTCTGGACTCACGGAGAGTTTCTGCAGAAAACAGCTTTAAAATATAGGTCAGCATTAAAGGATTTTGAAATGAGGTGAAAATGCTCTTATTTCTTTTTTGAGCGAGTCCTTTATTTTAGTATCTATAAGAGAAGTTCTCTCTTCTCCAAATCCTTTCTCCGTAGGAGGAATCAGCAGGGACATTGTGACTTACTTGAAAGTTAAGAGGCTGAAAAGCTTTAGAAGAGGCATTGTAATCTGTTATAAAACATGTTCAGGACCCAGGCATAGATTTGGGGTGTTGGTAGCTCTCCAGCTCATAGGAGGGAAGCATGAGATGATTAGATTACTCACAAAGTGTTAATCCTGCAGCAAGAGGAAACCTAAAAAAAAATAAAAAAATCCTTGTGTTTACACCAGATTAACTAGTACAAAGAGGCAAGCATTTCCTTTCACGGTTGCTTTGAGATGTATAATCTGTATCCTTTTGACTCTTCTGAATTTCACATACAGAAAATGTTATCATTACAAATAAAAAACCTATTTTAGTTGCAAAGCATTCTCACCTCATCAAAAAACCAATGCTGTTAGCTTTCTGCTTTAATACAAAAAGTATTGATCAAACTCAGAAAAACATGGTGATATGGGAAAAAAGATGAGGAAGCAAGCTTGCAATGAATCACATCTTTTGTTTTCCCAAGCTGCTAGGTTAGCGTTCATAACTGGCTATGTTAACTCACACAGAGTATTCAAAGATAGGTGACTTTTTTTTTTTTTTTTTTTTTTTTTTTTTTTTTTTTAATCTTGTCACTCTGTCTGAATATTAAGAACTGAGTCTACTTCGCTTCCAAGATGACAAGTTTAGCATTCTAAGCTAGTGCAGCTGAGGTTACTTGGTAAACATGCTGAGGGAGTTAGTAAGGATCTTCAACGCCCTGAAACAATGTTATGTGTGGACTCCCAGTGCTGTGAGTCCCCTAGTGGTGATGGTGCTGCAATACTTTTTTGCGGACAGCTTGGAGAATGCTGAATTTACTGGGCAGAAGAGCATCCTTTCTGGTCAATACGTCCTACTGAGCCAGTTCCGACCTAGTCATGCTGTTTTATTCTTCATAATGATTGTGACTCTGTGCTATTGACTGAAATCTTACCCAGTCAGATTCTGTAGAAACTCAGTGGACAAAAGTGAATGAAATTTAGCAAGCAGAAGACATGGTATTCTGATGCAGTTTACATGAGAGCAAGTGCTTCCTGCCCACAAAGGGAGGATCTCAAAATGCCAAAGAATTGCAGGTTTGGGAGAGAAATTTTCCTCCATTCCGATTCAACACTGCCAGCAGTGAAGTTCTGGTGAGCGGGTCAGATCTTGGACAGGCATCATAGCAGATCTCTTGGTGGCAACACTATGGCAATTCAGAAACCCTGTATTTCTGAATACAAACCAGACAAACAGACAAACCAAGGCATTCTTCCCATTGCTTGTGCTCTGGACATTCGTGTTTCATCAGAGTCATCTGTGCACCACATATAAGGATGCTTCAAAAAGAAGAAAAAAACCAAACTTTTGCCCTTGTTGCATGTTAGTGATATTTGTAGAATGGTGAATATTGAAACTAATCAGCCTCCTGGGAACCATAGTTAGCCTGGGGACATTACTGTGCAAATAGATATTAAAGGGCTAATATTCTTTCATTATCTGTAAACATCTCTCCTGCATCTACTTGCTGAGACAGAATGCAGAAAAAATAGACTTCTGTTCCATTGAGGGCTTTTTCTTCAGTTGTCATCTGTAAAGGAGCTAATGTAACTTTAAGGGTTCACAGTTTGACTACTGTAGGCTTCATTGATTTTTATTTTTAATTTCCCACTGCTGGGGTTTGCTACTAAACACTTTCTGGTAATGACAGACAAGTGGACTCTATCATGATATTCTGCTTTTCATGAAGTGGATGTTCCTTTTTATCAGTATACTGAAACTTAAAATGTCTGGATGCAGACTGGAAACACATAGTTGAACCCCCAGACTCAGCATGTTTGTTTGTTACTATCTCCTGAGGTTTGGTGCTGAGTAAGAACTACATTTCTAGTCCGTCAGTAGGTGGCAAGACAAACCTTATGCATTGTCACTTGCCTTGCACTTGACAAAGAAAAGTCCAGAGTCTCTGAAGGAAAATTTAAAGGTGACAGTGGAACTGTAATTTTTTTTTGTTTTTCACACGTGGTCCTTGGTTTAAAAAAATGGAGTTAAATCATCTAAATATGTTGAAGTCTGGAAATGCTGAAAGTCCAGCCCTCCTCGTGGTGACATCGTTTCTTTAGGGGTTCATATATTGACACTAGGCAATGACATTAGCCTTTTGCTCTCCTAAGTCTGCTGTTAAGAATAAATCAGCTTTAATTTATAGGTGGAACCCTGGGATCCCCCCCAGTGACACCTTTAGTAGGAAATGTTCAGGTCTGTGGTGGGTTACCCTGCGGTCGCCTGAGGTTGTTTTGCCTGGGAATATGGCACAGGTTCTCTCCATGCACTGCTGAAGGAACAGGTGAAGCAAGTTCTCACACTGGAAAAAATACAGAGCTTGCCAGTATCTCATGGCTTTATAAAGTATCTGAGCTCTGGGAACAAGTCTGTTAAGATGAATTACTGTTGTCAGTGACGCTTCCTGTGGAAAGTGAGGAAGCAAACTGCAGTTCATTCTGCTTTGAGGTCCTCTATTAGGCTTTGTTTGCTCTTGTTTTCCCCAGATAAAAGTAGTGATGTATTTTTATGTAAATGGAGGGGGTTTGTGGCACGTTTAATGGGCTCCTGTTCTTACATTATCTGTAAATCTGTGTAAATGAAAGCAGTTTTTAAGCCCTGTGCTGTTCCAAGGCTTGTTTTAATTTTTCAAGGTTGTAGTGTGAGCATTAGAATGTAAAAGGGGAGACCACCTCGTCTGATAGTACCAAAATCAAATAAACCCTTGAGTAATGTGAAGCACTTACTTATGGCTTAACCTGTTGGATTTTTCCTTGCCTTAGTATATCAGACACTTGAAAAGTACAAACAATAAAGAAGTATTCATAAATTAATAGGTTTGTGATCTGAGGCCTAAAAGATTTTTTCTCACATTTATGTGTTGTAGAATCATTCCAAATGTGTGGTTTATTTTTCTGTTTTAGGCTCCTAAGGACTCAGTCTCTGGATTGGTACTATAATAATGTCAAAAGCCGCTTTAAGTGTTTTGGAAGTGCCAAGGTCCTGAAAAACTTGTACAAGAAGCATAGACTGGAGAGTGGACTTTGTCCTGATGCAATAGGTAAGAACAGCTGTTTCGATTTCTTAAAAGATTTATTCTTATCTGCTTTAACACAGAAGCTGAGACCATGGAAATGCTGAGATTATTTCAAGAGATTTTTTGAATGCAATTTTCTTGTTTGCGAAAGAAATACCTCAGTGGAGAGAGAAAAGGACAGAGTGTCTAGAGAGCTGTTTAAGAATTCAAACAATGTTTAATCTTAATTATGTCACTGATACAGAAGAATTGTCTATAAAGTAAATTGCAGTTTGTATTCTAGCTTGTGTCCCCAAATTTATCACATTTCTGAGTAGTCAAAGAATGATAAATTAATTTTGCATTCAACATTTGACTATAGGCATATTTCTGTGGTGTTTGAAGCAAAATTTGATTAACATGATATACATTCAGTTGACCAAAACTGACATTTCCTTACTTAGAGTTTTGCATGCTTAAGGATCTGAAACTGGCCACATTTTATTTTTGTATCAATATTTGTAAGAAGGTAAAAGATGCTGATAAAGTATTGGCATCAACCTTTTAGCAAAGGCACAATTCCCCTCCTACTGTGCTGTTCTAATGCCCCACCCCATAAGGAGAGTAATTGGAGTCAGGAAATGGGTTTGAAGAAGTGGAGCTTGGTGTCATACTGATAACTTCAGCAAATTACTTAGAACACAACTAGCTGAATATTTCACATTTCACTGGATTTATTGAACCAGATAATTTACTCTTGTATTTCTTTCACAATTTGTACAGAGACTGTAATTTTTCTATAGTCCTTACCTTTTCTGAAAATATATAGGATGGTAAGTAGATTCTTTAATCCTGAGTGGAAATTTTAGGTGGAATTTATTATTTATTATTTTCATTATTGTGAAAATTGACATAAAAGCTTCTAGGGAGAAGCAACCTATTTACTAAATCGTGATTTATTAGTGTTTTTCCTTTTTGCGTATCAAAGTCATCTTTAATGAGAAAATTCTTTAATAACTGAGAACAAATATGTATGAGGACAAGCAAATCATGTTTCAGTTAGGGCAGAAGTGGGACCATGGGAGAACTGTGGCCAGGGATGCTTCCAAACTTTTATATGATGTGTTGCCTTTTTTTAACCATAGTCTCAGTGAATGGGTGTTTGAATGGAAGTGTGAACAATGCAATGATGAGTTGCAGTGGCGTTTGCACTCTCGGTGAGACCTTTCTAAGGAAGGCCTTTGAGTCTAAATGTCATTGCTAACTTTCTTATGCTATCCCTGTGACTGTTAGGTAAACCTTTTGTTCCCTTTGAAGGTAAATACTAGTATAGGTGTCTGGGTTTTGCTTTATTTATACAGCATTGCCCTTTAAAATGTAGAATCTATTTCTACCCCAAATGTCATAGTAAAGTCAAATTCCCTGTACTTAACTTCTGCCATGTAGGTTTTTTGCCTAGTAGCTTCTTCATCTCTTTTTTTACTGTAGTAGTAATAGTTTTTCCTTTCAAAATGAATGAGAAGCCTATGATATGAAAGCAGTCATGTTTTGTAGAAAAGCTGCTGCAGTCAGGATTTATCCAACAGCAACAGCTAGGAGGAATTTTCCAGTTATCCTTCATTGTGTGCAGTACCACCATATCTTGAGTGAATATTCTAATCTAATAATGCCTCTGTTGTTAATGGGTACTTCTTATAGTAACACATAATTCTGTCTTTCTCTTTAGCAGAAGGAAGTTTGTATGAAGGAAGCTTTGAGAATGAAGGGAGCATTTGTGGCAGTGACTCTACCTTCTACCAACAGACAGAAGGTATGCTGCTAAAATCTCATTTCTCATTTTTAATCTTCGATTAAAAAGCAGTCCTTACACTTTGCATTTTTGGACAAGTAGTTTAGAGTGCTGGTAAGTCTTGTCCACAAAATATAACAATATTTTGGCTGAACCATTCAGCAAGACTTTCAAAGTATTTTGCGTACCATGCTGGGACATCTTGCTTCAGCTTTACACCTACTTTATGCCTATTCTAGTGTGATTTTCTTCATGTTCAGTTTTTGTTACTTCCCTCCCATTTCCTTTCCTATGCTCATATATTTTTAAATTCTCTTTCTTAAATTTTGTTGTTCCTGCTTATAGGAACTTCATAAATTTTATTTCAATTATTTCCTCCAAACTATTTTGCTACAGTCTAAAATAAGCAACATAAAATACCATGTTTTATTGTATCTAAGATTTACATTTAAGCAGAAACTTAGAGATTGCAACAAATTTCTGTGTCTTGAGTTTTTTTATTTTACTGTGCATATTTATGGATTGAGGAAATAACTTTTTTGTGAACAATTTAAGATTTGAATGTGAGTCCAGAATCTGAGTCTGAATTTTGGAGCTCATTATGCAAAATGTGAGTATATAAAGAACATGGTGGTTTTATCTTGTTTTTCATCTAGGACACAGCATGATGGATACCCTTGCTGTGGCCTTACGTGTTGCAGAGGAAGCAGTGGAAGAAGCTATTTCTAAGGCAGAGACCTACAGTGACAGCCTGGTAACACTTTCAAAAAAAAGTATTTATTTAAATAGGACAATCATGTTTCTTTTAATTTGGGTAGTGGTTCAAACCAAATAGATAAAAACATGATGAAGTAGTGACTGTCTCATGATATACCTAAAGAGTTGGGCATAGGTTTTATGAACTGGTATCCAAGATGCACATTGCATTTCAGAAGGTGACATGCACTTCAAGTGCCTAATAATTTCTGCCCACAGTGCCAATAGGGCATACTACCCATTTCCCAATCTATCCGTTTTCAGTGGGAAGGCTGTTTTTATGTGATTTTAGCAAATACAGTTATCTATTTTCATGCAGGACAAGCAGAATGAAGCTTGTTACTTGCAGGAGCACAAGGAAGACCTCATAGAAGAGCTGGCCACAACCATTGTGCAGAAGGTATGGCATGCTTTTCCCCCCTGTGTTTAATAGCCAAAACACAATATTTTAGAGCTCAAACACTGCTAACAACAAAAAGGATGACACCAACATAGAAAGTAATGAACTACAATGGTGTAGGCTTCATCAGCTATGTCTGACATAGATCAGTTTATAAGTAAGCTCAATCCTGTGCCTAACCTGATGTCCTACATGTTCACAGCTGAGAGGTACCGCTCCCTGAGGTTTGTGATGTCCTTTCTTGGAAGGGAAGGTCCTTGCTTGATGGAATTTTACATCTGTATTCCACTTCCCCACAGGCACAAAGTTTTGTAATGTCAAAAGGTATGGCCCTCAACCACATACATCACTTCCCAAAAGATAAAGTTTGCCAGTATAAAGAAGTATGACTTCTGACCATACCCTCTACTGAGCCCTGCATCTGCAACATATTCAAAGAAAACAATGTTGATCATTAACACAGAATTCTCTTAATGATGCTGTGAGAGAGACTCAAAAAATCACAGAGCCCTTGGCGTGTCTGAATACTGTAGCTTTTCATGTAAAGCTCATTCTATTCCCTGCAAAGCTCACGGTTGGCAAAATGAAAGTGGAGGGTTAGTGGGAATAAATACCTCTTGAGTTTGTCTGAACAGTTTGGAGTAAGGCCTGATGAGCGTGAACAGAGCACTGTTAAGGTCCTGTGGTCACTAAAGTAACCATTCTGCTAAGTTAGTCTCCTTCCATGTGAAATAAGCTAGATGCCACATCTTTGTATAGGCTGTGGCACTAAACAGTGTATGGATCACACACCCAAAGAGGAACATGTTGTTTATAAGACTATCAAGAAAAGCCAGAAGAGCAGTAGCTCACTGGAAAATTATCTGCCTTCTTTTTTTAATGGTGATGTTAGACTATCAAGTAAGTCTGTTTATCGGGTCTTTCACAGTCCAGAGCCTCTCTCAGCCAAGCTTGAATTGCTACTGTTTTTGTCAAGAGCTGCCTAACAAGATCTTTTATGCCACAGAATAATGTTCTGTAGATATTTTATATTTGAACAGTGGAAACAAAGTGTAGCAGGATAAAATCTGTCAGTGTAGGGAGACATGAGCACTTTCTCTCTCAAGATGGTGTAGATTTTCAAACATAAAAATAGTTTCTAGAGACCTTAGACCTCATTGTTCTCACTAGAATGTGTCTGCATGTCATGGGAGCCTTTGAAATTCCCTTCGTATCTAGTATTTTATGTTTCTTAGCAAAAAGTCTTGTCTGAGAAAATACCTGACACTTAGATGCTGCTAAAGTGTTACTGTAGCAACAGGTTTCTATGTTTATGTAATTCACCTCTGGTGTTCCTACAGGCACTGTTATATATTGCATCGATGCTTATGTGCTTGCAAGCAGTAGGACTTCAGATAAGAAGTGATTACATAAATGGAGCCAGAGCAAAGGGAAAGTCAGATCTTTTTCCTGGGGAGCTTGCCTTGAGACAGGGTTCATCTAGACCTTCTCCATATGGCTCAGACAGTATTTCCCGAGCAGCATTTTTCTGTCCCCTCCCACCCCATTTCTCCCCTGCCCTGCAGATTATAAAGAAGCAGAAAAGCAAGCCCGAGCAGGCCGAGGCCGACTTGGAATGGCCGCCGTCGCGGAGCAGCGGCCTGGCATCCGGCGCCGTCTCGGACCAGAGCATGCTGACCTTCCCAGGGAGCCGCAGGGGCTCCTACACCCTGTGGGTGAGTGGCACGGCACAGCTGCCCATGTTTTTGGGTGCACAAAACCGCAAGATTGCAGTCGTAAGCATACTTGCTGCCTGGAATGGTGCGTAGAGACTCGCAGAGAACAGACATTAATTCCATGTCTGCACAAACTGTCACTCAGTTGCATGCTTTCCTAACATCCCACGGACCATGGAGGTACATCACAGACACTGTGTTGCTTTGGTGACTGTGTTGGGGAGGACTAAGTTTGTGATGTGAACAGTTTCACTGCTTGATTTGAATGCTAACAGGACTCAATGCCTCAGTGTTTATTCCTCAGAACAATGTTTCTGCTCACTTAACTTTTATGTAGGTCTTTGCTGAGTGTTACGTTTTCTTTTGTATAAAGTTAGGTTCCTGTAATGTTTCTTTTTCTCCTTAGCCATCTTACAGAAAACAGCCAGAACCAGCAATAAAAAAGTAAACTCAGCTGCAGAGCACCATTTATGTCTTACACGAAAGAGTGTTTCCTTCTTCTGCTTATTTCTCAGCATGTCTTTATCTCCTGCTACAAAGCTGAAGAAAATCTGACAAGCTCCATTAGTAACAGTTTTAAAAGAGCAGCAAGTAAAAAGAAGTGAAAATAAGCTGTAGGTTTGGACAAGCACTTTGACAATCAGAGAGGGAAGACAGTGACAGATGAGTTAGTTCCAGTGCATTTTGACACTGTGGTTTAAGCTGCTGCTCACAAGTGTCCTGCTACTGTTCCAGTAACCACCTCTCCCCCGCTAAGCAGAACCACCAGAACTGAACGTGGGCTATGTCCTAGTTACCAGCTAAGTTTGCTCACTTACACTCCCAGTGAGAACAGATTTGTGGTAGAATATTGACTGTGGGCCAGAGTTGCTGAGATGCAGACTTGTATCCTAGTCTTCTACCTATTTGCAATATGAATGGGTACTGTCTGTAGTGTGCCACTGTTAATGAGTGATGAGAAGTTAGGGTGAGCATGATTTAAGTGCTTTGCTCTGTTGCTGCTAGGCAAGTTGTTAGTGGAATATAAAAGCCAGGAGAGAGTGAGTTAATTTTGTGTCTCACTCAAATGAGTTTTCTTTCTTAAGTTTAAGGACAGGACTCAGAGAAATATGCTGTTCAAATCCTCAGCCATTTTACCAGAAACTTGTTCAGCATTTGGAGAGTTAACTTTGAACTCAACACATTTTGAAATTCTCTTCTGAAGTAACAATTTAGTCCTGATTTTTTTTTTTTTTTTTTTTTTTGCTAGAGGGAGTCTCATTGGTTTGAGTAATAGTAGACTTTGTGAAAAACACTGGAGAAGCAGAAATGTCACACTAAGGTGCAAACAACTTCAAAACCTCTGTAGCCATCAGTCAGTACTAGAGATCCAGATGTGTACAGTATTTTATAAAACAGTCTATGTCTGTACAGGGTCTTTTGCCACATTTTTCACCATTCGTTCCAATTGTGCTTTAAGGAATAAATTTGGCCATCTGCTGTGACTTGTTTCATCTCTCCCATAAATTCAGTTTCTGCCTTTTGCTTTGCTAGGGCTGTGTTACCTTATTCTTTTCTCCTTTGAAGTGTGTATATGTTTATTTTTGCTTTGTTCTGAGTAGAAGAGAATTTTATTAGTATGACTAGACACCGCTGTAAAGGAAGTATAGGTCCAGTCATCCCCATAGCTAAAATAGTTGTACTTATGTTAGGCTGTTAGCACAATTAAAGTCACAGAACCTGGACCTGCTGGAAAGTCTACTGAAAGGCAATTTGTTCAGAGCACATGTAGAGAACATACAGCCTGCTTGATTCTCATTAACAGTGCTGAAACAACTCAAATTCCTTTTCTTGAGATTGTTTTGCATTTCACTTTGTTTTCATTTGGTGACAAATGGGAAGCATACATCTGTCAGATTTGCAGGACTAAACCACATCACTTTCTCTTCTGTACATTGTGTGAGAAAGTTAGCTTTTCTGCCAAAAGAATTGCAATTTTTTTTCTTTCCAAAACAAAACCTAGCTTCTACAGAAGCTGGCAGAGAGACCCTATACCCATTCCAGGCAAAGCTCCTTACTGCCTCCCATGAACTCTTGAGTCCAAGTCTGTAACAGCAAATCTTTTTGGATTCCACTACAATAAGTGAAGTTTTCTTAGTTCCTAACTGATTGCATTTCGTTGACAAAAAACCCCCAAACTCTTGATTTGTGTATATACATCCTAACGTTGATCTCTGTTGATGGCTTAGTTTAGGCAAAGATCTGCCTGTAATGATAAAAACCTTTTAATATTAGTACACACCACAGCTAACAAGGGACCTGCTGCAACAGATTTATTAGCACAGGTGTTCCTTGTGTAACCAAGTTTTTTGTAGACAAGATACAATGGCCGCAACAATCCCAAGGGAAGGAAAAAGAAAAACAAGTTTTCATGCTATCCATGCTATCTTACTCTGTCAGAGTTACATATGTGAACCTATTTCCCAATAAAAGTTATTGAACTAGAACTTCCCCTGTTCAAGTATTTCTTTGGTAACAGGCTAACAAATTAGCAGAGGCAGAATAGATTAAATAAAAGGAAAGAAGAAACATGATTAACAGGAAGACAGACATGCGGGAGAAAGGGAGGTAAGGATAGAAAACCTTAAGCCAGTCAGAATTTCATAATTTAAAACTAAAAATTTATCTTAGAGGAAGTTTTTTTTGTCTTCTCTGCAGAAGATAATACATGTGCTTTTGCTAGCACAATGAAAGTAATAATATATAACACAAGACAATTGCATGCTGTAACACTGGCCTTTAGAAACCCATGTTTATTGTTGCATTGCATGTTATTACCAAAGTCACTTCTAGAGAGTCAGGGGATGCTGTAATAGTCCCAGATATCACCTTGCAGTTTTACCTGCCAAACAGTTTTTCTTTTTATCACAGCTATTTGTGTGCAGCTCATCCATATCAACCAGAAACTTCCAATGGTCTCTGGAAGCCCTGCATTACCTCCCTGCTCATTCAAAACCACTTGCTTTGAAAAAGTAATTAAATAATAAGTTCCTCACTTCCCCCCTCCAAACTATAGTATTGATTGTTTAACTGCAGTACTACAGTGTGTTAGTAGCTACAGACGTTTTCTTCTCCTTTTTTTCCCCCTCTTAGATTTTTTGAGATCCCTTGCCCAGGCTAAAAATAGTGAAACAGGGCTGAATATTTTATTTCCTCATCTCATAAAAAGAGATGGATGGCACCATCTGTTTCTCGTTACCAATAAGCAAAGGCTGTGGAGTGTTGGGAGAGGAGGAGTGCAGAGCAATGGGTGGATGCTTCTCTGCTCTCTCAGTCCGGGTCGTCCGCCGTACATCACTGCCAGCCAGAGAGCAAACGGCCAGTTGGCAAGTTGTATCCCATTTAAACATTGATGGAGTGAAGGCACCCTGGTGTGTTTTAAGTGCTGTATTAGTGGTCTTTATTTTACAGCATAAAGATTGCATATATAAACAGAAGCTCATCCATAATTTATGGTATATAAAACAGCTAGGGATATAGGGAAAAGGAGGATTTCATTAAATACACATTATGATGCACCTCAGGGGAAGCAGAAATATACTGGTTAAGCTAATTATAAGGTCCACAGTGTACTGACAGTTGTTTATTTTTTCTTCCTTTTTTTCCCATTCAATTTGTTTTAAAGAGAAGGAAGGTACCACAAACTTAAGGTCTAGCACTGCTTTGGAAATCCCTGGAGGTTTTACAAGTGCTCTGTAGCTTTTTAGGTTAGTCTCAAACAAAAGTGCTTGAAGGAGACCTTTGTGGGGAGGAATCCTGTTTAGCCGTCATGCAGCACAGTGGGAGAGCGATCTCAGATGAGGGAGGAATAACACTGTAGCTATCAGCTGATATTAGTACGTATCTGTCAATGACTGCATCAGAAACATCATGTTTATGTCTAATAAATAAATGTGTCATGTCAGAGAGAAGACACATTGGGAAGGAAGTTAAAAGTGGAGCTTTTAACTTTTATGCAAGAAGCTGGCATCAGAAGGTTGCATACATGTATTGCTGGGACCTCCTTCCAGGAAGGCAGGTGTGCATTCATCCAGAAGTCCATCAGCTGGATCTCAACAAGTTATTTGCTATATTGTTTCCTTTGAAAGAAGCCAACTGCAGCACCATCTTCTTTGCTCAGAATAGGAAATAACAGTGCATTTTGAGATGGAAAAGCACTTGGTGCTCTAAAAATAATGTCTCTTTCCAGGTTACAGATAATACTGGTATCTGCTGACTCCACAGGTGACACAGTAACATTGTAATCTCACTGCAAAAACAATCTGGATTTGAGATTAAGGAGGCTCAGTCCATGGTAATCTGGTTGATTTCCCTCCTTCCACTGCTGCAGAAGGATAGGATTCAACTAGTCTATGATTCTGACTCAGCAGATTTTAAGTGCCAGATTTTAAGGGTCAGTAAATAATCACTGCAAGGCTAAACATGACAGCATTTTTCTTTTAAAGTTGTTTGTGTAGCTTGAGTTTGTAAGTCTTCTTGAGATGTATCTCTAGCATAAGATTACTGATTTTTGGTTTCACAGGGCTATCCATGCACTTGACAAACTTCCAAGCCAGTTTTGGATGCTAGGTACATGATCGAGTCCATGCAGGCCTACATTCAGCTGCATTGCACTTACTGTCAGCAAACCAAGATAGATTTTAAGGCATGAAAGGGAGTGGGAGAAAGGACAGAGAAGGGTGGTCATTGTATAATGTTATTTTCCAAATAATTAAGCTCATATGTTGTTCTTTCAGCTTTGTTTTGTTTTAAGGATGCTATCATAATACATTCCTGGGTTTCACAGAGTTTTCAGGTCTAACTCAAAACCCGTGATGCTCAGAGCTAGGCTGCCTGACAAACCTTATTTTATTTTTAGATTAAATCAGGGTGTATATTGCCAGAGGAAGAAGTAAATAAACACAGAACACTTAAGGCTTCCTCTGGTGTTTGAGTAGGAGATACAGTGATTCTCTCTGATGGGTGAGTGCTGTGCTAAACACAGCTTTGTAGATGAGGGTCAGAACAGGACATGAAAGGTTGTGCAGGGAACTGAGACACCTAGAGATGGATAAAAAAAGTATAGTTGTGTTTAGTGAAGAGTATTCACTTGAATAAAATGGTGTATTTATGTGTAAGGCTGCAATTAGACCTGAAACGTGGGTGCCAACTCACCTCCTCCCCCTACTCTCTTATACACAAGCACTCTTCCACAGAGGTGGGCTAGTAGCTAAGCAAAATCCTCCTGTCCTACACCAGAACCAGGGATCTGCCTTTTGCTGTTCCTCTTCTGCAAGTAAAATGGCAGTGATGTCACCACAGGATACTGAGCTCTCAATGTCTTCAAACTGGGAAATATCTTCCCTGTTTGCTCTTAGTTTAATTTGTTTAGGTTTTTTCAGCACATGTCATACAACATTCAAAATGTGGGAGGAGTGAAGAAGAATGGGCTCTGGGTGAACATGTGAGGAGCAGTAAAGGCTAAATGCATAACGGTACCTTGTAAAAGGCACTGTGTGGATTACAGTTGCATTGGTATATCTAGCCTCTGTTCCACAAAATTCAATAGACTTGTTCACATAAATCCATTACATCGATCAAACGATGATATTTTATGCTTCTAGCACTTTCCTAAATTGTTAACCCCATAAGTACAATAAAAGGATGTTTATACTCACATTCTGGGATCAATATGAAATATCCATTATTATTCGCTTACAAATTCCTTGCAAACAAAGCAGTAGCACTTTCACATGTGGGGTCAGCTGTTTCTTTCCTTCTTTTTACACTATAGGTGATGGTGTAGAGCTACTGGTATGCCCACCAGCAATGGGTTTGTTGAGAAATAACCTCTTGTCTCTCTCCCTTACAACCCTCGTCTCCATCTGGCTAATCAAGGTCAGCTAATCCAAACTGAATCAAAATAAATGTGTGCTCAGATGTGGCTCTACATACTACTACACAGCTGTGCAATTCATCCTGCTGACAGACCCATTCCTGATTAGCTAATCATTATTTTTGTAGTCTTTTTAAAGGAGCAGTGCTTTTAAAGGAATCAGATGTCTAAGAGGCCAGTAAAGGATGGAAACAATTTATTGCAGCCAGGATATGTCTGTCACTACTGAGCAAAAAGCTGGCTTGGGCAGAAAGCTGGCTTGGGCAGACCCTAGAAAGACATATGTTCTAAGGCTTTTGCAGGAGAGAGACCAATCATCTTTGCTTTCTCCCAGCCTGCTGTTCAAGGTGATGCCTTGGGAAGGCTGACCTGAAACAGACTGGACAGAGCTAGAGAATAAAGTAGATATTGAAAGGCCTTTAGGGTACACTTCAGGTTTGCCCTGATGGCTAGGATATCCACAAGGGGTGGTTAGGAGTGAATTTTCTTTCAATGGAGTATGAAAATCTTCTACTCATCTGCCTGTTCTTGCCCTTTTTCAGAAGGTTGTTAACAGATCCTTTGCCACATACAAGATTAACTAAGGAACAGATGCTCAAAACCCTTGGTATTTCACTCCCACTGCTAGATGTCTGGACTGCATACATTTGAGCAGAGCAAAAATCACTTTCAGGATAAATAGGCTGTGGCAGAGTGGCACCATTTGCAAGCTCATACTGTCTCCTTCCTGGTGTGGGAGTTTTCTTACCAAAGGATGCATAAGCTCTCAATGTCTAGAGATTGCTACTGTATTTGCTACCAGACCTGCTGGTTCTTTCTGTGCATTGATTATATTCACAGAGCACAGCCTAGAAGGGGATTTGCTGCACTACTGGCAGGCATAGCTGCAGAATTTGCAGGAGAGGAGAGGGGATTGATAAGGTTGCATTTATGTCATCTCAGTTTAATATGTCAGTTCTAGGCTGATTCCCTGAATAAATAAGGTAGTCCTCAAAGTCCAACTTAGCAGCTGCCACTTGGGCCAGACAGAGCTTGCCCAGTACAGGATTCTGCTGCCCAAATCCAGAGGTACCTGCCCTCAGCATAGCTATTGAGGTCCCTGTGCCTGCAAGGGCCTGCTGTGGTGACCCTGCAGCTGCCTTGTGGCACCTGGGGTTCCCAGTCCCTCTTGAACCTGGTAGAGTCCTTGATCTATTCCAAATAATTGCAAAATAAAATACTGTTTCACTAGTTATACCAGACTGAAGCATAATGCAAGTTTGGAAACAGGGTGAAATGGATGGGAACCAGGGGAAAAAACAGGCATGATCCAGTTGTAAATTCCCATCAGATGCTTTTGGGACCTCTTTGGAATTAACATTTTGGCTTTTCTTTGGGAGAAAGAGGAATTCTTTTTCATCTTTTGGTGAAAACCCCTACTTTTTCATATTTTAGTACAAAATCTTCATGTTGTCTCTCTAAACAATATGCATACATATAAGGCAGTATTCAAGGTAGAAAATCTATAGATTATCAACATTAGACTCAATATTCTTTGTAGTGGTTTATAAAGTTGTTCTTGCTTTTGGTTACTTGTTTTGCTTTTATTTATTTGGTATTCAGAAGAGTGAGCTTGTGAATTGTTACTGATAGAAAATGGAATATTTATTAAGTAATAGAAGATGGGATCACTTTTTATTCACTCCTTCCTTCTTTAATCTTTAGAAACCGCTTTGTTTTCTTTTTTTAATACAAGGCCATCAATGAATTAGGTGATTCCTTTTAGTTCTAGTTCAGTGAAAAATGAAGGCTGAGTTCTCTCCATCCAGACATTATAAATGGTGCAACAGAAATCACTGAAGGGGGATTTAAAAACAAAAGGATAATGTGTCTGTAACTGAAACAAACATGTCACAGGAGCTGCCACTAGGCAGGATTTGGTGGGGAACTCATCTAACTCAAGTGTCTGGAAATGCCTGTCGATACCCCAGCTGTACTTTGTGAGCTGTGCTGCACTGCCCAGCACTCCAGCATGCAGCCCCTGCCTCTGCAGGGTGTGTGTGGAGCAGAACAAATGATCTGCGAGGCTGCAGTGCCATCTGCTGATGCACCAATTTACTGCAGAAACCAGCAGTGTCTGACCGCAAACTTACAGGGCAGCCTTGTCATTTATAACACATTAATACACCTAAAATAGCACTTGGCAGATGGGTTGGGGTTTTTGTTTGCTGAGGAGGAGGAACTTCTGACTAGGAAATGCGCCAAGTATCTTTAGCTCCTTTCTTGACACCTCACATCTTTATAAATCAAAACCAAATTTCCTACATTCCTGACTTCTTTTGAAAATTGTATCTAGGTTCCTGTATTTTTTTTACATACTTTTGGTTTTTCTTCTCTGAGACCTTGTTGCAGTCCAAGCATTTAGGCAGTTGATAAAGCTTGAGGGACATGGTTCCTTCACTTGGCCAGTAAAAATCCCTCGTTCCAAAGCAAACCTATCCAAGAGCCTACCAGGGTAGCCAGCCTTACCTCCAGGACTTCCCTGCATCCATTCACAGGGAAACCACATGGAGCATCAGCCCCCAGGCAGGCTTCTCAAGCCTGTTCCCTTACTTTCAGTGTTTTTCTTCCCATACAAATGTCCCCAAGGGTAAGATGTCCCCTATGGATCTACAGATGGGCTGTTACCTCTGTGAAGAAGAGAGGCACTGATGCAGCACAGTAATGTGTACTTCTGCTGCCTGCACAGGTCAGTGCAGCAGTGAAATCGGCCCACAGGGAAGTACGATGTAGCTCATGCTGTAGGGCTGTGGAGTTCGTGGTGCTGGCTGAATTCAAGTTGATGAAAATGGTCCAGCCAGGATCAGGGCTTTTGCTGTGTTGTCTCACACCAAATAACTAACTTTTTAACTAGCAGTTTGCTCTTTATTTGCAAAAACAACAAAAGGCAGTCTTGAGGTCATTTGCATTTCAGATAGAGTCATGATCTAATGGTTGCTAATTGATTTGAGATAAACTTGTAGACAAACATTTGCTTTTGTGCTCTGAAAAGTACAGTCAATTTAGACTGGTTTGTTCTCATGCCAGGATGTGCTTCTGTCCTGTTCCTACACCAAGCTTGGCTATTGACACTCCTTTTTTTTGTTGTTATCAGTGCTACCAGTGATTTGAACTGCTCAGGGATGAATGTTTATGCTTTCTTTCTACCCCTGCTTGTCTGAGTAAAATACAATTCTACTCTCTCTCCCTCCATCCCTACCTAAAGCTAACTTTTAGAACAAGAAATAACCTAATCCTCTACTTTTATGTATTCTTCTGAATTGGAGCTTATTAGAACATTGGTACTTCTTGATCATTTCAATCTCTCCAGATACAAGAACTACAGAGAATTGCAAATGTAGTAGCAAGGAGTGCAAGTTCAACAGTATCTTCCTTTTTTAGGATCTAAATGCAGCAGTGCAGCCAAGCTATTTTGTCATGCCATTACTTTTCTCTCCTTGAGCCTTCTGTGACATTGAGCCATCCTCAATGAGAAGAGGTGGCACTTCTAGCGGAGCAGTCCAAGATGAATTTTATCAAAAATTCACATAAAGTATAGAAAAATAGTGAGGATGGCCTCAAGCCAAGCTTTGGGGGCACCAAAAGCTTTACCCCTTGCTGTATTTCAACTGGATTACCTGGGAAAATTTTTTAGCAGTAGTTCCTGCCTAATACCAATTTCCTGCTCCACTGAGACCTTGCAGAAACTGTGGAGAGCAGTTTCCTTCTGATCTGACCCAAAAGTTTTAGCACACAATTTTAAAAAATCAGCTTTTTGCTATATAAGCTTGTTTGGTTGAGCTTATTTCAGATCCTAAGCTACTACACCACGTGGCACTGTGCCCACTTTCTTTTCTGTGCTTCCTTGTTTTTCAGCTCCTTTCATCCTTCTGCCTGTTCATCTTCTCCTTTTTAAATTCGTGTCTCCCCTAGTCCTTCTGAAAGCTTTATTTGCCCTCAGGTGCGTGGATGCACCTGAGCTGGCTTCAAATTGTTCAGTCACTGCTGGCCACAGCTTTGCTGCCAAAGCATCAGCCTGGGGGCAGGAGTGCCCCGCATCTTCAGGAGGTTTTGCAGCCCCTGCAAAGTTCTGCCTTGTCAGGGTTAAGCTGCTGGCAGGTCTTAGGTGAGCTGGGATCAAAGAGCAGACTCTGCCATCACTGCGATGGCATCACTTTACTGTGACGTTTATGAAATGGTGAGTAGGCGCACAAGAAACTGCCTTTTGAATAGAACAGGAAAACTGTCAAACACACATACAAACATAGCTCTCATTATTGGAGTCCCAGTTGTCGTTTTACAGACTACTCAAGTTCTTCCTGGTGTTCTTCTTCTTAAAGATCCAGTTCTTTTAGTAATAAGGGAAAATAGATACTACTGATTAAACTGTAGGCTATTCCTTCCTCCGGGTCTTCAGCATCTCTTTTCTCTTGTGTTTGCTATATGTATGTGGAAAAAGAATGTGCCCTGAGAGAATATTCATTGACAGCTACAACAACTTGCTGCTTCCAGTATATAACAACTTTAACACAAAGATTTCAAAAGATGCGGACACCGGACCTAATTTATTGAAAGCAGGGCAAGTTTGGTAGTTCTAGCTTTACAATGAAGTGAAGTGAAGTGAACTACATCACAGTTATAACTCAGCACAGTTCAGGTGGCAAATTTGTGGCAGAATTGTTTATGTTGTCCACATATCCTGCCAGGATGAAATCAAAGTTCATGAGCAAATTTCTTATAGTGAAACAATTTATGTACCTGTATGCATTGTGTTAAATTATTTTATTTTATTACTTTTTCAGGGTTAAGAAGGATTTAGATGATCTTGATCAGTGAAAGATCTAGTTCAAGGTTTGGAACAGACTAAATACACACTTGAATATGACTGACTTATAAAAGTGACTCACCTGAAAGATTCCTTATAGTAAAATTACTTTGAGCTTGTTGTGAATAGTTTATGTCACTAAATTTAAAAGGAAACACTCCAATGCATCATATTTGGACCTGTGTCTTTGTATGGACAAGATTAACAAAGTTGTGCAGTTGTAGTCGTAGAAAATTAGTTGTAGTTATAGAAAATATTTTATTCTAGTGCAATAATTCTGGTTTTTCTTCATTAATTCAGAAGCCAAACTAAACCCTTGTGCTTAATTGTGTTTCCTTTTACTGCTGAGCCAAGGATACAGGAAGATTTGCAGTTAATTAAATCTTCTGGCATGGTACATGGGTCCCACAGAGGAGCATTTCAGATGAGAGGAGTGCAGCCAGAAAGTGGCATAAGTGTGGCTTTCAAGCCAGCAGGACACCCAGCAATGCTTATGCTGTCCTGGAAATGGAAGGGACTTGAAAACAGCTGAAAGTCAAGTTCTCCTTCACCTCACCAGTGCAAAGCAGACCTCTGATACAGGCAAAGCCTGGCCCTTTTGAGAGTAACAGATTTAGTTCATTATTTGTAATTTGAAATCACTAAAAATGTGTAAAGATTTGAGAGTGCCAACTTGGCCTGTGCAAACTATCTGAGCCACTTGAAAAAACCTGGCATATATAGAGTTCTACTGACTCTGCTGGGAAGGCAACATGACTCAAACCCTGAAAGCCTTGTTTCTAGAATTTACATATGTGATTTGATAGGCAAGTGTGAATTCTACTAAAATCAGCAGGACACTGACAACACTTAAAGCTTTTTAAAACAGGCCAAATTTAAATGTGTCTTCCGTAACTGACTGACTTCTCTGTGCCTAGGTCAAAACTAAAATGTCTGATCTGCTTATGTGGAACCTAAGGCTTAGTAGCAGTCAGGCTGATTAACAATCACAACAGTATTTTACCTTATTATGCCCTGAAATGTGACCCTCCTAGAACTAAATGGATGTACAATTGTAGGCTAAGTTGAGTTCATTAGTAAGAGCATAAAACTGCTCAGCATATTGGGTGTTATGTATGTATGTCCTAGCAAACAGAATTCTGCATTAAAATCAGTGGAGTTGCATGTCTGTTTCTGGGGAACAGGCTGTTTGTTTGCTTCTTTTTAATTTTTAACTTCTGCAAATTGTTACACCAGATGGCCTGTTGAGCCAACAATAGATCATGTCTCACCACAATGGGATCCCTTTCTGGCTAGCTTGAGTTAAAGCAGTTTGATATCAGTCCTCACCAAGCACATTCCCAACAACTTCACCTTAATTATTTCTCTCCATCTGGTCCATGGTAGTATAAACAATTTCCTGCCTCTTTGCATAGCATCAGAAATGCACATAAATAAGCAATCTAATGCTGAATTATTTTGAATACATTAAATGCCATTTGTGATGCTAGCAGATCCCACACTTCCATGGGTAATTGAATACTAATTATGGTAAAGAGTTGGATAATTAACTACTTCTATTTTTAAATTGCACTCTTTGATTTTTAATCCTACAGAGGTCTCAGTCTGCTTTCTCCCTGGCTAGTGAAGATATGGCCAGTAAAGGACAAGACCCTGCATCATCTGTGACCGAGGCTCTTCGGAGGCAGCCAAAGGGACAGTCCAGAAAGCAGAAGGAACGCAAGCTCTCTGCTTTACCCAGCTGGAAGAGTGTAGACAGGCTAAATGAAACAAGTAAATATTTCTAGTACGAATAAGATTCTTTTTTTGGTTCTCACTCACATGTGGAATAAATACAACTTAAGGAAAGGACCTTCTCGAGGGCGTTTCTGCTGAATTCTTTGCTTTCAGAGGTCACATGTAAAATGTATATTTGATGTTGCCGTGTCATAATTTCATTGGGCTGTGTCATTGCTTTTCTTAACTTTCTTAAAAAATATTCAAAATTTGGGTCTTTTTGAAGTTGATTTTGGGCTGTTACAAAATTTAGACAACTAGTTTGGATACATTTCAGGGATTCTAAGAGCTCAAGGGCCCTTCTTTGAAATTGGTAATCTGCCCTCCAGTTGAAGGAGTTTGCAGCCAATTGTATCCCTTCCATGGCACAGGATAACTGTTCACAAGGTTACCTGGTCAGCCAGTCATTAAAATAATTCATTTAGAATTCCTCCTTACAACTTCATTTTCAACCCTGATGAATTCACAAATGCACTGTTCTGTGTAGCCCTACTCACTGGTGCTTCCAGACTAGTTTGAGGAAGCTATGTGAGTGGGAGCTTGGCAGACCAGCAGCTTCCCTGGATCTGACCTCTGTCATCATGCATTAGGTATGGATGTAAATATGGATGATGGATGGTGAGCAGCTTTCCAAGTGAGCTCCATTCCTGAATCAGCACCCTGGGATAGAATGCAATTCCCTGTTTACTTCTAGATGACATAAAGACAGGTTGTAACTGAAGAAGATACCAATGTATGTAAGTATCTGAAGGGAGGGTATCAGAGGATGCAGCCAGGCTCTGCTCACTGGTGCCAAGCAATAGGACAAGAGACAACAGGCAGAAACTGATGCACAGGAAGTTCCACTTGGATATGAGAAAGAACTTCTTCACTACGCAGGTGACCAAGCGCTGGAACAGGTTGCCCAGAGATGCTGTGGAGTCCCCTTCAGTGAAGATATTCAAGAACCTGGATGCAATCCTGTGCCATGTGCAGGTTGGTTGGACCAGCCTACCCACTGTGGTCCCTTCCAACCTAACCCTTTCTGTGCTTCTGCAGTTGTGGCTCCTGCTTTTGGGGTGGTCCCATTTCCACTGCCTCTCTTGTTCTGGCTGAAGCATTTGTGAGGCCACAAGAGTGTAGCACCAGGCAACTCCCTCACCACATAGTTGGTTAGTTTTTTACCCCTACAGCTGCACAAGGGGAAGAGCTGAACTCATTACAGCGGCATTCCCTGGCTCCAAATGTTGTCATCCCATGGCAGAATCTGCTTGTTCTTGTTTCTTCTCTTGTAGCAGCTGTAGAACCCATCTGACCCCTGTAGCACATTGGTTCATAAAGCTGTACAAGCAGAAAACTTCTCTTTTGTGGGGTGAGTTCACTGGTGTTGTAACTCCCACAGCTGCCTCACTAGGTGCTGGCAAGCAGAAGCAGTTAAAATGTGTGTTTGGGTTTGGTGGGGACCAGGGACTGGGGCTGTCCATCTGTTCAATTTGTCTATCTGTAATGCCAGTTGATAAATGGGAAGACTGAAATTTAGACAATTTCAATACTTCTTCTTCCCTGTGAAAGAAATTAATATTAAAGTAGTACTAAAATCTGACTTAACCAACTATGTATTACTCTGTGAATTTCTCAATCAACCCACTGTCAGAAGTGTTTTTCTCCTGGGCATTTTAGTGGAAGGCCTATTTTCAGTAAAGCAGTTAATTTGGTGCTTAAATTTAAGAACCCACTTGAATCTCATTGCATTCAACTGTTGAGCAATTAAGTATTTAACAATTGGTTAACCATAGCAGAACAATGAATTGACCCAGTTTCTTTTCGGGTGCTCCAACGCAGAGGATTTGTTCTGCTTCTTTCATCTAAAAAACAAATTTGTGTGATATTGTGGTTCCTATTGAGCTAATAGTAAATAGCTGATTGTTCTAGTATCTATAAATGTGGTCTCACTTATGCAGTAATAAGCAGTTTTGTATTATGATACAGAAAACAAGAAATCTCAACCAAGAGTCTGGTGTGGTAACATCAATGGGCTTTGTAGGCATGCAGCCAAAAAGTAGTGTACAATTCATTTTGGTTACAGTGTGTATTGGTTTAAATGGTGACTCAACAACCAAATTATGATACTGTCCTTTTTCTCCCCCTTTATCAATAGTCTTACAGAGAAACTTCTTAAATCTTTTTTTTTTTCTTTTCACATGGATGAAATTATAGCTTATGCCCAAAGAATTGTGTGAAAAAACCTTTCTTTCAAGTAAGTGACTTCATTTTGAAAAATCAGGAAGGGGAACACTTGACGTTATAGAATAAAACTGGGATAAAACTGAGTCAGCTTTCTGAATATAGAGTTCTCAGTGGCTTTCTACCCTGTTTGTCCTCTAAGATGTAATTAACTACTATCCTGTCCTTTCTTCAGTTAACTGAGGTTGGTTGACTGATTCTCATGTGGTGTTGGCAGATAGAATAAGGGGATATGATTTGGGGGAGAAAAAAAAGTTTGTGGCTCTCCATTACATTTGTGTAATGTGGTACAGCTGAATTCAATTCCTGTTGGAGACTTAGGTCCTGCAGAGCTGTTGGCTTTGTTTGAAGGAACGATGTTTTAAGGGAAGTTCTTTCTCTCAGGAGAACTTTATACTTAGTTAGTATAGTTGGGAAAAGTAAATAAGCAGAAGTTTCTTATCCTTGATAGCTTGCTTGATTTTTTTTTTCCCCTTCAGAATCAGGGGTTACAATAAAGAATTATTAGTTCTCGTTACACACCTGACTTCAGTTATATCCTTGGTTGGTCACTACTACAAGAGAATTAGTATAATTTTGATTTCTTTTTAAGCAGGAGTAAGAATTGTATTTTCTCAGGTTCTCTGAATTGACTTAAAAATTAGGAAGTGAAAACAAGCCAAAAGGATTCAAATGAGTAAGAAATGCAAAAATTGTCAGTAAACTCTCATAGCTCCTAAGCTTAATTACCATTTAATTTTTTTGGTGTTTTGAAGAAGCTCCCTAAGTCTGGTGTCTGTTGCATCCCACTTCTTTCTTTTGTTTGTTTAGAACCTTGATTTCTCTGGCTTCACTTCATGCCCTCTAGTATTTAGGTTGGAAGAGATTCCCCCATCTCTTTTAGCGTGTATTCTCTCAGCCTTCTGTCCTCCAGATGGCAGAGCTCTGTCTTAATCATTCCTTGAGTGGACACCATTTCAGAACCTTGTACAACCTTTGTTGTTCTTCTGTGATTCTTTTTCCATCTTTCCTTTCCACTGTGGGGGACCAGAATTGCACACAGAACCAAAGACATTTGTAAAACTCAGGATTTATATGTGCCTGTGTGCTTATGCTCCATCAGTCTTTTCTAATCATTACTTTAGAAAAAAGCTTTGGTCCAAGTACTCTCCCATTTTAGTCATCACCATGACTTAAAGTGGTGGCTTCTGAGTAGCAGGGCAGCTTGGCTCTCAACATGGGAGAGTTCATGTGGCGGCAGCACTTGCATTTGTTTGTTAGCTTGGTTGAAACTTTAAATCTCTGGCAAGTAAAAGCAGCCATTCAGTGTGATCACAGTCGTTCTTGTTTCCTTTTCATAGGTCCGCCTCCCGTTTTCCAAAGCACCGATGGAAACTGGGTGGCTTTGCAGAATGTCGCTCTGCCTCGTCCTCGAATGCTTGCCAAACCAAAGAGTCAGGTGTTCAAAGCTTTGGAGAATGAGTCCAGCATTGTGTCTGCCTATGACGAGATGGGCTCAGACAGCGAGGATGACTATGACTGGAACGTGGCCTTGAACAAGCTGCGGCGGAGACCTCAACAATTGCCAGACGACCTCTATTACTCCAGTTCCCAGTATGGCACTGAGTGGGTTTATGGCAGTGATCAGTACCAGGCAGTGACCTCCCCCTCCTCTGGGTTATACACCAACACTGAGACACTGTTCTCCGATTCGGAAACATCTTCAGTAAACTCTTCCCAGGAAGCTAAAGGACCTAGTAAACTTCTCTGGTTGCAAAGCAGAACTCAAAGTGATATGCCCAGAATGGAAAAGAAGCACTTCCATGGAGAACTAGATGTAAATTTCAATCCACAGGCAACTAGCTTGGAGTATTCAGACAGCAGTGAGACTGAAGAAGTCCATTATGATTTAGAAAAGAGATCAAGAAGGTGGAAGAAGAACAAAGCTGTCTCTGAAGACTTATGTGAAGAAAAGAATCAGGCAAAAGTCAACAAGATGAATTTAAGTCAGGTAATTATGTTTGAGCTTAACAAATGTGTTCTCAAGAAGAACTGGGCAAAACTAATTAAGCTATGCTGGCAATATCATGTGAATCATGAGTGGGAAGTGGAGTGTGTTCTTGCAAGCTTTATCTTCTTCATGTCTCCCAAATAATAATAAGAGGAAAAGTAGGATGTTAGACAGGCTTTACCTTTTTCTCAAATAGGCCATTTTCATCCACTCAAATACATTTTAATGTTGTAAAATACAGTGCTCTTTGGAAAAAAATCCCTCAGGATTTGTCAATAGCTAAAAAATGTTAATTAATCATTTGTTTTGTTCTGCTGTTTTGTTTTTTTTTAATGTCTGTTTTCTTGGTATGAGAAATAACTCATACGCCTGGCAATCTGCTCTGCAGTGTCTACAAATATTCTGGTAAGGGATAAAGCTAATGAGCAGCCGAAATTCAAAAAGGGCTTTTTGTGAAATCCAGTCCAAGTGATGTCTGCTTTTAATTGATTACCATAAGATGAGTTCTGATGTGTTAGGGTGAGTGTTTGCAAACTACTTCCATTTAAATAATTTGTCAATTAAATAAGAAAACAAATAAAACCCAAACAAATAAGCAAAAACCTCAGAGTGTAATATCTCAAACTTGTAGAAACTGTTCATACAGCTTGAAGACAGCAAACATTTCTTTTAAATGACAGGTGTTGGATAACCAGAAAGCCAAGAAGTCTCCCCTATTTGGAGTTTGTCCAGACCTAGGACTGATATTAAGGGATCCATTTGTCCCCCAGATTTTTGTTAGCAGTGCAAGCACACAAGCTCAGGAGAATATTGACCCCTTGTCCAGTTCCATTTCCCACATTCTACCCCTCTTAAATCCCAAAGCTGCATCTTTGCTGCAGTAGAGTAATAATAAGCCTGAAGCAAGGAGCTAAGAGCTGTCTTCTCCCTGTGCCTCTGATTACGAGCAGCCTGATTCAGTCTTAAAGCTATCTGACCAAATGTAGGATCCCTGGAACAGTTTTTCTTTCTTTATGTTACTAGCTTGTATTTCTTATAGAAAAACATCAGTACAACTGATTGTAAGTCAATATTAGGATTCTAGGATTTCAGCAAGGCTTTAATGCTGGATGTCATTAATTCTGGACCCATTCCATCTACTTTTAGGACAGAGTGTGGGTGTTTGGGATGTTCTGTACTGATTCATTTATACTCATGTCCTTATATATTTAAAATCAACAGTAATTGAAGAGGAGTATGATGTATTATAATGTGATCTGACTGCACATCAGTGGCCATTATTGACTTCTTAGAACATTGGGCAGAATTACAAGGCTTTACAGGGACTGCACAAAGACCATATCTTGTACACAGACTTCTGCATTTAGCTTTCTGGCTTAGTGTATTTGTGCATGATCTCTGTGTGTCTGTGTTCATATTGTGGCTTCCTAGTCACAATAGACAATATGCAGAGCATGGAAGATTAGTGCTCACACAGAAAGTCCTGGAGATATTATAGAGTCATAGAACCATTTAGATTGGAAATACTTTTAAGATCCTCAAGTCCAGCTGTTTAACCCTGCACTGCAGGGTCGACCACTAAACATTGTCCCTAAGTGCCTCAACTACATGTCTTTTAAATACCTCCAGGGATGGTGAATCAACCACTTCCCTGGACAGCCTGTTGCAGTGCTGGATAATCCTTTCTGTGAAAGGATTCATAATATCCAGTCTAAACCTCCCCCATGCTTATCCAGGCGAGGTTGGAAAGGCAGGATGCTTCCCAAATATCCATGATGGCATCCTTTAGCAAATTACTGTGTGCTTCAAAGTGCAAGCTGGTGTGGAAAATTATTCTTCTTTCCAAGTCTTTTGTGAGTTGCTTTGTCTCTTGTAACCTCCCTGTTGTGCTGAAAGTGCAAGATTCGGGATTCTAACCCCCTCTCACCTTCATTTTATCCGTGAGGCTAAAGAGGCTGTTCCTGCTCCCCTGCCCCCTAGCCTCAGTGGGGCAAGCAGAGGCACGCTGCTTCCAGATCATGCCACTGTTTTCAAAGCAATGAAATTCTCACTAGGAAGTTTATGTATGGGTAGGTTTGCATGTGTTTAGTTTGTGTTTGGACACACACACAGAGGTGGCTGATTTGACACCTAGTGCTCACATTTGTAGAACTTTTTCTCCAGCCTCTGGCAAAGTGCTACTGGAACCAGGAATGGACTGACTACCACAATTTAGGGCAAGGATGTTGCATGGTTGAACAATTCTAGGAAGCAAGTAAAATTGTCATGTATGTAAGGAACCTGATTTAATGTATGAAAATTAATTACCCAGACATCATTTACATTGCTCAGGAAAATGAGATAAAAGGGATGCCAGAGTTTTATATATTCACCAGAATAATGTATTGATCTTGGTAAAATGATTGAGGCTGCAGCAGGGAGAGCCCTACATAGAAACAGTTCTACAAAATTATAGTGTAGGTGTGTGAAGAACTGTAGACAGGATAGACTTAAAAAAGATTGACTGCAGGGTCTTAAACCAGGCATAGTTTTTCATATGATGAGGTTATGCAGAGTTTGCAGAGACCATACAAACTCTTCTAAACTCTTGTTGAACCTCAAGATATTAGACACTGAATAACTGATTATATGTCAATTGCAGTAAAGAAACACTTTTTTTTCTGTACTTTACTGCATTGGAATATAATCTTATTTTACTACATTTTAATAATAAGATGATCATTTGTTAACTACTATGTTTTCATCAGCATTGTAGAACAGGATTTCAGTTTATCAGTCTAAAAGTTAGGGCTTCATTTTTAATTTTCAAATAGTGAAGGTTGCTTTCTTGTTTTCTACTCTCCAAGTTTCTCAGTGAGATGAAAAACAAGCCCTTTTTCTTCTTTGCTCTGAGTCTAAAGAGTTGTAAGCAGTTATGTTCTGGAAAAACTGCACTCAGTTCATAACTCACAAATTAATTTCAATTTAAAATCAGATATTTTTAAATCAATATCCAGTTCCTAGATTAGGATAATGCTGTGGCATGTGTTTTTTTAAATACATTTTAGACACAACAGTGGAATGTGAACTTTGACTGAGAGAGAATCTTTTTGTTTAAAGTCATCAGTGACTTAGAAGGGGAAACCTGAGAACAGATACCAAGATGTGCTGTATCTGTGGAATTTTTTGCTTAATGATAAGTAAAAGAACAAGCTCCTTTACTGAGCTACCTGTAGATATGCCATAAACGCAGTTATGAAGCAAAATATGAAAACTGTCCTGATAAAACCAAAGTGCTGCTATAAATAATATCTGATTGCTTATGTACCACAAAAGGCTTCTATTTCTGTGGGAACTGAACTGGAAAGTGTAACCTTGCTTTTAACGATTATTTTTCTAATGGTAACTTTTTACAAAAAATGGACATTCAAGCCACCAACCATTATCTGCTTTTATTATTAATAATTATAATGAAGGTTGATAATATTAGTAATAATATTGATATGTTGGCTCTCATTATCTTTTTGAGAAAAGGATATGATTGTTGCTTAATGTAGCAGAAGTTCTTATCTTTCTGATGCAAAGTGGAGTGGCTTAATTGCTTCAAGTGAAAGAAGTGCCTTCATTATGAGTTTGTTTCTTTGATCAGAAGACCCCACCTTTTAATTGCAGCCCTCCTGCCCTGCAGCCAGGTAAGGGGTGAGCACTGTCAGACTGCCTGTTCCCACGGGATGGCGCTTAGGATATATTCTTTGAAAACAGCTCCCTGAAATCACTCTGGCTCTTGTTGAGAAACTGCCTGCAAACCTCACAATTTGTGTATTCTAAAAATTTTCGTTTCCAATTTTTCGTTTCCTGTATGAAGGGAACGTTCCCTCAGGAATTTATAGTTCAAGGTGGATTTTGTTCTGGAGCATCTTTTCCTGTATTTCATTTTTGTCCACTGATTACGTTGAGTTATCAGCGATTTTTGTGCAAGGATTTGGACGCTATTTATGAGTAAAGGTGTATTTCTTGTTTTCATTGCCTCCTAAGACTTATGCTTGCATAGAAACACTTGATTTTCTTTTAGTGGAACTGGGTTCATGGCTGTGTCAGTCTGCCAGGCCCTCACAGAGACTCAGTTTTCAGATAAAATGGTAGCCCTTTATCCTTGTTTGCAGTTATTAGCATTATGTATTGCTGATAGATGTAAATGGGAGTTAACACAATGATTTGTGTAATGACACAAAAATGTCATTAAACTTGCCAGAAAGAGTGAAAACACAAACAGTAAAAAATAACAAAATTTAATGCAGCATCTATTAAACAATAGATGTAGTACCTTTCAATTTATTTATTTTATAATCTTCATGGCTGCTAATGCATTTTTTAACTTGTCAATTCATGAGAGGTATAATCTCCTCACAAATCGTTTGCTGCCACTATCTGAAAAGCCCAACACACAAGTCAAGCAGCCTGCTATTAACAGAAACCACGAAGTGCAGCAGTGTAAGGTACCATTATTTCTGCATGTCCACAGGAATTAACAGCTCTAGCCAATGTAGATAATCCATCCACTCATTTAAAGGAGGTTGGAAAGCTAAAGAAGGGGTACTAGACATACCTGAGCCCAGCTGTAATTCAGTCAATACTCTTAAGATGAGTTCTCCCCCAAGAAACAATGTGTATTCAAAACACAGATTTAGCTAATGTGAATGAGACCCTGGGGTTGCCAGGACATCTCATGACTTTCATCTGTGCTGGCAGACCTAGCAAAAAGATCTTTAAGTTGTTGCCATGTGTGATCCTATGAAGACTGGTATTTTTTCAGGATCAAGAGAAATTTTCATAATGCTGTTGTTAATCTAAATTAATCTAGTTAATCTAAAATTCCTTAGATTACTGGTGCTTTCCATGGGTGTATTTGTGTATTGCTACTCCAAAAAAGCTGCTAAGCAGTTAAAGCTAAGCAGATTTATTTAAGAAGCCCCCAGAGGACTCATGCATGTCCTGCTGCACAGTGAAGTCTGACAGTACAGCAGTGAGGAGAAGGTGTGGGAAAATCCACCACTCTGGACTGCCAGCCTCCCTCACTGCTCCGCTAGATTTTATATATGTATCTGTAAGCTCATTTAAACAAGAATACCAAATTCTTGTCTTTACGAGCTTGATCTGCTCAAATGTCTGCATAGAATGGGATTTTCTTCTTTTCCTTGCAGACTTGACCTCAAGGTAAACCGTGCTCAATCTTCATCAACACTGCTAGAGTAAGCCCACACCCCTAGTGCAGAGCTGTAATCCTAAACCAGTTGTTTTGGTAGATGAGAGCAAGTTTTTGGAGTTACCAATTAAATAAATGGAGGTTAATCAAGTAAAGAGGGGTTCCAGTAATTAGCTTAGACTAGATACCTAGCTGTAAATAGCTCAAGTTTAATGAGCTGTATCTTCACTAAACTGTATTCTCATAAAATACAAGTGCACAGTTTAGCTGTGCTTTCTATCCTGTCTATCACATAAATTATGATTGTTTCTTTCCTGGGTACATATTGATGGACTGATTGATTCAGCAACAGATTTCATGGGGTTTTTTAATAGTAGTTTAGTGATTTGTGAGTATTGGTCATAGGCAGATTGTTGGTTGGGGTGTAATACTGATATTTGTACTGAGTTGTGGAGTGACGTGCAAGAAATGTCTGAAGAAAACTCTTGCAATTTGAAGAAACATCATTATGATAGAGATTTTTAATTTAAGAGGTGAAATACACCAGTCTTTTGCATGTATATAAGAGCATGTCATATAAAACTGAAGTGAAAATACAGTGGTTTGAAATCTTGTTTTTTGATCATTGAGCAGCTTTATAGCAGAAAAAGATTTTTATTCTGCAAAAGCGGATTGTTTGGGAAAAGAGTTTCAGCATAAACCCATGGTTCCCCTTCTATTGTAGCCCTCAAATTCCTATTTTTTCTTCAAATCCTGATTTTCTAAAAGGGCCTTCTGCATCCCAAAGGTGAACTATAAAGCAATGATTTAGTTGTGTAATTGATTGAATTGCAAATAACTGCAGACAAAAATTGTCTGTGACACTGTGAAAGTGCTGAATACTCCAGTACAGTTTACTGTATGAAAGATGAGAACTGACATTATGAACACGATGTGTCAATCCTTTAAAAGCAGTTTGGTGGGTAGGGTTTGTGAGAGAGTGGGCAGAATTAACATTTCCTGTGAGAACTGGAGGTAATTGGTTCATCCATGAACAGTACTGCTACAGCTGCTCCTGTTTATGGATTTCCAAATGAATGGAAGAGAGAACACAGATTTTAGTCTCTCCAGCAGTGTCTGATCTTGTCACAGTATGAGAAACTAAGGCAGATAGGAATAATTTCCTCTCTGAGAGTTGTTCCAAATCATCCCTCTAGACCTGCTGAGATGTGCCTGCCCCTCTGGTCCCAGGCTGAATTCTTCATAGCCTCCTTCTGGGTGGTGTTGCACAATTATTCTCCATTTCAAAATATCTGTCACTTTTAAACTCACCTAATACCATCTTATTTCATGGATTTGGCTGAAGCACCAAACAAGGTCACGATTCAAAACTTTCTCTCAGCAGTCAGCAGGGAGAGAACTTTTCCAGAAGGCAGCAAATGCTATAGGTGGAACAGGTTCCTTTGGAAGGTGCCTGTCTCTCTCCAGGGACTGTAGTGAAAATCAGGGCAAATTGGGTCCTAATCAGACAGTCCAGAGCCAGAAAATGAATTGATACATACCTGGGGATTTGTTTTTAGAACAACTATGAGATATTCTTAGATTTTGTCAGCGAGGGCTGACAAAACTATCCCCCTTTCCACCTTATTAAATGCTGGACAGGCACCTTGATAAACAGATTTGCAAAAAAGATTTTGCTTTTCTTCTCTTCAGCTTCTAAAGGGACTTGTGGCCAAGTCTGTAGCACCCACTCTATTTAACTGACCCTCTAAGTGTTTCCCAGCTTTAAGGGTCCAAGAGTCAGAACAGAAGGTGCTCCTGAAGACTGAACATGTTCCAAGGAGGTTGGCATTTGGAAAAAAAATGATGTCTGTAGAGGATCTACCTATGCAAATAATCACTGGGAAAGCTGACAATCTTAAGCAACATCATGTAACAAAAGAGAAGTTTTTCAAAACTTGTTTCCATAGTCTTTAAGAAGAACATGGAAAATGCTCAAGACCAAGCAGTCAGGGAATGCAAGCGCAGCTGTCAGCTGGAAGCTGAGCACAACTGCCAGGTTGCAGGTTATTTCAGTTCCACACGACACTTACCTGCCCTGTGCCTGCGAATGATGGCAGTGCTGGGAATGGGAAATATAGGCATGTTTTATTAGTTACTCATCGATACATAGTGATTTTGATAGTTCCTTTTTAGATAACGTGAAAGTAAGCAGGAATGATGATCATAATCCAGCAAGTGTTGGTTTACTGGCATTCCTTTTCTATCATAACACTTAGTGTGCTTTCTCTCTAGCTTCCCTGTAGAGTGATCATACCTAAGTTTTCTAGAAAGATGTTTGTTTTTTTTTCTGTGCCCACATAGGAATTATATGGTTTTTTCTAATGTCTTTGTAGGATTTTGATGATTTATCAGAAACAGATATAAGCAATGAGGATCAGCACCATGATGTCAAGCCTGAACTTATGGAGGATGAGCTTAAATCCAGGTTATTTCAGCTTGCTGCTAAAATGAGTGACAAGGAAACATCATCTGGTGAAGAACAAGAGTCAGAACCTGGAATAGATCTTGAAAACCAGAAAGAGAGTTTGTCCTCAGAGGAAAATGGCAAAACTATTCAGGAAGAGTTAAAGAAGGTAAGTGGTAGTTGTAAACAAGTAGGGATTGTACTGTAAGAGAATCCAAAAAGAGAAAATTCTGGCTAGAAAACTGAACACAGTGTCTTAAAAAAACCCTGAGGTCCTTTATACCGGTCTGAGCCTGAACCCCTTGCACAGATAAATGTTCAGTCAAGCTGTGTTTTCCTCTCTGTGAGGAACAGACAGCCTACAACATCAGCTCCACACAGGGAACTTAGCTTGTGCAACAAAACTGTTAACTGGGTAATATTAATGGAATTATGTCAATTTATACTGACTGAGAATCAACTTACACTTTTTGATTTAAAAACATAACCAGTTTTTCTTTGTTCCTGCTAACCAGACAGTTTAAGTGGTTTTTTCCATCCTTTTAGTTGCTCCTCTCTTTGTAGAATCATCTAGTTCATGCTGATGGCATAGATTCTTCTTTTGCATCTCTGTCAAAATATTTAGTATTTCTTTAAAGCTTTCCAACCCTGTTACTCTGTCAGCCAATAGGCTTCTCAGAGTAGTAACATTTTCTAATGAAACTGAAATTCAGCGCCAGTTCTGATAGTGCCTGTGATCCTTCATTTGTGCCATTTCACCCTTACAGTGAGATACCAGATTTCAATGTCACTTATAGGATTTACTACCCCCTCTCCTCCCTTTCTGCCTCTGAATTTCTCTTCAGATCTTGTGGTGTGCTTGAATTTGATGCTGTAGGAGCCCAGTGCTGCCCCCTGCCAGTCAAGCACTCTTATTCCTTAGATCCACTTAGGCTTATGCTAGTCTGCTGCATATCTTGACTGGGGTATTGTGTGCACAGCAGCTCAGCTTTGACAAGAGATGTGGACAACTCCCTAAAGGAAATCTATTTGTCATAATTTGAAAGGTGTTTTATTCAAATTATATAAAGAACTAATACACTGGGAGGTGAAAACAGGATCGAGTAATCCAGGCAGATGATAGAGATGCTGTCGAAGTATGCAGGAATGGTGTCACAAAAGCATGTGATGTCCAGTGCCCATCTGGAGTTGAATCTGTCAAGAGACACAAAGGGTAAAAAAGTCTTCGACAGGTCCATCAGCAGATGAGGGAAAGGTGGGCTCACTGCTGCAGTGATCTGGTGACACAGAACATGGAAAAGCTGTTACACAACATTTTTTTCACCTCAGTTTACAGATAAGATTTTCCCTTAAGAATCCCAGGCCCCTGAGACCTATAGGAAAGCCTAGAGCAGTGAAGACTTATCCTTGGTAGAGAAGGATCAGGTTAGCAAATGTTTCAAAAAATGGGATGTGCACATGTGCATGGTGTCTGATGGGGATGCACTTCCAAGACCTGAGGGAACTGACCCATGTTATTGTGAGGGTCATCTTTGAAAGATCATGTCAATCTGACACATTCAGACCTATGAATATTCTTTATTTTGGCTTTTAAAAGGTTTTTAGCAGTCAAATGCAAAGTCCTGCACCTGGTAAGTTATTATCTCATGCAACTCTATTAAGTATTGGTGAGGCCATTTCTGAAGTGCTGTGTCCTCTCCTGGGCTCCCCTGTACAAGGGACCCATGGACACACTGAAAGGAGTCCTGTGAAGGGCCACAGAGATGATTAAAAAATGGGGCCATCTGTCATAGAGGAGAGGCTGAGAGAACTGGCAGTATCTATCCAAGAAAAGAAGAGAAGGCTTGGGAGAATCTCTTCAATGTGTTTAAATACCTGATGGGGGAGAGTGGGGAGTGTTTGATGTGGGGAATAAAGTGGAAACCTAACTCTTTCCACTGACAGGAATGGAAGCAGTGGGCACAAACTGAAATATAAAAGATCCTATCTAAATGAAAGGCTTTTTCACTGTGATGGTGTTTAAAGACTGGAATAGGTTTCCCAGAAAGATTGTAGAGTCTGCGTCCTTGGATGTAATCAAAATCTGACTGGACATGGCCCTGGGCATTTGCTTTGAGCAGAAGAGTTGGACTAGGTGATCCCCTTACATTCCAAATGTAAGGAGCATGTGACTCTGATTCTGAGTTATTTAGCCATGGACTACACTGGAGTATAAATATCTTTTTTATCATGTGTGCAAATAGCTCCATGACGTACACACAACCTTTCCAAAGAAATCACATAAAGGCATTATTGTCAGAGCTTGTTAGCAGTATTTAATTTGTTTTTATTTGGTTTGCGAAGACAAAACAGCAGTATCACATTATTCAACAGCATATATGGGCTAGCTGGGGTTATAACATGATGCAAATGAAATCCAGAATTAAAGGCTGTAAAGAGCACTTTCTGAAATGCTCCTGTGTAGAGAACTGAGCACAGAAAATGGTGAATGTGTGTTTTTGGTGTACTTATTCATCTGCACGCATCTACAAAGTCATATTGGTATAACTCACCTAATTTTGCTATTTCTTTAAAATTTGTATGTCAGTTATTTAAAATAAAGCAGAGATTAATATATTTTTCCTCAATACAATTTTCTTAAGATTTAAAAGAGAAGGGGTTACCAGGTTCAACAAAAAAAGGAATGCTTGGAGTTCCTAAACCTTTATTTAATTTGGATGAGAAAGTTCTCATCATTAATGGTCGTAGTATACACTCTTTTTGTCTATAATAAAGTAACCAGGATACTCCAGTACACTTCATGGTCTGGAATTCAGCAGAATTGGCAGGGGAACCTTCTCCAGGTGTAGAGAAACAAGCACACTGCTTTCATTCTTATTCTTGACAGTTTTCCTTAAAGGTACTTTAAAATCTTCTGACATGTGCCTTATCTCTGGAAAGTTGGCTGGCCAGCATCTTACAAGGAAATACTGAAGATGACAGTGCATAATACCAGCTGGGGCTGTGGCAGTCTAAAATACAGACATACCTAAACTCATAAAAGATGCAATAACTTTAGGATGAGTAGATGTCATGTGAAAGACAAGCATAGAAAACCTATTTTCAGGCAACCAGTAATTTTAGATGCTTTCAAAGCCAGAAGTCCCAATATGTTGTCTCTTTAAAAAGCCTGATTGTTGAAGAATTGACTTGTAGGGATTTACAGATCTTTCAGACTAGCACTCGCCATTGTTGGTCAGAGACAGCCTCCTGACCTTGGCATCAGGTTTAAAATTAAATATACAGAAGCATTAGTTCTGCACTATTAAAATAAGAGCTGGAGCGCCTAAATTCTGCTTTTTATTCCTGAACATAAATACTGTACTTTAGCCATCTTGCTTATATTTTAGCCATGCTGCTTGTCTTTGCTAGTCTTTAATCTCCTGTTCTCATAAGCTTATTCTGGAACACTTTAAATCACTGGAAAGTTTTAGTTCCCGTACACCTGACCATAGGATAAGACTTAAAAATATGTACTGTTTTTAATCACTGGAAATTAAGTACCTGGTGCTTATCTGACCTTCACCTGTCTGCACCTTTCAAAACTTGGACTTCTGTTTCTGGGAATCTCATGTAATCACACATTGCACTTATGCTTTTAAAAGGGTATTTAGTATATTATGATCTGAAACAGTGGTAAAAATTATCTTTAATGGAGAGTTAGCTGAAGTTATTTGGCATTTATGGATTCTCAGTTCTCACTTCAAATACTTTTGAGTTGTATTTCTGCCTTTAAGATGCAAATTCAAATATGACGACCTTTGAGTTAATTATTTAGTTCATCTGGGATACCTGAGGATTAAGGTTGGTATTAATTAACACAAGTTAATTTTGGGACTTAGACTTAAATCTTGTTAGATTTTCAGCACCCTCATTTTCATTACCCCTCAGTTTGTGATTGTGTAAAATGGTCTTGTGGAGATTCACAGCTCTCATTTTAAAACAAATGTAATCCTGCAGCAGACTCGTTTTTATGGAAAATATTTTGTGCTTATTAAACTACAGAAGTAGTTCATGGTCTTTCTGGGGTATGCAGAGCCCTGAAAAGTCCATTTGTGTTAGTTGTGCAGTGAAAGGCCATGGTTTTCACCAAAAGCCATGCTTAAGGTAGAATTGGCCTTCAGCCCCTCTAAACTTTAGGTGAGAACAAACCAAAATTAAAATTGTGCAACTGTTGTCTTAGTGAAACATCTTGCACTAGCACAATGATTTGCACAATTCTTTCTGTCTTGCTCTTTTTTTTATTATTATTGTTTGGTTAGTTTTTCTTTTACTCCGCCAAACCCTAAACAAATGCCTAAAGAAAAAAGCAAAATGTAAATTCCCTTTTAAGTATCTTAATGGTACTGATCCTGAGAGTGGCAAGCATGATAAATGGGATGTATTTAGTTCATACTCTCCTCCATCCATTCTCCTTCTCTTTTAATGCTTTCATAATGATAAATTGACTGGGTCTTTATTTCATGTTATATGCCAGAATTACATCTAGAAGGCGATTTTGGCAGGCTGCATTTTTAATGCAGTCTGTCCCTGTGACCACTTTATAAGAAACAATAGAGATTATGTTAAAAAACAGGTTAGCCTCTGCCATTTTTCCAAATTGCCCACATAGCATAAAAACTGAAATAGTTGTTAAAACCTTACTCCTGGTTTATTGTGTTGGTTGGTTGGTTGGTTGGTTGGATTTTTGTTTGTTTTTTGTTTTCCTTTTCTCCTTCTACTTAGTACTACAACTTGCTTAAGATATTCAAATTAGCAAGTGAGTTAAACTTCGATGTAACATGGAGTTTCTTTCCTCTTTGTATTAGTTTGATGCAATGTGCTGTGTGTGTAAGGAATTTCCTTAATTTCCTTTATGCATTTACTTCTGCTCAGATAATCTTACAATCAAGGCGTAGTAATTTTGTTTAAATTCTGCTGTTGTCTGTTGACATTACTACATGACACAGTAGCTCTTTTCTGAATGATAATTTCTGAATTTGTTAAGTAGCACAGCGGGATCCTGCTTCCTAAGTGAAACCTCCCAAGTCTCTTGACAGCATGAATAACAGCATAAATAATCTTTTCATTAAATATTTATGCTTCCATTCTCTGGAAACATTTCATTCTACTTAAGTTTTGAAAAGCTTTATTTTGGGGAAAGTATGAACTACGAGTAACATTTTCATGTTGGTTTTTGCCAGAGGTCTATTTCCTTTGTTTCAAGAGAGTACATCTTACTTTTTTCACCAGGTAAATTAACACTGTTCAACTACTGGTATAATGAGATTGACACTTGTCAGAAAATCTGCCTGGCCTCTCTCTTTTTAGCAAGAATAGCCAGTAGCTGTGCATGTGGATGCATGTTACTGCAGAAGAGAGAGACAGCTCCCTGGTGTGTATGCTGGTGACTGTGCTCGGGGCTGGCCGTGGACAGAGTGGCCAGGGCTCAGTAAGGGAGGTCAGGCAAGCATGGGGCTCACTGGACTCAGTGTCTGGAGAGACATCTGCTCACAGCCTTGGTGGAGCTGGAGAACGGCACTGGACATGCACATGCCAGTGAATCCCTCCCTTGTACCACAGAGCTGTTGAAGCACCTTGGCGGGGATGTCTGGGATGCTGAAACAGCAATGCTGTAATACCGAGACTGAGCCTGTGTCTCCTGGTGACTGGGCTTCTTCAGGCATTTGTGTCAGTGCAGGCAGTGTCCTCACAGAAGATAATGTCAGTAGTTTTTGTGATCATTATCTTTCAACTGCCTGAATTTCTAGGTTTTTTGGCTGGTGTGTTGGTTCAGGCAGGGCTTTATAGGAAACTGCCATTCAGCTTCATATGCCTAAAAACTTTAGAAGCCTCTGAGTAAAAGTTTCTAAAGGAGAACCATGTGGATCACTTTGACCAGAAAACTCAACAGCGTAAGTGCAGTAGCTTTGCTACATTGCTGCTATTATGGTAGTAATGCTGAACAGTGTAGTACAATGACACCTTCCTGGGTTAACAGCTTGAAAGATATTTGTGTGTCTGTTGTTTCACATTTTTGTGTGCAAGATGCTCAGACTAATTCTTGTGTTTTCATGGATCATTGTGTTATTATCTGGGCAGTCTCCCAAAGTCCAGGATTAAAAAATGAATGTGGGCAGCATTGTAAAAAGTGATCTTTAAGGTTTATAAACTGCAGATAATCTAGGAACAGGATTTTGAATTACAGCAGAGAAAAAGAGATTTTGGTTAGGGAAGATGCAAAGAGGTATGAGACAGTAATCTTCACATTGGGCTAATGGATTCAAAGTTATAAATTCTCAATTTCACAAAGCAGTCAAGTATATGTTCAGCTTTAAACTGAGATTTAAGTGGTTTGCTACACAAAATTCCCATTTAAGGTGTTTCTCCTATGTATTTGCTATTAATCAGTCTTAAGTATGAAATATCAAGCTGATCCTAAGTTTATTTTGTCAAAATCTGAGTCTTGCCTTTCAAGCATCAAGACCATAAACATTTATTTTTTTAAGTTTTCAAAGCAAGTAGTGATGTTTATGTACCTCCAATTCCGACACTTTCTAGGCTCGATACAGTTGCGTAAATATGGATGTAGCTGGCCCATCTGAGATATCTTAAGAGTGTCCCACAGGGCCTTAAGCTGCTAGTCCAGAAGAAATGTCAATCTCCCAGGTCGATGTCATATCTGACAGCGTTGTTTCAGAATTCTCGCATACTTCAAGCTGTTTCAAATTGCCTCTTGTCTACTGGTGAAGGGCAGAAGAGGTGACACTTCGGCTGCCTTCACATGAGGAATGCAGTGTCTTTGTAAACAGCTTTTTTCTCACAGTCTCAGTTTTGACACTTGAGTGCATGCACACCCAAGGCAGATCTGTCCAGTGTGCGTGCAAGGGGAATCTCCTTCCGTTCTCTCCTTGCCAAAGATTTATTTACTTAGGGAGAGAATGTCCAAGCGATTCTACAGATACAGTTGTAGAACATCAGTGAACATTACTGTAAGCTGCTGAAACAAAATGGTGGGAAAATAGACTATTTTTTACTACTATTTTATCTTCTTTTGTAAGCTGCACTGAGACCTGGCAGTGAAAACTGAGCTCTTTCATATCCAGCTGGAAGAGTTTCAAGGAAATGCTGCTCCTCAGCTGGAAGATAATTCTGTCACAGGACAACCATCAGGGCAACTGTGGTTTTGTCATCACTTCAAGGCAAAACCAGTCAGTTCAAACAGGCCTAAGGAAATTAAGGAGATTACTTTAAGCCTACTGGCTGGTCACTGGAGACTCATACTATGAAGGGTTTTTACTTGTTTGTTTTGGGACAGTGAGGCCAGGAGAGGTACAGCAGCAAACAGTAGGAAGTGATTTGGCAGGAGACATCTTACTTAACTTAGCCCAGGTGTTTCCCGTATGGGCATCTGACTGTGGTATAAGTGAGGTACAAACTCTTTGGTAACTGCTGTCGAAATTGCTGCCATGTACACACCAAAAGTGAAGATAGCTGTCTTTTCTTCTTCTTACCATTCCTAGTGACACTTTTAGTGATGGTGGAAATAGTATTTTCTCTCTGTTTCATTTTATAAACAATTGTGTGTGACTTGCAATATCTGTCTCAATGAAGTCTGTTAGTCTAAATCTCACAAGTAAAATTAAATTAGGCATTGCTTTATTTTAAATATTTTAGTAATAAATGTAAAAATCTAAATTTTATGTTATTTTAATCTTGGTAGTTTTTTTATCCTTGCTGTTTATCCTAAACTTCCCTTTAAGTCTGAACCTATATAGTTGTTAACCTCTGTAGCTGTTAATGTAACTTTTCTGCCTTTTTATTTAACTGCTTTCCCACTATCTAGGAAAAACAAAAGGCTTTTGATCTTCATTTAAAGCTGCAGTTTTTATCCACTGTATTGCAGCAGGTGAGAAAGCTTTGTTTGGTTTTTGTCTTCTTACATCTCTTATACAGTAAGAGATGCCATAACGTGATATTGAGGGTTTCCACATTTCCAAATCAACAGTCTGAAACTCAAAATGTTTTCCTGGAAATATCAGGCCTGAAAAATCATACCTTTTGGCCACAATAACTAATCATTGCAGAAAATTATTTTATAATCACAGTTAATATGTGACACAGACTGGCTGCCTTGTTTGGCCTTGTGATGAAAATTTGGTTTTATCAGTAAAGAAGAACAGAAGACAAAGCATAAGGTGTATGAACTTTCTATTCTCATGTACTCACCTGTATTAAGAAATTTGGAAGGAAGTTTTCTGACCATAGTGGTCTTCAAAAATCTAAGCTCTCAATTTAAAAAATAATCAAAACCCTTAATTCATTGTAGAGTTTGTACAGTAAGTAGATATCTTCTCACTTTGCTGCTAGTGACTGTTGCTTACCATGCTTCTAGGTGGAAAGAGGTTTCATATTCTGTGCTGTTTGAATCTCAGCTTATGAGGATCACATATTAAAAAATATTTTCATTATATTTCCTGAGTAAATATATGCTTATCTTATATTTTAAAATACCTGCTATTTTTTAAAATACCTGCTATTTTTAGTATGTCATACATCATTCTATCAGTCACAAAATAAGAATCACTGTTTTGTGTGTTAGAAGTTGATGCTTCATTTAGCAAGGCACTTCTCCTCTCAATTTTTTTCTTTTTTCCTTGCTCTTAATTTTGTCCTATGAGTTTTAATCATCTTCTAATCATTTTTATTTTATTTAGTAGAAATATCAATGATGACATTAAGGAAAAAGCATTTTTTCCACTTGTGTAATGTCATCAGTCTGTGTCCTTTGTAGATCAGAATCCTGTGTGGATTTTAAGACGTAAATATTTTCATTTCCAACTTAACCTATAATACATCACCTCTTGGAAAAACACTTCCTTTCTCATGATTATAGGCAACTTGACTCCAGAAATAAGGCATTAAAAACTAATGGGCATAACATCTGTAACTATATTAGGACAGTGGATTGAATTAGTAAAATGTAATATTCAGAATTACCTAGCACAGTCAAACAGAGAGACGTTATTTCTCTGTGTTATACTTTGGAGACTATCAGTAGAGTAATAGCTCTCAGCCTGTAAGATAATTTTGCTTTCTTTTTCTAAAGGAGTGCCCATAAATGAAAATATTGATGTTAAAGGTCATGTCTTAGACTTGAACAGAAGAGTAATTCCTTGAAAACACAGTTTATCGTGGTATACTTGTCTGCCATCAAACAGCCAGGCAAAATTTAGCCTTTTTTTTCCCCACAGTTTTTGTGGGAAGGAGTGGTTAGGGCTCACTTTTGGGCCAAATATCTTTTGAAGGTCGGGGTGGACAACTGCCACAGATAGCTGAGTATTGATGGCTCTTTTCTTCCCACACTGTACTTGTGTCCCAGATTCTGCTGGCCTGTGAAGGACTTTTGTTGGGCTTTTCAGGACCTACTCAAAACTCTACAGAGAACTTCCACAGAGTGGGGAGATGAGGGAGACAGGTTTGGGGTTTGCTTTTCTTTTCACCCAGCTTGGATTCAGTCAGGTCACTCTGAAAGGATGAGTTAATCAGTGGCAAAGCAAAACTTATCTTCTCCCCAGCTCCCTTTTTCTCCCTGCATAAAAAGAAGGTTATTGACTGTGACTCAGTGCATGATATAACGCCTTGACACTGGAGCTAAAAATGATTGCACCACAAGTCATCAAGGATGTGGTCAATGCTTCCAGGACTGCTAGTGATGAAAAGGTGTTCTTGCTCTACTTCTTGATCTAGCTGCTGATGTCACTGTTCTCTGTTGAATTGCATGTCACTCCTTCCCATGCTCTTTAAAAGAGCCTAATGATGACATCGTAGTGGCAGAGAAAAAGAAAACACTAATAACTGAGTACAATGGGCGGAAAAAAAATAGTGCTAGTGATAGAGAACTATTTTAAGAGCATCAAAAATAAAATCCATAATGTTCATGCAAAGGAAAGGATGTGAAAATGTCACAAGCTGCTGAGATGCATACAAACACTTAAAGCTCAACTGCTCTTAGCAGTTTGGGTACTTCATATTGCTTCAGTTTTATCATCCTGTTCTCCTTCTGTTACTTGTGCAAGAATGCAAATAATGGTCTATAAAGCACCTTCCAGTGTAGCATGCTCGAGTTAAATAACACAGGAAATATTGTCAGCATCAACAGGGAAAGGAAAGAGAGACAGGAGAAGGAAAGAGAAGTGGCTAAACAGTTATGAAGACCACTTTGTCTTTAGACCACTGAAACATAATCTTCTCAAAACAGGAATACTTTCCATCTGATAAACAGAAATTACAGTGAAGAAGTTTTACAAGATATTTGTTATATTCTGTGCAAACATATATGTGTGTATGCTTGCATACACACACATTTTTAGCATTTCATTGTTTTTAAGATTCAATCACAAAGGAGTCAGAGAAATTGAGCATGTTCTTTTGACTGTGTCCTTAACATGTTGGTGACCATGGATATTAATTATCATAAAAAGGATAAATGCATGTTTTCCTCATTCCATTAGATGCTTAGTCTCAAATTAAGTTTAAAAAAAAAAAAAAAAAAAACAAACAAAACAAAACAAAAAAAAAAAACTAGCAGAAACGTCTTGGTCTGCTGCATGGATTTGATTTGGGAGTGGTGGTGTTAATTCAGAAGTAGGGTAGCACAGTTGAAATCCAAATGCCTCCCAGACTTTCGAGAAGAAGCTTTTCTATGCTGGATATTTGTACCAGAGATTGCTTTCTACATCTACCACATCCATATTAGTTCTCTGACTTGTTTGACAGGACAGAGCCTGTGTCATGGCATGACAGCTGTCTCTGTGAGTCACTTAGAGGTGTAAACAATGACCTTTCCTGCAAGGGCAAGATAAATTAGACAACCAAGAGGTGTTTGCAGCAATTTGAAATCCACCTACCAGGATGATCTTGATGTGTGTGTGTCTGTGAATTTCTGGTGATTTTTATATATGATCCTGTAAATCCTGAGTTTGACATGGGTGGTCAGGGAAGGGAGAGGTTTGTGAAGTACTAAAACCCTACAACACATCTTCCTTTTTTATTATTATTATTTATTTTATTTTGGGTTTTTCCCATTGCACATGTTAAATAATTATATCTAAAACCTCACTATATTTGCAAACTGACAATTTTGGAACATGAGCTGTTTTAACAGTTTTTGACAGTTGCTCAAAAGGAGGGTAAAACATGTAAAATCATTAACTTAGTATCCATTTTGTTACAAATCCTATTTCTGCACCTATGGAGGATTAGACTGGACATTAGGAGGCATTTCTTCACTGTGAGGTTGCTCAAACATTGGCTTCCTAGAGAGGTGGTCAGTGCCCACCCCTGTTAGTGTATAAGAGGCATTTGGACAATGTCCTTAACTACATGCTTTAACTTTTGGTCCGCCTTGAGCTACTCAGGTAGCTGGACTTAGGTGATCATTCATCATCTTCCAAATGAAAATTATATTCTAGTCTAGTCTAGTCTATTCTAATTCTATTCTATTCTATTCTATTCTATTCTATTCTATTCTATTCTATTCTATTCTATTCTATTCTTTTCTGTTGAAAGGAAAGAATATCCCTATCCATTCCCTATTGAGAAGCTAGGGTATTTTTCACTCAAAATCTTGATTTCACAAAGAGTTCTCTCACAGACAACTCTACCTGGAAACCAGAAAAATTATTTTATAGTAATTGGTCTGTGAAAAATGCCAATATGGATTCTCATATTGTGGTATAAAAATAACTTTTTCTAATTTAATTTAATCATTTTTTTGAAATTCATCATTAACTAAAAAGGATAATAAAAAATTTAAGAAATAATGAAGACTAAAGTGAGGCTACAGCTCTTGAAATCAAGAACATACATCAGTGAATATGATGAAGATTATGTAGTGTCTGGCTTTCATCCTTTTTTGTTCACTGCTCACAGAATATAAGAACTAGATACTTGTGGAAGTAAGTTATAAAAGAAAGTAGCATTGATTTTCTTTCTTCTCTTCTTTCCTATAAAATTATTGATCTGTTTTTAACCTAATTGGCACTTGTGAAAATAAATGGAAGAAACCAGTAGGCTATTCATGGGGTTCAAGTATTTGTTCTCAGTAAGAGAGTCCCAGGCATGCTTGTTTGGGGCTGTGTTGGCTGTCCTAACAAGCTAAAGATCGAGTGCTGAAGCATACTGTATTTGCTTTGTTCTTCTTCTCTTTAATCTCTCATTCTAATTATTTCTTGTAATTCAGATGAGTAATAGTGCTAAAGATGCCTTAACGTATTGATACACAACAATTGCGTATGTACTGCTAAAAATGTAGCTTTTCAGTAAAAGTCTTATCTAACATAAGAATGGACAGCTGATTAAAGGAAAGAGATAATGGAAGTTTCCAGTTTAACCCATCAGAAACTGTGGGAATCAAGAATGTTATTTCTCCTGTGTTTCATCCTGGATGTTGAGCTTGGTGCTTGAAGGTACATCAGGTGAAATTTTATTCCTTCATGAGAGGAGTTGTCCTGAAGCTTAAAGCTATGTGAGAATCATAAGAGTCAGGACAGGACAGTAAGGAACACTGATAAAAAGGTTTTCAGTTGTTTTTAAAAAATCGATAAAACTGCATGCTTTTCCTTGGTATCTGATATAATTTATTCCATATTAAAAAAAAAAAAAGGTAACCTGAAATTTAAAAAACTAAAAGGATAGAAGTGTTTGCACACTTAGAGCTCAACCTTTTTTATTTGTGGTGACCATTTAATCCATAGTAAACATTTTAGTAAAATGCTATCCTTACAGGGCTGCTGAAGATTGCTTTCCCATGTTTGCATCCACAATGAAATGGTTCCTGTGGATACAGACATATATGATTGCACATCTCTTTGCCAGTATCCAGAAAGGAAAATTGTGTTTTAAACATGTCTAAAACACTTTCACAAAACCAGCTTTGTGTAGCTCACTTAGAGTTTAAAGCTGGATATTTGTGTGCTCCTTTGGGATAAGATTTGGACCATGTCTCCAGTAGAATTGTGTTGTAGAAGAATTGCATGTGTATGTTATATTGCATGTGTAGCAGTGTGGGTATGTGAGAAAGGGAAGGAAGAAAAGGTAAATAAATTCCAACTCCATTACATGGTTCCTGTGTCTGTTTGCAGCAGAGAGCCATGGAGATGGTTTTAGCATGGCTAAAGCTGTGGCAAGTAAATGGTGATTTATATCTTACCCCTCTATGCTAATTTAATGCTGTTGTTTTCTCTGTCTGTTCTTGTAACAAAATAGAAGTACTCTGCTGTCTCTCTCTGCAACATATCTACAGAAGTCCTGAAAGTCATCAATGCCACTGAAGAGCTGATAGCAGAATCCACCGATCCCTGCGATTTCCCAGATGACGTTCAGGACAGGGGAAGAGGAACCCTCCCACTGGGCACAGATCCTGTCAGACTTGATGAGCAGCTCACCACACTGGAAGAAAATGTAAGAAGATGAATCAGTATGTGAAAGACTCACATGTGTGAGTGAGTGCACCTGTTTGTGTGCACCAGCTCGAAAGCGAAAATACATGGGCAGCATCAGTGAATGTTCAAAATTAATTTGGGGGTTTTAAACAAATACACAAATAGGGAAAAATCGTGTTTCAACAGTGCTTAACTGTGTCAAAGGGGCTTTTTTATATATACTTTAAAATATTGAGGGATGGGGGAGTTGGATGCTTTGGGGTTTACAACTAAATTTAGAAATTCTGTCTCTAAAGCTCACTTATGCCCTCCACACCTCTCTGGCAGTGTGGCTATGCCACACCTGGCTGAAACTACACATCTCCCAGTCTCAGCACAACCTCATCACTTCAAGAACAGGTGGGGAAAGCATGTCCCCAGTCACACAGAGAAGTGGAGAAGCTCTTCCTGCCCCCCTACATCCCCAGCACATGATGCTGAGCACCCAGAGAGCTGGAGCTGTCTCCTGTACTGTTAGAAAGAGCAGCCTCAAAAATAGGAACTAAACATTTGTTTGGCTTTGTCCAAATCATCTATCCTTTTTCATTAATACCTGTCATCTGCAGGGAAAAATACAATGCCAAATCATAGAAGGAAGTCACTACTCATTGGAAATTTCTGTGAATCCACTTAATGGAGTTGGCACACTTTTAACTTTCGATTTTCTCTTTTTCCCACATTTAAGTGATTACTTTTCAGTGCTCTTTCCCTTCATTAGGAGCTCTTAAAGATCTCATAGGAATCTGCACTGTCCCATTAGATCATCCTGGTCAATTCAAGAAAACAAATCCTGGTTTTCTTTAGCCCCAGAAAATTTTCAGATAGAATCTCCTCTTAGAGGATAAAATCAGTTTCCTCCACAGAAACACATTTACTCTGCAGCCCCAGGCTAAGAACCGAGTGGAAGATACTCTATGGCACTAAAAGCCAGTCCTGGCACTGGACTCTCTCTCATGAAATAGTAAGTGTCCTAAAGGTCCAAACACCACACAATTCATCTGGTATGAGAGTCAATATGGAATAAAAATCCAAGTCCAGGCTGGACCACATCTTCAGATGAACTAAGAAATTCTGCAGGACAGAGAGCAATTTGGGGAAATCTGCTCCCACTTTTTTTTTTTTTTTTTTTCCTGTGGAGAATTGTGTTGTAAACTATCTAAGGTACATGTTTTTTTCCCCAACTGCACTTCAATTATCTCTCCCAGCAATGTGGAGCTTTGGTGTCTGTGGTGCTGTGGCCTCTAATCATTCATTTGGGTCAAGCATTTCTCACTGAGCAGACACTGGGAACAGAGGCAGAGCATTTCTTGCTTTGGCTTTGCCCTCACTGCAGCATCTCTGGTTTTGGCTTCTTCCAGTTCCCTGCAGAATTTACAAGGTATCCAGCTCAGCCTTGCTGTGTCCCCACAGTATATCTTTCTCTGTCCCACACAGGACATGAAGTAGGTGGCAAAAACTTCACAGTTTGAAGATTTCACCATTACACTCCATGGTCAAGAGCCTTTAGAAATCCAGGAAACCATAACTTTTCCCATTGCAGCTGGGGTCATATCTATATGAACCACATCCTCTTTGTGGCAACTTCTGCAAGAGGATCTGGGTGTTTATAAACACTTTGTTCATTTTTGTTCTCTCTAGCCTTTTGAGGACTGTGCATGCAATAGTATGGAGAATGTAGGGCCATATGTACCAGCAAAAGGTGAAGGTTGTGTGGAAGTTGTACATGCCTAAATAATGGCAAAGTCTCTACAGTCTAAATGTGAATGTATGACTAAGGGCTTCATTTAGGGGAGACCTGCAAGGACACCTGGTGTTTGGAAGTATAACAATTGTCCAGGTAAAGAGAACATTCTTTAGAAAAATATTTTCTTTAGCTCCAACTGAAAAATGTTCATTAATATTTCACAAATGTAGGGGCTGATTGAGTTACAGAAACACTGATGACCTTTCTTTCCCACATTTTTCTATCAGTCCCATTTTCTTTAGATTTTTCCCCCTCTTGAAGAGGGCATCTTACTGTGCAGAGATTTTTGCCACAGCACTTAAATGCATCTTTTCTTCAACTTTCTGAAGATGCTGCTGTTCAAAATGTTCTATTTCTTCTTTCTCTAAGCTTTTAGATGTGACAGGGAAATCTAAAAAATTGCCTTTTAGTCTGAACTGGCTATGGAATGTCATACTTTAAAGATGTGTCATTTAAATGAATGGTTGGAATAATTAAATCCCACAAAACCAGGAGAATTTCTGTTTAAATCATCATGTTAATTTTATGGACCACCTGTGTCCCCAGGTACTCCAGCAAAGATGTTACATCAGATCACTTATTTCTTTTAGGTATGTTTTTCAAAGATTTCATGCCTGCAGTTAGAAAGTGTTCTTACAAGATGCAATTTGTACAGACATAGTGATTTTGTTTCTTAGCAAAGTCACATGAAAAAAACCTATTTGCAACTGACACAAAGAAAAAAGAAAACTATTTCAAGCAATTAAGAAACCATAATGAAAAATAGAAAAATAATTAAAAGTAAACAAATTTCAGTCTTGTCATTCTCCACCATTTTGATCCATAAAGTCACAGCATTCCCATAAATTATTTGAATGCCTCTTATGTCAAAGGACTGAATGATCCAGGAATTGTGGGCAGATGTAATGACTGGAGTGGAAGATGTATGAAATAAAGGTATTGGCTCAAGGATCTGCTTCAGATCATGTTTGCTTGCCCCTTGAACCCTGAAGTCAGTCACAGCCATGTTTAATTATGCTGGGTTTGTAACAACATTGTCTTTACTGCTGTTGCAATGGAGAAAATCAGAATATGTATTTAATTTCCACTGTGCTGTTACCAGCCTAATGGAAACAAGTCTCTTGCCTAAAGAGTAAATGGGCAGAAAGTGCAGTATTTTCATGTGGTTCTGCACAATTTTAAGTGCAGATGTCAAAACCTAATGCTTGAAAATTACCCTTTTCTATAAACCGGTGACCTCTATGTATCTTAGGGGGTTGTGAAATAAAAGAAACAATAAAACAGAGTGTATCACTAATTACTGCTCTGAGGGGCTGAATGGGAAATGAAACCTTTAGCTGTAGTTACAGATACCAGAGGTGCACCAAAATAGTAAGAGTTGTTCATTTTTAAGGAAGAACTCTGAATTATAAAGTCAGTAACTCTCTCTTTATGTGGCCTAAATAAGCCTATTGATCCTCCACAGATTCACTCAAAGGCCCACAAGGTGGGAAGGTTTTGCCTGCTGTATATTTGGGTGAGAGCACGATGGGATTGAAAATTGTTATATATATAAGCACATTTACTCTATAGGAAGTTAATAACTGTTTGCTGCTGAACAGTTATTCATGCAGTTCTTACTGCCAGAAGGCATCAAGTGGGCTTAAAGAGGCACAGCTTTATATGAGGTGTGATCTTGACTTCCCTTTGTAGACTTAGGGTGTTATGTGATTGAATATCAATAATAAAAAAGCAAACTTTCCAACTTTTTTCTTTGCTGATCAATCTGGAACAAATCTGATTTGGAATACCATTATAGCACCTATGAAATCTGTAATGCAGCCACCTCATTCATCCCTTCTCTTTGTGGACGTACTTTTCAGATTATTTCCCCATGACTTTTCTCTGCCAGGTAAATCTCCCTGTGGTGGGCTAGCAAGCCAGGGAGCTTGCAGATATGATGGGAAATGCAGTCTGCTCAAACCTGCATGCCCAAAACCAGGAATCACTGACACCTGTCCCCGCCTTGGCCCTGCAGGTGTACCTGACAGCCAGCACAGTGTATGGGCTGGAGGGGCAGCTGACCAACCTGGAAGATGCCGCACGCAAGATCAACAGTGTTACTGAGGAGTCTGAGCTGGCCGATCTGGAGGATCAGGTGGCCACTGCAGCTGCCCAGGTTCATCATGCAGAGCTTCAGGTGAGGGCAGCAGCTCCTCCCCATCTGCAGGTTTCACAGTGCCTTGCCTAACACCCACCTCGCTGTACACACTTCGAACGTTCTTTTGTACTGCTGTAGTCTGATGGTTCAAGGATGCTGACTGCATCACACAAGCTGAGCAGAGCATAGCTGAGCTGTCTAACTCAGCCCAGCCAGATGTACTGTATCTCTTTGTTTCTTCCCTCAGCTTGGTTTTGGACATGGCACTGCAGCAGCCTCTTACTGCAGTACTAATGCTGGACTGCTCCTTGCTGCCAGGCAGCTCCCGTGGTGTGCTTTGTGTCATGTGCATAGCTCCAGTCAGGCAGTAAATAGAGTCTGAGGCAGTTTGCCTAATCAGAAACATGTCAAGCACTTTACAAAAAGATGCCACATCTACCAGCAAAGGCCAACAGCAGCCAGAGGCTGAGCCAAGGACAGAGCTTGGGGCTTGCATGCCTGCCGTGGGATTTAGATGCTAAGCAGCACACATCCCAGCCAGAGGCAAGAACTCTTGTGCACTGTGATCTAGCACCATTCTAGCAGGCTCCAGAAAGTCCGGAGCTCAGAATACATTGGGATCTGGGTGCTAAAAGCTGAACAAGATAATGCTGCCAGACCTCAAGAGGCTGACATTGCTGGCAGCTCACTGCCCAGTCTGTACTTAGCAAGATGCCCTGACCTGACTGTGTCAGGGTTTAATGGGAGCTACCTCGTGATTTTACTCAGTGGAAGCATGCTTAACTCGGAACTGAGCAAATATCTGAGAGCCTGACATGTTTCTGATGTCAGAAGTGCATTGCCGTACTATTTGGCAAACTGGCAGTGGTGTTGGCTTTGGCTTTGGTCATTATTTTAGGGTAAATCTGTTAATGGGGGTGAGAGGGAGGAGGAGAGAGGCCTAAGCTATGCAAGGAGGCCAATGGAAGATCTTCTGCACAGTGAAGCCAACTGTGGCTTCAGGTGTCCTTGTGAATCATCAGCTGGCTTATATGTCTGACTTCTCTGATGCTTCTTTCTCTTTTGGCAACACTTGTCTTCACTACTCTCAATATCAGATTACTTTCCCTGTCAGTTTGTTTTCCATTCAGTATTTTTATGTAGTGTATGCCTGCATTTATGCATGCTTGTGTTTAATATGCATATACATTTGAACTATAAATATTTAAGACCAAATGTTTAGATTTTGTGACAGAGAATATACTTCGTGCATGTATTAAATTAATTTTAAGTTAGGAAATGTGGCCCACAAAGTCATTCTTTGAATGTAGCCTTTTAAAAACACAGCTTGAATGAATTTGGGATTATGCAGCTAAAGGTAATCGGGACGTAGCAGATGCAGGTTTTCTCTCCTTCTTTCTTTTTTTCCTCAAAAGGAATAAAATGCCTCTTCCTTGAAGTCACAAGGTAGGTTGGATTGTTCTTTTACTCCATCTTTACTAATAAATTAAGCCCCTTTTAATGTCAGCACTAAAGAATGCAGGAAAGTGTCAGAATTGCTGACAAAGTTAGTCATGTTTATATTTTCTTATTAAAGAGGATTGTACTGGGGGAGGGTTATATTTCAGTAGTGGCATCCACAGTAATTTTAAAACTTCTTTTCCCCCCTCCCCATCTGTCTGTCTCTCTCTTTTATTTTCTTTGAAGATTTCAGATATTGAGAGCAGAATATCAGCTCTCACTGTTGCAGGCTTGAACGTGGCTCCCTGTGTTCGCCTGACAAGGAAACGGGATCAAAAGCAAACAAACCAGGTGCCAGAACATTATGTAGTATTCAAAAATACATTGGGGAAATCTTGCCTCTTTCTCTGTAATGGGGTTGAGTAATGCGTATGTGTTGTTTACAGATGCATACAATAGACACATCAAGACAGCAGAGGAGAAAACTTCCAGCTCCACCAGTACAAGGTACACTTAAATTGTTATATAAATGAGAGAGAGAGAGAGAGAGAGAGACTCTGTTTGTAACATTCAATATAATGTACAGGTCAGCAAAGTAGGGGAAAGTTTAAGTTATGAAATGAACAGAGAAAGCCTAATAGACTGTCCCATCCTCCTCATTTTCCATGTACTTGCATTATATAAAATACCCCTTTTTTACGTTTAAAAGCATCACCACTTTCTCTTCAGTAAAAGTTGTGACAGTTACAGGTAAACAAGAGCAGAGGCAGAAGGCTGGAAATAGCAAATAAGGAATGCTGAGTACTTGCCCTGCAAGAGGGGTGCTGCTGCTGCAGAGTGGCTGGGCACCACACAGTGTGGCTGCCACCCTCCACAACCCACCACTTCCTTAAAGTCTATATTTGCTGATTTCAGTCTGTATGAAATGGCTCAGCAACGTTCCTGGTATGTCAGAGAATGGCTGTGAAATGTCTTTATAAAATCAAGTGGGTTTTTTCTCTCATGATTTTTTGTGGATTTTTAGTTTGGTGGGGTTTGGTTTGGTTTTGGGTTTTTTTTTTTTGTGTGTGTGTGGTTTGTTGTTTTTTTTTTGCATTATTTCTGAAAATTCTAGTACTTGATTCACTGCACTATTCTTTTGTAATTCCACTGATTGACATGGCCTCAAACTTTAATTTATTTGGAGTACCACACCCTGCTGTTTTTAATTTAAATTAAATCCAGCTTTTGTCATACATCTTAGGGAAAGTTTTATCTCTCTAGAAGCTGTGACTCTTCATAAGTGTTTCTATATCTGCATCAATCTCTTATGTGAAAAATCTCCCCTTTTGTATTTTTCCCAGGTGAAAAAATAGATGGTTCTCCAGTTACCACTGTCAGAACGTTTAACAGAAACTTCATGCTTCAAGGATCTCTAACACAAAGAACTAAAGAAAGAAAAAGCACTGCCAAGGACTTAATGGTAAACAAATGTTTTTAAAACTCTGTTAAAAGCAGTCAAATAGAGAGATAGCACTATCTGTGTAGGCAGCTGTATTTCAGCATCATCAGAAATCTTCTCTTGATAGTTGAGGGAAAAATAATAGAGACTGCTGAGGCAATTCTTGAACAAATATGACCAGTGTCCTGGAAGATGTCTGACTACATACCATAGAATAGCAGCTCCTGAATGTCAGCCTGTGATAATGTAGCCTGGCAGCCAGGTCCCCAGGAATGTGCTACCCATATTTTTTAAAGAATAAATAAATTAGTCCTCCCCTGCATTTCAGACCTCTGAACCAGACCCTCACAGAACCAGCTGTGCATTGTAACTTAGCAGGTGAGAGTCACCTTGAATTTCACTAATTGTTGAAAAATGTTCAAAGTGGAATTTATCCAAGTGGAAAAATGTATCCAAGTGGAATTTAAGGGGTAGACAGGTCACACATTGGCTCTGCAGGGTGTGAATAAAGAGGCTTCACTCAGACCACTCAGGACAGCTGTCAGTCATTTCTTCTACAGCAGCCATAGAGGGATAAGGGAAGAAGATGACTGTCCCAAAGCAGCCTGCCACAGGATATATGGGAAATACATGGGGAGGTGAGAAGGGAAAGGACCCAGCTGTGTTATTCAGCAGATTTGTTTAATCCTTCATTCATGTTATTTTTCTTTCCTGTCCCTCTCTGGTCTAGGAACCTGCTATAGGATCTGCTGTGATGTACTAAACTTACACTTCCCTACTGCCAATAACACACTGCCTAAGGCTGTACACTAGAGTGCCTTTTCTTAACAGCCATTGTGTATGTCCAGCTGAAAATGGACCCTCAAGAACCCACAGAGCCTCAGTTATAGGGCTTCATTTGGATACCTCACTGAGAAAGCTGTCCAAGTCTTCAGCATCGTGGTCTGCTACAGGAAACTCTGCCTTAAAGTTCTCAGAGGACTCTAGACAGGATGCTATGTTTCAAAAGCAAGGCTCCACATTTTAAGATGCACTTTTTCTCCCAATCGATTGTACTAAAGTATGTCGTCTTTAAACTGCAGTATGTTTTTGTACACTCAATCAGTCATAATTATAGGCCAATTAATCTGCCAAAGCAGACCTGTGATCCATATTTGCTGGCCTCTTACTATTCATGTGGGCATCTGTCTTGTCGAGCAATAAGAACAACTCTGTGCAGTGTGTGCTGCTTTTCAGCTGCGTGGAAGGAGAGGAGAATCTATGTACCTCGCTCTGCTCCCAGGGAGTCAGTGGGAGCCTTGGGAGGGTTGGTAGGAGGAGGAAGACTTCTCTGTTCTCTGAGAGTACATCTCACAGATTGAATGTTCCAGCTCCAGAGCTAGGGATATTGCTCTAGGTAGCAGGGGTGTCATGCTGAATCAGGAACTGGTGGCCACACACGTGGACCAGATGTCTGCTGAGTTACAATCCCAGTGTCTGGAAGCATCTGAACACTGTTAAAGAAACAAACACCTTCATATGTCTTGTTCTTGGCAGCATTGTCCACTTGGTGATGGCCAACCATGCTGTAGTTCAGAATAAATTCTGTCCAAACCTTTAAGATTGGAAAAAAGGAGGTGAAAGTGTTGGGGATGAGATCTCTGCTGACTGACTGGTGGTTGTGGGGTGGCTGCAGTATGCAAGAGATTCCTTTCCAACTTTCACTGGTGTTTCTGAGAAGGAGACAAATGTAGCCCAGACTTCAGTTCCTATACTAGTCTGGAGCCACCAGAGAGTAGCTGGGGCCTGTTGCTGGTGCCACATGTACCCCACCACTACTGGACCACTCTGAATTGGATTGTGAATAGTAATATTCCTTCTTTCATTTCTTGAGATCCTTAACAGGTGAGTCAAACTAGAAAGCCCTTTGGCAGATGCCCAGGAGGGAGGATGCTGCTTACAGGGTGTCCCTCTCCCCCATTTGTGGGAGAACATTGCCAATTTGTGGTATCTTTTGCTCTGAAGAATACAAAGAAGGTATTCAGAGGAGGTGATAAGCCAGTGAATCCCTTACCTTCCACACCAGTTGCAGAGCAGGTACCCAAGTGCAGATGGGGTAGATGTGAAATGTGCTGTGAAGGAAGGCACGGGCTGGCAAGTTCCCCCTCAGCATTGAGGAGTGGTGAGCTCTCCCAAGAGCTGTGGGTACCAGGAAGGAGGAGAGCTCCTTCATTCCCTGGGCTCCCAGTGAACACTGACAAGGAGAGCGCCACATGTTACCTGCCACACAGCAGGAAAGCAGTTCCCTGGGACACCAGGCCATGCAATGTGGTTGGGCAAATACAAGCAAAACTGGGCAACTTTCCTGACTAGGCTGTATTTAGAGGGGTGAGTGGGGAAGACAAGGAATGACTGGATGGGTTGATTAGAAAAACAGTGCCAGTTGAAATCTGCCACCCACATTTGACATCTATATTGTCAGTACCCTGATGTCCAGCTGCATGTGAGGAACCCTTGAAATAAATACAACCATCTTCCCACTTATAATACATAAGTGTCACTCCATCCCTTCAAGGAATTTCCATCTCTGCCCAAGATCTGATCCAATGTGTTCATTCTGGGTGAAATTAGGCCTTCTTTTACTCTCACACAATACTAGTTCTTTGAAATTGGTTTGCACAGATGTGAGGGAAGAATTTGGCCCACTCTGTTTAATATATAAATATATATATAAAACAAATAGATTTTATTTATATATGCAATCCAGTAAAGGAGATTAAACAGAGTAGGATGCCTAGTAATTTTTTTTTGTTATTCAATCTCCTCCTCCATTGACTGTTTTCGTGTATGTATACAATACATTCCCAGGTTCTGGTTTATGCAGGTATGTGTGTTATGAAATGTCATTAATGGTGGTTGGTCTGCATATTCGTCTAATAAATAATAACTAATCTTGTGTATGTAATATCAATACAGAAATGACTAATTTTAATAGAATAACTCTTTGGCTTTTGTTCTGTTAGTGTGATTTAAACAAGCCAACAAAGTTTGGAGTAGGTTGTTTTCCTTAAGAGGCATGAAAAGCAACTATTATCGTGTTACAATGTTAAAATATTCAGTCTTCTTTGACAGACAAATGTGTACTGTGTAGGCATTGCAAAAAAAAAAAACTTAAAAAAAATCCCACCTGCTCTAAGGCATTTGAATTTTTACAAATGTTTATCGTGCCAAATACGTGCAAAGATATAATTTACTGTTTTAAAAAAATCATAAAAGCATATGTTATAGCACACAAAGAATTATTTTGTCATCAAGTGATTTCAATCTTTAGTGTTAATATTTATATTTAGATTAATTTTTATAAATGAAAATATTTTAATGGGTAAAATGAAGACTATATGACCTATTTGATTAAGTTTGAGTGAATATTAAGCTTGCCTTGTTGTTGTTATCTGCATAATCACCAAGAATTATTGTCAAGAGAAATTATAAAAGAGTAAAAGCGATTTATGAAAAGAATGCCTTTTCAATGACTTGATTCATAAAGAAAACCAAAAAGTTCTTCTCTGTTGTTTGGATTTATGTGCACTTTGGCCCAGAAGCGTGCAGAACCCGCAGCCACACACGTGACACTGTCACACCCAGGACATGGGCATCTCCACAGGGGTGCCAGGGTTTGCCGAGAGCAAGAGCGCACGCTCTGTTCACACCTCCTCCTCCTCCTCTAGGGCTGGGGTGGGAGTAATCCTGTTAGGAACATTTGCTGGTGACTCTTCTCCAAACCATTGAGTCTGTTGGCTGAAATACCATCTCAAGCAGTTTCTCAGGCAGAATTTCTTGATCTCTCTCTGGAATTGCTACAAAAACTGAGCAAGAACCCTGCCAATAATCTTGGTCTCACACTTCCAAAGTTCCTTGCAATTAATGTGGATCAAAATATTTATCAGCATATCTTCTCCACCATGAAAGCATTCAGTAAAATTAGTGTTTTAAGTAACACTTTGGGTCAGCCGTTTTGTTGTATTATAAATGGAAGTGACTCCCTTTTTATTTTAATAAAAACCCATTCCTTGCTGATAGGCCATTTGCAAAAAGGGAAAGAAGGGTTAAAATATCTGCAATTGTTAATTTAACCATTATTCTATTTTAGTAGTAATTCTCACAAAGCACAACTAGAAGTGGAAGTCCATTCAACTTCAGCCTTTGCAGAATGATTCATGGCCTGGATTTAACCATCAGTTATTACCTAAATTGTAAACTGTCTTTTTTGAATATAAACCATAGATTAAACTGTATTATTCCTGCAAATGGTTATTAATCAAGATGAAACACATTGTAAGTAAACTCCTTATACAAGTAATATAACAAAGTTATATTAACGTGTAAATAGGGGTGTTAAGCTGCATTTCCAGACTTATTGATGTGGTCTAATGGAGTAGATAGTACATGGCTTGTGATCCTCAAAGAGTGACTTTAGCTTGCTCAGACAGTGTACTTGGAAATAATGACATTGTTTTAAATGGAATCATCTTATTCAGGCCCTTGCTCATTTTGGATTATGGTGCATGATTATATGCAGTAGGCACAAAACTACTCTAAGGAGTTCAATTAGGCAATATTTTTTCTTCAGCAGGGAGAAAATGCTTATCTTCAATAGGAGCTCCTCTTTGTTCATTAAGATATCTCTCCAGCAGTACAAGAAGAGTTATGAAGGGCCAGTGGGTACTTCAGGGAGACATTCGTAAGAGTGGATGTTAACAATCTCTATAAAAGCTACATGCAGAGAAGCAGTGTTTCATGCCATTAATGCAGGTACATTAAAAATCGGTAAGAGCCTTTTTTCTTTCTTCCAACCATTGCTTTTTATTTTTACATATCAACAGCCATTGACTTTGAAATGTGACAGGAAGGTTTAATGATACATTTAACACTGCAGAGTTTAAATCCCAGCCCAAAAGCTGTGTGGGTTTTGGATAAACCCAACAGTGAACCTAGCAGTGAACAGGATCAGGTGTTTGATGGGGATGCACAATGAAGAAACATTTTTATAAGCAGTGGTGGCACTCAGTGCTGGTGTCCATGCATTGTCTTTTACCTGCACCCTGAACATGTTTCTTTTTGAAGGTACTTGGAAAAGGAGCAGAAAGAAGAGCAGCGTGGGATTGCTAGGCAAAAGCAGAACTGTAGATCTGAGGTGCAGGGGAGGGCACAACTCAAAGAACAGAGGTTGGGTTGGCACCTTGGGGAACAGAGATCACCAGTCACTGTCCTCTGTGTCCAATTTGCTTTGCTCCCACAAAGCATTCAAGATGAAATCCAGATGTCTGCTCACAGGCCTCAGGCTGCCACGGCTGCTTCTCAGCTGCCTCTTCCCAAAGCGACCAATGGGGCGAACACCACGGCCTATGTACCAAAAAGGGTCGATCTCAGGACCTGGAATTCAAAGCATTCAGTGAGGATGTACCACTGCACTTGGAGGCAGTGTTTCCTGAACATCTTGAGGATGTTAGACAGCTTACTTGGAGCCCAGGAGAAAACGAAAGGGAAAGGCCACAGCCAGACACACAGCTTACTGATGCCTTTGAAGATTACTTTCCATGTGTAGAGCCCAAAGGAAGAGGATTCAGCTGCAAAATTAATTTTCATCCATCTGGGCTGCAACCTGCATTTCTAGCATGAGCCAAAGGGCCCATCCAAATTTTTGGCAGTAGGTACCAGGTACACTATTTCTACAGCCTAACAAATCCACTGGATTGCAGAGGGGGGTCCTACATGAGAGGTAAATGTGAAAAGTTAATTCTTGTTCACTTAGGAAGTTGTTTTCATGGATGACACTTTTTTTTTTTTACTTTTTTTTTTTTTAAAAGCTCTGACACATGACTTATTTTTGTGGTCTAGTGCAGTTTTGGGGCAGGTGTGCAGAGGGTTATAGTTGTATTAAAAGACTGTAATATTAAAAAGATTATTTAAAAAGTATTAAAGACTATATATCAAAAGATACAGCAGCAGGGAAATTCTAAAACACTCTGGAGATGATGCCACCTTAAGGAAATCCCAAATCGTTCCAGAGACAGACAACCATCAGGAACAGGAATAAATTACAATTTAAGTGCATTATATATCATCCCCGTCACATGAAAGTCTCGGTCAAGGAAGAAGGATTTTCCCCTGTGCATTTTGGTGCTTGAACAGAGGAAAAAATTCACCTTGCCTTTACATTTCTCCATAAATGCATCTTTTAAGTCTTTCAGCACAGTGTTTATCAGCCTTCCTACTCAACAAAACCCAAGAAACTTTCACTTGTGTACCTAAAACCTGAGGTTCCCTACAGCTCTATCCTCTTTAATGGGGAGAGGTGTGGCACTGAGCCCACATACCTTACTCTCCACAACACCTCTCTCCCACTCCACCTACCATTATCAGCCTATGCTCCTTGGGGGAGGATGAGATTTCTTGGTGATTTTCACAAAGATCTTTTGGATTGCCCATGCTAGTTTAAACTTCGGATACATGGTATCATCCCTGACCTGGATACTCTCAGTTCTTCACAGCACCTCGGAATGGAGATACTTCAACCACTTGTATTTGGACTTTCAAACAACTCTTGGTCCCAGACAGAATTGAAGATGTCTGTAAAGTGAACTTAAGCTTCTGGGCCATTGCTTTCTTTTTTATTATATAGAAACAGTTGTGTAGGTCTACAGATCACAGCTGAAAATTTGGTGCTTAAATATTTGATGTATACTACTTTACATTTTCTTGTCTGTCTTTGCACATTAGTGTCTTCTCTGATATTTATCAACAATAATGCTATTTGCCTTGGCTAGTTAAGGGCTGTGGGAAGGACATGAGGTTCTGTATGTGCACTGACAAGTGCAAGTGGAAGCACAGAGCCTCACATCAAGGTGACACCACTGAAACAACTGTGTGATTCACTGTTGAACTTTGCCTGACAGCCCAGCCCTGACCCCTCAGTGCAGGGGAGACTGTGGGCTCACCACGTCAGGTGAGACTCATACTTACTTCTGTTGTCTATCTGATGTTTAAATGGTCTGCTCTGTCCCGAAGCAAAGCTGAGCGACACCAAGAGCATCAGGACATAGACAGTGACTAGCTTTAAGTGGTTTGGTGTCCACTGGGCACGTGGTGTCCAGGAGATTGGATGCCACATGATGGAGCAGTGGTGGGAAGGCTGTAAGGAGAAGAGTGAACACGGGGAACACAAATGAGTTAAAGCTCTCAAGGTGAAGGAACATACCAACTTTAACAGTATGTTCCCATCCATCAGAAGCCATTTCATGGCTCTAAGTTCTGTGGAACACTCATGCTGGGCATGTCCTGGGCATTCCTGTTTGAAGGCAAAGGCTATGAAGTGGGCCGTCTACTGAGGTAAAATCTAGAGAGTTTTTCTCTCCAGCAGTGAAAGCCTTCACAGGACACTTGAGTCCTGGCCCTGAGTTCACTGCTGATTCTGTATGGTTCTCTGTATGACCACAGGCATTGGCCACCAAAGTGTGTTTTACCCACTACCACCAGTATCTTTTCCTTGCTTGTAAAATGTATCTAACATTTGTGTTTTACACACTCTTTTTACAACTAAATGTGTTTCAGTATGAATGGCAATGCTCTTTTTGTGCCATCACACACTTTTTTTGCCAGCATGCAAACTTACAGTTTCCACTGGTAGATGTCTCAGTCCTGTAAATGCACCCAGATAAAACAGAATGAGAAATCTCTCCCATCTTCCATAGGATGGGCTGGGGAACACAGAAGTGCTGAACTGGGAAAATTGCATCCAGGAAGGGGAGGGAGCTAGTAACCAGCTCTGGTTACCATTGTCTCTGGTATTTTGTACAAGCTTCCTCATGGCAGCTCTCCCAGCTATCACACCAGGATAGTCTGTCTTGTGATATACAAGGTCTGCCTCTACATTTGACATCCTGGAGCCTCTGCTTATAGAGCAGGAGCCTATTCGCTTAAGCATCATGTAAGTGATGTAGATATACAGGCACAGAGGCTGTAGGAAAACGTCTCAGCTGTGCCTATACAGCGGCTTCTCTTTGTGTATAGGTGGAGTTTTTCCCCAGTTGCTGCCAAAATCTTAGTCTGCTTTCAGTACAGGCAGAGCAGGAATGAAAATCTTGGTGCAAGATGCTCCCAAACACACCAAACAGGCAACACAGCAAAAACACATGAAGAAACTGGTTGTGTCTTTCACTAAAATGCAGTCACAAGCTCCTTCACTCCTAGTATTCAGAGAAGGTTTCTCAAGGGTTTTTTCCCCATACTGACAGTTGCTTACCAGGCAGCTTAGAGGAAAATGATTTTAACTCATTATTGCAGAACTGCAAATTAATTTTTTCTAATATGAATATCTCATGACAATCAGGACTAAATTATCTTAGTATGTAGAATTCACCCACATGGGGTGAATTCTGCCTTCAGTTTCAGCTGGGGTACCTCTCCTGTTGCTCCATTTTTAGCAAAACCTTAGGTTCAGTGAGACAAAAAGAAGGTGTTTTGAGGCAACTCTGTGGTGTGTTTACATGCTGCTGACAGGTTTTCCAGGTTACTTGCCCCCCAGTTTTGTGTCTTGGGTTTGTTTTTTGGGCACCGAGTTACAGAAAGAAGAGCTTGCCTTAAGCTCATTGTTGATGAAAGACAAAAATACAGGGAAAAGCTTTTAGCACACACTTTTCCCTAAGCACTGCTGTGCTTCAGTCCCCACCAACTCATCCTGTGCCACTGCATCCACTTTCTACAGCAGTGATATGTATTGAACATTTTTGTTCATACCGTTGTCCTGGCTAGGGTTTCTGTGAAGCACATCACTCCCACTGCTCCTCAGTAAGTAACATGCCACCCTACACAATCAGGGCGCTCAGCATATCTAATCCTCCCTAATTTTTCCTACACCTAATTATCCCACCACTGTTTATATGGGAAGAAACAGAGTCTGAGGTACTGCCACAAACTTCACCCTGAGCATTTCTAACACCCAGCTCCATCTTGTCACTAAGCAAAAAGCCTGGTTACCTATGCACAGTCCTTTCAAGAGTCATGTGGCTGAGATGGTCTGTGATCTCCTCAGGTCCGGACCTGCAGCCTTCTTCCAAAAGGAAAATTGAAAAAGAACAAGACCTCACCCAGTCAAGCTGTGTGCTTCTATTTTCAACTATTAAATAATCATGAAAAATTTTAAACTGAGCAGTTGCAACAAAACTTGACACAATTAAGTTTCAGGAATAATTTTGCTCCTGGAGCTCAGCAAAATTCAGTGCCACAGTCATTTGATCAACTTGCCACTTCTGCTTGGTGCCCAAGCAGAGTCTTTAAATTTTGGCTGAGCAACATGTGTGACAGAAGTCTGGCAACTTTCTTCGACATGAGAGGGGAAAATTAAAGCCTCAAACAAAGGAACGGTGAAGCAGCAGTATCACAGCTTGCCATGGGTCTGCTTCATAGGGAGTCGGAGACCAGCCTGGCCCTCCCTCTGGGCACACAGGTGCTCTTATCATACCAAACTCAAGCTCTGCTGCAGATCCATCAGATATCCCCCTACCACGGTTGTCCTAGGAAGCCAAGGTGCTATTAACTCTTTACACCCTAAACCAACGTCTTTCTTGAGATCAGCGGCTGTGTACACCCCCCTCCGATGCAAATGTAAAAAGCTTTCCTGTTCGGAAGCAGCGCTGGAAGCGCCCTCGAGGGGTCAGACCCCGGGTGACCGCAGGCCCGGGACCAGGCTGGTTTAAGCACCGAGCGGCCGCAGAGGTGCCCGGCTGTGCCGCGCTCTCCCTGCAGGGCACGGCACCGCCCGCGGGCTCAGCCACCCTGCCTCGGCACGGGCTGCTTCGCTAACAGAATCTGGGCAAAAGTACTGAGCACAGGGCACAGCTGTGTATGCTAACCTAGGTAAGCTAAAGCCCAAAAAGAAAAAAAAAAAGGGAAATTCAGCAAGAAAGAGCCTGAACAAGCGCTGAAGCAGACAGGGGAAGGCACTCACCTGTGTGCACCAAAGCTGCTTCTCAGGTAATCGCTGCTCCAAGCAGAAGCAGGGCAGCTGACTGGGGCATGTGCCTTTTATACGGGAGGGAAGTGGACTTGAAGCAGGGAGGGGGAGTCAAGAGGTGGGCCAACAGCACGTCAGCAATACTGGTGAGCAGGATTTAAATTTACAAAAGGAGGGGTAGGAGAACGGAGGCTCTATTAGAAAACCATTGATCAGGGAGCAGGAGTTGAGGGCGGCGCCAGGGGATTTTAGGGGGGGCATGGCAGGACACATGACTGAGGCCCCCAGGCCCACCAGAAGACAGCAGAGGGAAGGGGGCTGCTGCCACGTCCCTATAGGTGAGGGGGCACAGACAGACGGGAGCAGCTATCCCTTCTGCAAAGGAAAGCCAAGCTCTCTGTGCTGCCCAGCTGAGATGCTCGGTCTGAAGAGCATGTCTGCAGGGGGAAACATGCACGGCTGAGGATGAGTTGTGGGGAGAAGGAACAGATGGACAGTGGGGAGTTATCAGAGCTAGCAAGCTGGAACAGTCAGTTCACACACTCCTTTCCCAGCCCTTGTTCCTCTTGCTGTTGTCCCGTCTTTGCTTTTTGCTTAGGATCTTGACAAGATCTTGACAGCTCTTGTTTCATTCAGCCCCAACCCAGAGCTGGGATCAACCCACCCATGTGTAAGTTTTAAGTCACACTGCAACACAGCACACAAGTAGCTGATAAAATAAGTAGTGATTCAGTGCTTAAAGCAGGCCCTTGGCAGAGAAAATTTCATGTGCATGAGGCCAACATCTCGAACAATATCGTATTTCCACAATAGGTGTCTCTTCTGAGTGGTTATTTTTAACTCTGTCTCTTGACTAATGTGTCACTGCAGCCTTGCTGTTAGGGATCTTGCTGCTCTGGAAGCTAAGACCTTGTTTACTCTGGAGGTTTGCACGGGAGAGCAGCTGAACTGACAAGTGCTTCACTCCTTGGGTACCATCCTGCAGAGAGGCTGAGATGTGAAGCATTACTGGGCTGACTGGGAGCTGCAGGCACTCTCTTCATGGACCCATGCTCATGCTCTGGTCCTAGTGAGGTATCCGAAGGAACAATTCTAAGGCTGTGCTGTGAAAGGGGGCTCTGAGCCCTGACCCCATCCATAAACTGAGACTGCATAGGAAATGCTGCAATCCCGTAAGGAGGAAGACGAAGTTCAATAGCAAATATGTTCAGTTTTTCTATAAAGACACTTCAAGTTGGGAAAACCTCAAAGCACAAATAATGCTATTTCACTGTAGGCACCTCTCAAAAGAAATGAAATTATTTTATTTGCTATGGGCAATTTGTAAGGTTCATCTATGAGTAAGTGTGGTGAAATGTTGCCTGGCCCTGTCCTTTCTCACCATCCAAGCATCAAGTACCACTGGGAGAGTATGGTCACTAATTGCAGAGATTTTTCATTTCTGTATAATGGTTTGGTTTATTGGGTACATGTATGAACGAAAATTGTAAAGAAGCCTGAGAAATACTCTTCTGTTCTCCAATTTCCACCCAACAACAGCTAAAAGAAGTGTCTTCCTCATCCAAATGTTCAAGAGTTTACTCAGATTACTCAGGATCACAACTTCAAAATATGAAGAGCACTTCAAGTCTACGGTAGCACAAAAGGTCTTCCTACAGCTATCACAATCAATAATAGATATACATGCTTTTCTCAGAAACCTCCTTTTAGCGTGTTCCCTTTGAACCTTGTGAACACTCCCTGCCTAAAAATCAATCAGCATCCAAGAACCAGGCAGTGGCTGTGCTTCTGCTGTGCTAATTTTGTGTGCATGTGTGCATATGTGCAAAGGGTATCTTCTTAGTAAGTTCATGGCTTCTCATTGTAGATCTTTTCCCTTCCTGCTTTTCAAATTTATTTTGATCAGAAAGTGTGAGTATCCTTTCATGATCTCTAGTGGGCAATTGATGGAGTAAAGGTGTCTTTTCTCCAGGATATTCTTGCTTTGTTGCTTTGCTAGTGATCCTGTCATCTTAAAACAGAAGCATCCCATTTACTCTTTCTAGTCTTGCTGACACAGAAATGTGAGCCTTTCCATAGCACAGATCATTTTCACCGATTGTCACCTACATGGAAGTTACCCACAAAACAAAATTATGCAACGTCTTCATGTTAAAAATGTTTGATTATTGGTAAAGGCTGCTTGCAAAATAATATGCCATACAAAAATAAAATAAAAAGAAACACCAAGCATACAAAAAAAATATTCTTAGCAAAGCCAGCATTTAAATTGCTCTAATATGATCATCTATCTTCATTCTGGCCCAAAGTTGATCTAGCGCAGTACCTTGGTTTTGACAGTGGACAACAAAGGACATTTATGGAAAAGTCTAAAATCAGGGTAGCATATTTTCACATTCCCCACTATACTCTTCTCACAGACCCTCAAGCCCTGTGGTCCAGAGACTTCCCAAACCAAATGTTTCTTTGTAGCAGGCAGCCCTTGACAGGTTTCTTCTTTCACTGTTGCTTCCTGAATCCATGTAAAATCTCAGCATCCACAAAACTGTGTGCCAAGGACTTTACAGCTCTTTCTCTGCTACAAGAAGGACCATGGCTGTGCATCTGTTCTGGACACACTACTTGCCAGTTTCAAGAGCTTTCATTTTCTCTTTCATTCAAGTATTTTCATTTTCACTTTCAATCATTCTGACTTTATGAAAGGCTACTGTAAAAAGTTTTCAGCAATGAAGAGTAATAGATTATGACAGTCTGTTTAAATGAGGTTCATCAGGCATTTCTCTGACCAAAGTAAATTTTGCTCCATTCTCATTCACTGGACATCATCATTTCTATCCACCAAACCACAACTGAACCACCACAGTGCTATACAGTACAGTAAAGTACAGTATAGCACAGTATAGTACAGTACTCACAAGTTTTCACAGAAATCATCCTGGCTTCTCAGGAACTTTTCAGGCAGCTGTGATTTTATTTTATTTTGTTACCCCATCTATAGCAGGGCTTATGTTTTGGCTGAAAAAAGTAAGTCAGCTCATGCAGCACAGCAATGTGAGAGCCACTCAGACTTGGGGGGAACTAGGAAAGAGCTGTCAGGGGAACCAGGGTTGTGAAAGACCAAACCAGAAAGATCATCTAGAGGACAGCTTGGTCTGTAGTGAAGGTGCAGAGGTTCGTGTATTAAAACTTCCCTTCTTTTCCTGTTTCTGAGGGAGAGGCTGGGCACAAGTTATCTTCTTTGTAGAAGACCCTTGAAAAGAACTCAAGTCTTGCCTCACACACAATTAAAGACTCCTGCACATAAAATTCCTGTATAAGTTACGAGCAGGAACAGGGCTGAGCCAGCTCCTAGCTGGAGTGTCTCAATGTCTCAGTGGGAAGGCTGACCAGGGATGCACCAGGATGCAATTAAATCAAAAGGCAGTAGTAGATACACAGGTGTGAAGGGCTGTAGGAGAAAAGCAACTTCCCAAGGTAAGGAGAGGTCAGGCTTCTGGGCAGGAAATGCTGAGGGGGATGAAAGAAGATTATAGGAAGGTGTTGCCTGGAGGGTGGAGTGACCCAAGAGAACGAGGTCCAGCAAGACTGATGCAGAGAAATATTCTTTGACAGGACAGTAACAGACCAGAGGCCAACAGTGAACTACAGTTTTGATGACAAATCCATTTAATTTTCTCAAAGAACTAATCCAAATCTTTTTTTATTTTTTCCTGTAATTCTTTTGCTGGTCAGAGCCTTCCAAAAACAGAAGGTGAAAAACCACAAAAGCGAAGACATTTTACGCAGTTGGATGGAGAAACAGAAACTTTTTTCTCCCCCAGCCCATCACTCTTATTGTTTCACATACCAGTCTGGGAAAAAAATGCAAATGCCTTAAACTGCTGCCTGACCTATGAATCTGCCCAGCCTTCTGTAGTTGGGGTAGAGGTCCAGTTGCACTAAACGAGTTTGTAGGGCTTATGAAAAGTCGTATTCAAACTTATTCAGAAAACCACATCAGTTCACTCAACTAGAGGAATAACATCTAATAACATTTACCTTTACTAAGAAACTGTTCTCTACTAACATTCAGGTTCAGAGAAAAGCCAGGACTGGCTTTATTTTGGAGCCACTTTCTTTTAATTTGAGAAAGAGGACCATCTAGTGGTAAATGCCGAAATTATCATCTCGTTTGCACTCACTATTGAGCATGGAATGAACCCCCTATGCTTCAAAAGAAAGTACATGTATCTTGAAATCTGACCATGTTCAGCCAAACTACACACAACCCCGTCTCTCTTTCCAGGTGTTTATCATCAGCACCATTTCCAGTTAGCCCAGTCTCCTAGGTAGCACATGCTTATTGGGACAACTTGTTAGCAGCTGGGCAGCTCAAGCATAGGCTACAGCTCAGGACTTCAGCCACTCTCCACAAGCTCTTCTTTGGCACACTCTGAAGGCTTTGCACCAGAGTTGGAGCTTTGATGGAAAAATACAAGTCAGGCTTGGCATGGTTACAGCCACCTTCAAAACTATTTCGTTGATGGAAGAGAAAGGATTTCTCCTGGAACTTTTGCTATTCTTCTTTCCTGATAGAAAGCTACGGGCAGACTTCTGCACAGAGGTTTGTGATGTACAGATTCCATATGGAGCTCGATATTGTAGGTAGAGTCAGGTAGTGAGAGCAGGGAAGATTAAGGTCCAAGAAAAAGAATAAAGGCTGGAAATATTTTTGCATATCTCTCAGAGATATGTCAGAGATATCTCAGAGATAATGTCAAACACTTTGACATTACTTTCAGAATGCCAACGTAAACCAGCATATGCCAGCTTCTGGTGCTGGAGCGGAGCAGAATTTGTTTATGCAGTAGTTGCACTTCTGGCATGCAGGATGGAAATTTGTGCTGCTACATGCCATTTGCACGTTTCATGAACAGTCACTCTGTCAGGCAACTTAAACTGCCCTTTGAACACCATGGGCTTCAAGCAGTAACTGGGTTTCCAGGCCATTGCAGAGACAGGTCAGCATGCAAGTCTGACATTTTCTGGTAAGGCAGGCTGCAGGGCCAGGTATGGGGTATCTGCCTACCGGAGCAGGCCCTAATTAAATTAAATTTTGGCTTTGTAAAACCTCCTAAGGTATAAAACTCAAAATATTGGTGTGCTGCACCTGAAAATAATAGTAGTATATACTAGAACTGTGTCTGTAGGAGGTGAAAAATAATGTTGTTCATTCTGGTTATTACAGAGGGGCAGGTGTAGGCAAGGATGGCCTTTTACATGCACACAAAGACAGATGTCATACAGAGTCCTAAACCAGAGCACAGGTTTAGCCCTACTGCATGGCTGACATTTTTTGTCTGATGCAAGGCTTTCTTGTGCCATTTCGAGCCCATTTTTCCAGCAATTCTCTGGAAGAACAAAGTTTCTCCCACTTGTCTGGGTTACCCATTGCTGCTCAAGCACATCTCAGCACTTCTGAGAATACCCAGTGAAGGTGAGGGTCTGCACTACGGTGACATTTTTTACAAAAGTGTACTTTATGGCTTCAATGTGTCATATTTATCATCTGTATGACAGTGAGCCCCTGGTAGTAATTCCTGAGGCTTATCCAGCCATAAATAACCTGTAATGACTCACATACAGCTTGACAGATGAACTGAAATACAGTAAAAGGCAAGCAAGGGGATCTCTAATTGCTATTCATAACCAGGTCTTGCAATTATTACATTTAAATAGCTTGAAGCCATGATCAAGTTAATTAAAGATGATGTTCTTTTCTGGAACAGTAGTTGGCAGGTTATACATTAGTCATGGAAAGACAAGAGTCTCATTCCCAAAATATTGCTTAAATCCTGATGTCTAATATTAGTGAAAGAGACTAACTCCAGTCTCAGCTCTAGGATGATCTGAAATTGAACAGGTTTTGAAATCTGAAATTTACAGCTTTCAAAATTTGAAATTTAGCAGTTAAGCCACAACACCTCTTACCTTCACTTAGGTTTTAAAACCTGTTTTAATTGCTTCTACCTCTTTTGGTTGCTGCATGTCCATGTCTGCTTTGCCCACCTTTCTTCAATCTGGTGTGACTGGAAGCCCCTCACAACCAGGACTTTCACAGGTCTATTGCCACAGGTGATTGCTCAAGAGCAATGGGAAGGGCTCAGTCAAGTCAAAGGACCCCAGGACAACTGTCCTGTTGAGGGGCAATAGCAGGAGCAGCACATCTCCAGCAGGATGCCACCTGCCTCTGTGCACAGACACCAAAGTTTGGTGCAATGTGCTGGCACAGAGAGGATTTGTGTCAGACCTTAGTGACGGATGTGACATCGAGACCTGCAGCTCCCTCTGAGGAGGACAGCAAAGGGAGAGCTCTTTGCATTGACACAAGAGGCACTGCCAATTCACATGGACATTGTGCAAGGCTGGCAAGAGAACAATGAGGGTGCCACCCACCACTTTTCTTTTAATTGCTGCACAGTGCATGCCAAGCTGTGCAGTTGGGGGTTGTTTCCATTCCCTCTGTAGTTGCCAGAACTATTCATTGTTGTTTCATTTTAAGGAAAATAAAGTCGCATCTTCTTGGCTTATAAAAGGAGCTTTGTTGCTTCCCAGACACCTAATCTCATTATATCTGTAAACTGTAGGATGAATTCCACAGATGCCAAATGAGCCCATAGGACTGGATTAACCATGCAGTGAGAACCAGAAGTGTAAAACTATTTTAAATGCATGAAGATTCAGAGTAAGCAGAAGAACTGACACCATGACCGGTATACTCAGCAAAACCTGCAGACTCAGACTTGGGGTTTGTGCTTGAAAATCCACTGTTCCTCTCATCCATGGCCAGCCTTTTTCTCTTCGGTTGTCTTAGCACAACTATTGCAGATTTATGCAAGTGGAGTGGATCTGAGGCTTTAACCTTTGAGTTTGTTTTTTAACTCAAATCAGTTTGCTGATCTGGCTCATCCCAGTGCCCCACTGACACCAGTACTGGCACAGCCAAGGTAACAAAATACAGTGGCTGGGAGAAAAAAAAAAAAAAAGGGTGATGGATCTGCTTTGCCATCAGGAAAAAGTTTTATGGGATGATGGTGGGAGAACAAAGATACAACAAAATTTTGCAGAGACATAGGATTAGCAAAAATATATCAGAGCCAAAATTTCTTCGCATTAGTAGTAATATAAGTTTTCTGAGAGAGGTGCTATTGATATCCTGGGGTTATGTCCCTGAAGATGGGTGTCCTGAGCTTCCTCAACCCTCCCAGAAGGTTTCTCAGTGTTAAGCTCTGCATCCTTAATCCACATGGTCTAAATTGTGGCCTCAAGCTCTTGCCCCATCTTCCCATTACTGCCCCAATAGTGCCTTTTGCAGCTGCTTGGGAATGAGTTAAACAACCCTCCTCTACAGCCCATAGTGCAGTGAAAGGTTTAATCAATGATGGTAGCAAAGGGTAAGCAGAGGTTTTGTGCCATGGCCAATGGCCTTGCTTTCCCCGTGGGAGAAAGAAAAGCTTCCTTGCAAAGTGCCAGGACTAGAAACTTTCTTAGGCATTCATAAAACTACTGCAAGTGCTGGTCCAGACCTTGGATCACAGAAAAGAAATATCCCACTGATATAAGAGCACTGAAGTTTAGCATAAAAACCAAGAAGGGGAAAAAAATAAAAGAGAAATACAGGTTCTGCCACTTCTGCCAATGGAATTAGCTTATTGTACATCTGCAAAGTCATTAATCATCTCATAAGGACCAGCAAGCTTTGTAATACCGGCACACCATTTTAAAGGCAAACTTTTCCCATTGCAGCCCCTACACTGCTGATATCCTCCCAAAACAGGGATGAACAGTGAGCAGCTGTCACACAGGAGTCCTGTGAGGCAACATGCCAGCCATCCATGGTGGCCCCTGGGGACTGGGGAACAGCAGCTGCACCCACCTGAAAGGGTGCAAAGTTCTCAGAATCACAGGATAGTTAAGGATGGAGTAGACTCTCAAGATCATCTGGTCCAACTCCCCTGCCAAGGTATTCTGACCTCAAGCAGGTGACACAGAAACATATCCATGTGGGTTTGGAATGTCTCCAGAGGTAGAGACTCCATGACCGCCCAAGGCAGCCTGTTCCAGTGCTCTGTCTCCCTCAATGTAGAGAAGTTCTTCCTTATGCTGAGATGGAATTTCTTGTGTCTCCAAGTCATGCCCAGAGTGGAGGCATGAGCAGTTTGTGGGGTGCTGACTGCCTCCCTCACCACATTCAGCATTTAAAGCAGCATTTTGTTCAGTGAGGGGGGCCTGAGGGAGTGGGGTTTCCAACATATTTTAATGGGGAAGGGGAAAGTGCTCTCCCTGTTTCAGATCAGCTGGAAAAGTACCCAAGCCAAAGGGATGTGCGTATGGAAGGGCCTCCACGGGGGTCACTCTTGCTGGGGCAGAGGGGTCCCTGAGAGCCAGCTGCACGGAGAACAAGGGTCTCCAGCAACACACCAGCACTGCTGTTGGGGATCCACTGAGGAGAACATTGTCACGAGAAAGGACATTGGGGTGCTGGAGCAGCTCCAGAGATGGGCAATGAAGCTGGTGAAAGGTGTTGCACAGAAGTCCTGTGAGGAGCAGCTGAGGGAGTTGGGGGTGTTTAGCCTGGAAAGAGGAGGCTCAGGAGTGACCTAATCACTCTACAGCTGCCTGAAAGGAGGGTGTAGCCACGTGGGGAGTCAGTCTATTCTCCCAGGGAACCAGCAACAAAACAAGAGGATGTAGCCTCAGCCCGCAGCAGGGAAGGTTCAGGCTGGCCATCAGGAGGAATTTCTTCTCAGAAAGAGTGATTACATATTGGAATGGGCTGTCCAGGGAGGTGGTAGAGTCACTGTCTGGACGTGGCACTCAGTGACACGGTCTGGTTGGCATGCCGATGCTCGGTCACGGGTTGGACCCGCTGACCTCAGAGGTCTTTTCCAAACGAACCCATTCCGTGATTCTCTGCCCGGCGCTGCTGAGGGACCGTCACGTGCGGGACGCCATTTTGTGCGGAGCGCGGCGGGCGGCGCCCGTTGGCGGTGCCGTGGGGCGGTGCATGCGAGGGGCGGGGGGTCCCACCCTCCCTCCACGTTTTATTTCCCTTTGCGCTTCCTCATCTTCTAACTCCTTCCTTTCGCCCTCGCTCTCCGTCTCGGGTTCGGTCCCCGCGTCCCTCTGCTTTTGTTACCCCTCCCCTCGCTCCCTCCCGCTCCCCGCCCCCGCGTGGCACTGCGGAGCCGGAGACGTGACCCGAGCGGACTCGCTTCCCCGCAGCTCCAGCCTCTCGCCGCAGAGTCGCATGTCCTCGATCCAGAACCTCCAATCCTTCGGTAAGAGCCGCCGGCACGCCGCCACCCCCGCAGCCACCCCCTCGGCAAACCCACCCATCGCCCCCGGCCCCATCATCCTGTCCCCGGCCCCGCCGTCCTGCCTCCGCCTTCCCGAGGGCCGCGGCCTCCCGCCCCCGCGGTGACATTGAGCGGTGTCGCTGTCGCTGCGGTGCTCCGTGAGGCAGCGCCGGCGGCTCGTCCTTGTCCTCCCGCGTCGCCGGCCTCGGGACGTGCTCAGTGTTGTGCGGCGAGGACACGTCGGGAGGGAGGCTCAGCCCCTCGCTGCTCCCGTAGGAGGTGCTGCCATGTTCTCAGCTCTGACTCCCCGTATCAAGGGGCTCGTGTCCTCTGCTGAGGAAATAATTTCATCAGTTACAGTTGGTTTGCTGCCGCATCTTATCCTCAGCAATGCCCCAAAACGCTATACAAGCCCTGCAAAGGTTATTGTCTCTATAGAGTGAGCTACGCAGATGGCAGATCATTTCTCTTCTGTCAGCGGGGAAGTTTAACCATGCCGTGCCAGCGTTCTCCTCCTGCCTTATCTATAAGCAGCAGAAGTGAGCAAGTTAGCACTTTATACAATAGTCTCAGGCTTTTGGTCACAGTTTTGACTCAAATCATCTGCACATATAAGCCATGTGAGAAGGTTACGTTCAGTCATGATTTGGGAGCTTACCCTGGGCTTAAGGAAGGTGCCACCTAGAGGGTTTGTTTGAAGGCATCCAATGTTGACACCTACAGTGCTGGCTTATTTCCAGCCTAGAGTCCTAAACTCTGCCAAGCTATCTTGGCTTATCTGCAACCTAGAGTCCTAAACTCTGCCAAGTGATCCTCATGCCTAAGCCCTCTTTTTCTTTTACTTTTTCTTTGACTAAGATTTTCTATTAGTGTTTGAGCCACAAGCTGTTGGACACAGTAAAATTCAGCATGGTTTAACAAATTCTGTAGCAGAAGTTGAGATAGTCAAGATTTCCAGTGCTGTACTTGTTTCCTGTAGTGCTTGAATCCTCAATATGCTTTCAGTGCCTTTAATGCTCATGTCATTCTTGTTTCTACAAGGGTCTGTCAGTCTGCAGCTGAACTACTTCTTTTTGTGCTTCTGCTGAAGTTTTACTCATTGGGGCATTTCTTTCTAGTGGATGGCAAAACTTGACCGGTGTTTTTAGATCTGAGTTTTGAATAGAAGTTTGGGAAATTGTAGTTTGTATAGCTATTGAACTTACACAGGCTCTTAAATATCATTCTGATTAGTACAAAAAATTACTTGTGAAGATTCGTAAAAAGTAATAAAGTATTTCATACTTCAAGGTTTATTTGGAGCTACTGATTAGATTTGTAGAGCTGTAAAATTTCTTGATTGAGTGTTAAGTATGTTTTTGTGAAGTACAAAGTATAGGAAGTGTTAACCCAGAAGCCCCCTTCTTTCTAAATGCCTTTCTGTTTTATCTGTGCTAGATAAATGCTCTAAGCTTGGAAGAATTTGAGAACTGACCTTTCTTTAGTCTAAGCCTAAATTAATTTTGTTACATTTCTTGACTTAAGCTGCTGACTGGAGGAGTTCTGTTTTACAGGCAGCTTCTGACATCTTTTAAAGTGTATCTTTTATTTCTATTAGTAACCAAGAGTTACATCCATGCCTTAACATGCTGGAAGCGTGGTAGTTACCACAGTCTTAAGACTTCTGTTCTGGACCTGTAAGGAAGTGTCTGTTCTTTTCTATTTCTCTTTTATTATCAGTTGATCTGATGAGAGATGCAGTTGCTTTGTTTCACTTTAAACGTATGTGGCTGTCTAAAACTTACGTGTGTTTGATGGGCTCTCAGAACCATGTCTTCAGGTTCAGCATTTACAGTTTGCAAGAAACAATGAAGTAAACTGATACTGAAGCAGAAAATCATTCATACCTGGGAGGGCATGGAAGAAACGGTGTGTGGTAGTTGAGAGGGCTGTCCTGAGTACGTAGTGTAATGATACTTAATACAGCTGTAGAAAAAGCACTTTGGTTTTAACAGTGTGTTTTAAAACAGGGATTAAACATCAAAATGATACCCTGAATATAATAGTAATTTTTTGTGAAGTGAGAATCTTCCTTCTTAGTTTTGAACTTGGGTATTTTCCTTTGTGGGAATTACATGAATCTTTTTCCTCTTGCAGACCCCTTTGCTGATGCAACAAAGGGCGACGACTTACTCCCGGCGGGGACTGAGGATTACATTCATATAAGGATCCAGCAACGGAACGGGAGAAAGACACTAACAACTGTTCAGGGCATTGCAGATGATTATGACAAGAAGAAACTTGTGAAAGCTTTCAAAAAGGTAAAGTTGCTGATTTGATTTGATAACGATTACATATAAAGGAGTAAGATAGCTTTTAGTACTAAGTAACAAAATATTTATGTCACTTCATTCTTTCCAGTGCACATCACTTTCATATTCGAGTCCTTTCCCTTTCTCAAAACACCTATCAGTGTCCAGTGACACTGATTTTTCTAAAAAGTTAAACATTTCTATCTTAAAAAGAAGTAAATAAAATATATTCTGAATGTTTCTTTAAAATTTCACAGATGTATGACTTTCTTGATGTGAAGAATAAAACCAGTTTGAAGTAGTGCTGGTTTTTATTCCTGCCTCTGTTACTGCTGGGTTATTGCTCAAAATAGAGGCTTTTAGTTTTGCCAGGATAAAAATACTTATTTTAAAATAGTGTGGAGTTGAAAGGCTGTATCTTATGACTTTGTTTTCATTCTTGCAATGACTGTTGACCATTTCCGTCTGCGGTAGCTAATCCTGTCATTGCCTGAATTTACCATCAGCAGTTTAGTTTGTGTATGTATGTATCAGCAGATATATTCCATTTGCTCTCAGAGCCAGTAAAATTGATTTAACCTTTGCCTGGCTTGGCATCAAAACAGTAAGCAGCTTCTGAGACAAAGTTCTTCTGAAAAGACTGACTAAGCAAAATCATGCTGTACATCAGATGTCTTATAATATGGATGTTTCTCTCTTAGAAATTTGCTTGTAATGGTACTGTGATTGAACATCCTGAATACGGTGAAGTTATCCAGCTGCAAGGTGACCAGAGGAAGAACATTTGCCAATTCCTCTTGGAGGTGAGGGACTGCAGATAAATATCTAAACCTCTCTGGAAGCAGTAGGGTGACAGGTGGTACTGATGCTAGTTAACCAGCTAAAGATGCCACTGTAGTTCTTTTGTATTTTCAGCCAGAAAGTAAAATGACACTTGCAGAATGAGAGTAAGCCTCTGGTAAGAATCAAAGCACTGTAGAATACCTTTGCACTGTTACAACACACCATTTGTTCTCTGGCAGTGCAATTTGAGCTCTGTGCTTGTAAAATCAAGTGTTTGATGCAAACTATAATCGTGAGACTGAAAACACTATAGAGGAAAGAGGCTTACTCTGATGCAAATGATGATGCAGAGTTGTTACACTGTAACAGTAAGTCCTAGGACTACAGAACAAATCAGATGTCTGATAAGATTTTCTTTTCAATTAGTCAGTTTTTCTGCTTGGCCCAGAAACATTCTGTAAACTACAAGAATGTTTCATTGAGTGTATACACTGTATAGCAGTGTCTTTAATCAAAGTGTAAGATTGTGGTAACTTGATATCATGTAATAGCCCAAATATGTAAGCTTTACTAAAACACGTCGTTTCTCTCCTTTAGATTGGCATTGTCAAGGAAGAACAACTGAAAGTTCATGGTTTCTAACATACCTGTACTCCTATGAAGAACCCTGCAGTATTGGTCTTGCCTATCCTGTCTCTTCTGTGAAAAATGGATCTTTGCAGTGAATGGACTTCCCTATTACCTGAACATTTACAATCTGATTTGCATGACTGCATGAAACAGGTGGTGTGTAGACTAGTAACACATAAGAAAACTTCAGTAAGATGGTAATGAAGACCCCTGTGAACTTTAACACATTTCCAATGGAAATGTATTAGTGATGATTGTTCAGTTTAGTACTTTGCACCTGACTTAAATGTGTGAGTTTTATTAAAATAGTGTGTGTTGTTGCTTAAAAATAAAAGTTTATTCATATAATTTCTGGGATATTTGAAATGCTTTAGCCTAAGTTTTAAGCTAGCACTGCAGCGTTGCTGAAGAATGGCTGAACAGCTTTGTGGCAAGTGTAGCTCTCTGCCGATTGGAGAAATTGGAAAATCTACATGATTAAGTACCAGCTGATTAATCAATAGATTAGCTTGATGTGATCTTACACTGTAGCTGTAAGACTAGAGCTTTAAAGCCTGTAGTGTATGTGTACCTTAGCAGCAGCATAATAAGACATCAATTGTTTGCTGTGTAAGTAACTGGATCTTCTCTCAAATTTATTGCAGTGACTATGAGGTATTAGTGTGAAGCAAAGTAAGGGTAAAGCAAGTTGAGCTCCTCAAGGCAAAACATTTGGGCAAAAGTCCCAAAACATTTGAAAGAAGTGGATGGGATATTGTATCTCCTCTGTCATTGAGTAAGGGGAAGAGACATTGTGCTGGCTTCTGCCATGACTGTGCATTGAATTCGGCAAGCAGAGCGCTTGACTGAGCTGGTAGTGTTAGCTGCAGGAGCAGGGAAGGGAACAGGATCTACACTAAACTTTTCCCTGTTATGAAAACTTTTCCTAGGGCTGGTGGTTGGCACGGAGTGTTTTTTAATCGTGTTTGGGTGTTACTAAAAAAAGCTAATTTGGTTTACTTTTCTAGAAGGCAAGTCTTTGGCATTACTGGTGGTTGTTCCTCCATGCTTTTAAGCTTGTTTTAGTAGCTGTAGGTATTTACCTATTCTGCTTGTAGGATATGTCTCGTGAAGAATGAAATTAATTCATTTGGTGAAACAAGCAGATGTTGTCTTCCTTCTGAGGTAGACATGGGAATTTTTTCTAAAACAATTCAGAACATGCTGAGCTGCAAAACCATAACAATAGTGGGAAATGTTTAAAAGACTTCATGTGATATCACGTATTCTCTGGAAACAAAGAGACATTTCTTTATTGCTAAGACTTACTAATAACTTAGCCAGGAAAAAAAAAAAAGATGAAATTGATAAAATAATTGTTTACTTCCTATTAAGCAAAATTGTATTATTTGATATTACATGTACCTGTACTTTATTTCCTATTCATATTTGCTTTTCTAAACAGAAATGTTTCATTTTTAACTCATTTGAACTTTTCTTTCTTTTTTTAGATTTTTGAGTTCAGAAATGAACACTTAAGGCACTAGCAACAATTAGGGGAGCATTATATGACTCTTTATTTCCCCGTCTGGTCTAGACAATTCCACTTGTAGAAATCCAGTCTCTCAATCTCCACAAGTTCTGCCTGATGTTACAGATCTTAATTGTTCCAGAGAAAGGATGCTCCAGAAGATTGTGTACTGTTAAGGTGCAATACATTCAGGAGGAGGAAATGCCTCATGCAAAGCGCAAAATACCCACATACTAAATGGAAATCCAAAAATAAATCTTATGCAAGTCTTGCAGATGAGCAGAATAAAGTCATTCTACTGCAAGTTTACCTAGTCCTGATTCTTAACTGCTAAAGTAATCAGTCTTTTGGGGGTACATAGCAATTAGTGATTCTGATTTTATCACATGCCAGAAAAACTGATATTCTCATTTAAAGCTTTTTCTCCTGCAGAAGAGGAAAAACAAGCAGTATCTTCTGTTTCACTGGTATTATACAAGTACTTCTAGTGGGCTTTGAATTGAAGATTAACAAATGACTAGCAGGTCTCATGTTACTGAGTCAGTCTTCATTTCAGATGGCATTCCTTTAACTTTTACTACCGAAGCTTGAGTCATTTCTCCATAGTCATTCTGCTTGGAATAAATAAGAAAAATCTTTGGTTTTCTTCTTCCTCATTTAAAAATCCTTTCTAATAGGAAGAACCTTGCAGCTGATAGGTGGCTTGGGTGGAGGTGCATGTGTTTTGACCTTTGAAGGGCAAAATTATAAGGAGATGGAATAAGCCGTAACACATTTGAAGTTTTAAAGGTGAGATTTGTTGTGGCAACAAACCATTTAATCTTTCTAGAAGGAAAGCAGAAATTTTTGTCCATGAGTGTTTTAAACTAAAACAGTGTTTCTAAGATTGTAATTAGCTTTGTTACAAGCCCAAACCTCTTTGTATGTTCTAGGTGAAAGGCTTCAACAATACCATGTTTTGTCATCTTATTGTCATCTGAAACTTCTTTGTCAAAGCTAAACTTATTTGGAATACATATCAATGTTTTAAAAATGCTGAAAATGAAGGCTTGGGAAAATAACTGTTTAAAGTGCTGTCACAGAAATCTGTTTTCAGAATGAAGGCAGGTTTCAATCTTTTTATCTATTCCAAAATAGATTAAAAATGTTGAAGGATGTGGCCCATAATTGTCAAGGCAGTACAAAGGAAGCTTATAATAGAAAACTCTTTTAAAGTCCACTAGTAGGACTTGAGGCTGGTCAAGCTCAGACTGCAAAGACTGGTGGTTTTTTGTTGGAATGTTGTGAAGTCTGTGTTTTTCAGACCTACCAATCAGGATTGCCTTATTAGTGATACTTAGGCTTAATCTCAAGGTGTTATTGGACGTAGAAACTTGTTTTGAATTCACAGCCTTGTGCATAGTTTTATTAGGCTGTACTAGCTGACACCTTGGAGTAAGGTGTTGCATAAATAAATCCACTAAATTGTCTGTTCTGAGTCTACATCTATCTAATGCAGCTATGAGCAATTCAACCCTCGCTTCCCAAATGCTGCTGGCAGTTCTTGTTTGTGGAATATGAGATTTAGTAATTTAAGTCTGTAAGATGCCTACTTCCTCTTACTGTGTGAGCTATCAGGCCCTTGACTGTCACCTATGGTCTACTAAATTTGACTCTGTGTCAGAGATGAGCCTGAGGAGCACAACTATGGGTAGATAATTCTCAAGCGGAGTGACCGCTGAAAAGAGGAATGCCTGGGCTGTGTGCATGCTGTTCATTGCTTCAGTGGCTTTGCTTGAACCTTTTTTCCTAAACTCCATTTTTGCACAGCCTAAATGAATAACATTTTGGAGAGCTTTTTTGGAGGGGGAGGAGGGAACTAGTAAAAAAATGTCTTAGGAAATATGTTTTTATCTGAAGTTTTCTTCATTAACTTAGGTTCCTGGAGTGCAAGACCTCTGTAACATTGTTTCTCTCTCTTTCTGTATCTTTGAAAGTCCTAGTTAAATGTCCTTGAAAATTTGACATTTAAGGCTCTAAATACATCTAAAACCATTATAGAACTCTAAAATGTGAAGTCATTGAAGCTTAAGTTTCAAATACTTGAAACAATTAGGCAGAACTCCTCATTTTTTCCTATACTGCCCTCCTACTTTTATAGTTGGTATGTAGTTGCCCTGAAGATGCATGTGTTATTTACAGTCCGGCAGTAATCAGATATCCCTGCTGTAATCCCATACCCTGTTTGTAGGTTTTTTAAATTTTATCTGATGTACTGCACTCTTACAGGCTGTACTACTCTAATTTTGTAGTATAGGACAGATGTACCTTGAGTCAGCAATTAATTCCCTAATCCTTCTGCAAGGCTCTAGTGTACAGGATCCATGTGTTACATCTTTTAAGTGGCTCAATAGTTCCTCACACTATGAGAAAATGTATACAAGATCGATATTTAGCCTGTTAAAGTGGGGGAGGCGTTTTTTACAGCTCACTCTGAGACACAGTAGGAATTACTGTCCCTTGTATCTGTTCAGTGTTTATCAGTGTCACTGAGCATTCCTCTATCTAATGTGCTGCTGACACTGGGGAGATGGAAGTGAGCTTAGAGGGTTCTGTGTATTTAAGTACTGCGACTTTATACATCCATACTCAGTCAGGAATCTGTCCCCTGGGCATGGCAACATGAAAGTTTTTTTCCAGTTGCCAGATCAAAAGCTCTTGAGATCATTAAGGGAAAAATGGCATAGTTGTTTTATGTTTCCTGTATAGATGTTTCATGCCTCCTGTTTCCCATTTAGATTAAAAATACAAGAATAATCTCAAAGAGTATTTGTACTTAGCTTGCCTTTTTTAAGTTTGCTGTGTGCCTGTCATTGATCTCTTCATGAACAAGTCTTAACCTGTATTGGAGTATTGCTACAGAGCTGAGACAACAAAGTATTTTAGAATAAAGTCTGCCAGTGTTATTTGATGTATGCTTTTCTAAAACAAATGGAATTTTATGCTGTTGTTAAGGAGGATTATAATTTCTTTTGGTGGAAGATAAAAGTAACATAATTTAATAGAGATGTGTGTGATCCTCTTGTAAAATCAGCTTTGATTTCATACAGAAACATTCTATTTCCTCCCTTACATTTCTGACATAATCTGTAGTAACCAACTTAAAAATACTGTGACTTGTCCTGGAATATTGTGGCTCTAAAACAAGATGATTGGCTTGTATTGGCTTGAGATCTAAAACTTTGGGTAGAAGAGGATCATCTAATTTCTTGAATAAGCAAAATGCATTTTAGGATATTTCACAGGGTAAAACCAGAAATGTGCTCAAGTTTGGTTTCAGCTCTTTTAGAATACCTTGCATCTTCTGAAATGAATTTGGGGCCTGATTAAAAGGGCATGTGTATACAATAAATGGGGTTATTTTTATTATTCTCTTTATTTTTATTTACAGCCCATCTTTGCCGTGATTATGCAAAAAAAAAAAAAAAAAAAAATCAAACCCCCCCAAATCAGCAAACCCACACAAGACGTGATGCAGGCTCAGGTCTCCAAGTTCTGAGTATCTGAATTCAGCAGATGTGGTTCCAAGTGGAATGGTCCTGCTCCTCACTGAGAGGATTTAGCTGTCAGCAGTGTTTGTGGTCCCTCTCACCATCCGATGGGCACAGCTCTGTTCCTGCAGTGCACTCAGAGAAGCCTTGGCTATCACAGGACAGCTGACCCCAGGGAAGGGGTGGTACTAGGGCTGTTTAAATGGTTCTCCCACAAATGGAAGGTTGCCCTTTTAGGTAGACCCAGCAAATTACATCAATGCATTGACATGTAATTGGACAATAATTCTGCAGTAAGAAGGGTTAAAATGGTCTATTCCCAAGGATCCTGCTGGAAAGATCTATTGAAGGGCAGCCCCTGTCATAGAGGAAGCAGCCTTTAGCTACTCTTTACAAGAGGAATTTCTGTGATGGGACGGCTCTTGGCTACACCCCAGTGAACAGAGAGAACAGACATCGGTGTGAGCACACGGGTACTTGGTAACACCAGGGAACGATGGCCCTGCAAGCTGATACTTGCACTGTGTCTGTGGCCTACACCTGCAACTCGGGGTGCACATCTGGAGATGAATTTCAAGGTATAGAACAAAAACACTGTCCAGGTTCCTTTAGTAAATAGTAACCCATAAATTAATCCACACATTAGTTAAAATAAATCATGTGAGTGAGAATTCAGTATGAATTCCTCACATGCAATATTGAGTGAAGAGTATTTTCTGTGCTTAAATGTGTTTCCTTTCAGTAGAATTGTTGCAGTGACATGGAGAAACTTTCTGATTGTTCACCAGTGGTCTTACTTCATTAGAGGTATTGTGAACTTTGTTCTCTTTGAAAGTAGCTGGACCTGGAGTCTTCACCCATCGCTGCCATTTGTGCTAAGCTGTGTTTGAGGATACTGAAGGAAGAGACACCTCTTGAGGTCATCAAATTGTTTCCTTTGTCCTGGTAGTAGAAGTCAGTTCCAGTACTGATTTTAATCACCCTGCAACTAGATCATCCTTTGGTAAGACTCTGGAAGATAAAAATCCATTCTGGAGAGGTTGAGGAAAGGAGGTGTTTGCATCCTGTTTTCATGCAGAGCAATGCAGAGCCCCTCAGGCTGCTGCCACCTGAAGCAAAGCCTGAATATGGCAGCATGTGTTGCCTTGTGTTTACACTGTGCAAAAGCACCTGTGCTATTTCCAGGTCTTGGCTGCTTCTCCTGGTGGTTCAGACTGATACACAGCTGAGTCTCTGGCGGTACATTCAAAGTACCAGAGTACTCTGGTCATGGGATCTGACCTAGCCACACAGAAATGGACATTACTGTGTCCCTCTAGTCATTTATTTACTTTTGGTCTGTCTGATAAAAGAAGCATTCTAACTTCAGGGCCGTACCCTCTGAAAAGGGAAAATTGTCATTCGTTGGCTGTGGAGATTACAGGAATAAAAGCACAAATCATCAAGGCCAAAGTTCACCTAAATAATAGGAAGTGATCTTTAGTCTCCTGTTAGTTTCTAGTATTTTCTTCACTGTCTCAATCTGATTTCAGGTTACCAATATTCACACTGTGGTATGTTTTTAGGAGGAAGGCCTTAGGAGTGCTTTAAAGGAAAGCTTAGCTTAAACTAAGTGTGAAGAGACAGCATAAGGATCGTCCAAGTTAATGAGTTGTTATATTTCTACAATGAGGCTTTTAAAATAGATGCCTGTCTTATACTCCCTGAAGAGGCATTTCCTGCCCAGAAGAGTTTCTGCTGCGTTTATTTCCATTCCCTAAATCAGCCCTGAAGCAGTGCTTTCTCCCAAGTCCCCATGTGGAAGATTTTGGAGACCCTGCTGGAACTGGTGGTGCTCTGATGGGCACTAGGAAAATGCAAGTTGCCTGTGACTGCACCAGGACAGGCCACAAGCTCTGGCTGCTGAGCAGCACTGCTGTGGGATAGAAACAACAGATGTGGCAAAACCAGAAACAAAAGGGTTGGTGCTTTCTCTAGTGGTTTAGTGATCTGACAAAGTGATTGCTGGGAGCAAAGGGATGGATGTTTTTCCCAGTTACTTTGCATACACTTATCAAGAGATATTGCCCTGGATTTAATAGCATTTGATAGACCATATTCTCAAGACTGTGTCTTGTAGTGCTGGTACTGGCAAAGCATCCACTGACTTTTATTTTTCAAAACTTTACTTCTACTTTTCAGCTGAATTTTTTCTGTTCACTGAATTTGGGCCATAGGTGGCACAGCTCCATTTGCTCAGACCAAAAGTTCTTACAAAACCAGCAGCTTGCCTCTGTCCCCACTCTCTCCACACATTTTTGTCCATGTGAGCATATTTAAATACTTTGGATTTGGACATGCAGGCCTCTGGTACATGTATAAACCCTTCTCTTGATGTCTTCTTCTGATAGTAAGTTCTACATTTCCTTCTGCCATCAAAGAGATGTATTTTTTAGGTTCTGCAAAGGTCGAGGCATGCATTAGCACAGAATTCTTTCTGTTGTTGGGCTGTAAATACTTAGGATGTCTAGATTTACGGGGGAAGCCCAGAGCAGATGTAGATTAGACAGTCACACAAAGTCTGTTTTGAAAGAGTCAGCTTATACATTTCTGCATCTTTCATGTGATGTATTATGCAGGCACTTAGTGGGTTTCTGTCTAATCCTGCTTGACTGTCCCTGGTTATGCTCTGGAGGAAGCCTGCCTGTGCTCCATAAAGAAATGAAGGCACAGTGGGCAGACTTGATGCTGCTTCTGCTTTGATCCTGCAGGGATAAGCTGTTGAACACTGTGAACTGAAGTCAAACACGAAGCCACGTTGCAAAGCAATGTAGATTGAGCCACCATTCCCTCTGCTCTACTGCCTCCATCCTTCGGTTCTTCCTTGTCCTGCAGGTAAGATCTCCAGATCAGGGCCCATATCTTAGTCCTGTGTAGGTGAACCACCAAGCAAGGCGACTCTTGGTGATCAGGGGACTGATACATAAATGTAATGAGTAATTTAGTAGTAGTAGCAATGAGTAAATAATGGGTCCAGCTACTAAAGCTGCTTGTTTATCTTTTGACCTCAAAGTGTTTTTGTCCTCCTGATGACATTTTCCCTTTCATGTGTTTTTTTGTTAGTACTGATGTACCTTTATCTTGCTTGTATTCTTTGTACCAGAGCAAAATGTTATGTCAATTAGTGCCATGTCTCTGTAGGCACTTTATGAAATTAATGCTAATGCACATGAGTCAAGAAATGGGCCTTGGGGCGTCAATTCAATCCTGCAAAACATGCAAGATTCTTTTCACCTGATCTTAATTGCAGTCGTTCCTTAAACCTTTTTGCTTATCAAATAAGCAAGTTTTATCAATTTGACATATGTTTTAAACAACACCTATGTAAGCATCCAGCTTGCGATTTCCAGTCTCTATCCCTAGATGTCACTAGAAGACAGCATATGCTGAATATAGTGACACTGAAGCCAGGAGACATGACTGTAGCGCTTAGATGGGGGAATGTGGAAGTCAAGATTCAGTAAAATTCCCAGGTGGTTGCAGGCATGACCCATGTGCAACTGTTCCCCAGATTACCTCTGCCTGAGAGGTAGAGGATCTGAAAGTCTGTCCTTAGAGCTATCCCTTCCGTACAGCGGCCGCACATCATGGGTGAATCCCAGCTCAGTGGAGGAGTACCTCAGAGCCCTGTGCAAGAGGTGTGAGGAAGAGTCCCAGTGCACCACTTCAGAGAGAAGAAAGAAATCTACCGGGAGAGGCAGGAAATGACAGCTATGGCTTCATAACAGGTGAAAGTCAGCTCATGCCAAAGTGTCCCAGAAAGAGGCAGACCTGCCTTGGTGCATCTCCACAGTTTCCACCAGCTAGTGCTGCCCATCCTCAGACAGCAAGCCAGTGTTTCAGGGGTGAATCAGCAGTAAATTATCTGCTTTTGTGGCTTAAACAGTCACTCCTTCTCCACTTACTTCTCTGCAGGCTGAGAGAAGGGATGGTCTTGGGTCTGATGGAATGAGGTGGAGAAGAGCTCAGAGCTCATGTGCATGGAAACAATGAGAGTGACTGCATGCCAGAACCAGCTGTCTACAGCCATTCAAAGCCATTCAAAAATGTAGCCAAATTTAAAGGAAGAACCTTTAGGAATCAGAAGTTTGTACATGATGGTCCTCTCCAGTGCCACTCCAGGCTATCTGGACCCATAAGGATGTTTGAGTGGATCCAGGTATGGACATTATCTGGGGGCCTGCTCCCTTCCCACAGCTGTAGGAGTTTGAAGCAGCCCATTAGAGATGAGCTCCTCAAATGCTCTCAGCCATTTGAATTTAAGTGGAAATTTTTTCTTGAAAGGGGGCTGGAACCAGTTTTTAACATCTATAGGATCAAAACTATAACTGACTTTTATTAAAACTATTATAAAAAAGAAAAATGCTCTGATTTGGTGAATACTCCTAGGACTTTTGCTAAGAAAGGATAAAAGTTGTCACCACATGCTCTTTAAGGAAGTCAATTCCTTCCTGAGCTGAAATTGTACAAAGTGTGAAGTGTATTTTAGCACTTGAGTCAAATGCTGTTGTGAGTCAGAAGCAAGCTTTCTCTTGACCTTAGCAAGATTCAGGTAGATAAAGGGAGCTTTGTAAAGCTGAACCTTCCTTTTGTACTTTAACCTTTTTTATTATTCCTATCATTATTAGGAGCGAAGAATCAGCTACAGTACAATGACTTACAAGATTATGTGATTAGAAAGTATGCTGTACCCACAAGGCCAGAGTTTCTGAAACTCTGGAGCTAGTTATATATGATTGGTGTTGACTTGCATAGAGTGAGGACCTGGTTCATGGGCATGTGATTGCAGTCAATGCCAAGACACAGTTCCAGAGAAATGCGTTGGTAATTGGAACCTGTTTTCCTAAAATAAAAAATGTCTTTCTGATTAAAGCAGGGATGTGTTCCCTGTCTTTGCAGAGGTATACGGGAGCATAAGCCCGGCTCAGTGATGGAAGGAAACAAACTGGCCTTTCACCAGCACCTGCCAGAGTAACTTGGTTGGTTCCATCCCACAGAACTGAGGGTCCATTCCATGAGAGTAATGTCCTACCATGCAGCTGTAAGGGCTCGTTCCTGCCCAAGGCCTTGCCTGATCTCATAGTTGGTAAGACCTCAAACCACAAGTAGCACACATAAACAGCTGGGGTCCAGCAGCCTCCCTGCTGCCATCCTTGCAGCTTCATTACAGAACAAGCTCTAATCCAAAAGGTAGCCTAACATCTTCAACTCACATGTGGAGGGACTTGCTGATACTCTGTGGGGAATCTTCCACATAAATAAATAAATATACATTCATAGCATTTCCTACAACATAAGAAGGTACTAAATTATTTTATTTTTTTCCTGGTATTGTGGTATACTGGTTCTTTTAAGAACAGCTATATAGAAAGTTCTAGCTGCTGACAGAAATATTAGCCCTGAAGTAAGGGGACTTGTTGAGATGCCTTATTGCCTCTTTCTTTTGAGGCTTGTAGAGTGGGCCAGGTCATACTGCATTGTCACTCTCAGATCTGGCAGCTGTAGCCTACTGCATGCTGTGACCCCATGGACACTTAGTTCTGTGGAATAATGACATTTGCTGCAGCCAGCAGGCAGCACCTCATTGTTCTGGGGAAGGAGCAGAGATCTCTCTAGTACAAAGTGTTAAAACCCTTGACTTGAAAGGGAAAAAGGAGAGCAAAGCAGCCAACAGCAGAAAACTGGCACTGAGTTCACACCACAGAGACAGATACTGGTCTCAGCTGCATTCAGCCTGATCTTGAGGAATAGTGGTCATTTCAGGTGAGTGGCTTCACAGTAGTATTTAACCTTCATATACTTTAATTGAAGTATGTCAAGTGTGATAGAGATTTAAGAGGCAGATGGTCTTATGTGATCCATGATGGTCCAGTCCACATACCTTGCTGTATAGGCACGGTAGGCTCAGACATGTAAATATAACCAAATGCTACAAAGTAATCTGCAGCTGAGGCTCCTCTCACTTGTGCAGAGCTCAGATGAAGCATAAAAGGGTTTTCTAATTTTTTTTTATGAAAACACAGGAAGAGAAAGCTTTAGGTTTAGCTGTTTCCCACAAAGATATACGAGTAAGGGAGAGTCTGGCTGAGCTACTTGAGAGAGAAAAAAGATGGTCTATCAACAATGCTGAGAAACAGGCTATGATTTAGTGACTGAGGAAGATATACTAATGATCATACCACTGAAATTAAACTATGAGTTGCTTCTACTAAGGATAAAAACATGCTAGTTTACTATACTAGGTAACAACTAGCAACTAGGTAATGCACTAGCAACTAGGAGTTGCTCTCAGACCAGGAGCCTATGGTAGTAGATACTGTGTGACATTACAAGATAGTGCCTGCTCCTCTCCAAAAGACTTGAACAGTCAACATTATTTGTGGGTGTAGGAACAGATTTCAGAACCACCAGTTTTGATGGTATAGGCCTTACATGATTCTCAGCTGTCTCCAAATGTGAATTGAGAGATGACAAAGCAAGCACAGACAAAATACTGGTTCAGGAGTCAGTCCCTTCCCGCTGAGTTCACTGGTGGCTATGCACACCCAGGCATGGATGCAGCCCACGTGGCCAGCCAGCTGCTGCTACACCACCTTTGGAAACAACCAATATTACTTAAGACCAGGCTCCATTGAGTCTCTTTAGGTGCCTGAGTGCACATTGATTCCTGTGGGACTGTAGGCACCTAAATACATTTCTCTGTTTGACCCAAAGTTTCCCTAATCCTCTAATTGCCTTCCCTTTCAGGAAATTGAAAGAGTAGGACCAGCTTGTTTGTTCAGGAAGCAGAGAGGTTCCCTATGAAGAAAGGACATGCAGACATGTTATTTCAATTCTGGAACATATTCATTACAAGATACAGAATCTCAAACCAAATAGTTTGCAGGTCAGATAGATTGGAGTATAATCCTTAACAATTTCACCCCGGTCTAGATTAAAACTGTAAATATAACTTGAGCATTGCAACTGCTGCAAGCAACCACTCCTCATAAAACTTAGAGACCAAGCCCATCAGTCTAGATGCCTAATCAGAAAACCATTTGGAAATACATTCAAACAGATTGTCTTGGGTCAATTTAATTGAAGTACTGCCCTTTTAAATGTTGTGTGGGCTCAGTGTCAGTTGCTTTATCAATATAAACATTTTGTGTAAGCTTCCACTCTCCTTGCTAAAGACAGAAAGATACTTTAATGCTTTCTGTAAGAGGTGAGCTTGGTCATGCACTGGAAATGTGGATCTCTTACCTGCTGGGTTAGATCTGGCTGGCTTCAACTTTCTTACAGAGATTCCCACCAGAAAGACCAGCTGTAACCCAGGCTCTGCAGCTCTCCTGAGGTCAGGAGCTGCATGAGGGAACCCAGCACATGGCTGACTTTGAGACCAGTAGACCTGGTGAACAGGTATCCTGAAAAGAAGTCTATCTTTAGGAGAAGCTATAACACTGGAAAACATAGATACCGGACTCAACTGGTCTTTTGGAGTCTATCCATTGAATTCTAGAAGATGCCATAAGTTATTTTGCAATAATTTCTTTTGAATTCAAAATAGAGAGTAGTGGTTTCAGATTTGTATTCACAGCTAGGCACAGATCTAAATCAATGTTATTTCTGTCCTCAAATTGGCAGTCATACAACAATTTTGACAACTGGGGAAAAGGTAGCACTAAAGCTGTTTGCTCCCAACTGAACAACTGGACTGATTTGTATTGTATAATAGAGGGGTTGTTCTGAGGAGTTGTGGCATTACTTTTAATTAAATGTTGATGATTGAGACCTAGTTGGAAATTGATTCCTTTATCAGCCCTTTTGTAAGAAAATTAATTAGGTCTGGCTGTTGTTTGGATGAAAAATTGAGGTTTCATGGGACTGGTAACTGTTCTGGAGGCATGGAATGGAGTTCTGCTGGAGGTTAGATCTGAAAGTCATAAATTGTTCATATTTTTGAGAAAATACCTTTTACAAGTAAAACTGGATACAATTTAATAACCCAGGCAGGGCCTAGAGTGATTAAAAAGGCACTTTTGCATTTTATCAAATTTCCAAGATTTCGCTCCTTTCTTTACCAGCAGCAAGTATCCCCCCCAGTCTTCCCTTCTTACCAAACCCAGCAGTGTTATTGGGGATTTTTCCTGCCGAAATACAGTGTTCATCTGGTCACCTTTTTCAGTTCCTCTGACTCCTTGCTGTCTTCTTCAAACCTTGATCCCGTCCCTCTAGCCCCTTTTCAGCAGGAAAAGCAGAGTGCAAAAGTGACTTGCTGATAGTTCCTTGGTGCTGTGCCAAGTTTTGAAATTCAGACTTATGGATTCAGGAAAAGGGATGCCCCACGTGCCTGCAGGAAACCTCTCCTAAGAAACCATGGAGTTGGGAGAAAAGGTGCAGGGTTGACATTTTCATATTGCTGGAGGGAGAGCATCAAGAAAGGTTACATAAGAGGTGGGGAGGGAAGGGGCTGGTCAGCTCTGTCCATTCTGGAAACAAAATGAATGCTTGCTGAACCAATAAACCCCTCTTCAGCATTAACAAAATTCTTCCTTCTAGACAAACCCAATCTCTCTATCTACCCCCACCAAAGAAACCAAATAACTGAAATCATCTTGCAGAGCACGAAATTTCCTTGGAATAAGCTGTTTAATATATATTTCTGCTCTTACTTAGTTGTAAGCCACTTTTCCCAGAGGTGAGTAATTGAAGAGCTAATGGTAGTTTAATAATAATATTTAATTAACTTTGTGAGCTGGTTAGTGACAAAAGAAAATACGTTATAGCATGGACCTGCAGCTTTCAATCTTCAGCTCCTGGGCTGAAATCACTCCTACCATAGCCAAGCCAGTCTTCCAGAGAAATATTGCCTAGGTCTGTCAGGCTTATAACAAAACCAGGTTCCTTCTCAGTGGGTTCTCTGTCTGAGCATTAAAGATTACTTTTTAGCTCTCCTGAGAATGCCTAGCTATGAAGTTACTGCATACATGTGATTTTAGCTTCACTGTTGAAAATGGTATGTTTAATCGCAGGGAAAACAAGTGCTTGTGAGGCTACCCTGCCCTTAAAAGCAAAATCCTGCAGGAGACCAGAGGCATTTTACCACAGCATAAACTCAGCAGTGGCTGAAGCTGATGAAGTTACCATTATGAGATTATTTCCAGATGAAAGCCATAGTGTCTTGTCACCCCTACAGTGCCACAAGGAGAATAATATCAGGCTTTGGTGAGTGTAAAAGTTTACTTCCCAAGATAGTATTTGATTTACTGGCTAATGGGGGAGATTGCAGAAGGGATGGACACAAAGGGAGTATTCCCTGATACTAATGCTGCTGCGCCTGTTATGTATAGAGAGAAGTTGATATAATTTTCAGCTCCCCTCCTGAAATGCAGCTCCTGGAAATATGTGAGTGAACAATTGCTTTGGAAAAGCAAAATCTCTACAAAGAACATGGCATGACAACGGGGACCTCCAGATGTTTTCTCTCCAGCATTAAATAGAGCTTTTTCTCATACTTTTGCTTGGGCTGAAGTGCTGGCACCTTTCATTTCAATGCCCAAAGAATGTAAAAAGCCGCCTCCATTGTAGGTTCATTAGTACAAAAGAGAAAGAAGATTAAATCTGGAAGGAGAACTGAATGACCTAGTTCTAGGCCTTTACAATGAACACCCTTGGTCTTTTATCTGCACAATAAGCGGACTTCTCTACAGCACACTAAATAAAATAGTTGATCTGGCAAGAGGAAAGAAATATGATGGTAGAAAAATGGCCATTAGAAGTATGGGCTTCAGCTCCACCAGTAAACCCAACAGTAAATATCCAGTCATCATACCTGCAATGAGTGTCATCCCACAACTTCAGCTTTTGTCCGTTTAACCGAAAGCTGAATTCTATTTTAGAGTGATGGATGAGGCAAAAATATACATTAAAAACTATTTTAGATTCACTTGGGCCCTAAATATTAACTTCTATAAATAGTGTTGTCTGTGGTAGTGGTCTGTTGCCACATCTGCTCAGTCTAATATTCACACCAGTGTTTAGTGCTGTTTCCTTTTGATGTAGTTTAATTTCTGTAGCTTTGTGTTCTATCAGTTATAGCTAAGTAAAATTAGACTGCAATTTACTTATAACACCATTAGTGGTTCTGGTCAATTAGAATGCAGTTAAGTGCTATGCAAATCCATTATGGTAGAAAGCAATGCTGAAACAAGAACTTGGAATCTCAAGTGAAGGGACACTGCTGTCTGCTGCGCAGTCCCCTCCAGGCAGATTGAATTCAGCATATATAAGATGTAGACATAAGTCTTCACTGCTGCTTGCCAGGATGGGGTACCTGAGTCCATTTCTCCCTTTTGCCAAAGACCAGGGATTTGTGGTCCACTGTCTTTGATGGTTGTACCAGGTGGACTTTTCTCCTGTCCCTCCAAATCTGGCTGGTGAGAGGAGGCCAGGATCACTCCTTAATATTGCCCCATGGATTTTGTAACCCACAAGCCATCAAGGAATAAGTACCACACAGCCATGGCAATAGCCCTCAACCTTCTCCTGCAGGACGCTTGGTATGAGACCTCCCTGAGGGGCTGGGACAGTGCAGTGCAGCAGAGTTAGTTTGCTACTTCCAGCTGGACTCCCAAAAACTCACACTCACTCAGCCTAGAGCTGAGCCTCTCCCATCCTAGGTGCTCCTAGGTGCCATGGCAAGTGTCAGCTGCTGGATCCAGAAAGTATTAGAACTGACTGCTGGCCCCAGTGTCTGAGCAAACGCAGTTGGTACTTTTGCCCTTTTGCCGCTGCAGCACTAGCCAGCAGTCACAGGGGACACTGGCACTCGTGGAACCCTAGGGCTGCACGGTGATGATGATTGATATGATATGATATGATGATATGATATGAGCTGAGAAGTTCCTGCAATGGGGCAGGCAACTGGTAATGAACTAGGAGTCTTGCTGTGGATCAGCAGGTTAAGGAGAATCCATGCCCTAATGGAATTAGTCTAATATACTGTACTGGCAGGAGGTTATGCAGTCTGGACAGACATTAGATGGCACTAAAAACTGCACTTCTCAGGAGCTCGTTCAAGCAGAAATAGGATTAATATCTGCCACTACTTGCAGGTCTGTGGGAAGCACCCTGTACAACTGAAAATTATAAGCATAGCCTAAAAAACAATTACCTAAGACACTTTCACAGACTATTTGCTGAAACAAGTTCATTTTTATTCAGCCTCTAGTAAAACCATCTGGAAGAACTATGAAAGTATTTTCAAGTGGTCACTGACCACTGGTAGTAAATTAAGCAGATGCAAGGTGTAGCTTATAAACATCTTCAGACTTTACATGGCAGGGCTCCTGGTGCAGGAACCTTTGGAACTGTAGGAGTTTTGAAATGTTCCTGTGGCACTGAATAAAAGAGATGCTTATTGAGTTGCTCTCACACTTGTAAATCATGATGGTAGCCAGTCCAGAGATGTTATTGTGGGTCCCACTTATTGAAGCTTAACTGGGAGTTTGAAAATAGAAACATTCAACCAAGAACAGCGTATAAGCATTGCATGCTTTGCCTTGAAAATGGGGAAGGGTTTCTAAGCAGATAAACAATATCATAGAAGCCACTTTTTCACTTAGCCGTGTCAGAGCTAACAAAACCGAATGTTGTCAACTCACAGTTTAATTGTAATGCTGGTAAGCCTCGTGGTAGCTCTTAGGGTTTGGTTTGTTTGGTCTATTTTAAAGCCAAAACAGCTTGTAATCAAGTATAGGAGGTTTTGATTCTTTTGTTCTGGTTTTGCTTTTAAATAAGTGGTTTACTACTGCTTGAATGAATGTAATTTCCTTGCCCAAGAACCTGGCAGAGTATATTTGAAAGGTAGGGTTGGACAAGGTTTTGCTCAGCCCAGCCAATGTAATCTACTCTCCGAGGTGCCTGATGAGGTTCTCAGGGCAGGCTGTGATGGTTTTATCACGTTCTATATCTCATTTGACTGGAAGAATATAAAAGCAAAACAGGCCCATCTTTAAATTACAAAGATAGTTTATTAATACACACAAAACAACAAAAAAAAAGGAAAAAAAATTTGATAAATTGACTGGGAGAGTTTAGAAGCAAAGCAAGAGTTGATATGTTAAGTAAAATTATAGTAAATTATCATAATGTAGAATAGTTTGTTTTAGTATATGAAAGTTGTATGTAATTTTAATAATAAGTTTGGGCATTCCGCCAAAAGTCGAGAGGCGGATATTGTCATAGGCTAGGAAAAGCCTGATTTTGTTCCAATCGGGGTCAGTTTTTTTTGATTGACAAGCAATTTATCCAGTAGAAGACAAGCTGCGACTTTTGGCGGAATGCTTAAAAAGGCTGGGTGGGGGTAGGAGCGACCTCTTTGTCTTCAGGGTGGCAGACTGAGGACGGGGAGCCGCCGGGGCCGGGCCGGCCTCGGTGCCCCCCCACCCCGGGCGGCTGCGGCGGGCCGGGCGGGCCGGGCCGGGCCCCGATGCCGCTGGAGCCGGGGCAGGCCGGGCCGGAGCTTTAGGAGCCGCTGTCTCGCAGAGAAGCAAGCAGCATGGAGAGGAGAGAGAGCTCGGACGGAGTGCCCCTTCGCCCTTGCTCTTCTTTTCAAGCCGAAGAAACCAGCGCACGGCTTCTAAACGACTCAGTTTCCTGCCGCAGAGCCACGTGGGCAGCCCGGCAGCCCGAAAAGTTTAACCCTTTGTTGCTAGCAGATGGACTTTCCTAAACATCATCTTTCTCCGGAAGAAGAACAACTATAGCGAATGAACCATAGAAAGACACAGCATGAAGCTACAGTCGGTGAAGGGAGAGTGAAAAGGACTTTAAGGCAAAGGACAAAGGAGTGGCCTAATTTTGGCTGGACATTTCTGGTAAACTATAGAGACTGAACTAGTTTTTTTTTCCTGTAACATATAAATGCTTTTGGGGGGATGTAAGGTTCTAGTTAAAAGTGATATGAAGCTTTTTGCTCCTAAAGAAAGAGGAGATTTGTTTTTGGGTCTTGAGATGATTTTGGAAATAGAAGAAGAGAATCTTTGTGTCATACTAGAGGAGGCATCCTTAAACAGTACCCCGATAAGCAAATATGGCCCATGTGCAGTGTTAAGAGAGCTGCTAATGGGTAGGATTTCGCAGTTTGCAGGAGTTCTTTTAAAATCCTCGCAGATGTAGAGCATGGGATGTCTATATAGAACTCAGAGAGACTCCTTTCCTAAAAGAACTGATAAAAGGTTATTTTTAAAATGGTAAAACTGGCTGAGGTTTCAGGTCATGTCTTTTTATGTTGAGTGAAGAAAGGTAAAAAACTTAGAAAGAGAAAGAAAGATGTTTTAGAAGTTTCATTTGTTGTTGTTGTTTTTTCCCTTTTTTTTTTGTTGTTTTTGTGTGTATTAATAAACTATCTTTGTAATTTAAAGATAAGCCTGTTTGCTTTTATATTCTTCCAGTCAAATGAAATATAGAACGTGATAAAACCATCACACAGGCTAATTCAGGAATTGCTGTTGGGGATGGAATGTTTAAAGGCACATCATATGGCTGAACCCCTTTCACTGTCACAAGCATCCCCTGGCAGAAGGGTTACACTGCTCTTTGTGTACAAAGGGGTTGCATACTGGTTTTGTGCATTCATTCATCTCTGGCAGTTTGCTTTCTGTAATTCTTCAGCATGAGTTTCAATCTGTCTGCCCGTGTTTAGGAGAGCATTTGCTGGTAAACAGCACAAGCGGAAGAGGCAATGGAACACTGAGGTGCTGCTGTTTTCCAGCAAAATAAGCCCTGGAAGTTTGTTACCAGTGTGTTCATGATCTGTTCAGGGCTGAGAAAAGCCTTTAGCTGTCTTCCCCTTAGAGAATTTGATGGAAATGAGAGAACTCTCAATCTCTGCAAATCAAACCTTGAAGTCTTTCCAAACACTCTGGGCCTGGCTTTTCACAGGAGGCTGCTCAGACAATGCAGTCATGGAAACTCACTTTTATTTCATTTGAGTAGTCCTGTAGCGGGTAGCCAGAAGTGAGCCAGATGTGACACAGTTGGTGCAATGTCCCATGGCAAACACAGGTGTGTGACACAAAATAGGAATTTGCAGACTTCACTGCACTGTGCTGTGTGGCCCTGGAGGCCCCTGTGAGATTTGTCTGCTTGAACTTTGTTTCAGTGAGGGTTGTGGTGAGGTTTGTGTGAGTCTACATATTAATGAGGCACGCAATCACTGTCAGTAATCACTCAACATTATATATACAGATATAAAGTGTTTGCTCTCATGTTGAAGAGCTCTAAAACGAACATATGTCTTCTAATTTTATTCAGCCAAGCTGACTTCTAGCTCACATGAAATCTCATAGGAGAAATCCTTAAATTTAATGACTGTTTTCTGTCACTGATCTGATGGTCAATTTAAGATGTTTGTGATGTTATATTTTTTCCTCAAGTATGCATTCAAAGCATCTTTAAGTAGAAAATAGTTTTCTGTGTTAATAGTTTCAAGCAGCAGTTTCAACTACAAATCTTTTCTCATCCAGACCTGTCCCTGTAGAGTAGAAAGCTGCATCCTTATGTAATGCAGCAGGCCAGATGGATAAATGAGTGCCTCTATGGGAATGAAGTAACCATTAAATTTTAGTGTTACCAAAAGACGTAAGAACAGCAGGAAGCAAAAATAATGACAAATTGTTATCATAGCTGTCCTGGCATTGTTTTGCACAATTAGTATTATTTTTATCAATACTTTGGGTGTCCCTTTCCTGCTAATGGGACCCTTCTGATAACAGCTGCACATTGGGAGCAATGTAAGCAGCGAATTAGGAGCTAGTTCCTGGTCTGAAGGTAGGAAAAGAAAGGGTTCAGAGAAAGGAACACAGCTTACAGGCAGAAGGTTGTGAAATGAGCCACGAATACCTCAACTACTCAGGATGAAGTGCTCACACTGAGGTCTCTTTGGCTTGCTCCAATGTTTTCCATTTAAGTCCATATTATCATGGCAGGCATTTAAAAATGCATGCACACAACAGAAAGACTGCAGAGGCCTTCCCTCTGTGAGTTGTGTTGAAACAAATATGTCTTCCCTTGTTTGGATGTGCACAGCAACTACTTGGTACATTTTGATATAGATAGTTGTAAGTGGTTCTTTCCCGGGGTTACAACAGAACATTAATTCAGGTGGCCACACTGATTCATTACCAGCTTCCAGTAAGATAATGTATGAAGTGAACATGAAAATCAATAAGACAAGCAAAATGAAATAGCTTGAGATAAGCAGGGGGAGACAGAAGAAATCAATGCCATTCAGCTACTATGATGGTGAGACATAGTCCATAGGAGATCATATTAAATTCCTAAGTCAAATATTTCAAATACTGATCTATAACATCACCTGTGACAATAACTGTAGCAGGAATTCTCATCAGTGTATTCACATGATTGCAGTGAAATTCTCCAATCAGTGAGCTTTTCCTTCTACAAATTATCACAGCATGTTTATGGCTGTGCCAGGTTGTGTTTTCCAGGAATAACGTTTATATGTTTAATATAGGGAGATTTATTGATAGAAGATCAAATATTAACCTGCATTTCATGACCTGGAAAAAATGCACCACATTAGGAATAAAGATATTGACTCTTACCTGATTACTGGTTGTGAGTGTGCAGAGACACATAAATAAATAGATAATACAGCAAAGTCCTCTGATCAAAAGTGATTATTACCTTCATTCAGGCCACTTGCTCAGAGTTTTTGGAAAGACTGCATATTGTCAATAGGAAAAGAGACTCAATGTTTTCTTTCTCCACTTTTTTTTTGCATAGTTTCTTATTTTTGTAAGTAGGCAACTTGGCACTATGAGAGTGAAGGCTTTTATTTCTTTTCCCACCTAGAACTGTGTCATACAGTACATTATTAACATCTGATTTTAAATGCATAATGCATAATACTCTTTTCCACAGTATTTCTCCACCACCATGGTGTCTCTCTCTCTCGTTCAACGTTTTTGGGTCACACCTGTTGCACTTGGACATGAAATAAAGATGCTTGACTCCAGTTCGAAGCAGAAGAAAATCAGAAGGCTTTATTGTCTAATTTTTAGTGCCTTTTATAAGGTGTTTCAATACAGACTTAACATGATTGGTAAAAGGGAACAACACCTCTCTAGTCCCATTGGTGCAACAAGAGAAACACAATCAGCACAGCTGTACAGATTTATTTTGAGAACATAAGTTATTCACAGAAATTGTCCTTGAAAGAAAGACTCTCCCGAGAAATCTTCCCTTGGGAAGAAATCAGCCACTGGCAGGCTGAAAACCTTTCAGACTCAGAAATACCAGGCCCACAACGCCACTGAATAGCAGTTATTAGATTTTATTAGATTCTGTTTGCATTTTGAAACCTCTCTTTAAACACTCTTTGGACAAATGAGACATAGAGCAGGGTTGAACTTAGCTCAAGAAGTATAATGTGCAGGCAAAGGTGTTGTATTACCATTAAAAAAAGTACTTTTTCAGGAGGTGACAGAGGCAACAAAGGTCTGTTCCACAGCCCAGTGAAACAGCCTGGCTGCTAAAGCCAGAGTGACCCTTGCACCAGCTACCCAGGACACCTGCATTTGTAGGGCTGAGATGATTTACTAACACTATAATGAAGATGGAGATATTTGCCTTTTTGCAGGCATTTGCTAGTGAAGGGGAACTCCTGAGAAAATAATTTTCTGCACTAATTCTGGGGGCTTTTTTTTGTTGTTGGCTTTTTTACAATTTCTCAAATAAGAAGTCAACCTTCATTTCTTCTGGCTTTTTACTCATCATCATCATCATCATCATCATCATCATCATCATCATCATCATCATCATCATCAGTCCTTTGACATCTGTCAGTCACTCCAACCTTGGGTTTAACAGCTGAAACTGAAAAAATGTCCTAAACCCCTAGGGGTTTTCTTCCTAGGCCCTTGCAGCAGCAGAAAAACTAAACTTATAATGTGTATTATTTTCTTCTCCTGAAGTCTGCAGCAAGACAGTTTACACCTGATTTATTTCTAATATCACTTGCTGTTAGTGTTTTTCCCTTCCAATGATATTTTTTCCCCTGGAAATGGATTAACATCTATTTTTCTACACTGGGCAGTATTTTAGTACCAAGATGTAACACTGCTGTAACAGCCCCCCTCTGTGTTGCCTTTGCTCCAATCATCAGAGAAACAAGTACTTGTTTGTGCTGAGGTTCCCATCTGGAGATGTATCCAAATTCTCTTTGAAGTTTGCTTTTTGAAACTTAGGAGGATCCTGCCTAGGCTGGTGACTCTGTAGTAAAGGCTGAGGTTGCCTTTTCTCGAGTTTGTAATGTGAAGTATTGGAAGATACAATCACTTGTCTTTGTGTATCATTTCTTGTGTTGCTCTTATTCTTCATTTATTAACTGTTTGCATGCTTACAACTCATTTAATTTCTAAGGAAAAGATCCTGACAACATTGACTTGCTTTTTTTCTGAGGCAGGTTTGCTAAGCTTCCCTACATTCCCAGCTTATGTCTTGGGGGACTTTAAATATAAGAATTAGTCTGGTGATGTGACCCAGCTCAGAATGCCAAAACAGAATTTTCACATTAAATGTATAGCTATCTGGGATGATGCTTCCAAATGCAATATATTAGTTTTCAGAAAAGTACACAAAAGTATGTCCCAGCTAGATTTTGTTTTTCAATGACAAGATCATAACTTTTTACAGAATACACCTTTTGAAAACTTTGCATTACATAATAACCTTTGTGAATAATTGGATTATACTTCAAACAACTTTTTCAATGAAATTTTCCCAGGAGACCAGTTTTCGTTTATAAGGCATCAGTGAAGGCATTTGTGAGGAATTTAGTATTGTTACAGGTTTGGCACCTTTGTGTTTGTGTTTGAATGCTTTTTCTTTCATCTAATCTTATCTAAAGTATTTCCAAATATTGCCATCAAATTGTGTTCCTGTATTCATAGAGTAAAACTGCCTTTTTTAATGCAGATACAAAAATAATTATTTATCTATGCAAGAGTAAAGCACCAGCCATTCCAAATAGCTCTTTTATTTTCCTTCTTCCATTGCCCAAATAATGCAATTCCTCAGATTTTCACTGCTGTAAACACAGCTGCATTCCAGTGTTACTGCATTCATTTCAGCTGCATTACTCTGATATGATGCAACCCAATGACAGAACAGCACTTGCACTGTGAGACATGGGGAAAAAATGGGAGCATTTCCATCAGAATATGCACTAATTATCAGCAGACGTGATATTTACAGGCATTTACAGGAAATTTAAGCAGACCTCTTCTTTAGAGAAGGTGTATCTTTTTATATGTGTCTTAACTAAACTTATCTCTGGTGACATTTGTAATTCTACCTATTCTAGATTTGGTATGAGAAGATTGTATGAAAGCCAGTTAATCTTGTCTTTCTTTCTCTTTCTTGGGGAATGTATGGTCTTGGTGTATTTTAGGCAATTGTCTGAAAGTGAGACAACTGAAAATTTTGTCTATCTGTTCTAGGCACCAGGAGCCACCTATCTGTGACTTGCTATTTGCAGTCTCCCATCTCATGCTGGCAATTTTCAGGAAGGGAGCCAAGTCAGAAACCAGCCCTTATTTCCATCACAGCAAAAGGAAGGCATCACTCCCATCCTTCTCTTCCTTCACCTCTGCATCATGCACTGGAAATTAAGAGGATGGCAGGAGTGAGTCAGTGTTCCCAACTCTGCAAAAGTCAGTCTTTCCAGAATATCTTTTGAGTGTAACTCTCCTGTTAGTTACTGTCAGGAAATAATGCATTGGCCTTAAAATAAATCATCTCTCAACCTATCACCACGCACACATATGGTCTGCAGTCTCCTACATCTTGCTGGGGTTTGCAATCCTGCAAGGCGAGCTGTGACGGAGCAGAGACAAAACCCTCAGGGCTTTTAGTCCAGTCAGCAGGACAGATAGAGGTAGAAATGGAAGCAGGAGCACCCAAAGTTTAATGTGCCCATGAAGGTCAGAAAAGTCTTTGTTAGTGGCTTTCTTGCTTGCCAGAAAGGACCTTGTAAGAATATGATTCTGCAATGAGTTTCCTGAGTATTTTAACAGAATGCTTTCCTGTCTTGATTAAGAAGGAGCCTTCATCCAGAATCACACAGATAGGTTTTTACAGGGTATAACAGAAGCTCCTGTAAGTCCGACAGAGGCCATGACTGAAAGTTTATTTGCTTTCATTCTCTTTCCAGAGTTGTAGTGTTTTCACTTTTCAGAGGCATACATTAGTTCTTTAATTTAATTTCAAACAGCACAGATAAGTGATTTCTTTGAGGCTTCTTCTCTGCAGAGCAGAAGAGGCATCACTAATCAAAGTTAGAACTGTGAATCGTGATTTTTTTGCTCCTCTGACTCAGGTACAATATATTTTAGGCTTTCAGCTCCTATGGCCTGTACTGCTCTTTCTGTACTTGCAGGCTTTCCCATGGTGTGAACACCTTGTGCTTAGCGTGGGCAGCACTTCATGGCTACCCATCAGTGCCATGAAAGGAGACAAGTGTGCCCTCAAAAAAAATACTAGTTTTGGGCTAAAGGAAATTTCCAGCTGCAGGAAAAATGGGCCTCACTTTGCTACCTGTGATGGAGCCAAGCTGTTTTACACCAGTAAAGAAATTACGAACCAAGCATCCTTAGGAAAAGACATGTGGCAGGTAATCACTTCTGCTTCACCAGTAACACAGTCAGGTTTGGAGCTCTGTTTATGTGGGAGCACCCTGCTCTTACCAGTTTCACTGGAAATCAGAAGACTCCATATTCTATTATATCAGATCTACACAATGTTTGCTACTCCTTGGGGAGGATCTTCATCACACAAAACTCCTACTGCCTTTTCAGACACCTCTGTGTGTTTCTGGGATGCTCTAGGCAACCACAAAGCTCCAGCACTTGAGCATCGTAAGTTTCTCATAATTTCATTAAACATTCATTACATCTTCAATGTGCATTTCCTACAATTCTTTGTCCTGCTCTGTGCTTCATTTTATAGTAATATGGCTTTTAAATACTCTATTGTGGAAGCTTTTTGTTGCCTTTTTTTCTTCCAGAAGAGGGAAGGAAGACAAGAAAATAAAGGCAGAGATTCACAGGAGCCATTTAGCAGGGATGCTTGTCATAATCTTACCAGCAAAAATCGTGAGAAATAAGGAGGAAGATAGGGAAGGTGTTTTTCAGACATAATTTGGATATGGTGTTAACTGTGGTGTAAAAACTGTTGTCTTGTCCTGTGGTGAAAGCAAGAGGATGTTTATCCTTCAGCAGCTGAGCCCCCCAGCTTGTTCATCCCACTCTCCATTCTGCACTGAGGAGGCAAAGGCTTGGCAACAAGTACCCCAGTCCTGTGGTTTGCCCTGCTGCTCACCAGCTGTGCATGCCCATCTTGCTTCAGAGGGAAATTAAAGCAGCTCCCTCCTGTGATCCTGTGTCCCCTCAGGCTCACTTTCAGGTGCTGCTCAGCAGCTTTGCCGACTGCACAGATTTTGTGGGGCCACACCATCAGCACTGAGAAGCGGAGCACAAAGTAAAGCACAGAGAGCAGGTTAGGCAGCTTTTGGCACCCGATTCTTATCCCTGTTTGGAAAATAAAGTTCTGCACATACCTTGTATATGCACAGTGTTACAACACCTCTGATGGGGTACAACTTAGTTGCTCCTACACCAGAGTGATTGCAGGCTACTTTGCTCTTTCCAGGAAACAGCAGCCAGCGAGGAGGTGGAGCAGGCTAGAATTCCCTCCGTCCAGCCCAAGGGTACCCCTGGTGCATCAGGTCCACTCAGGGAAGTTTGAGCAGCCTGTGGTGCCTCTTCTGGCCTTCTGTGATGGTGAGAGGCCAAAAACTGCATGCAGGCAAGTATGTAAAGACAACAACCCCATCCCAAGAAGTCCTAGAAAAGAAATGCCGTTCTGAAAAGAAATAAAAGTATGTTATATAAAAAATGGCATTGTTCTTGATTCTTCCTTCTCTTTGTGAAATTGTCTCTTATTTTCCAAAGAGGAAATACAGTCCTTAAATTAGATCTCACAGGGATGCTGGCTCCAGAATTGTGAAAATTAATACACAAGCAATTAAATTTGAAAACAAAAAAATCTCAGCAATGAATCAGGAAAGAAGTCACTGACATTAAAACCAGAGTTATGCAAATTAAGTCATAAACTCTTAGCCAAATTTAGGAAATTTTTTGATCTTTAATTCACTTCACTCTGCCATCAGAATCCTTCTTGCCTATTTTCCCCCAGGATAGAAGTCCATCATTAAATAACGGATGCATAAACCCCTCTCTTTATCTCTCCCTTTAAATAAAACTATTTATAGGAAATACTGGAGAGGAGCAAAAATTAAGGATGAAAAGAAACTACAGTGATGGTAAGTGACAAACAAAGCCAGGGTTGAAGAATTAATTTCATTCTCTGAATTACACTGATCTTATTTGCAAGGTCACTATATGCATCTTTGTTTTAGAATTCTGGAGAGTCCTACACATAGAGGAAGGAGTAAAATACAGTCTTCATTTGATGTGAATTACACTGAGTTTTGATAAACACTGAGTTTTTTTATAAACAGCTGGACAGTTTTTATAAACAGTTGGTAGCACTCTTGCAGTACTACCCTGCAGGATCACTGTGCCATCACCAAACAAGCCCTCTGAAGCCACACCATCCATGGGAAAGTGGAGTCCTGAGGTAACTCAGAAAAATTTGTTACATGAAATCAAGGGAGAACTGCAACTTTTCAGGGTGGCTGGTGGGCTATGAAATTTGTACTTTGGCTTTAATAATGTTGTGTGCTTTTATTAATCTACCCAAAACACTTCAAGTGCTCAGTACACATGTTACAGCCTGGACCACGCTGCTAGAACTGGGATCACCCTGCTCTGAGTAGGTCTTTGTGGCTCCCAGGAAAGGTGTTCCCTTCTCACTGGGGGAGGGACTTAGTGTGGTATTTTAAAAAGTCATGGCCCATAGAGATGATGAAAATATAGAGAAAATATATCCACAGCTGTTAGTGTAGCCAGCTAGTTAGAAACATGGAAGGGCAAAGTCAAATAGGTGTAGATTAGAAAAAGCCACAAAAAACTTCTTCAGTAGTCTTGGCTCAGTTTGTCATGGATATGAGTTATGACACAACCAGATCTTTGGCATGATGTGGTTCAGCACCTTCTGTTTTAATGGGTTCAGCACCTTCTGTTTTTGCAGCCAGTTGATTTCCAGGGAGGTGGTGATGTATGTAGCAGGGGAACTGCTGTCTCTTTGGCAATAGTGGACTATTCAGAGCAGAGTCATAGCTGTTCATTTTAACTCCAGGAAGACCTCTATACATTTCAGCAGCTCAGCTGTAATTAAAAGTAGTAATTGATAGAAGATTAAAGACTATATCATTAAAAATTACTTGACCTTACCACTATAAGATTATTAGATTACTGAAGATAAGGAGGCACTTTCTAATAAGACTCTTTTACTCTTCCAGATTGTTCTTGACAGCTCCTGCAATGAAAATGTCAAGATAGGTATGTCAAATGCCCTTGAATTAACAAGGCACATTATCATGTTTGCAAATTGTTGCCAAATTACACTCATCAAAGGGGTATTTTACCCTGCTGATTGTTCCCCTCACAGTAATACAGAACTAAGACTCCAGAGATGGATGTCCTTGTGCAGTGGCATTTTTGTCATGTTATCAAATCCCATTAATCTTCCTTTGGTTCATCTGTGCTTCTAAAATACCTGCAATATTACCTGCATTTCTGTATTACACTTGTCTAACACATATTATCTACACAAGCTATAAACCTTGAAAGTGGCATTAGAATTACAGGCCTTTCGTGGCGGGGGGGGGTGAAGGCTCTATTGTCATTCATTAAACAAAGAGATTAAAGAACTGCTGAAAGAAATGGCTTAAGAGCCTCTTCAAAGTAATTAAATGTAGGGAGTCCTGCGTTAGCAACAGACTGATTCTGGTAGACCAGAACAATATGTGTGGAGTTTTGGATTTGGTTTTTTTTAACATTTCTATGCACTGCATAAATAACAAGCATTGTCAATTAATAACATTTTAACAGTCTGTTTTATGAGCCAGATAGATGGATAGATGCATAAGAAAATTTTTTTTTTTTTTTTTTTGAGATTCCTGTGTAAATTGCATAGAAATTTCACAAAAATATGCATAGATAGTAGTTACACATATTACTTAAAGCCCTACTTTGGCATCTGAGATTTGTATGAACATCTCAGTTTTCATATCAAAAATATTCATGGCCCCTGAGATCAGGAAAAGAACCTGTTATTTCTCTTCTGTTTTTACTTCCCCTTTTTTCTTTTTCCTACAAAAAAATAAAAATGGGAAAGTAGAATGCAAATAAAAGAATAAAATTTCTTTCTTTTCCTTTTCATATTTCGTAATCTGTAAATTGATCTCACTTGGTTTTAAGTCTTTGTAAATACAAAACTCAGTAATGCAAAACTGGTCTCCACAGCAGAGATGTTGTTGTTTACAATGTGTCATTTCTTCAGCTTTTAGCAAGGAACACACTCAAAGCAAGCATTATAATGCTGATAACTGCAACAGGAAGAAGCACAACATGTTTTTTTATCTAGAGCAGAGTGGAAGGGGTGCTAGTGCTCACAGACACAGACTGGAACAAAAAAGTACACTGTTTGAAGTGCCCTGCTTGGAAACTTCCTTTAAGAAACTAAAACTTCACTTTTCCTAGGTAATCTGACCTTTGGAAGGAACATTCTCCAGAGATGACGTTGACATCAGTAGGGGATAGGAGGGTTGAGCTCCCTTTTGTCATTTTTCTTTCCTGTATGCAAGGTAGCTTTAGAGGCTCCTCTTAAGAAACTCAAATCTAAAATTCCCTTCCTGTGCCAAATTTTACATTCAAGAAAGCAGATGCATAATTTCTCAAGTAAGGGCCTGTATGTGGGGGAGCTGGGAAAAAAAAGTACAAAGATGTACACGCACCATAAATTCATAAAAATAATTTCTTCATTCCTTCCAATTTGCCTTCTTATTCTGAAAGTCCTGGGCCTGGAGAAATAACACAGCTTCTACAGTATTGCAAGATGTGCAAGAAATTTATGTTCCAGATTTGCCGTACAATGTCTAAGAAAAAATGTAAATGGTGATTATCAGAGCCAGCATGTAATCAGGAAACAATTTTATTCAGGCAAAAATCACGAGCAGGGGTTATACTGTCTTACCCCATCTGGTGTGCATCTGCATCAAGGAGATGCTTGACTATCTGGGTTTCACAGCTCTTTACACTCCATGGTGGCAGGAACCCACAGCCAGTTCTGATTCATAAAACAGAACCAAAACAGTAAGAAGAAGCTTCACTGGCCTATTTTTTTTTTTTTCCTTTAGGAGCTCAGCATTTCAAGTGACACTGTTCAGCTAGGTTAGTGGGGAACCTGGGATCAGCCCCTTCCACAGTGCACACTGTGTTCTAATATATTCAGATAGCTACAGGTGCCTTCTCTTCCCCTAGGTTACGGATCTGCAGAGATTCAGCACAGAGAAAATTGAAAGGTGCAAATGGCACTCTTTGCTGGCACTGTCAGAAATGTTGGGGCTTTTCATTAACCTTATATCAATCCTGATGAATGCAAACCTTGAAATAAATAGAAATACAAAAATCACCATTTCAGCTTGATGTGTGGGGTCTCTGATAAGTAGTATTTTGTGAAACCCTGCCATTCGCTTCCTGAATAACTGCTATTTTACAGCACTTTCAAGAGCTGGCTTTTATGAGCCATTTCTTATCATTACCCACTTATATTTTTCCTGTACTTGAGGCACCAAAGAAGCCACTCATTCTGTAGCCCCTGCATCCACTCTGCCAGCATCCCAGCAGCACACAGCATGCATATGTATATTAACCAAGTGGAAATTTCCACTGAATGGGAACTTTCACAGTACTCTTCCAGATTTATACTTCTGTAAGACAGGGGAGTGGAGGTATTCATTTTCAGTGCAGCAGTTTGCCAAGAGCATTCATCATTCACAGATTCCTGCCTTCCTTCCATACTCTGTGGGAAAGCCACATGTAAGATGGGCAGGACTCTTATTTGATGCATGCCCATGTGTAGGAATTAAGAGCCCTGGTTTGCTCCCTGACACCTACTGACCAAGGTCTGATTTATCTTCCTCTCCCAGTTACAACTCTAAGAGGTTCCCCCCCACCCTCCTTAGCCTACTTATCTTTTCCTTCCTGCCAATAACAATTCATATATGATCGATCTCACCCTAAATCCCAGGAGTCACTGCAAGCCACCAAACACTGACAGATAAAAATGAGCTGTTTGGATGGAAAGGGAGCAGCTCAGACTTAGCAACTGATCAAGGAAAGGATGCACCGTGGCAGTGATGGAGATGTAGAGCAGGTGTCTGTTGAGATGGATAGGCACCATGTCCTACTGGCCCAGCTGATGCCTTGGGAAGGCTGACCTGAAACAGAGACTGGACAGAGCTAGAGTATAATGTAGGTATTTATTGAAAGGCCTCCAGGATCCATCTTGGGCAGGACAGGAGCCTGACCAGGGCTACACCCAAGGTTGACTAAGAATGGTCACAAAATGGCTAACCAGCCATGAGGTCTTACACTTTTATAAGTTTTGGTCCATTTGCATATTGGGGTTTAATTGTCCAATTACAGCTTCAGGTTGTGAGGTCTCATCCTTCTTATTTTCTCTCTTCACTCCACCATTGTTTATGCTTTTGGGCCTGATGGTTGTCCTTGGTCCTTAGCAGGAAAAGGATTTGTTTTGTCTACCTATTCTGTGAAGAGAGCTGACTGACACTTAATGTGAGGCTCAGAACTACACCCCTAGGCAGCACAGAATCTGAAAATATGAAAGCTAAAGCTTAAGGCATCATTTCCCCCCTTTAGAGGCTTGACAAGGCCTTTTTCCTTGTCAATTCTTAAGGCATCACAGCCACTGGGAGGCTGAGAACACTCATGGATGCAGGTGTGTGCTTGCTATCCCCACAGAGCAGACACAGACAGGTTTTGATTTTAAGGATTTGAGGAAGTGCCACATCTGAGGAGAAAAAAAGGCAGCAAGAGAATCCTGTTAGAGGAGCATTAGGGTCGCTGAGAGGTCTACATGCAAACATCTAGGAACACTGACATGATGTTACTCTGCAGAAGTGTGACAGGATCCTTCTAAGCACATGCACAACAATGTGAGCTTGAACGTTCTGTTTGCCAGTGATTGCTCTGCAGCATTCCTGTCCTATGTAAGCAGCTGCCTTAATATTGGGCCCAGGCTGAAGAATAAAAGGAAGGGATTACAAGTGCATAAAATACACTACACAGTAAGCATAGCAGTGCCTATTAAAAGCTTCTTCATTCCCCTTCTTGCAGTACAGATCCAAGCAAAGTATATGCCTCTAAAACCAATTAACGGTAGAAGGAGCTACCAACAGCATGAAAATAAGCTGCTTTAAAATCCTGCTGTTAAAGAGACACAATCTGGGTGCAGCTCTGTGCTGTGATTACACACAAGTACACAAGATAATGCCTGACTTAGCTGATGGGCAGCTGCAACTGAACACAATCCCTACAGGAAATAACTGCGCTCAGCCAAGGCCATTCCGAGCCCCCGTCAATGCAGATGGTAGCAGAAAGGCAAGCAAGTGTGCCATGGCAAGCACAGAGCCTGCAGATTAATAGCTACACAGTAATAACAGCTATAAATTCAATCTAGCACGTGCCAATCCAATCTGTCATTATCTTGAGCCCCACACTTAACGCCAAGAAGGGCTGTTGTGGTTGAACCCCAGCTGGCAGCTAAATACCACACCCCTGCTGGGAGGGAGGTGGGAATCAGAAGAGTAAAAGTGAGAAAACATTGGGGTTGAATTAAAGTCAGTTAAACAGGTAAAGTAATAGCTGCACACACAAGTAAAGTAGAACAAGAAATTCACTCACCACTTCCCGTGGGGAATAAGGAAATATTTGCATAATAAAAGCAAAAGTGTTCAGCCACCTCCAAGAAAGCAGGGCTCCATCACAAGTAAGGATTACTTGGGAAGACAAAAGTCATCACTCCAAATGTGACCCTTTCCTTCTTCTGACCCTGCTTTATATGCTTGTCATGATGCCACATGATATCAAAAAGCCTCCTCATTTTTCATAAGCATGGGAAAGAAGTGTAATGCTACAATACTGGCAACAGAGAAGGATCTAGAAGAATATAATTAAACTGATGTAGCAAAAAAAACAAACAACCCAACCACTAGTGAATCTGTAGCAAATGGGAATCAGGGAAGTGATGAAGCTACCACTGTTATTTATGAAAATCGTCATAATTTCTAGGTATTATTATTATTTTCATGATGAGGCTGTACTTCATGGACAGCAGTTGAGTGTTTTCCTGATTACATGAAGACTGCATGATCTCATACAGATCTGTGCACCAAATTCATGCCATTCCCATGTCTCATGTTATCAGCCTATAGCTCAGCCTAGCTTTGGTGAAAAGCACATTTTTAACGTAACAATGGAAGAAAAGGTACTTGTCTTGCAGTCCAGCCTTCTCACTGAGCTCTTACATAACCACAAGTGAAAGCAATGCTCTCTGCCAATTTTCTGATATGGTCTCACTATATAGTCCTGGCTCAAAATAATTACTGTGTGACCCATATCATCACCCCCAATAGCTGGAGTATTTCTGGCTAGGTTTGACACTCAGCTGAAGAGCATCCCTTTTCCCCCATCCTTTTTCAACAATGCGAAAATGGAATCTGGATTAATCAAACCCTGCTGCTCACCACCTGCAGCACTTGCAATTTCCAGCTTTCAAGGCTACAGTGGCAACAGGAAAGGCTCATCAGGGCACGCTAACAATACAATTGCTTCGAAGCAAGGGTACAAAACTGGCCACATCATCTCAGGAACAGGGAAGCTGCTTCTTCTAAAATGAACTCAAGGCTAAATACCACCCCCTTGTAATTACTCATGAAATTATTAACTGGGAACAGATCTGGGACAGATCAAGGCTAAATGCTCAGAAATGTAGCTATTGCTCTGCTGGGTCCAGTTTACAGGAAAGCACACGTAGAGCACATATTACCAGTGCCAGCTGCTACTCAGAGGACCTGATTACTGACAGAGCTAAAGGGGGAAGCTAAGAGTGAAACCAGCCCAACAACTCTAATTCTTTCTCCTTTTCTTTAATGTAATGGTTGAAGTTATAATGGAGCCTTCTCACTTTTCTCTAATCCACTGGAAGGGAAGATAGATGCAAAAAAGGTATTAGGAGAGCTTCCTCAAGTCATCAATTTCCAACTGATGAAGCAAGTCCTGAGCTTCACTTGAACCAATGAATTCATTGTCCATAATCATTGCAGCAACTGGGGAAGAAGTAAGCCTATTCTACACAAGCTCCTAGGTGAACAAAAGTGTTCTTGACAAAAATCAGGTGAAACTTAAACCCTTAAAAGTTTCTAATGAACTTAAACCCAAAGAAAATTACTGAATAGAGAAACAGATAAAATTTTCAGTTTTGCAAATTTCAAGTTAGAGACACTTTTTGAAGTACCCTACTTTTCAAGATGAAAACTTTTTGCTTTGGAAAACAGCATTTTTTTACATTTTAACAATGATGTAGTGAAACATATAAGGGTGTTGAATCTCATTGGGTTTTAAATCTTTAATAGGAAATTTATTTCAGTTGATGCCTCCTTTTAGTAGGTTACTGTAGTTTTGGTTACTACAGATTTTCCCTTCCAAATAAAATATCATAAAAACTTTTCTCATCTGTACATAAAATATCAAAACAGAATTCATCACAAGTGCCTAGTTTTAGGAGGAAGCAACATTTAACTGAGTTTTGTATAACTCTTCTAAAACACCTACATTTGTTTAGATACACCTGAAATTTTGATTTCAGGTAGGTGATGGGAATACTGAGCTACAGAGAAGCAGACTGGTGGTGCCTGCTGCTGCACCCTGTAAAAAAACATGACTGTTTCTGGTTTCTGAGTGACAGGTTATTCAGTATTGTGGGGGATTCTAACAAGTTCACAACTGATGGCACGTCTGGAGCATGAGCTTTGTTTTCGCTCTGACTAATCTGAAGGGAAACTTCCCTTCAGCTCCAGATGCTGTGCCTCTGCTCTTCTCAGCCAGTTACCTAATGAGGATGAGCTCCCTCAACTATATTTTTTTCAATCAGGTAGTCAGTATTATGCAAATATTTCCTTATTCCCCAAAATCTTGAACACTGGAGAAATTAATTTTTGCCTCTTAGGAAAGAACTTCCTCTTTCTCACTTCTCTCTTCCCCTCTCTTGCCCTTTCTCTTTTTATATGGTGTAATGGAAGCTTTCCCTCATTGCATCCACACACAAAAGAGATGAGAATCTACTGCACAGCTCTAAGCTAATTTACACTAGTTAAAATTCTAGCACTGCTAGATGATAAAACCCCTCCTTAAATTTAACAACAAACACATCCTTGAGACTTAAAAATGAAATTATATTTGGCATTGAATAAAAGTCTTTCTTCTGACAGTCTACTAACAGGAAACAGCGGGAGATCATAAGAGCTCATCTCAGTCAATGCAAAAAGTAAGAAAAAGTCTGAGCTGACATTTTCCCCCAGCACATGCACACAGACACACGCCCGTGCTTACGCACAGACACCGGGACTCGCTTCTCGCAGCAGAAGGACCTCGCTCACGAGACATGTGCAGGAAAGCTCTACAGACTTACAGTTCCAGGGCAAACATATTTCTGCATGGATGTGCCTCGCAGCATTTTCACAGACTTCATTACTCTCAGCCAAGTACAAAAAGAATATTACACATTTGATATTTGTGATACGTGGTGTCACTGTTACAGCAAGTGCATTTCAAGCTGCGATTACAGATGCAACCGTCTCCTCCAGGGTTTAATGTTCTCGTCCACGCTCTGCGTTAAAAAATGTATCAAAGTCCTATGTGTGTAATCTGGTATAAATAATTCTTGCCCTGCAGGTTATTTAACTCAGAACTGCCCTCTGCAATTAGTGGTCAAAGATGAAAAAATAGAAAGTGATCTATTTAAGAGTGCAGCATTTGAAGTACATATACTCTCATGGGTAATTGATTCCCATAACACTTTTGATTCAGTAGCTGCGAGGTCACACACAGAAAATGATATATGCATACCTACACATGTATAAATCACTGTTGTCCTACATAAAGCAAATTACAGGAAATGAAGTCTTGCTAAATATTTACATGATTGTGGAAAGACTCATATTTTAAAAATTAATAAGTAAACGATTTTCACAGCAATAGCATGACTAAGTTTTACACTCAGGTATTGCTGCTGTGGGATTCAATACCTGACTAATTGCCATTTCCTTCACAGTCTGCTTTAACTGCAGGAAATATCTCATTTGGATATAAGAGAACCATTACTTCCTGGGTGCCAGGACATGAGCAAAGCATCATCAACTAAGATTCAAAACAGATCCTTTTTAACAGTTTTTTAAGGCTTCAAGATCAACAAAATAGTTCTGAGAATTTAAGGAGCAATTTTGCATTCTGCGATTTCACATGGGATAGCTTTAATTTGTTTTTAAACATCCTAGCTATTCCAAAGACTATTTTTTCAGGAATCGTTTACAGCATGTTTTCCAGCAAGGTCTGATAGGGTTTAGAGAGTTGTATTTGACACATTCAATTAGCTGGAACTATTTTCACCGTGATCCATCTGTCCCTTAAATTAGTGATTGAAAAGGCCTGACAGATGGTTTGTGGTCTGGTTAATAAGAGGAAGCCCTCAGCACCATACTTGGAGTACTGCAGGTCTCAGTCCCCACCAGGACCAGAAAGAAGAAAATCTTCCAAATTCTGCAACAAGAAGCAGAAATACACCAGCACTGGGACACTCAGACATTCAGGCACAGCCTGTGGCCATTTCAGTGGTACAAGCCAGCTGGTGACATCATGGTAATACAAGATACAAAATTCGAGCTATGTGACCAAAATTCCCCACTACTGCTATGTGTTTACAAGTCATGATGAAAGGAGAATTTATAAACCTATGTGGCACAGAGAGACTTCAGAAACACTTTGGAAAAGAACCAAACAGCCCAGTCAGAGACAGGGTGAAGAAAGAAGGGAATGGCTGTGCCTACTTCAACTGACCTAAACAACTGCCCCTTGATATATAACTCCATTTCTAACATGTCTCCAGGGCAATAACCATGGCTCTTACAGGCCACATGCTTTTAAGGAAGCCTTTCAAAATGTACTGTTTTGATCACAGCAATCACATGGGTTCTTCAAAGCAAATCTGCAGCAGGTGAAATTAGGTGAGAGCAGGGAAGCCCTGTTCAAACAGGCTCAGCTCATACAGGGTATCCAAGTGCTGCCACATTTGTGTTGGGAATCAGCCAGAAACTCTAGGAACCAGCAAATGACACCACGGCTGCTGCCAGCACGAACATGGTTCTGGTTGTGCCACCAGCAGCCTCCGCTCCCTGGGTCCCCTCCAGCCAGGCATTAGCTGCCATCTGCCTGTGAGCAAGACCCAGATATTGCCACCAACTTTGCTATGCTTGGAAAGAAGGAGGCACTCCTGTGCTTTCCCCAAAAGTGGGGATATGAGTTCAGAGAGGTAGTGAGGTGAAGGAAGGTAAATTTGTTGATATGCAGCACATGCTTTGCTTTACAGAGCTTAGAAAACAAGCCCACCAGTACACAGTAGAGTGCCTGTATAAATTCACCCTTGATAATGCAGCAACTCTGCTGTACTGCAGGTGCTAACAAGTTGCAGCAGAAATGGAATTTTCTCATAGAGACTCATAATTCTCTTTAGGTTTTATAGTCCTGATTAATGTAGATACTCGAAAGTGCAGTGGCAGCATTCAGACTCCAGTGCAATCTGAAACAGAGATCTCTGACACTATTCCTATACCCCAGCAATGCAAAAGTGTCTTTTTAAGTGAATTTTCCTGTACACTGATGAATGCATTTTTATGACATATTTCTTCCAAAATTATGAAAATAGCAGAGCATGTGATGAAGCAGGAATTTATCTCAATGTCATTGCCAGGGGAAGGAGGATGGGTTTCTCGATTAACAGCCATCCTGACTGGCAAAACAAGTATGGACACAGCCTGCTCTCTCCACAGTGAGGGGTCATTATGGAACCCCCCAGGCCTCCTGGAGGACATTCACCATTCTGCTCCATATATCACCCTGGATGGTTCTCCTCTTATCTCAGACAATAGACTTTGGGATCTAGAAAATACATTTCTTGCATTTTCTTTAAGGATTGGCGTGGTAGATAATGACCATCTCCTTCTGTAAGTCTCCCTTGGTCACCTCTTGGTCCATCTGAGGTAATGAATATGGGCCTAGTACCTTTCACTGCTTTTTATGGTATGTGTTCATCTCTCAAAGCTTCCATCTAATAAAGGCTCCAGAATGTGCTTCCAGGAAAAAAGCCTACCAAAATAGGTAGAAAGATACTTGAAGGGTGATAGAGGGAGAAAGAAGTAGCAGAAATGAAAGGTAAAAAATGAATTTCAAGATGTTGTGTGCTTTTGGAAATGTGACAGGGAAAAAAAGCCAGGCAGTCCTAACCTCTTTAGGCTGAAAAACTGAGGGATTGTAGAAAAGACCATCTTTGGTGATGAAGATCCATTCATCTTTGGATTCATTTTGGCTGTGAAGGGCTTCTTTATCAACACACTGCATTGACATAAAAATAATTTAAGAAGGAATGAAACAGAGGAAGAGAAAAAAAACCCAATAGGCAGGAAGAGTGAAGACAGTTAAACTGGCCTTTTATTACTGCTGTTGTTTTCCTCTCTGCAAGTGATGTTCTGCTGTAATGCATGGATCAGCAAATGGCAAAGTCCATACTGTGCTGCCATTAGAAAAATATCCATATGATTTTTAGTATTTGTAGCAATCAGCTTCCTGAGGGAGAGGCAGGTTGGGAAGACATCAAAAGAGCAAATGAAAATAATTTATTTGATTGATTCACTCATCTTTTTTCTGAATATGATGTCAAATAAACTAACCACATTCTTCCCTGCAAATGAGTCACTATCCAGCCATCTCTTCTGCAGTGACTCTAAATGAGGGAAAACTGCATGCAGAGTGGATGAGGTACAGCTGTTTAATAGTATCCTATCTCTTATTGTAACACATACTGACATTCTTTAGCTCTTCTTCTTACAAGAACTTTCAGCCTGGGAAAATGGTTGCTATTGTCAGAGATGGATATCACAATTCACAGGCTTTTGGACGGATGCAAGTCCATCCCCTTTGGGGTTTGTATGGCAAGGTTTTGGTAGTGGTAGAGGGGCTACAAGGGTGCAAGCTGATGGAAGCTTCCCCTGTGTCTGACAGAGCCAGTGTCAGCCAGCTCCAAGACAGACCCACTGCTGGTTAAGGCTGAAACCAACAGGGGTGGTGGCAGTGCCTCTGGGAGAACATTTTTTTGTGTATGTGGTTGATCCCTGTATGGGTCATTCACTTAAGAGTTGTATTCAATGATCCTTGTGGGTCTCTTCCAACTCAGAATATTCTGTGATTCTACTATATTAATGAAATGGAAAAAACAGGACAACAGCAACTGTAGCCAGAGGAGAGGGGAGTGAGAATGTGTGAGAGAACAACTCTGCAGACACCAAGGCCAGTGGAGGAGGGGAAGGAGCAGAGGTTCCCCTGCAGACCGTGGTGCAGACCATGGCAAGTCAGGCTGTCCCCTGCAGCCTGTGGAGGTCCACAGTGGGACAGAGATCCACTTGCAGCTCATGGAGAGATCCATGATGGGGCAAGGGCACGTTCTGTAGGAAGCCTGCACTGGAGCAGTTTTGCTGGCAGGACTTGTGATTTCATGGGGGACCCATGCTGGAGAAGTTTGTGGAGGACTGTCTCCCATGGGAGAGCCCCACTCTGGAGCAGAGGAAGAGTGCAAGGAGGAAGAAGTGTCAGAGACAGTGTGTGATGAACTGATGGTAACTCCCAGTTCCCATCCTGCTGCACCTCTGCAGGGGAGGAGGGAAAGAAAATTGGGAGTGAAGTTCAGCCTGGGAACAAGAGAGGAGAAGGGGGAAGGCATTTTTCAGGTTTGGGTTTATTTCTCATTATCCTACTCTGATTTGATTGGTAATGAAACCTATTTCCCCAAGTTATGTCTGGTTTGCCTTTCATTATATTTTCTTTCCCCTATCTAGCTGAGGAGGGAGGTGATAGAGCAACTTGGTGGACACCTGGCATCCCACCAGGGTTAACTTGTCACCAGGGAATTTAAAATATTTGTACTGGGTTGCAAACATCTGTTTATCCCAGTTCAGCAGTCAGGTTTTTCATTAGGAATGCCACCTTGTTTTGTGAGGCAGTGCCATGACTAGCAAAGCTCTTCTGAGCTTTAGCAGGAAAAAACGTGCCAGTCTGGAGAGAGGGGATTGTTTGGTTTTTTCACTCATATCAAGCAATTTTTCCCCTACAGCTTTGAGCTACAAGCAGGGCTGGTTCTAACACAGTCAAACCTCTACAAACCACAGAATAGTCTCACCCAACAGTAACATTGCTGCTTTTCAAGCAGCAGAAGATAGGTGATGAAAATGAGTACTTTTCCAGGCTGGTAACCAACACCAGCAGGATGCTCTGCTTCAGAAGGTTGGGGTTTTTTTGCTGCATGCTGAACAGTAGAAAAGGGAACAGCACATATTGATACAACAACACTTTCTGTCTGATAATTTATGTTTGATGTTACAGGGCCTATAGGATCTCTAGGCAAGGAGGGGGATGTCAGATAAGAAGGGTGGAGTCAGACAAGTGTGCAGTCAGTTGCAATAAAAAAGTCATCAGTGGTGTGTCTGTATGTTGAAGCTCAGTGAAAGGAAGGCAGTGCAAGTATGAATTTTCACAGGAGGTTGCTTGGGGGTTTTGATTGGTTTGGATTTTTTTTTAGCAGTTTTGGTTTTATTTTTCTGTAGCACAAAAGCAACACAGAAACAACATTAAGCAGAAACAGGGATAAAAAACTAAAAATTAAAAAAAAAAAGAAAAAGAAAAAATAAAACCACACCAAAACTCCCAATGAAACTAAACAAAAAACCCAACTGTGACAGAGAACAGAAGGCAGCATTTGTGGTAGAGAGCAGAAGGCAGAACAGACATGAGACAATTCATAACAGAAAAGGAGGAACTTACAGGTCAATTGCCAGAGAATGTGAGGCCAAGAACTGTTAGCCAGGAGAAGGGTGCAAAACACAAGGGAGAAGGGAAGATAGTGCCTGAAAATCCCCCATATGGGAAGAGAAAGATTCTGCACCAGAACAATCAAGTGAAGTGGAGTGCTGAAAGGCTCAGAGGAAAGGCAGCACTGTTTGGGGATTTGGCAGGGGGATGGTTTGTGGGTTTTTATCCAGAAGAAAATCAAGAACTTGAGATGGGGAAGGTACAAGTTCCTTTCAGACTGGTGAAATGCATAAGATTTTTAGAGAGTTCATTATGGCTTCACTTACTATAAGATTGACAGTCTACAGAAAGGAAACTCACCAGATCTCCTCTCATCTACAGCCTGACACTGCCACCCCTTCCATTTTGGCCCTGTTTGAGTTCCAGCTCAGTACCTATAGCCAGGTAGGCTGGGCATTTCTTTGGGTAGGAGCGTGTGCAGCCAAAACCTCTGTGACCAAAGCAGGATGGAAACCCACCTTCCTTCACTCCCTGGGAGAGCCCTCTGACCTTGGGTGAGGGTAGTGTAAAAAGCAGGTGTTCCACCATATGCCATACCTTCTCCTCCTTATTTTCTGATTTGTTTGTGTGGCCATATTTATGCACTGTATTCATATAAAAAACACCTGCATCCTCAGCAGGCAGAGAAATTCTAGCTCAGCTTTGTAAATCCTACCCCCTAACACAAACTATAGGCTACTCCCTGGATGATCACTGTAACATCTCTCATGGGCAGGTCCCATACAGTTATTGTAAGTAAAAGACAGGGAAGGAAACAATTTTCAAAATAACAAAACAATCCTAGGTCTTGTTTTGTAGCTTGCACTGCATTACATCCTGCTTCTGTGGAGCAGTCTTGGAATTGCACAGTGCCAAGAGGGGGAGCCTGAAACATTGTGATTGAAATCTGACTTCTCAGCCAAGTTCCTGTAGATGATATTAATGACAAATCTACATGTTACTGTGCCTCTAAATAAAGTTGGTGTATTTTTTTCAGCCAGATTACTTTTTCCTGCTTGGAATCGTTATATTATTATGTTGTATTAGAGTTACACTACTCAGCAAATATGACTGCTGTGACCAGTAATACATACTGTTAATAGCTTTTCTGGATTTAATATATAAGTTCCATACTGCTAGGGTTCCTGAGAGGATACATCTGATGACTACTAGGAACATGTATTGAACAAGTTATTCAGTTAGGGCTATCAGTAATGTGTAATCACAAATTAAATTCATTAAATACAGGTAATTTCCCCTTGTTGCTTGACCTGCATTAGTCATAATGCAATTGTCTGGATACTACTCTGTTAAGCTTATCAGCTCAATAACTCATTTCAAGTTATTTTCATATAACATTATTTTTAATTTCTGATGCATTCTGAACTGAGATCTGATCTGAAGTAACACCTCCACACAAGGCTCTGAGAGCATCCCTTTTCCTTTCATGAGCTGCAAGTGAACCCAAGTGTAATGTAGGTGATGCAGTCTATTGTCTAATGCAGCAGCCCACAGACCTCATTGTGCTGATGACACCGGCCATCAATTTGCTAATTCTAAAGTGAGCAGAGATCATGAGATATAGATATATTGAGTTATACAGCACGTTAATTATGTGTATGAGCAAATGCACTGCCTTGTCTCACTTTGAGGTCCTGATCTTTGAGTGTCCTGATCTTCCTTTTTAATGCCAGGAATTAATAAAGGAGACAATACCTTCTGTCAGAAGATATTGGAACTGACATGACTGGGGGAAAAAAGCAGACAAGCTTTAGGAAGTAAAAGCCTTTCTTTGGGTCTGAAATGGAGTTTACTGGATTTAATGCTAAATAAGGGTGGAGAATGATCATTCTTAATTTGAGTATGCCAGACCAGTTGAGTGAGGTGGTGGTGTTAAGATGACGGTGGCAATAAGTTTACTATACTCTACGGAAGAGAAAGAGACAGGACTGAGACACAAAATATTAATAAAAGAATGAACACATGAATGAATGACTGAATGAATGCTTATGAAACATGAAATTGTGCACAGACACACAGGAAATGCAGTGTGACATAAAATGTGTGTGACATAAATGCAGTGTGACTATAAAGTCTAAGTGACAGATTTTTTAAAAGGGATCATAAAATGACACTTCAAGCACCTTATCATAGTCTAAGGCTATGTATTCTTGTAAAACTTTGTTTTTTAGGCTCTGTCTTGGTGTGAACCCAAGCACAGACATAACATAATAATAAACTTTCTCAAGGAACAGTCACAGTCTCACAGATAATTTAGAGCACAAGGAATGTGTTCATTTTGAACAAATCTATCGCCTGTATAATCCCATTGGATCCAAAATTCATAATTTCACTTCAGAAAAATAGTAAACTCCATAAAGTCTTGACATGTTAGCAGCACCAATATAAATGATCAATATTGCAACAGAGTCTGCAGTCCTCACAGTCTAGAAGGGGAATTAGTGCAGGAAGTAAAATGTTCTCAGAGGCATTGAAAATCAAATGCAAATTTCAGTCTAAAGGTCAAGACCAGATAACATTAAATACAACCTTTCATACACCATAAATGCACTGAATATATTTCCATCTATTTTCATATAGATAGAGGGACTTGCATTCACTCACATTTTAAAAGCAATTTTTAGAACAGTAACTCTGTATGTAATGCTCTGGCTCCTTTAACTCTCTTTTGTATAGTTTTGGGCAACAAACCTGAGATGTGAAGGGCATGGAATAATTCAGAACTTTATATTAACTTCAGAAACACAGAACATTTACCTTCACTGGGTTTTGACATCTTTTTACACTAAAGCTTTCATTTTTACTTAATGATTGCAATAGTCTTATATCCTAAATGGGGGATATAAATGTTGCTATTTCTTGCCATACTCTGCTTCAGAATCATTATCACTAAACCTCCACTGGCACCATAAATTTACAAGCAGGGTATTTGAAGGTGGAAACATGAAGGAAGGAACCTTTATAGTGACATTAAAAGGATCCCTTAGCCAAACACCCCCATAAAAAAATAGATGTTGCTGGATTAGATGGTTTGTTTCTCACAAACTCCATTCATGACATGGCATATGGCATATGGTTTCTAAAAAACAAGGGAAGATTTGAAACACACTGCTAGGAAAGCTGGTAAAAAAAACATTTCTGAAACACTGCACATTTATCAACCAGAGAGGGTCAGAAGGTGTGAGGCAAGGAAAGCGAGGGAGAAAATGCATAGGAGTCTAAGATGATATACCAATTGTTTGCTTTAGTCCCTCTTTAAAAAAATAGAATGAAGAAAGAAAGTTGCTAGTTTTATTGCACGTATTGTGCAGAGGTCAGCCAATCAAGCAGAAATTGGAATAATTCCTGTTGTTTCTTCCTGCTGTAAAAAGGGAAAAAGTCTTTCTTTTGCAGTATAGTTGGGCTCATTTTTCATATCTTCTGTACATAACTATTTTGAAATTTTATTTAATTATATCAGAATTTACTGAAAAAATGAAGTCTAAGTAATAAATGAACAGAGTGAAACTTTTCATAGAGCTAAGTAGCAAATAGCCGAAGTGTTTTTCTTCCACTTCTGCTGGATGATATTTAACAGTACAATCTAACATAACCAATAGAATAAAGTTGAAATTTTTTATATAAAATTAGTTTCCTCCAGGGACCTGGGGAACAAAAAAATTAACAACAGGATTTAATTTTTTTTCTGTAGTTCTGACTTTAAAAAGTGATAAAAAAATTCCAAAGTGGTATTTATTATGATTTTCAATTTTTTTTAATAATCCATAAATTCTAAAACAATTTTTATTCTTCTTTTGGGTTTTCTCAGCCTGAGAGAGTTGGACAAACTAATATAGTATTGCAGCTAAGTGCTTTGTTAATAGCCTTCTGTGTAGCTGGTGTCTGAAAATGCTGAAGGAGTATTAGGCAGAGGAATGTGCTAAAATATTAACCCATTTTCCCTTTTTCTTCTTCAACTTGACATTTACACATGCACAAAACATACAGGTAAATAAAACTTTTGAACTGTCTGCTGTCCTGACACTTGTAAAATGCAGCCCCAAATCTTGCCTGAACACTTAATTTTATTTCTAGAGTATAACTGTGGTCCTCCCTCCTGCCTTGTTTCAAGAGATCCACTGGGACTTCCTGTCATGGGCAGCTGTGTGATCTGCTCCTGCTCAGGTGTAGACATCCCCCAGTCCCTGAGCATTCCCAAACCTAAGTCACTCCAGGAAAGAAACTGGGTATTTCTCTGCCTAAATATCCTGATGAGGTAGAAGAGGCAGATACCTTCGGAGAACGCACTGTGTAGGTCCCCTGTAGAGGAAGAACACGTTTAGAGGAGAGGAATAGGATGCTTATGCTTGATTTTGCTCCTCATTTACTCCTCAGCTGCCTGTTTAGGATCCCATTCTGAAGTTTAACCCTGCCAGAAGTCCTTAAGCACCTCTCTCTGGTTTCGTAATTCAACCACATCCCTGGAATTTTTCTCAAATTAGTGACTACTTTGCTGAAAAAGGTAAGCTCTAAGCCATGCTCCTCTCACCAGTGCTAAGGTCAGATGGCCCCTTTAGCAGCTCAGGCAGACTTTCTTTTTTTTGTACCTAGTCTTCCCTACATGAAATAAAAGCACTCAAGGGACCAGTTTGAACCCGTGGATTCCCGTAAGCAGCAGTCACCTAATACTTGGAGAATGAGCATGGGAAAACTTCCACCTTTTCACAGGGCTGGCTGATACTGGGGAAAAACAACCAACATTAAGAAAGGAAGGATGCAAAGACCAAAGTACTCTAAGGACTTGCATGGCCAAGATCAGAGCAGTCTCCACATGGCAACTAGTAACTACACCAAAGCTCTCCCAAAGTGAGAAGTGGCAGGCAGGCACAGGAGAACATGACCAGAAGACATCACCAGCATTATTGGTCTCTTCAGTTTGTGTCTGGATCTGCTCGCTGGAGATCCAGATTAAGTATCTTGGATTAAGTAGAATTTATGGATGTTAATTGAAACTTCCTGGGGGAAAAAAAGTTGGATTTCACCTGAAAAGATATGGTGGAATTTTTTCAGGAGGACTTTCCTTCCTCAAAATGTCAGGATAAAGGAGTAGGCCATGTTGGGGCAATATTCCATGGGCAGTGGCCAAAGTCCCATGAACAGAGATGTTTCTAAAGCTGATATTTGGACTTAGCAGTCCAGTGGAGTTTCCTAGCTCTTCAATGGTGAGGTGAAGAGAAGCCCATGAGAATTTACCCCTTCACAATGTTGACAAAACATTAAAGCTGGGGCAGCTTATACAAGCAATAAGACAGGTGCAAAAAAAAAAAAAAAATAGGACCCCTTCTCACTTGATGAATATGTGAGCAAAATAAAATATTTACCAGGGAAATATAAAAGAGAATCACCTCACTTGCTGAAATATTCAGTTGAGTTTCAAGGGGACTTTTAAAACATTCATTTGAAAGGTTTTTCCAGGTGAGAAAGACACAATTGTTTGGCACTCTCTCCCAGGAAAAGCAATAACTTGTGCTTCATCTCCTTTTTCTGCCCTTAGGCCTTCAGCAACTTTTGGACTTGTCTGTCCACACCATCCTTGCTGGTTTTCTTGATTTCACCTGAGACAAAATAAACCATCTCAGTTCACAGAAGAGCCGACCCCTGCCTTTAGCTATGCTATTCCTGGGATAAATCAATGTATCTGCTTCACAGCATATCAGTTTCCTCTAGGTTACCTGTCTGCTATAAATGTTTGCATCTATAGATTTTTTTTTTTATGGGCATTCTGACTACTTCCTGCCACAAAGGGAGTTGTTAATTTATTTTAATGGTTTCATCCATTCCCACTGGTGTAGGACAGAGACAAAGCAGCACGTACTGTGACTGCCCATGAGCAAGGGAAGAGGTACAGCCCTGTCCAGACAACCTGAAGCTGCTCTCCTTCACCATCGAACCCCAGGGCCAGGTAAAATAGTTGCAGTGTTACCACAGCAACAGTGGGCCTATAGCTCTTAACAAGACTCATGGAAATGAAATTGGTCCTGCTTAGACCATGTGCACAAGAGGAGGAATCACCTCTTCTCCCTGAAGAGTGAAGGATAACCAACAAGCCCAAAGAAGATCTTTCAGCTCCATATATCCATTCAGGTTTACAACAGCATGTGTTCCAGCTTTAGGACAGGTCTAAGACAGGAGACCTCTGCACATAAGCTTTCAAACAGCACTCAGCCTGCTAACCTTCATCACCACTCACACTATCACCCTTTTTCTCTCTGGCCCAGTGCTGTTTATTACACCCCTCACCTTGCTGGAAATATAAGCATCTTTATGTATTTCTCACCACTTAAACAGACCTATCTGAATCAACCACAATCAAAAGGGAACATTTAAAACTAAGAGCTACTGCATTTCCAGGAGTGATCTGCAATCATTTCTAGCATATCAGCAAAGGCTGTATAATGAAAAGGGCCAGACCATTCCCAAGATCTGTTCCTAGCTAGAGCTGTTGATCATTTAATTGGACACAATCCCTGGGTGCTATTGCCAAAGAGAACTGGGTAGATTTTATTTTAGCTCAGAGTTATTTAGCTTAATTACCCAGCAAAAGACCTCAAGGTAGATATGTAAAATGTAATTAGCATATTTTACTTGAGGCAGCTGAGTTGTTCAAAGATATTAGGGATTGAAGATTGCAGTAAGGTCTTATGTGTACACATTAAGCAAGCACGTGCAATCTTCCTTTAAGCAATGTACACCAGCTCTGCAAGAGACTTTAAAAAAGGCATTCTTAAGTGCACCTTAAGAAAGAAGGGTTTTGTCTTTGCTTAGGCCAGGACAATAAAGGAGTGCTGTTTTCCTTCTCTGTGTAGCCAGGAGACCAGAGGTAGCATAGCTGCTCTTGTTTCCATCTGGCAGTGCAATTCCATCATTTTTTCATAGCAAGGCAAATTCTCAACTCTGAACTGCAAAAACTAGAAAAATAGTTTGAGTAAATTAATGTGTACCCTGAATTGCTCAGCAAGAGAAAATTATTAGACTGAGACAGAAATAGCCTTCTTCCTTCAATGATGTGTCTATTGCTACAAATTGTGATATGTCTGCATCAGATCTTATTGATACTAATTGGGGAGCATCTATTAAATGTCTTACAGGCTCAGACTGTTTTCCTCACCCCCTTTCAGGATTTTGATGGAAAGGGTTTGATTTAATGCTCACTGCGACCCACAGGAAGTCTAAAAGGGGAACGGTTCACAACCCCAAAGCTGGACTACTCTGATATGGAAAAATGCTAGAAACATTACAATAAATAGTGCTATTGATAATGCAGGCACTAAAATAATGAGTAACAGACCTCTTGTGGTCTCTCGTGAGGCTTATGGTAAGGTGTCAAGAAGTGGCAGCACAGGAAACTGATCCCCAGTCACATTTCAGGTCCCACTTTGAAGACTGGGGGCTTTGAACAAGATTTATATCAACTTCTATTCTGTGGAGATTCCAGATTTATCATTCCATGTAAAGACATGGAATGATAAATCATTCTCTTTTCTCTGATAGAAACTGTGAAGTTTGCCACCTTTTAAGAGAAAGTAGCTGCTCAGACACAGTTAATCCAGTCTCAGTGGTCCCACAAATATATTTGACCAGCTGGGTCACCTTAAGCTGGTGTTTTCTCTATCCAATATGAAAAGAAATAAAGTCAGAAAATGTCAAAATATGGCACTTGCATCGACTCAACTGTGGACCACAGAAAGCATGGAACTGTAATTTAGCAGTTAGATTTAACAAGGCAGGGAAGAAAATGGTAAAACTCCTCAAGCCCAAATCGTAAGCAGTAAAGCTGGAAGCTTAAAAGAGAAATTATGAATAAGGATTTTTAAAAAAACACAGTTATTAATGATATTTTAAATCTTTCTTTGCATCTGCTCCCAGAAATAACTTCCATCTCTTTCTGTGTAAAGCAGTACTACTTTGGAAGATGTCAAGTGAAACTGATCCCTGAGGAATCAAATGTTGATAAATACGTAATAAGGATACAATAAGTAATTCACAAAAATTGTATTCATCAGCTCAGAGAACTGACTTAATTCTGTCTTAGTACAAATCATTGAAATGAGCATGGCTGTAAGTCTTTCAACCCATATGCCACTTAGGGATCCATGTCCGTCTTGGAGCAGAAGAGTTACTGCACAGTGACGAATTTCTTTGTCGACACCATGACTTCAGGAACAGCACAGCAAAATTGGATCTTCCACAAGGTGAAAATCATTAAATACTGTGTGAAAATTATTTAATTCACAAGTGCCATGTAGCGTTCAGTTGAATAGGTATGGACAGCTCATTTATTTCAAAATATGTGTATTTGTCAAGCCTCTCATGAGAGCATGCATCCTTGAGGAAAAATTGCTTTTGCCTCTGCTACACCATCTCAGACAGAATTTGTCATTTGATAGGCAGCTGTTATTACCTTGGCCTTTTACACTGGCCAGGGATCTGTTTAGCAACAAATCAGTCCAGTGGGGCCCCCCATCTCATTGAAACAGACAGGAAAATAAGCTTAAACACGAGGAAAAAAAAAAAACCAAAAACATTTTGACTGTGAGAGTCATCAAACCCTGTCACAGGTTACCCATAGAAGTTGCAGAGTCTCCATTCTTGGAGATATTCAAAACCAGAGTGGCTATGGCCCTGAGAAACCTGCTCTAGCTGACCCTGTTCTGTGCAGGTGGTTGCACCAGCTGATTTCCAGAGGTCTCTGTGATCTCAAACATGCTGTGAGTCTGTGAACAGTTTCTAGCTCATGTTTGGCACCATGAGAAGAGGATCCTTTTCCTCCTGTCCCCACACAGGTACACACCACCGTGCACAGGAGACCCTGATAAGAACTCATCAGTAAGCAGGGCTTGTGGTGCCTCCATGACCAGCTGTGATCACACAGGGAAGGAAACATCCCTCTCTAGAGTACACTTCAGAACCTACAGACTGAGCTTTGGGACATTCTTTAATAAAAAACTTACAAGATTTTTTCCTTCAAAAAACCCCCCAACAAATCAACAGAAAAACCACACACCACCCCCCTCCCCCAAAACAACAACAACAACAACAACAACAACAACAACAACAACAACAACCAAACAAAACAACAACAACAACAACAAACAAACAAACAAACAAAAAAACCCAACAACAACAAAAAAACCCATCAGGAGAATCCAGGGCAATTTCTGCCTTGGCTTGGAGCTTTGAAATCTCATATTAACCACCTGTTCCTTACTGCCTTTGCATTCTCTACAAGACACTTTTCTACCACATCTATTTTGTGTTTCTCCTCCCATAGCTTTTCTTATCCTGCATCTTGGGTGGCCTTCTCCATGTGAGGACACTTTCCTTCCTAGGTCTACTGCTTGGACCTCACTGTCTCACTGGAAGCATTCCTGTTTTATAGGTAACTGCAGCTTCAGAATGTAGAGCATACACCTGTGTGTATGTGTATTTGTATGTGAATGTATGTCCTGTCACAATGGAGGACTTTTCTGGAGAAAGACATCAATCTTATTGAAATTAGGTTAATCTGAAATTAGTTTTTCAGAAAAGAGCATCAAATTGCTAATTTGGCCATTTTTAATCTCCTAGGTTAGGTCAAGATTTTCAGGAGAACAACTACTCTGCTGTCTTTGAAGTCAATGGAGATTTATCACCAGCTGATCCCTTTGGAAATTATTACCTTAATGGAGATTAATAACAGCAACCAACTCATGATTAAATCATCTTACTAAAGAATTACCCATACATTCAGCAGACATTTTGGAAGAACAAAAACTCCCTCTGCATCCTGTCTCATGTTCTTGGACTGTTGCCAGAAACAGCCCTTGTGTTTATTCTTCTGTCAAACAAACTGAATAAAGAAACCAAAATTGGGGAGGACAGAGGCTACAAGGCCACTAAATCCAGAACCTCAGCCACCAGCCTGTGATCTGGCAGGACAGACCCATTCTTCTGGACCTCTGCTCACCTCTGCTCTTGCATATACTCTGCATCAATGGCATTGCTTGTACAAACAATGCTTGTGGGATTAGACCCACTTCAGTATCTGTCCAGAAAAGCAGAAATAACTCAGAAATTCTAATAGTTTCTGCTTTGGGTCATTTTTCTCTTGAGAGGAAGCAACACTGCTGAAACACCAAAAGTTTCCAAACCTCCACCAAAACAATCAGCTTGAGGAAAAAAAAATGCTTTCAGGTGGCAAACCCTGTGTTTACCCTGCAGAGAAAGATCTCCTTTCTTTTTCATTTATACTCATGTGCCTGTCAATCAATATGTATGGCCAAGTATAAATCCTTCTGAAAGTGCAGACACTCCACGCAGGTGGAGTGCCAGTCCCAGTACCTGTCTGTGCACCCTGGGTGCAGATGCAATTCATTTTCATTCTTCTGGAATGCAGTCTGTTTAAATATTAAAAAAAAAACCCACAAGCATTTGGCAGAGGTATAACTCTCCCTAAATGCTGATAATACCACTGTCAAACTGATTTCTTTGGCTTTGGGGAAAACTGCAAATATGATTCTTATTAGACTTACCTATCAGAAAGATCTACAGTGTTGCTAACATTATTTGTTTCTTATACTTTTAAATTTTATTTTAAGCTGAACAAACCAAGCGGGGAAATATAATAAAAATGAATGGGTTTGTAGCCGGTTTTGAAAGGGAAGCAAATTCTGAAAAAACTGCAATGAGATTTCAGCCTGTGTGCTTCTACTACAATCCATTTATTTTGCTATTGATTTTGATTATTCATTCTTATCTCCAAGCTTCCTGAAAGCACAGCTGTGTACAGCTACCTGCATCTCATCTACAGAGGAGCACATGACTGAGGCACCTGAGACAGCAGGGGAGTAACTTGATAAGCACTCCATGGGTAGAGAGCATGATGGTCACTGCAGGATGTGATCAAGGCACCAAAAACCTCTCACTGACTGCCGAGAATGGCACAAGGACTCTTTGCAGGAGAAAATGCAACTTCTTTATGGGTGTGGATTGCAATTCACACATTCTACACAAAATAAGCCTCCAGACCACAGAAAGTCTTGACCTTGAGAAGGATCTTTTTGTACACTACACAAATATTGAAAAACAAAAAACATCATGACTGTGGAGTTGCTGTACAGAGTCTCTATATTGCACTGTCTGTACTGAATTTTACCTCTTTATAATCTACACTACTTGTCTATGATAAATTAGATTATAGCACAGATTGGAATGGTTTGCTGCAAGTATTCCCTGGTGCTCCATTCAGAAACTTCTTGTTATTTTGTACTTGACCTCTAGATTTCATGGGTGTTTTTCTACTGAAAGGGAATGAAATGGAAAATGCTTATCAGCATTCACACTTTGTTCTTCTACATCACTTCACTTCCAATGACATCCCTGCTGACACAAAGATACCCCTTAATTCCAGGAAACCTGGATTTCAGAAATACAAGGGATCTTATTCAATAGAACATAGGAAGTCATAGGGTGCTATTGCTCTGGGAACATTTCTCTTTTGGGGATACTTTATTGTAACATTCATGCTTGCCTCTCTCTCTCTCTTTTTTTTTTTTTTTAATTTTTTTTTATTCCTTTTGCACTCTGAATAATGACCCAGTCAAAGAGGTGTAAATTCTCCTACCTTAAACTTATTTCTCTGAGTTGTTTTAAATTTGCTGCTTTTATAATTCTACTGGACAAGCTTTCAAAAAAATGGTAGAAAACACTAATCTTAAAAACACCCCGTGGTGTTCAAAAAGCAAGTAGAGTATGAAGAGTTACAAGAAAGGAACCAAAAAGAAAACAATGTTACATACAACAGAGTAAATATTTTTCCCCATATATTAGTACATTATCTAGTTTTGATTACCCAATTTCCCATAAAGATGTGGTAGAAAAATAATTACAGATACAGCAAACAAGGTTGGCTAAAGAAAAGTCATGAAGAGAGAAGCAAACTCAGGTTTTTTAGAAAACGCGTTTTCTAAGGTAATTTACACATGGGAAATGTAAAAAACCCACACCACTTCTACAGACTGTTTAGAGAACCACAAGTTAGAGACCTTAAAAAGAACTGCTAACGAATTTGGGGATGGCTTGCTACTGTGTGCAGCGTACTTTAGATTTCTAATACTTTTCTCTACTGAAAGAATTACTCTCCCTCTTTTTAAAATTTTTCATTTTAATGATAATTCCAGCCTGACTTCCTCATTTATTCCTACATATGCTCATTAATTAAGTACAAAGGTATGAGATATCAGACAGAAGAACTTGGACCTTTTGGCCTCAGTATGTTCTGTGTAACAATGCCATCTTGTGCACATTTGCACACCAACACACAGACAGACACACTCCAGCATAGTCAGTGCCAAGATTTATAGTCAGCCTTTTTGTCCATATAACAACTCACATGAAGATCTGCTCTGCAGAAAAGTTCGGGTTTTTTTTTTTCTGGTTTATCTCTAAATGCTTTATCTAGGATAGTCAGGACACACAGAAGACTAGAAAATCCATAGCAAACTGAGTTGTGTCTTACACAGGTGGACTTGAAGATATTAAAGCTAAAGACCAGTGCCAAAATAAAATAATTTAATTTGTATCTTAGCATCTGAAAAGGAAAGACAATATATGCCAGCATTTACCTCTTAATTGCTTTGGGCAGTTTGGCTCAACTTCCTTCAGCAACCCTGAATCACACTGTTTGCTTTTAATGAGCAGTTTAAAGCTGAATTTTTATCCTGTGAATGGATCACTGACGTCAAGAGCCATAATTCTGTGTGCATCTATATTTGAAAATGTGGGCTTTGGCTTTGCTTTTTTAAAGATGTCTTGATGAGATGTTTGTAAACACCAAGCAGTGCATGTCCTTGCCCTGATCTTCATTGACATTCGACCATTTGCTTTGCTGTCTTGCACAAGATGCATGTTGACATTAGGCTGCCATAAACAGTTGATGATTGTGGAATTAATGGGCCGGGAAGAGAAGGCCATGTTGTAAATTTAATCCTCATTCTGGATTACAGGTTGATCAATGGTACTGCACTGTGGCTGCCCTATTGACATGGGAAGCTCAGGATTCAATTCAATACTTTCTTCAATATTGTGACTAGCACATTTTTTTTTAACAGGCTGGCACAGCTTTGCTTTCTCTATACTTTCTGATCAATTATATCTACTGCAGGATTAAGGTATGCCATTTGAAACATTTTAATGATTGAACTGAAAGGTGTTTATAGAAAAGCTTCTCTTTTTTTTGAAAGGGAAATGAAGAGATGATGTATCTTAGAATAAATTTTGCTGTCTGTAGTAATGCCTCATCAACTTGCTATAGCCCTTTATAGACATTAGAAAGAACTAAGGACCCTTTGTTGATTCCATTTGGTTTTTCACTGGCAACAGAGCTTAGGGTGTTAGGTGACAATAGCATCGGTTCCCTGAACCCAGAGGACAGTCTGTCCTAGCTGCTACAGAATAAAGCCTCCTTCTCCATGAGGCAGAAGGTACAGAGCATAATGTGCTGGCCCACACTGAAGCCAGTTTCTGTCTCTCAAACTATGCACAGTGATACCTGTCTCATATCTCTGAGGAGCTCTATCACATACTTCCATTTTTCTCTGAAGACACTATTAAAAATCAGTGTTTCTAACGTCTTCTCTCATTAGTACACCTCATTTTTTTCCTGAGAAGATAAATATTAGGAAAGAGATTTTTCAATGTGGTCAATTTTCTGTGCATGAATGCACTCGCAGGGGTGCAGGAAAGGCTCAAGGGGAAACTTGCTGGAGCACAATAGTAAGGTTCTAGCAATTCTTACAGGTCTAGAAGCTTATAGGTACTTCTGGCAAAAGGCTACCCAGCAATTAGTGATTTCCTGTGTGCATTAGTCTTTGAACAATATTTCTGCAGATACTCTGCAATAACTCAGCAGACTCCTCAGTTCTTGGGGTTTTTTTCCAAAGTTTGAAAACAAGGTTGTATGTTTTCAAACATGAAACATGATTTTCAAAGGTGCTGGCCTGTTTTAAATAGTTTATCATGTCTGGGCTTACGGAAACAGGATGTTACTTGAAATGTATCAATTCACCAGTATCTGAAGGCTAAAGGGTCCCAGCCTGCAGCCTATTTTCACCTCAAGACTGTCATTCACCACAGACCAGAAGAAAACGTTCTGTTTTCACAAAGCTTTATCTTCTCTTGAGGAAGGATTCTCTGGTGTGTTTTATGATCTGCTTCCCCATTACCATTTGTGAAAGGAATGAATTAGTGGTACTGACTTGCAAATTTTGACTATATCCCATGGAAAAATAGTCAGTTCTCATTGCATCACTTTAGGAGGGCAGTTTATTGCACAAAACAGATGAGCTGTGGTCATGGAAGGTGTATTGCTACATGCATAAAATAGCACTAACACATAGGGAAAAAATTGGGGTTTACACCTGTGAATGTTGTTTTTAAAGTAATGTAAAAAACTTTGGGCTTTGTAATAACAGTTATTTCTCCCATTAGCATTTCATACAATTTTTTTCTCTTTATTAAACTTGCTGTTGTTGGACTGAAGCAGACTGGAGAGGATTTGCTCTCCTTGGCAGCTGCTCTGTACAGCTGATGCTTTCTCAGGGCCTGGCTCTCCTACAGATGCCCCAGAGCTGCACTGGCTCCAGGGAGCACCCTGCCAGTTCTATTGGCATGAGGGAGAGCAGGCTCCAGCCGCCAGCTCCAAGCAGAGTGTGTCTGAGAGTAGAGCTGGACACACCCTCGACTCAGCTGGTGGCAGCAGCACCTTTAGCTGGTGCCCAGCCACACTTGACACACTCAGCTGAGCATCTTCTCTTCCATGTCTGGGGTGTGGGATGGAACATGCAACACTTCCTTCCTCAGGTATAAGGAAGCTGGGAGGAAAGCAGTGGCTGTGAGGTGCCAACCACCTGGAAGAGCACAGCAACACAATGATCCTTGCTTTGAACATGCAGGTACAAACCCTAAACATGAAAATGTCTACTCTAGCTTCCTCATATCTGTATTAGATTTAAATTGCTGCTGGGTTTTGGCCCAATGACAAACCAGCTTTGAAGTAGTAGTGTGAATTCTCAGTTTGGGTCCATTTTGAAAGGAAGATTTGAGTCTTAGAGGCTGGTAGTGACTCTCAAATATATTCATTTTCAATCTGTTCCTTGGTCTAAACAAACCAGAGAAGAGATCAAAGGGGGTGCTCATATCTTCAGGCATTACCTGCATTTTTCCATCTCTGGGAATACAGACACAAAAAACCATGATCCAATGGAAGAGGGAAGAACCGAGGGGTCAGTAAGGAGGGAGGAAAAGAGAAAAATGCATCAAAGGCTTCTTAGAGAAGGATTCCTAAATAGACAGATGATAATAACATGTTATTTCTGCCCAAATAATGAAAAACAGATTGCAAAATAAATTAATAACCAAGGGCAGCATCTGGAGAAAAGTATAAATTTCTGATTTATTCCAAGGGGAAATATGACAAACTCACAAAACTAAATCAGAATATATTATAATTTTCTCTTCCAATGCTTAGCAGCCTTATGAGCTGTTGTTTTCCTGTACACGGCTCAATAAATTGATGTGTGGATAAGATTAATCACAGTTTGTTAACCATGAACAAGTTTAATTAATTAAAAGGGAAGAAGCCATTCATAGATGGAAACCCATCTCAAAAAAAAAAAAAAAAAAAAAAGCTTGCTGTGTGATCTGGAAAATGAGTCCAATCAGGAACCTGAATCCCACATTAGGCAAGCTGGTGGAAATTATTATAAAGAATTAGTTCAGTAGACGTAAGGGAAATATTTGAAGTAAAGCAAAATCCTTTATAGAATACAGTTTTAAATCATAAATAACTTGAGTGCTATGACCAAAGATGTTTTTGTTACTATGGTTTATAGTAATGGCCTTGAGAAGGCCCCTTACTGAGTGCTTTTCAACACCTTGTTTTCATGGAATTCAGTAAAGTTGACTAAGAATTAAGATTAGGGATTTAGATTGTTAGTTTAAGAGTCTATGAAATGACAATCATAATTTTTAGGCAAAGATAGAAATATATGATCAATTTTAAAAATGGAAGAGGTTGTCAATGGCACCAATGCTTTGATCTGTGATGATCAGCAGATTAAGCAGTCCTAGAGTAAATGGTGAGATAGGATAATTTAGTACTGGACAAAAGTATCCAGGACACTGAAAATGACTGCAGAAACTCATGGTACTGAGATGCTGGTGACCTCTCAGTAAAACAAAATAATTTCAAAAGAAACATAAATTATATATACACCATGATAGACCCTAAATGGGCTATATCATCTCAGAAAAAGGTCTTGAACTCAGTGTGGATGGGTCCAAAATTTAAAGGATTTTAGAACCTACCCAGAAGCCTCCAGAGGCTACACAACAGAAATAGCAGCCATTGCTCTAGTAGCATACATTGAAAAATAACATGAGCATTTTTCACAACCCTAAGTAAGCTATTTCATTTATAGCAAAAAAAAATTAGAATATCCCAAGTACTGTTGTCCCAAAACAAGTTCATTCACCCAGTGTGCAATAGGCCAGTCCCAATACAGTCGAGGTATTTGATTTATTAACAGTTCTGCACAGAAGGGGGTGCTGCATTCCAAATTCACAGAGCCAGAACCACAATTATCAAAATTTTTACTACTTACATAGTTTACCAAACAAAGGCATTAATGTTTCCTTGGCTACAAGTTACATAGTTCTCTTAATAACTAGTATTCTATCTTTTATTGGTTAAATGATTCCCTCTCTAATTAAGCCACATGTTCAGTGTTTATCTTGGGTTGGTGGGTTTCTTGAGCTGGCGGTCTCTGAGGCAGTGGTTGTAATCTCCCCCTGCCTTTTCAGCTGGAGCTGATTTCAGCACAGTTGCTGAGTTGGCTTTAATAGCTTCTTCCTTATCTTGGGTGTTCTGCCAAATGTCCTTGTGGTCCACAAGTTCTGCATTCTTTGTGTCCACCACAAGGCAGTGGTACATCCTTCTCCCCAAGCTTTGTCAGCCTCCCCCTAGGTCTGAGATCATTGAGGCACATCAAATCCTAAACCTTAGCTAGGCAATTCTACCAACAAGTAATCTCCCTTCCAAACACCTGGATATCAGTGTGTCCCAGCCTTTGTCCCAGCCTCTGAGCTGATGAAAAACACCTTACACTGTATCCCTGCTTAATAACATCCTTCACCTGCAAAATACATTGAATTCCCCAGCATTGGTAATATAGTGACTTAGCCACTGATGGTAAATAAACTTTGCCCATGTTTGTGTGTAGGAACTACTACACAACTCACAAAGCCAGCAATGCCATATCTGTAAGCAAGAATTAGATATTAACTGAATATAGTAAAGAGCAAAGCACTGACTCCAGAGCAGATGGACATTACATAGGATGTTTGGTAGTCACTGTATGTCATCCTAAAAAAATAACAGCTTTGTTCTGGAAGGAATAGTTCATGGAGAAACATAATCAATACTATCTCAGCAGGACAAAATCATTCCATTTACTTTCAAAATTAAAAAAAAAAAAATCAAAGTTGTTCTCAGGGGGAACAAAGTAAAAAAAAAAAAAAAGCCAAAAAAAAAACCACAAAAAAAAGAAAACAAACAAAAACCCCACATACAAACAGACCAAAAAATCATAAATTGCTGCTGCCCCAACTTCCATCTCTATTTCTTTTTTCCCTGTGAAGGATTAAGTTTCTCCAGTTCATTCTGAAAAAAGTGCCCTAGAAATCTTATTTTACTAACAGCACAGAAAGATCATGCATGACAGGACAGCATCAGTTCTAATAGGAGCCTGGATTAAATGAGATTGCATTAATTAACATTGGAGAGGATAGTGCTAAAATTTAGAGGTAGTGTCACTGAGAGGTTGTGCTAATTTAAAGTGGTTCAACTCATTCCCCGTCTTCAGAGAAAGTGAATACTAACTTATAATTAACATAACTAAATATGAATGCACATGTCAAAAATTGGAAATTAAATTAAAATAACTTGCGTATGTTGCACAGCTATTCCAGTGCCCACTTCCAAGAAATGCTGCCAAAAAAAAAACCAAATCAAACCTGATCATAAAGGAGCTAGAGGCTTTAGGATTGTATTAAGGTAAGAAGTAAGCAGTGCTAAGGTTTCTCCTTTTCTTATCACTTGAAAAAGTGTTTTAAGGGATATGGACAGTTGTAGAAAGTACCAGACTTGGTAGGTATATGCAAAGAAAACCCTCATCCAGAGATACTATTCAGACGTTCTTTGCTTCAGACTTAGGGTTCTGAGACTCCTTTTTTTACCTGCCAATCCCTAACTTTACATCTATTTGTAACTACTTTTTCTTTGCTTTCCTACTGAAGCTGGAATAAAACATGAAATGGTTACGTGCTTTCAGAAGTTTCTCCATCAAAGACCTGAAATATCACTGCCAGTGAACAATAGTGAGCTCCTCCTCATTACACTGGTATCTAAATTCCCTGAGGATAACTCAAGAAACAGGAGCTGCTACCATCATAAATATTCCAGCGTAAAGAAGATTCTAGAAAAATAACTGACTGGGTGTAACTAGGAAATAGGAAGAGAGAGTGTATTACATGGTAAATTAATCAAAAAAGTTCCCTAGAACTAAATTCTTGAAGTGGCTAGAATATTGATGAAATCACTGACTGGTTTTTGCTTTTTCTTTGAAGAGACATGACAGTTCTTGAGGGCTTAACCTGACAATGAGCTCCTCAATTTCCTGCTAAGTTGTTAAAAACACTAAAAAATCACTTTCACTTCTGGCAGATGAGCTATGTAACACGGACACAAAGGCAGTGTTCTCAAACAAAAAATATTTGGGAAATTCCCATGGGGGCTGGTTGGTCATTGGTTTCTCTTCCCTAATTTGGAAATGCAAGTATTTTTTTACTTCAGTTAGATTTAGACCAAAATAATTTTCTTCTTGACCTTTCTCTCAAAGTCTGCTTTCTACAACCTGCCTCTCTTGGACATACTAAGCACGACTTTTTGGGTACTCAAAAAAGGCTTTTCAAAATACATGCTTCTGCCTTAGTAAGATGCAGAGGCCAAGCAATTCCTTCAGAAAGTTGCAAGGTAGAAATGTAGAAATTGGCACTTAGTTTATGAATGTGTCCTTCTCTATCATGAGCTTAAAAAAGAGAAGGGACAATAACAGGATCAGGACCAGGACTGGGAAGAGGTAACCGACTTCCAGGGAGTCCCTTTGTCAGCTACATTCAGTCGAGTCTGAACGCAGCAAAGAATTTGGTCCTTTCACATTATTCTCAGAGCCTGCAAATTACAAAGTGCTGAAGTGTGTCAGGAGCTCACATGCCATTTGATTTTTCTGGACAAAAACTTGGAATTACCAAATGATGTGTGCAGAGACAAGCCTATTCAAAAGCCTTGGTGACACTGTCCTGCTGTTCCTTGTCCCAGCATCCATCTACAGCAAACCTAATGTGGTCACTGCCACAGAGATGCAAAATCAAGTATTTCTGTTTTCATGGCACAAAGCAGTAAAATCTGTTCAGAAAAGCAGCCCACCAGAATGTACAATGGTACAACGGCTTAAATGAGAAAAACCTGCTGATTTACCCAACCAGATTTTACAGTGCCAAGGCCTAAAATTTATGAGGGTGGCTCTGAAAAACAAGGAAAAAGACAGCACCTGGCAGCTTCCCCGACAAACCTCTTCAGCAAATCACTCTTTCACAATTCAAATTCAGAAGCATTAGGAACACCACATGCACCCTTTTTTTGAATGCTCTTCAACTTGGTCAGTCTTACCTTTGATCTCAGTTGCTGATCTAAAATAACTTGTAATATTCTATATTGTAATATAATTATTAACTACTCCAGCCATACTGTTTCTGAAAAGCAAGATTCTCCTGTCCCTATCTCTTCTGCAAGGATAACAACAGCACTCCAGCAAACAGCATGGTTTGAGGAGGAGAGCACAATTTTAGACAAATTCCTGCTGCACTGTATTACTCTCTGCAGCAGATGGATGAGAAATCGTTTTATTGAACATAATTTATTTCACAAACTCAAGGGTATAAGCAATCCTCTTCTGCCTCTTTAGCTGTGAGGCTCATCTCTATCTGGATAATGAGATATATAGATAAAGGGTTTTATGAGGAAGAGACTTGATTAGACATTAGAAAATGCATTCTTACTTGTGAATGGAACAGATACAGGATTCTGACCCTTAAGGTAGTGGACTAAAATCCAAAACTCAGCTTTTAAAGTCTAACGGTACAGATACATCCAGGTTTTGCTGTTGCTTAAGTCTGGGTAAAAAGAAAGAACTGACAGATACAGATCCCATTTTGCTGATGTCTTCTGCAGGCATTGGTGAAAGAAAATATTTTTGTTATGGGATAATGGTGTGAGTATATCTGTGATAAACTGAGGCTGAACCTGATAGTTTTCAACCTGTGTGTCTTCTGGAATATAGAAAAAAATTACTTTCAAAATTTCAGTGTTAATGTTGCAACCTGTAATCTGACTACTTAGCAAACAGGATAGTCCTGACAGACAAGAAGGATCACAAATACCTTATCTACTACTTCCCCTGTCTTATCAAGAGGTCTTGAAAAAAGGGGAGCTCTGGAAAATTAAGATATGCCATTAATGAACAGAAAAGTTCCCCTGGAACAGCAGATACTCTTTGACCTGCGGGAACTGGGTGCTACCAGCTGTATGGAATGAGTGGGACAATTGTAATTAAACAGCTATTGTCTCTTTTAAACTCTTTTAAACTGAAAGAGTGGTTTGCATGAAAAAGGAAAAGTGGCTTCTCACTATAAGGGGAAAATTATGTTCAAGTAAGAGGATTCTTAACTCAAGCTATTATTTTTAATAAAGAAAAACTGTATGATGATTTGAGTCATTATGGTTTATATTTATACTGCTCAAGATGAAGATACTCCAGTTAGTTAGAGTTTGGGTGGTAAAAATCATGTTTTCTGACTTGCACTCTTCTTGAGGAACTCCATGTCGCCTTCCACATTTCTAGCAAACTCACAGGTATGTAGACTTATGTCAGTCTTTGGGGAAAGCTGAACTTAATTATGTGTTCCTCTTCCTCATTTGGCCTTTCTCTGCTTCCTTTCCCATATTTAGTACAGGGAACCTAGTACTAAACTAATTTAGAGGGAGATACAAGAGGAAAGAACATTTTCATGACTGTGAGAGGTCTGATACTATACTAGAGAGTTTGGATTTTGGCTAGTTAAAGATTACACTACATTTTGGAAACAATAGTTTTACTGAACTTCACAAGGGAGGCTTTGAAGTGAAATCAGCATTTGTTTTTCCACTGCCCATTTAAACAGATCCTATTCCTGCCTTGCCCTCAGCTGATGTCAGCAGAGACTTGTCATTGCTCTGTCTTGATCTCACACATGAGTTAGTTTTCACTTGCAGCTTCACTAGCAGTGCAATAGCAGCAGCAGAGAGCTCACAGACTGCTCAGCTCACCAGATGAGATGAGCAAATGCTCCTGTGGTCAGGCAGAGTAGACCTTCATGCTGGTACAACTCTAAGCTGTATCAAACCAGCTGCTTTTAAGCCATGCTTTGTATAGGCACACTTGCTATAGCTTGTCACAGAAGTTGAAGATTAGCAAAAGTCAAATTCCATGTTGATTTGCATCCCATGCAGTGCCACCAACAAGAATAAATTGTATTGCTGAATTTGAGTCACTGAACATAAGTAGAATGGGCGTTCTTTGGAAAGCATGGAAATGTGCTTTGTTCCCCTGCCACACTTTAATTGGCAATTTGTGATACAAGTCACAAGGATGGTGATGAATGGGATTCTTTCCCCACATTCAATTTTCTTAGCCAATAACTAGGGAAATAATAAACCAAATTCTACTTGAAGTTACACTTGGTGCTATCTCATTAGATTAGAATTATATTAAAGAACAGGTTCCTGTAAAGCAGCCACTCTTCAAGCTAAAGGCACTACAATTTCATTTTTTTCCCTCCTGGTGTATTTTGGAAGTAATTACTGCATCTCAAAAATTTCTAAAGTAAATGAGCTATTCAATTCTGTTCTCATATTTTCCCCCTCTTTTCTGTTTTCCTAAATATAATACAAAATCCACTTTCATTTCTATTTTTCTCCACATGCTCTCATTATGACTCTTCATTTCTTTTCCACAATCTGCCTCTCCATCAACAATCCTGCCTTCACTGTTTCTCTCTTCAGATACTACTATCCAACCTGCTGTGCCACTGTAGCTTGTGCCATTTTGAATTCACCTTCTCAAAGGTGAGAAGACAGAAATTCCCAAGTGTGGCCTCATTGCACCCAACTTCAGGCATTGAAGGGCTGAGCCTGAAGCTGATGACCCTTTTAGAAATTCATTTGTCACCCATAGAAGAGAAATGAGCACTTCTAATGACTGATTTCTCCTATCATTAAAAGGATATTCAATGGATTGCCTTCTGCACAATGGTACTACTCCTAGCTAATATGTAGATAAATATAGCTGAGAGGAATTCTCAAGCTGCCCAGGTTTAACACTGAGAAGGTCTTGTTGCTGTGCATGGCTCTAGGGAAATAAGAGAGACTGAAGCAGGTCTCTTGCTGACAGCTGATTGATTGCTGAGCACCAAACACAAGCAGCAGTAAAATGGAAGGTGACAGATGGGTCAGTTTAAAATTCCCCAAATTAAATCAACTGTGAAGGTGTCTACTGCATTCACTTTCCACCTCTAAGCCAAGGAGAAAATGTCTAAAAGGAAGAAAATTGGAATGTAGCCACATTTAAAACTGTAGCTGGATTTGGAATACTCAGTTAAGTCACTCAGATAGCAACACCTATGAAAGATATTAGGAAGGTTCTGCATTTTTACCCTGCATACAGAACTGAAATTGGAGAAAAACTTGAAAAATAAGAAGATTCAAAACTCAGATACACTGAATCCCTTAGAAGAGACTGGACTGTTGATAGCAACCACTGAGAGTTCTTCTGTACACAACTGGACCCCAAAGGTAGACCATTTGGCAAAGCAGTTCAGATTAGTGAACCAAAGACATTAACCCTATTCCCATCAAGAACGACACTTGAGAAGGGCATATATGGTAAGCACAACAGAATGTTCAAACTGCTACAAGAGCTGAGAGGGAGCAGAGCACTTGCTATCCCTCCTGGGTACTACTGGGTGGCTGATATCAGCTAAACACTTGGTGTATGTTCAGTAAAGACTTTCTGAAGGGCACTTTAAAATATTTACATGGACAAAACCTTCAGAAGGTTATTTTTCTCCACCTTCCTTTCAAAGCTAAACAGATTTTAAATGTTTCTAAGACAAACATTCTGCCAAACACTCTGGTGAAGTAGCATCAACAAAATGTCAAAAAGAAGCCTCTCTAGCTAACACAGCTTGAGGACAGTACCCATAGTTTGATGGACATTACAGCTCAAAAAAATTAGGTCTTGGGGCAATGGAACAGTTGCACTGAATTTCTACTGGAGTTTTTACAACAAAGAGAGAACATAAAACAAGCTTTGTGAACCTGCTATCACAACAAGGCCTGGGAGCCACCTGGAGTGCCGTATCCAGCTCTTCAGTCCCCAGAACAGGAAGAAGAAGGAGCCTGTAGGAGCCAGTCCAGAGCAGGCCACCAAGATGGTCAGAGGGATGGAGTACCTCTCCTATGTGGAAAGGCTGAGAAACTTGTGTTTGTTCAACTTGGAAAAGAAAAAACTTAGGAGTGACCTAATTGCAGCCTTCCAGCACCTAAAGGGAGCCTACAAGGAAAATGAAGAGTGTCTGTGCACAAGATCATGTAGTGATGGGACAAGGGGGAATGGCTTCAAACTGAAAGAGAGTATGTTTAGATTAGATATTAGGAAGAAATTCCTCACTGTAAGGGTGGTGAAGCACTGGAACAGGTTGCCAAGAGAAGCTGTGGATCCCCCATCCCCGGCAGTGTTCAAGGCCAGGTTGGATGGGGCTCTGAGCAACTGGATCTGGTGGAGGGTGTCAGGGGCTTGGAACTGGATGACCTTCAAAATCCCTTCCAACCCAAGCCATTTCATGATTTCCTGATTCTATTCAGGCACTGGGCTTTGAAGCCCTGTTGATTTTTTTTTTCCTTTGATTTTGCCTAGGCATTGGGTGTTGGTGACTGTTTTGCTGTGTTTTTATTGTGTTTTTAATTGCAGCTCAGTTTCAATGGTCTGTTCTATAATCCACCCCCCATTTTGTATTGTTACAGTATTTGTGTATTTTACCCCAATGGATTGTTCCTTTCCCCCTGTATTGTTGGGTTTGCCCTGGTTGTCTATCTTCCCTAGACCTGCCCTTCCCTCCTCCTACAGAATTGTCAATCCTTCCCTTACCCTGCCCCTTCTTCCGAACTGTTCCCTATCAATCTCCCAATCTTCGACGTCCTAGTGGTTAGTTTAGATTGTTCCCTCCCCTTGTGTTCCTTCATTGGTCCATGTATTGTACACCCCTCCTTGTGTTCCTCCCCCATATAACCCTTATTGGTTGGAAATTGTATCCTCTCCCAAGACCTCCCCCGCCTGTAAGCCTCTCCCGCCCAGGTTCTGTGTCTTTGTGTCTCTGCCTGTCCTGGGAATAAACACCTATGGAAATCGCACAGAAGACCTCTCCCTATTCCTTGTCCCTGCCCTCGATCCATTCCACCTGTGCCCTACAGCCGGACCCCGGGTTGTGTGGCTTCCTGGGGGCAGCCCACTCTTGGCCACGGGAGAGCTGGGAGCTGGCTGGGCTGAAGAACTCCAGCATTGCATCGGGTGATCAGGCGCTGGCACTGGGGGGGCTGCAGGGGTGGCATCTTTGAGAAAAGAACAGGGCTGCTCTGTGCCAGACACAGCCATTTCCAGCCAATGTCAACATATTCATCACAGGATATAGCTAACACAAGCAGAGAAATTATAGCTTTCATCCCTGAAAACAGCTGGAGCTAAGATAAGTGAAAAAAGCCATGTGAGCAATAGCCATGTAGCCAATCTTCTTCCAGACATGACTCCCTGCCACGTCAGATAACCATCTTTGCCTGCTTCCATCCTGTTGCTTCTTAGGTTCTTCGAGTCTCCCATTGTCACTTTTTTCTGTTATCACTGTGGGGTGCACCTGCATGGGTCTAAGGAGTGCTTCATATTTCAAACTAAATAAAAAAAAAAAAAAAGTTTTGCTAACTTCATGCATTAATGGAATTAACTTTTACTGCAGTATAAATAAGGAGCAGGATCTTTTGCATTTGTACAGTGAAAGATTATGAAACAAATCTAAAATTAAAAGGGGGAAAAAGAAAGAATAATCAGATTACAATTTCATTCATAGGTCAAATTTATTCTTGACATTTTCCCAGCTTCTCCAGAGGTCACTGTGATCCATAAAAGTCCAAAGCCAATAAACCAAGTTTCTATTTCGCAGAGGCACCATATAAGTAGGGAGTCAGGAGAAGAAAATGCAAAATGCAAGCAGCAGAAGTAGAAGTAGACAGCACAACATGAAGGATATCCTTTATAATTTTTAGTAAATCACCTTCACCAGAACCTTGCTGTTAGTTGAAATATCTGGGAACAAAACCAGATGTAGTAAATATTTTTATTTCTCTTTTTTTTTTTTGCATGTAGCTTGTTTAGAGGCAGTTGAAAAGCAGTCAGCTAAAGTACAATATAAGTGAGTTTTCTGCACTTGAATTTTTATTAAAAAGTGGGAAATAACATTAGTTTTAACATTTCCAAGGATTCAATAGTAGCTGTGCAGGTGGTGGAAAATTATTTGACTAAAAATTACGAAATACAGAAGACCAGAGAAAGTTTTAAAATCTCAACTGGAATATGAAACAGTGGTCTAAACTATTTACCTATTGAAAAGATTATTGAGTATAGAGCATGTAAAAAAAAAATAAAAGATACAAGATCTACTGGTTGCATCCAAGCCAAGGTGAATTGGTAATTATGGACTATGATGGTAATTATCCACTGGATTCATCTACTTAGGGATCTAGGGATTATCTTAAGCTGTGTCCAGTTGTCTTTGCAGATGTACTATAGACTGAAGAAGAGCTGGTGGCTGAGTGCAGAGAGTACTGCTAACATTCTTCATCTTGCATAAGTTAAAACTTGGAGGTCACTAGTCCTAGTGTTTCATGGGATCCTTAAAGCTAGGAAAAGGTGGGAGGGGGTTACCCACTCTATCTATATAGATATAGATGAACAAAACTTTCCAGTCTAACCAGCAGGTCACCCTCTGCTCACTTCCCAAAGCTGCATAGTTTGACCTTCAGGTGCCTCTTTAAGAGTACTGAAGTATTTGCTCGGTCAAAAAGCTTAAGCACCACAGATTTCAGATACTGTTTTTTCATCAGTATTGGCTTTCATGACATTCAACACCATTCCCATCAGGTTCCCATCTCCTTTCTTCATAGCTTTTTTGGGGAGCTCTAAGAAATGGCAAAACTCAGCACAGACAAGGGAAAAAAATAATAGAGTTATAATCTTGCTCCAAGCACTTTCCACAGATTGGAAGCCTGACAGTTGCAATCAGGCTGAAAGGCAGTAACAGATTTGATGCTCCCTAGAGACTTATTTTTACCAGGCAGATGACAGTAGAGTTTCTGAGGTTTATCACATTAAATCTCCATTATCATGAACACATCTAAACATAGAAATTAGATGAGCTAAAAATACTACAGAAACAAGGGTTATGAATGAAAGCAAAAGGGCTGCCAACAATTTACTTAGCTCTACAGCAATAGTTTCGATCGTAACATTTCCCTGAATGACTGACCTGTTGTGCTCTCTGAGGCATCAGTTCACTGAGAAATGGAGCATTTTCATACAGTTTTTCAGCTAAATGGTGAAGATGAGAGTGAAGAATGTTAAAATCAGACAGTTTTTATTTTTACACCTAGGCAAACCAATCCAAAGCTGCCTTACAGAACCAGAATGGAGAATATAGCAGTGCAGAGGCCTAACTGAACAGGTCTTACTGGCAAACATTTAGGGTAATCACATTGGATGGGTACATCAGCCCTGTCAGTGGAATAAGTCCCTAGATCAAACAGTTTGAATTACAGAAGTAATATTTTCATGTGTATTAGTATTTTCAAGATGTGTTTATATGTTCAATGATACAAAATTAAACAGTAAATCAATAAAGTTTGGTTACGGCTTATTCATTCTTTAAACTTACGTGGCTTTTGAATTATGTGGCTGAAGTACTTGCAAAATGCTGTGTTCATGCAGGCCCGTGTTTTGTATTTGTGGAGTGAACATAACAGTAGATTTTACAGGAATTTGCATTCCCATAAAGCTCTGTAAAGAGCTTTGGGAACAACTGTTCTTGGAAGCTGAGTTTCGGCTTTATATGCAAAACATGGGACAAGTCTCAGCAAGCTTTTTTACTCTGTATTCTTGATGAAAGAGTATTTTACCTGATAAAGGGTAGGAAACTGCTGACTTGTAAGTTCTAAATAAAAACTGCTTTTCCATCGATGACTTGTCTAGCACCTAAGAATAATACATATTTACTATGGATGGTGCATTTAGCTGCTGTAGTAAGGTATAGAAAAAAAAATTATAAAGCTTTTTAATTTACGTTGAAACTGATTATAGCTATGACAAACTAGGCTGTAAAATGACATGATTCAATCTAGGCTAGCAACACCAGGATTAGATGCTGTGAGATTTTTCTAAGGTGAGCCACTGACTCAATGTCACTAGAAATGTTGCGTCTTGGATGGTGTTTGAAAAATTGCAAAGAGAAAGTACTGTCACTTATTTAATTTTAACTCTACAGGGGAGCCGTTAAATGGAAAAACATTATTTGAACTAGTTTTTCACTTGTGCAGCTGTGAATAACAAATGAAAAAACATGAAATACGAAATGAAGAATTACAGGTTAGGTTGATCCAATTATAGTTTTTGTAGAAACTGGGATTGCTTCCCTTCCCCAGTGAGCAAACAAGAAGGGTTGGACTGGGAAGAGTCCGTTGGCCAAGAGGTTTCCAAAGAGGAAGACTCCATTGGCCAGGGGCTGCCCAAAGGGCATGGTAAGCGACCCTCCGTGCAGTCAAGATGGGAAGACAACAGTGACAAAGAGCTCGAGTGGGACAACTGGGAAAGTGTGACCGCCCACAGCATCGGGGTCAGGGCCCTGCTGCGGGAGGAGGACGAGTGCGATGAAGTCAGCCTCCTGGAGCTGCCGGCAGAAGAAGGCAGGCAGCGCACGCTGGGAGGCTGGGCAGGAGACGGGCTCCCACCGCCCATCCCTCGGGAGGCTTGGGTTGAGCACCAGGCATTTGAGCCGTGCCCCCAAGGGCCGCTCTGCGCCTGGCCTCCCCAGGTGGAAGCCCAGGCCCTCAGCCAGCAGCTGGGCCCCCGCAAGAAACGTCCCTCCCGCTTCAGGCGGGCACTGCGGGCGCTGCGCAGCCTGTTCCGCTGCCCCTGCCTGGCACCACAGCCCCAGGATTAGTGCCCGCTGCCGGCACCAGCACAGGCCCCGCAGATGGCGGCTGGCCCGCAGCCTGCCCAGCCTCCTCCGGGAGCCACACGGGCTGCCTTGGCCTGACTGTGGCCCTGCAGCCTCAGCAATCCCCAGCGGCTTTGGAGCAGCCCGGCCACATCTCCCCAAAACCAAAGTCATCCCATGGGGCCAGCACTAGAAAACCTAGGAGAAGAAGAAGAAGAAGACGAAGAAGAAGAAGAAGAAGTAGAAGAAGAATTACTAGAAGAAGTAGAATAAGAATAGGTAGAAGAAGTAGAATTAGTAGAATAATAAGACAAAGTAGAATAAGAAGAAGAATTAGAATAAGAATTAGTAGAAGACTTAAGTAGAAGAAGAAGTAGAAGAAGAGGAAATTGAAGTATCCGGCCCCAAAAGGATATTGGAAGGACAAGTTGATACAAGAGGGAGGTTCCTATAATGGAAGAGCAGCGACCTGGAGAAGTGTTGTGGGAGGCAAGCCCGGGCCACGATCCACGCTGGTCCCAAACAAACACATGAGTAAAGGGACATCTGGACCGGACTCGGGTGGGTAGTCCTCCTGTTGGTGGTCGTCACCACAGGAGAGGCAGGAAAGTGTGATAAGTGTCGCTATCCAATTTAGGTAGGAGATCTCCGGGCATCCATCTTTAGGGTCCATGTGAACTCAAATCCAAATTGTATCAACTTGCCTTGGTTATTGTGATGGTTTTATCACATACTATATTTTTCTATGATTGGGAGAATATAAAAAGCAAAACAGGCTTATTTTTACATTATAAAGATAGTTTATTAGCACACACTAAAGAGATAGAAATAGGGATGAAAAAAAGAACAACAAATGAAACCTTTAAAACATTTCTTTCTCTCTTTCCAAGTTTTTGCTCTTCTACACTCACCACAAAAAGACATAACCTGCAGCCTCAGTTAGCTTCACTATTTTTAAGATAATCTTTCATCAATTCCCTAGGACAGAAGTCTTTCTTGGGTTTGATAGAAACTTTGTTTCACGAGAACTATTCTTACCTAGTTCAGAACTTCAATACTGAAAAACATAGGCCTAGCACACAATAAAAATGCAAATTAGGGTGTCTTTTTAAAGGTATCTTACTCTAAGTTTCCAAGGCAAAGGGTTTTTCTTCACTAAATCAATTTTTCTCAGTCTATCACACAATACCTTTGCTTAAAAAGAAATCTCTACATAAAACAATCACCTCCTCAAAATGCATATTTCTCATAGTTTAAAAGAATAGTTCAGTTTAGTCCCTATATTACCAGAAAACGTTCAGCTAAAATCTGCTACTCCTCTTCCTCTGCCTCAAAAAGTCTCTTTTCACTCTTTCTTCACCGACTGTAGCTTCATGCTGTGTCCTTCTATGGTTCATTCGCTATATTTGTTGTTCTTCCGGAGAAAAATGATGTTTAGAAAAGTCCATCTGCTGGTAACAAAGAGTTAAACTTTTCGGGCTGCCGGGCTGCCCACGTGGCTCTGCGGCGGGAAACTGAGACATCCGAACAGCGCGCCGGTTTCTTCGGCTCGAAGAAGGGGGAAGGGCGGAGAAGCACCTCACATGGGCCTCTCTCCTTTTCTTCCGCCGCTGCCATCTCCGGGCCCCCACAGGCAGCAGCTCTCAGAAACTCAGCCGGGGTACTTCTCCGCGGGCCGCAGCTCCCAGAGACTCGGTTCGGCTCAGTGCCTGGGAGCAGCGAGGCTAGTCTCGAGTCATCTTATCTCAGCCGCAGGGCCCCAGCTCAGCTCAGCTCAGCTCAGCCCAGCCCGGCCCCCGGCCGCAGCAGAGCCCAGCCCGGGAAGCAGCAGAACCCCGGTCTGGCCCTGCCCGGCCCTGCCCGGCCCGGCTCAGCTTAGCCGAGCCGGGCCGGTCAGCGTCCTCCTCTCCAGTCTGCCACCCTGGAGAGAAAGCCGGAAATTCCTCCCCCGCTCAGCAGTTTTAAGCATTACGTCAAAAGTCGCAGCTTGTCTTCTAATGGATAAATTGCTTGTCAATCAGAAAGGCTGAGTTTTGATTGGAACAAAATCAGACTTTGCTAATCTATGACAGTTATATACTTGTGAAGAAGAGGGGAAGGTATATTGGCTCTTTAAAAATGTAGGAAACTTTAAGCAAAAACTGACAGGGGAATGCCCTAATGAGGAATAATGGATGTGTTCTGAGAAGAAACCAGTGGATCTAAAAGTAAAAAGAGTTTATAGATTGGATACAATTAAAAAAAAGTTAATAACCAGTGAAGTCTAAAAGAGACCTGAGCCTCGGGTGGGGGAAAGGAATTTGTTTTTGGATTTAGCAGAAAAGATAAGCAGAGAATTTAATATAACAAATTGTTGGATATGTGGAGACACCCGCATGGCAGAAATTTGGCCCTGGGAGGGAATACCTCTAAGCACACCCAATGTGTTACAAATAGTAGGGAGGGAAACATCAGGAGTGGATCAAAGACCAGAGGAGGAAATCTGGGAATTTGTTTAGGGAAGTGTTTGGGGAAGAGTCTATTTGGAGAAAAGGACCAGGATATAGAAGCTATGTAGGGGAAATACCATGTAAGAGATATTACGTAACAAGTGAAACCCATCAGTGATGGAAACCGGACCTATGAAGTATTGGACCAGACACCGAGCAGAAAATTGCACGTGGGTCAGAACAAAAACTTCACACGAGTGTATTGCGCAACAGCGTTGTAACTGGGTCGGAGTAGAGGGTCTATATGAATGTATGGCACAACAACCTAACCCCTTCCAAGGTGAGCCAAAACTTTCAAAGTTTTGGAGCAAAAGCGGAGTAGTTGAAATTAATTCTCCACAATATTGGAAGGCTCCAAAAGGCCTCTTTTGGATCTGTAGTAAAAAGGCATATGTTATGTTACCGAAGGACTAGGCAGGAAGCTGTTCCCTTGGAGCTGTACGACCCTCCATTTTCCTCCTGCCCAGAGTTGCGGGTCAGCAATTAGGAGTGCCATTATATGATGAATTAAAAAGGAGCAAAAGAGACGTACAAATAGGAGGCACTCAGAGATGGAGAGATGATGAGTGGCCCCCTGAAAGGATTATTGAAACATATGGTCCCGCTACCTGGGCACAGGATGGAATGTGGGGGTATAGAACACCTGTATATATGCTGAGCAGAATCATCCGTCTACAGGCCCTAGTGGAAATAATAACTAATCAAACAAGTCTAGCCTTGGATCTGTTATCTGCTCAGTCCCGCCAGATGCGCACTATGATATACCAGAACACATTAGCAATCGGCTATCTGTTGGCAGAAGAAGGAGGGGTGTGTGCCAAGTTCAACTCATCAGAATGCTGTGTTGAGATGGATGATCACAGCAAAACAATCAAAAATATTACTAATAATATCAGGAAGCTAGCCCACGTACCTGTCCAGAAATGGACAATGATAATGAAGAAAGATTGGTGGGAAAATATTTTTTCTGGAGAATGGTGGAAGAAAGTATTATTGGTAATTGGAGGTGCATTAGTGAGTACTGTGTTTCTCCCTTGCATAATCCCATGTTTAATTCAAACAGTAAAAAACATAGTGCAAACCTCAGTCCTTGAAATATTAGATAACAAAAAGGCTGAAGATGTTAAAATAATGAAATTGGAACAAGAGTGAGCCTGAAACTGCAAAGGAAATATATGAAAAGTATCGATTCATGCTAAAAATATATAGAGTTTACGAGGAAGAATTGTAAAGTTTGATGGTTGATGTGGGCCTCCAGCCCGATAAAAGTTGTAGAGGGGGGAAGTTGTTATAAATACAAAAGGAGTTGAAACTTTTTAATAGTTGTATCAATATGTTGATTGTGTGTGTTTCGATTTCTGTTCGAACCTGTGTTTATTTTTCGAATGGTTCTGAGTGGTTACAAATACTTGAAGTGATTGTTAGATAGTGTTGCAATGTATAGTTACAAATGTTTGTAGAGACTTTGTAGGCCTGCATTCCCAAATGTAATGACTACTGTAATGGAGCGGTTAAAGAGATAATACCAGGGGGAGGGGGGAATTTTCTATTCCCCTCCAGATAGCCCACAGACGGAGACCACAATCCAGAGCTTTTATTGCTGAATCGGACCAACCAATCAAGTCACGGTGGGAAAGAATGATTGGTGTAGAAAGCACCCTGATAAGGACCACTGAGAGCCATGAGCACGCACCCATCATGTAGAGGATCCAAAACGAACCAATCCCTGAGGGCACAGGAAATATAAGAAGGGACTGACCGCCCTCAATGCTTTGCTTCACTGTCACAAACGGACTGTTCTGAGGGGCGGCCGGTGTACATGAAACTGTTTGATCTGGATTGCCGTGAGGGACAGAGACTAGCTCAGACTCTTGTTCCTGAACACATGTTCTAACAATAAAGAGTTGCCTTTTCCTTTTTCCATATTTGGATTTACAGCCTCATAATTATTTTTACAACATTGTATCAAAAGCATAGCTGCTGAAGCAGAAACAGCACCTCCAGGAGAAAGAGAATCGGTCCCAAATCCTGCCCCACACAGCCCAAACTGCCTCGCCAGCCCCTTAGCCAGCCCGCTGCCCGCCCAGGCCTTCGGTGGGCAGGTGGAGGAGGAGGAGGAGGCAGAGGGGGATTTGCAGTGGGCAGAGCAGGCGAGTGAGGAGGGGGCATTGGCTGGGGAGCCGAAGCTGTCCCAGTGCAAAGAAGAGGAAGTGCTGCGGGAGGAGGACGAGTGTGATGAAGTCAGCCTCCTGGAGCTGCCGGCAGAAGAAGGCAGGCAGCGCACGCTGGGAGGCTGGGCAGGAGACGGGCTCCCACCGCCCAACCCTCAGGAGGCTTGGGTTGAGCACCAGGCATTTGAGCCGTGCCCCCAAGGGCCGCTCTGCGCCTGGCCTCCCCAGGTGGAAGCCCAGGCCCTCAGCCAGCAGCTGGGCCCCCGCAAGAAACGTCCCTCCCGCTTCAGGTGGGCACTGCGGGCGCTGCGCAGCCTGTTCCGCTGCCCCTGCCTGGCACCACAGCCCCAGGATTAGTGCCCGCTGCCGGCACCAGCACAGGCCCCGCAGATGGCGGCTGGCCCGCAGCCTGCCCAGCCTCCTCCGGGAGCCACACGGGCTGCCTTGGCCTGACTATGGCCCTGCAGCCTCAGCAATCCCCAGCGGCTTTGGAGCAGCCCGGCCACATCTCCCCAAAACCAAAGTCATCCCATGGGGCCAGCCCTAGAAAACCTAGGAGAAGAAGAAGAAGAAGAAGAAGGATTACTAGAAGAATTAGGATAAGGATAGGTAGAAGAAGTAGAATTAAAAAAATAAGAAGCCTAAGTAGTAGAAGAATAAGAAGTGAAGTAAGAAGAATAATTAGAATAATAAGAAGAAGTAGTAGAAGACTAAATACAAGACGAAGCCTAAGTAGTAGAAGAAGAAGATGTAGAATAAGAAGTAGAAGAAGAAGAAGAAATGTAGCAGTAAATAAGAAGAATATTATTAAGTCAAGGAATATGAAGAATAACAAGAAGAAGACAAAAAGAAGATGAAATACTCATGGTAGTGAATAAATAAAATCATTATAATGATAATATCATCAATAGTAATTTCAAGTTAATATACACATCCACGTCTCATCTCCAATCACGGAATGCTTTGGTTTTGGAAGGGCCTTAAAGATCACCTAGTTCTTTACCTGATTGCCTTCCGCTCTCTTGCTCTCTATTCGGACACCTCTTTCCTATTTCTTTCCATCTCCCTACCTCACATTTCATTGCACCTGATGCAGAGGGATGTAACAGAGCCAGAGTCTGTTGCAAGAGACTTTGAACAACTTGGCCCCTGCCACGGAAGGTACCTGGGCGTTCCCACCTGGCCCTGAACTCTGGGTTTTAGGGGGAACCTCACCCCCAAAAGAGGTTGGATGGACAGCATCAAAGGGACGCCACTGGGATCCAGAGAGCAGTGAAGTTTTCCACTTAATCGGGCTATGTCCCTCTTTTTCTCTTTCTCTCTTTCTCTCTTTCTCTCCCTTTCTGGCCGTCTCTCTCATCTACTGTTCATTAAAACCCACACTATTGGCTTGGGCATACAAAGTCCTTGGCACCTGAATTTGGGCAGAGGCGTTTCTGATCATTTTAATAAGCACATCATAACAAGGGGCCAGAAGCCCCCAAGTCTGGGTGCTGCTTCACGCCTCACATCCCATTGTGACACAGGCGCCTTGTGTCAGGTTCCTCAGTGATGCGGGACATGGTGACGCCCAGAGGCCCTTGTGACACGGCAGAGCCACGCCCTGCCAGAGGGTCATAGGAGGGGTGCAGAGCCCTGGGGTGCCCAGTCCCGTGAGAGCCGCTGCGTCAGGAGGAAGCAGCTCCCGGGATCTCTCTGCGCAAGAGGACGTGCGAGCCTCAGGCGGAGAAGGTGAACCCCGTAGGGACCTGGAGCAAAGCATGGGTGTGGAACAAGAAGCCGCAGATCCAGGAGAAAGGGAGTTGGTCCCCATCTCTGGCCCTGCTTCCAGCCCAAGCTGCAGCCAGGATGAGCTGGACTTAGGCCAGCTGCTGAGCTCTGAGGCCACCAGCCAGGCATTCCTGGAGATGCAGGAATCTCGCCAGCAGCCAGAGGAAGAGAGCGACTTGGAGCAAAGCATGGCTGCTGAAGCAGAAGCAGCAGCTCCAGGAGAAAGGGAATCAGTCCCAAACTCTGCCCCACACAGCCCAAACTGCCTCGCCAGCCCCTTAGCCAGCCCGCTGCCCGCCCAGGCCTTCGGTGGGCAGGTGGAGGAGGAGGAGGAGGCAGAGGGGGATTTGCAGTGGGCAGAGCAGGCGAGTGAGGAGGGAGCATTGGCTGGGGAGCCGAAGCTGTCCCAGTGCAAAGAAGAGGAAGTGCTGCGGGAGGAGGACGAGTGCGATGAAGTCAGCCTCCTGGAGCTGCCGGCAGAAGAAGGCAGGCAGCGCACGCTGGGAGGCTGGGCAGGAGACGGGCTCCCACCGCCCATCCCTCGGGAGGCTTGGGTTGAGCACCAGGCATTTGAGCCGTGCCCCCAAGGGCCGCTCTGCGCCTGGCCTCCCCAGGTGGAAGCCCAGGCCCTCAGCCAGCAGCTGGGCCCCCGCAAGAAACGTCCCTCCCGCTTCAGGCGGGCACTGCGGGCGCTGCGCAGCCTGTTCCGCTGCCCCTGCCTGGCACCACAGCCCCAGGATTAGTGCCCGCTGCCGGCACCAGCACAGGCCCCGCAGATGGCGGCTGGCCCGCAGCCTGCCCAGCCTCCTCCGGGAGCCACACGGGCTGCCTTGGCCTGACTGTGGCCCTGCAGCCTCAGCAATCCCCAGCGGCTTTGGAGCAGCCCGGCCACATCTCCCCAGAACCAAAGACATCCCACGGGGCCAGCCCAAGAAGAACATGTAGAAGAGAAATAAGAAGAATTACTAGAAGACGAAATAGAAGAAGAAGAGTAGGTAGAAGAAGAAGAAGAAGTAGGAGATAAAGTAGTTGGATAAGAAGAAGCAGAAGAGTAACAAGATAAAGAATAATTTGTAGAAGAAGACTAAGTAGAAGACTAAGTAGTATAGAAGATGTAGAAGAAGAAGACGTAGAAAAAGACAATGTAGTAGTAGTAAATAAGAAGAAGTATATGAATAAGTCTAGGAAAAAGATGTAGATAAGAAGATGAAACAGTAGTGGTAGTGAATAAATAAAATCATTATAATGATAAGAACATTAGTAGTCATTTCAAGACAAAATACACATCCACACATCATCTACAATCACGAAATGGTTGGGCTTGGGAAGGGCCTTAAAGATCACCTAGTTCTTTACCCGATTGCCTTCTGCTCTCTTGCTCTCTATTCGGACACCTCTTCCCTATTTCTTTCCATCTCTCTACCTAACATTTCCTTGCACCTGATGCAGAGGGATGCAACAGAGCCAGAGTCTGTTGCAAGAGCCTGTGTCCAACTCGGCCCCTGCCACAGAAGGTACCTGGGCGTTCCCACCTGGCCCAAATGTCTATCAAGCCACTGAACCCTGGGTTTTAGGGGGAACCTCACCCCCTAAAGGGGTTGGATGGACAGCATCAAAGGGACGCCACTGGGATCCAGAGAGCAGTGAAGTTTTCCACTTAATCGGGCTATGTCCCTCTTTTTCTCTTTCTCTCTTTCTCTCTTTCTCTCTTTCTCTCTTTCTCTCCCTTTCTGGCCTTCTCTCTCATCTACTGTTCATTAAAACCCACACTATTGGCTTGGGCGTACAAAGTCCTTGGCACCTGAATTTGGGCAGAGGCGTTTCTGATCATTTTAGTAAGCACATCATAACAAGGGGCAGAAGCCCCCAAGTCTGGGGGCTGCCTCACGCCTCACATCCCATTGTGACACAGGCGCCTTGTGTCAGGTTCCTCAGTGAGGCGGGACATGGTGACGCCCAGAGGCCCTTGTGACACGGCAGAGCCACGCCCTGCCAGAGGGTCATAGAAGGGGTGCAGAGCCCTGGGGTGCCCAGTCCCGTGAGAGCCGCTGCGTCAGGAGGAAGCAGCTCCCGGGATCTCTCTGCGCAAGAGGACGTGCGAGCCTCAGGCGGAGGAGGTGAACCCCGTAGGGACCTGGAGCAAAGCATGGGTGTGGAACAAGAAGCCGCAGATCCAGGAGAAAGGGAGTTGGTCCCCATCTCTGGCCCTGCTTCCAGCCCAAGCTGCAGCCAGGATGAGCTGGACTTAGGCCAGCTGCTGAGCTCTGAGGCCACCAGCCAGGCATTCCTGGAGATGCAGGAATCTCGCCAGCAGCCAGAGGAAGAGAGCGACCTGGAGCAAAGCATGGCTGCTGAAGCAGAATCAGCAGCTCCAGGAGAAAGGGAATCAGTCCCGAACTCTGCCCCACACAGCCCAAACTGCCTTGCCAGCCCCTTAGCCAGCCCGCCGCCAGCCCAGGCCTTCAGTGGGCAGGTGGAGGAGGAGGAGGAGGAGGCAGAGGGGGATTTGCAGTGGGCAGAGCAGGCGAGTGAGGAGGGAGCATTGGCTGGGGAGCCGAAGCTGTCCCAGTGCAAAGAAGAGGAAGTGCTGCGGGAGGAGGACGAGTGCGATGAAGTCAGCCTCCTGGAGCTGCCGGCAGAAGAAGGCAGGCAGTGCACGCTGGGAGGCTGGGCAGGAGACGGGCTCCCACCGCCCATCCCTCGGGAGGCTTGGGTTGAGCACCAGGCATTTGAGCCGTGCCCCCAAGGGCCGCTCTGCGCCTGGCCTCCCCAGGTGGAAGCCCAGGCCCTCAGCCAGCAGCTGGGCCCCCGCAAGAAACGTCCCTCCCGCTTCAGGCGGGCACTGCGGGCGCTGCGCAGCCTGTTCCGCTGCCCCTGCCTGGCACCACAGCCCCAGGATTAGTGCCCGCTGCCGGCACCAGCACAGGCCCCGCAGATGGCGGCTGGCCCGCAGCCTGCCCAACCTCTTCCGGGAGCCACACGGGCTGCCTTGGCCTGACTATGGCCCTGCAGCCTCAGCAATCCCCAGCGGCTTTGGAGCAGCCCGGCCACATCTCCCCAGAACCAAAGACATCCCACGGGGCCAGCCCAAGAAGAACATGTAGAAGAGAAATAAGAAGAAATACTAGAAGACGAAATAGAAGAAGAAGAGTAGGTAGAAGAAGAAGAAGAAGTAGGAGATAAAGTAGTAGGATAAGAAGAAGCAGAAGAGTAACAAGATAAAGAATAATTTGTAGAAGAAGACTAAGTAGAAGACTAAGTAGTATAGAAGATGTAGAAGAAGAAGACGTAGAAAAAGACAATGTAGTAGTAGTAAATAAGAAGAAGTATATGAATAAGTCTAGGAAAAAGATGTAGGTAAGAAGATGAAACAGTAGTGGTAGTGAATAAATAAAATCATTATAATGATAAGAACATTAGTAGTCATTTCAAGACAAAATACACATCCACACATCATCTACAATCACGAAATGGTTGGGCTTGGGAAGGGCCTTAAAGATCACCTAGTTCTTTACCTGATTGCCTTCTGCTCTCTTGCTCTCTATTCGGACACCTCTTCCCTATTTCTTTCCATCTCTCTACCTAACATTTCCTTGCACCTGATGCAGAGGGATGCAACAGAGCCAGAGTCTGTTGCAAGAGCCTGTGTCCAACTCGGCCCCTGCCACGGAAGGTACCTGGGCGTTCCCACCAGGCCCAAATGTCTATCAAGCCACTGAACCCTGGGTTTTAGGGGGAACCTCACCCCCTAAAGGGGTTGGATGGACAGCATCAAAGGGACGCCACTGGGATCCACAGAGCAGTGAAGTTTTCCACTTAATCGGGCTATGTCCCTCTTTCTCTCGTTCTCTCTTTCTCTCTTTCTCTCCCTTTCTGGCCTTCTCTCTCATCTACTGTTCATAAAAACCCACACTATTGGCTTGGGCGTACATAGTCTGTGGCACCTGAATTTGGGCAGAGGCGTTTCTGATCATTTTAATAAGCACATGATAACAAGGGGCCAGAAGCCCCCAAGTCCGGGGGCTGCTTCACGCCTCACATCCCTTTGTGACACAGGCGCCTCGTGTCAGGTTCCTCAGTGAGGCGGGACATGGTGACGCCCAGAGGCCCTTGTGACACGGCAGAGCCACGCCCTGCCAGAGGGGCATAGAAGGGGTGCAGAGCCCTGGGGTGCCCAGTCCCGTGAGAGCCGCTGCGTCAGGAGGAAGCAGCTCCCGGGATCTCTCTGCGCAAGAGGATGTGCGAGCCTCAGGCGGAGAAGGTGAACCCCGTAGGGACCTGGAGCAAAGCATGGGTGTGGAACAAGAAGCCGCAGCTCCAGGAGAAAGGGAGTTGGTCCCCATCTCTGGCCCTGCTTCCAGCCCAAGCTGCAGCCAGGATCAGCTGGACTTAGGCCAGCTGCTGAGCTCTGAGGCCACCAGCCAGGCATTCCTGGAGATGCAGGAATCTCGCCAGCAGCCAGAGGAAGAGAGCGGCCTGGAGCAAAGCATGGCTGCTGAAGCAGAATCAGCAGCTGCAGGAGAAAGGGAATCAGTCCCGAACTCTGCCCCACACAGCCCAAACTGCCTCGCCAGCCCCTTAGCCAGCCCGCCGCCAGCCCAGGCCTTCGGTGGGCAGGTGGAAGAGGAGGAGGAGGAGGCAGAGGGGGATTTGCAGTGGGCAGAGCAGGCGAGTGAGGAGGGAGCATTGGCTAGGAAGCCGAAGCTGTCCCAGTGCAAAGAAGAGGAAGTGCTGCGGGAGGAGGACGAGTGCGATGAAGTCAGCCTCCTGGAGCTGCCGGCAGAAGAAGGCAGGCAGCGCACGCTGGGAGGCTGGGCAGGAGACGGGCTCCCACCGCCCATCCCTCGGGAGGCTTGGGTTGAGCACCAGGCATTTGAGCCGTGCCCCCAAGGGCCACTCTGCGCCTGGCCTCCCCAGGTGGAAGCCCAGGCCCTCAGCCAGCAGCTGGGCCCCCGCAAGAAACGTCCCTCCCGCTTCAGGCGGGCACTGCGGGCGCTGCGCAGCCTGTTCCGCTGCCCCTGCCTGGCACCACAGCCCCAGGATTAGTGCCCGCTGCCGGCACCAGCACAGGCCCCGCAGATGGCGGCTGGCCCGCAGCCTGCCCAGCCTCCTCCGGGAGCCACACGGGCTGCCTTGGCCTGACTATGGCCCTGCAGCCTCAGCAATCCCCAGCGGCTTTGGAGCAGCCCGGCCACATCTCCCCAAAACCAAAGTCATCCCATGGGGCCAGCCCTAGAAAACCTAGGAGAAGAAGAAGTAAAAGGATTACTAGAAGAAGTAGGATAAGAGTAGGTAGAAGAAGTAGAATTCGTACAATAAGAAGCCTAAGTAATAGAAGAATAAGAAGTAAGAAGTATTAGAATAATACGAATAACTAGAAGACTAAGTAGAAGACTAAGTAGAAGACTAAGAAGTAGAAGAATTCGAAGAAGTAGAAGAAGAAGAATTGTAGAACTAGTAAATAAGAATATTATTAAGTCTAGGAATAAGAAGTAGAAGAATAACAAGAAGAGAAAAAGAAGATTAAATACTCGTGGTAGTGAATAAATAAAATTATTATAATGATAAGAATATTAATGGTAATTTCAAGTTAAAATACACATCCACATCTCATCTCCAATCACGGAATGCTTTGGCTTGGGAAGGGCCTTAAAGATCACCTAGTTCTTTACCTGATTGCCTTCCGCTCTCTTGCTCTCTCTTCGGACACCTCTTCCCTATTTCTTTCCATCTCTCTACCTAACATTTCCTTGCACCTGATGCAGAGGGATGCAACAGAGCCAGAGTCTGTTGCAAGAGCCTGTGTCCAACTCGGCCCCTGCCACAGAAGGTACCTGGGCGTTCCCACCTGGCCCAAATGTCTATCAAGCCACTGAACCCTGGGTTTTAGGGGGAACCTCACCCCCTAAAGGGGTTGGATGGACAGCATCAAAGGGACGCCACTGGGATCCAGAGAGCAGTGAAGTTTTCCACTTAATCGGGCTATGTCCCTCTTTTTCTCTTTCTCTCTTTCTCTCTTTCTCTCCCTTTCTGGCCTTCTCTCTCATCTACTGTTCATTAAAACCCACACTATTGGCTTGGGCGTACAAAGTCCTTGGCACCTGAATTTGGGCAGAGGCGTTTCTGATCATTTTAATAAGCACATCATAACAAGGGGCAGAAGCCCCCAAGTCTGGGGGCTGCTCCACGCCTCACATCCCATTGTGACACAGGCGCCTTGTGTCAGGTTCCTCAGTGATGCGGGACATGGTGACGCCCAGAGGCCCTTGTGACACGGCAGAGCCACGCCCTGCCAGAGGGTCATAGGAGGGGTGCAGAGCCCTGGGGTGCCCAGTCCCGTGAGAGCCGCTGCGTCAGGAGGAAGCAGCTCCCGGGATCTCTCTGCGCAAGAGGACGTGCGAGCCTCAGGCGGAGAAGGTGAACCCCGTAGGGACCTGGAGCAAAGCATGGGTGTGGAACAAGAAGCCGCAGCTCCAGGAGAAAGGGAGTTGGTCCCCATCTCTGGCCCTGCTTCCAGCCCAAGCTGCAGCCAGGATGAGCTGGACTTAGGCCAGCTGCTGAGCTCTGAGGCCACCAGCCAGGCATTCCTGGAGATGCAGGAATCTCGCCAGCAGCCAGAGGAAGAGAGTGACCTGGAGCAAAGCATGGCTGCTGAAGCAGAAGCAGCAGCTCCAGGAGAAAGGGAATCAGTCCCGAACTCTGCCCCACACAGCCCAAACTGCCTTGCCAGCCCCTTAGCCAGCCCGCTGCCCGCCCAGGCCTTCAGTGGGCAGGTGGAGGAGGAGGAGGAGGCAGAGGGGGATTTGCAGTGGGCAGAGCAGGCGAGTGAGGAGGGAGCATTGGCTGGGGAGCCGAAGCTGTCCCAGTGCAAAGAAGAGGAAGTGCTGCGGGAGGAGGACGAGTGCGATGAAGTCAGCCTCCTGGAGCTGCCGGCAGAAGAAGGCAGGCAGTGCACGCTGGGAGGCTGGGCAGGAGACGGGCTCCCACCGCCCATCCCTCGGGAGGCTTGGGTTGAGCACCAGGCATTTGAGCCGTGCCCCCAAGGGCCGCTCTGCGCCTGGCCTCCCCAGGTAGAGGCCCAGGCCCTCAGCCAGCAGCTGGGCCCCCGCAAGAAACGTCCCTCCCGCTTCAGGCGGGCACTGCGGGCGCTGCGCAGCCTGTTCCGCTGCCCCTGCCTGGCACCACAGCCCCAGGATTAGTGCCCGCTGCCGGCACCAGCACAGGCCCCGCAGATGGCGGCTGGCCCGCAGCCTGCCCAACCTCCTCCGGGAGCCACACGGGCTGCCTTGGCCTGACTATGGCCCTGCAGCCTCAGCAATCCCCAGCGGCTTTGGAGCAGCCCGGCCACATCTCCCCAGAACCAAAGACATCCCACGGGGCCAGCCCAAGAAGAACATGTAGAAGAGAAATAAGAAGAAATACTAGAAGACGAAATAGAAGAAGAAGAGTAGGTAGAAGAAGAAGAAGCAGTAGGAGATAAAGTAGTAGGATAAGAAGAAGCAGAAGAGTAACAAGATAAAGAATAATTTGTAGAAGAAGACTAAGTAGAAGACTAAGTAGTATAGAAGATGTAGAAGAAGAAGACGTAGAAAAAGACAATGTAGTAGTAGTAAATAAGAAGAAGTATATGAATAAGTCTAGGAAAAAGATGTAGATAAGAAGATGAAACAGTAGTGGTAGTGAATAAATAAAATCATTATAATGATAAGAACATTAGTAGTCATTTCAAGACAAAATACACATCCACACATCATCTACAATCACGAAATGGTTGGGCTTGGGAAGGGCCTTAAAGATCACCTAGTTCTTTACCCGATTGCCTTCTGCTCTCTTGCTCTCTATTCGGACACCTCTTCCCTATTTCTTTCCATCTCTCTACCTAACATTTCCTTGCACCTGATGCAGAGGGATGCAACAGAGCCAGAGTCTGTTGCAAGAGCCTGTGTCCAACTCGGCCCCTGCCACGGAAGGTACCTGGGCGTTCCCACCAGGCCCAAATGTCTATCAAGCCACTGAACCCTGGGTTTTAGGGGGAACCTCACCCCCTAAAGGGGTTGGATGGACAGCATCAAAGGGACGCCACTGGGATCCACAGAGCAGTGAAGTTTTCCACTTAATCGGGCTATGTCCCTCTTTCTCTCGTTCTCTCTTTCTCTCTTTCTCTCCCTTTCTGGCCTTCTCTCTCATCTACTGTTCATAAAAACCCACACTATTGGCTTGGGCGTACATAGTCTGTGGCACCTGAATTTGGGCAGAGGCGTTTCTGATCATTTTAATAAGCACATGATAACAAGGGGCCAGAAGCCCCCAAGTCCGGGGGCTGCTTCACGCCTCACATCCCTTTGTGACACAGGCGCCTCGTGTCAGGTTCCTCAGTGAGGCGGGACATGGTGACGCCCAGAGGCCCTTGTGACACGGCAGAGCCACGCCCTGCCAGAGGGGCATAGAAGGGGTGCAGAGCCCTGGGGTGCCCAGTCCCGTGAGAGCCGCTGCGTCAGGAGGAAGCAGCTCCCGGGATCTCTCTGCGCAAGAGGATGTGCGAGCCTCAGGCGGAGAAGGTGAACCCCGTAGGGACCTGGAGCAAAGCATGGGTGTGGAACAAGAAGCCGCAGCTCCAGGAGAAAGGGAGTTGGTCCCCATCTCTGGCCCTGCTTCCAGCCCAAGCTGCAGCCAGGATCAGCTGGACTTAGGCCAGCTGCTGAGCTCTGAGGCCACCAGCCAGGCATTCCTGGAGATGCAGGAATCTCGCCAGCAGCCAGAGGAAGAGAGCGGCCTGGAGCAAAGCATGGCTGCTGAAGCAGAATCAGCAGCTCCAGGAGAAAGGGAATCAGTCCCGAACTCTGCCCCACACAGCCCAAACTGCCTCGCCAGCCCCTTAGCCAGCCCGCCGCCAGCCCAGGCCTTCGGTGGGCAGGTGGAAGAGGAGGAGGAGGAGGCAGAGGGGGATTTGCAGTGGGCAGAGCAGGCGAGTGAGGAGGGAGCATTGGCTAGGAAGCCGAAGCTGTCCCAGTGCAAAGAAGAGGAAGTGCTGCGGGAGGAGGACGAGTGCGATGAAGTCAGCCTCCTGGAGCTGCCGGCAGAAGAAGGCAGGCAGCGCACGCTGGGAGGCTGGGCAGGAGACGGGCTCCCACCGCCCATCCCTCGGGAGGCTTGGGTTGAGCACCAGGCATTTGAGCCGTGCCCCCAAGGGCCACTCTGCGCCTGGCCTCCCCAGGTGGAAGCCCAGGCCCTCAGCCAGCAGCTGGGCCCCCGCAAGAAACGTCCCTCCCGCTTCAGGCGGGCACTGCGGGCGCTGCGCAGCCTGTTCCGCTGCCCCTGCCTGGCACCACAGCCCCAGGATTAGTGCCCGCTGCCGGCACCAGCACAGGCCCCGCAGATGGCGGCTGGCCCGCAGCCTGCCCAGCCTCCTCCGGGAGCCACACGGGCTGCCTTGGCCTGACTATGGCCCTGCAGCCTCAGCAATCCCCAGCGGCTTTGGAGCAGCCCGGCCACATCTCCCCAAAACCAAAGTCATCCCATGGGGCCAGCCCTAGAAAACCTAGGAGAAGAAGAAGTAAAAGGATTACTAGAAGAAGTAGGATAAGAGTAGGTAGAAGAAGTAGAATTCGTACAATAAGAAGCCTAAGTAATAGAAGAATAAGAAGTAAGAAGTATTAGAATAATACGAATAACTAGAAGACTAAGTAGAAGACTAAGTAGAAGACTAAGAAGTAGAAGAATTCGAAGAAGTAGAAGAAGAAGAATTGTAGAACTAGTAAATAAGAATATTATTAAGTCTAGGAATAAGAAGTAGAAGAATAACAAGAAGAGAAAAAGAAGATTAAATACTCGTGGTAGTGAATAAATAAAATTATTATAATGATAAGAATATTAATGGTAATTTCAAGTTAAAATACACATCCACATCTCATCTCCAATCACGGAATGCTTTGGCTTGGGAAGGGCCTTAAAGATCACCTAGTTCTTTACCTGATTGCCTTCCGCTCTCTTGCTCTCTCTTCGGACACCTCTTCCCTATTTCTTTCCATCTCTCTACCTAACATTTCCTTGCACCTGATGCAGAGGGATGCAACAGAGCCAGAGTCTGTTGCAAGAGCCTGTGTCCAACTCGGCCCCTGCCACAGAAGGTACCTGGGCGTTCCCACCTGGCCCAAATGTCTATCAAGCCACTGAACCCTGGGTTTTAGGGGGAACCTCACCCCCTAAAGGGGTTGGATGGACAGCATCAAAGGGACGCCACTGGGATCCAGAGAGCAGTGAAGTTTTCCACTTAATCGGGCTATGTCCCTCTTTTTCTCTTTCTCTCTTTCTCTCTTTCTCTCCCTTTCTGGCCTTCTCTCTCATCTACTGTTCATTAAAACCCACACTATTGGCTTGGGCGTACAAAGTCCTTGGCACCTGAATTTGGGCAGAGGCGTTTCTGATCATTTTAATAAGCACATCATAACAAGGGGCAGAAGCCCCCAAGTCTGGGGGCTGCTCCACGCCTCACATCCCATTGTGACACAGGCGCCTTGTGTCAGGTTCCTCAGTGATGCGGGACATGGTGACGCCCAGAGGCCCTTGTGACACGGCAGAGCCACGCCCTGCCAGAGGGTCATAGGAGGGGTGCAGAGCCCTGGGGTGCCCAGTCCCGTGAGAGCCGCTGCGTCAGGAGGAAGCAGCTCCCGGGATCTCTCTGCGCAAGAGGACGTGCGAGCCTCAGGCGGAGAAGGTGAACCCCGTAGGGACCTGGAGCAAAGCATGGGTGTGGAACAAGAAGCCGCAGCTCCAGGAGAAAGGGAGTTGGTCCCCATCTCTGGCCCTGCTTCCAGCCCAAGCTGCAGCCAGGATGAGCTGGACTTAGGCCAGCTGCTGAGCTCTGAGGCCACCAGCCAGGCATTCCTGGAGATGCAGGAATCTCGCCAGCAGCCAGAGGAAGAGAGTGACCTGGAGCAAAGCATGGCTGCTGAAGCAGAAGCAGCAGCTCCAGGAGAAAGGGAATCAGTCCCGAACTCTGCCCCACACAGCCCAAACTGCCTTGCCAGCCCCTTAGCCAGCCCGCTGCCCGCCCAGGCCTTCAGTGGGCAGGTGGAGGAGGAGGAGGAGGCAGAGGGGGATTTGCAGTGGGCAGAGCAGGCGAGTGAGGAGGGAGCATTGGCTGGGGAGCCGAAGCTGTCCCAGTGCAAAGAAGAGGAAGTGCTGCGGGAGGAGGACGAGTGCGATGAAGTCAGCCTCCTGGAGCTGCCGGCAGAAGAAGGCAGGCAGTGCACGCTGGGAGGCTGGGCAGGAGACGGGCTCCCACCGCCCATCCCTCGGGAGGCTTGGGTTGAGCACCAGGCATTTGAGCCGTGCCCCCAAGGGCCGCTCTGCGCCTGGCCTCCCCAGGTAGAGGCCCAGGCCCTCAGCCAGCAGCTGGGCCCCCGCAAGAAACGTCCCTCCCGCTTCAGGCGGGCACTGCGGGCGCTGCGCAGCCTGTTCCGCTGCCCCTGCCTGGCACCACAGCCCCAGGATTAGTGCCCGCTGCCGGCACCAGCACAGGCCCCGCAGATGGCGGCTGGCCCGCAGCCTGCCCAACCTCCTCCGGGAGCCACACGGGCTGCCTTGGCCTGACTATGGCCCTGCAGCCTCAGCAATCCCCAGCGGCTTTGGAGCAGCCCGGCCACATCTCCCCAGAACCAAAGACATCCCACGGGGCCAGCCCAAGAAGAACATGTAGAAGAGAAATAAGAAGAAATACTAGAAGACGAAATAGAAGAAGAAGAGTAGGTAGAAGAAGAAGAAGCAGTAGGAGATAAAGTAGTAGGATAAGAAGAAGCAGAAGAGTAACAAGATAAAGAATAATTTGTAGAAGAAGACTAAGTAGAAGACTAAGTAGTATAGAAGATGTAGAAGAAGAAGACGTAGAAAAAGACAATGTAGTAGTAGTAAATAAGAAGAAGTATATGAATAAGTCTAGGAAAAAGATGTAGATAAGAAGATGAAACAGTAGTGGTAGTGAATAAATAAAATCATTATAATGATAAGAACATTAGTAGTCATTTCAAGACAAAATACACATCCACACATCATCTACAATCACGAAATGGTTGGGCTTGGGAAGGGCCTTAAAGATCACCTAGTTCTTTACCCGATTGCCTTCTGCTCTCTTGCTCTCTATTCGGACACCTCTTCCCTATTTCTTTCCATCTCTCTACCTAACATTTCCTTGCACCTGATGCAGAGGGATGCAACAGAGCCAGAGTCTGTTGCAAGAGCCTGTGTCCAACTCGGCCCCTGCCACAGAAGGTACCTGGGCGTTCCCACCTGGCCCAAATGTCTATCAAGCCACTGAACCCTGGGTTTTAGGGGGAACCTCACCCCCTAAAGGGGTTGGATGGACAGCATCAAAGGGACGCCACTGGGATCCAGAGAGCAGTGAAGTTTTCCACTTAATCGGGCTATGTCCCTCTTTTTCTCTTTCTCTCTTTCTCTCTTTCTCTCCCTTTCTGGCCTTCTCTCTCATCTACTGTTCATTAAAACCCACACTATTGGCTTGGGCGTACAAAGTCCTTGGCACCTGAATTTGGGCAGAGGCATTTCTGATCATTTTAATAAGCACATCATAACAAGGGGCAGAAGCCCCCAAGTCTGGGGGCTGCTCCACGCCTCACATCCCATTGTGACACAGGCGCCTTGTGTCAGGTTCCTCAGTGATGCGGGACATGGTGACGCCCAGAGGCCCTTGTGACACGGCAGAGCCACGCCCTGCCAGAGGGGCATAGGAGGGGTGCAGAGCCCTGGGGTGCCCAGTCCCGTGAGAGCCGCTGCGTCAGGAGGAAGCAGCTCCCGGGATCTCTCTGCGCAAGAGGACGTGCGAGCCTCAGGCGGAGAAGGTGAACCCCGTAGGGACCTGGAGCAAAGCATGGGTGTGGAACAAGAAGCCGCAGCTCCAGGAGAAAGGGAGTTGGTCCCCATCTCTGGCCCTGCTTCCAGCCCAAGCTGCAGCCAGGATGAGCTGGACTTAGGCCAGCTGCTGAGCTCTGAGGCCACCAGCCAGGCATTCCTGGAGATGCAGGAATCTCGCCAGCAGCCAGAGGAAGAGAGTGACCTGGAGCAAAGCATGGCTGCTGAAGCAGAAGCAGCAGCTCCAGGAGAAAGGGAATCAGTCCCGAACTCTGCCCCACACAGCCCAAACTGCCTTGCCAGCCCCTTAGCCAGCCCGCTGCCCGCCCAGGCCTTCAGTGGGCAGGTGGAGGAGGAGGAGGAGGCAGAGGGGGATTTGCAGTGGGCAGAGCAGGCGAGTGAGGAGGGAGCATTGGCTGGGGAGCCGAAGCTGTCCCAGTGCAAAGAAGAGGAAGTGCTGCGGGAGGAGGACGAGTGCGATGAAGTCAGCCTCCTGGAGCTGCCGGCAGAAGAAGGCAGGCAGCGCACGCTGGGAGGCTGGGCAGGAGACGGGCTCCCACCGCCCATCCCTCGGGAGGCTTGGGTTGAGCACCAGGCATTTGAGCCGTGCCCCCAAGGGCCGCTCTGCGCCTGGCCTCCCCAGGTAGAGGCCCAGGCCCTCAGCCAGCAGCTGGGCCCCCGCAAGAAACGTCCCTCCCGCTTCAGGCGGGCACTGCGGGCGCTGCGCAGCCTGTTCCGCTGCCCCTGCCTGGCACCACAGCCCCAGGATTAGTGCCCGCTGCCGGCACCAGCACAGGCCCCGCAGATGGCGGCTGGCCCGCAGCCTGCCCAACCTCCTCCGGGAGCCACACGGGCTGCCTTGGCCTGACTATGGCCCTGCAGCCTCAGCAATCCCCAGCGGCTTTGGAGCAGCCCGGCCACATCTCCCCAGAACCAAAGACATCCCACGGGGCCAGCCCAAGAAGAACATGTAGAAGAGAAATAAGAAGAAATACTAGAAGACGAAATAGAAGAAGAAGAGTAGGTAGAAGAAGAAGAAGCAGTAGGAGATAAAGTAGTAGGATAAGAAGAAGCAGAAGAGTAACAAGATAAAGAATAATTTGTAGAAGAAGACTAAGTAGAAGACTAAGTAGTATAGAAGATGTAGAAGAAGAAGACGTAGAAAAAGACAATGTAGTAGTAGTAAATAAGAAGAAGTATATGAATAAGTCTAGGAAAAAGATGTAGATAAGAAGATGAAACAGTAGTGGTAGTGAATAAATAAAATCATTATAATGATAAGAACATTAGTAGTCATTTCAAGACAAAATACACATCCACACATCATCTACAATCACGAAATGGTTGGGCTTGGGAAGGGCCTTAAAGATCACCTAGTTCTTTACCCGATTGCCTTCTGCTCTCTTGCTCTCTATTCGGACACCTCTTCCCTATTTCTTTCCATCTCTCTACCTAACATTTCCTTGCACCTGATGCAGAGGGATGCAACAGAGCCAGAGTCTGTTGCAAGAGCCTGTGTCCAACTCGGCCCCTGCCACAGAAGGTACCTGGGCGTTCCCACCTGGCCCAAATGTCTATCAAGCCACTGAACCCTGGGTTTTAGGGGGAACCTCACCCCCTAAAGGGGTTGGATGGACAGCATCAAAGGGACGCCACTGGGATCCAGAGAGCAGTGAAGTTTTCCACTTAATCGGGCTATGTCCCTCTTTTTCTCTTTCTCTCTTTCTCTCTTTCTCTCCCTTTCTGGCCTTCTCTCTCATCTACTGTTCATTAAAACCCACACTATTGGCTTGGGCGTACAAAGTCCTTGGCACCTGAATTTGGGCAGAGGCGTTTCTGATCATTTTAATAAGCACATCATAACAAGGGGCAGAAGCCCCCAAGTCTGGGGGCTGCTTCACGCCTCACATCCCATTGTGACACAGGCGCCTTGTGTCAGGTTCCTCAGTGATGCGGGACATGGTGACGCCCAGAGGCCCTTGTGACACGGCAGAGCCACGCCCTGCCAGAGGGTCATAGGAGGGGTGCAGAGCCCTGGGGTGCCCAGTCCCGTGAGAGCCGCTGCGTCAGGAGGAAGCAGCTCCCGGGATCTCTCTGCGCAAGAGGACGTGCGAGCCTCAGGCGGAGAAGGTGAACCCCGTAGGGACCTGGAGCAAAGCATGGGTGTGGAACAAGAAGCCGCAGCTCCAGGAGAAAGGGAGTTGGTCCCCATCTCTGGCCCTGCTTCCAGCCCAAGCTGCAGCCAGGATCAGCTGGACTTAGGCCAGCTGCTGAGCTCTGAGGCCACCAGCCAGGCATTCCTGGAGATGCAGGAATCTCGCCAGCAGCCAGAGGAAGAGAGCGACCTGGAGCAAAGCATGGCTGCTGAAGCAGAAGCAGCAGCTGCAGGAGAAAGGGAATCAGTCCCGAACTCTGCCCCACACAGCCCAAACTGCCTTGCCAGCCCCTTAGCCAGCCCGCCGCCAGCCCAGGCCTTCGGTGGGCAGGTGGAAGAGGAGGAGGAGGAGGCAGAGGGGGATTTGCAGTGGGCAGAGCAGGCGAGTGAGGTGGGAGCATTGGCTGGGGAGCCGAAGCTGTCCCAGTGCAAAGAAGAGGAAGTGCTGCGGGAGGAGGACGAGTGTGATGAAGTCAGCCTCCTGGAGCTGCCGGCAGAAGAAGGCAGGCAGTGCACGCTGGGAGGCTGGGCGGGAGACGGGCTCCCACCGCCCATCCCTCGGGAGGCTTGGGTTGAGCACCAGGCATTTGAGCCGTGCCCCCAAGGGCCGCTCTGCGCCTGGCCTCCCCAGGTGGAAGCCCAGGCCCTCAGCCAGCAGCTGGGCCCCCGCAAGAAACGTCCCTCCCGCTTCAGGCGGGCACTGCGGGCGCTGCGCAGCCTGTTCCGCTGCCCCTGCCTGGCACCACAGCCCCAGGATTAGTGCCCGCTGCCGGCACCAGCACAGGCCCCGCAGATGGCGGCTGGCCCGCAGCCTGCCCAGCCTCCTCCGGGAGCCACACGGGCTGCCTTGGCCTGACTATGGCCCTGCAGCCTCAGCAATCCCCAGCGGCTTTGGAGCAGCCCGGCCACATCTCCCCAGAACCAAAGACATCCCACGGGGCCAGCCCAAGAAGAACATGTAGAAGAGAAATAAGAAGAAATACTAGAAGACGAAATAGAAGAAGAAGAGTAGGTAGAAGAAGAAGAAGAAGTAGGAGATAAAGTAGTAGGATAAGAAGAAGCAGAAGAGTAACAAGATAAAGAATAATTTGTAGAAGAAGACTAAGTAGAAGACTAAGTAGTATAGAAGATGTAGAAGAAGAAGACGTAGAAAAAGACAATGTAGTAGTAGTAAATAAGAAGTATATGAATAAGTCTAGGAAAAAGATGTAGATAAGAAGATGAAACAGTAGTGGTAGTGAATAAATAAAATCATTATAATGATAAGAACATTAGTAGTCATTTCAAGACAAAATACACATCCACACATCATCTACAATCACGAAATGGTTGGGCTTGGGAAGGGCCTTAAAGATCACCTAGTTCTTTACCCGATTGCCTTCTGCTCTCTTGCTCTCTATTCGGACACCTCTTCCCTATTTCTTTCCATCTCTCTACCTAACATTTCCTTGCACCTGATGCAGAGGGATGCAACAGAGCCAGAGTCTGTTGCAAGAGCCTGTGTCCAACTCGGCCCCTGCCACAGAAGGTACCTGGGCGTTCCCACCTGGCCCAAATGTCTATCAAGCCACTGAACCCTGGGTTTTAGGGGGAACCTCACCCCCTAAAGGGGTTGGATGGACAGCATCAAAGGGACGCCACTGGGATCCAGAGAGCAGTGAAGTTTTCCACTTAATCGGGCTATGTCCCTCTTTTTCTCTTTCTCTCTTTCTCTCTTTCTCTCCCTTTCTGGCCTTCTCTCTCATCTACTGTTCATTAAAACCCACACTATTGGCTTGGGCGTACAAAGTCCTTGGCACCTGAATTTGGGCAGAGGCGTTTCTGATCATTTTAATAAGCACATCATAACAAGGGGCAGAAGCCCCCAAGTCTGGGGGCTGCTTCACGCCTCACATCCCATTGTGACACAGGCGCCTTGTGTCAGGTTCCTCAGTGATGCGGGACATGGTGACGCCCAGAGGCCCTTGTGACACGGCAGAGCCACGCCCTGCCAGAGGGTCATAGGAGGGGTGCAGAGCCCTGGGGTGCCCAGTCCCGTGAGAGCCGCTGCGTCAGGAGGAAGCAGCTCCCGGGATCTCTCTGCGCAAGAGGACGTGCGAGCCTCAGGCGGAGAAGGTGAACCCCGTAGGGACCTGGAGCAAAGCATGGGTGTGGAACAAGAAGCCGCAGCTCCAGGAGAAAGGGAGTTGGTCCCCATCTCTGGCCCTGCTTCCAGCCCAAGCTGCAGCCAGGATCAGCTGGACTTAGGCCAGCTGCTGAGCTCTGAGGCCACCAGCCAGGCATTCCTGGAGATGCAGGAATCTCGCCAGCAGCCAGAGGAAGAGAGCGACCTGGAGCAAAGCATGGCTGCTGAAGCAGAAGCAGCAGCTGCAGGAGAAAGGGAATCAGTCCCGAACTCTGCCCCACACAGCCCAAACTGCCTTGCCAGCCCCTTAGCCAGCCCGCCGCCAGCCCAGGCCTTCGGTGGGCAGGTGGAAGAGGAGGAGGAGGAGGCAGAGGGGGATTTGCAGTGGGCAGAGCAGGCGAGTGAGGTGGGAGCATTGGCTGGGGAGCCGAAGCTGTCCCAGTGCAAAGAAGAGGAAGTGCTGCGGGAGGAGGACGAGTGTGATGAAGTCAGCCTCCTGGAGCTGCCGGCAGAAGAAGGCAGGCAGTGCACGCTGGGAGGCTGGGCGGGAGACGGGCTCCCACCGCCCATCCCTCGGGAGGCTTGGGTTGAGCACCAGGCATTTGAGCCGTGCCCCCAAGGGCCGCTCTGCGCCTGGCCTCCCCAGGTGGAAGCCCAGGCCCTCAGCCAGCAGCTGGGCCCCCGCAAGAAACGTCCCTCCCGCTTCAGGCGGGCACTGCGGGCGCTGCGCAGCCTGTTCCGCTGCCCCTGCCTGGCACCACAGCCCCAGGATTAGTGCCCGCTGCCGGCACCAGCACAGGCCCCGCAGATGGCGGCTGGCCCGCAGCCTGCCCAGCCTCCTCCGGGAGCCACACGGGCTGCCTTGGCCTGACTATGGCCCTGCAGCCTCAGCAATCCCCAGCGGCTTTGGAGCAGCCCGGCCACATCTCCCCAGAACCAAAGACATCCCACGGGGCCAGCCCAAGAAGAACATGTAGAAGAGAAATAAGAAGAAATACTAGAAGACGAAATAGAAGAAGAAGAGTAGGTAGAAGAAGAAGAAGAAGTAGGAGATAAAGTAGTTGGATAAGAAGAAGCAGAAGAGTAACAAGATAAAGAATAATTTGTAGAAGAAGACTAAGTAGAAGACTAAGTAGTATAGAAGATGTAGAAGAAGAAGACGTAGAAAAAGACAATGTAGTAGTAGTAAATAAGAAGAAGTATATGAATAAGTCTAGGAAAAAGATGTAGATAAGAAGATGAAACAGTAGTGGTAGTGAATAAATAAAATCATTATAATGATAAGAACATTAGTAGTCATTTCAAGACAAAATACACATCCACACATCATCTACAATCACGAAATGGTTGGGCTTGGGAAGGGCCTTAAAGATCACCTAGTTCTTTACCCGATTGCCTTCTGCTCTCTTGCTCTCTATTCGGACACCTCTTCCCTATTTCTTTCCATCTCTCTACCTAACATTTCCTTGCACCTGATGCAGAGGGATGCAACAGAGCCAGAGTCTGTTGCAAGAGCCTGTGTCCAACTCGGCCCCTGCCACAGAAGGTACCTGGGCGTTCCCACCTAGCCCAAATGTCTATCAAGCCACTGAACCCTGGGTTTTAGGGGGAACCTCACCCCCTAAAGGGGTTGGATGGACAGCATCAAAGGGACGCCACTGGGATCCACAGAGCAGTGAAGTTTTGCACTTAATCGGGCTATGTCCCCATTTTCGCTTTCTCTCTTTCTCTCCCTTTCTGGCCTTCTCTCTCATCTACTGTTCATAAAATCCCACACTATTGGCTTGGGCGTACATAGTCTGTGGCACCTGAATTTGGGCAGAGGCGTTTCTGATCATTTTAATAAGCACATCATAACAAGGGGCCAGAAGCCCCCAAGTCCGGGGGCTGCTTCACGCCTCACATCCCTTTGTGACACAGGCGCCTCGTGTCAGGTTCCTCAGTGATGCGGGACATGGTGACGCCCAGAGGCCCTTGTGACACGGCAGAGCCACGCCCTGCCAGAGGGTCATAGGAGGGGTGCAGAGCCCTGGGGTGCCCAGTCCCGTGAGAGCCGCTGCGTCAGGAGGAAGCAGCTCCCGGGATCTCTCTGCGCAAGAGGATGTGCGAGCCTCAGGCGGAGAAGGTGAACCCCGTAGGGACCTGGAGCAAAGCATGGGTGTGGAACAAGAAGCCACAGCTCCAGGGGAAAGGGAGTTGGTCCCCATCTCTGGCCCTGCTTCCAGCCCAAGCTGCAGCCAGGATCAGCTGGACTTAGGCCAGCTGCTGAGCTCTGAGGCCACCAGCCAGGCATTCCTGGAGATGCAGGAATCTCGCCAGCAGCCAGAGGAAGAGAGCGGCCTGGAGCAAAGCATGGCTGCTGAAGCAGAATCAGCAGCTCCAGGAGAAAGGGAATCAGTCCCGAACTCTGCCCCACACAGCCCAAACTGCCTCGCCAGCCCCTTAGCCAGCCCGCCGCCAGCCCAGGCCTTCGGTGGGCAGGTGGAAGAGGAGGAGGAGGAGGCAGAGGGGGATTTGCAGTGGGCAGAGCAGGCGAGTGAGGAGGGAGCATTGGCTGGGGAGCCGAAGCTGTCCCAGTGCAAAGAAGAGGAAGTGCTGCGGGAGGAGGACGAGTGCGATGAAGTCAGCCTCCTGGAGCTGCCGGCAGAAGAAGGCAGGCAGCGCACGCTGGGAGGCTGTGCAGGAGACGGGCTCCCACCGCCCATCCCTCGGGAGGCTTGGGTTGAGCACCAGGCATTTGAGCCGTGCCCCCAAGGGCCGCTCTGCGCCTGGCCTCCCCAGGTGGAAGCCCAGGCCCTCAGCCAGCAGCTGGGCCCCCGCAAGAAACGTCCCTCCCGCTTCAGGCGGGCACTGCGGGCGCTGCGCAGCCTGTTCCGCTGCCCCTGCCTGGCACCACAGCCCCAGGATTAGTGCCCGCTGCCGGCACCAGCACAGGCCCCGCAGATGGCGGCTGGCCCGCAGCCTGCCCAGCCTCCTCCGGGAGCCACACGGGCTGCCTTGGCCTGACTATGGCCCTGCAGCCTCAGCAATCCCCAGCGGCTTTGGAGCAGCTCGGCCACATCTCCCCAGAACCAAAGTCATCCCACGGGGCCAGCCCTAGAAAACCTAGGAGAAGAAGAAGAAGAAGAAGAAGGATTACTAGAAGAATTAGGATAAGGATAGGTAGAAGAAGTAGAATTAAAAAAATAAGAAGCCTAAGTAGTAGAAGAATAAGAAGTGAAGTAAGAAGAATAATTAGAATAATAAGAAGAAGTAGTAGAAGACTAAATACAAGACGAAGCCTAAGTAGTAGAAGAAGAAGATGTAGAATAAGAAGTAGAAGAAGAAGAAGAAATGTAGCAGTAAATAATAAGAATATTATTAAGTCAAGGAATATGAAGAATAACAAGAAGAAGACAAAAAGAAGATGAAATACTCGTGGTAGTGAATAAATAAAATCATTATAATGATAATATCATTAATAGTAATTTCAAGTTAATATACACATCCACGTCTCATCTCCAATCACGGAATGCTTTGGCTTTGGAAGGGCCTTAAAGATCACCTAGTTCTTTACCTGATTGCCTTCCGCTCTCTTGCTCTCTATTCGGACACCTCTTTCCTATTTCTTTCCATCTCCCTACCTCACATTTCATTGCACCTGATGCAGAGGGATGTAACAGAGCCAGAGTCTGTTGCAAGAGACTTTGAACAACTTGGCCCCTGCCACGGAAGGTACCTGGGCGTTCCCACCTGGCCCTGAACTCTGGGTTTTAGGGGGAACCTCACCACCAAGAAGGTTGGATGGACAGCATCAAAGGGACGCCACTGGGATCCACGGAGCAGTGAGGTTTTCCACTTAACCGGGCTATGTCCCTCTTTTTCTCTTTCTCTCTTTCTCTCTTTCTCTCCCTTTCTGGCCTTCTCTCTCATCTACTGTTCATTAAAACCCACACTATTGGCTTGGGCGTACATAGTCCTTGGCACCTGAATTTAGGCAGAGGCATTTCTGATCATTTTAATAAGCACATGATAACAAGGGGCAGAAGCCCCCAAGTCCGGGTGCTGCTTCACGCCCTACATCCCATTGTGACACAGGCACCTTGTGTCAGGTTCCTCAGTGATGCGGGACATGGTGACGCCCAGAGGCCCTTGTGACACGGCAGAGCCACGCCCTGCCAGAGGGGCATAGAAGGGGTGCAGAGCCCTGGGGTGCCCAGTCCCGTGAGAGCCGCTGCGTCAGGAGGAAGCAGCTCCCGGGATCTCTCTGCGCAAGAGGACGTGCGAGCCTCAGGCGGAGAAGGTGAACCCCGTAGGGACCTGGAGCAAAGCATGGGTGTGGAACAAGAAGCCGCAGCTCCAGGAGAAAGGGAGTTGGTCCCCATCTCTGGCCCTGCTTCCAGCCCAAGCTGCAGCCAGGATGAGCTGGACTTAGGCCAGCTGCTGAGCGCTGAGGCCACCAGCCAGGCATTCCTGGAGATGCAGGAATCTCGCCAGCAGCCAGAGGAAGAGAGCGGCCTGGAGCAAAGCATGGCTGCTGAATCAGAATCAGCAGCTGCAGGAGAAAGGGAATCAGTCCCGAACTCTGCCCCACACAGCCCAAACTGCCTCGCCAGCCCCTTAGCCAGCCCGCTGCCAGCCCAGGCCTTCGGTGGGCAGATGGAGGAGGAGGTGGAGGCAGAGGGGGATTTGCAGTGGGCAGAGCAGGCAAGTGAGGAGGGAGCATTGGCTGGGAAGCCTAAGCTGTCCCAGTGCAAAGAAGAGCAAGTGCTGCGGGAGGAGGACGAGTGCGATGAAGTCAGCCTCCTGGAGCTGCCGGCAGAAGAAGGCAGGCAGCGCACGCTGGGAGGCTGGGCAGGAGATGGGCTCCCACCGCCCATCCCTCGGGAGGCTTGGGTTGAGCACCAGGCATTTGAGCCGTGCCCCCAAGGGCCGCTCTGCGCCTGGCCTCCCCAGGTGGAAGCCCAGGCCCTCAGCCAGCAGCTGGGCCCCCGCAAGAAACGTCCCTCCCGCTTCAGGCGGGCACTGCGGGCGCTGCGCAGCCTGTTCCGCTGCCCCTGCCTGGCACCACAGCCCCAGGATTAGTGCCCGCTGCCGGCACCAGCACAGGCCCCGCAGATGGCGGCTGGCCCGCAGCCTGCCCAGCCTCCTCCGGGAGCCACACGGGCTGCCTTGGCCTGACTGTGGCCCTGCAGCCTCAGCAATCCCCAGCGGCTTTGGAGCAGCCTGGCCACATCTCCCCAAAACCAAAGTCATCCCACGGGGCCAGCCCTAGAAAACCTAGGAGAAGAAGAAGTAAAAGGATTACTAGAAGAAGTAGGATAAGAGTAGGTAGAAGAAGTAGAATTCGTACAATAAGAAGCCTAAGTAATAGAAGAATAAGAAGTAAGAAGTATTAGAATAATACGAATAACTAGAAGACTAAGTAGAAGACTAAGTAGAAGACTAAGAAGTAGAAGAAGAATTCGAAGAAGTAGAAGAAGAAGAATTGTAGTACTAGTAAATAAGAATATTATTAAGTCTAGGAATAACAAGTAGAAGAATAACAAGAAGAGAAAAAGAAGATTAAATACTCGTGGTAGTGAATAAATAAAATCATTATAATGATAATATCATTAATAGTAATTTCAAGTTAATATACACATCCACGTCTCATCTCCAATCACGGAATGCTTTGGCTTGGGAAGGGCCTTAAAGATCACCTAGTTCTTTACCTGATTGCCTTCCGCTCTCTTGCTCTCTCTTCGGACACCTCTTTCCTATTTCTTTCCATCTTCCTACCTCATATTTCATTGCACCTGATGCAGAGGGATGTAACAGAGCCAGAGTCTGTTGCAAGAGACTTTGAACAATTTGGCCCCTGCCACGGAAGGTACCTGGGCGTTCCCACCTGGCCCTGAACTCTGGGTTTTAGGGGGAACCTCACCACCAAGAAGGTTGGATGGACAGCATCAAAGGGACGCCACTGGGATCCACGGAGCAGTGAAGTTTTCCACTTAATCGGGCTATGTCCCTCTTTCTCTCTTTCTCTCTTTCTCTCCTTTTCTGGCCTTCTCTCTCATCTACTGTTCATTAAAACCCACACTATTGGCTTGGGCGTACATAGTCCTTGGCACCTGAATTTGGGCAGAGGCATTTGTGATCATTTAATAAGCACATCATAACAAGGGGCAGAAGACCCGAAATCCGGGGGCTGCTTCACGCCTCACATCCCTTTGTGACACAGGCACCTTGTGTCAGGTTCCTCAGTGATGCAGGACATGGTGACGCCCAGAGGCCCTTGTGACACGGCAGAGCCACACCCTGCCAGAGGGTCATAGGAGGGGTGCAGAGCCCTGGGGTGCCCAGTCCCGTGAGAGCCGCTGCGTCAGGAGGAAGCAGCTCCCGGGATCTCTCTGCGCAAGAGGACGTGCGAGCCTCAGGCGGAGAAGGTGAACCCCGAAGGGACGAGGACCAAAGCATGGGTGTGGAACAAGAAGCCACAGCTCCAGGAGAAAGGGAGTTGGTCCCCATCTCTGGCCCTGCTTCCAGCCCAAGCTGCAGCCAGGATCAGCTGGACTTAGGCCGGCCGCTGAGCTCTGAGGCCACCAGCCAGGCATTCCTGGAGATGCAGGAATCTCCCCAGCAGCCAGAGGAAGAGAGTGACCGGGAGCAAAGCATGGCTGCTGAAGCAGAAGCAGCAGCTGCAGGAGAAAGGGAATCAGTCCCGAACTCTGCCCCACACAGCCCAAACTGCCTCGCCAGCCCCTTAGCCAGCCCGCCGCCAGCCCAGGCCTTCAGTGGGCAGCTGGAGGAGGAGGAGGAGGAGGCAGAGGGGGATTTGCAGTGGGCAGAGCAGGCGAGTGAGGAGGGAGCATTGGCTAGGAAGCCGAAGCTGTCCCAGTGCAAAGAAGAGGAAGTGCTGTGGGAGGAGGACGAGTGCGATGAAATCAGCCTCCTGGAGCTGACAGCAGAAGAAGGCAGGCAGCGCACGCTGGGAGGCTGGGCAGGAGACGGGCTCCCACCGCCCATCCCTCGGGAGGCTTGGGTTGAGCACCAGGCATTTGAGCCGTGCCCCCAAGGGCCGCTCTGCGCCTGGCCACCCCAGGTGGAAGCCCAGGCCCTCGGCCAGCAGCTGGGCCCCCGCAAGAAACGTCCCTCCCGCTTCAGGCGGGCACTGCGGGCGCTGCGCAGCCTGTTCCGCTGCCCCTGCCTGGCACCACAGCCCCAGGATTAGTGCCCGCTGCCGGCACCAGCACAGGCCCCGCAGATGGCGGCTGGCCCGCAGCCTGCCCAACCTCCTCCGGGAGCCACACGGGCTGCCTTGGCCTGACTATGGCCCTGCAGCCTCAGCAATCCCCAGCGGCTTTGGAGCAGCTCGGCCACATCTCCCCAAAACCAAAGTCATCCCATGGGGCCAGCACTAGAAAACCTAGGAGAAGAAGAAGAAGAAGGATTACTAGAAGAATTAGGATATGGATAGGTAGAAGAAGTAGAATTAGTAGAATAAGAAGCCTAAGTAGTGGAAGAATAAGAAGTGAAGTAAGAAGAATAATTAGAATAATAAGAAGAAGTAGTAGAAGACTAAATACAAGACGAAGCCTAAGTAGTAGAAGAAGAAGATGTAGAATAAGAAGAAGTAGAAGAAAAAGAAGAATTGTAGCAGTAAATAAGAAGAATATTATTAAGTCAAGGAATAAGAAGAATAACAAGAAGAAGACAAAAAGAAGATGAAATACTCGTGGTAGTGAATAAATAAAATCATTATAATGATAATATCATTAATAGTAATTTCAAGTTAATATACACATCCACGTCTCATCTCCAATCACGGAATGCTTTGGCTTGGGAAGGGCCTTAAAGATCACCTAGTTCTTTACCTGATTGCCTTCCGCTCTCTTGCTCTCTATTCGGACACCTCTTTCCTATTTCTTTCCATCTCCCTACCTCACATTTCATTGCACCTGATGCAGAGGGATGTAACAGAGCCAGAGTCTGTTGCAAGAGACTTTGAACAATTTGGCCCCTGCCACGGAAGGTACCTGGGCGTTCCCACCTGGCCCTGAACTCTGGGTTTTAGGGGGAACCTCACCACCAAGAAGGTTGGATGGACAGCATCAAAGGGACGCCACTGGGATCCAGAGAGCAGTGAAGTTTTCCACTTAATCGGGCTATGTCCCTCTTTTTCTCGTTCTCTCTTTCTCTCCCTTTCTGGCCTTCTCTCTCATCTACTGTTCATTAAAACCCACACTATTGGCTTGGGCGTACATAGTCCTTGGCACCTGAATTTGGGCAGAGGCGTTTCTGATCATTTTAATAAGCACATCTGTGATGGTTTAATCACGTTCTATATTTTATTTGACTGGAAGAATATAAAGCAAACCAGGCCCATCTTTAAATTACAAAGATAGTTTATTAATACACACAAAAACAACAAGAAAAGGGAAAAAAGACAACAACAACAACAAATGAAACTTCTAAAACATCTTTCTTTCTCTTTCTAAGTTTTTTACCTTTCTTCACTCAACATAAAAAGACATGACTTGCAACTTCAGCCAGTTTTACCATTTTAAAAATAACCTTTTATCAGTTCTTTTAGGAAAGGAGTCTCTCTGGGTTCTATATAGACATACCATACCCATTAGCAGTTCTCTCAACACTGCACATAGGCCATATTTGCTTACTGGGGTACTGTTTAAGGATGCCTCCTCTAGTATGACACAAAGATTCTCTTTTTCTATTTCCAAAATCATCTCAAGACCCAAAAACAAATCTCCTCTTTCTTTAGGAGCAAAAAAGCTTCATATCACTTTTAACTAGAACCTTACATCCCCCCAAAAGCATTTATATGTTACAGGAAACAAAACCAGTTCAGTCTTTATAGTTTACCAGAAATGTCCAGCCAAAATTAGGCCACTCCTTGTCCTTTTGCCTTAAAGTCCTTTTCACTCTTCCCTTACCGACTGTAGCTTCATGCCGTGTCTTTCCATAGTTCCTTCGCTATAACTGTTCTTCTTCCGGAGAAAGATGATGTTTAGGAAAATCCATCTGCTCACAACAAAAGGTTAAACTTTTCGGGCTGTCGGGCTGCCCACGTGGCTCTGCGGCGGGAAACTGAGTCGTTTAGAAGCCGTGCGCTGGTTTCTTCGGCTTGAAAAGAATAGCAAGGGCGAAGGGGCACTCCGTCCGAGCTCTCTCTCTCTCTCTCCATGCTGTCCGCCTCTCCGCGAGACAGCGGCTCCTAAAGCTCCGACCCGGCCTGCCCCGGCTCCGGCAGCATTGGGGCCCGGCCCGGCGCCCGCCGCAGCCGCCCCGGGGTGGGGGGGGGGGGGGGGGCACCGAGGCCGGCCGGCCCCGGGTCCGGCAGCATTGGGGCCCCGGCCCGCCCGGCCCGTCGCAGCCGCCCCGGGGTGGGGGGGGCACCGAGGCCAGCCGGCCCCGGCGGCCCCCTCCACCTTAGTCTGCCACCCCGCAAGACAAAGAGACCGCTCCTCCCCCCCACCCCACCTTTTTAAGCATTTCGCCAAAAGTCGCAGCTTGTCTTCTACTGGATAAATTGCTTGTCAATCAAAAAAGCTGACCCCGATTGGAACAAAATCAGGCTTTTCCTAGCCTATGACAACATCATAACAAGGGCCAGAAGCCCCCAAGTCTGGGTGCTGCTTCACGCCTCACATCCCATTGTGACACAGGCGCCTTGTGTCAGGTTCCTCAGTGATGCGGGACATGGTGACGCCCAGAGGCCCTTGTGACACGGCAGAGCCACGCCCTGCCAGAGGGGCATAGAAGGGGTGCAGAGCCCTGGGGTGCCCAGTCCCGTGAGAGCCGCTGCGTCAGGAGGAAGCAGCTCCCGGGATCTCTCTGCGCAAGAGGACGTGCGAGCCTCAGGCGGAGGAGGTGAACCCCGTAGGGACCTGGAGCAAAGCATGGGTGTGGAACAAGAAGCCGCAGCTCCAGGAGAAAGGGAGTTGGTCCCCATCTCTGGCCCTGCTTCCAGCCCAAGCTGCAGCCAGGATGAGCTGGACTTAGGCCAGCTGCTGAGCTCTGAGGCCACCAGCCAGGCATTCCTGGAGATGCAGGAATCTCGCCAGCAGCCAGAGGAAGAGAGCGACCTGGAGCAAAGCATGGCTGCTGAAGCAGAAGCAGCAGCTCCAGGAGAAAGGGAATCAGTCCCAAACTCTGCCCCACACAGCCCAAACTGCCTCGCCAGCCCCTTAGCCAGCCCGCCGCCAGCCCTGGCCTTCAGTGGGCAGGTGGAGGAGGAGGAGGAGGAGGCAGAGGGGGATTTGCAGTGGGCAGAGCAGGCGAGTGAGGTGGGAGCATTGGCTGGGGAGCCGAAGCTGTCCCAGTGCAAAGAAGAGGAAGTGCTGCGGGAGGAGGACGAGTGCGATGAAGTCAGCCTCCTGGAGCTGCCGGCAGAAGAAGGCAGGCAGCGCACGCTGGGAGGCTGGGCGGGAGACGGGCTCCCACCGCCCATCCCTCGGGAGGCTTGGGTTGAGCATCAGGCATTTGAGCCGTGCCCCCAAGGGCCGCTCTGCGCCTGGCCTCCCCAGGTGGAAGCCCAGGCCCTCAGCCAGCAGCTGGGCCCCCGCAAGAAACGTCCCTCCCGCTTCAGGCGGGCACTGCGGGCGCTGCGCAGCCTGTTCCGCTGCCCCTGCCTGGCACCACAGCCCCAGGATTAGTGCCCGCTGCCGGCACCAGCACAGGCCCCGCAGATGGCGGCTGGCCCGCAGCCTGCCCAGCCTCCTCCGGGAGCCACACGGGCTGCCTTGGCCTGACTATGGCCCTGCAGCCTCAGCAATCCCCAGCGGCTTTGGAGCAGCCCGGCCACATCTCCCCATAACCAAAGTCATCCCATGGGGCCAGCACTAGAAAACCTAGGAGAAGAAGAAGAAGAAGGATTACTAGAAGAATTAGGATAAGGATAGGTAGAAGAAGTAGAATTAGTAGAATCAGAAGCCTAAGTAGTGGAAGAATAAGAAGTGAAGTAAGAAGAATAATTAGAATAATAAGAAGAAGTAGTAGAAGACTAAATACAAGACGAAGCCTAAGTAGTAGAAGAAGAAGATGTAGAATAAGAAGAAGTAGAAGAAGAAGAAGAATTGTAGCAGTAAATAAGAAGAATATTATTAAGTCAAGGAATAAGAAGAATAACAAGAAGAAGACAAAAAGAAGATGAAATACTCGTGGTAGTGAATAAATAAAATCATTATAATGATAATATCATTAATAGTAATTTCAAGTTAATATACACATCCACGTCTCATCTCCAATCACGGAATGCTTTGGCTTGGGAAGGGCCTTAAAGATCACCTAGTTCTTTACCTGATTGCCTTCCGCTCTCTTGCTCTCTATTCGGACACCTCTTTCCTATTTCTTTCCATCTCCCTACCTCACATTTCATTGCACCTGATGCAGAGGGATGTAACAGAGCCAGAGTCTGTTGCAAGAGACTTTGAACAATTTGGCCCCTGCCACGGAAGGTACCTGGGCGTTCCCACCTGGCCCTGAACTCTGGGTTTTAGGGGGAACCTCACCACCAAGAAGGTTGGATGGACAGCATCAAAGGGACGCCACTGGGATCCAGAGATCAGTGAAGTTTTCCACTTAATCGGGCTATGTCCCTCTTTTTCTTTTTCTCTCTTTCTCTCTTTCTCTCCCTTTCTGGCCTTCTCTCTCATCTACTGTTCATTAAAACCCACACTATTGGCTTGGGCGTACAAAGACCTTGGCACCTGAATTTGGGCAGAGGCATTTCTGATCATTTTAATAAGCACATCATAACAAGGGCCAGAAGCCCCCAAGTCTGGGTGCTGCTTCACGCCTCACATCCCTTTGAGACACAGGCGCCTTGTGTCAGGTTCCTCAGTGATGCGGGACATGGTGACGCCCAGAGGCCCTTGTGACACGGCAGAGCCACGCCCTGCCAGAGGGGCATAGAAGGGGTGCAGAGCCCTGGGGTGCCCAGTCCCGTGAGAGCCGCTGCGTCAGGAGGAAGCAGCTCCCGGGATCTCTCTGCGCAAGAGGATGTGCGAGCCTCAGGCGGAGAAGGTGAACCCCGTAGGGACCTGGAGCAAAGCATGGGTGTGGAACAAGAAGCCGCAGATCCAGGAGAAAGGGAGTTGGTCCCCATCTCTGGCCCTGCTTCCAGCCCAAGCTGCAGCCAGGATCAGCTGGACTTAGGCCAGCTGCTGAGCTCTGAGGCCACCAGCCAGGCATTCCTGAAGATGCAGGAATCTCGCCAGCAGCCAGAGGAAGAGAGCGACCTGGAGCAAAGCATGGCTGCTGAAGCAGAAGCAGCAGCTCCAGGAGAAAGGGAATCAGTCCCAAACTCTGCCCCACACAGCCCAAACTGCCTCGCCAGCCCCTTAGCCAGCCCGCCGCCAGCCCTGGCCTTCAGTGGGCGGGTGGAGGAGGAGGAGGAGGAGGCAGAGGGGGATTTGCAGTGGGCAGAGCAGGCGAGTGAGGAGGGAGCATTGGCTGGGGAGCCGAAGCTGTCCCAGTGCAAAGAAGAGGAAGTGCTGCGGGAGGAGGACGAGTGTGATGACGTCAGCCTCCTGGAGCTGCCGGCAGAAGAAGGCTGGCAGCGCATGCTGGGAGGCTGGGCAGGAGACGGGCTCCCACCGCCCATCCCTCAGGAGGCTTGGGTTGAGCATCAGGCATTTGAGCCGTGCCCCCAAGGGCCGCTCTGCACCTGGCCTCTCCAGGCGGAAGCCCAGGCCCTCAGCCAGCAGCTGGGCCCCCGCAAGAAACGTCCCTCCCGCTTCAGGCGGGCACTGCGGGCGCTGCGCAGCCTGTTCCGCTGCCCCTGCCTGGCACCACAGCCCCAGGATTAGTGCCCGCTGCCGGCACCAGCACAGGCCCCGCAGATGGCGGCTGGCCCGCAGCCTGCCCAGCCTCCTCCGGGAGCCACACGGGCTGCCTTGGCCTGACTATGGCCCTGCAGCCTCAGCAATCCCCAGCGGCTTTGGAGCAGCCCGGCCACATCTCCCCATAACCAAAGTCATCCCATGGGGCCAGCACTAGAAAACCTAGGAGAAGAAGAAGAAGAAGGATTACTAGAAGAATTAGGATAAGGATAGGTAGAAGAAGTAGAATTAGTAGAATCAGAAGCCTAAGTAGTGGAAGAATAAGAAGTGAAGTAAGAAGAATAATTAGAATAATAAGAAGAAGTAGTAGAAGACTAAATACAAGACGAAGCCTAAGTAGTAGAAGAAGAAGATGTAGAATAAGAAGAAGTAGAAGAAGAAGAAGAATTGTAGCAGTAAATAAGAAGAATATTATTAAGTCAAGGAATAAGAAGAATAACAAGAAGAAGACAAAAAGAAGATGAAATACTCGTGGTAGTGAATAAATAAAATCATTATAATGATAATATCATTAATAGTAATTTCAAGTTAATATACACATCCACGTCTCATCTCCAATCACGGAATGCTTTGGCTTGGGAAGGGCCTTAAAGATCACCTAGTTCTTTACCTGATTGCCTTCCGCTCTCTTGCTCTCTATTCGGACACCTCTTCCCTATTTCTTTCCATCTCCCTACCTCACATTTCATTGCACCTGATGCAGAGGGATGTAACAGAGCCAGAGTCTGTTGCAAGAGACGTTGAACAATTTGGCCCCTGCCACGGAAGGTACCTGGGCGTTCCCACCTGGCCCTGAACTCTGGGTTTTAGGGGGAACCTCACCACCAAGAAGGTTGGATGGACAGCATCAAAGGGACGCCACTGGGATCCACGGAGCAGTGAAGTTTTCCACTTAATCGGGCTATGTCCCTCTTTTTCTCTCTTTCTCTCTTTCTCTCCCTTTCTGGCCTTCTCTCTCATCTACTGTTCATTAAAACCCGCACTATTGGCTTGGGCGTACAAAGACCTTGGCACCTGAATTTGGGCAGAGGCGTTTCTGATCATTTTAATAAGCACATCATAACAAGGGGCCAGAAGCCCCCAAGTCTGGGTGCTGCTTCACGCCTCACATCCCATTGTGACACGGGCGCCTTGTGTCAGGTTCCTCAGTGATGCGGGACATGGTGACGCCCAGAGGCCCTTGTGACACGGCAGAGCCACGCCCTGCCAGAGGGTCATAGGAGGGGTGCAGAGCCCTGGGGTGCCCAGTCCCGTGAGAGCCGCTGCGTCAGGAGGAAGCAGCTCCCGGGATCTCTCTGCGCAAGAGGATGTGCGAGCCTCAGGCGGAGAAGGTGAACCCCGTAGGGACCTGGAGCAAAGCATGGGTGTGGAACAAGAAGCCGCAGCTCCAGGAGAAAGGGAGTTGGTCCCCATCTCTGGCCCTGCTTCCAGCCCAAGCTGCAGCCAGGATCAGCTGGACTTAGGCCAGCTGCTGAGCTCTGAGGCCACCAGCCAGGCATTCCTGGAGATGCAGGAATCTCCCCAGCATCCAGAGGAAGAGAGCGACCTGGAGCAAAGCATGGCTGCTGAAGCAGAAGCAGCAGCTCCAGGAGAAAGGGAATCAGTCCCGAAACTCTGCCCCACACAGCCCAAACTGCCTCGCCAGCCCCTTAGCCAGCCCGCCGCCAGCCCAGGCCTTCGGTGGGCAGGTGGAGGAGGAGGAGGAGGCAGAGGGGGATTTGCAGTGGGCAGAGCAGGCGAGTGAGGAGGGAGCATTGGCTAGGAAGCCGAAGCTGTCCCAGTGCAAAGAAGAGGAAGTGCTGCGGGAGGAGGATGAGTGCGATGAAGTCAGCCTCCTGGAGCTGCCGGCAGAAGAAGGCAGGCAGCGCACGCTGGGAGGCTGGGCAGGAGACGGGCTCCCACCGCCCATCCCTCAGGGAGGCTTGGGTTGAGCACCAGGCATTTGAGCCGTGCCCCCAAGGGCCGCTCTGCGCCTGGCCTCCCCAGGTGGAAGCCCAGGCCCTCAGCCAGCAGCTGGGCCCCCGCAAGAAACGTCCCTCCCGCTTCAGGCGGGCACTGCGGGCGCTGCGCAGCCTGTTCCGCTGCCCCTGCCTGGCACCACAGCCCCAGGATTAGTGCCCGCTGCCGGCACCAGCACAGGCCCCGCAGATGGCGGCTGGCCCGCAGCCTGCCCAGCCTCCTCCGGGAGCCACACGGGCTGCCTTGGCCTGACTATGGCCCTGCAGCCTCAGCAATCCCCAGCGGCTTTGGAGCAGCCCGGCCACATCTCCCCATAACCAAAGTCATCCCATGGGGCCAGCACTAGAAAACCTAGGAGAAGAAGAAGAAGAAGGATTACTAGAAGAATTAGGATAAGAGTAGGTAGAAGAAGTAGAATTAGTAGAATCAGAAGCCTAAGTAGTGGAAGAATAAGAAGTGAAGTAAGAAGATATTAGAATAATAAGAAGAAGTAGTAGAAGACTAAATACAAGACGAAGCCTAAGTAGTAGAAGAAGAAGATTCGAAGAAGTAGAAGAAGAAGAATTGTAGTACTAGTAAATAAGAATATTATTAAGTCTAGGAATAAGAAGTAGAAGAATAACAAGAAGAGAAAAAGAAGACTAAATACTCGTGGTAGTGAATAAATAAAATTATTATAATGATAAGAATATTAATGGTAATTTCAAGTTAAAATACACATCCACACATCATCTACAATCACGGAATGCTTTGGCTTGGGAAGGGCCTTAAAGATCACCTAGTTCTTTACCTGATTGCCTTCTGCTCTCTTGCTCTCTCTTCGGACACCTCTTCCCTATTTCTTTCCATCTCTCTACCTAACATTTCCTTGCACCTGATGCAGAGGGATGCAACAGAGCCAGAGTCTGTTGCAAGAGCCTGTGTCCAACTTGGCCCCTGCCACGGAAGGTACCTGGGCGTTCCCACCAGGCCCAAATGTCTATCAAGCCACTGAACTCTGGGTTTTAGGGGGAACCTCACCCCCAAAAGGGGTTGGATGGACAGCATCAAAGGGACGCCACTGGGATCCACAGAGCAGTGAAGTTTTCCACTTAATCGGGCTATGTCCCCATTTTCGCTTTCTCTCTTTCTCTCCCTTTCTGGCCTTCTCTCTCATCTACTGTACATTAAAACCCACACTATTGGCTTGGGCGTACATAGTCCTTGGCACCTGAATTTGGGCAGAGGCGTTTCTGATCATTTTAATAAGCATATGATAACAAGGGGCAGAAGACACCAAGTCCGGGGGCTGCTCCACGCCTCACATCCCATTGTGACACAGGCGCCTTGTGTCAGGTTCCTCAGTGATGCGGGACATGGTGACACCCAGAGGCCCTTGTGACACGGCAGAGCCACGCCCTGCCAGAGGGGCATAGAAGGGGTGCAGAGCCCTGGGGTGCCCAGTCCCGTGAGAGCCGCTGCGTCAGGAGGAAGCAGCTCCCGGGATCTCTCTGCGCAAGAGGACGTGCGAGCCTCAAGGCGGAGAAGGTGAACCCCGTAGGGACCTGGAGCAAAGCATGGGTGTGGAACAAGAAGCCACAGCTCCAGGAGAAAGGGAGTTGGTCCCCATCTCTGGCCCTGCTTCCAGCCCAAGCTGCAGCCAGGATCAGCTGGACTTAGGCCAGCTGCTGAGCTCTGAGGTCACCAGCCAGGCATTCCTGGAGATGCAGGAATCTCCCCAGCAGCCAGAGGAAGAGAGCGACCTGGAGCAAAGCATGGCTGCTGAAGCAGAAGCAGCAGCTGCAGGAGAAAGGGAATCAGTCCCGAACTCTGCCCCACACAGCCCAAACTGCCTCGCCAGCCCCTTAGCCAGCCCGCCGCCAGCCCAGGCCTTCGGTGGGCAGGTGGAGGAGGAGGAGGAGGAGGCAGAGGGGGATTTGCAGTGGGCAGAGCAGGCGAGTGAGGAGGGAGCATTGGCTGGGGAGCCTAAGCTGTCCCAGTGCAAAGAAGAGGAAGTGCTGCGGGAGGAGGACGAGTGTGATGAAGTCAGCCTCCTGGAGCTGCCGGCAGAAGAAGGCAGGCAGCGCACGCTGGGAGGCTGGGCAGGAGACGGGCTCCCACCGCCCATCCCTCGGGAGGCTTGGGTTGAGCACCAGGCATTTGAGCCGTGCCCCCAAGGGCCGCTCTGCGCCTGGCCTCCCCAGGTGGAAGCCCAGGCCCTCAGCCAGCAGCTGGGTCCCCGCAAGAAACGTCCCTCCCGCTTCAGGCGGGCACTGCGGGCGCTGCGCAGCCTGTTCCGCTGCCCCTGCCTGGCACCACAGCCCCAGGATTAGTGCCCGCTGCCGGCACCAGCACAAGCCCCGCAGATGGCGGCTGGCCCGCAGCCTGCCCAGCCTCCTCCGGGAGCCACACGGGCTGCCTTGGCCTGACTATGGCCCTGCAGCCTCAGCAATCCCCAGCGGCTTTGGAGCAGCCCGGCCACATCTCCCCAAAACCAAAGTCATCCCATGGGGCCAGCACTAGAAAACCTAGGAGAAGAAGAAGAAGAAGGATTACTAGAAGAATTAGGATAAGGATAGGTAGAAGAAGTAGAATTAGTAGAATCAGAAGCCTAAGTAGTGGAAGAATAAGAAGTGAAGTAAGAAGAATAATTAGAATAATAAGAAGAAGTAGTAGAAGACTAAATACAAGACGAAGCCTAAGTAGTAGAAGAAGAAGATGTAGAATAAGAAGAAGTAGAAGAAGAAGAAGAATTGTAGCAGTAAATAAGAAGAATATTATTAAGTCAAGGAATAAGAAGAATAACAAGAAGAAGACAAAAAGAAGATGAAATACTCGTGGTAGTGAATAAATAAAATCATTATAATGATAATATCATTAATAGTAATCTCAAGTTAATATACACATCCACGTCTCATCTCCAATCACGGAATGCTTTGGCTTGGGAAGGGCCTTAAAGATCACCTAGTTCTTTACCTGATTGCCTTCCGCTCTCTTGCGCTCTATTCGGACACCTCTTTCCTATTTCTTTCCATCTCCCTACCTCACATTTCATTGCACCTGATGCAGAGGGATGTAACAGAGCCAGAGTCTGTTGCAAGAGACTTTGAACAATTTGGCCACTGCCACGGAACGTACCTGGGCGTTCCCACCTGGCCCTGCACTCTGGGTTTTAGGGGGAACCTCACCTCCAAGAAGGTTGGATGGACAGCATCAAAGGGACGCCACTGGGATCCACAGAGCAGTGAAGTTTTCCACTTAATCGGGCTATGTCCCTCTTTTTCTCTTTCTCTCTTTCTCTCTTTCTCTCCCTTTCTGGCCTTCTCTCTCATCTACTGTTCATAAAAACCCACACTATTGGCTTGGGCGTACAAAGTCCTTGGCACCTGAATTTGGGCAGAGGCGTTTCTGATCATTTTAATAAGCACATGATAACAAGGGGCCAGAAGCCCCCAAGTCTGGGGTCTGCTTCACGCCTCACATCCCTTTGTGACACAGGCGCCTTGTGTCATGTTCCTCAGTGATGCGGGACATGGTGACGCCCAGAGGCCCTTGTGACACGGCAGAGCCACACCCTGCCAGAGGGTCATAGGAGGGGTGCAGAGCCCTGGGGTGCCCAGTCCCGTGAGAGCCGCTGTGTCAGGGAGAAGCAGCTCCCGGGATCTCTCTGCGCAAGAGGACGTGCGAGCCTCAGGCGGAGAAGGTGAACCCCGTAGGGACCTGGAGCAAAGCATGGGTGTGGAACAAGAAGCCGCAGCTCCAGGAGAAAGGGAGTTGGTCCCCATCTCTGGCCCTGCTTCCAGCCCAAGCTGCAGCCAGGATCACCTGGACTTAGGCCAGCTGCTGAGCTCTGAGGACACCAGCCAGGCATTCCTGGAGATGCAGGAATCTCGCCAGCAGCCAGAGGAAGAGAGCAACCTGGAGCAAAGCATGGCTGCTGAAGCAGAAGCAGCAGCTCCAGGAGAAAGGGAATCAGTCCTGAACTCTGCCCCACACAGCCCAAACTGCCTCGCCAGACCCTTAGCCAACCAGCCGCCAACCCAGGCCTTCGGTGGGCAGGTGGAGGAGGAGGAGGAGGCAGAGGGGGATTTGCAGTGGGCAGAGCAAGCGAGTGAGGAGGGAGCATTGGCTAGGAAGCCGAAGCTGTCCCAGTGCAAAGAAGAGGAAGTGCTGCGGGAGGAGGACGAGTGTGATGAAGTCAGCCTCCTGGAGCTGCCGGCAGAAGAAGGCAGGCAGCGCACGCTGGGAGGCTGGGCAGGAGACGGGCTCCCACCGCCCATCCCTCGGGAGGCTTGGGTTGAGCACCAGGCATTTGAGCCGTGCCCCCAAGGGCCGCTCTGCGCCTGGCCTCCCCAGGTGGAAGCCCAGGCCCTCAGCCAGCAGCTGGGCCCCCGCAAGAAACGTCCCTCCCGCTTCAGGCGGGCACTGCGGGCGCTGCGCAGCCTGTTCCGCTGCCCCTGCCTGGCACCACAGCCCCAGGATTAGTGCCCGCTGCCGGCACCAGCACAGGCCCCGCAGATGGCGGCTGGCCCGCAGCCTGCCCAGCCTCCTCCGGGAGCCACACGGGCTGCCTTGGCCTGACTGTGGCCCTGCAGCCTCAGCAATCCCCAGCGGCTTTGGAGCAGCCCGGCCACATCTCCCCAAAACCAAAGTCATCCCATGGGGCCAGCACTAGAAAACCTAGGAGAAGAAGAAGAAGAAGGATTACTAGAAGAATTAGGATAAGGATAGGTAGAAGAAGTAGAATTAGTAGAATCAGAAGCCTAAGTAGTGGAAGAATAAGAAGTGAAGTAAGAAGAATAATTAGAATAATAAGAAGAAGTAGTAGAAGACTAAATACAAGACGAAGCCTAAGTAGTAGAAGAAGAAGATGTAGAATAAGAAGAAGTAGAAGAAGAAGAAGAATTGTAGCAGTAAATAAGAAGAATATTATTAAGTCAAGGAATAAGAAGAATAACAAGAAGAAGACAAAAAGAAGATGAAATACTCGTGGTAGTGAATAAATAAAATCATTATAATGATAATATCATTAATAGTAATTTCAAGTTAATATACACATCCACGTCTCATCTCCAATCACGGAATGCTTTGGCTTGGGAAGGGCCTTAAAGATCACCTAGTTCTTTACGTGATTGCCTTCCGCTCTCTTGCTCTCTCTTCGGACACCTCTTCCCTATTTCTTTCCATCTCCCTACCTCACATTTCATTGCACCTGATGCAGAGGCATGTAACAGAGCCAGAGTCTGTTGCAAGAGACTTTGAACAATTTGGCCACTGCCACGGAAGGTACCTGGGCGTTCCCACCTGGCCCTGAACTCTGGGTTTTAGGGGGAACCTCACCACCAAGAAGGTTGGATGGACAGCATCAAAGGGACGCCACTGGGATCCACAGAGCAGTGAAGTTTTCCACTTAATCGGGCTATGTCCCTCTTTTTCTCTTTCTCTCTTTCTCTCTTTCTCTCCCTTTCTGGCCTTCTCTCTCATCTACTGTTCATAAAAACCCACACTATTGGCTTGGGCGTACAAAGTCCTTGGCACCTGAATTTGGGCAGAGGCGTTTCTGATCATTTTAATAATAAGCACATGATAACAAGGGGCCAGAAGCCCCCAAGTCCGGGGGCTGCTTCACGCCTCACATCCCTTTGTGACACAGGCGCCTTGTGTCAGGTTCCTCAGTGATGCGGGACAATGGTGACGCCCAGAGGCCCTTGTGACACGGCAGAGCCACACCCTGCCAGAGGGTCATAGGAGGGGTGCAGAGCCCTGGGGTGCCCAGTCCCGTGAGAGCCGCTGTGTCAGGGGGAAGCAGCTCCCGGGATCTCTCTGCGCAAGAGGACGTGCGAGCCTCAGGCGGAGAAGGTGAACCCCGTAGGGACCTGGAGCAAAGCATGGGTGTGGAACAAGAAGCCACAGCTCCAGGAGAGAGGGAGTTGGTCCCCATCTCTGGCCCTGCTTCCAGCCCAAGCTGCAGCCAGGATCAGCTGGACTTAGGCCAGCTGCTGAGCTCTGAGGCCACCAGCCAGGCATTCCTGGAGATGCAGGAATCTCCCCAGCAGCCAGAGGAAGAGAGCGACCTGGAACAAAGCATGGCTGCTGAAGCAGAAGCAGCAGCTGCAGGAGAAAGGGAATCAGTCCCGAACTCTGCCCCACACAGCCCAAACTGCCTCGCCAGCCCCTTAGCCAGCCCGCCGCCAGCCCAGGCCTTCAGTCGGCAGCTGGAGGAGGGGGAGGGAGAGGGACGTTTGCTGTGGGCAGAGGAAGCGAGTGAGGAGGGAGTATTGGGTAGGAGGTGTCACAATCTGTTAATACAAGTGGGGGTCGTGATCGTTTGTTTATTGATCTCAGAGTGCAAGAGACACGAGGGAATTACTGTTTTAATGGATACATTGCACGTTTATTCAGTGCCCACAGCATGTTAATGCGATAGAGGAGAAAGAGAGGGAGAGAGAGAAAAAAAGAAGGGAGAGAGAAGGAGAGGGAGTGGGGAGGAAGAAGAATAGCTACCAACAGATTAGATTAACTCCTTGTAGCTGTCGGCCAATAGATCCGTCTTCTTCCATCGGGAGATCTCGATTTTGGTTAACTTAGGGAGTCTATTTATCATCTTTCCAAAGTGACAGGCACTTGGCCAAATGTTGGGGAGAATGTGTACGAAGGTCTGTCGAGGGAACAAGTACAGGCCAGTCCAGTTCGACAGCAAGCACAACTAGCCCTCCATGACCTGCCAATTGTTCCTGCACGGGTTCCCATGGGATTGCATTGGTCCAGCTAACACATCTGCAGGCAGACATCCCACCTCAGCCAGGCCAGAACTCCTGTGTTGGGGTTTTAGGGTTTCAGTCTCTGTCCTTGGTGACAGTTGTGAGGCTGATGAGGGATCTTTGGACCATCTCTTACACCACCCCGTGACTCATGATTGTCGTCTAGAGAGCTCCATCAGCAAGATTCCGTAGTGTTGCTGCCATGTCTTCAGAGCTCGTCAATGTTGGTAGCATGTCCCGGAAAACAGACAGAATTCAAAGAGAGAAGAGGAACAAGAGAAAGAATAGGAAACAATAATGCAATTACAATCAATACTAATTAACCATACATAATCACAATGATATTAATTAAAACAATTTTTAAACATTTTTTTTTCAAATAACCATAACAAATCACAAAAATCAAGAAAAATACAAAAAAACTAATTCAAAATACATATCAACATTTCTTATCTTACTTTAATATAACCCATTTTACAATCCATAATTATGGCTTACTTGTGTAGTTTGTCTTGTGTCAATAACCTTAGGGATGTCCACAGGGGAAAGGACATTGACCAAGTTGTGTGCATTCATTATAGATGTCAGTTTTGTTAACCGTTTCATCATTCTCCAATTCATAATGTAGAAGATTGCTAATAAAACAAAACCAATCAAAATTAAAATAAAAAAAACAATGATGGGATGACACAATTTGTTCAGGACACTTGTGGTGGTAGGTGACCACCCAAAAAGGGTATCCCACCACCTGTGTTCAGCATCTTTTCTTCCCTTTCCAAACCACGATGAATTTCTTTCCCATTGTGATGAACAGTTACCAAGGTTTTCTGTCTGTTTTTCTTCACCTTTTCCAAAATTTCGATTAAATCCTGATGAAGTAACAATTGCTTTGCCAAAGTAAGGTTCATCCCAGTGGGGGTAGGCACTACTTTGTGGATCAGTGTGTAACTGGATTGGAAAAGGTGATAAGAAGCAACTGGGGCTAAATAAAAGAAATCACATCCTTCACATTTTGGTAAAGTTACAAACACAAAAAACACAAAACAAAACAAAACACAAACACAAACATTTGAATGATTTTTAGTATTCACTACTACATTTTCTGCAAATATAACATCACAAGCAGTTCTAAAGCATGCACAGTCATTGCCGATATACACAAGCACTGTTTCAGGAATCTCGTTAGGATGAACTTCAAAATGACAGGTATTTTGTTCTGTATCCAAACAAATGTCTTGAACTATAATTGCATTACTTTCACAGATAAACCCTCGTTGTTCCCGAACAATACAAGGTTCTAAATTAACAGTTTGCCATTTCTCACCAATTTGACGGGTCCATTCCCTATGTTCAAAAGGATAGAGAATAGCTCCATCATGGTTCAATCCTAATGCAATGACAGGGAAATATCAAATACACTGAAGCATTACGTATGGTTAACAAAAGCTGGGGCTGTGTTTATAAAAGCCACTAAGTTCCAGCAGGATTGGAATTATCTTTCAAAATCAGTGGCACTGTCCCAAATTATTTTCCGAATTTAAGTAGGAAGAATGCCTTCTTTGCCTTCTCTTATAATTGAGGCAGCAACTGACTGCATCCACAGTTGAGCCTGGGGATGCAGCTGAAAGCCAAGGAGATGTTGTTTTGAGTAACGCCAAGTGCGTCAATTATCAATTTGTGGTCATTCACATTTATCTTTTCCCAAATTGGTAATATGTTTGACAACAGCCACTGATGGGTTCCCAAGGCCAATAAAGACAACTGCAGTGGTTGTTGTAATTTGGTCAAATCTCTAGTTGTGGCAACCAATTTATTCATATTAGTACCTCTGAATCAATACTATTTAAAATTCCTAATCCTGCATGTCCCTTGGAGTTCTCCTGCGGAAAGTAAACACAACAGAGTCTGCCACCAAGAGGCAGAAAATTAGAATCCAGCATTGTATTTATCTGATACTCTTTCCCTAGAGCATCAAAGGCTACCCATGCATATGTATTCAGAGGGGGTTTTAGCACTAGTGGTACTTCCTCTACAGTAGGGAGGTCCACAGAAGGCAGGTTGTCCAGGGCAATGTGCTGGATTCTTGGAATCATTTGATCCCCATAGTGAGGGAAGTATGCTTAGAGCTGTCGGGCAAAAAGCAGTGATTTTGGGACACCCATTTACCCCCATCTATCATTCACACCTTTCACAGCTTCCCATAACCGAACATCCCAACTTCCCTCCTGCGGTTTCAAAAGTCGTTTCAAGAGACCATTGGTCCTTTCTACAATCCCATTAGCTTGAGGGTGGTAAGGGGTGTGAAAACCCCATTTAATCCCTTTGCCTTTTGCCCAATCCTGTACATCTTTGGCAGTAAAGTGAGACCCATTATCAGACTGAATTTCCTGTGGTCTTGGGAAAGTTCCAAACCATCCCTGTGATGCTTTAACAGTATTATCTCCTGTAGCTCTTTTGAAAGCACCGGCCTGGACCAACCCAGATATAATCTCTACTCCTACCAGCATGAAGTGTTTACCTCCTGACTTCTTAAAGGGGCTGATATAATCTACCTTACTCAATTTATCAAGGGGTAAACCATCCATCACATCTCTGAGGACCCCCTTTTTGATACCCAATAATCACCAATGTTGACTGTTAGAGATCTGTTTTCCCTTCTCTAGTTTTATGCTGTGAGGAGCCCAAATATACCTAACACCTTTTGTTTTTTCTGATTTTTCCTCTGGGGTTTTTACAGGTCCATACTTTCTACTGTAATTAATGAGATCTACTGCAACCTGACTCCATGTCCAAACTTTACGATCACTGTCAGGCGAATTAGATTGAGAAGCTGGCGGCTGAGAGGGGGTTGACTATGGAGTAAACCCAGCATCAGTAGATCCAGTTTGGTCGCTCGGGTTTCCAAGGAATCTATCTAGCCTCTCTACAGGACCTAAAGCCTTTATCATTTTTTGTAAAGTAATTGCTGAAGGTTTGAGTGATTCTGGAAGCCCTTGAATTAAAGGGGTCATCAGTTCAGTCTGTACAGGTAATTGCATTGAGGATTCATATCCAGGAATTAATTTCCTTTCATGTGTCATTTGCAGGCAGGTGGCTTTGTGGACACTTTCAAAAAGTTGGTTGGGGGTACTAACTATAGCTAAAGGGTTTCCCCTTTCCAAAGGATTAATTGCCCAGCCCAGAAGGCTGCACACTGTCAGGGACCATGCGTCATGTTTATCTCCTGTTGTTAAGAAAACTCCATGTGCCCAGTATCCACTGGCCTCCTGTTCAGTTAATTTAATTTGGTCTCCTCCAGTGAGAGACACTCGGAAGACATATCCTGTTTCCGATTCTTGTGGGAGACAGCCGTATTTTCTTTAATTTAGCCAATTCGGTAGCACTGTATGGTATTTGTTTAGTTGTGATATGCAGTTCAAAATCTTCATCATTAATATAACTATATTCTGTTTAACCAGAGGTCTCAAATGAGGGAAGCAGTTTTCCCCACAATTTTTTACTAATTCCAATTCCTTCTGGGGGTATATTTGATTAATGTGGGGAGTTTCTTTTTCCCTTGTCTCCTTTGGGGAGTCAGCATTCTTTGAATTCTTAGAATATTCATCTCTCAAGGCAGTCCACAACAAATGATTTTTATTTCTTTCTTCATCTAATTGTTTCTGCAAAATTTCCACTAAGTTTTGAAGAGAATCTATAATTGTTTCCTCTCCATTACACCGCTTAAAGTGGTTTTCTATAGTGGCCGTAAGGCATGCTCCTAAAACAGAACAAATTATGGCTTTATCTCAGCCAAATCTAAATTTTGTTCCATGTTGTAAAAAACATACTCTATCAATCATATTCTCCAAATTAAACGAGTTATTTTGAGGCCATTCTCCTCCTCCAGGAGAGGGCCTGGAATTATGTTTTGCTAGCAGAGCATAAAATGCAGCTTTGTCTTTTGCACTAGGATTTTTGGTCATTTTTGTGAAAGGATCAGAAACCACTACAGGGAGGTAAGACTTAATTACACACACACGCAGCTCTGCTATGTCTCCCTTCGCTTCCCTGGGTGGGTGAAGATAACAAATCTGCCTGGGAGGTACTCCTTAAGCTACTTATGGAAACTCTTTGCTACACCAAGCAGTCCAGATTCACACACACACAAAACAGTTTCGCCTTTCTCAGCACTATGCGATCTTTTGTGAAATCCTGAAGACAAGAGCCCTCAGTTGAGTATGGGGATGCTTTTTACCTAGGCGTGTGAAGTTTGGGGAAATTTGAGCCACCCCCCTTGCTTTCTAGACACTGCTCATCCTTTTCAGGGTGTCGGGCTACGTGTGGCTGGAGCAAAATGTCCTTCCCCTGTTACAGACTACACACAACCCTGCAAACTCTTCTGTCAGAATATCCTGTCCGTGATGCCAATTTAAATGTCACAATCCGCTAATACAAGCGGGGGTCGCTATCGTTTGTTTATTGATCTCAGAGTGCAAAAGACACAAGGGAATTACAATTTTAACCAAGAAAATGCACCTTTATTGGGTGCCCAAAACACGGTAATGCGATAGAGGAGAAAGCGAAGGAGAGAGAGAAACAAAGGAGAGAGAAAGAGAGAGAGCGGGGAGGAAGAAGAATAGCTACCAACAGATGAGAAGTCATCGTGGCCGTCTGCCTATAGATCTGTCTTCTTCCGTGGGGAGATCCTGATTTTGGTTAACTTAGGGAGTCTATTTATCGTCTTTCCAAAGTGACAGGCACTTGGCCAAAAGTTGGGGAGAATGTGTACGAAGGTCTGTCGAGGGAACAAGTACAGGCCAGTCCAGTTCGACAGCAAGCACAACTAGCCCACCATGACCTGCCAATTATTCTGGCACGGGTTCCCATGGGAATGCATTGGTCCAGTGAACACACCTGCAGACAGGTAACACATGGCAGACATCCCATCTCAGCCAGGCCAGAACTCATTTGTTGGGGTTTTAGGGTTTCAGTTTCTATACTTGGGAACAGTCGTGAGGCAGAGGAAGAATCTTTGGCTGATCTCTTAAAGGAGTCTAACCCTTCCCAGTGCAAAGCTGAGGAAATCACAGAGCTGCTGCAAGGAGATGCCAGTACCTACAAGGATGTGTCCCAAGCAGAAGCCTGTAGCAGTCATGAGCTCTCCAGCTGGGATGAATGCAAGGAACAAAAGCTGTCCTTAGAAGAAGCCAGGAGCAACGAGGAACTTTCTGACTGGGAAGAAGGCTTGGAGCAAGGGCTTTGGAGTCATTAGATCTCCAATGCTCTCACACTGGGAAGAATACAGCGAGCAACAACTGTGGCATAAAGAAGTTGGCAGCCACCAAGAAGTGTCGAAATGGGAAGAGTCCATTGGCAAAGAGGAAGACTCCATTGGCCAGGGGCTGCCAAAAGGGCACGGTAAACAACCCTCCATGCAGTCAAGATGACAGTGACAAAGAGCTCAAGCAGGACAACTGGGAAAGCATGACCGCACACAGCATCGGGGTCAAGGCCCTGCTGCAGGAGGAGGACGAGTGTGATGAAGTCAGCCTCCTGGAGCTGCCAGCAGAAGAAGGCAGGCAGCGCACGCTGGGAGGCTGGGCAGGAGACGGGCTCCCACCGCCCATCCCTCGGGAGGCTTGGGTTGAGCACCAGGCATTTGAGCCGTGCCCCCAAGGGCCGCTCTGCGCCTGGCCTCCCCAGGTGGAAGCCCAGGCCCTCAGCCAGCAGCTGGGCCCCCGCAAGAAACGTCCCTCCCGCTTCAGGCGGGCACTGCGGGCGCTGCGCAGCCTGTTCCGCTGCCCCTGCCTGGCACCACAGCCCCAGGATTAGTGCCCGCTGCCGGCACCAGCACAGGCCCCGCAGATGGCGGCTGGCCCGCAGCCTGCCCAGCCTCCTCCGGGAGCCACACGGGCTGCCTTGGCCTGACTATGGCCCTGCAGCCTCAGCAATCCCCAGCGGCTTTGGAGCAGCCCGGCCACATCTCCCCAAAACCAAAGTCATCCCACGGGGCCAGCACTAGAAGAACATGTAGAAGAGAAGTAAGGAGAATTACTAGAAGATGAAATAGAAGAAGAAGAATAGGTAGAAGAAGAAGCAGTAGTAGGAGAAGAAGTAGTAGGATAAGAAGAAGCAGTAGAGTAACAAGATTAATTTGTAGAAGAAGACTCAGTAGGAAACTAAGAAGTATAGAAGATGTAGAAGAAGAAGACGTAGAAGAAGAAATTGTAGTAGTAGTAAATAAGAAGAATAATATTAATAAGACTAGTAATAAGATGTCGATAAGAAGACGAAATAGTAGTGGTAGTGAATAAATAAAATCATTATAATGGTAAGAACATTAGTAGTCATTTGAAGTTAAAATACACATCCACACATCAGCTACAATCACAGAGTGGTTTGCCTTGGGAAGGGCCTTGAAGACCACCTAGTGATCCTAGCCTTTACCTGATTGCCTTCTGCTTTCTTGCTCTTACTTCTGACACCTCTTCCCTATTTCTTTCCATCTCCCTACCTCACATTTCTTTGCACCTGATGCAGAGGGATGTAACAGAGCCAGAGTCTGTTGCAAGAGCCTGTGTCCAACTTGGCCCCTGCCACAGAAGGTACCTGGGTGTTCCCACTGCTATGAACGAGGCCGGGACTTGGATGTAACTACAAAAAGGGCTCTCGTTTTTTTAACTTTTAACAACCACTGGGAACGCAAATCCAGGATAAGCCCAGCTTCCTCTCCGCGAGCCAGAAAACAAGAGACAATGCAATGTCACACTGGGTGCTCCTTCAGACCCCTGAAGGTCTGAAGAAGGACCTCCCACACAGTCTTACAGGCTCTTTTATCCTTTTTGGTCTCTCCTGATTGGGGCACTTTGGATCCTCTCCCTGATTGGCCCGTGTTCTGGGTTCTGATTGGTCTTTATCCAGGGTCACTCCTGACCAATCATTTCCTGAGGGCGTCAAGTGATTGGTCAATCACGTCTACCAATCACGGATCAGGATGATGTATCCTGTAGAAACTAAGTCTTTCACTCCCCCTTCCTCTAATTGACAGCTACATGGCATTTTATGCCCATACAGTGTCCCAACAACTTACAACCTTTGAATCAATAATTTTTAGAACAGATACAACCAGTGACAATTTCAGAAACCTCTCTTAAAACCTTTTATAACAATTCCCCCCTCTAAAGCTTTGATTGGGCTTTAGCCTGCATCAACTGTTAAACACTAAACAGTCTCTTCATACACCCAGTACATTTTCTGGAGATGCCGGTACTTCTTGTACACTTCTTCAGCTGTTTCAGGGCTCCTTTGTTGCTCTTTGAGTCTCATTAGTTTGATTTGCTCTGCCTTCTCATCACTTAATTTTCCAATTGAATTTTGCCCAATACTTGTGATTAAACGGATCAGGCAGGGGATTATACATGGAAGAAAAGTAACACTTGTTAAAGCAATTCTAACAATTAATAAAGCTTTCTTCCACCATTCTCCATTTAAAATAGCATCTCACCAATTTGATTTAAACATTCGAGTCCAGCTCTGAATTGGAACATGGGCTAATTTTCTGATTTTGTTGTAATGTTTTTAATGGCCTCACTATGATCATCTATCTCTACAGAGCATTACGAAGAGTTAAATTTGCCACAAACCCCTCCTTCTTCGGCTAGTAAATAATCCAAGGCCAATCAGTTTTGGTAAATCATAGTTCTCATTTGACAAGACTGAGCTGGGAGTAAATCAATTGCTAGGCTTGATTGATTGGTGATGACTTCTACTAATACCTGTAAACGAATAATTCTGTTTAACACGTATACTGGTGTTCTGTACCCCCATGATCCATTTTGGGCCCAGGTGGCAGGGCCAGAAGTTGCTATGGTTCCTTCTGGAGGCCATTCATCTTCCCCTCACTTTTGGGTACCCCCTTTTTGTGTTACTCTTTTTTTGTTGTTGTAATTCATCATAGAGGGGTACACCTAAATGTTGTTCTTCAATATGGGGATGTAGGACAAAGGATGGTCTAATTATTCCTAGTGTACAACTCTCAACTCAGTCTTTTGGCAGCATGACATAGGCTGTTTTCCCACAAAACCAGAAGAGACCTCTTGGGGCCCTCTAAAACTTAGGGGAATTTGCTTCATTTATACCATTTTTAGTCCAAAACTTTGAAATTTGTAATTCACTATAGAAGGGGTTGGGCCGCTGTGTAATACATTCATATAATTTCTCTCTCTCGATGAAAGAACAACCTTTTTCTCGTTTGGTTGGTTGGTTGGTTGGTTGGTTGGTTTTTTTCCCAATATAAATTAGAGGCTTGGGGGATCCACCATTGATGTGTGTGATTAGTTACATAATACCTTTTGCATGGTAGTTCACCCACATAAACCACATACTTAGGACCCCTTCTCCATAAACACTCTTCTCCAATTCCCTCTGACCTTAGACTCCACACTTCTTCTGGTCTTGGGTCTGGTCCTGGTGTTTCCTTCTCCAATACTCTTAGTATGTTCTGTGGGCTTAATGGAATCTTCTCCCATGGCCAGATCTCTGCCATTCTAATGTCTCCACAAATCCAACAATTGGAGATGTTAAATTCATGACTTATTTTCTCTACTAGATCTAAGAGCAAGTTTTTCCCTCCTCCTACTTAAATTTCAGGTCCCTTTTTAATTATCCCCTGTACTTCCTTTTCTTTAACTACATCCTGCTCATAGACTCTTTCCCTTTGTTTTACAGGCTTCTGTTCAGAAGAGATCCATTTTTCTTTAATAGGGCATTCTCCCAACAATTTTTGTTTAAAAGTTCCTATATTTTCAAAAAGCTAATACAATTTTCCGTCCTCTGTACAAGTTGTTAATGATGAGAAGTTGACACAACTGGGGCTCGGGTTAAAATGGATTCTGAGGACGGCCATCTGAGAGTCTCCTGCATACAAGGGGTAGTAACACTGCTCACAGGACTTTGCTCTCCCTTTTGTAACTATTATCAACAGGAGGGCCAATATTAACGGGGGTCTAGTACAGTGCAGTCTCCCACCCATGTCTTTCCCTCTGTTCCCCTTAGAGGATTTGCAACTCCCTGTGGCATTAGAGTATCCTGATCCCGTCTGCAATATTCTTACCAGTTACTGTCACCCTTCTTGCTGCAGGAACTTACTTTCCCTTTTTGTATCAACTTGTTTCTTTCTTTCCTTTTGGAGTCTGATTACTACAGTGTATGGGAGGATGCTCTGTCTTTCCAGATGGTAGGATCTGCAATGAGAAGTACTAAACATTAGAACAAGCTTAATATGCATAATTTGCACCATTTCATCTAGATAACAACTTATTTTAACAATCTGGGGTAGAATCTTTCCTCTTAGATGGTTCTCTCCTCAGGGTTAGCCTGGTGTCAGCAGCTTTTACCACGGCCCATTCGGTTGGAGGAGGGATTGACCCTTTTACTCTAGAAACGTGTGTCCATCCTCTCTCCTGCATTCGCACTGCAGTCTCTGCAGTCAGTAGGATCTGAAAGGGACCTTCCCACTTTGGAGTCAAAGGTTGTTCTTTCCAAGTTTTAATTAGGACCCAGTCACCAGATTAGAGCTTATGTATGTTGAAATCAAGAGGTGTAGTCTGGGGAAGGTATCCTTTTTCTCTTAGTTCTTTTAAGGTGCTAGTAATGGTCTGTATATATATTTCTTTACACTTTGTTCACCTTCCTCATAAGTTCCAAGGTTGCCGGGAGTGGCTAGAAAGGGTAAACCAAACATCATCTCCTCCGGAGAAACACCAACATCTGTTCTAGATCTTGTTCTGATCCTCAGTAATGCCAGAGGAAAACATTTTAACCAGTTTGTTTTCATCTCTTCTGTTAATTTGGTGAGACTCATTTTTAGTGTTTGGTTCATTCTTTCGACTCTCCCAGAACTCTGGGGTCTCCATGGGGTATGAAGCCTCCATGTAATATTTAGGGCACTAGTTATTTGATGCAACACTTTAGCTGTAAAATGTGGGCCCCTATCTGAGTCAACTGTATTCAGTATTCCATACCTTGGTATAATTTGTTCTAGTAAGATTTTGCTAACTACATCTGCAGTGGCCTTTGTAGTCAGATATGCTCAACCCAATGAGTTAGATGATCTATTATAACTAGTAAGTACTTAAATCATTGCACTTGCGGTAATCCAGTAAAATCTAGTTGTATATTCTGGAAGGGTCTCCTAGCCAACTCTCTTCCCCCTTGCGGCATTTTCCGCATTACCTAGAGGGGAGTCTGCAGCCTCTAATAACAGCTCCGAGCTGGGCCACCCCAGATGAGACCCAGGAGTGCAGGGGGAGGCATCCACCAGCCCAGCTGCTCCAAGATCCCTCAGCCTCAGTTCTCTTCCCCCAACCCTGCAACTTTTGAAAATTCTAGAAACTGCTGCTGGGCAGAGATCACCTGGCCATCTGCAGGCCGGGGCGACAATGTTGTTAACTCTTTCCAGACACAGATGAAGCTTCCAGAGCTCTAACCCTTCTCAAAGTAAGAGAAAAGGCAAAATTAAAGAGATATTAAGAGACAATATGTAAATATCCAAGTCAGTAAAAGAAAAGTGACCCCTTAGGTAAAAGAGATGACAAGTTGCCTTAGTCCTAAGCTAGAAATCTGCTATGGGAATGTGATAACAGACGATAACATGACTGGGCTAAAGTATTCCTGAAAATCGTGAACAATATGAATGGAACAGATGATTATTTAAATCTGTAGATTTAAGCAAAAATATCTGTGATTAACTGAGTGCATATTGAATTAAAAGATGTGATCTAGTAATCTCATGAGATGTTTAAACAGAGAAAGATGAAAAGAAGTCCTGTGCACCACTGAAGAAGTGAGAAGACATCTCTGTTCCTTGAAATGAAGAATCCTTTGCTTTAGAGTTGTTTATCTTTACAAATGACACCCCAGTATGCGTGAGTCCACAACCCATATGTAGGCGGCATAGGAAAGGCGGCAAAATACAAAAAGTCCACAAAGGCAAAAGTTTCCAGCCGGGCTGCTTTTGTAAAAGATAAAAGCCAGAAGCAAACTGTTTCTCTTATAGAAAGTTACCAAATAAAATCAAGAGCAACTTCTCTCAAAAAAAAAAAAATAAATAAAAGCCTATTTAAAAGATAGTACTAACCAAATAGTCTAAGTTTTGGATCTTTCTGTTGTTTCTAAGAAACTAAACACATTGTAGTGAGAAAAACAAAGTGGTTTTGAATATTCATTTTAATACTTTTTACCTCCATATTGTGTATGATAATAAATAAATAAAAATAAATAATAAATCTCTTTGTTAACCTTTAAGTTTGGGCTGTTTTGCTTTTTTCTCCTAATACTCTTTCACAGCAGAAAGAACACATAAACCACTACACAAAATAAAGAAAACAAAACCAAAAAAACTTAAAACCACTAAAGGAATCCCTAATCATCAAGAAGGTTGGATGGACAGCATCAAAGGGACAAAACTGGGATCCACACAACACTGAGGTTTTCTACATAATCGGGCTCTGTCCCTCTTTTTCTCTCTTTCTCTCCCTTTCTGGCCCTCTCTCTCATCTACTGTACATTAAAACACACACTATTGGCTTGGGCGTACAAAGTCCTTGGCACCAGAATTTGGGCAGAGGCATTTCTAATCATTTTAATAAGCACATCATAACAAGGGGCCAGAAGCCCCCAAATCCGGGGGCTGCTCCACGCCTCACATCCCATTGTGACACAGGCGCCTTGTGTCAGGTTCCTCAGTGATGCGGGACATGGTGACGCCCAGAGGCCCTTGTGACATGGCAGAGCCACGCCCTGCCAGAGGGGCATAGAAGGGGTGCAGAGCCCTGGGGTGCCCAGTCCCGTGAGAGCCGCTGTGTCAGGGGGAAGCAGCTCCCGGGATCTCTCTGCGCAAGAGGACGTGCGAGCCTCAGGCGGAGAAGGTGAACCCCGTAGGGACCTGGAGCAAAGCATGGGTGTGGAACAAGAAGCCGCAGCTCCAGGAGAAAGGGAGTTGGTCCCCATCTCTGGCCCTGCTTCCAGCCCAAGCTGCAGCCAGGATCAGCTGGACTTCGGCCGGCCGCTGAGCTCTGAGGCCACCAGCCAGGCATTCCTGGAGATGCAGGAATCTCCCCAGCAGCCAGAGGAAGAGAGCGACCTGCAGCAAAGCATGGCTGCTGAAGCAGAATCAGCAGCTGCAGGAGAAAGGGAATCAGTCCCAAACTCTGCCCCACACAGCCCAAACTGCCTCGCCAGCCCGCCGCCAGCCCAGGCCTTCAGTGGGCAGCTGGAGGAGGAGGCAGAGGGGGATTTGCAGTGGGCAGAGCAGGCGAGTGAGGAGGGAGCATTGGCTGGGGAGCCTAAGCTGTCCCAGTGCAAAGAAGAGGAAGTGCTGCGGGAGGAGGATGAGTGTGATGAAGTCAGCCTCCTGGAGCTGCCGGCAGAAGAAGGCAGGCAGCGCACGCTGGGAGGCTGGGCAGGAGACGGGCTCCCACCGCCCATCCCTCGGGAGGCTTGGGTTGAGCACCAGGCATTTGAGCCGTGCCCCCAAGGGCCGCTCTGCGCCTGGCCTCCCCAGGTGGAAGCCCAGGCCCTCAGCCAGCAGCTGGGCCCCCGCAAGAAACGTCCCTCCCTCTTCAGGCGGGCACTGCGGGCGCTGCGCAGCCTGTTCCGCTGCCCCTGCCTGGCACCACAGCCCCAGGATTAGTGCCCGCTGCCGGCACCAGCACAGGCCCCGCAGATGGCGGCTGGCCCGCAGCCTGCCCAGCCTCCTCCGGGAGCCACACGGGCTGCCTTGGCCTGACTGTGGCCCTGCAGCCTCAGCAATCCCCAGCGGCTTTGGAGCAGCCCGGCCACATCTCCCCAAAACCAGATTTCATCCATGTCGCCAGCCATAGAAGAATTTAAAGAAGACAAGAAGAATTACTAGAAGAAGAAGGAGAAGAAGAATAGGTAGAAGAAGAAGAAGTAGTAGGAGGATAAGAAGAAGTAGAAGAAGCAGTAGAGTAACAAGATTAAGAAGAATAATTTGTAGAAGTAGAAGAAGACTTGAATAAGAAGACTAAGTAGTATAGAAGATGTAGAAGAAGAAGACATAGAAGAAGACATTGTAGTAGTAGTAAATAAGAAGAATAATAAGTCTAGGAATAAGATGTAGATAAGGTGAAACAGTAGTGTTAGTGAATAAATAAAATCATTATAATGATTAGAACATTAGTAGTCATTTCAAGTTAAAATACACATCCACACATCATCTACAATTATGGAATGGTTTGGCTTGGGAAGGGCCTTAAAAATCACCTAGTTCTTTACCTGATTGCCTTCTGCTCTCTTGCTCTCTCTTCTGACAAGTCTTCCCTATTTCTTTCTCTCTGTCTCACATTTCTTATTGAATGGAATCTGTATGTTGTCATCATATGGTCTGATTTGTACCTTAATGCAGGCAGAGCACCTCTCCCTCATTGGTGCCTAATACGTTCTCTGTCCAGCCTGTCTTCACAGAAGAGGTACTGCAGCTCCCTGAGGATCTCCATCACTCTCCTCTGTACTCATTCTCACAGGTCTGCATCCTTCCTGTGGTGGGCTCCCCAGACTTGGGTGTAGGGTCCCAGGTGGGCTTTCAACTAAAATTAAACAGAGGGGCAGAATCACCTCGCTTGATGTGCTGCTCTTCATTCATTTCCATGCAGCCTAGGACATTGGTGGCTTCCTGGGCTGGGAGCACAGATTGCCAGCTCACCAAAGTCAATTTGTTTTCATTACACTTTAAAATTTGCATCTGGAGGAACTTACACTATTTGATGGCTTTCACAGCTGAATTTTCTTCTTTGCAGGTCATATTGCATTTAACACAGCTGTGGTTAACTACACTAGCAAATTTTTAGGCCATCTTTTACCAGCCTAAGGTTATTTTTGTAGTCCATGAGGCTGCTAACTTAGATATACTGGCTAAATTCCTACCTGAAATAACATTTCTATTTTTTTTTCTTGGCTATACCTCATAGAAAATTGAATTCCAGCCTAGCTGTTTGTCAGGGCACACTCTCCTGCCATAAGAGCATTTAATTTTGATTTGCATTCCATACTGACATCACTGTGACAGAAAGCTTAACATCTTGTCTCTCTAAAAATATCTGCAAAAGTCACAACTCGGTTTGTTACTATTTTAATTTTGTCTGGTTACAGATAAGTTTTTCCTCCTCTTCCAGAATCAAGGTGTTAGTGCCTCTTCACTCTCAGGCTGTGCTAAGTTCAACAGCTTCGCTGCAAGGCATGATTTAGCTCTCAGTAAAATCAATGGATGTGCTCCCTTATCAATTTGTTGTTACAGAGCCAGGCTGTAGTAACATTTAGAGGTGGTGAAGATGTGTATTCTACCTCTGCCTCATAAAAAAACCCACCAGCTTGAACAGTATTAGACTTGCTTGAATGACATTAAATTTCAACTAAGTGTATTAATAGTTATCAGCTCAGGCTTCTCTAAACAGCCACAGAACTGTTCTGCCTTTCACTATTGTAATGTGATACATTGACTTGGTTTGGAAAGACAGGTGTCTGCCAGGGAAAGCTGGAGTTTCCTTTAGAATAGAGAATGCAAACCCCTCACCCCCCCGTCAAATTATAATTTTGAAATTAAGGGCTTTCAGGCAAAGATTTGGGAATAGGAATAACAGTTCTTTACTAGGAATATTAACAGTACAAATGTAGTAGAAAACAAGACCACCCAACCAAACAAGGAAACAAACAAACAAGCAATCCTGGAAACCCCTGACAGAGTCAGAGCTACAATTTGACACCCTGTTGGTTGGGGTGTTGGAAGCAGTCCAAAAGTGAGTCCTCCTGGAGTGGCAGATGTGGTTCTGTTGGAGTAGATGATCCTGTAGATAGGGTCCAGTGATGATGATAAGGGGTCCAGTCTTCCTCCAGTAATCGGGCGAAGCAAGAGGGCTTCCTGTTCCGGAGTCCCAGTTTTATCCAGGTAGGAATGGTTGGCTCCCTGCACTGGGTGGAGCATCTCACAATAGGATGACGGAATGTGGATGTACTATCTTGGGGAGGGTAGGGGTGTCTTAATGGTCCATTAGCAGAAAATATTCCCCTGGAGGGAGGACGGGCAGAGAAAGAGATAAGAAACACTGCCCTACCTGGTTTTAACAGTTGGCCCATTATCAAAAGGCACCTGCCCCCCTCCTTCCAGAGTTACAAGAGATAAAGAAGAACAATTCCCCAACTGCTTTCAGCAGATGAAAATAGAATACACATTTTAGGTTCCATAACCCAAGACATACATACAGTGGAATTTCACAGCCCTAGGCACCTCCAGATGGCAGGTTTTAAGTTTATACATCTAAAACCTTCCCTAGAGTTTTCCCAGTAACGATAATACAACTGCTTTGTAACAGAGCGCGTAAAATCTGTACAGGAAAAATTCAGAAAAAAAAAAATAAATTACACAGACTTCTTAGTGTTTGACTTGGTCCTATCAAATGTGTTCAATATAGCTTAAAAAATACAACCTTCTATCTTACCACTTGCCTGTAACTTCTTATAAAATATTTTCCCAATTTGTTGACTTGGAGTCTACCTGCACTCAAACTGCTCACAGCTGGTAATCCCATAAAATAAGGTGATTCTAGGATTCTTTCCTCTTGACTGAGCTGTAAAACACTTGCTGATATAAGGAATTGCACAAAGCAAGAACAAAGAACAGGCTATAATCTGTGGTGGGGTCTTATTCTATAAGATGAACAGCAACTTTAAAAATAGGGTCTTTTCACTCCTTTATATCACTTTCCTGTTGGGCTTTTTCTTCTACTGTTCACATGTGGTATTATTTGATCAGTTTTTCAGCAACTCTTCTAACTTCTGGTTCCAAAGGAAGCTCAACTCCTTGCTTTCTAGCCTTTTTGCGCGAATAGCAGCAAAATATTGCTGTGTTTTCCCATCCCATTCTCTCCTCTCTTGCCGTTACCATCCAAGTTACAGTTGAATTACCATACTCTACTGAACATCAAGGCAAGCACTGAGTCATTGGTTTTAATTGCCAATGGGTACAAAAAAAAAATTTATTTAGAAATTAATTTAATTCTGGCAGGAGAGTCACATCTTCATGTTACCTATTTTTTTTTAAGTTTTCCTTGTCACTTTGTTCTGCCTGTTTTGCACCTCTGTGACCCCTCAGGAAAAATAAAAATGGTCCCTCTGGTGACAGAGCTGCTAATGCTAATCAAATGGAATAATCACTTACACCATCTATAATACAACATTAAAGGCCAATTAGATCATTATTATCTAAGAGAATAACCTTTCAGTTTAATGGCATCCTCCAGATAGTAGACTATAAGACTAAATGAATTATTCATATTAACATAATAAGTCAGCTAAGGAGGGGAGAAAATGATTTTCATAAATGAATGACCTGAGCATCATAGAAACTAAAATTATTAATTCCTGTTTAAAAACAGGAATTAAAACAAATAAAAACAATCAGGGCAACTCTGAGAAGAAGTAGCTAAATGAACAACCAAGTAATTTTAAGCAGAAAATAACTCAAGGCATTACTCTAGGTAACAGTGCTGTGATCTCAGAGGGAAGCTGACATTCTGATCAGAGAAAAAGCAGCAAGGGACATCATGAAGGAAATTTATCATGCACTTGTGACAGTATCTCCTGAGGGCCTCCCCTAAACTCAAGTGTAATATACTATTACAAAGTTAAGGCATCCTCCCAGCCTCAGTTCTCTTCTAGCTTGTGCCTCCCATGCTTCAAATCTAAGGGCTCTTTCAAAATGATATTGCCACAGGGCTGATCCACAGCATTAGCTGGACACCACAGGACAGGACCCTGCTAAAGTTTGACATTGCCCTGATGGATGACTGACAGAGGACTGGAGCTTAGAAAATCCTGCTGGCTCGAAAGCGGAGGGAGTGAATCTTACAGCTTGTCAGACATTAGTGTCTGAGTCCAGGAATTTAAAAGAATTATCACCTTTTCTGTCATTACTAATTTCCTAGCCATAAAGCTAACTTCTTGACTATATAACCTTTTGGATCATTTCTATCTCTCTTCTTAAAACACTCTCCTACAGAAGTTTCTTCACAGTCACAGAACACGATTTTATGAGACATCAATTGTCTTTTAAAAGAGACATCAAATAAAACTGCAAAATATATCCTTCCGTCTTTTCTATCTTTTGCAATTCACAGAAAAAATTCTACTTAAATCAGTTCAGTCTTCACATGTTCATATCTCTCGATCATCATTGCTACTCTGTTTCTGATACTCTGTAGTGGATTACCATCTTCTGCTGCCATATTTGCAAACTCTGTATCTGCCTTCAGCCTCCTTCATCAACTCTTCCTGAGGCAAAACCCCGTATTTATATTTGGATTACTAATTTACATTTTTATCTGTCTCACATTACACACTGACCCTCGGACACCTTACTCAGCTGTCTTCAGCTCTTCTTTACTTCCTAAATTCAAATTCCTGTGTATAAAGAGCCAAACAGTAACACGACAGTTGGTAGAATTGCTCTCCTCTCTAGGGATGACATCTGTATCAGCACTGCAGAACTCAGAGACTCAAAGGCCAAAGGCAGCTTTGGAAGTAACCCAAATGACTGACCATACAACAAAGGAACTGGCCAGAAGAAAAGAAAAACAAGAACTGCCATTTCATATTTGTTCAAAGCCTGAGCCTAATATATGGTCTCCAACACAGGCTAACTTCAAACATCCAGGGAGAAATACAAAAACCAGGCAAGTATGAGAAACCATTCCCAGCAGTTTCTGCATTAGTCTACCACTGTAATTTTGATTAGCTTGAAAACCTTGCAATACTGAGGGAAGGGCTCTCCTCCCTCCTCCCCTAATGCATGGTTTCATTACATCATTTACAATTCTGGTTTTGTGACACTGAATTTGTAAACATCTTTCCTAGGTGCTTTCTCAGAATAAGTAACATTGCCATTTGCTGCTGCTTCTCTCAATCCTAGCCTCTGGCCACAAGAATGACTGAGTTAATGGAGAATTCAATCCCCAGCAAGCATACCAGCCTTGAAAATTTATGAAGTGTTTAAATCAGAAAAGAAAAACTATGTAAATCAGGAAAACCAATTAAATATAATTCAATAAATACTGTCCCTGTAGTAGACTCCTCATTTTGATTCAACTTTAAAGACTATTGCTCCCCATATAATTAAAGTTTGCAACCTGGCAACCATGAAAGGACTTCTTTTTAAAACAGGTTGCAAAAACATCATTCAAAGATCATTCCTATTCTATGGACACATACAACACCATAAGCAGATTGCATACAAAATGCAGAGGACACCGCTGGCAACGAGCAAAGGTCAGAACTTCCATAGAGCCTACATTAATTTTGGTTACTGGCTTTACAAAGAAAAAAAAATCTTTCTATTTACTTATCCGATCACTCACGCACAGACCATTGCGCACTATCAAAGAGAAATGAAAACTGGAATCTTTTTGTCCTGTGCAATGAAGAATAAAATTCTTCATGTTGCTCTCTATCATTTGCAAATGTATCAAACAAAAGTACTCCAGAAAGTTTGGGGTAGAAGTCATGATTCAAACCAGGTACCCTCTGTGTAATGACGAGGAAAAGATACATGCCTCATGAACAGAGATGTCTGGAAAAGGACAAATGTTTGTGGAGGTGGAAAGGCGTGAAGAGAAGAGGGAGGAAAATGTAACTCCCTTCAGCCAGTTTTTGCATTTAGATGTAAAATTTCTTGAAGGAAATATAATTATATGTCAATTCCACAGTGGGCAACATTCAGCACTAGCAGAATTTTAAGGTACGTATTTTAAAGAGGTAATTCTTTGGTGCCCCAAGTTCCTTGTGCAAATCATGTCCAGGCTGAATGGGACAGCTGCTTTATCTCCTAGTGAATAGAGCTACTGCCCAAAAATTATCTCCTTTGCTTGAAGAAAGCTCAAACTTCCTCTCAGCTCTTAAGAAAGCAGATGAAACTGAGCAATGGTACTTCTTAGTCCTACTTTGAGATCAGGCAATATTGTCCTCTGTAGTGACACTTCTGTTGATTAGAGGGAAACCTTTGGGGATGACAGAGTCCAGCAATCAACCAAATTTGTGATAGTTCCTCAGAATTTTGGCAGCTTTGTAAATGGTGAGTGAATGTAAGAACCAAACTTGCAGCACCTGTGTAAGATGTGATTTCTTTCGTGTCAACCTAAATTCCACAAAACACTGTAAGAAGCACCTGGGAGAGAAAAAAGTTCCCACGTGGCAAGCTGTGTCTTACCTCTCTGGTAAACAACATCTCTTGATGATGCTCTAGCAGCATCTACAGTTCTAGTATGGGAAACAAAAATACATTAAACAAATGTTACTGCTGGCCCTGATCTAATCCATTGTGATCATGGTACAATACTATTCCCTGTAGCATTTTCTTTTATGATTTCCCAAGCTCTTGTGATAGGCATTCCCTCCTTTATATGGTCAAACACTGCCATAAGCTGAGAGTTCCTACTGTCACTACCGGTTCCCTTATTCTTTCCATCCTAGACTTCATCCCAAACCATTTGACACTCTTGCAGATTGCAAGGACAAAGGAAAGGTTGAGGTAAGTTGAAACTGCAAGGAGTAGAGGAAATGGCACAGAGGAAGCAACCCCAAAGGAAGAGAAGAAGGAGCAGCTGCCAATGGAAGCACTATTCTGGAAAGATGTAGGCATGGTGACAATAAGCCTGCAGTCATGATCTTCTGACTGGTACTGAATTTGCACTGTGAAAACGCAAAAGAAGGGTAAGTTTTCAGGCCTCTGTCACATCAAACAAGTGAATCCAGCGTTGGCCCATCTTGTTGAACTTTTCTTCCTGTCTTCACCATCCTGAGGCATTTTTGTTCTGATATACATTGTGATGTATATTGCAATCACTGTATTTCAGTGATCCACAAGAACAGGAGGGAAGTGGGGAAGAAACTGATGAAGAGAGATGCCTGAAAATAGACCTGTGGAAAAGAACAGAAAAAACAGGGAAACAGAAGACACAAGCAACAGAAGGAATACTGATCTCAAACTGTGGTGAAAAGGCCCTGCATCAGGCTTCAGATGGGATGCATTTGAGAACAAATGAGGTCAAAGAGAACTGCTCTGGGAGTCCTTGCAAGAGACTATGGGATCAAAGCAAGCAAAAAAATGGGATGAGAAACAAAATTTGAGAAGCAGACTACAATGAGCTGAACAAGTGAGCTGAAAATAGGTTGATAACAATCAACCTCAGAAGTCCTCTGAGAGGAAAATGTTATGCAATTAGACTATAAAAATCAATCTGGCATTAGAATTTTAAGGAACAGAGGCTAACCTATGTAAGAAAAGAGATGGGACAAGAAGAAGCAGACAGATCACACTAGGAAAAACAGGAGTGTAGGAGATCAAGGTACAGCCATAGAACAACGTTTAAAGCCGTAGGGGCACAGATCCCTCAGGTAGTCAGAACTGGATACAAGATTCCTCAGTTTGCGTAGTCCTCTCCTGTATAAAGGAAATGTATCTTTCATCCTTTGCAAGAGCTGACAAACTTTTGTTTTTACCAGGTAACTTCAGGAGTGGATGTAACTAGAGACTACTGGTGAATGGTTGTGTATTTCTAATAAAACACAAAGAAATTGTTAATTTGGTTCAAGGGAAGGGTATGATCTAAAAAATTATTCTTTCAAGGTTCTGGTATGCACCATGAATTTTGTCATGTGAATGACAATCCCAAACAGTAGGAAAGGTAAAGATTAAATTTCTTCATAGACATTAGTCACATGAACATAAACACAAGCAAATGTTGCAAAAAATGTGTCGATCTGAAACCAAGAAAAGGCTCCAACCAATAAGATAAACACATGGAAACTCAGATTTCTCAACATTATCAAGGATCAATCAACTGCTTTTTCAATATTCAAATGTTTTGAAGTGCACAAATGCACTAGTGCTATCTCTGCTATCTAAAATGACATAAAAATAACTTCCTAGATATTGGTTAGTCTTGTGTTAAATTTGATGTTCCATACAGTGCCTTTGCCCTTTAACTCATCACTTGCTCTCTGATTAATAATTTAAATACTGTTCCCTAGGGAAAAAAGAAATTATAGTTCCATTTAGTCATGCTGTTTATTGGTAAACACATTGTGCTAGTCTTACAAAGTCAGCTTGAGGAATTTATTTAAAACAGTTAAAGGAAAAAGGCTTCAATTGAGGCTGTCCATTCACGCACACAGATGTAACAAAAAGACATCATATTGTACAAACAGCAGAGTCTTCATTTGTCTTATTTACATTTAATATTACCATATAAGCAGTTCATGTAGAGGCGATCTTAATTCATAGCAAACAAAGGTATGAGACATGCTTCATCTAAAGAGTATTGTATAGGGACTGTCTTAGGCAAGGTTTTTGTGTCACTTCTCCATTCAGATTCACAAGTAAAGGAATTATAACACTATCAAAACTTCTAGACAGTTTTGGTCCTTCCCAGGAGAAAGGTTGGAAAGGAAGTGTAGCACTTTCTTCTCCTCTTTGCACTAAACATAGCTTTTGAATGTGTTTCAAACAAAGCCTTTTTCAGACTGAGATGAAAATTTGTCTTGTTATTCTGCACCACCAGCACATAAATAGGTCAAAAGTACTCTCACTTCATGTCAAAGCAAAGGCATCTTAAGTTACTCACGGTTTTTAAATTACAAAGACAAATTTATCTAAGATGATGCCAATTATGCATGATATGCCAGCTTCAGGCAGTTCACTTAGTATTTTCCAGTCAATATTATTGATCAGCTGCCAGAACTACCTAGTCTCTTTCCTTCTAAAGCTCATCATTACATCATTACATCATTACCAAACAGTCTTTAATCTTCTCGTGACAAAGCCCACTGTACCAAAAGCTGGAAGCAGTCAGCTGAACTTCTTCACTGTTGTTCTCCTTTGAAAGCTTACTTTTACCAAAAGAGCTGAGACAGACCTTCACCAATACAACTGTGACAGAACTATGCCTCCATCTCAGTTTTCAGAGACAAAGATGACTTCGGCCAAAGAGCAATTTTGTGTGTGTGTGTGAAAGATGTATCCAAAGCAAATGAAAAAAACCCAGCCAATTATAGTCTGTACTGTGCTCAGGTAAATTCATGTTGCAGTGAGAGAGGATTAATGAATCCCAGTATATCCACCTCATACAGGTTTAAATTTTCAATGTTACTTTATTATATGTGATGGGCTGTTACTAGAAAAGCATAATATTAGGCCAGGAAATGCTCTGCAGGCTGGGACTTTCTAGAAAAAAATAGGTTACGTGGGGGAATGAACCATCTGCTTGCTCAGTAGATATCCACAGCAAGAATAGTGTTAATGTAGTTTTAGATTTTATAGATAAAGAGAAGTGAAAAGCAGATGTGCTACAGCAGGACATACTGAAATACCTCTTGATTGGGGTTTGAAACCCAAAGAAAATAGGTAAAAAGATTCAGAGTGCTGCCTGTCCTCTGGCTCTGTTCAAGTTATTTGCAAACTCCTGTTGATTTCAATAGGATGGGGTTGTGTGAGGGCAGCAGAGGAGCAAACCATCGAAGATAATAGCCTGGCTTATAGACAGAAATGAATAAAACTTTAGATTAGTATCTGTCCTCAAATAGTTTAAGCTGGATTTGTCCAGAAACAGCGTTAGTGCTAGGAACCTTTTAAATCCATTAAAAGTCACATCATAACATTGCAGTTGCCTCTTTTAGCAATACATCAGATTAGCATATGTACTTCACATTCGTAGAAAATGACATTAATTTACAGGAAGCTGAAGTACTACTCACAAACACACGATCTGACTGGAGCACAACAATCTCTCTAAGGTAACACTCAGTTTCTAAGATGAATATTTATCAGCAAAGAGTATGAACGTTATCAGAAAGACAGTAATCTTATTAAAAATATATGAAAACCCTATTTTCTATGGGCAGTACATTACATTTTTTTTCAGGAAATTGATTGCTCTGGTATTTATGCTCAACAAGACAGAAAAGCATCAGGTCACTTGAAATCTCAAATGAAAATCCTCCGAAGCTATTACCCAGAGTAAATTTCAATACCTCTCTGATCATATTTTGTCTGTCACAAGCATCAATGATCCATCAAACAATGCTCATCTACATGCAAGAATCACAAGACAGTACATAAGGTGGAAATTCTGTGCAGGCCACTTCCAAATTCTGACTCCCGGTGTTACAAACTGAACTGTTTTTTTCTTTACTGTACACAATGTATTTTCTCTTGTGATGTCTACAGACAGACAATGACACTCTGAAACAGCTTCCTGCTGCTGTAGGCAGTACCTCAATCTATGAGGACTTCAGCAAGCCTCCTCATTGAGTGGTGCGTAACACTAGGGAGCATGAAGTTTTTACAGATTCTCCCACCACCCAACACTCCACCCAAAAAGTTTTCTTTAAGGCTGTCCTAGTCTGACTGTCATGCACTTTAATACAAAGGCAATAATGTCTTTCTGGTTATGCACTGGGACAGCATAACCCTATTTCAATATATGTATGCTATTTGGCTTCTAAAATAAACTGATTTACTACACATGTATTTATCAGGACAGACAAGCATTTAACTTCTTTTAGCTAAAAGAGTGTCCTTTTATAAGACCAAATCTCCTGCTGTCGTGGCCTCATTTACTTTATCAGTCAGCTTCCTACTGCTCACCATTATCCTTTTACTCCACTCTGATGGCTAAAAGGGACTGTAAAGCTGATGTAAATGAACCTTATTTCTACCTGAAAATTTTTTCTTTGCAGTAAGTGAGAATTAGGCCCATTCTATCTTTTTTTTCTTCATACTCACAGAGCCTGACTTTGGATCTTACAAACTTCATATAAGGTTTGAATATTTTGAACACTAAAGGAAATTACATAGAATTTTAGAGGTAAATATTTCCAGGAAAGAGGATCCCAGAAAAGTTGCTGGAAAAGTAACTCCAGGAATAAGCTAAAGATAACTCGATTTACTGCTCAGTTGTGCATTTTTTATGACATTTTTGTTTATCTTTTTGCTGTCATGACTTTAGAATTCCTTAGAAAAATACTATTAAAAAACAACAAACAAACAAACCCACTGAATAGCAGATCTCAACTACAGTTTTGGATACTGGAATAAAATTACAGGGATTACAAGACGTGGATGTCCACTCTTCCAAACTGGACATTCACAGGTTATTTGTGGACTATCCCCCGCTCAGGTATCACCCGTGAAACAAGCAGTGCCATCTCTGTCTAAGGCTCACATGGATCTTCTTTCTGTCTGCCACTTGAATGACATGTTACCTTGCCCTGAACAGCACAGAGGCATGTAAATCAAGAGAATTTTACTCATAAATGACATAATAAACACATTTTACATGATAAAATAATTGGTGAAAATCTTTTCATTGCTACATTTTCTTTACAGGTGTGTACCGTAGCTACTTCACCACGAGACAAAGTCTTTGAATTTATTTTCACTGTTGCTGGGTCACAACCAAGTGGAATCTTCATAACCACCCTGCTGCATCTTTAGGCCATGTTCTTTTCATTATGATTCAGTGTAAAACTACAAGGAAATACGGTGCATCTACTTCTCTAGAAATGATCCAGAAAATAATTTAACACTGACAAAAAATAGAGGGATAGAAGTGTTTAGTTGGAACTATATTTTATTGTACACTGAAATTTTATATATAAAAAAAATTAAAAGGGATGGCTTCTGACTGCATGCTCATATTAGAATAATTTCACAGTTGCGCTGATTTAATCTCAGGGAGAAGAAAACATCAGCAACGAGCCACAATTTATTTACTGTGATTACACCAGAAGTGACTATAACATTTTTAGCATGTCCCCTAGGACATACTAAAATAAAATCTCTTTTATTTTCACTCTTCTCTCTCTTTTTTTTTTTTTTTCCTTTCTTTGTCTGCAAATTTTAGGAAAGGACATTCTATGAAAGGATGTGACTCAGCCTCTCTCTTTTATCCTTTATCCAATTCATTCCTTTAGGGATTAATAGTTTTCACAGAAATGCTGCACTGGAACAACCTTTAAGCAGGATGTAGAAAAAGTGCCATCACTGAGGCAGAATTTAAGCAATATGCTGGTTGATTCTAATGAGTAAGGACCCAATCTTGAGAACAACTGAGGTCACTGCAACTTGCATTGACCTTAACTGAACACAAATCTCGAGTCTGTAAATAGTACTGCCTTCATACTTCCCTAAATATATCTTAACATCAGAACATAATCCAAGCAGCTGGTTCTCTAAATGCTTCACTGGCACAAATGAAGCAATTACCTTTGACACAAATAACCTGAGCAAACTGGATTACAATAGACCCTTTTGCACACAACACCACACAGACTATGTCAAGTTATGAATAGCACTTCATCAGTTTATCTTCACTCAGAATTGGGGTTTTACTCTGTGTGTAATTGATCTCCCAATTCCACACTAAGAATATATCAATTTTCTGCATGTCAAGACCTCCTGAACTCCTGCAGAAGTTGTATTGTACCTGAACATGCTCAAAAATCCACAGATAAATTAGTTCTTTATCTATGACCTTAAGCCCAGTGGGCTTTATCTCCATTTCCTCTGCACTGTCTCCCAAGTCCACCACATTTCCTCATTACTAGGTCATCAGTTGTCCACGATACCTACATTTTCCATTGTTAACCAAAACTAGTTTCTACTAGTTTCCTCACTTCTGCTTAACCAGTATGTAGTCCTGTAGAATTTGCTCTTAAAAGAAACTAAATTCAGATGTTTCTTCAATGCTGCTTAGGCATTATTTACATCTTTTTTGCCAAAGTTAAAAGATAGAAATTTGTCACTCCCCACATATTATTCCTTCCTTTTTGTCTGAGATTGAACCTTTGAACTGAGGTGATTCCCTGAGCTATTGCACCTTTTTTTTTCCCAGAGCTACCACAGTAATAGGTGACAGAGACAGTTTTTTTTTTTTTTAATAGAAAGCATTACTAGAAGAAATGAGCTGAGGGCTGATATCAAACAACATGGCAGCTTCTGCTCCATATTTCGATTTTGTTCTTCCTAAAGATTTCCTTGGGCTAGAATATTACATGAGGATTTCTCATCATTAATTCACGTACTTGTTTTTGCCCTGGTAAGACCTTACCCCTGTTGAAGCATTTCAAAATATAAGGTAGCTACTCTGAAGAAGGGCGTTTTGGCTTAGTTATGCTTTTTGTTTTACAGGGCTTTATAGTCTTTTATCACCCTGACTGAAAGGGAATACAAATGCTAATGAACCATGCACTGTGACATAGAAAAATCAAAATGTAAAATTACTGTCATGTAGCTTTCACTTTTAATTTTAGGGTAGGTTTTGTTTTTATGTATAAGACAACCTGAACCATTTCTGAAACCAATTATGAGATGGAATTTTTCAAAATTCCAACATCTCTAATAAGTTACCATGACAGAAAGTGCTGCTACTAGCCTTGTGCTGTACCAATTACTGAAGAAAAACATTTATTCCAGCATGACTGTGGGCATGCAGGCCAATGGCTACAAGAAGGCCTTTTTGCCTTTAAGGTCACCACTTAAAGGAGGGCCAATACTAAGGCCCCATCTTTGATTATGGCAAGAGAACATGCTGTAATCACAGGATGACCAGTGAACAAAAGATAAATACAGAGAGGTCAAAGAACCTAAGATTTTCCACTGTGTTTATCTTCTGTTATCTGCCACAGAACGAAATATAGTGCTGGCCTTTCTCTTTCGGGCTAGCTCATCTAATGACTAAGGGTAAAAAAGGAAAACATTTTCTTTACTAACCAAAACAAGGCCCCAAAAATTACACCTGGCAGCCTCACATCAAAGTAACAGCAAAACACAACTCATATAGAGTTAGGCTTTTTCTTCTTTCACATGCAGTTTTGCAGAAAAGGACTTGGGGGTCCTACAATGTTCCCTTGCTACAAAGGTGGCAAACAGTACCCCAGGCTACATTAGCTAAAGTATTCCCAGCAGATCCTCTCTACTCAGCACTGGTGAGGCCACGCTTGGTGTGCTGTGTCCAGTTCTGAGCCCCTCAGCACAAGAAAGATGAACATATTGGACAGAGTCCAGCAAAGGGGCTACTGTTACTAAGGGAGGTTAATGGATACTGGAGCATCTTTCCTATCAAGAAAAGCTGAGACAGATGGCACAGTTCCACCTGGAGAGAACTCAAGGGCAGCTCATCGTGTATAAATACATGAAGGGATGTGCAAGGAATACACAAGGCAGGCTCTGCCATTGGGGTACTCAGTGGGGCACGGTGACAAGAGGTGGCCAGGCGATGGGCACAAACTGCAACATAGGAAGTTTCCCCAGAACAGCAGGAAACACTTTTTCGCTGCAGGGGTAACTGAGTACTGACACAGGTTGCCCATAGAAATGGTGGAATCTCCCTCCCCAGAAACATTCATAATCCAGTGTGAACATGACCATTAGCAATTGGTTCCCAGTGACTTTACCTGAGCAGGGAGGTTGCTCCTAGAGATGCTCATCTAGAGATGACTTCTAGAGGTCCCTTTCATACTCAATCATTCTGTGATTTAGGGAAATACAGTCTGAAATTTCCAGCCATCATTTGACAGAGGAGGCACAACTAACAGTGAAGTCTTCAAGCAACAGCTTGTTATCTAAAAGCCTCTCATACTTTTCTATGTAACCTCCCATAAGCAGCTGCACACAGCTCTGGCTTTTTCTCTCCTTCTTCTCTCTTCCTTCTGCAGCTCCAGCCTGCTCCTTCCTGTCCCTAGCATGGCCACCTAACCCCATCTATCCCTCATATGACATCTTACCCTTTCTGTTCCTCGCACAACCTCCTGTCCCTTCCTCTTCACAGCACAACCAGCAGACTCCAACTGCCCCCCTCCCAGCTCACTTTTTATCACACCCATAGCTGTGGGTTCAAGGCTGTTCCCACTCTTTGGTAATTAACTCAGCTGCAATATATCAGGGGCAAGATTGCCTTCAGCACTATCTCTATCTGTCCTCCCACAATGGTTTCCTTAATGAGTTGTGATATCAGCTCAGGTTTTAGCTCATTAACAGAAATAGTGATGGACTTGCCATTTCTCAGCATCACATCCTTCAGTCTTGGTTTCAGTGTCATCAGCACTTTAATCACCATAAGAAATGGATTATCCACCGACAACCCCCTGCTTCCTCTGACAACTCTAAACAACTTTTTATGACACTATATCCAGGCCATTCAAAATGTGAGGTTATGCTCACTGTTAAAGGAGTATGAAACAGACACTGTAAAGGAAATAAAAGCAGTTTTTGTCAATTTGTACAGTTGTAACATTGAAAATATGGCTATTCCCTGCAGAAGAACTCATGACATTATAACTATTACAAGCTGCAAACTCAGTCGTAGAGAGAGAAAAATAAACTGACCCATACCAAAAGAGCTGGCAAAACCATCATGTTGACACCTATACCTAATGCTGGTTTCATTGAGAACACAGTGATTGTTACTCCACAGACCTACATTTTGCCTTCAGTGGTTTGTCTGCTTTATACAGGCTCTTCATTTTTGAAGGAAAGTTGCATCCAATAACATAAAGCAGTTGCACTTCACTTTGCTTTTGAAGCTGGCAGTGGCTATGACGAACGATGGACAGGAACACGTTATTAACACTAGAATAAATTAAGTCCTTAACAGAGGTGATTATCAGTCCCATTCTGGTTTTTCCTAAACAGCATTGACCTCAAACTTCAAAAACACTTCAGCGATGCGTCTGCCCTTAGCCAAATTTGCATTTGGGAACTATTTTCAAATACAAGATTAGAAGCAATTGTAACTTCAGCATATGGAAGGCACAGGCAAGTACAGGGTGCTACTTACAGTTTCCATTTTTTAGCGTTCAGGACTACTAAGATGTATAAGTGACAAAAAAAATTGAGATTTGAGCTACTTTCCATCCAGCATTACTTTCCATCAAGCAAAAAAAAAAAAAAAAAAAAAAAGTGCTCCTGACACATTTACCTTTTGCAGAAGTGTTTCAGAGAGGTGTGCTAAACCTACTGACAGTGTTGTTAGGATGGTTTCTGTGGTCCATGGTGGTATTTCAGTTCAACAGCAGCCTTCTCCCCACAACTCAAGACCTTCAACTACTGTGCCACACACTGTGGGCTCAAGCAATTTGGCTGAGTGACAGCTAAGCAGCCTCAACTCTCATTCTCCTTTGCCAAGAAAGGTGGTAGTAATGTTTTGAGAGAACTTAATGAACCCAGGAGAATATGAGCCTTCCACACACAGATATCAGCCCAAATCACTGTGACTACTGCATATGTGGAGTCTCAGAAAAACACAGAAGGAGAGGGAAAAGTTTGGGTTTTTTTAATTAATTTCACTCTATAATAGGATGAAACAAAATAGGCTGATTTCTCTGTTTCCATGGCATTGAACTGCGATTTCTAGCTATTTTTATTTTCCAAAGACTACAAGTCAGATGGGGCTGCATCCACATAAGGTTACTGGTAGAAGTGCTCAGCAAACAGCTATCGTCAGTCCTGGCTCACCAGGGAGCTCCCAGCTGACTGGCAGTTAGCAAATGTGACACCCATCTATAAGAAGTGTTGGAAGTAGGAGCTGCAGACCTATAGATCATTCAGTCTGACCTCAGTGCCAGGGAAAGTCATGGAGCATATCATCTTGAGTGCCATCATGCAGCTTGTATGGAACAACCAGAGGATCAGACTCAGGCAGCAGGGGTTTATGAAGAGCAGGTTCTGTTTGGCTGACCCGATCTCCCTCTATGATGAGGTGACCATCTTAATGGACAAGGAACAGATTGTGGATATTGTTTACCTAGACTTCAGAAAAGCCTTTAACAGCACTTCCTACAGAATTCTCCTGGACAAACTGGCTGCTTATGGCTTGGTCAAGTCCACTTTTTGCTGGGTAAAAAAAAAACAGCTGAATGACCAAGCCTAGAGTTGATGGTGAATGGAGTAACATCCTGTTGGTGGCCTGTCCCCAGGGCTTTATCCATGATCTGGACAAGGTGATCAAGTGCACTGTGAGTCAGTTTGCAGGCAACATAAGGTTTGATAGGAGTGTTGATCGGCTGGAGGGCAGGAAGGCTCTACAGAGGGATCAGAACAGGCTGGTTCAATGGGCTGAGGCAAATTACATGAACTTCAACAGGGTCAAGTGCCAGGTTCTTCACTCGGGTCACAACTCCAGACAGCAACACAGGCTGGAAAGCCATCTGGCAGAAAAGGACCTGGTGTGCCCAGATGGCCAAGAAGGCCAATAGCATCCTGGCCTGGATCAGCAACAGTGTGACCAGCAGGACCGGGGAACTGATTGCCCCCCTGTACTCAGCACTGGTGAGTGCTGTGTTCAGCTTTGGCCCCTCCTGACAATAAAGAGACTCAGGTGCTGGAGCATGTTCCAGAGATGGGGAAGGGTCTTCAGCACAAGTCTGATGAGCATTTGAGTGAGTTGGGTGTGTTTAACCTGGAGACAAGGAGGCTGAGGGAAGACCTTATCAAGTACCTGAAAGGAGGGTGTAGTGAGGTGGGGGTCAGTCCTTTCTCCCAAGTAACAATCAACAGGACAAGACAAAATGGCCTGAAGTTGTGCCAGGAAATGTTTGGGTCTAATACAAGGAAATATTTGTTCACCAAAAGGCTACCCAAGGAAGTGGTTGAGACATCATCCCTGGAGATATTCAAAAGACATGTAGATGTGGCACTTACCTGTACTTTAGGAGTGGGCTTGGCAGTGTTAGGCTAGTGGTTGGACTTTATGCTCTTAGAGGCCAATCTAAATGATTCTATGACAATTTTGTGCTTGAAATGGAAAAAACAGTTTCAGTTAACATCTGACTGGTGGTCAAAAAACATTTAAAACACAGGGACTCTTGGCCCTTTCTTGTATGGTTGATCAATAAAATCAGATAAAAATGCCTACAAGCCAAAGTCTCAAGGTTCTCCTTGTTTATCTTTGCAAGCATAGTCAGCACAGTGAAAATGATTCCTCCCTCTCTTGTGGGTTTGTACTACATTGTATACTAAGATCCATGTTTGATTTTTTTAATTTACTGGGAAGTCCTATACCTTCTGTCATGACATTTACTTGCTTTGGAGATGATAAATGTCTCTGCCTTAGACCCTTTATGATTGGTTACTTGTCTTTCCATGATGTGAGCAGACTGACAGTGACACAGTCTTACAAGGTTGCTCTTCTCACTAAATCACTGCGTGGGAAGAGTGTCAGAAACAACAGCCAGCAATATGTTCTTGTGTTGGTTTCCTTCTGTGATGTACACTCACATTTAGAATACAGATGGGACTTATTATGCTTCAGTTGGACTTTATGCAAACATTCACAGGGGTCACTAGTGAGTATGTAAAACCAATACAGATTACGTCTTTGACATAGTGCAAAATGCCATAAAAGTGTATTTTTGCAGAGATTTTCTGGGAAAAGTTAGAAATAGTTTATGGAGTCATCCACAAAGTACGAGTAACAAACAGGGCTTCAGAATTTAGATCAAAACTCTGAGAAGTGTGATATTTTTATGCAATGATGGCTCCCATCACAGACATGCACATAAATGATTTTCAAAGCTATGAGTCTGCTTCCATTTTCTTCAAAGGATTCTACTGGATGCTCAACACAAAGAATTTATCCAACTACAGGCTCCTACTTTTGACAATTCTTGGCTGAACTATTACAACAGAAATTCAGCTGGGCTGAGCACTTTCCTATAAGAGCTTAATTTAGAGAGATTTTAGTTTCAATATCTCAGTAATTACAATGTGCAGATATTTGTCTAGAGACAGGAAAGAATATTTTCAATGACATATCATTATTCTTTCCCTAGTTATAGTACTTGAAAGATCAAATATCTCCAAACTTCCACAACAGCCTCTTTTTAGCAAAATTGTTTCTGTCTTCAAGGGACCATTTTGAATAAGACAACTGCCTTTCTTGACTCAGTCTTCTTCCTATTTTGCTCTCACCTGAGCTACCTTCAGGAGAGCAATTTTTTAACATTCTGAAAGAGAATTCTATATTTAAGATGAACAGAGAGTTCAAGCTGAAGTTTCTTGCAGGATAAATACATATCCAGGAACTTTGAGAGTTTACTTTGTTATTTAAACATAGAGTGCCTTAGAAGAGGTTGAGATTGACACCACTCATATTCTTAAGCATCACTAAATTAGATGCAGGTAGATATTTGGTCAGCAAATGTTTGCAGCAACTTAAGCCATGCCAGTGTCAGAGCTTAACTCAAATCATCTCTCACGACAACCTAAAATAAACTGGTTAAGGCTACACTGAATCACACAAGGAAGACTTGGAAATTCTCTTCTGTTGATAGGCCAAAAGAGGCAAAAAATTCTGGTAAAAGGACAGCTGCAAAATTTTTTTGATGAAGATTACATCTTTAGCCACCAGAAGCATCTGCCAAAGTAAACATGTCTATGCCTTGGTAAGCTGTTGTTTCTCTCTTCAGAACAGGGCATTGTAGTACTGGGACCATACTTTCAGTGTCTCTCATTGCTTCCAGCAGACTTCAACATTAAGGTTGTTCCTAGGGAAAAATTGGCCCTTGGCATTTTGAGCAATAATCTCGCCTTGATCAATAAAAAGCAAAGCCAATTGCTCTCACTGCACCCCAGTGAGACAGTCTGCCAGACATGCAAACTGTGCTTTTCTCAAACACCTACACATAGTTACAGATTTACTCAGTTCTCTGGGTAATCAAAATAAAGAGTCTTTCATGAGAAAATTCTATCTGGAGGAATTTTTGCTATATTGATCAACACAGATAAAGGCAGAAAAGATTTATCTAATGTCTCATGGTGGTCAGGTAATGAGGTTGCCTTCTTCTGCCCTGTTCTTGAACAAATATTCCCACAATAACAAATGTTCTGTAAAGACAGGAGGAATTAATCCTAGTTGAAAGATGGACTGGTAGGTTCCATGCTCTTTCAAGGAGAGAACTGTTCTTAAATTGGTTCAGCTGTACCAAAACCTTGCCTTTGAAGCCAACAGATGCAGATATGAACTCCCAGCTCTTTGATGCATTTGAAATGAAATAGGCAGATAGACAGTGAATACATTCTTATTTTTAGATCGTTTCTTCAGAAAGTTAGAAAAATCTCTGTGTCCTTTTTAGTTACCAAACTCTTCAACATTACCTGCTAATGGGATACTTTAGTTAAACTGGGGCAAGAACAAGCCCTGCCAGACAGCTTATTCTTCTGTTCAAACTTTAATTAAAGGGAAAAGACACTTTTATGGCATTTTGCACTTTAGGTTGTAGAAGTTACAGTGCTAGTTAAGAGACAGGTACTTGCTCTTTTGAGAGCACCAACAACGTTGTCCTTCTAGTAGTTTAAAGGACTGCTTATTGGAGCACAGCAGCAGTAAATCACATTCCAACCTGCATAGTCTGCAGCACATTCAGCTATAGGGTGCCTCACACTGCCTTTGAGCCCAGGCAGACACCAAGTTAAATGCAAGTTTGTTTGATTTCATTAAAACTATTTCATAGGTCGCAGTCTGTGATTCTTTAGAACACCACTGAGACAATTACAGAGGACTGTCAATCAAGTTCCTTCTGTGTCGCCTGGTTCTTCAGGCAATGTACTAACCATTGGAACAAGTCTGACCATGAAGTACATAATAAAGTACTAAATAATTAAATGGGTTGCTCAAATAGCTATTGTAATTCACAATGTATGGAATAAAAATACAAATTTACAGAATAGATTGTAGTTTTACCATTTGGGCCATATTTAAGCCCTCTCACTCATGGGCTATTCACAAGCATTGTAGGCCATTTTCTTTTATCCATCAAGAATGTTGTGTGTCTGGTAGAAAAATATAAGAGGGAAGAAGGATGAAGTCATAGAACCATAGAATGGAGGTTGGAGGCAACCTTAAAGATTATCTAGTTCCAATCTCCCTGCCATGGGCAGGAACACTTTTCACTAGACCAGGTGACTCAGAGCTCCATCCAACCCATTCCTGAACACTTCCAGGGATGGGACATCCACAACTACTCTGCCATGAAAAAGAGTCCAGAGTAGAGGTAAACAAAAGACTGGGAGGACCCACAGGACCACATCTCCTTAGCAGGCCAGTGTCTTCCTGGAAAAAAAAAAAAAAACAAACAAACCCACAAACAAACAAACAAACAAAACCCACAAAAACCAAGAAACAAAAAAACTATCTTTCTCCCTCAGCCTTTTGAAATCACATTGTTACTCATTTCTGACAGATGAGATGATAGAGACAGTCTCGTTCTCCAACCAAGATCTCACTGGAGAGTCTGAAGAGCTCCATATGAATGAGAAGCAATATTAAACTTGTATTCAGACAATTACTATTCTTTCTATAGGCAGCAGCTACAAGGTAAATTTTAGCAAGCCAAGAGAAACTGAAGATGTGGGAAACATCCAAAAACTCTACAAGCAAAAGCCGCTAATATCTCCAATTGTAAAACTGCTACATGAAAGAAGCAACTGTCTGGAAGGAAGACATTGCCTTCTTTCAAGGTGAGTGGCAAATATTGGTGCACACAGACTTTCAGAACAGTCGAGGTTGGAAGGATGTCCAGAAAGCTGAGCAGCTCATCTAAGTGCCATCCATCTACTTACACCTGCAAAATGCACATAAGCTTTTCTGAGAGGACTGAGGCTACACAGAACTGCCCACAATCGGCAGAGATGAGCAAGACAGTACAGAAAATCTTACGTATCTGTGTGTTACTCTGATGCTGGAAATCTGGGCATATTTTTCCTGAGACTGCATTCTGATTCACGTCCACCAACATCTAAGGAGTCTGCTAGCCCTCATGTGGAGATAAAAATGCCCTGCTGAAAGGTTGTTCAAGGTAATGGCCAGAACAGCATTCCGCAGGAAGATTTAGATCAGGAGTGTCTTTTCACCAACCAGCAAATTGGCTGTTTCAAGCCAAAACACACCCAGTCTTCTCATTATAGAAACAATCACACACTGAAGTAAAATAATACAATTTTAACCTATTCAGAACACAATTTATGTGACAGAATGAATAAATTTCTGCTGGGTGTCAACAGAATATCACAGCCCGTTTTTCTTGAGTTGTCAGCCAGAAGCTACTAAAACAAACTCCAGAGCACCCAGGTTATGCAGCTCCTGACTTACAATGATGAGGTAGACATGAAAAAATCACAAACATATCATTAGCAACGGCAATGTCATCTTGTATCTTCTAGAAAGAACATAAAAAGGCAATTCCAGCAAAACCTTGCAAATTAACACCTTTTTAGAAACTTCTGACAGTGAAGCCAAGGCAAAACTGGACTTCAGAACCCAGATCAAAGCTGTATTTTATAAAGAACTGAACTCCCAAAGAAACCAATGGAGAAGTTCTTATTATCTTTGATGGGACCACAATGCTTGTCTCTAAACACCACCTGCAAAAACAATCATGAGATTTGAGCTATAGCTCATTCCCACCTCCTCTCCAGAGGTTTCCTAAAGGCATGCATGGACCCTGGAAAGTTCATTGCGTAGGCCTCTGCCTCAGTACCTTTTCTGTACACACAAGCTGATCCTCCAGGCTAGCTTACTGATGTCCTAATGTCACATGTATGATGCACCTTCATCTTCTAATCATAATAGTTCATCATATACCCTATAAAAGGGATTATATGCTTTTTTTTTCACTTATTACAGGGTCTTAATATTGCCTGCTTAATTTTCCACTAAACTGACATGCATCATCTTACTAACTTTGAACAATATAAACAATGTATTACAAGTATTTTTACTGTCAAATAATTCAAATGATCATCGCTATGTGCCACTAAACTGAGGCTGCTTTTAATACACTCTAAATCTCTTTCACATAATGAGCCTTGCCCAATTTCCAAGACAAGTCATTAGCTTCTGTGTCAAGGGCTGGTTCATGAAGGATAAGTGCTTTGTTTTCCTCTAGAATTATTTGGGGAAAAAAAGTTGATTCCTCTCAACACTGTTATTATTCTGTCACACTAATGTTCTGCCACAATGTTTGCAAATTGTTCTGAGAAAAAGGTATGTTGTGTTGATAAAAACATTAAGGAGGGAACTGTGTTTCAGGTCAGGGAAACAGCAAAAGGGATTCCTCTAGATATAAGACATTGTGAGGTAGATTCAAGGCATCCCAACCAAAAATCCATGTTTTGTAATGTTCACATATGCCATAGGGTCACTATGTGTCACTCAGAGAAATGAAAGTGAGACTATGCGTGTCTGTTATTTTTTGGACATGTAGTTTTAAAGCTTACTGCAATGTCTGACAATGACGGTGAAGCCAGACTCAAGACAGGACTGGCAGAATAATTTAAATATTTATATAAAGAAATGTTAAACATCTTGTGATGTTTTATACCTAAGAACTAGAACCAAGAAAGCAAAATCCTGCACAAACAAGAACAGTCTAAATAAAAACAAGAATTGGTTCTTGTTGGTGTAGTTTAAAAAGCACACAGATACCACTGCCTCTCTATTTCTCAGAATGAGAGGAAGGTACATGAGGCAATAAAAACAGGAGGGGTACCTTCTAAGATAAGAATTCCACCTTCAATAAAGGATGTGAGTGTCAGTGGTTCGGTTGGACAGACAACACTCAATAGGTTTTAATTCTGACAGACTGGATCCATGACCAGCTCCCTTCAATCTCTCATGGCAACACAAACTTTTTTAGCTGAATGAAACAGATTCTCTTAGAGACAAATGAATTTACAGGTAACTAACACTCAGAGCTTATCTGCATTGGTATATATGAGTGTGTCCATTTCTCTCCCTGCACAATTTTTGTAGTTCTGATCAAAACCCACCAGTGTAGGGCAAATCTCAAAAGTTTGTCACCACACGAGGAGAGGTAGCAAAAGAAAACCTATCATTAGAGTCCTTTTTGTGAGGGAAAAAAAGTAGCAATGACTCCCTTTTCATTAGACAGCTGTGAATCTAATGTCAGCTACACAGCCTATACCACTGCATAGATATCACCCACAAGAAACCAGGTTTCCTTTAATCCCCTGTTCATAAAACTGTTTGATTTGGTGATTAAATACAGCCCACTACTTGATTTATTCACTACAGAGTCAGTATCACTGCCAGACCCAGGGCTATTTTGTTGACATTTTCCAGGCAAATTACAGAAGAACCCAGTGTTAACTGCCAGCAGAGACTCACAGAATGTGGTCTCACCTCCTGAGTCTCCATCATCAAATGAATGAACATTCCAGACCTCAGGAAGGGCTCAGTGAGGACTAATGCAAACTCATGTGAACTCAGGTAGCAGTAAAAGGATCCACATGAGTATGTGAAGTCCTTTATAAATAGGCTTTATTTTTCGTGATGCTCTTGCCACTTGTATGCTGCTATTGAGCAGTTCTATGAAGTGTATCAGGTTTCTCATTGGGCTGCAAAAGAAATATTAAAGAAACCTGCTTGGGATTGTAAGGTGGTCTGAACCAGACAAGGAATAAAGCATTGTTTGTAGTTCTCTTACTAGGCTCAATGACTTACTCAGCATCTTCAAACAAATAATACAAAAAGCAGTTCTTTATATTCCCAAGCGTTAATTGGAAAGAGTAGCAAAGACTGTCTTGATGAATATCATTACTTGCTTCAGTATATCACTAATGTTCTTCAGAGCTACATACAGCAGGATTGTCCTACCAGCAAAATAACTTTGTTCTTAGTTCACAGAGTGGTATAATAATGACAATTTACTACAGCAGCAGGAAATGGCTTCCTGGAGTTTTTTTTCTTATCTTTTGATAGGAGAGATTTTAGTCTCATTTTGGTCAAATTCACAGAGAATATGAGGAGTGTTAAGCACATCCAATAGTGTTCATTCATGTGCAGTTTTATATAGGGGTTCTACAAAATCTCACACTGAGGAGTTGTCTCTTTTGACTGAAAAAATGCTCAGCACTGTGCACAGCGTTTCCCTTCAGGTAATTTCACTGCTAATCCAATTTGCACACAGTCAGACCTGTTAAAGAAGGCCCTGATCACCTGTCAGGGCAAAGGTGCCTCCTCACTCCTGCTGCTCCTTTCTGTGCAGTGAAGGATGATTCAATCCATCAACTCCTACATTCCTAGGACAAGGAGGGAGCATTTTATGGTAGCCAGAATACTCACAGCTGAGATTAAATAAAAGGTGGTATAGCAAACCAGCATTCAGCTGCAGTGGACCACACTGGTTGTATTGGTGCTGAGTTATCATTACTTGTGCTGTTTTCACTTTAGAAAACTACCACAGTCTAATGATAAAGGGTATCTTTTCTCCTCTGCAGAGCAATTGTGGAACTACAAATCATCTCCCCTACCATTAAATTAGCTACAGTCTAATTGTACAGTCTAATACAGTCTGCAACTTGTGTTTATAACTTTTTTTCCCACTTTGGTAACGCTGTGCAAACAAGGATCCCTGCACTTCAAAATATGACAGGTCCTCTGCTTTTTCAGGATTTGACTCTGCATTTGAATCTTGCCAGCAAGTAGCATCTATGCTTGACATTTCTTATGAAGTGTTTAGGACTTAAATAATGAGTGGTGTTATTTCTATTTTAATGATAGTGATTATGTTGGTTTGCCAGAAATTTACTGGAATCTGGAATAAGGATATACTGGAGCCCTATTGTCACCAAGTACCAATGCTGCTGTCTATATGTCTCCTTTTCCATCTATGTTGAGGTCATGCCTGCTTTTGGATTAAGTAATTTTTGTTCTGTTACAAAAAGGTAACAGAGCCTGAAGAGTCCTATTTAGCTCCAGGAACATATATACAGAATAATTATCCACCCTCTCTACTTCAAGGTGGAAAAGAATCAGGCTTGACTGCCAGCATTGTTGCCATCTCAGAACTCAGTTTAGTTCCACCCGCGCTTATCAAAGCCTTATCTGCATCTGACCCTAGACTTGAACATCCCCAGATGTAAAAACACTTTAGATCAGTGCTTTCTATCAAGATCATATACTACGACACCACCATTTCAGATAATCAGGTTCACTGAATACATTGAAGAGTAAAAACTCAGTAAAACTATATGCCTTCTACAACAGACACATAGTGCTACATTACAGTAAAGAGGAAACAGGCTTCATCATAAAGTCCTAATAATAAATACTTTTAAACTATTGATAAATGTTTAATGGACAATTTAATGATCAATCAATTTTGCGTTATTAAGGTACAAAAAGTCCATTGCTTTGTTTTCTTCTTCTGTATTTAAAACTGACACAATGTGCAGTGCTCAGGTTTGAGCAAGTATCTATAATTTGTGTGTCATTGGTAAAGCATTTAGAAATGCTTCAGAAATGAAACAGTGATACAATATTAAAACTGAGAAGCTGTTTTATTCTATAGAGCTTCCTGTACCACATCTGTATTACACCACTATCGAAGTCCTACCATTTCATGCCTCATATTGCCTTCACTGTCTCTTCCTTCTTAGGGAAAAATGATCAGTACAGTATTTTGATTTTCAATAAGAATTTATTCATTTTCTCTTGTGCAAATCTTAAAGACCACTTAAAAGGTAGAAATGCTGTCCTTAGAACACCATCATGTGTTGCTACACAATGCTACTCTTAAGCATGAGATGAATTCTGACAGAACATGTGCAGACACAGGTCCCACTGGGAAACTGATGTTTACATACAAGCTAAAACAGTTGGCAATTCTGAATTTTTTATTATAGGCGTGACAAGTTTACTCCCATTAACTTCCTCATCACAGAAGGCAATACTGACACTTTGATCCATGGCTTTGGTCAAGCCTCACCTTTTGTAGTTAAACACTCATAAATCACAAAAAAAACCAGATTATAAAAGTTAGTACACAGATACAGTGGCCATTGTGAAGAATTGGCAGCACTGTATAACAGCCTCATTAAAAACAAACAAAAAAATCAAAAATATGAAGCCTGTGTTAAATGAAGAATAAACTGGTTAATGGAAAAAAAAATGGGAAGACAACCACCAAGCCAACAGAGGTGAGGATCTGACAGATCTAAAAAGCACATCTGCTAAAACCATGCAGCTGACAAAGTTTAACAGAGTTCCAGAAAGTGCTGGACTGAGTGGAGAGACCCAGCCAAGTAACTAAGCAGAGCTCTTATTGCATTTGTGGGCAAAAAGAGCTTATTGTGACCATTAAGGGTCACCCTGGGGTCCAAGTAACTGTTTTATCTTTCTGTACAATGTCAATGTGGTGATCAGCTCTAAACTATTGTGTTCTTTTCCTTTTTATTTTTGTAGCATGTAAAAAATAATAAAATCATCGAATAATTTCAGAAGTCTATTCATAAATCGAGGGAAATACCTTCCAGTGAAAACCCTGTAGTATACAGAATATTCTGTGCTTTTGTATGATTTTGTCAACTACACAGTGGTTGGCTCTGACAGAAATGAATACAAAATGAAACAAGGGGAAATCTCTGTGAAGAGTATTGACACATGGAATAAACTAAAAAAGTCAGACTCTATATTTCAGAAGTCATTTTGACTAAAAATAGATGCTGCTCAGATGATACACTATTGGTAAGCACTTCAACTCAGTTCAATTGGTGATGATTTATGGACTAATACACTGAGGAGGGTAGAATAAATAATCTAATGGTTCCATCTCACCTTGAATCCTTCACGTTCTTTTTTTACAGCAAGAAGAATGGTTCCAAAGATTAAAATGCCAGTGGATATGTCTCTCACAGTCCTTCTTTATTTGTACAAGGATATATAGGCCCAACTGTACCTCCTCATAGCTGCAGTAAGTCTTAATCTGCTGCCTCTCTCTTGCTATAATGAAGAGAAGAGAAAAGAGAAAAATGTTTCAGCTGCTTTCCCCAGTTGTGCAAGATTGGATGAAGACAGTCACAGGAAGCTGTAAGGCTTCTGTCCACTAATGGAAGAAGAATTTGGGCTCAAGGCAGGAAAACACCCTTCAAGCAGGCAGTGTGCCAGCAGTGGCTCGGATGCATTTTCACTTTTAAGGATTGTGCTGTCACAAACCCAACACACCATTTCAGGTACTCCAGAGAGTTATTTACTATGACCCCACACTCCTAGAGCTCCATGCTGTGAGGTGCTGAATGCTCTGCACAGCCCTGGAAGATGCACGATGTACAGCACTGAAACAAAGGGACTCAGCCCGGGTATTTAAATTTCAGAAACAGTGCTCTGCAAACGTTCCAAGAGCTGCATTTCTGAAGTGCCTGAAGCTGAGTTGAAGATACAGTCACAGATCCTGTCAGAGTCTTATGAGTAATTATGAGATTTCTCACCATTTAGAGCACACTAATGACTGAAACCACCACATTAGATTATCAGAATGTTTTCCTGGCATCTATAATTACAGAAAACAAACAAATACTCACTCCCAGTTGTCAAATAAACAGGACAGGATATTGAAGACATTTCTTTATACACCAATATAATGGCTTAGACAAGCACAAGCCTAGTGCTCCCCTATTGACCCACAGTTTAATTAGCAAAGGTTTTAATTTACCTCCATTTTCCACCTCCTATGTAAAAAAAACAAAAAAAAAAATTGAGAGAAAAAAAAAGGACAAAATTTTTTTTTAAATTACTTAAATAATATTTTCTATCCCTTTGACTGATGAAAACTGTTGCTTTCTTCTGCTTCTCCTCCTGCCTGGCTAGCAGCTGCAGGAGAACTGGCAACAAGTCTCTCTGGGTGGAGGAAGGGAGGTGAGGTACAGGAGCCTTACCAGAGCTTCCAGGGAGAATTCTCTTGGCAGCATGTGGCAGCTAATGGCAGCACACAGGCAGGCAAGGCACCACACGGCTTCTGAGGGTGTTGATCAGACAGGGTTTATTTGGGGGTCCCACACCATGGGGGAGCGGCATGGCTCCCACAGGGGAGGGGGGGGGAGGGCGGAAGGGAGAGGGAAGGAGCAAGAGGGAGAGGGAGCAAGGGCGAGAGGCCCAAGAGCAAGAGGCCTCTGCCTCGTGTATCTCAAAAGAGCTTTCCAGCAAGGGGGCAGATCCAAGGCTCGGACCAATGGGATACTGAGGGGAGGAGGGGTTGGGTAACAATTGGGTTACAACGAATGGCAACTTAGGGGGTGGTTTACAACTACTTGGTAATGAACCATACATTTTGGGAGAGAACAGAACAATCATTTAGGAAAAATGAATCACCACAGAAAACAAACAAATTCAACAAGTAACAAGAACAAAACCCGCAAAACCCAAACAACCACAATAAAAGGAGAGATGGCAAGGAGAAAATAGCAATATTCAGAAATATTAAAATTAGATATTTCTATTGAAAATCAAATGAAAAATATATTTAAGTTCTTTTTCAGTTGCTTTAAATGTCTGTGGATTATTGTCTCTGATTATTCTTATGGAATTCCAATTTTGATTAAACCACTGTTGTTTCCAGTCTTAATTTCAATTCTTTAATGCATGACACTGAAAATTTCTTGATCTTTGTGACATTTGTAGGTTGGAATACACGTGGATGCCAGCTTCATGCTCACATCAATCTTTAAGTGGGACACAAGTAATTGGGACAGGAAATCAACCACAGAAAACAGATTAAACGAATATAGTAACAGGGCCTAATTATTTTTAAAAAATGCTTCATTCTTCCTATAGCCCAGTTTCTGCAACTCCCATTCACACAGTAGCAAAATTACAAGGATTTTAAGGATTTTAAAATGCTTTAAGACTGAAGTACTATAAGAGCTGATAGATCCACTCTTACAAAACTCATAGTTTAAAATTAGGCCAAACACTGTCACTAGAGCTTGCATAGCAGGAAAACTTTGAACATCTTACAGAGAGTTTGCCCTGCTTTTAACTTTGTGTGAAGGCATTACGTCTCAAGGGCAGAAAAATCAGCCTTTCCACCTTAAAAGTTTTTTGAGCAAAATAGTCCAGGAGAGTTAAGAAAGACAACAGCCATTATTGAACTGAATTATCTGTCGAGATGGATGTTTGGAAAGAAAATTCCTCCTAGTCTAGGCCTTTGCACTGTGTGCTCAGAGTTGTATTCACCATCCTCTCTGACAGATCTGTCCTCCATGTATGGTGGCAATCACAGAATCCTGAAAATTCAGCAGCTCTCACATCTGGCCACAAGCTTTCACTGACCCAGAGGCTGAACAGTGCTTTTATGAAAACCTGCGCATCTGGAAAGCATGGAATTATTGTTTCACCAAATTTGGATGAGTTATAATGGAAAAAAACAAACAAGCAAACAAACAAACACACCACCAAAAAAACCCCAAAACTTCAATGCTTTAGGAGAGACTCATCTCTGGAAATACCAGCTGGACGTCATATCAGGCATACTTATCTTTGTGTGATGTAAATGGAAACTGAGAATTTGAGAATCCTATGGAAAGGATGTTATACAATGGGCATGGGACAGGCAATGTACTGTTTTAAAGGTTCATGTGAACAATGAGTAGGGATATAAACCATGTATGATGTGAACCACATGTATCAATACAAACACATTTATTTTCCAATGCTTTTACTTTTTTTTTTTTTTTCAAGTGACCCAGCTGTAATGAACACCTTTGCCATTAAAGGGCTCTGGAATTAATCAAAAAAAAAAAGTCCACTGAAATATTTCTTTATAGAAGTACCTTTGTATTGTTGTCTTCATATAAAGAAACAAAGCTAAAAATCCCTTCTAGAGGAGAACTCTACTTGCCACTAATTCTGCTAAATAATTTCTCTGTCTTGCCAATTAGTTCTTTTTCACTACAACTGCCATCCATCTAAAAGCTGCTATATACAGCTCATTGGGATATTTAAATAATAACAAAGACAGGGATTTTGTAAATCAGAACTCATTTTATTCATGCTGTGGGCACTTCTAATTGTATAATATTAAAGCAGGACCTTCAGGCAGGTGAATAGATAAAGAAGAAACTTTAAAAAACCCCAAGCAATTAGACTCTGTTCAAATCAGTCTCATAAAGTTTAGGGCCCAGAGTACACTGGACTCATTTAAAATTTATGTAGGTGATGCTGTCATCTGATCTGTCCCACTGAAAGGCTTCACCTGCAATCTAATCCACCATCGCACCACTCTTAGTTCCTGTATTTCCAGCAGTTCTTTGATATTCATAATTATGGAGTAGAATAGCTCCTTAACAGAAAAATTCTCATCCTCCTCCCACAAGAAAGTGAATTCCCCTTATTTATCCAAGTCTAGATGTGACTCCTTAGTGACCGTGAAGGTAAACTGAACTTACTTTTGTATGATGTTATTAGTTTGTTCAGTGTATTCCTTAAAGTGTGCTATTAGTCAGAAAAACACATGACTCAAATGCCACCCTTGCTAAGCCCAAGGGAGGTTGATTAGTAAATCAGAGACAGGAATGTGTCTTTCAATTCCCACATTCTGCAGACATTGACTTAACTATATCACATTTGCTCATAAGCAATTTACTGGGAGTAACACTCACAAATTCACTTATGTGAATAAAGGATTCATAAGAACACAGTAATATCCATTTCCCAAACGCTAATATCCATTTCCATTTTCCATTCCCTATCCGGGCTGGATGTTAACATTTGTTTATCTATAATTTAAGTATGATTTTATTAATGAAGGAAATAAGTGCATTCATTCAGGGGGAAAGCTCCCATTCATATTGATAAGGTTTGAGGTTGTCTTCTTGTTCACTGTATTTTATCTAGGTCCTTCCAAAGAGGCTTTAAAATATTCAAAACACACTTGAAGAGTCAGAGCACAGCTGAGGTTAGAGGCTCCAAACACCCTATGCAAAGCAGGGTGGACTACAGCTGGTTGCTCAGGCTTGGAGGATCTCTAAGGACAGAGACTCCACAACCTCTGAGCAACTTATTTCAGTGTTTGATTACAATGTAAAAGCAAAACAGACTATTCTTATGTTCAAATGCAATTTCCCCTATTTCATTTTTCAGCCATTTCCCCTTGCCTTGTCTTCTTGTCCTTCAAACCACTGGAAAGAGTCTGCCTCCGTATTTCCTTCTCCTATCAAATCTTTATAAAAAAACTTGATGAGTTACCATTGAGCCTTCTTTTCCCTAGGCTATACAGTTCCAGCTCTCAGTCTCTCCTTGTATGACAGGAGCTCCAAGCCCTGAGTCATACCCATGGTCCTTCACTAGACTTGTGCCAATATGGCCTTTTGTCTCTCATGCCATGGAACCCAGGACTGTGGTATAGCACTCCAGATGTGTCCTCAGCAGTGGAGAAGGATGACCAGAACAGACTCCTGTTTTGAAATCCAGTTTCCAAAATCAAGAGTCCCTGTGTTCATGCACTTCACACTAAAATCATTTTTTGTCCCTCAAGCTAGAGAAAGAATTTGCTCCCAATAACTTTCCCAGGAAAAGCCTTGCTTATGCCCCAGTCCTCTCATGTAACAAACCTTTTTCTACCTCTCCCCACCAAGTTTCCCTTACCTTCCCCTCCTGCCTCTTCTGGAGGGATGCCCATGTGGAAGCCCATTTGCCATAGATCAACTTCTCCCCTTCACCTGTTATACCCCTAAGTCTCTCTCAGAAACTCTCTAAATCTTTCCCACATAAAGTTCACATTCCCAGAACTTTGGGAACTTCTCACTTCAAAGTCTCCCACCAATATTCCCCACATCCATCTTTGCTCTGCCATTCTTTATGTCCTTTCCATAACTGCCCTTTCCCCTTGCATTCCATACAAGTTATCTCCTTTTCCTGCCCAACAGAAGACCCTGTGAGGGCTCCATACTCAGCTTCACCAAGAATTTCCTGTCACATACTTTAAGTTAAGGTTCTGAATTTCTGCAGTGCTCCTGGCCCTTGCTTCTCTGTTTGAAGCATTAAAGTATATTTGAGGTTGATAAAACAAATGTTTAGAAGACACCTAGGTCCTTCACCGTCACTTGAATTTCCCCCCTTTTTCTGTAAAGCAAATTTGTTAGGCACCAATCACTCCCTGAAAATTTGCAGTAGAGAAGCAAATACAGACATTAGTCTAGACACATGATGAGCTACACAATTTCCTCACAAAATGTCAGTTTTACTGGCAAAAATCACAGGGGCTGGGTTGTAGAGCTTAAGCTATACTGATACAGAATACAGTCATTGTCAGGATCTTAAAGTCCAGTATAAATCTTTTGCAGTGGAAAACAACATTCTTGTATCACTACAAGTTCTTACATGGATAAGCTGCACATAGCCCAACTCTGCTTTACCCCTCAACTTCAGTAAGGCAATTAGGCTAATGCTAATTATCTTTGCAAATCCCTCAGGGCAATTTTTGGTACAAAGCAACTGCCCTTCTGAGCACATTCTCATGCAGCACGTGGCCATTCTTTTTTCAGTTAATTCTACTTGAGGTTAATGTCATGAAAACAGCATTTAAGAATCTTTGATATATCTTCTTGCTTTTCTTTTAGCATTTGAAGACTAGAGGTTACTCCAGAAACAAGTTTTACCACCATTATTCTCATCACAGCTTAAGGTCAGAGCTCAAAACTGAAAGCTTAAATTGCGTTGCTGCTTTGTTTGACTGAGAAATAAGCAACTTTTGCATAGTAGGAAACCATGTGAAAAATCATTGAAAAAAAATCAGCATTAATAAATAAAACACAAACAAACACAACAGCCAAAAATGAAAGGAGTGTACTGAGTGTTCACAGTATGATCTACTGTATGGTCAGCCTCCCCTGTGAGCCTACACCACAGGCTCATCCTTCTTATCCTCCTTACCTTGCAGGATCCAGGATCTGTCAGCTTTAGCCTGTTTTGTTTTGTTGTTTGTTTTTTTTAATTAAAAAACCCCTCATCTCCTTTAGTATAATACAAATCCTTTCCATAATAATTATCATTACCTTTTACAGAAGTAGAATGAAGTATTTCATCCCTTATTTTATTCTTGCAGGGCTCTTTTTCCTTTTGGACCTTAGCTACATAGCTCAGAGAGGCTCCTTGCAGGAAGTCTTCACAGCTGAATAGAATAACAGAAGAAAATTGTTTGAAAGAGACTGCTGGAGTGCACAGTGCTGTCAAAAACCTACTGCCAAAGAATTTTGACAGGTATATAAAAGCATATATCATTTTCAGATATGAATATCACACTATATTCAGAGTAGTAAGTATGTAACAATTGGAACTGTTTGTTACTCTTCTTTGGTGTTAGCCTTTATTCTTCATTTAGTCACTGTAGATTTTCTTGTTCTTTTTATATAAAAGGACATCCTAAATTATTTGGACTGTGTACTCACAGAGAAAAAAAAAAAAAAAGGAAAAAAAAAGAAGAATAAAACTGACAGCCGTGCAGTTTCATTTTATTTTTATGAGACCAGCAAGAGAAGAGCTGCTCCACAAGGTGTAATAAGCCAGGAACCAAAGGGGACCACAACACTGGAAGTGCCCTCACTCATCAGGGCATGTTCCCAGAGAGTTTGAACGTGGCAGGCAGCCATGGTGATAATAACAGAGTCTATTTATAGTCTCAGACAAAGCAAGGTAATGAACCAGCTCCAGGGTATGACCTGAGAACCCCTACAGCAGATCAGCCAAACAGGGCTAGAGATAATGCTACAAAATGGCTCCAATATCCATTAAAAAGAAAGGACTAGAGACAAAGGCACCTAAAATACACATACCCAGAAATGCTCTAAGAAGCAAGACCAGAGACAAGACTAAAACCAGGTGTACCTGTTATATAGCTCAGAGCAGGAGTGAGTGCCCAAGCCCCAGCATAAATGGAGCTCCTGGGATTACAGGCAGAAGGCACAGGGGGAGGAGGCCCCAGGTGAGGCTGGTCAGGGAGACTAAGGACTATTAGTGCCCTCATGTCCCAGCCATGGTTCAATGCCAGATTATCACTGGTGTTAATGCTCAGTATCGTTCCCAACAACTTAAATCATGCAACAAGATACAGCCTCAGAAAATACTTCAAAGCAGTTTGGGTACATACTAGTCCCTTGAAGCAGCACTATTACTCCACTCTGAGGTTGTGAGCATCTGCTTGCAAAGTCCTGTGTCTGAAGCACACACATTACTCATCCTGGGAGCTGAGCTGCCTGCAGTGAAGTTAATCATTCTGAGAAGACAGAGCTGTTTGAGAAACCTTGGTCAGCCTTGGAGCTCAGCTGCAAGGAGTTTGAGTAGAAGCTCCGCTCAGCTTTATCTCAAGGCTCCTGCCACTGCCTACGCTGCAGTTGTGTTTGCTCCCATTTTTTTCTTCCTTATGGAGAAGGATCAGCTCCTGCTGCTCCAGGGACACATTGCTGCTCATGGGCAGAAACCCCAGTCTACCATGAACATGTCCTGGGAGCAGCTCAAGGCCAACTCAATTCTTGATTGTCGTATTGCTTCCCCAGTAAGTGCCATAGACATTGTGCCATGGAATCTGAGGAGTGTTTCACTGGAAAATATACAGCTCTCACAGACTATGGCTAAATTGCAGAGCATGGCCATGCTTCCCATCTTGAGGATTTAAGTAGACCTTGATCTTATGTAGGGTGGATGCCATATCCTCTTCCCTTTCTGCTTTCATGATTTAAAGAGGCAGACAGGAAGCTCTGTGATGGCACTCCACCATGTCTCTCACCTGTGTGGCAAGCAGAACAGCATCCCACAAAATATAATTCTCCACAGCTGATGTGGGACCACTGAGACAAGTCACTCCAAGCTAACATAGTAAAATGCTCAAATAACTGTTTAGAGAAAAGACTCCTGACATAGTCAAAGATGAAATATAGAACAGAGTCACAGAATCACTTGGGCTGGTATTTAGTCCAGCTTCCCTGCAATGAGCTGGGAATGCAATGTTCAACTAGATCAGGTTGTTCAATTTCACTCAATCTGATCTTAAATGTTCCCAGGAATGGGGAGCATCTACCATATCTCTGTTCAACCTATTGCATTTTCACAACACTCATCATGAAAGAATTCTTATAACTACTCTAAATCTACCCTCTGATACTTTTAAACCATTACCCCTTGTATTGCAACAGGCCCAGCTAAGAAGTTTGTCCCCAAATAAGTACTGAAAGGTCCCAGTAATGGCTCCTCAGAGCTGTCTCTTCTCCAGGCTGAACAACCTCAATGCTGTCAGCCTTTCCTCATAGGAGAGGCATTTTATCCTTCTGGTAATTTTTGTTGTCCTCTTCTAGATCTGCTCCAACTAGTCCAGGTCTTTCCCGCACTGAGGACCCCAGAGCTGGATGCAGCACTGCAGGTGGGATCTCATCAGAGCAGAGCAGAGGGGCACAATCCTCTCCCTCGCCCTGCTGCCCATGCTGTTTTGGATGCAGCCCAGGATGTGTTTGGCTTTCTAGCTGCAAGTTCACACTGCCAGCTCATGTCCAGCCTCTCATCCACCAGCACCCCCATGTCCTTCTCCCCAGGGCTGCTCTCAATCTGTTCATCCACCAGCCTGTGCTGATACCAGGGGTTACCTGGACTGTGTTGCAGCACCTTGCACTTGGTCTTGTTGAACCTCATAAGGCTCACACAAGCCCAATCCTCAAGTTTGTCCAGGTTCCTCTGAATGGTGTCCCACCCCTCAGGTATGTCAACCACACCGCACAGCCTGGGGCATTGGCAAACTTGCCAAGGATACACTCATTCCCACTTTGTCATTGATGTAGATATTAAACTGTATTGGTCCAAATATGGACCCCTGGGTGACAGGACTTATCCCTGGTCTCCACCCAGGCATTGGGCCACTGATCACTATTCTCTGGGTGCATCCATACAGCCAATTCCTTACCCACTGAACAGTCCACCCATCAAACCCATCTCTCCAATTCAGTGAGAAGGATGTTCTGTGAGACTGTGTCCAAGGCCTTATTTGAGTCCAGAGAGATGACACCCTTAACTCTTCCATATCCACTGATGTAGTCACTCCATACCTGCTGGCTGAGACAGAAAGTTGTGTGGGCAGCTTTCCCATGCTGCATAGGGTAGTACTAATTGGGAAAAGGAATTCAACTCCCTTGCTCCTCTGGAACATCTGCCTGAGAAAGTTAGACAGGAGGCCATGGGCTACACCCTACTCTGAATAAACACAAACAGTTTCTACTCTAAACAACAGTGATGTAATATAAAAGGTCACTGAGCATTGCTCATGTCATTTGCAAGGATTCTCTTAGGAAATTAATGTATTTGTGACTTTCTATACTTGTTTTATTTGAAACACCAGTGGCTTTGTTATCAAATATCAACCTTTGTAAAACTTCATCAATTTATTCTTCGGATTAAGTACAGCCATATTAACTAGGTTGCATAACAAATGCTTGTGGAATCTGAGTACTCTGAAGGACTTGAAATGAATATCAATTTTGTTTGGACAGGCTATTAAGGTCAAGTCACTTGGGAGTGAACTGGAGATTTAAAAGTCTCCACCGTGACTTCTGGACCACATTAGTGCTTTTATGTAAGACAACTCACTTTCCCTCCCCCTCATTCCTTCACTTTTTATCAAAATGTGCTCAGTTTCAAGCAACTGAAGCCATTATCTCACACAGACATCACAAGTGGAAGTTCTCTGATGATGTTAGAGCCCCAGATTTAATGCCTCATTCTTGCATGTAGTCATGCAATTAAATTAGGCAGAACCCTGGAACAAACTGCTTCACCTGCCATATGCTCATTCTCCCTCCATTCAGCAGCAGCAGTAATTTCCTGCTGGTAGCTTTCAGACATGGAAATACTTGCTAGTAGACAGGAATAAGGTACTTCCATTCGAAAAAGGAGCCTCTATTTTCAGCATTTGACAAGAGGCAGCAGCCAGCTAGACTACCTCATGGCACAGCAAGAAATGATCCAAAGCACTTCGTTCTAGCTTGATACTGTGTAAAGACCATGGATGTGTCATTGAGGGGCTGGCTTTCACTGGGGGGAAGATAAGCCAGGTGCAGACCTGTTCTGCAGACTCATTTGAGCTTGATTTTTAGCTCTTCCTATTGAAAACGTTGTTTGGCTCATCCTTTACTAGGCATTTGAGAATTCACACCAAATTAGAGACATAGGCATTTAGATGTTTTCTGTCTCTGCTGCTCAGACTGTCCACTGAATGGAATCCCTTGCTCTGCAATTTGGGTGGCAAATGGAGATGTTTGGCTTTACAAGCCATCAGTCTAGGCTGAGCTAATGGGAATAGGAGAAAGGCAGTGGATATCCTCTCATTCCATTCCAAGACTTGCAAAAGAAGAAGCAGACCATTCAGGTTTTATTAATTATGTACATCTACAAAGCTTATTTTTCAGCAGAAAAAGGCTGTGATTCAGATACTCAACATTAGCAATTTGTTTGCCTGGAATAGCAACTCTTCCCTCACCAAGCAATACCAGAATATTTTTTGTTTCTGACAGTATTTTGGCACACTGCCTTTGTTGCAAGCAAATATAGCTTATTAGAAACAGAGACCCCTTTTAAAAGATGGTTTTCATTTCATCTTATCTGATCTTATCTAAGAAATTATATGGCTGTTTCAGCCTAAAGTAGATGTTACTATTAGCAGTGAATGTGTCAACAAATATTTCACCACCACTACTCATTGCCCTGTATGAGAATGTCAAAGAAAGTGAAAAGGACATCATTCATTGAGGGCCTGAGATGGAGGATTTAAGAAATGCAACAGAATAAGTTGAGATTTCAGCCCAGATAATTAGTTCCAGTGGGTAGAAAAAGGTAGACTTCTGGCTGAAACAGATATTAATGCTTTAGGAGCCCTTGTATAGCAATCTTGTTCTGCTTGTTGCTCAAGAAAACAGCTGGAAGTTAGGACAGGGTTGTTGGATTTTACACAAGCCAAAATGGGTGCCAGAACCAACAATTTTTTTGCTCATCCTCTCTGCGTATTCAAATACGAAGTTCAAACTAGGAAGTGAGAAAAAATTCATGTTCTCTTGATATCTGCTTACATTCCTTTGTAAATATTCAGTAAAGTAAAACCCTAATTAGGGTCCAAACCCTAATTGTGGTCCAAAAGACCACGAGGGACAATTTCAGGTAAAGGTGATTGGTTAACCTTGGCTGAATGAAGGTGTCCACCAAGCTGCTCTCTCACACCCCCTTCTTAGCATGACCAGGAGAAAACAAGATGAAATATCTTATGAGTTAAGAACAAGGAGATCACTCTTGAATTACCATCACAGTCAAAACAGACTTGGCTTGGAAAGATTAATTTAATTCATTGACAGTTAAAAATAGAGTAGGATGGTGAAAAGAATACCACCCCACACTCTCTCATGCCCCCCAAAACTAAACTAGAACAAGATAAAAACCATTTTCTTTCCAATCCCAGGCTCAACTTCACTCCTAACTCTTCTACCACTTGCCCTGTCCCAAGAGATACCAGGGGATGGAGAATGGGGGTTACAGTCAGTTGATAGCACTTCATTTCTGTTGCCTTTTCCTGCTCACACTGTTCCCTACTCCAGCATGGAATCCCTCTCACAGGATACAGTCCTTCACTAAGTGCTCCAATGTGGGTCTTTCTGATGACCTGCAGCTCTTCAGGAACTGCTTCATCATGGGTCCTTTCTATGGGGTACAGTACTTCAGGAACAGAGTATTCCAGCCTGGGTCCCCCATGGGCCACAGGCTCTGTGTGTGTTCCTCTGCATGGGTTTCACCTCCTGTCAGGAGACTGCTCCAGTGTGGGCTCTGCATGGGCTGCAGCTTTCTTCAGGACACATCCATCTACTCTGTGGGTGCAGGGACATGACCTGCTTTGCTATGGTCTTGCCACAGGCAGCAGAGAAACTTCTACTCTAGTGGCTGGAACACCTCCTCCCTCTCCTTACTTGACCTTGGTGCTGCAGGAGTGTTCCTCTTCCATTTAACTCACTCCTCTCTCACAGCTGCTGCACAATGTTTTTTTACCCTTTTTTTGAACATGCATCACACCGGTGCTACCAGTGATGGGCCCAGCTTTGGTCAGCAGCAGGTCGATTTAAGGGCTGCCTGGAACTATCTCTGTCCAATACAGGGGCAGCCCCTGGTCCCTTCTCACAGAATTCAACCCTGTAGCCACCCTGATACCAAAACCTCCCCTCATAAATCCAACATGGTCAGACAATGCAGGTAGGAAGATACAGCTAGAATAAGATGCATAGTATCATAGAGATATGGCTTGTCTCCAGCAGAGAAACACATGCAAATTACTAAGCAGAGTTTTTCTTTGAATGATTGAATATCAGTGGCTAAGTCAAAGAGAAAAGGATGTTCACAAATACAACCATGGGGATCAACTTGCAGCAGCAAAAAATATTCATATGAATTTACAGAGGCAAAGAAGAAAAAGGATTTATGGGTTTATACTTAGGGAAATGATTTTGTATGAAGAGACAGCTAGAAAGAAAACCACATTAGCACATTGGTAGGGCACTGCAAATCAAAGGTTCCAAGCAGAGACTGTTTAGGCAATCCAATCACTGTCTAGGCAGACCATTAAGAAAGATTTTGATTGCGTGTGAGAATGCCTCAGTAAAACAAATATGAATTATTCAGTCATGTCCTTATGTTGTTAATGCTGTGAAAGTAAATACAAAAAAAGAGAAGTCATAATATGCTTGTTACTTAGCTTCAAGTGATTTTCAACACACTAGCAATGTAAATTGTTTCTGTTAAAAAAAAAAAAAAGACCAACTAACAAACAAAAGAGAATGAACTAAAAACCCCAACAGAACAGAAAAGGACTCTCATTTGAAAACAAATTGATGACAGCTACTGCAATCAGCCTGTAGTGTCACATTTACCCAGAGATCTACAGTACATTCATGGCTGGTCACACCACCACATTTCTAACTGCCTTCAACTTCTGTCTAGTACATCTGTTTACTGCAAATCTTCAAAGTGTTATTTCCATAAAGGCTCAGAAGATAATACAATCAAGAACTGTGTACAGGCCTCATCAGAACTGCATTTTCTGGGGAGGACACAATTAACAACAGGACACAATTAATTATTTTTTCATGGCAACATACATACCTGATAGAAACAAAATAAATTTAAATATCAGGAGTGATAGGTCCCACAATCTGCTATGTGCCTTAAAAAGGTTTGGTATAATTCCCACTGAGAACAGTGGAAAGATTCAAGGGAAATTATTGGCAGTAGCAACTATATTCTGTGTGAATTCTCATTCCTTCATATTTAAACACAGTAAGAACAGACACTTTGTCAGGTTTTGAGTTGGAGAGTTTAAAAATGCAGGAGTTGGGGGTCCAATTTAGTCCCAAAGGGAGTGAGGTTAAAAGGCTAGTATGCTTTTGACAACTCTTTCCTAGCCAAACATGTATATTTTTCCACTGAGCTATTATTTATTTAATAAAATTAGTGAATATAATACAATTAATATAATAACATAACATAACATAACATAACATAACATAACATAACATAACATAACATAACATAACATAATCCGAAGACAAATAAAGCCCAAACTCTCAAAGGTACTCTGTGGCATTTGTGACCTCCTAACTACAGCTCAGCACCTCTTGGAGCAGGTCTGGAGTGTGTTCTCATGTGCCAAGTGACTCCCACATGGTCTTTGGCTACATCAGCAGAACAGGCCACAGTGTCCACAGCTACACAGATAAGACCAGAGGTGTCCTGGCCAGCTCCTTCCCTTCAAACTACTTGGGCAGGAAGAGCTGTCCCACACATGCATTCCATCCCACACATATTTTCAGGCTGTGCCAGTATAAGCACCTTTGCATCTCGGCTGGTGGGACAGATTTCCCATATTCCCATGCTGTTGTTACATTTCCCAATTAACAGAACCAGGACAGGAAAAAAACTGAAACCTCTGCATTGCTAATCACCACACTGAAGGTGACTGCATTTCCAGGACAGCTGTCAATCCTTTCAAACAAGCATGCACACAAGAAAATAATCTAATTAGGCACCTCAAGATCCTTCAGGAAGAGCAACAACATAGTATATGGAAGATTTAGTGTAACCATGCAATGGTTTTGGTCTAACAATGCTAGCAAGAAATCTTAGAGCTAGACAATTAAGGAAATAGTCCCCTTCCTTCAATAAAAGCTCAGATATGATGAAGTACCCAATGTTCATTTAGTACCCTTGAAAGTTACATAAAGAATAGCTGCCTTGGGAAGTGGGAAGCTTTAATTATTTTTTGTGTTCCTGTACCACTCAAAGTTCAAATGAACAATAAAGACGGTAAGAGTGAAGCATCTTATCAAAACATGGATTCCTAAAGTCTTTGTACTAACAGTGAGATATATAGAGAAGAACTCTTTGTTTAAGGGACTGAGAGTGTCAGAAAGCCTTGACTACATCTCTCAGGACTAAAAGACATCACTTTGTAGCTCGTAACATTTTTTCAGCACAGTAACAGTGTTTGAAATAGTACAAGTAAGACATTCTCTGAAGGCCTTCCTTCTCTGTAGATCCTCTGAACTTGAACTATGTCTGCAAAGGCGTTGAGTGGATTGTTCTTTGTCGAAGTGAGTAGTGAAAAATGGAGAAGGAAGGAGATACCACAAAAACAGGCTGAAAACCAAGCTCCAGAAACAGACTGGATCAGCACTGAAAGAAGAACTTGTACACAACACAAGCTGCATGAGAGGTCTGGAATCATAAGCAAATACATAATCTCTTTGTTTTCCCTTTTCTTCAAAGAAACAAAACCTCACACACTCTGCAAAAATGAGGAAAAGGGTACACAGCCTGGGTGCAAATAGTGCAGAATTGGTGCACTCAATAAACATGACTGTCATTTTCTCAGTGCCTTGTTGGTGCCTGATAAAACATGTTGCCTTGTGCAGAAGCTCCTAACCTATATTTGTATATAACACAGGAAAGAAAGATTCTGCAGATAAGGCAAAGAAGAGGGAGGCAAAAATAGTTATCAGCATGGGTGAGCTTTAAACATACAGTAAACTAGCAAAAGATAAGCACTATACCAATGCTCATACTCACACATTCCAGCTGCACGGGGAAAGGAAACATAAAAGAGAAAACTAGCAGAATATTACCCAAAACTTTACAGGGAAGAGGCCATGTGCAAAACATATGCAGTTTACCAGGAATCACTGCCAAAATGCATTTGCACCTAATCTAGTGGGTGAATGGTGCCAAGTAACCCTTCTGCCTTCTGTCAGTAAAACACAGGAAATGTAGAGAGGGCACTAGGGAACATAAAGGGAGAAAAATGCCACAAGATCCTTCTGCCTCAGCTAGAATACTGTTGAAAGCTGTAAAATGTGTAGTAGAACTACTGCAAAACATAGATCTAGGGATGTGGCTATTTACACAGTTCTTAGAGCAGTGCTAGTAGGAAAAAGGATGTCAAGAAACATGTTTTTCTTTTTCCCTTTTCCTTCTATTTTTTCTGTTTATTCCACCACATTGCTCTGTTTCATTTCTCTGTTCTACTAGACACAGGTTTCTTTCTAGAACTACTTTCTTTCTTATAATATTTCTTTCTTATTTTTATTCTTTCTTGTGCTCCTCCTGCTTTTGTATTTCTCTCGTTTTTCCACGGTTTCTTTTCATTGCCTTTCTCTTGCTGGATTTCTCCCCTCCCCTCTCCCTGCAGCGGAGGCAGCAGCTGGGAAGCTGTGCCAGCATTAGCCTCCACAGTGAGCATCCATTAGGAATGTAATTGACTTGCTTCACACCTTTCAATCAATTCCCCATGCGGCAGAAACCAGCTACTGTGTCCCAGGGCAGAGCTACACAGCCTCAGGTACCTGTTAAGGAAAAGAGGTGCCTCAGCACCAAACTTCCAGAAAAATCCATTGAACTGAATGATGACTTGTGAAAGCACAGGCAAAACCTCTGGACAGGATCAGGATCAGGATCAGGATCAGGATCAGGATCAGGATCAGGATCAGGATCAGGATCAGGAAAGCCACCAGGAAGCCCAGGCTAGAGTGGGAGCCAAGAAAGTTGTGAGGCAAAGCAGAGGGCAGGATGCTTTTAGTATCTGTGAATGAAAAACAATGCAGAGGGAAGAAACCTATACATAAAATCTCTTGGTGATTCTGATGATTTCCTTTAATGTGGTTGAACTATGAAGAATAGGCTTGACAGGCTGTGTTTTTATTAGCAAATCAAACATACACTGGCCAAAAGCTCAACACACTCCTATAGCCATGGATACAGTCCAGCTCATTAGTACTGCCAACACTTTGCCTGGAAGCATACTAATGAGCTGGACAGCCACTCTGGTCAGTATCAGCCACTCTGACCTCTCAGAAGGGAGCATACACCAGAGATTGCTCCAGGACACAGCAGGGGAAAGAGAATTCAGCTGTTATGGGCATGACCTATGACATACCACTTGCCTTAGAGCCAAAGAACTGCCACGGATCTTTTTATTTACTAGTAAAAATCCCAGAATTACAGAATAGTTGAGGTTGGAAGGGACCTCTGGAGGTCATTTGGCACAATCTCCCTGCTCAAGCAAGGCTACCTAGAGCCAGCTGCCCAGGTCCATGTCCAGAGGATGTTTGATTGTGTTCAAGACTGAACACTCCACAAGATCTCCAGGCAACCTGTGCCTGTGCCCAGTCACCCCAGCAGCAAAAAGAGTGTTTCAGTTTGTGCCCACTGGCACTGGTCCTGCCACTGGGCACCACTGAAAAGAGCCTTTTTCCATTCTCTCTGTGCTCTCCTTTCAGGTACTCATAGAGTATTAAAATCCTCTCAAGCCGTCTCTTCAGCCTGAACCATCCAGGCCTCTCAGACTTTCTCCTTAGGAGAGATGCTCTGGTCCCCTAATCCTCTTAAGTGCCCTTCAGTGGACTATTTCCAGCACATCCATCTTGTACTGGAGAGCCAATAACTGGAAATCCAGCTGGAAGGCCACCATATACTGGTGCATGGATATGTAGCATGGAAAATTCTTCATTCCTTAGTCCAAGCAGTAGGCACAAGGGGCAAGATTGCAGCAAGCTGGCCTTGTGCCCTACCCAGCCCTCCCAGACTATGATACTATTCACCATCCTCAGCCTTTGTGCTGCCTTGCAGGCACATTAAACAAATCCTCATGCTTAGAAACACCACTGTGAGGGTTCCAGCCCACATCTCCCATATCTACACACTCTGCAGAAAACAAGGAAGAGCAAGGTTGGAGAAGCATACCATTAGGCCCAGAGAGGATTCAGAGTCTTTATTATATTTATTCTCAGAATGAAGCTGATGACTTGAGGAATTATTATTTTTCCCCAAGTAGAAATCAAGCATCAGAAACAAAATCTGATTTTTTTTAGAGCCCACAAACAAGTTATTTTGTTTGTTTCTTTGCTGGGAAGAGAGCCAAGGTCTAGTGATTAAAGTTAAATTTTAAAAAGCACTCAACTGTTTGCTGCTTTAAAAGCTGATTTAAGGCATTTAGTGCTAGAAGCTGTTAACTAATGGAAAACTCTGTCACTATGTAGTTTTCTGTCAAGGCAGACACCTCTTCCACTGTTCTTTAATGCTTTTATCATATAAGACTTTATAAACTTTTAGAGGTTACTGTCTCTTCCTGTTTATTTCTCACTGAGAATATTCATAAAGATTTTTTTCTCCTTTGAGGGCCTATACAAAAATAAAAGGGAGGACAGGATGGTGGTGGGGGAGCTCACCTGGGACAATTTAACTTGTAGAGGATCAGCAATTGCCCCAAAGAAGGAACTTTCCACATCCTTATCCTTAACTCAGACATAAGACCTAGAAGAATCTGCTTCAAAAGGAGATAAACATCCTTTGCAATACTACAGACCACTAAGCAGAACCTTCAATTAGCAAAGATCCTCCAGGACATGGCCCAGTAAATTCATGAGAGGGGAAGTCCAGGAGCAGCTTTTCGTCATCATACAACCCCGGTGTCCTTGGAAGTGATTTTGCAGCCAGCTGGGCCAGCAGAGATGTTTAACAAGGACCCAAAACAATAGAGTGGCACAGTCTCCTGGAGCCACCCCCACCAATAATGTTCCTAACAGGGGGCTTGGGTTTTCCAGTAGTCCCCACACCAACATGGTGCTGCTGCCACTCAGAAGACACAGCTGCACTTCAGCTGCGACACTGTACTGATGTGATAAGACTGGAAAATACAAAAGTATTTTTTCCTAGGATATTCCAGGGTATCAAAGAGAAAGAAAAGAAATTAGTATCAGTATGGCACTTAGAATTCCCTGGGCAATGGGGCAACAGGACAACAGAAGCAGCTAGGTCAAGCTGGCATTAAGACAACAACTTTGAAACAGGTCACATCTATAAAGTATAATGTGTAGAATACTAAAAGGCAAAATCCTAAGGGAAATAAAAAGATAGTTGAAGCTAAACATTATGAAGTTTTTGACTCAGAAAACAGTAAGTTTAGAGTGATAAAAGGTGGATGACATCATACAGCATGCAACACAAGCAGAACAGAGCTCTGGCCTTGTGTTCTGGTATTGCATCTGGAGTCATGGAGACAAAGCTAGTGAGAAATGGTAAGGGAGCAGATAATGCACCCCACTGTGGCATCCAGTCTTTCTCCTTTAAAATGGGCAGAATGTAAAACTCAGACCAGTGTTTCAACAAAGCAGTGAAAACAAATGTTTTCTTCATGCCATTAGGTGATGGATCAGGCTGTAGACACAGAAATCAGCATCTGTTTTGCTTGCATGCCTTCATACTTAGAGTATAGAATTAAGTATATCAAAGATACAGTTTAGCACATGAAGAAAACATGATTAATAACAATTTTACATTCCCCACACATGCTACGTTTCAAAACACATGTCTTTTTCTTGGGTGCAGTATGGTACACAGAACCTAGAGCATACTTACCACACGATGGAATCCATGATACACTCAATGATCTCAAGAGCAGAACTACTCCAGTGTTCCAGAAAGAGTTATAGCAGTATTAGTACTGCAATACTAGCATTCTCAGCCAGTAAACTTGGGTAAACCTGTAAATCCTGTAAAGGAATGTCATGATAGAGAAAACATTTGGGTTTCAAAATCACTCACACACTGTCCCATTGTGGTCTGCAATCTACAGCACAGTGGAGTATTAATGAGGCAGAATAACAATATACACCAAACAGCACGTGAGGATAGGCCTCGCCTTAAGGTGTGCAGTGACCCCTTTCAAAGGCATCAAATCTTGTCTTTTTTTCATTTCCCCAAGGTGAAAAAATAAAATGAACAGCAATGAGAACAGAAATTGCTCCAGTGGGAGTTTTGTCAGGAACTCTCTGTTTCTAGCTTGTTTCATCTCAAGGGACTGAAAGAGCTCTCCACCTTTCTTGCCAAAACCTGGTTTTCAATGGAGATCTTTAGACTAACATGGTCACCACCATCACAAGGGCAGAGAAGTGGTGGGGAAAAGAGAGAGGCTCAGGTATTTGCAGTTGTGGCTAAAGGCAGAGTTTAAGCTAACAAGGTGGGCTTTTTCTTCAGCATCATGATCTTAAGAGATTTGTTTTTACTGGTGGTAGGTTTGTTTTCACTTTCTGATAATTTTAAATCTTTTAAAAACAATTTTCCTTTTTCTGCTCACTGATTGTTTTTTGTTTAATCTCACAGAACCAAGCTCATTCAGCATGTGAACTTCACATATTATTCAGGTCTCTGTTCAATTCCTGACCCCTGAAGTAACATAGATTTTCTTCATAGTCTTGTTCTGAGCTCCCTAGGACATTTATTTTCTCTCTTGCATACGTTTTACCAGAACTTAACAAAAAAGCACTCTAATCTCAGCAAGAGGTCTCTAGTTACCCATCTAATACCATCATCATTTTATTGGGCAAATAAATTAAACCTTCAGTGTTCAAACAAAACCATAATTCGTTCCACCCTTCAAAAAGGTATAGCTATGAACCACTTATCTATCTGATTCCCAAATTCTCCACCTTTATCATCTCATTTTATTTCAGAGGAATTTCTGGGCATGTATATGTTTTTGTTCTTGCTTACAAACATATTGGGTCCACAGTCAACCCTAAAAGATGTATTACTAGCTAAGAAAGGGGAGCCTCTTCTATACAACATTGATTTTTCTGATAAATATTCCAATTTATAAAGTCTTAACCCACCCCTCCCCCCCCAAAAACCCCAACAGAGATGCTTTTCTTTATTATTTTACTAGATAGGAACCAATTTGAAACCAGGAAAGAAAGACTAAAACTGTGGCAACAGGTTTAAAACAGTGTGAAGCCTGTGAAAAGGGCAGGAATGCATTTTTTTCAATCCTGATTTTCTCCTTGATTGTGAATGAATTGAAAAGCAAATGAGAAATGAAACCAACAGGCAAAGCCTGGTACTTTAGATCAGGATTGATAAGCTAAGCAGCTTCTTTCAGTAAGAGAGTGAGAAAACAAGTTCCACTTACCTCTCATTACAGGTAAGTGGGAATACATTCCCATTTCTACACTACATCAGTCCTGTGAAAAGTGCCCACAAACTGCAGCCCTTGGAGAACACCAGATGCCCTCTCTCATTGTCCTTCACTAATCTGGTACTCAAACAGCATCTTCTCATCTCATCTACTAAAGAAATGCAACATAATTTTTTTCCAGTTACCTTTAGTTTTACCTGCAAAAAAAGTGGGGGGTAGAAAATTACTGAGTTGAGACACAGACTGGAAAGATGCCCTTGAAAATTCCTTTCACAGCTGTATTTATTAAATACAGCTTCCCCAGGCTAGGGGAAGATCTGTATTCATGTCAGCGCAGGAAGGATACAAATCCTGCTTTATTTTTCAGTGGTAGATGAAAATTTGAGTTCAGTGCACAAAGATGTAATCAATCCTTTTACAACTAATTTTGATATTTGGGTAAGAGACTGGAGTCTAACGAGGGGTTTTGGTGATTTGTGCAGATTTTCCCTTGCTTTGGAGCAAAAATACACTGCTTCAAACCAGATTTACATGAGCTCTGATTTGGAGACAATTAGAGCTCACAAAAAAATAATGACTACACAGTAGAGATAATTACTTCCCACTTTCCAAGTTAGCTGCTTCCCAACTGAAAAATGCTGTTCAGTCAAAAATGATGCTTATGGAAACATTGCTTTTAATTAAAATGCTTGAGATCCAGGGTGGAAATCTGGAGAAGGACAAAGTAACAAAATAACTCTGCAGCTAAGTCATTCCCTGAGTATGGCTAGAAAGTTCCAAACCCATTGTATTTGATTTGAAACACAAGCTGAAAACCAGAGGTTTCTCAAATCTCATGTAAATGACTAAATCGTGGCATTGTTCACTATTCTTATAATTTGGAATACTCTCCTAAAATAATCATCTTGTCTCCTTTTATATGTCTTGCCTTCATTTCATGCTAAACTTTTTTTTTTTTTCACATTTTCTATTAAATAAAATCACTGTGGTTGTGTGGTTTTCCAGTCTGTGTCATGGATACTTTTTTTTTTAAACTTGACTTCTTAATAGTTTATGACATCGGCAATTTGTGAGGAATAAGAGCCAATATTCAGCTGTTGTAAATCAATGTTCCTGCAGCAGTTTCCCTGCAGGTCCATTGATTCATAGCAGTTGATCTTCTGATGAATTTGTTGCAGTCAGAGAATAGACAAGACAAGGTAGGACCTTAACACAGCAAGAAGCAATAAAGTAACGTTGTGACAAAGCCCAGTAAAAAAAGGTATCTTGGGAAATGGCTGAGCAAACACTATAAACCTCCTCTGCTTATTAAATAGAATGAGACAGCTCTATCAATGGCTGGAACATCATGCAATATTTACTCCTTCCTTCAATAAACATCGATTATAGGCTTATGGCACATCCTCTGTTCAATACCAGATAATACCTGAATACAGATTTCCTCTTTATATACGCTTCAGTATTCTTTGCACACACACACATACACACACAGAAACCTGAACATGTGCTCCTGGGTGTGGAACTCTTTCTGCATTTAAAACCAAGCTGGCAATACTTAATATGAGACAGACATAAAAATCAAAGAAAGGAAGACATTCTCCAGAAAGAAACTACTACCATGATCTTACACAAGACAGTCCAGGAAGCTTGTCTGAAGTACCAGCTGGGTATTCATGTTGGATAAGATACTAGTAATTTCCACATCTGAAACTACAGAAGTTTTTCCTGATGCTTACAGAATTGTAATTCTGCTTTTCTGCTAGAAAGCAGAATTACATGGCTTGCTATAACCAAGGGTTTACCTGCATAGAGTCAGATCCTCTCTTCACATTTTAAATTACACTTATTTTTCTTGCATTTGCAGGGAGTCAGAGGGATGGCAAGAGGGGGGAGGCTTTTATTTGCCTCGTTGTTGTCTAGGTTTTTACAAAACTTTAGCAGAAGCAGTACTTGTTCCGGGAGTTAAGGTATAAATACCCAACTCTTCTTGTCCTCCAGCAAGAGAAGCACTACATTTAGTTTTGTTTCAATCATCTGGTATGTTCTCTGTCACTCATAAACCTGCAAGGTTACTGAAACAGCTTTGGTCAGTTGTTCAACAGAGGCAAATCTTGCCATCAGTCTTAAAATATCAGGGCACACCTAAGATGATCTGGCCTGGTTCACCTCCTCAAAGGCCTAGATTGTCTCCAGTTGTCATTAGTATTAATTGTGAAAGATTACTATTGAGCTACAAGTGAAGACTGATGCAAAAGAATAATTTTAACTTTTTTTAACCTTTTAACATATTTATCCTCAGTCAGTAGTGCACAAACTATTCTTACTCTTTGTCTTATCATTAATGTACTTCTCAAGTGATTTCCAGTTACTTTTCATGTCCCTCATTAAATGCATCACATTCTGTTCACTGACCCTTCTGGTACCTTTGTCTCTGCCTACCCTTGCTGTACTTTGAGATTTGTACCAGCTCTCTGACCTGCACTCCAGCTTCTTTATTTTTATTCCTTGTGTTAAAGTTCAATGAAAATCTTACAATTTAGCCAAGCTGCTTTATTTCCACATTTATTTTACCACTTTACCCTTAATATTAGTCCACCAAAGACTTGTGAGCTAACTTCATCTTGTTTTTCTTTCAGATCTGAGCCTCACAAAACACCCCATGAATTCCCAAAAAAAAAACCTGAAATGCACCTTCTAAAACACCATTTTGATTTTCCTGTTTCTCCTTTATCCCTTCCTGTTGGAGTCCAGGGCATTCCTTTGGATACCCTGGACTGTCAGAAACCTGTACAGGGGGGGTTAAAACCTGTACAGGGGGATCTGGGATCTGTACAGGGGGGTTAGAGACCCTGGCACAGAGCCCAGGAAGGCAAGGGTTTTGACTTTAGTCCATGGGAAAGACTTACAACATTGGGAGAGGAATTACAAGCCACAAAGTGTAATAAAAAGTAGTATAGTTTTCACATTTGGGTTTCTAGAATAGGGGTGAATGGGGACAAGATAGAGGATTCTGGGCGGTGCCCTGGGGTCTTCTTCTTCTTCGTCTCCATCTTCTGCAGTGACGGTGGCACAAAGTAGCTTTAGAGGGATTGGGTTAGTGTAGAAGTAACCTGTTTAGTATAAAATGTAGATACTGGTTTGCAATTGTAATAACTATCTGTATAAAAGATGACGAGCCTACATCAGAGGAGGGAGTCGTTGCCTGTTACCCGTGCTGTTGCGACCTTGGCTGGGCACAGAGAAAAAGGGACAAGATAAGATATAATAAACAAGAGAAAATGCTTGAAAAAAGAACATCTGAAGACTCCGTGTTGTTCCTGCATTCGGCTTGGGGCTTTTCAGAGGGCAGAGGACACTAAACCACCCAAATCTCAGGGAAAGGGTGTCCATCCCAAACCCGAGACCTTCCTTGAAGATGAGAAATACTGTCATTTCATGATCAAATCCATACATTTGATCTATATATGAATTTCCAATTAGTCAAAAAGTGACTGCTGAAAAAAGTACTTTTACCCATTTTGGGTTGAAAACATACCTAGCACTAGCTCCTTATCTCTCAGTCTCAGAGTATGTCTACACTCTGAAATTCCTGGCACACTACTTAACTGCTAGGATTAACATTTAGCCTCTGTTGCAGCCAATCACTACATGAATACTATAAAGGAGGAAAGCAGACTTCCAGAGTGAAAGACAAGACCAATTTAACTCCCTTCCTTCCACTTCCACTGTTACAGAAAGGGTGAAGATTCACAGCCAATTCCTCGGCTTTCCATGTGCTTGTAGTCACACTGAACTGGTGTGATCTCCAGCAGCCAAGGACTTGTCTCATCAGTATGAGGGGGATGGAGCAAAGGCAAACAATTAAGTTTTGTCAGATAATCCAGAGCATTTTCAGACTTGGCATAAATTCACAGCTCTAAGAATATGAAATATTCATGTAGATACAATTACAAGAGATTTCATTATTTATCATGTCCAGTCATTCATATCCTGTTAAAGAAAAAAGAATAATTTTACTATCTAATCCAAGCAAATCCCAAATTATACAGAGCAAAATGTATGTGTAGATGGTAGAGCAACAAATCTTGTTTTAGCTGAACTTTAAACTTACTCTGGAATCATCTGTTAACTCCAGCCTAGTACAAAGTGTTTGGTCCAGTAACAATTGACTTAGGTAACTCGAAATGATGCCTCAGAATATGGTTTGATAAAAGGTTACTGGTTTCTAGAGAAGAACCTAAAATTCTCTGTGAGATGGCTATCTTCCATATGGAGATTGTTAAGGAAGCAGTCTGCAGCAACCAGAAAGAGTGGAGAGCCATGTGAAGTCAGTATTATATTATTTTGAGCATATAAATAATGTAATGCAAAAGGACAAGGGTGCCTTTTAAATTTTTTACTTCTCAGAAGTGGCAGACATATGTCTTCTGTAGCTTGGCATCTACAGTCCTTACCCAGCTCCTCTGTATGGACTTCATCTCAAAGCCAAGAAGCCAAGATCACATTTTGAAGCAGAGTAGGAGATGGAAACCCAAATGGCAGAGACTGTGCAAACTGATATGTGCAGAAGTTGTGTACAGCCTGGATGTGGCAGTGATACCCATTCTTCTAGAGCTTTGACTAACAAGTAATTCCAGACACATTAAGCTAAGGATGGTGAGCACAGTCTAGCATTGTGTTCAGTAGTCTGTACCAGGGACAAAGCAAATGACTCGTGATTGACAGAAAATAACAATGCAAGATCAAAAGAAGAAAATTCACTACTTTTCTGTGAGAAAAAGATGAACTTCATCACCGTTGGGCTAGCAAGAAATACTGAACTCACCTATAAAGATATTCCTTCCATTTCTCTCCTCTTAGTACATTTCACTGTGTTAGGTAATGATATCAGTGTATGTGACATTTTCCATCTAATTAGCCTGCTTTTAATAAAGTTAAACAAGTCAAAGAACTATGAAAAATATTTTTAAAAAACACAAACATTATATTTGATTTTAGAAAAGGAAAGGGGAAAACAGGAGCTTTCCAGCAAAGAGCTGTGTGAAAATGCACTAGAACCACTGTGAGCATGGACAATTCAGAGATTCTCTCCTGTGGCTAACAGACTCATATTTAGAGGTGCTCAAATCTTTTCAGGGACTCCTGCAAGAGTTACAGCTTTCAGTGGCCTTATGAGAAATGCATATGAGTGGATATGCCGTGCAGTGTGAGGCCTTACAGACAAGTAGTTGGCTAGGACATATGATTCTGTTCGTCCCTAAAAGGGCACCACAAAAACACCTATTGATTCTCTGCCCAATTATTCAGCAGTATATTAGACAAAATGCATAATGCATGATGCTATGTACACTGTGTTTCTCTTCCCAAGGAGTTATTGTTTAGGAGGGTGTTTTTCAGTTTCTTTAGTCTATGGGTCTGTCTGATGAATATTGAATGTTTATTTTCTTGAACAATATTGTACTTGGAAGAAAACACCCTAAATCCATCCTAACAACATGTGTCCCCAGGGACAGAGAAGAACAGATACAGCTAAAAGCCCTGCAAAACTTTTACAATTGAAAACATTGATGAACTGTTGTATTATTTCTAACATAAGCACATGGCAAGGTTAATAACTTCCTACACTTTTGCTGGTATTCTGGTTTTCTGGTTAAGGCATAAAGAAGAGCCAACACTATTTTCAACACTTAAACTACTATTCCACTGTGTAAATCACTTCAAAGACAATGTAGCCACACTGCAAAGATCTTACCCACTTTTGGAGTATTCTCCAAAAGTTACCTGTTGTTCACACTCAAAGGGGTATGTGTAGCTTCTCACAAAGCATGCTGAAATCTTGTCAGCATTTAAAACACCTCCAAATTAAGAATGCCTACAAAGATAGTGATTTAGGTTAGATCTATTTGTAATTTTTTACAATTTGATAAACCAAATCAGGCAAAAATTTTCAAGAATGAAGATTCAGAAGCCTTGGATCCATCTTCACTTAACCATCAGCATCAAAGCTTCAACATTCCTACATCACTGCAACAAATGGTTTGTGGACCCCTACTTCACTAGGACATTTAAAATATCTTACTCTAGCCACATTGCAGCAGGACTCAACAAGGCAAACTATTATTAGCAATAAAGTCTAGTTGAGGATTTTTCTTTTCATTTTGTTTTAAATGAAATATTTAATGCTAGACAGTGCAAAGGCTCTCTACTCGGCCCTAGTGAGGCCTCATCTGGAGTAGTGTCCAGTTCTGTGCTCCTCAGCACAAGAAACACAAGGAGCTACTGGAGAGGGTCCAGTGGATGTCCACAAGGATAATTAGGGGACTGAAGCATCTCTCTTATGATGAGAAACTGCAGGAGCTGGGCCTGTTCAGTCTGGAGAAAGGCAGACTGAGAAGGGATCTCATTCATGTATATAAATATCTTAAAGGTAAGTGCCAAGAAGATGGTGTCAGACTTTTTTCAGTGGTGCCCAGCAACAGGACAAGGAATAGTGGACAGGAACTAAATCACAAGAAGTTCCACCTCAACATGAGGAAGAACTTCTTTACATCAAGGGAGGCAGAGCACTGAACAGGCTGCCCAGGGAGGACATGGAAATCTCACTCTCTGGAGACATTCAAAACCCTCCCGGACATGTTCCTTTGTCACCTGCTCGAGGTGACCCTGCCTTGACAGGGAGTTGGACCAGATATTTGCAGAGGTCCTTTCTAACCCTAACAATTCTGTGAAATAGAAACAAAAGCTCTTACAAAGCCCTTAATTCTATAACCCTTCCCAGTGCATTTTAATATGAAATATCTTGTACTCTCTGTGACAATGAAAATCAATTTTGGCATGGAAAAAACACACATACCAGTGTACAGCTTGAGATGCAAAAAGGATGAGGAAAGAATCAGCAACAAGAGTACTCTTATGGACTGGAAAGAAAAAATGGTGTCAAGGAAACCTCCATTATCACCTTCCTGACCTCCCCCCCCCCCATACATATATATACATACATCACTTAGCCTTAATGAACAATTGTAATTTGCCAGTGTTCTAAAGGAGCAGAATTTGGCCTTTAATCAAAATATGGTCAAATCTTATACTCTAATTATGTTAGAAATATATATAAAAAAAGAGTGTAACGTGAAATCTGGCTACCCCACACTCCACAGCACAGTCTGGAAGGATCTGTGGTTGGTTCCACCCTGACAAGGCAGGTGGTACAGAAGACATTTGTCCCACTGCTCTGGTCATCAACTCCATCGAGGAACAGCACACAGACTTTTGCCAGTCTCTTTTTCCTCTCTTGCTGGAAATCTCTTGTGGACATATTTCACAGAGATAAGAAAAGTATACTCACCTGAACTCACCTGAACTGTAGCATCACTGAAGAACTGTAATATGTCTGAACCATGATTGAGGGCTTGGACAGAAACACAGTTCACTGTTGAACATCACAGTCAAGGAAAGCAATATAAAAATAATGGAAATCAAGGTAAATCATAAATAATTAATTTGTACAAAAAAAGAATCTAATTTTTGTCTTTCTAGCAAGAGCATGATTGTCATAAAACATGATCAATTGAATTTGTGTTAGTCTTATGAAAAGTTCTTAGCTCTTTGTTTTGATTAGCAATGAAAATATAAACAGGTGAATAAAAATTCACCAGATAAAAAAGTATTCAGGAATTATTCCTGCTTACAAAAAATAAATACATGAAGATCTACATTTTGATTTTATTGTGCAGTTCTAGTAATTTTATTAATAGCATTTTTAAAGATTAAAGGATTGTCTTTCAAACAGTTCAGGATAGTGACCCAAACTCATAGGAGTGAAGAGGTTTCTTTAGAAAAAACCAACAAACCAACCTGAGCTTATCTGTCTGTTATGTTAAAATATATCTGAAGCATTAGACATTCATTCATGTGAAGTGTGGGTTTTATGTTCAGTAGTGTCCTAGGATGTGGTGACCAATTCTACATCAAAATGTTTTGATCAAACAGTTTATCATTGTGTTATTTATGGCTGGAGATGATAGACTGTTTTCTGATAGACTGGTAACCCACTTGAAATCTTTGTCCCTCACCAAGCCTGAAGAGATTTGACACAATTTTCCCTGAAATAAGGATCTGAGAGGACATTGCTCATGACCTAAACTCTTTTATGAGGATGTCACACAATGTCAGCCCAACGATGCCAGCTGGTGGCATGTTCAACAAGAGCATCATCAGATCCAGCACTACACTGGCATGGATGAGCATTTCAGGTATGGGTTATCCTGACCAAGTAGCCAAGAACCACTTAACAGAGGTACATACATCCAAACAGTGGATGCTCTATTGTACTGCCAGAATGAGAGGATGATGTGTACAGCTCTTATCAGGCTGATGGTTATAAGGCATCTGCATTGCTGTCCTCCCACTGGCATTATGCAGAACCCCAGCAATCATCTGAGAAGCTAGATCACTGAATCCCCAAAAATACAGAATGTAGATCACCATGCAGGAAACCACCACCGTCAACCGGATCAGGACAAAGGCTGCACTAGGGGACACCCACTCTGCTCCTCTTAAACACCAACTGGAGCAGGTACCTGACACCCTAGCTCAGCTCAATTCCAGCAGGCTGCTCCTAACAGTAAGCAGTGTATATCAGGGTTTGTCTACTTCCAAAGAATCATTCCCCTTAGCTTTAGTTTTTTCTGTCTGTTTTTTAATTCTTGTCTGTTGTAGATTCAAAGGATCATTAAGGCTGAAAAAGCCCTTTAAGATCATCAAGGTATGTATCTATATGCATTCTTAGTCCCCATTGCTTTCAAAATACATTTATTCCTAATAATTCAGAAAAATAAAATCTCAATTTAGAAGTGTTTCACCTGCTTTTTTCAGGGAAGGCTCACTCACTAAGGGACAGTAGGGAGATTTTTAAAGAGCTCTGAGTCAACTGTTTCCTTTTCCTCAGAGTCTGAAGCTGTTGGACAGGTTGAAATAATTTGACCTCGTGGAGGTTATGATTATGATATGGTGGTCACAGAGGTAGGTGTTTCTGAACATGGTAATACCAGGGCACAAATAAGTAAGTGTTGGGCATGGCACATGACACGTAACCCTCCCTCACTACATCAAAGAGATATTGCTGGGCAATTGGCATTAGAGCAGCCTTGTCAAAAGTGGGGAATATTGGCTTAATCCAGTGGCAATTTCTAGGACTTCTAAGTATCTTCTCTACAGCACTCTTATGCCAAATTCCTTTCTTCAGCTCACTGCAAGGCAATCAGAGTTGGTGTCCAAATAACACTGGAGTTTTTTAATTCCATTCTAGCTAATCAAAACAACTGTGTAGCACTTACACCTCCCATGGATGTTTCTGGCATTTCTATTTAAATAGGAATTGTCAGAATAACAATTCATATTTTGCACCCAGGTTAATTCAATTGGCTTCCATATTACAAAGTATAATTTAACAGCAGAAGTGAAATAACAAGACTCTAGCTGTCCTATCTACTTACACATCAAACAAAAACACTATTTCTTCTGAAGGACACTAAAGAGCCCTTATTGGCTGTCCAGTCTGTCCAGTGTCAAATTACTTTGCTATTCTTACATCCTGATTCTAGTTTTAGCATAGATGAAAACGTGCGAATATTTGGAAGACAAAATGCTAAAACATTGTACTTGTTATTTATAGAACTTCCTTTTTTAGGTTTTCAATTGTTTGACAAACTTGATTAGTGAAATATTCCCCTTTCCAAGGAGACTAGTGTGGAGCAGTGTCTCCTATAGCATTCTGTTAATGCCACACAGTGGAAAAGACAATTTTGTCCAGGTCCAGGCAGAGAGGTGGAGAGCAGATATGAAAAGCACAAAGTATTTTGAAAGGTACAAAAGGCTAAATGTATTTCCTTTCTGTAGTAGTCTATTTTTATAATAAATAAACCAATATGTATATTGAAATGTTCTGCACTGGCTTCTCCTACATAAGCATAAAAGGAAATATTAATTATGGAATATAGTATAATTGTCTAAACCATAAACAATGCCATCAGATTCCAGTACCTGTGAATATGTATTTTAGTTTCATAGATAATAGCACTATTGCAGCTTCTTGCTCCAAAAAAAAATCTGATGAAGCAGGTACTTCAAGTCTGAATGGAAGAGGACTCAAGGTCTGTTAGAAACTTCTCTGAAGAAGGCCAAGGGCTCTCCTGAGATGCATGACATATATCTGAGGTAATAACAAGCAAGAGGAGCTCCAATATAACTTTTAAATTACTGCTGAAAGCACAGAGAATTTCCCAGCAACAGGCACTTCACATATCTCTGTTATTTTTCGGTAGCACATTGATTTCCATTTCCAGTTTTCAGCTTGCACAAAAGCCCCTGTACTGTGATCAGTTTGGAAGATACATACAGCAAGTTCCCACAGAAAACCAATCTGGTCTTTCAGAGAGGAAAACTGATGCTGTTCAAGATTACAACGACACAGACTCCAAGTTCAGAAGGCTGATAATGACTCCATTTATTTCCCAGGAATTTCTTCCCTTTATACTATTTTACAAAGAACAACCCAAGGGGGGGAAGAAAGACAAACTTCTTCAATCACATTGGTCAAGTGAGAGGGACATCAAGAAGAAGTCCCTCCTAGGGAAAGGAATGTAAACATAGGTTACAGTTAGGAAAACATGTCTCTTGTTGGCAGAAAAGTCTCTGGGAAAGAGTTTCAGAGAAACCAAAACATCACAGGCACGAACCAGGGCTACAGAAAACAAACAAACACACAAAAAATATGAAAAAGCAAGTGATTTGTGATTGGGTGGACTCATAGAAAGTGGCGGGGAGGGTTTTCTGTTCCACTTTGCCGTGTCTTCTGGAAACTACGGGGAGCTAAATTTGAAGACATCACACAAGTAAGTTTTCCAGTTGACCTATAGGGAGCTTTCATACCAACTGCCTGAATTTCATGGGACACTGGTTAAAATCTGATTTTCTAAAAAATCCAACCCTTCTCCTTGGAAAAGGGATTTTTCCTCTTATTTTCCTTCTTCACACAACTGCAGGACAGTGGGTAATTCTAATTACAGTCTGTGAAGTTGCATTCACACCAGGAGTACACTTCTGAAACAGACTTCTTTATTGTGCCAGGCTGGTGAGGCACTGGCACAGGTTGCCCAGAGGTGCTGTGGCTGCCTCACTCCTGAAGGTGTTCAAAGCCAGGCTGGATGGGGCTCTGAGCAACCTGGGCTAGTGGGAGGTGCCCTTGTCCATGGCAGGGGAGTTGGAACAAGATGATCTTCAAGCTCCTTTCCAACCAGTTTATTTTACTATTATTGTTCCCACTTGATGCTCTTTTGTTTCCATTGCAGAGCAGTCTGTGAGTGTTCAAACATCCTCAGCACCAGCTCTGCTGATCTGCTTCTATGGGACCCTTCTTTAGGTTATATTAGTCAGGGACTAATATATTAATTTGAGGCACTGCTCTGTGGAAGGAGGTCAGAACTCTTCAGGCAGAGGACCCAGATCCTTTACTGTTGGTCATTTGCCCAAAACCAAAATTTCTCACTTAGTTTTTGGGTTGGCTCTAAGCAGAGATTATGTTCCTCTCAGGTGGGAGAAAAGAGACTACCACGAAAGCATTTGCATAGAAATTACTGAATTAAAATTAAAACCTGGAAAAACAAAATGCCAAAAATTTAGCGTCTGAATCAATACCCACAGAAACAGCAGAACGATGTGCCGTCTTAAAGTAGATTCTCTATTTTACATCTACAATTCATGCAGTTGGTCCTAATAATCTGTTCGCTAATTTATCTGTTAGTTCCAGAAAACTATATGATTCCCTTCTCTCCTATCCTCTGCCAATTATTCCTACTTCATTGTAATCCTCCATCATCTTCACATTAAAAAAAAAAAAAAACCACATTAATTTGATAGCATTTGAACATAGCACAGAATATTACCTACAAGTGTCAGTGTCCAGATGGAAGTAAAAAATCCCTGCATAGTGATAATCAGAAAAAAATGTAATACTTAGAAACAAAAGAATGTATTTCTTGTCATGCATCTGGACATGAAAGACATCTCCACCTGGTCCCACAGGATATCTCCAAGGCTGCATCTCCAAGCTCGCTGCCACTGCGACTGTCACAGGCAGGCTCTGCTCCAGCTCTCAGCAGAGGGACAGGGACATGAGCACCATGGCTTGTGCCCTAGCTATTGGTGCCAGCCATCCCCATTGCAGGACAGACATAAGGAAATCTCTCCATCCCCCTGTTCTCACGCTGCCTTCTTGCTCCAAAACTCCCAGCTTTGTGCTGGCACAGCACAAAATGGATGCTTAACCATACACAGTGTTTTTGCCACCTCAGCTAAACAAGAGAAAACCTTTGGCAGATAAATAGAGAAAGCTATTGAGGATAGAGGTGTCTTGATTGTCAGGGGGAAAGGTTAGAGAAACTCTAATCTTTTAACAGACTCTTGCCAGAAAACAAATTTTTAAAAGCCTGCAGTATCTAAACTATGGCATCTTTCAGCTTCCTCCTCAGGGATATATCTATATTAGCATTTACTGCATTGCAGGGTTTACTTTAGGTTCAAATTTGTTTTGCATACATACTTGGATTCTTGCAATACCACTCAAGCTCTGGTGCAGTCAAAGCACTTTCCTTCCTAGTGATCTCAGGCTGAAGTCTGTGTTAGGGCAGCCTCTGTCTCACCCCCACCTGTGACGGTGGCACAAGGCCCTCCTGTGGCTGACACCCAACAATCCATGGTGCACACCCAGGCCCAGCACCTGACAAAAACACTGGACCTGGAACCTAGAGGTCACTGCAAATTAAATCCCAAATCTTTCCTTTTGTGCCACATCAATAAGTAAAGTAATACATAGTCTGAGTTTCTGCCGGCAACTCACCTCAGAGTCCTGCTGTCATATTTCCTCATGTCAAACAGGCTTTCTGGTCTCCTGTCTCTGCTCAAAACAATTCTAAAATGCCTTAAATTAACATGTATTTACCGAGGACTGAAACTTTGCTACAACTTCAAATTTTCATTGAAGAAAAAAAGAGAAAATTATCACCAAGGACTGTACATACAGATATTAAGGAATTCAGTTAGGAAAATCCAGTGTTCAAAAGGCAATTGCCCAGATGATATATCATGCAGCTGACTTTAATAACTTGACATAATTCCTGTTTTCTTTATTCCATTTCATATGGCATTGCCTTTCTGTCTGTTCAAGAGCACAACCAGGGAGTTTGGCTGTCACACATATGCACACATACACACTCTCTCTCACCCCATTTGTCCAATCCCGGATATATTTATAAGTGAACTGATATTCCAAAACAGCTCAAAGTAAATGTAGTGCATATTTGTTCAACCAGGGTAATATGTCAGACTTAAATGCCTGCATTTATATCTGTCTGATATGAATTATGCATGAGCATATATTAGCAAGCTCTCTCTCTTCTGTTAAGCTTTGAGCTGGTCCCTTGGGAACTCATTATCTACACTGGGTTTCACAAGGGCTTGATGTGACTCTACCAGAATTGTTATTGCACCTTCCCAGAAAGACTGTGATACTCTTCCCAGACACCTACAGTTCAATTCAGAGTCGACTATTTAATTGTCTAATAGCAGTGAGTATTTTTCCCACTGAGCCAAAGTAGTGAAATTGAATTATCTGGAATATTACCGGGTTTTTTTCCGGAGACAGACAGAGCCATTGCATAGGTACTGATGGAATAATTTCAGGGCTGTTCCTCTCCCTGGCAATCTGCTTCGACTACTTTTCCCCTTTGAAAGGAGGGTTTTGATTTTGCTTTTTTTAAAGCACTTCGGGATGACGACTCTGCCCGAATGTGGGAGATGAAAGGCAGCCCGCAGCCCGTATCCCGCTCGGCAACACCCTCTCAGCAGCCGGGAGGCGGTGAGGGAGCTGCTCCATCGCCATCCCCGCCACCCCCCAGCCTCGCACCCCCAGGGTGACGGGACACGGGAGCCACGGCACGCCTCTCCCACCCGTCCCGCTCCATCAACACCGGCGCCTCAGCTCGGGCACCGCGGGGCATCGGCAGCCCGGGCTCCCCGCGCTGAGGAGGCGGCGGCAGGCTGGCTTTTCCCCGCTCGCACGCCGCGGGATTTCGTGACTTTTCCGTGGATCTCCGTCCCTCGTGCCGCTGGATCTCCCCGGGTGCGCGGGCCCGCGGCGCCCTCTGCAGGCCGCGGCGGGAAGGGCGCGGAGGGCGCGCGGGGCGGCGTGAGGGGGGAGCGCCGCTGGGGAAGGAAGGGGAAGCAGCGCGGTTCCCCCCTCAGGAGAGGAGCCCTGGGCTAAGAGGTGAAGAGCACACACGCCCCCCGGTGCCCTGCCTTTGCGGGCTGGAACCGTCTCAGCTGCCGCTTGGGCCGGCGCTCCGCACCCCCGCGCAGCACAGGCGGCTCCCAGGGGAGCCTCGGTGTCTCCCGGTGCCCGGCTCCCTTCCCGGAGAGGGAAAAGCAACCCGCCCACTCTCTTGCCTCCACACTGTAAACTTTAAGGGCACAGATTCAGCACAATGACACCTGAGCCCAGCGCTGGGTCCGAGGAGCGGCTGCTCCCGGGGGATGAGCTGCGGAGAGTTTCGGGTGGTACCGCACGGCTGCCCCAGCCGGCCCTGCCCATCCCTCTGCGGCCTCGGCGCGGCAGCCCGGGCAGCCCGAGCTTGAGGGCACTTCCCCCATCCCCCGAAAAGCAGGAGGCGGGAGGGCGGGAGCGTGTCCGAGGCTGCTGCACCTGGCGAGCATCGCCTCAGGGCAGCATCGGCCCGGCCGAGGGCGCGGAAGGGCCAGCGGTCCCTGCAGCGGCCGGGGGACACTCTGGTAGTTGTGTGCTCAGTGAGGGAAAACCCGCGCCAAAGGCATCTCCATCCACGGTTTCCTGCGGGGATCGTCCATGGCTTTATACTCTGATTTTAAAATAAAATGAGCGTCCCGTCTTCCCGAGTAGATGTTCGGAAGAGCCTAGGAGAGAGGAAGGGGAGGATGGAGGCGTTTGCGTCCCCGGGCTCAGGTCACAGGAGGCCGCGGAGAACGGAGCCGAACGGCGCAGACCCCGCACCTGCTGGTAGGCGCGGCCAGGGCGAGCCCTCCCGCCTGCGGGCCACCCCCGACGGCCCGAGCTGCCGCTGCGGAGGGCACCAGCCCCACCTGGAGCCTCTGGCCGCGGCAGGAGTGTGGGCATACCCGCGGACAGGAGCATTTTAATTGCCCAGCTGCAAGCCGGCTGGGGTTTCCAGCTCCTTCGTGCGCAGCCGAGCGCTTCCCTCCGGAGAGAGCCGGAGCGCCCGTCGGGGGCCGGCCCGTGGGGCAGGGCAGGGCCAGCCCCGCCGAGCCCGCGCTCCTCCGCTGCCAGCGGCACCGCGGCGCCGGCCGGCGGCAGGGACAGGGAAGGAGGGCGGGGAGGAAGCCCCGCTCCCCCCGTGGGGCGCACACACCCCCGGTGCCGGTCCCGGGGCGGGCGAGGCGGCAGGGGGGGCTGAGCGGGCGGGGGCCCCGGCTGCGTCAGAGATGTGTAAACACCGCCGCGGTGCCCGCCGCTATTTAAGGGGCCGAGGCTAAGTCTTCCCCGACTTCCCTGCTTGGGCACACGCGGGACTCACTGCTCCCAGCTCGAGTGGGACCTTGGAAAAGCGTAGCGGAAAGGTAGGGAGCACCTCTTCTGACGGCACCACTGCGGAGGGTGGGGAGGCAAAGGAAATGGGGATGTCTGGCGCTTACCTGGGCGGCGGCTCGGAGGGCATCCCGCTCTGTGCCGGAGGAAGCGCTTCCCGGCGGGGAAGAACAATTCCGACCGCTCCCGACAGCGCGGGCAGCCGGCCGGAGCGCAGCGCGGGGAGCGGCGAGCAGGGCTTCCCACCGCCGGGAAGCTGGGAAGGGAACGGGCCAGCAGGGGTGAGATACCGGCTTTGGAGACCGCAGCAAGGACACTTACACATATATATTTTTATATTTACATATATGTGTATAAAAAATACAGGACTGGGGACAGCTGAAAGGGTGCAATGCACCTTCGGTTTCTGAGTACCCAAACCTAGGTGGGTACATCACTAATAACCACGCTGGAGTGACATTTCAACTTTCTTCACTCATCTCCTGAGAGTGTTTTAAAACCCCCATGTTTTATATACTGTGAATTATTTTGATCTAGTGTATGTGTTGGGCAAATAAACCTAATTTTATCCCCTTTTAAAATTTAAAGGTTGTGTTAAGTGTACTGTTAAAGAACTGAAGCAGTTCAAAAAATCTCACGTAGCTGAGATGATCCATGTGTACCTATAAGTGAAAATTACCCCCATAACATGAAGTACTAGGTAGTTTGTTTGTTCTAAGAATTGAGAGCAATTTCTCTGTTTCCAGGAAAAAATACCATTTCAGTTTATGTGATAAAACAATTTAGTAAACCAACGTTGTTTTGCTTAGTACACCTTTAAGGAAGCAGTAGAAATCTAAATTTCCTGTTTAATATGAAGTTACACTTTATTTATTACAGCTCTTAACTACACAGCTTTTACCACTCCAGCTATTACATCGAATGCTGTGGGGCAGGAGTATTAGATTTTGGTTTTTCTTTCACTGGGCAAGGTGTTGTTGTTGTTGTTGTTGTTGTGTTTTGGTGTTTTTTTTTTTTTTTGTGTATGATGAGATGAAACCTCTTGAACGGTAAAGTTTAAATCAAGGAAGGTTGGTAAAGGCTCTTCATAGAACTTGTCAAAACTGAGTATCTGTAGTAACAGCAGGGTTTTAATGCAATAGCAAAATACTGAAATGTTTGAATCACGAGTTTTTTCACAGAGATGGATTCAAGTCCCTCAAGTTTTTGTGAAATACAGTTTCCAAATAAAGAAAAGCAAATAATAATTGAGTAGATCAGGGAGATACAGCACATACTAGGCTGGAAGAAAAACATTACCTGTATCTTCCTCTTTAGCAAGGATATTTATCTATTCACATACATGTTTTACTACTTAAGACAGATCCTGCAGTTACCTACATTAAAAAACCCAAACACAAGCCTGGTTTGCTCAGGAGCCAGCATCCCCAGTGGAAGATGGGGTTAGGGACTGCACAAAGTGTAGCAGATCTGGTCATGTAACAGCCCCTGTCCCTTTTCTCCCCAGCAATGTACAGCGGGCTCTGCATCTGCGTGTTCCTTGCCGTGCTCTCGGTGAGCTCCTTCGGACAGCAAACTCGGGGCGTGCACGATGGGAATCCTCTGCCTGCTGAGCTGGAGCAGAGCCTGACAGAACATCAGCGGCTCTCCCGCGCTCCGTCTGCCGGGCCCCTGAAATCCCTGCCGCGGCTGGAGGCCAGCAGTGACCAAAGAGCCAACATCGGTGCCTTGCTGGCCAAGTATCTCCAGCAAGCCAGAAAAGGTACTGGTTACAGCCTGCTTCTGGGCCACTGGCATTCCTGCACGGCTTCCTAGGAGCTGAGATAACCCTGTCATCATATAACATGAATTCCTAGAGAAGAGGGGATTTAGATTTTGCCTGGGTATCCCTGAAGTAGATAGCATTCCAAATGCTCTCTCCCAAACCACTCCCAAAAAAAGGATTTCTTTGTAGCAGCCTCTGACTGACAGTCATATAAAGATAACTGGAGAACACGTCACCTACCTCTTAGGTTATAGTCCAGCTTTTATTTTTAACTATTTTCATTGCCTTATTATTTTGGTGGTATTTTCAGTATGTTGTATCTCAGATAAAGAAACTACGTTTTCTTTAAAGTCTTTTATTTCATTAAAATCCTCCCTCCCTCTTTTAAAGTTAGAAGAGCAGGAAAACTTTCCTGAGGATAAATGCAAACCAAATGGCTAGCCTCACCTCAGTCAGATATCCCTGTACGAGGGAAATATTCTGAGCATTGGATTTTTCATATATTTGTTCCCAGAGGAAATTACAATAGCATAAGAACTTTCAAAACACAGAATTCATATTTATTAGTGCAATAATTAAAAGCAATGAGAAGTAAAAGCATATTTGCTTCAACACACATTGATTCCTGGTAGGTTTTTGGTCTTAGGCAGCCTGAGAACACAATCTTGCACTTATCTAAAACCTCCATGGCACTGTGTAACAAGGACATGAAGACTCAGTAGAGCAATGGGATTACAGGGCATTCTTACAATGAGATTTATTAGTCACTTGAGGAAAAAATCGCATTACATAAGAGAAAGAGGAAAGCTATCCCTGTTGACACCTTACAGAATATATTTTGCATAGGCAGAAAAGCATTCTATCAGTGCTACCAGTAAAAATGATGCCTCAAAATCATTGAGCACTGAAACTTCCCCAGGAAAACATTTTTCCTTTTGAGCTGTCTCATCTCTGTACTGCTCTGTGTCTCAATAGAGTAACACCATGGGCAGCCTAATTGCTGCAGCCTTTTGGCTGCCAACCTCAGCAAGAGCTGCTAGAGAAATTTTGTTTACTCATGAAAGCTTCACTCCAGCCTTTGCCTTGTTCTACACAGAAAAGACATCTAAGAAGGAAAGAGGATTTCAAGAGAAGCCAGTAATTAGGATTAGGATTACCTGGACGTACGGACATTGAGAAATTCATTCACACCCAGCCCCAGATTGTGCTTAGGAATAAAGTTCACTTTACATAAGTAAGAGCTTTCTCTGCATAGATCAATGCAGATCATTTAACCCTCCCCTCTTGACAGCTTCCCTGCTGTCCTCTATGCTAGGCAAAGACCTATGCTTATCTGTGATGGTAGTCTGCAATTAAGAGATGCCACATCTGGTTTTGTGTGTTACATATGCAGCCATACACTCCTCTGTGTACTCAGAACACAACCAAATTAGAAACAACAGAAAAATTAATTACTTTCAATAGTGCCTGAAAGATTTCATCTCATGTTAGCAATTTGCACAATATCCATTAAGGAACTTCTTCTAGCTGTTCATGGAATTTAATGGAAAGGTAATTCAGATATGAAATTCCATAATTCAGTGCTACTCTTAAGGCTGTTACTGAATACGAATGTTACTGCAGGAGTCTGCAAAGCAGAATCCTCATTACCTTTCCCCAGCATAGTAATTGTTGCCCACCCACATGGAAACTGAACTTCTCATTCTAGTTTATGTATCCATTATATTCTGTTAAATATGTGGCTGACATTTCCAAATAGATTAGCCAGACAAAGCAAAAAAACCCTTTGGATTTAAAAGATTTTTTAAAAGGTCTTTTTCTGTATGTATTAATGTGAGAGACAATTTCCTGCATATGTGTTATTGACATATAATTAACTCTAAAAAGGGTTCTGGAAGCAGATGATGAGATTCTTGTGATGTGACTAGGCTAGCTGGACTCTAGTTTGTAGCTGGTTACAGGAGAGAAAATTCACAGGAAAACCAGTATTTACTTAATTTATAACATACATACAGTGTTGCTGTCAAAACATTATATTCTCATTTAATGTGAAGACTCTGGGCAGTACTTCAGAAATCTCTGCAGGACACTCACATCTACTGTATTAGTCACCTGTCTAAACCATAATAATCACTAGAAAATTCCATCTAGCAGGAAAGAGTCTGGGCTTTTGTTAATGTTAGCAGTCACCAGTAATGGTGTTTGCCCTCATGATTAATAGAAAGGCTGGTTTTGTAAAGTATTTCTAGTTAAAAAAGTGAGAGAGCTAAGTTCTCTCAAGGGCTTAGGGGTTGATGGCCTGTAGCTGAACTGCTACAAATTTGAAGATGTTTGTTGTACACTGATTCTGCAATACCCACATGACAATCTCTAGCGGGTTGAGGAAAGGTAATTAAGGTGCTGTTAGGAAATTTGTGACCCAGGCTTTCAATTACGTTCATCTGCAGCTTTCAGCTTGAATCTGGCACAGTGTAGAAGAGAGGTTGTAGCTCTCAAGCCAGTGGCAGGAACATTTAATGTCCTCTAAGGAGCCCTTGACTGGCCAGAGGGAAGTGGCACCAGGGGAGCCTTTAGAGCCCTCAGGTCATGGCAGGCTCAGAAGTCACTTAAGCACCAATGTCTGAGTGATGGTTCTGCACTGCCTGAGCCCTGTCTGGTTATTGTGCTAAGGAGCCATTGTCATTATCTTAATTACACGTTTTGAATTACAAATGCGAACTTCATGGGGTTTGAGCATTTAATGACAGACATTCTTCTAGGGAAAATTTGATTTTTTTTCATTTTGTTCTAGGTAAATGTCTTAAACACAGCTTTTTGTCTGTGTGTGTGTGTGTATCTTCAACTCCCTGCAACCACTAACAAAGCAATGCAGTTGCTTTTTGTTCTACTGGGTCATGTTCATTATAAAGCATTAGATGAGGGAGACCTTGAACATATAAGCACAGAGTCAACAGAGGTTTCTTCAAAACACATGAAACTGAAAGCAAAGCAATTGTGTAGATTTAGATATATGGGATTTAATTTGGGCTTCTTTTCCTTTTTGATCAATTCAAGTATTCCTCAAGCCTCAGTCTGCATTGAATACTAATATATTAAATGTCCCTTCCTCATGCAAAGCTTAACTCCATCTAATTATTGTTATACATCCATTTTGTCTGTTTTCAGGGAGTACAGAGAGAAGTAATTTACCTTTTCCTGTATTTTTTAGTTACATTATGTGATGCTGTGAAAACAGAGGATTGCAGCCTGGTTTTTTTAGAGCATAAATTCTCCTTGCAAATAGTTTGTGTCTCTTTGACACCTTAAGCAAGGCATACAGAAAGGATAAGGCAAGATCAGAAATCAGCATCCAATCCTCCTGTGAAAAGAATTATGAAGGCTTTGGATAAGCAATGAAAAAATCCCTGATATAGTAAAAAGCCCTGCATAATTCCAGCAATAGGTATCTCTAACTGTGAATTCCAGACACAACTTTCTCCATTTCAAGACTATTCCCACTTTTCCACAAAACCTAGGATTCATAACTCTACCCTGCTTGTTACCAAATTTGCACTGTAAGAGCTCCTGTACTTACATTTATGTCTTTTTAAGCAACATGGGGCTGCGGTGTCTCAGGCTTGAGCCTGCTCTCAAGAAGAGTTATTTGGCATGTGAGCAAGCAAACATGGGGCTTTATAGGAATAGAGAGAAATAGTTTGGACTCTCTCTCTCTCTGGTAAAATAGGAAGGAAAAAGGAAAACTCTATCCATATTCCTTCCTGTCAGACAGGAGCACAATGTTCCTGCAGCAGGAGGTAGAAAATGATCTGTTTATCTTGCACTGAAAAAATCCAAGCCACTTCCAGGACATTACCTATAAGGTTTCCATTGCTGTTTTCCCAATGACATGACAGTGGTGTTACATGGCCTGTATTGATCCATTTCAGCTATTACAGACATCTGCTAATGAGCACAAACCAGATCAGAACACGGCTGAACCTGGAAAATGCGTCCTCTTACTCTCTGCTCTCCCAAACACTTTCTCCTTAGGTTCCACTGGAAGATTCTCAGTTATGGGAAACAGGGTACAGAGCATTGATCCTACTCACAGGATAAATGACAGAGACTACATGGGCTGGATGGATTTTGGACGCCGCAGTGCTGAGGAATACGAGTATTCTTCCTGAAGAACACCAAAATATAGCAACAAGGAAAAAAAAATCACACTCCTATGTCTGTACAAAAAGAGATAAATCAATTTGTTGTCCTCTTCAAATCAGTGTTTTAAAGTATTTAAAATCATGTATTTGACATATGTTTATCTGTAAGACTATACAATGCAATATATACATATGCAGAATTTTCCAGAAAACGTTTTCTTTCTTTTGTGGTTTCTCATACATTGATACTATATTAAAATGATTTCAGTTATCCCTCTTTGTCCCATCACTGCATGTTGCTGGGTGTCTTACTGTAAAGAGAGGCAGCATAATGCCTTCATTTGGCACTGTAAATATATTCCATGGGTTGAAGAGTCAGATTATCCACTTTTCAGAGAAATCTTGTGTCACTCTCAATAGCTTTGAGCTCTAGGGAACTTGTCCAAATATAAACACAGCAGCACAATATAAACACAGCCAGAAAAGACCAGCTATTTTCATGGTGACCCTGATAGCAAAGGGCTGAGTTATACACTGAGCCCATATCTCTGCAGTGAACAGCCAACAGTGCTAAAACAGTGAAAAAGAGGAATGACACCAACATGTTTCATCGTCCTGGTTTATTTGTTTTATGTTGTGAATTCAATGTGAATGTTCTGCTGATGGCTGCAAATCACAGAATAAACAGAGCATTCCCTGCTGTGTGGTGAGGCAAGCATTCATTTGGGAGGGGGTGAAGACAGGTTCCTGAACAGAGCAGGTGACCCTGAGAGGGAGAGGTATTGGAGCAGTCTCGTCACAGCATCCTTACAGGAAAGAGGTGGCTCCCAAGTATCACAGAGGCTGAGCTGGCTACTGCCCACCGATGTGGAGAGGAGGGATGTTCTGCCCATCTCTTAAGGGCTCAGAGCAGGGCAGAGGGCCCCAAGTTCAGAGCTGGGCAGTGATCCCAGCTTGTGCAAAACCAGCACCCTGCAGCTCCTGCAGTCATTCCCGTCTGCCCGTGGGGAGGCTGCAAAAGAAGTGTTTTACCTGCACACTCCTCTTCCACCTCAGGTAACCAACCTCCCTGCAGCTCCTGGGTCTCCTTCAGCAGCTGGATCTCACATCTAAGGAATGCTTTAAATTGTAAAGGTGGTGATTTTTGCATTGCACAATTCACAGAGTTTCTCCTGAATTTGTGCACTAATGCAAAAAGGAAAATATTTGTCACACACAGGAAAGCAGGTGCTTGCCAAAGGAAAGAGGCAGCAATTTCTACAGCAGTTGATAGGCAAACACAAAGTGTAGAAAACAATACATAGAAAATACTTGCACTAAACTAAAATTCTACTAAAACCAACATTGGGAAACAAACCAAAATGGTTGTGCTAAGGGCTGAGCACAAAAACACTTTGAGGAGCTGCTCCCAGCAGCAGCTGGGAGAGCAAACAGCACTGCAGAACCTGCAGGAAAAGGGAGACTTTAGCAAACAGCAACAGGGAATTTTCTTCTCTAGTAACAACAAATCTTTTTTCTTTTTTTCTTTTTTTTTTTTTTGTTTTTTTTTTTTTTTTTTTTTTTTTTTTTTTTGTGGATCTCATCCTGAAAACATGGAAATGCTTTTCTGTGTTTCTTCCTCTCAAGTTCCTCCCATCGACCAGTTTCCAAGCCACCTAGCCTGGTTTTTTTATGTTCCTTTCCAAGCATAATGAGTTCTAAATCACCTGAATTCTCTCCTTGGTTTTGGTTATTGCTCACAGCAAAATAGTGCAGCCCATTTTCTTCCAAAACTTTCAAACATGAGATTGAAACCAATTAATCTCTTTTTATTTTAACTAGGGAAAATACAAATAAATCTAAAAATGCATCTATTTATAGATTTGTCACCAAACTGATGTTTCCTTAAAAGTAACTTGGGAGAAAACTCAATTTTTGCTTTGCTATCTTTTAAATTAATGTCAGGAACATTCAAGCAATCTTTTTTAAATGTTTGCATTCCTGGCTTATATTGATGAAGGATGTAATACTGTAATATTGCAGGGGGCTGGGAGTGCATGATGCTACAAATCAAGCCTTACTACTGCAGAATATTGTCCTTGGGAAAAAAACCCAAATCTTTTCTTTTTCTCCTTTGTTTCATCTCCTACAGGCAGATGGATGGAGAGACAAAGAATATTCTTTCCCATTCCTCTCTTCTGAAGGTCTCTGAAGATGTCTATGAAAGTGCACAGCCCTCAGTGCAGCAGGTGATGGGTTTGGCAGCTTTTACATGTCACTTCCCCAGGACAGGGGCATCTCTGCCTGACACACAAAAATGGTTTCAGCACCTGACTGACAGAAGTGATTGTTAAGAATAAAGAATTATGGGGGCAATTGCAGTAGTTATGAAGAGGGACTGTGTCTCTGGGACACCGTGCTGTTCCTTGAGGCAAGGGGCACTAAACAGGGGAGCCAGCAAACCTGGGGAAGTCACACAGCCCTGGTAGCTCCAAGCCTTATCCCATGGCATTAGTGAAGCAGCTCTCCAGGCTGCCCTGTTTTAACCCAAGGGAAACAGCAGCCTCAGGGATGGAGCCTCTGCAGCTGGGTAGGAGCCCTTTGCATCCAGCAAAGGCTTTGGGCTGAGAAGTGCCCCACTGATTCCAGCACACACAGCAGTGCATTGACACAACCTCCTGGTGCCATCGGGGATGTGAGATTTCTGGCACTGCCAACTCTCCTGACATTTAATTTAGCTTTATCCAAATTTATCTTTATGAAAGCATGTGCATAGGTGCTAAATTTACATTTGCAAAATTGCAAATCAATACCTTGTTGTGTTTAATTGCAGTTTATTTTCCCCATGAGCTTGATTCAATTAGTTCTGTTCCAGCTTTACCAGCTTTATTTCAAAACAGGTGCTGAGCAAATCTCCATGAATAGAGCAGCTTGCTGCAAACTCCACATAAATCACTTGGGAAAAGCTTGTGGTTCTGCTTTTGCAGAGTTATGCATACAACAGCTGTGAAAAGGATGCAAACAGCAAGTGCTCCTCGTGGGAATGAAGGGAAACCCAGGCAAGAGAGAGGGAGCACCCATGCCTGGGGAGGGGACAGCTCTCCCTGGGAACTGGGCAGCATGTGAGGGAAGCCTCAGCTGCACCAGTACACCTCCCTGGTATTTCATACAGGAAGGTGTGTGGATCCTGCTCTCCTCTCCCCGGCTTTGGTGCATCCCCAGCTGCTCCATCCTTGCTGAGTGTGGGCTGGCAACATGCCCCAGCCAGATGTTCCCAGCTGCAGCCCAGCTGAGCACATTTCAGCGAGCCTGACAGACCAGGCACCCCCCTCTCCAAGGCCTGAGCAGAGGAATTTGCAAGTCAAACAAGATGAACGTTTCAATGTCCCAGCAGAGCAGCGAAAGTCTTCTCTCTGTGTGTTCAATTTTTGTATCCCCTAAGTTCATTAAAATTCCCTTAAAGAAAGAAACGGGCTATGTGCTTGTTAAAGCCTTAATCATTCCTAAGTACCTGTGTCAATTGAACAGCAATTGGATTCAGCACAGCTTGAAACCTATTTCAGCAGGACAAAAATCTCTGTCATCTTTTAAATACAAACATTACTGGCTTCTCAAGTGTATGCAGTTCTCACATGAAAGCCCACTGCCTACATTATAGCCAAGGACATTGCTTAGCACCAGTGACTTTCAGGCCTTTTCTTTTTCATTCTGTAATTCAGTTGGCTTGTTAAATGAATTAAAGCAGGTCTGAACAGCACACAGTGAGATGTGGTGCACAGCTGAATGAGGCTAATTCTTCACCACAAATACAAGCCACAGGCAGCAGGAGCTGTCTGTACCAAAGGAAGGCAGGACACATCTCACTGGCATTGCTGGACTTTTCAATTCAATGTAGAGAGCTGCCAGTAAACGTGTTCAGGGAGTTGGGAGGAACTCTCAAACCTCTGGGCACAATAGCAGTGTGTTGTGGTGCTTAGGATCCAATGCTTAGGATACATGTAAAAGGAAGAGAGGAAGAGTCTCAAAAGGTGTTTTTAACCAGTCTTGGCTCTCCAAAGAACATCCTGCATTCCAGGATCAATCTACAGCCCAGTCCTAGGCACAATCCTCAGCACCTCATCTTCCTTTCCCCTCCAACCCAGCTTCAGAGGAGGATTACCAGAAGTGAAGATGCATCCAGAGAAGTTTTTGAGATACTTGAACATTACAAGGGTGGAGAACAATTTCAACTCTCTCTTCTGTGCATCTCAGAATCAGCTCCCACCTTCCCCGGTTTGGCACTTGCTTAACTCATCCTGTTCCCAGGCATGGAGGGCTGGATGCACAGTGCTTCTCCCTGGATCCCTCCCGTTAACCGTTAACTTTCCAACCACGAGCTTCCCTCAGGTGCAGAGAGGAAGGATGAGTGTCTGTACTGACTGACAGTCCCTGGCTGTGCCACTGGCATAAGCCTCTCTTGCAGCTGGCATAGGGCACTGCGTCACACTAATGCAAGCCCTCCATGAGTTTGTTTTGGGATTACTGCTGTCGCATTTTCTCTCTGTAGCAAGTATGTGGCATAAATGCTATGATTTCCCTCTCCACCTCATACACACACATCCTTCTCCTCAACAAGGCTGTCTAATCCTTCTATGAGTTACTGCCTGATTATTACCTCCTCCAGGCAGCTTGTTCCACCACCTAGCTTTCACCACATGTGCAGGTTTTTTTGTGATGTTTCATTACTGTAATGTTCCCTCCCTCAGTAACGAAGATATTGGCTAACAGCAGACCTCAGTCCCGCCTCTTTTGAAAAACACAGGATGTTTCCTCCTTATTCTATACTTTCACATTTTGTTAGTACAGGTTTTGCACTGTATTAGGCAGAAGAGTGCAAACTCCTCCTCAAAACACAGAAACCATTCAACATCCAATTCTGCATTCTCACAAATCAAATTAATCAAAAGGCACATTTGCTTCTTTTTTTTCTTTTGATTCAAGTTTCACTGATTTCAGCAAACTTAAAATATGAAAACTTTTCAACCAGTTCTATGTCTAAGAATTATAAAAAAACAAAGGATGGCCTCTTATTTTGCTTTAAGAGGAGAGCAAGGGATCAAGGTGGAAGATTTATCACCTTAAAAGAACAGGAAAAAGCTGAATAACACACAACAGTGCAACTTTTCTGTTATTTTATTGATATTAGTGAAGAAAAAATTAAATTTCATCATTCTGATGTGTTACAATTGCTTTCTCTGGTGGGTGGACACCTCCTAAAGCTTATTTAAAGGCTAAATAATACTTCCCAGTTGCATGATTAACTTCTACACTTTAAGTTCTCTTACAGTATTGCTTTCTTCCTCTGGGTACTTAAAATGGTCCATTAAGTCCATGACTTTTTTTCAGATTTGACTGTTATTCTATCTACTGGTTTAAGATACATTCAAATAAAAAGATACTTAAATTTACTTGCAGTAAGTGCACACATACAACAGCAAACAGAGCTGATGGCATTTTACTAAAACATTGTAAGTTCATAGAATAAATAGAAGTCTTCAAACACATGCTGTAACTGACCGATGTGTTTTTTTTTTTTCTTTCTCCAAAAATATCCTTAGTGTCCATAGCACTATGCAAATAACTACTTCATTCAGGAAAAAAACAAACCACCCACCTATCTCTCGTCACAAAGACTAAAAGACAGTTTCATTTATACAAGAAATTATCAGTGCTAATAATTCAGTAACAGTCTGGTACAAACGGCAATTCACGGCAAGTACGTGTAGCGTGACAATGGTAACAAACAGGGAGCTTGATTTCAGATGCAAAAGAAGTGCAAGGAAATAAAAAGTGGATGCTAAACCCTCCCTGCTTTGCTCCTCCCCATCCCCTCTTCCAAAAAATTTTTATGTCTCAGCTCTGCTCTAGAAACAAGCTCCCTCCAGTCTGTTCCAGTTCCAAGGTATTTCAACTCTTTCTACAAGCACCCAGCAGAAGGTTGGGAGAAACAGAGAAAAAATTGCCATATAATTAGGATTGCCTGGCAACTAAATGTTGCATGAGATCTTATGTTTCCTTTCTGAAAAAACAGGGTGTTACATGTTTGCATGGCAGGTATTTTCCTCATTTTCAAAACACTGCGAAAATGAAGCATTTCCCCTATTTTTACCTATGCTAGGGTCCGACTTTGGATAAAAAAGGTTTCTCTGAAAAAAGAAAACAGAAAATGGGTGGAGAATATTCTCACCCTGCTCACAAGGCCATGGTCTCTGACATGCAAGAAATACAAGGATCAGCACGAGGGCTGCAAGCTGCTCTTTCCCGCCTGTACCATTCCGTTACTAAATGTTTTCTGTGGTTCTCTGCTGAGGTTTCAAGGACTCATCTTTTCCTAATACTGGTTTTGCTACATGTTCTTTTATAACATTCTTATCTGTCGATCTGTTCCGCAACTTGGACTTCTAGGAAGTCACTGCCATGTTTACCTCACGAGTTGTGAAAACTGTTTTCTTTGGGCGCACTGACAAAGCATGTTTCAGTGGCAACACATAGTAAAGCATTTTCCCTTCCACAATCCAGTGCAGCATTGAAGAACAAAACAAAACAAAACAAAAACAACAAAGCAAGAAGTTGCACCAAGTGTAAGTGTGCCAAAGGAAACAGCAGTGGTAGGAATACATCAATATCCCAGGTACCCAGTAGGCCTGCTGGCCTCAACACAGTATTAGTTCAAGTTTATAATCTTGGGGAGGAGGCAGATACAGAACAGGAAAAAAAAAATAAAAGGTTTCATCCATTCAGGCATAATAGCCAGGCACTCCAATAACTCAGCTCAACTCATCTACAGAGGCAAAATTAAAACTAGCACATGTTAAACTGAGTGCTTTTTTCAGTATTTAACGAAGCACAAATGCTCCCATGCTTCAAGTGATGTAATGAGAGGTCTCACATAACACATTCAATAGCTTCCCATGCACCTTTGACTCAAGTTAGGCTAGCTACGGAATTCATGTTTTTTCTAGTCAAGTTATTTTTTGTTGGATTTGCTATTTGTTTTTTTTTTTTTTTCAGTGCATCTTAAAAAAAAAACCTTTTCAAAAGGTTAGCAAATTAACCTTAATACAGCAATCATAACATAGAGCCTTTTACACTCGATTGAACAGTAAAATAATCCAATTCATTACAATAGATCTGGTACATATTTACACATTTTATACAAAGTTTACACATTTCTCCCATTAGGCACGAAGTTGATTTGTCAAACTCAAGAGGCAATGAAGGGCTGGTGGGGAAAGGAAAAGGAGATTGGAGAAAGAATCTGAGTATTTTCATTTAAAAAGACTAGCTGTAAAAATAAAGTCCTTCATCGTAAGCTAGTTTGCTTCGGGAGCTTGGTTCCCATGAGGATCCCTGAAGTGAGGGACGTTGGGCCTTTCATCTGCATGCTGGAACCCACCATGGTGGGGAAGCTCCGATTCCTTCGGATGCCAGCGTTCAGCTGGATGCCCCCGATGGCACTGGTCACGGCAGGGCAGCCCAAGGGGAGAGTGTCAGGTGCCAGGCCTCCAGGAACAAGGGCCCTCACTGGTCCCTGTGCCCCACAGAGAAGAGGTCCCTGGTCATCAGTTAAAGGAGGAGCTGACGTTTGCCCTGAACTTACAACTTTGGCAATACCAAACCTCCTGACTTTGTCCACGAGATTAAGGTTGGAAACAGACACGTCAGTTTGGCTCTCACTGTTCCTGATGTTCTTTTTATTCCTCACCTCCTTCAAGATTGAACTAGCAGGCTTCGAAGCCAAGAAGTTGTCATAAGGTGGGCTGGTGCACTTGAACTCAAAAGACGGAGGGGAAGAAGAAGGTGTCTGCATGGGTGAGTTTGGTGGAGTGGAAGGAATGATCGCCATTTTCGGGGAGTACGTGTTCAGCAGGGTGCTCCTGCTGGCTCTGTCCCAGCTCTGTGGATTGTACACTGCTGCTGAGATGCCCCTTTCCTTCAGCAGCCACACCAGCCCCAGGGACGTGCTCATCGTCGTCGTGGATTCCCGGAGGTTGGTGAAGGATTCGGCCAAACTCAGACGCCGAGGAGTGCAGGGAGTAGCCACCGGGGTGCCTTTCAAATTGCTAATGCTGCCACAAGTTGGAGTAGGTGTTGCGTTAAGGCTGAAAGCAAAGGAGCAGTTAAATTATTCTCTCCAATAGAGAATTAAAATTTACTACAGGCAAGATTCTTAACCCTGAGCAGGGCCTTTTATCCATTTGGAGAATGCACAGGACACTGACAGTTCCCAGCCCCCCACAAATGTGACTGTAAGTGCAAAACCATGAGATCTTACAAAACACATCTCCACTTTGCACACTTCAGAGCCCAGTCTCAGGATTAATGCCACTGCCAACACCCAGCACTACATTTCTCCTGATAAACTATTGACAGGTCTGTAATCAACATCTTCACTTTTTCTTCCTGATCTACTGTCACAACTCCCAGTTGCTTCTAAGAGACAAGGAAATGTGGGAGACTGGACCAATGGTATAAGCAGGACACTTTTTAGTGTCAGTTCTGAGCACACAGAACTGAACACTCATTCACTAAGGCATGGTGTACTTAGTTATTCCAGAAACAAGGCATGTGGGATATCTATGACACTCCATGTCTGTTTGAGAGAATCCCAAGAGCTTCATGCACCTTCAGAAAAAAAAATAAATTCTAACTTTTTCTAACCATGCACAAATTATGGTCTTTGCCACAAGTACACACACACACACAAAAAAAAATTAAAAAAAAATCCACAGTAATATCTCCTAAGCATGGATTCATCCCCTCTAATGGCATTTAAAGGGTCTCGAGCAATGCAACAGTTGATGCTAACAAAGGATTCACTGACGTGAGCTCACCACTGTTCAAACCAGGAAATCTACTCCCTCACCTTGCCAGATTAGCAAGTACAAGACACTCAGCAAAGAGTCAGACAGAAAGTTAAGCCCGTGCAAGACAGTGGGAAAACTAAGCAGCTGGGAAGGGAAGAAACAGGGGAGAGAGTGGGATCTTCCCTTTTCAGCAGAGCCATGCTCTTGGATTGGCTCAGACATAACGTGTGACTTAAACTTAAGTGGGGTTCTCTGCACCAAGAAAAGTATCTCAAAAAGCCACTTTGAGACAATCTGGTTGGATTTCAAGAGAAGACTCTGGCCAGTGACTAAATTGCATCTTCTTTGCCCATATGGACAAAAAGGGCTGAGATGATGTCTTGACTGGAATTTTTAGTCTCATTTCACTTTACCTGAATGCACTCTGTGTAGCCAACACTACTGTATATGTCAGGCTAGACAACCTGGAATGCTTTGAGCTGCAGCTTCTGATGAGCTTAGAGCATCCTCTAGATCCTTGGTTTACAGTGGGCAAGTAATGTGAATTCACATAACACTGGAAACACTAGTGCCGTGGTCTAAAAATCAGCGTATCTTTAAGGCACTTCTTAATTAAGAAAATATTAGCCTGATGCTATGAAATCTCAAGTCATGTCTTCTTTCCAAGGCTAAATAGGATCTGACCAACTTGATCTCTAACAGTGATTTGGAACTGTACCAACCTCTACCATAAGCAAGTGAAATTGAGGAAGTTGAATTGCAATTCGACAAGAGGAATCCCATATGTTCCTCCTGGTATACCGTAGTGAAACATTTATTTGAGGAAACTGGCAGATGTAATTAGAAACACAGCCTTGCTTAGTGGCTCTGGACTCAGTCTTCTTGCACCCCCGTGTGTGCTGTGGCTGTCAGTGCAAGTGGCAGATGTGCTAAGGCACATCCTGGTGTCCTGTCCCTTCTGCCTGGGCTGAGGCAGCAGCAGGGGAGAAGGATCTCTCCCAGCAGAGCTAAAGAGGCCACACACCCCCACTGCAGCAGCACACACACTCTAAAGGCAAGGCTGAGTAGAAAGAAGTTAGTTCACAATTCTTCTCTTAAGCACTTATTAAAGCTGGACACTCATAGTTCTGATTCCAGTGGAACTAAAGAGCAGTGACAGCCACTGTGGTGCATCTCCCATACAGCTAAATACAGAACACAGAAGTCTTGAAAAGCGTGAGGGAGAGAAAAGAAAGAGAAGTTACTGCATGAACTGACTCTCTACAAGGTATGACCATATACATTTCAGAAATCCAGACATATGGTGTTAATTGCCAGGCTTCCAAGATATCCTAGGCACAAGATGAAAACTATAGCACTCCAATGGTTTACTAACTCCAACAGCTTCACTCTTTCCAGATACAGATTTCAGTTGCACAGACATGAAGATTAGTATTTCTACTAATTTTTTCAGCACAGTTATACACTACAGTGCAATTAAAAAACCAAGCCATTCCTGCAAGAAAGCAGTTGCATGTGTTGCCTTTTTTTTTTTTCCATTGGATCATTTTGGCATTGCTTTAACTGGGAAATATTTTTCCCATCAAACTGACCAACACCACAGGGCATCCTGGACACAACCGCAGAAACAGACTCAAAGTGGCCTCAGCAACTCAGCCCAGTGATGGTCTCAGAGTTAGACTGAGAAAAGAAACAAATAAAGGAGTGCTTCATTTAGCTGGATGAAATTTAGTCAGGTTAGAGCAACACCTGGGGTAGCACAGGTTAAAAAATGCAACCAGGCAGGTAAAATGCCAAACCTGTTTGGGTTAGCTGGTGCCACACACGCTAGCATTCCTTGTACACCACCCTGCCAACACAGATGCTGCTGGCAGTGCTGCTCACCCCCGACCACGCTGGGTCACAGTGTCTGCCCTACACCTCCTCTCATCCCAACGAGACATAATGCAGTTTCTCATCTTCCTCACATGACCTGTGAAGAATCATTTATAGTTGGTAAGGAGGAGCTTCTTAAACATCTGCTGAAAACACCATTTTGTTTATTTTGCTCTTTGTTCTCCTGAACGAACGAAGAACTTCCATTTAACTAAGGCAGCTGAAAATGCACTCAATTTAGCTGTCTCTTCTGACTGATTTGTTAGATTTAGTACCCAAAAAGTTTATTATGATCACAATGTTATTGCTGACAGCAATTCAACAATAACAAGAAAATTAAAATAAAACTGCAGCCATATAAGAGCATCTCTTCAGTAATTGTGCTGAGAGGAAAGACAGAAAAGAGTAAAGAAAAACCAGCTAGGCCACTAATAACTAACTCAGTTCAGAAAGGGAAGCAAAAAAGTTACATTTAAACATCATATATTTCCCTTCCACTTGACAGGTTTTCATATTCAATATCCTTACTTTTCATGCCCTTCAGTGGCAGCCAGTGCCTATCTCATGTCTAAACAAGTGTAGATACAACACCTCTGCATGGGGACCTACACAGTGGTACACTAGCACAGAAGAGCTGGAAAGGGCAGAGAAGGGCAATGAGATGTTGTCCTTACAAAGAAAAAGGAACATTCTGTAAATCCTGATTTGCTAAGGAAGGAAAGCTCTCTCTTTAGGTATGAAATTCACACCTCCGCTCTGGTTCTCAGATCTTCACCTTCCATAAGGCCTCAGAACTGCCTTCTGTTGGCACACAGTGTCTGTACTAATTGCTATTGCATCACCAGCTCATTACTTTCGGTCTGGCAACTATGAATTAATTTCCAACAATTACACGAAGAAATAAAGTAGACAACTCCCTGTTTCCAATTAAGGCATATGTCCTCCTCCATTCCTCACATAGTTCCTGGATTTCTTTACCTGCACATCCCTTTTTCTTCTGAGAGGAAAGATTTAAACTTCCTCCCTGGAAAAACCTCTCATCTCTTTTGCTAAGAGATTACATCCTGTGCATTCACCTATGAGGACTACAACTAGTCTAAGATGAGGAGTAGCTAAATTTGGGTATCAGAAGCCAGTATAGTTATGTCCAATCCTGCAATACCTTAACTGGAGACAACAAAATTTAAGAAACTTTGATTGGCTTTTTAAAACATCACACACGCCTCCCAAATTCAGGCTGAGGTAACTCAAAATGGGAGGAATAATTGGTGGGTGTGTTGTAATTCACCAGTGCAGTCAATGCCTGTGCTTATGCTATTATTTTGCATTTGCTTAGAGGGGAAACTCTGACAGAGCTGAAGGCTTTGCCATCATGAGAATCCCTTACCTTGGCGTGACTCGTGTGAGTTCATCGGAGGGGTGCAGAATGCGGCAGGTGGTGAAGGTGAAGGTGGAGTTGGTTTGTGACATGCACTTCCCAGGATGAGGTACTAAATCAAAAAAAAGCAAATTCTTTGCATTTTACACAGAAAAGGGGAAAACCAAACTTCTGTGTGTTGATAAGACAGATGCAAAAAGTGATGAGGCACCTTGATGGGATCAATGCAAGAAAAGTGAAATGCCCAAGTACTACAGTGTTAAACAGACACTTGTTCTCCAAAAGAAACACCTCTAGGACTCCAAGGCCAGTGCTAAAAAGGTCTGCTGAAACTTGCCCATGATCACAAACACTGCAGATTAAGTCTTGTTCAAACCAAATTTAGGCCAGGCAGTGCTTGAAATGTTAGCACTTATCTAAACTAGCAACTTGCATCGGTGGGAAATTACAAGCAAAATCTTCTAGTACCAGCTCAGGAGCACCAGGATTTTCTCAATGCTTGTGCCTTTCAGCTTTTAAATTGATCCACAAAAAGGTATCCCCATTACTTCTCAGTAATGGATCCATCTGGCTAACACTACAGGAATACACATTGTTGGGGTGGGGAGAGGAGGGACACACATTAATTACTGTTTCTCTGACTTTTCATATACATAATATGGAAAGTGGTAGTTTTTTGGATCCACTACTGTACATCTGTGACATTTCTCTTGTGCGTGTGATTAGGTTCATTAAAGATGTATGTCCTCAGCTGCATAGTTTAGCAGTTTTTGAATATTTGTAGAGAGTGCAGTAAGCAAATTTCCTAACAAATATAGCCATAAAACTGCCACTCTGGTGATAGATCAGTCATTTGGGAAAGAAGCAATATAGCTCAGTTTTAAAAATGAGGCCAACTTCTTTCTTCTTAGTAGAAATACTTCTGTGGCTGTCTTAATCTGCTATACAATGCAGCTGTGGTCACTGCAAAAATAACTACAGAATTTAAGAGCCATGCATCTGAGAAGCTGGTTGAAAAACACCCAGAGTTAAATATTACATCAAAGATATCATGATTGCATAGGTTCTCTTACTTAGTAACCAAACTTAGCAGTGCTCAAAAGACATGCACAATAAAAACCATGTGCAGCTCCCTCCCCACCTACCAACCCTCCTACCCGACCCTCTGAGCCATTCCCTGATTAAGCCACATTTTAGTACCACAGTACACGACTATTCAACACATTGCAAAAGACAGACAGACCGACCAGCTAGACCAGACACCATTCTGAACTCCCAGAGCAGCTCAGCAGAAGCAAGGCAACTCTTAATAGTGGCTGTGTTCCCTTTCTCACATATAAAGTATCACAGCTCCAAAACAGTGTGTGTGGTTAGGTAGCCCTTTAAGAACACATAGAAGCAGTGTGTGAAGGGTAGAGCATGGGCAGTGTGAAGGGTGGAAGCAGAAGTGGCCTGAGCACACAGTGTGAGGTAACTTCTAGTCAGCGCTGGAATGTACAGCTGTACATTAGAGAAGGATGTTTCTAAGGACCCACTGGAGTGTCATGTTAACACACTCAAATGTTAGCACGGCATAACATAACAACAAGCTCTACTTCACCTCCAGAGATGGTAATTAGGATGCTTCAGGAATCCAGTTGCTTTAGAGATTAGTGTGAGCACTACAAAAGCTATTACAAGGGAGCACAGCCTAGCAATCATGATTCTCTCCATATTGTAGAGAGTTATAAGAGAATCTGGAGAAAGAACTCAAATAACTGGACATGAAAAAATTGGTTATTTAGAGAAACACAGGACTTTAGCATAAATCAATTAGAAACAAAGCAATTATCCCTGGATGATGAATAGAGAACAGAATAAAGCAATGCTGGTTTAAGATCGCAAGCTCAACCCAAAGCACACAGCTGTAATACAATCAGTGCATTTTCCCCATTTGTAATAGCCACTGGGCATCCCCTCAGATTGGAGACAGGCACATTGAAGAAACAGCTGCATTAGCAAAAGCAAGACTCATTGCTATTAATGAGTCAAAGATAGGAGAAGGCTGCTAAAAGTAGAGAAATCACTAATTCTAATCAGAGGAGACAAACTGAAACGATGAAAAAATCTATCCATTTCCAAGGATGTATTTCACCCTCAAATACCACTAAGAAAGTCCTGTACCAGCTTCATCCTTCATCAGTCAACAATGGGTTGTATCATAATGCTGTAGCATTTTCCATCCTTTGGACACAGTGAAAAGAGTGAGAACCTGTTGCTGTAAATGAACAAAGTTTATCAAATAGAAACGAAATGATTAATTTCTAACTTCGTAATTTTATATATGAATGGCCATCTCCTGAGTTGGTATAAGTTCATGAGGAAGTAATACAATTTTTTGATAACAAAGACTATCTTCACAATTACATATATCAAAGTATGCTCTTGAATATAAACATCTGCTCCATGTAACTGTCTGAAACCAAGTGTTTTACTTTACCCTCTTTTCCAAAGTAGTTGTAGTTTAACAACAAGGCTTCATATCTGTATGAAAAAGAATCTGTACATAATTCAGTGCTTACCAAAATTTAGAGAACATCATACTATTTCATCCATCAGGAACCCTGTGAAAACTGTCGGTGCATTTTGCCCCTAAATTAAAATTAAATCTAAACCTAAGATTTCTGCTGTATCATGTTCTGGCACTCAGGAATCAATGATCCTTCACTTATTAAGTTTTCTCAAACAATTCACACGCATTATGCAAAAATGCAAATCATCATAGCTGAAAGGGACTCTTCTGTAAGCACAAACACTATTGTAAAAACACTTTTTAAAATACTGAGGAGAAAAAAAAGTCCCAGTCAAACTGAGTGCAGAGAGATTCATCTTCTGGTAAAACAAACAGGGCTTTCCTCACAAAACACAAAGCTGATTTTATGTATCTCAGAGCTGTCTCGGATCCAGCTTCAGGACTCAGAGCCTGTGGGCCATTCTGCTAGGTGTCAACAGCAAAATAGATATGTTTAGGACTTAACCTTCTGCCCAGGGAACTCTCAAAAGGCCATTTTATCTGGGTTTTCAACCAGCTTGTGCAGAGGAAGGTACAAAGTAACAGTAGGTAAACAAGTGGTCTGCCCCACCCACAAGAAGATGTCAAGACAAATTAAGTTTGAGGAAGATTTGAAAGAGGTAGCTATCCTAAAACACCATTAACTTTTTGTACCACTGGATCAAAATTCAAATTTGTTGTTATGCTGAAATAACAGTGAGGAGGCAGGGAGCTAAAGGTGACCCATAAATCTTTGCATTTCATACAAGCATCTATTCTGGCACATACAGATTTATCAGGAAATGAACTTCAAAAAAGTTGGGAAATCTTTAGAGTGATTTGATCCAGACTGGCACAAAGTTAACACTTCAGTCCAACAGTGAGGCAAACCACTCTGCTCTATCCTTTTTTTGGCATGTTTCAAGAAAAGGAGGGAACCTGGTTCCCTGCTATTTGAGCAGGAAGCGCACTGGAATTAGGGCATCTCTTCAGCACAGGCTGTGGAAATAGGGATGGAACGGCAATCAGAATGAGGCATCCTTAGAGCAACAGAGGGTGTTATAAAGCATTAGAAGTTTATTGCTGAATAGAAAAGTTCTGCCTGTTTAAAAGAGGATAACAAAGGACCACGAGGAGATTTTTTTTTCCTACTGTGTGATCATCTAGAATACAGGCTATGGACTTCACTTTTGCCAGTTTGTGCCACTAATTCCATTCTTGGGTGAGGTGAAATTACTGGAAACTAGGTCACAAAACCTCACTAGGATCCACAGGACAAGACAGTGGCTTCATGTAGTGTCTAGATTTAGCAGAGTTCATCCCCTCCAGGTGGCTAAAGGTGAGAGCTCTGATATCCAGTGCTACCTGTGCTGAAAATGCCTGGCTACAGAATATGGGGAATATAGAATAGGCTAGATCTGATGCCTGAGTGAATCACTACAACAAAAAGGAGATAAGTGATAAAACCAACAGCTGTAAAACGTGAACATGGTGCTCTCCTAAAGGTGTAACTGTGAATATTCAAAACCTCCAAGAATTCATACATCTGCACCAGGAGCGTGGCTTTTCTTATGCTTTTTAAACAACAAAATTATTTTCTGAATACCTAGTTTTCCAAAATTTTCATTTATTTTGCCTTTGGAAACAGAAAGAGAGGAAAAACTGAACAAAGGCAGGTATTCTTTGGACAGGGTGTTCTTCTGACTGAGATCACCTATACGTATATAACCATTGAGCACAGATGTAAAAAGACTTCAAAGTATTTAATGTGGCTTCAACAGAAGTTTATGCAGGCTAGGATCCCCAAATTAAAATTCAAGCATTTTAACAGCATAGAAAGCAACTGCAGACAGACTTTTCTTAAAGAAATAATTACTGTGAAATATTCATGGCATTTGAAAATAAAGTATATTTAAACATGCATCAATACCTCAGTTCTAAGAAGAGTTACAAAATTTATTGCTTTTCTGTACAATGAAAACTTTTTAGAAGCATGTATAGTAATCCTGATAAAAACAACTCAAACGTAATACATTCATTATGTGTTCTTGTAATTTTAGGCCTCTATTTGGAAAGCCCTGCATGCCATGGTTAAGGTCTAAGCATGAAGTACAAGAATGCTGATCCCGTAGCGTGGTGCACGTGTCTATTCAAAGCAATCAATCAGTGGAACTAACAAACACAAGTCCTGAAAGACCAGTTTATGCACCCAATACTAGCAGGCAATTAAGCATACACTGCATCAAGTGTAGCCCTTCCAACTTCAAAATGAAAACATTCATAACATTATTAAGTGCTTTGAGTGGCTGGTGTTTCATTTGTTTCTTTAAGGGAAACATGAAAGCCAGTGAATTAAAAAACCACAAGAAACCAAACAAAAAACCAGCCCAAACAACCCCTCCCTCCAAAACAGATTCTGTACAGTTTTATAATATACTACTTTCGTTCTCAGAACTAGAAGTATATTGAGGTTACTAAAAATTTGTGCTGTAAAACCTACTTGTTCCACATGATTTTAAGAACACTGTGTCCTGTAACTTCTCTACAATTCCACTTATGCTGAGAGTCTACACAAGTGATACACAAATTTTAACCTACTCCTGTGTATTAGGCTAGAACTGCAACTTTGGCATTTACAATCCTCCATTAAGCTGACTCTACCCACACATAGTACGTGGCTCCAACAGACTAACTGCAGACCATAAGGCACATGTGTGCTAACTTCTCCTGAGGTGTTCAGTGCCATAACTGGGATAGAAGATGCATTTAAGGTGAAGATGCTATTTCATAGATCAATGGGAACTACAGGTTTCAACACAGGGACAAGAAAACACAAGGAACATAACTTTTCCTTTTTTAGGCAGAGGGAGTTCTGACTCTAGCTCTCCCAAGAATAGAATATCTATTACAATTGTTCTGAATACACTTGTTTTGCCTACAAGGTATTTTTGGTGCCAGCAGTGTTTGCTCTCCTGAGCCTAGAAGTTAAAATAAGCTCTTGGGCTCATTTTGAGCAGCACTCTGCACGCACAAAATGGCATTATGAATAGTACTTGTAAGTACTGTAACAGAGAACATATCCAGTGCCCAAAAGGCAAGATACAAACTTCAGAGCATACAATCAAGTGAAGCAGAAACTTGCCCAACAGACTAAGATGACCTACACCTGCTGGTAAGGTCCTTGTAGGCGCCGTATTACTAAAGACCTTTTGGTCTGAGGCTGGAAAACCTGTAGCTCTAGACTGGCACACTCCATGTCCTGGCAACAGCAACTGTAAGAAAACATCTTCTGGCTTCTACAGACCTCTTGAATGGGATTCTTCCACAACAAAGCTATCCTGGATTACAGTCAAAGGCACTATCACTAGAGGCTGTGTGCAAGATTTTTCTTTCCTTCCCTTTTTATTTTACTTCCACATTCTCTAGAGTTTATTCTGTATGTTGGCAACTGGAACTAATGTCCAACTGGAATCATGCAAGCAATGATGTCATAACCTTGTACTCATGATGGGCTCATGATGAGGTGCCACATGTCCATACACACCCCTACCTGCTTTGCATCTCCTACAGAGAAATCTAGAAGAAAGAAGGCTGAGAAGAAGCAATGAGAAGCAATGGCTGCACAGCATAAATACATAATAAATTCATAAGCTAAGCACGCACCTCCTTCTCCTGAAAGACATTCTTCAGTGGGCAGATTGTGGACCCTAAGAAGTACTGCTCCATTAGTGCCTACTCTGACAAAATCCACAATCATCTCCTCCTTGCACAATGCCTGACAAATTGCTTAACAAAAAGCAGATACAGTGTCTTTACTCCATTTGAGCAATACAACCAATAATGATATGGCAGCTCATGGATACTCTTAAATCTTACACAACAGGACAATTTGAAAGAAGGCAAAAGAATGGGATATTAAAGTTTTCAGTGCACTTGTTCATTCTACACAAAGTTATTAATTTTGACCTATTTATTTCTGTAATGCATTAAAATGACCCAGCAAACAATACAAGTAAAATAAAATTGCTACAGCAATTTCATTGATTTTATCTATTTTTTCAATTTATAAGGTAGGGAATTCGCTTAGAACCCTGTCTGAGATAGACTTTTCCCAGGTAAAGTCAGCAGTAACCAGTAAATAACCTGTTCATAAACAGTGACCTTTAGTCAAATCATAATGGAGACAGAAAATGGAAGGAAATACAAGGTTTTCTTACCAGTTTGTAATCACAGAGTAGGCCTATATCTATTGCTTTACTCCAAAGAAAGAACTCTTTCAAATTATTACTCAGAAATGTTAGATTAATTTGTTCTTAAAAAAAACAACGACAAGGAACTAAACTATATCCTTATCTATGTTTAGCTCATGACAATGAGTCTTTTGCTTTTTTGACATGTTCCTGTCTTGAACATTCTTACAATTAGAAAATTCTTAAAAATGTAACCCAAGCAACGTTTTTTGCACATTTACTGTACCCTGAGTACATGAAGAACTGCTTGTTCCCTTCCTCTCCACAGCAACACATTTTAAAATTAATCATATCTTTTGTTGCACCTTTTTTCCCTAGATCCTAAAAATGCCTGTTATTTCAGTCTTTGATTATTTCAGTCCATGTTTCTCGTATCTCCTGCTTTTCCTGCTGTTGTTACTCCGACTCTTCAAAATTATAAATACCTGTATAATATCCAAAATGGTACACAACTGCCTGAAGAGGCATTATTTATTTTCATATTAATATAAAAATAATATAAACTTTCTTTCTGGGATTTCCTAGAACAAGGACAACTTTTTCCAATGGAAAGGGAAGTTGAAGGGTTTGGATGTTGAAGCACTGCAACAGGCTGCCCAGGGAAGTGGTTGGGTCACTACCCCAGGAGGTACTTAAAAGATTTGCAGATATGGCACTTAGGGACATGGTTTAGTGGTGGACTTGGCAGTGCTGGGTTAATGCCTGGACTCAATGATCTTAGAAGTCTTTTCCAGCCCTAATGATTCTGTGATTCGAAGTTTAACCTTAATACAACTGACTCTAGAAAGTAGCTTATATTCAATAGCTGAAAGCACTGAACTGCCACTGCAGTGAGAGCTGAAGATACTCTGCATGTCATGATAATAACAGAAATATTATTGTTTAGCCCTGAGACAATCTAATCTTCCAAAGACCAGCCAAATATTAAATTATGATTTATCTCAGAAAAAGGAGAGGGAAGGAAGTGTCTTCATTTAAAGCAGTTATACAAAAACAAGAAGCTTGGAAAAAAAAGGAGTTCTGGCAATTTTCTGATTCTGGACTAAATAAAATTCTTTACCAGAGGCAAATCTTAATGAAGACTATATAGCTTATTAAAACAAAAACCCCCTAATTCTAAGAACAAGAGAGAAACCACACGAACTCAAAACACATCTGTAGTCTTGAGAATCTCTAATCTTGTGCAATAATAGACTGCTAGTGTCAGTTCAGAGTATCTAATAACTCATGCAGTACTGTGTCACTTAAAAATGTTTACGTCTTAATACAGTATAAATAGGAAGGACAGGGTTTAATAGTGTGCTGGAGAAAGAATAAGGGAAATGTTATTAGACACTGCATAAAAACATCCCCTTAATTCTTTATCTCAGAAGGACTTCAAAAACAGGTAACTGTATCTGAGGTAAGTGAATTAAACTTTCTGAATTTCTTTGGTGATTTTCAAGGCACTCCATTTGTTTCAGCAAAGGCAAGGTTAGAGGCACCTTTAGTGCACCAATCATTTAGTCTTCTTTTTTTTCCCAAAGTACAAAAATCTAAAACATGGCATCACCTCTCATGAACTGTCAGAAGAGTATCTGCACTACAGTAGTACAAAATATATGTCATCTGTACATTACACACACTTAACAGCGTGCACTAAACACACACACAAGTCGAATACATGCCACACGAAGGTTTGTGAATGAACCACTTCCTTTTAGCAGCCTTCTCTTATCAAAACAGAGTAAAATATTGACCACAGATGCTGTTACTGAAAAACAAATTAAAAGATTATCAAAGAAACGATTTTTGAGCCAATGTTAGAATGGTTATGTTCTAACCACTGCACGCCCTATCGTGCAGATGCTACACACAAAGCAATATTATGGATGCTGTTCTGAAGAGATGTGAGAATGGCCCAGTAATCAAAATCCTGTAAAGATGTCAGTTTTACTGGACTTAATGAGTTTCCCTCACCAGACCCCTCATCATCGTCAGCCGCGGACTCCTGCATCTCCTCTGTGAAAGCCTGAGATTGGCGGGGGTTATTCTTGTTCTCTGAAACAGTCACTTGTGCTTGTGACCTCTCACCTGAGGTCTCTGTGTGCTGAACTGGCGTCGAGGTAGTTAGGCCCTTGTAAGAAATGTCACCTGTCTCATCTTCCTCATAGTCATTAAGGCAGTACACTTCATCCAGGTCCAGGTCTAGGGTCCTGAAGCCCTTAGTGACAACCCCGGGCCTCGGGTCCAGGATCCCACCCAAGTGAGGCTGAGCCAGCTGCTGCCAGTGGTGCAAAGTGGCAGAACCTTGAAAGGGAACAGAAAGACAACCAAAATCAATTAGTAAGCAATCCAGAACCTAAAAGACAAAGTCCCACTTCATTTAGCTGGAAGACCAAAGGTTTGGGAGCTCCAAACCTTCAATGTTTTTGGGTTTTGTGTTTCTAGGGACACATGCTACAGCACAAAACTGCTTCACCTATGCCTCAGCATTTCCACACCAGTGTGTAATAAACTGATCACATCAGCACTTAAGCAAAGCCTGGCAGTGAGAAGCAGCACACTTGTGCACATGCACATCCCCTCCCTGTAAATACCCTCACCCACTTCAATTCACAGGATTAAGCAGGAGCAGAAAGAATTTACATTGGAACAGTTGATCTGAGCACCATCACAGAAAGCTCTAAGAGGAACATATACCACATATTCCCACATTAAGATCAAACTAAGACAAGTGCTGAAAACATGCCAGAATTTCCTACCAGCGGCTAACAGGAGGACAGCAGTCACACAGATTGCACAGCAATTTTAGCTTTGCACCATATGTTAGAAAACCCCATCAACTTCAGGCACGTGTAAGCAGATACACAACTCTGAACTACACGTCAGATCTAAATACCTGTGTGGGCCCTATGCTACAGGAATTCAACTACTACATAACTAAATGTCACTGTACCTGTAGCTTTGTCCTTGTAGAGAAATGTTTTGAAAAAGGAGGTGCATTTTACAGAGAAAAGCATTCAATATTGAAAGTTTAACAGGAGACAGTCAGAAACAGCAATGGATCAGGAAAATTGATATATACACTGAGATGGGCCCAGTTAAATCAGGGGAGGATTTATTTGATTCCTCAATTAGCAACTAAACAAACACTGTTTGCAAGGGCCTGCATTTTCCTGTGTGCCCACCATCACTGTGTTGAAAAATGTAACTTAAAATCACACATGTCCTGTGACACAAACAAAACATCTTTCTTTTCACCTCTGCCAGATAAAATCAGAGCAGTTTTTGCAGTCTTATTCCTGTTCTCTCTCTGCAAAGCAGAAAACCCATTCATTCAACAAGCTGGCACACACAAATGTCTCACCCATATTCAAAGACCAAGAATGTTCAATTAGTTGCACAGTGTATCTAAAAGCCTGAACAACTCCAGTAACTAGAGAAGGGGTGGCTCTTGTATATTTTCAATCTGAGAAAAATCCTATGGAATGAGAAAAATTGTCATTGCACTTGAGGAAGCTTACTGTAAATGGGAAGTGAACAGGGAAAAGCTCTTTCTCTACAATGACTGGGAACAATGAGTGGCATTTTAATTAAGCCTATCTCACTTTTTAAGATCTGTGTTTATTAGCTCAGAATAAATTGATCTGCTAGATTACTTTGGCTAATGACACTTTTTTTTTTTTGCTTTTATTTAAAGTAAATCCAGAGGGATTAGAGAAAATTTGCACCCTCGAGGCTCAAGTAGAAACTATTACAACCCCCAAACAAGAGAAGAGACATTCTTATAGCTTGTATTTACTTCTGAATTGTCACAAAGGCCAAGATTTTTGCTTTTTATATAAAAGAAATACCCTAGAATGTGAAGGAGTGACAGATATTGTCAAGCCTTAACCTAGGAGCAGAGGCTGTCAAGTCTACTCCAAGAATTAAAGAACAAAGGAAATCAAAATTTCTTTCTGCACTGCATGCAATTATAAAAAGTTAATTAACTTCCACATGATAACTTCTGAAGAAGTAATCTTTTTTCACCTTAAAGCACACCAAAACTTAAAATAAACTCAGCAGAATACAAGCATTTCATTTTTAATATGTCTCATATATTTCCATAGAAAATATATTTACCAAAATATCTGCATTTTGAGCTTTGACATTTCTGTTGAAACTACAGAAATCAAAATGGCATAAGCTCCATCACAAGCAAGAGTATATCTGAGCCTAATCTCATAAAATGCATGTAAGGGAGCTTTAATTCCTATACAGAAAATTAACGCAAATGTACAAAGGAATCCAACAATTGTAAATCCCCAATAAAAAGAAAAAAGAGAAAGCTGCAGAAGTCAAAAGAGGAGGGAAATACAACACTTCTTTGGCCTACATTCAGTCCCAGCTTCCTAGCAGATGGTTTTGAAAATTATCAGAAACAGTTGGCATGAGGCAATTACTGTGTGACTGTGGGACATGCCACTGAAGGAAAAAGGAATTTAAGAACAAAGTAAGTATATCAAAAGAGTAAATTTTTTTGCTGTATTCCTGATATCTCTGCATGATTGTACACAGGATTTGAGGATCAGAGAAAGCTTAGAAATTCTGAGTTTGTTGCTCCCACAATTGCAGTGAAGTGGGTGAAGACATAATCAGTCCAAGTTTTTAGTTTTCCTACAGATAGTGCTATTTCATGCTTACGACACAAGTCACAGGTGCATAGTTTAAAAACAAAACAAAACAAAAAAATCCCACTGGACTATAAAAGGAAGTCACATCAAGCATTCCTTCAGTTTGACTAAAAGAAACCATGTGTTGCTTTTTTAAAGGTGCAAAGGAAGATTAATTTCTTAGTCCTTCTGTCACTTTTTTTTTCTGTGGGATTTAAAAGATTGTTTTAAAGGAGCAGAAGTCATTAACCTATAGTAAATTTATTATAGACCTAATGTTTATTTCTTATGTTTTATGACATGAGCACCCAAACAGTAATAAAACCAAAGACACAACTACTTATAGCAGCCTGCAGGTACAGCAGACTATTTTTCCCCAGTAGTCTGAAGGCATCCATGAAGTTGAAAAAAAAAATTAAGGCTCATGAAAAATATTCAGAAAAGAAACTAAGCTGAAATGAAAAACAAAATCAAAGATATTTAGTAAATAAAAGTTAACAAACACAAAACTTATGAAACAGGCAGACACAAACATGCTAAAAATAAGATCTAAAACCAAACATGGGAAGTACTTTAAAAGATGCAATAATTCCAAAAGAGAAATGAACCAGTGAAAACATTGAACAAAACCAGGGGGGGGAAAAAAAAAGCCCAGACAGATAGAAAGATGATAAAGACTTTAAGAGTTTATTGGAAGACAAAAGCAGATATAATGGGATGGTGACAGAAATCTATTACAGTGGTAGCAACTGGAAACTGAAACAAAGTGGGATAATCCTTTCCCTCATGCGGTACAAGAACTTTTATGACCATGTAAAAGCAGCCATGAAAACAAACTATTAAAATCTGCTTGACAGTATGGGCTTGTGAGCTATGGCTATGGTTTCATTTGAATAGGTAGAGACATTACATGTCATGCTATATGCTCCTTATAGGTGAAATAAATTTGTTCTGAAAAGATGAAAAAAAGGAACTTCTGCAACTTAAACACACACAATGCAATATAATACAAGAGTTCTGTTAAAGGAAAAGAGAGAGAGAGAAGCCAAAGCTAAATGATGTTACCTAGGCTATCTGTGAAGTACTACAGGAAAACTTCAGTTGGTTTAAAACCTGGAGGAATTGACTCAATTAACTTCCAGCTACAACCTGAAAGAACTGAAGAAAGCCAAACAGACTATACTACATGTGATTTGACAGCTTTTTTTAAAACAGTCTATTGAAAGGAATTTTGAAATACAGCTCTAGCCCTGACTACCATCTGTCTCTATCTTGCGTTTTTCTGAGACAACGTATGAAAGAAATTTGACTTTAAAAAACTCCACCTATTTCACACATGAAACACAAAGCCATAGTGACTCATGTGTGACCACTCGAACTACCCATTAAGTCCAGAGACTATTTTGAATCACTTATATAACAATCTTATTAGACCAACTAGACTAACTGAAGTAGGTAAAGGCCTTTCCAGATACTGATTTACAGAACTCTTGTTTAGATTTCATACTTATCCACCTTCCTTTTCCAACTAGGAAATGGTAACATTTAGGTTGGGTGTAAAGCTGCACTGCTGATGTGCTGATGTGGCCTGCAATATTTATTTTACTGCCTTGGCTGGGATTGTTTCCTAACACTTTTAAGGCTTGTGGAAAAATACAGTAGTTAGAAGATCTCAAACCAACAGCGTGGAGTACTGTCTCTAAAGTAAAAAGAATACGTATTGCAAAGATTTCCTGCTTTCCGGTGATGGATTAAAGACCACAAAGAGTCACTAATAATAACAGATAAAGGCCGAGGCCCTTTGTTATCACCTTCTAGTGGTTTCACAATCTGAAGCTTTTCTGGCAGGTAGGAGCGACTGCTGATAGACATTCCTGAATATCCAGTGAATTCTGAAAATCTGGAGTGAGTTCCCAGTGACATGATGCTCTCTGTGGGGGTAACGGAACCACTGTGGAGTTCTCCCTTTTCCGCCAGTTCCCGCAATTTCCTCTCCTGCTCTTCCTCAAAGAACTTGCGCTCCGAGAGGTAATTCTCCCGCCTGAGGGAGAGCCTACGAAGGGCAGTCTCTAGGTCACTGGAGCCTGGAGTCCCTGGAGTCCCAGGCTTCTTCATCCTGTCTTCATTTCTAAAACATAAAGGGGGACACAGAAAAATAAAAAAAAAAAGGGTGGGAGGGAAAAAACACATTCTTAGAAGTGTTTAAGACTTCCACATGACAGTTTTGAGACATTGACCAATACCTTTACTGTGTCTGCGAACAACTTGCTACTCATCTGGAGAGCTCAAAGGCAAACACCAGTCATTTGTTTCTCTTTCACAGTAAAAGTTTGGAGTCCTAGATCCTGCCTGGAAACTCCTGGTTGGAAACCTGCACTTTACTTAAGAGCTCCCGCCTACAAAGAGGTGTGGGCTGTCTGCTTATTGTGCATCTCTCACAGGCATACAAACTCAGGTAAGCAGGCCCCATATTAAAGGGCCAGTGCTCTAAGAACACCACAGTGAATCACAAGAGTACATTACACTGACAAACATACATTATTTTGAGGGATTAAGGCATTTTTACTGAAAAGTACATACAGCATAGTGTGGAGCTGTACTGGGGGAAGAGACAAGTAGCTAGAAAAGCAAAGTTCTGGTTAGTGTCATTCACAAGTTTTCACATTAGGTAACCTACAGATGCACACTTCATTTATTTTTAGGATTAAAAAACTTAACTGTAGCTGCATCTGGGTTTCAGAACTCCCTGACAGTTATGTAAAATGGTGAAAATTTAATTATTTTTAAGTGTTGACCCACAAAAAACAAGGGGTGGTTTTACATCATCTGGTAATGTTGCATCTCAGAACAAGTCTGAGTTGCAGACACTGATTGATACACAGTACTTTCTAAAAGTTTTCTTTAAATAAATTGAGTGCTCAAAAACTATAAGCACAAAATAGATTTTAAAGATGTATGCCACTGTGGTAACTGCACTATGTAAGACAAAAGTAGGAAAACAGAAACACTTTGTCTTTATGTCAGAAACAAGGCAAAAGCAAATTCCAGGGCTCTTTTACTGACCCGTTGTCCGAGGACTCTGTCTCTAAGATGATGCTATTGGTCTTGTTGTCTATCACAATGTTAGAGATGTCTCCCCCATAGAAACTGGAACGTGGAGTGCTGACACAGCTGGAAATGACTGAGTTCATAGCAGAGGACTGGTTAGAGCCTGGGATATTCATTGGTGACGGAGTCATGGATCTCTGCTTAACAACTTGATTGACATTTCTCACCGTCTCGAAGACCCGCTTCTGATGGCTGTAAAACACACACACAGTTAATAATCACTCAATAACTTATTACCAGGAGAAGGAACAGAGAAACAGGTAACAGCTTATTAACAGCTCTTCCTATTCACAGGACTATCGAACACTTTGGTTTTATATATAGTTCTGGAAACTAGTATGCATATGGTCCCATACTAGCTACAGTCTGGCCATTACATTTAATCCTTCAACATAATTCTTCCATCACCCTAGAATATTTTTGACAGAACATTTGACAATTATGTGCATGGACCCTTTCAAATATGCATAAAAAATAAGTGAAAGAGCATTTCGATATATCAGCTAGAAGTGCCATAAAGCCCTTATGTAAAAATGAGCTTTTAAAAACCAGAATTGACTTCCATTCAACTCTTAGCTATAAACTGGCTAATCCATTTTAAAAAAGAGTTTGAATTTACTCTCCTGAGTACCTCTATGCAAGCAAGCCTTGTATCTTTTCTCTTTGAAACCAATTTCCAACCCCCTTAAATAGTACTTTAAAAAAAAGGGAAAAAAATCCCAGAAATATAATGGACTAAGACTTGAGAGAGAGGCTGCAAGGCTGGAAACTTATTTTTGACCTACTTCTACAGTTCATTTTTTATCACCACTCTCTCTATACCATAACAAACACTGTTCATCTGCTTCAAGATTGACATCATATGACATTACAGCAGAAACTTCTTGACAAAATAAAATTACCCTACATCATGCTGCAAAAGTGCCACTGCTGCTTTGTTTTACAGTTCAATGGCTGAACACAAGAATCGCACATTCCTTCTATCTGAAAGGTAACTCTGCCAGGTTGTAACAGTGACTGCATGCCTTAGGCTATTTAATGTCATTTAAATTTCTTTCCTTCTGTCCATGGGTGCTCAACAGTTGCATCCTTTGTGTGCAGGCTGCAGGTCTATAGCTGTATATCTTTAGGAGGCTGAATCTAAGAGTATTTATCAATAAATACTCCCATGGTGCTTGCAGTTACTACCACTGCACAAACAAATAAAACCAAGACAAGTCACATAACCAAAAAAAACGTATCCTCCTCTGGTAAAGGCAAAGTAAATAAAACATTCTAAAGAAGTTAAGCTAGAGTTAAGATAGACTATACTGGAAGGATGAAAGGATCCTATGGGGTTTGAGCATGCTCACAACTTTCTGATCTTACATTTTTCTAATCAAGATTTCTCTCTGTTAAAGCCTCATTTACAGTTCTTGGCTCAGGCTCAGGAAAGGTCAGTGTATGCGTCAGGCATTTTGTAAATGCAATTAGAAGGTTTCTGGGAAGTGCCTACTGTACCTTCCCTGACTGTCCTGTTTTGTAAACTCCATTTCTGTAACAGACCCTGTAAACTGGATTAACTTATTTCAAATTAAACAATCCATGCTTTGTACAAATCTGTGAGATAAACCTATTGGAGTACACGTGCAACTGGCATCAGTGAGGCCATTTCTGCCAAGCTGTATCTATCTATAGCTTTGGGGCTGTCACAAGCACTTGACTTGTTTCAAACTACTCTCTTGTTTAATTCAACAGAACTTCAGCACAGGCTTAATGGGCATCATACTAAGTACCCAACCATTCCAAATCCCTCACTGCCCTGATGTTCTTCCTGTAAAAACTGGATTAGATCAAGAGTTACCTGGTAACTTATGTTATAAAACTCACCAAGAGAAAGCCCACTAACTTGAACTCCTCCCCTAACTGGTAACTGAAGAAATCTAGCATGGTAACACAGAAGAAAACAAACCTTTTCTCATTCTCAGCACTCACCAATGAGGAATAATTTTACAAGACAAGGAAAAGCCAATATATAGGTGTTTTCTTTTGGCAGCTTTAGGAGAAAATAAAAACACCTCCAAAACTAGGCAATTTGTTTTCCTTTCTCTCTATCATTCATATTCAACTAGAAATATTTCTTTCTAAATATCTAGTTTAACTGTTTGCTGTTTTTTCTTTTCTCATCAAATAATTAACTTGAGATGTAACCAATCAATTAGGAACCAATTCTTTTCAGTCGTACGCCAAGTCAGGAGAGTCGGGTTCATCTAAATGCAGTTCTTTCCTCATTGACCCTTCTATCTCTGCTGCCAAAGAATCCTGTTAAAAATAAGCACAAAAGAAAAACAAATGTCATCATATTGATAGGTTGGCATGACAGAAAATAATAAATTACTTATACAAAATAGTAAGTAATGAATAGTATTTCAAGAAGAAAAAAGGAAGATTTAAATATGAAAAATGACTGGAAAACTAATGGAGCTAAAATATCTCTTAGCTTCATTTTCCTGCAGTATGGACCACCTCATGATGCATAATATCTGCTAAAGAACCTTAAAAAAGCATTATAGGCAACAACATGATCCAGCTCCCCAGAATGAATTCCATACTCAGTAACACTCACCTTTCATGTACAAGGTTTTGCTCTTTTTACTCTCATTTAAAATAAAACCCACAGCATTATCCACCCATCCACAAAAAAGACATGATCCTTGGCATAATGTACTATATACTTTCTCCATAAGGTTAGAGGTAACAGGCCATCAATTTTTCGTAGCCGGTCACCAGGTTTAACTGCTGGGTGCAGGGTCTAAGTATCAAACATTTATAAACCTAAATGATCTTTTGTCCCATGAGTCAACATTTGAAAATCATTTTCACACAAAACACATAAACCTATCTCAGCACAAGCATACTTTTCACAGCTTCCAGCTGTATTCGTGCAAGCACAATTTGTATTATTTCTACAAGCACATTTTGTATTATTTCTACAAGCACAACTTGTGTTATTAAAGGTCTGTACTTTAATTTGGCCTGTGCTCAGTCTCAGAAGGGAGCACAAAAAGGCAAGCTAAGCCTTTGTTGGCAATTTATTTCTTGTGACCACAAATAAAACGTGTTCTTCTTCAGCAGTAAGACAAGACAAGGCAGGCCATATTTTGCTGCTTGATTACATTAATGTATTTTAAAAGAAGCCACTGAAACCATTGGCTTCAGAAGCAATCTAACTACTCTAGAGATACACAGGTAAGCAGAGCAAGTCACTGGACACATTCTTATTCACTCTTTTTCCTCATTTCAGTGAGGGTACTGCATATTCCCTGAGCTTTAAATGTCATAATCACATGAGATCAGGTAAAGAAAGTTGATAACATGAGTGAAACCACCATAATCTATTGCCACAATACAGATTAGCAACTAACATTCTTTTAATGAACCACTGAATTTTCAGTCACCATAGAACATGAAGGTATACTTTTAACCCTCTTCAAAGGTTTAGACTGAAGAACTAGAATGGATATCATAAATGACTAGAAAGACGCCATGTCTGGAAACCATTGTTATGTTCTTAGGAAGCTATAACTCCAAGGATATTGAAAATAAACAGGAAGCTCCTAATGAACACCAGCCACCACAGTATAGGAGATGCTTAACAAAGATGTATAGAACCTGTTAATGCTACCCAGGTTCCACAGTATAAGCACAGACAGCTGCAGGTTGTATATAATACTGCAGCAGAGCTGCACAGCACCGCTGTTTCAGAATCGGGTATGCAAAACTAATCACTCAGGTATCCTTGGACACTATACACATACACATTTCACCCATGCTTATGTCAGACCTAACATCCTGTCCCTGAAGCTGTAAGTCAGATGCAAACACACTTCCTTTGCTTGGTGTGTGCAGGTTTTTCCTTAAATCTGCTTACCATAGGGAAGAGACCAAGGGAGTGGTAGCGACGTGATATAGCGTTTGGCATTGTCTTGTTCCTAAGGTTTTTCAGCTCTTCTTGAGCCTCATGAAGCATTTCCATGCACTCTGCATACTTGTCTTCCAGCTCTCGCAACTGTAACATAGAGAAAAGAGTCCAAGACCTTAAAAAATCCTGCAAACTCTATTACTACTGGTAAGCAATAATGGTGTAGGGAAGAATATCCCACTTCAAAGGAATCAATTTCCAACAATTGAGTGCCACTGGAGGATCATTAATAACAGATTAGCAAAGGGAAGGCAGGCAGGGAGGGTCACAATGCAGAAGGAACAGTTTGCTCCATTTCCTTCCCCTACGTATCTATGTGAAGCCATTCTCAAGGAGAAGATACAGAGGTAAAAAAGTATCTTTAGTCTGATCAGGTTTAGTGCTTAATCACTGCCGTGATGACCACTGTGGCAAACATCATGGTCTGAGGACAAGACATTCCACAACAGTCCAAAGGACTTAGGAATTTTAAAGCCAGGACTTTCATGCATAGGCACATATAGTTTTCAACAGCCTAAGACCATGCCTTTTTTTTTTTTTAGCTTTCTCAGGAAACATATCTTATGTAATCATTCTGTCTACAGATGTCTGTGTACCCACACAGCTTTTGGATTCATTGGCCACTTCAACTAAGTTTGGCAAAGGGGCAGAAGTCTGAAATACCACATTCTTACAACTTTCACAAAAGTCAGCTATTTGGTTTAGAAAAAGAGATCTGGTTCATTTTCTTTCCAAAGAAAGCAATGGTGAGGCATGAGCCCAATCTTTGTTGAGCACCACAGATACAAAAGATCCACCCACTGGAAAAGCTGCTCTGGCCACTCCCACCTTCATCACCAAGTAGTGCAAGTGCAAGACACATCCTAAAGGAATCAAGATCTGTTCATTCCATCTTGTCCATTTTTTTTTCATGCAAATGTAGCACCCATAAGACAACCAGAAATACTGGACTGCCTTATGTTTATACTCCAAACAAATAGAGCACAAATGAGCTCTTCCATGTTATCTCACTAGTCAAAATAGGCTGAAACTACCAGCCTAGAGAAGTCAACCTCTAAAGGCATTCCTGTACAGCCCATAAGTCTCTGTGTTTCAAAATGTGTGTCATTTGAAGGAGCAGAAAATAGCAAAGAAAAGGGGTTGAACTATAATAGGAACATAAATGTTCCTTCATTCCATATACACAGGCACGGCTATTCAATATTTCTATTAGATCAGATTAAATCTCTCATGGCAAGGTGAACAGTCATTGCTTTACTACTAAATTATTGTATTACTGAGTACTCACCTCTGCTGTGAGCTGTCTCTGGGCATCTTTAGCTGCTCCCAGATGCTGGACAAGTTCCTCATTTTCAACTGCACACTAAAATATGCCAAAAATATTAGAAATACTGTGATGTTTTGTCCTGTGATATTTGTATCCTATACTACAGGTAAGTAGGAACATTCTAACTTTTCTCACTTCTCCTCTGCAGCAATATTAACCTACACATTAACTTAAAAATGTTTAAAATGTTAACGCAAGAATCCACAGCACTACAATGCACCTTGCTACATGAGCCTCCAAACAAGTATGTGCCCACTAAAATACTTGCATTGACACTCCTGTCTCACTGACATCACTCAAAGCAGAATTTTGTATCTAATATTTGAAATAATTTTAACTATTGCATTTGATAAACCATATATGCATCTTTTAATAAACTGATGCTCTCTAGTCAAATATGCCAGATATTAAACACCATACAAGTTCATCCACATAAGGAAGGTAGAATATTCCCTTTAGGCTCTAGTACAGAGAGGATTTTAATCTGTCCTCTAGTTACATTAGTAGCAAATAACAACAGTAGTCTCTCAACTGGATTGCTTACAGCTTTGGCCTTTTTCTGCAGGTCGACTATCTGAGAGAGAAGATGAGTGATTTCTTCTTGCTGCCGGGCGGCATCTTCCGTTTTCTTTGCTAACTCTTCGGAGATATTGGCAATCTGGATGTTTGCATCCCCTTTAAGATAAGTAATTACAAATTAACATCACAAACCCCAAATCAGAAAAGTAAGTATAAAGATGTTCTGTTGGAACATCACTTGCTTCAGCAGAATCCTACCCCCAATACCTTCACAGTAAGGTATTTTTGAAAAACACAGGACACATAACAAGAAAGGCATCAAATGCTCATGATGCAAACGAGATTGAACATTTTCAATGCAAAACTATTTTTAAATGAGAAAGATTTAGCTTTCAGCCAACATTTTCTGCTGCAAAATTTCAGCCAGAAATTTTCTCCTCATAACCATTTATAAAAGGAAAATAAGTACCACAGAAAAACATGACTGACTGATCTGTTTTGGTTTTTTACTGAACTATCTCAAAAAAGTATAAAGAAGTAGGGACATACTTAGCTCTTTCACACAGTCATTGACAAGTTGTTGTTCTTTCTCTTCATAAGTAATTGTTTCAGTCTTCAGCTGACAGGCCTGTTCAAGAAATCCACATCAAATATGCTACATTAGCACATTTGTTCTTTGCCAGTCTGTTGTTGCACTTCCATCTGCTTCAGAAAGACAAGCTATTCTAATCACTCCTCCTAGGAAGACAGTGAGAAACTACAGGTTTTGCCTGCCCTCCCACATGTTCTGGAAAAAGAGGCCAGGTGAACATTCAGCAGAGACATTACTGTATGGAGAAATTTGCACCATTATCACCATATCCCCACTAGATGTCACTTGTGTATTTTGCACTAAAAGTAAAATGAAAAAGAAAGGCTTGGACATACAAAATACTAACATGCAGAACTTGATGTAGTCACCTGAGCAAAGCTAGGTATCATAAGAAACTGAACAAATACTTGGGTTAAATACCTAAATTAAACATTCAAGTATGTAAAAAACGTGCTATTTAATCTTATTTGAAAAGTTCTGGCACTGTAACCATATATCCCCAAAAAAACCTTCCTTCCCTGCTTTTTCTTTCCCACTCTGACTCTGGGAGTGCCAAGAGCAGCGTGGCTGCAGCCAGCTGGTTCTGTCTGGCACCACCTCGGTGGGTCTGCAATCTATTCCTGTGCTGGGGGCATGCACAGACACCCACAGACTGCATCTGTAGAGAACTGCACAGCTGACAGGTTTCAGATTTGGCTTCATCCTGTGCCATGCTGGCACAGACTACACCTCCCTGGCTGGGAAGGCAGTGCTGCATGGGGTTTCGTATCAGCTCCTGATGCAGTGACTCCCTCAGTTCTAACGTTCATTATTCTCAGACCATCTACTGCTCATCTTCCTTGTGAAACTTCTCAGTTAAGAGCACAGCAGTGTCCATTACCTGGTGTCTTGCGCAAAGGTGTGGCACTGCCTATTTACAATGGGCCCTGCATTTGCAGTGGAAAATGGCAATAACATTGTTTTCATATATTCCCTCTTAGACCAAAAGGATCTCTTCTGCTCTATTCTGCTACATGTTTGCCAAGTGGTAACAGGCTCCCACAGTTTAAAAGTTGGATTGAAAATATAAAATTATTCACACCATATTCAATTATTAATCTTTTAAAAACTGTGTCATCTGTGAAACAAACAAACAATATTTCAAGAAATAAAGAGAAGAAGAGCACATTCAATTTAAAATACTAACTGCCTGAATTGAAACACAAAATGAAGAAATGTAATTCAAATTTAGGCTAGCAATTATTATTTTGACAAACACTGAATCGGTATGAAAGACCATGCCAGCCTGCAAACTTGAGATCTGCAGCTCAAGTCATGTATTACCTGCCAGGTCAGTCCTTTAAAACCTGTTTCAAAGTGCAGTCCTGGACTCCAAAATCTGCCTTATGCTCCTGCACATTCTTACTACACAAACACTGCTTTGCAAGTAGCTTCATTTGGGAAGAATTTCTTCACAAAAAGGGCGAAAAGACATTGGGATGGGCTGGAGTTACCGCCCCAGGAGGTGCTCAAGAAAAGACTGGACATGGCACTCAGGGCTCTGGTCTAGTTGATAAGGCATTGATTGGTCAAAGGTTGGCCTTAAGGACCGTAGAGGTCTTTTCCAACCTAAACAATTCTGTGATTCCATGTAGCTTCCACATTTCAGCCTTTCCTTCATTTAAAAAGATAAAGGATGGTGATTAAACAACTATATAGAGATCTGTTAGATGTGGAATTATACCCTTAATTAGACTCAGCTTTTAAAACAAGCTTCTCAATACCTGTGTTGTGGCATTTAGATGAACAACTATATTAAGCAAAACAAAGGGAGCAATTTCACCTCAGATCTAAGCACAACATTTTCCTCTTCAAGGTCCTTGAGTTTCTTTTGAAGAGAGTCCAAATGAAAGTAGTTCTGGACGGAGGAAGAAGATTCATTCCTCTTCAGCCTTGTAGGAAAAAGCAACAATTTCTAATATTTTTACATGTATTATGGCCAATCTCACAGAAGCACAGACTGAACATTGGTCTCAAAAGCAAACAGAAACACATGAAATACAGCTTATTCATGCCAGTACTTTTGGGCAGCGATAAATTTGCAGTGAATTTCAAAAGAGAACATTTAAAATTTTTGTTTATTATTCCACACATTTCCTATGGAAAAGTTATTCAGCCAAGGCTATGAGAAAAGAAACCACGTTACTACAGGGAGCAATCCAATAGCTCCTGATTAATGCTGCACATGCTTCATCAGAATGCAGCAATAACTCTGCAAGGGCAGACAGCCCCTCAGAGCCTGCAATGCTGTTCAGCCAGTTAACTGCCTGGAACCCACGCTGTAAGCCATGCTTTATTTCTTCCCCTCAGCTTGGAATTTTTCCATAGTGCCTTCAGAGGTCTTTCAAGCACAAAGGTCACTCATGTAGCATGTCCTAGCACATGCAAATGTGTGTGGTGTACTGGGCTGCTGTCACTACAACCCACAGCTGCCCCACCACAACAGTGACCCAATTCCTCTGAAAGTCGCAGTGTCTTGTCAGCAGCCTCCCTGTGTACTCTCCCCTCCTGACTCTTGTAGGCACCTGGACAGCCAGCTGGCTCAGTGCAAATCCTTCCAGCTGGAGCCTGGCACCAAGTTCTGAGTCCCACTTATAGTTCTAGCCAATACAGGGGCAATTTTACCACTTTTCAGTTATTAAATTGTCCAACAGATGACAGTTCAACACTGCAGATGGATTGACTTACGGGGTGGAACAGACAGACTCTGGTTCACTTTCTTCAGCAGCACTGGTATAGAACTGGAGCAGTTCATCTTTCATGGACAGCTCATGCCGCAGCTGAGAAACCTACACAAAGAAAGAGCTCACAGATCAGTAAGCTGATTTTCCAGATACATTTTTAAGCAAACCTACCACAAATTAGCTCGTTATTCACCCTCCAGGCATCATCTTGGACTAAATCAAGAGTCCAAGACTGAAACAGACCAGAACAATTTCTTCTACTTAGAAAGAAGGGAAAGTGTATCTTTTAAAGTAGCCACTGAATGTTTTTTTATGAGTCCAAATATGCAATCATTCACTGCTATTAGAATGTTTCTTTTTTACCTTCTTTAAGGGGAGCAATCCTGACCCACTCTTACATTGGTCTAGATTCACATGCACCGCAATGGATACATTACAATGATACAACAAGAAATTAATGTGGCGCAATCAAGCCAAACATTGCTTTTATCCATTTTGTGTGATGACTGTCACCTCCTGGCTTGGATGCCAACCTTGCAGGCCTCGGATGCAGACATTTCTTTCTCTCCAGAAGACTTTACATAAAATTACTGAAATGCTTGTGTAGCAAGGTTACAATTGTGTCTCAGCTGCCTGTTGAGCTGCAGAGCACCACCACACAGTGGGAGGCTGCTGTTCTGTGGCTGTTCCAACAGTGGAGGTTGCAGTCAGTTTTTGGCTCTGGTAAAGTTCGTGGGATTCCCACACTTAGTACACACATACATCAAAAACAAGCAAAACATCAAGAGTGGGTAATTAATATGCCCTGTAATTGTGATCTCCACAAATGTAATCTATGTTATTTTATATTGCTATTCTCCAAGAAAAGGGTTAAAAGTCCAATTAGACAGTAGCACGTACACTGCTTCACAGCTGTGATTTAAGATGCCAGCAGCAGGATATATTTACCTTGCACAACTATAGACAACATAACTGATCAGACACATCCATTCCCTCCTACTTGCACTGCAAGACTTGGCTCTCAGTTTGCATTTTCCCATGTAAAAAATGCACAGTATGCTTCTTTTTATTAAACTTCTGCTTTTCATATTGGAAGCATACTTTTCTTTGTAGTTATTATTAGAAAAAAACAGAGAATATCAATGACATAAATTTGAACTCCATTTTCATCGAGCAAAAGAGCATACACAATCCAGAAAAGCACTTGAATTGTTCAGAATTGGAAGCAAACAAGGTCATTTGCTTAACTAAGACTGTTCTGCATAATGAGAAGTGCTAAGTCACCAAGTCCTCCTGAGACATGGGTTCTAAATAGCAAGGTGAAAAAAAAAATCCCTGTCTAACCATGTTTTAGAAAACTGTTAAACAGGATTTGTGCATTAGTTTTTGGAGGCTCGCTTTCTCCATTTCAGGAAGAGTGAAAATGCTGAACCAAAAATAACAATTTACTTCCTTTCAGCACATTGTAACTCAGCCTCTTTAAGAAGCAAGAATTCAGATACGGTCTGTGGGTGGACACTAGCTCATCTCCAGCTCTTGCTACTGTTTTTTTTTTCCTATGAATTAAAAAGACTGAGGATATTATTTTTACTGCCATTTCTGAGCATTCCAATCCTCCAAAAGAGGATGAACAGTCAGAAAGGTTGATCTTTTAATGGAACAAGACGTGAAACAAGAGGCACAAACTGAACATGGGTGGTCCCTCCTAAATATTGAGTGCAACTTTTTAATTGTGAGGGTGACTGAGCACTGGCACAGGTTGCCCAGAGAGCTTATGGAGCCTCCATCCTTGGGAGATAGTCAAACACTGTCTGGACATGGTCCTCAGCAATGGACTGTAAGGGGCCCTGCTTGAGAAGAGGGTTTGGACAAGATGACCTCCAGAGCTCACTTCCAATCTCAACCAGGCTGTGAAACACTCACTACAGGAGCTTCCAGCAACACCTCCCTTTGATGCAGCTTTTTGTGGTGTGTTAACTTTGGTGAGCAGCTAAGCACCGACCAGCTGAGCACACAGTCTGCCCCACAATCCCCATAGGAAGAAGGAGAGACTCAGAAGCTCAAGAGCAAGAAAAACTTCTTGCTGAAACAGTTTAATGAGTGAAGCAAAGCTTCCCATGCAAGGAAAGCAAAGTAAGAAATTTATTCACTGCTTTCTATCAGCAAGTGCATGTTCAGCCACTTACTGGAAAGTGGGACCTTGACATACAGAACTGTCACTTGTGAAGACAAACACCATAACCATGAATGTCCCAGATTCTTTCTCCTTTCCCTGACCTTCTACTGTTGAACATAACAATATATGGTATAGAACATCCCTTTGGTCAGTTTGGGTCATCTACCAGAGCTGTGCACCTTCCCAGCATCTTGTACAGATGGTGGACAGAGTGAAGAGGGGGAAGAAAGAAAAAAAAAGGCTGGGGAGGTTGCAAGGAGCATGAGGGAAAACCAAAAGAGCCTGGTGGATGCTGTACGACCATAGCTTGGCAATAGCTAAAGCATTGTTATCAACATTGATTTAGTCCCAAACCCAAAGCACAGCACAGGAAGGATGGTGAACATTATCAGCATCCCAGACAGACCCAGTACACATTTTCACACAGCAAAATACTGGACTTGTTTTATGAACAGAAATAGCCTGTTCTACATTTTCACAAGCCACTGCAACATGTGCCCTCAGGAGCAAACACTGCAGTGTTGCTGTTGCACAATCTTGGTATTGTTACCAAGCAATAGGGACTGAGCCCTTGCTGGGCATGGGACAAGGCCCACGACACCCCACGAACCAAGCATGGTGATAACTCATCTCTTCAGGCTTTTAATTGCCTCTCCTGGCCTGACAGCTTTACTCAGTTTCAGAACTAACTCATGAAAGAGTATACCTATCTTACAATAATTTAAGTAGAAGATAAAAGTATGCTCAAACAACAAACAACAGTTTAAAGACTTGGGACCTAATTCACAGGATCAACGTTAACTGAATCATGAACAACTGTTTCAAGAGTAGAGCTGACTTGTTTTCCTGACAGCAACTAAGTGCTTAACAGGTTAGAATTACTCAAAAGGAAGACACCCTGTTACACGGTACACAAACATGCATGCACACAAGTACCAAGTCAAAGAGCATTTCTATCTTTCCAACATCACTTTCTACTCTTAACAGACGAAAAGCAGTGTTCCCTTTTTAAAGCCACCATTTCAGATTATAATTCAGCTTCTTCCTTTCCTCTCACTTTACACAGAACAAAATCAAACCTGGACTTTGAAACCTGATATCATCAAAACACAAACTCTGACAGGTGACCTGGAACTTGAATAACAGGTCTAGAGGGCTGTATTACCCAAAAGCTAACACATGTTTGAGGTGGTGTTATTTGAGGACTGACACTGCATTGGAAGCGCTGCCATTTTAGCTTCAGAAACATAGAACAAAATACATAGAGGAAAAAGAAGCAGAAACTGGGAACTTTAGAAAGATTAGGAGAAGCTAAAACATAGTGAGCTACTCCATTCCAAATACAAATCACACTGTGCAGATTTAAGGTTTACATTTCTTTGATACTGAGCTCTAATGTCAAAGGAGACCATATCAAAGTTTAGGCAGCATCATCCCAGAGAAAAGAAACATGGAGTTGCAGCTTTCTTCCTGAACAGCAGATAGACACACTGTACCTGGGAATTACTCTCTGCTGCTGAAAAGACAGACACCTATCTCTGTAAGCAAAATACTTCACAATTAAGAACGTTTCCTCAGTATAATGTTTGTGCTTCTAGAACAGCTGAGACTGAAGTGTCTGTGCACACACTAAAGTGCTTGCTTCAGTCCACTCACCCTTGTGTTCTCTAGTACAGCAAAAATCTCAGTTAAATCAGTTTTTACTGAACATGATCACAGCCCCTTCTTAAATTTAACAGCACCTAACAACACAGACTCAAAAGACAAACACAAGAATCTGATGCACTTTGCACAGGTCTTTATAACTTTGACATGCACCTATCAACATGGCATGTGGTAACACTGGAAAAACTCAGTCTGCTTAATGGGATGGACAGAAGGTTTTGTCACAACAGAGATCAAAGAGATATAAAGCTAAATTATTCATGCCATGATAGATATACCAATAAAACCTTAATTTCACACCACACACCAGAAAGAATTTGTCCCCGTATTACAGAAAACACATATCTCCCAGACAAACCATTTTTAGGCAATTTTTACAGAATTTTAGAAGTATCAAATAAATTCTTTTATCTCTTGCCCCTGAAGACAGTTGTCTTAGTTACTGTTCTGTTCAAATATTCAAAATTCAGTTTTAATAGAAAATCTGCAACTTACGAAAGGCAGATTTTCAATACACAAAACTGTCATGACTTCAAAGTCTGATGAGCTCTGCCTCAAAAGCATCAGTTTCTGATGGAGTCAAAATAACAGTGTGAAAGAGGGGTGTTGACAGAACATATGGCCCAACATACCAAGCCACTTGGTAAGAGGCTTATTTCTGGTGGCACTTTCCCTAATGCTGCTTCTCAGTCCCACTAAGTAAAAACAGACATGGACACAGGCAGCTTGTCCCTGTCCTCCACCTTCCTCAATCAAATTTTCCAGTCTGGATGGATGATATGAATGCACAGTCTTGCTCAGTCACCTTGCACATAACCTAGTACATGTCATATTGAACAGTACAGAAACTGGTCTGCCTCAGGATGGGACTTGGGCAGCAAGTAATAGCACTCCTTTGGGAGAGAACAGAAATGCCAAAAAGGGTAGGCCACACCAAAGCACATTATCATTGTGTGTGCTCCCCATTTATCACACATCACTGATCACTCCAGCCACACTTTACTCTTTATGTGTGATGTTCATAATGCAACATCTCACACTCCTGAGCAGTGTTAATTATGAGCTATTTTTAAAGTTTTTACTCCACTGTGGTTCATTGTTCTCTTGCTCTCTGTTTTGCTCAAAACCACATATGGGTGAGATTCACAAAGCAGGGTCACTGCCTGGGAATAGGAGAAACAACATTGCTCCTAGCTCATTTAATAAGTTGGAGTTTAGTGACAGTTGTACTTGCAGATAAAGAGCTCTATTAAAGAAGGTGCTACTTGAGATGATATAAGCTTTCTGGTGTGTTTTATTGATCACACCAATGTGTGCACTCCCAGCCCAGCAAGCCAACCATACCCTGGGCTGCATCAAAAGAAGCATAGCCAACAGGTTGAGGGAGGTCATTCTCCTCTGCAACTGTTCTCTGTGAGGACCCAGCTCTGGAGTCCTCAGGACAAGACAGACACGGACCTGTTCAAGCAGGTCCAGAGGAGGGCCACAAAAATATTCCTTATCCTATAAGGGAAGGCTGAGAGCATTGGAGTTGTTCAGCATGGAGAAGGTAATGCTCTGGGGAGGCCTTATTGCAGCCTTTCAATACTTAAAGGAGGTTTATAAAGAAGATGGGGATAGATTTTTTAACAGTGTCTGTTGTGATAGGATAAATGGAAATGGTTTTAAACGAAAGGAAAGCAGATTTAGACTAGATATAAAGAAGACATTTTTAGCAGTGAGGGTGGTCAGACACAGGAGCAGGTTGCCCACAGCCAAATGAACGGACAAGGTGAAGCTAGAAGGAAATTCCCCCATCGTTGCATATACAGCATCCAGGCATAAAAATCTTACCTCTTCTCTGATGTGTTCTACTTGCTCCTCCAGGAAATCATTTCTTTCTGTCAGTGATTTATTTTTCTTTAACAGCGACTGGCCAATCCGAGCAGCTAATTCTAAGTCCCGTTCTTTCTGTGAAGCATTAAGAATAGAAAGCCAATTTCAATTTATATTTTTTCAATCACCAAAGGATCAGAGGGAGGGTAAAATTGCCTTGCAAGGGAAGGAACAAGCACTTCAACAATAAAAAGACTTTTTCCTTCTGTGAGGGTTTATTTGTTTGGGGGGTTTTGCTGATTTTCCTTTTCGACTCTTCCATATCTTACAACAGCATTATTCAGAAAAGACTGACCCTCTCTCAAAGCATTCTTCAGTTTTCACTTGCTCCACCTACAAATAAAAGGCTATAAGCTATGCAGGAGTAGAAGCCAGTTCCACCACAATGACTGTTCAGCTCCTATTTTTGTGTACGCCAACCATTAGTGCTTTTGTATAAAAACAAATCCTAACTCTTTCCTTTTTAGAGATGCCTCAAACTACATTAAATGGTTACTCTCGTGTCATGCTTGGCCTCTTCCTCCCCTCCTCTATGAGCACTGTACTGGAAACCACCTGTCTTGCCAGCTCACCACAGCTACCAATAAAAACTGTCATCCTGCTGATGACACGCACATATGGATGTCTCAGCCTTGCAGAAGCTGGTACATGGGATTGTAATCTGCCTGGGAGAGGATGATAAATTGCACAGAATTTTGCACTGTTCAGTGAGCATTTCTATTTATCATTTTCTTATTTAACTACTAGATTTTTTTAAATAGTAGTAAAATGGTGCTGTGGTTAACTCCCTAATGCACCCTTAGTTCAACACCATTTGAGGAAGAATTTTCTCCCTGTCATTGAAAATTCTGTTTGGAGCTTACTTATGGCCCCTGACTACCTCCCAGCTTCTATGACAATGCTACCTTAAGTCATGAATATGTTAATGACAAAGCCTACAGCTACTGTTCACATGGATTTGAAGTCAATGAATTTGAATGAAAAGGCTTTCATAATGGAAAAAAAAAAAGTTATATAATAACCAGTAAATAAAAAGAGAGGTTACTGATCAATGCTGTATCTGCAAATAGCATTTTCCAAATGGTTTCTGAAGGTCAGACTTGTATTTGCATTGAAAGCTACTGGCATTATCTGGCCATAAAATCTTTATGTAATCTTATGTACAATCTTTCAGAACAATAGGTGCCACAAAGTTATCCAAAATACGTTTGGATATATTTTAAGCCAACTTATTGTTCACTAATTTGGCTTACTTCATAAATACTGAGTGGAAAAAATATATTGATACGATTCTGACTCTGCAGAGGAGGAGCTATCTAGCAGCAATGTTTTTTAACTTCCAATTTGAGGAATGTAAGTGCATGTCCAGGCTCTTCAAATAACCCCTCCAGCCTTCCTACACAATTTTCAGCAATTCAGCTCTAAAACTCAGTTTGGGGATAGGCGTCTTACTCACACAATGATAAGGAACCAATTTACTACAGCAATGCATAAAAAATAATACTGAGAAGCAAGGCACATTTACACTATTCTTAGAAAAAGATGAGAAAGCAGATTAATGAAGAAATCTGCTCCGATTCTTACCACATAGGCAGGCCTGCTGCCACTCCCTTTCCTTAGTTTTAGGGCTATAGGCACAGATTTCTGAAATATTTGCACACATGCTGTTTCAAGATCTTCTCTTTCCTATCTTCCCAAATGCTGCACCTTTCACTCTATCAACGTTGTCATACAAGCACCTGAAGCTTGCAAACATGAAGGACAGACAAGGGGTAGCTTTTGTATTTTCTCTCAGTCAAATGTGTGAAAGCAACAGGAGTTAAATTCTGCAAATGGGCGCAATCTCTTGTGATAACCATCATATGGAGAACACAGAAAGATGCTGTAAGTGCACCTATCCCTATGAACAGAGTAATTTCATCCAAAACTATGGTCAATTAAAACAAAAAGGCTCACTGAAAGTATTTGTTTTAATAAAGTTTGACATGTTATACACCCCCTTATTTTTTCCCTTCCAAACATCCAGATAGGAAAGTACACAAGAAGCTTTAAAATACTGGCTCAGCAAGTCCTTCAAGCATTGCCCCTGTGTGATGACTGGATCTATAGACATTTGGCTACAGCGACCCAGGGGAGGAAACAGTTTGGCAGAATGCTGCCATCATTACTAGAAGGAGCCACAGACCAAATGCAGTATATCTCAGCCAAACAAGGCAAAGGGAACAGGGCACAAATAAGTTAACAGACTGGTACTACAAGGTGATGGATTATTCCAGAAGTCTTTTGGGTAACACATCAGTTTTAACAGGTAATTTGTGCAAAGGTGTTTGAATGGGTTTGGCTCAAAGCACAAAATTTAGGACTGTACTGCATTGAGGGGTATCCAGAACAGGTGGGAGACATAAGCATTCATTCCCAAGCTTGTTTCCAGGCAGAATTAGAGGAATAACAGACCACCCAATTGGCTGGAAAGACCCCATTTTCGACACTGCTATTGAAATAAGCAAGCCATTGACTACAAAGGAATAAATTGCAGTCAGCCATGAACTAATACAACTGTAAGAGTTTTCACCTAAAGAATTACTCATAAGCATTCTTTGGAAAATCATTACTCAAGTTTACTGCAGAAAGCGAGCTAATTTTAGTCAACTTATCATGATATTTATTGAACATAAGCATAGTACTGTGACAGTTGCTTTTTGACATTTCTTGAGTGCTAAGGATTACAAGAATACTGATTTTCATAATAATGGTATTAAAAAATCCACAAACAACAACCAAATCAACCAAACATAAGAAAAAGAAAAGACGACAAACAGAGTACTAGATATTTTCTAATTTTGTGTCTATGTACTTCTCTAGACAGAAATTATCTGACAAAATTATTATGAAAACGAGTCTGTGAGCTTTTCAAAATTATTTTCTGAAAAGAACATATCCATCAATAATGACACTCTTAGTTTTACATGTACTGTAAAAATATGTGTCATTTTAAGATGATTTCTCCTCCTTCTCCTCCTCCTCCTTCATTAGGACAAACAGTTGGCCAAGAACAAGTTACATGGCCTCAACTGAAAAATAACCAGAAGTAATGAATCCATTTGACTGAGATAAACAAATTATCTTTATTTAGAAAGAATATTTACCTACTCAATGAGATAAAGTGTACATACACTTAGAGCCTTTATTCATCCACAGTAGAGGACAATCTACCAACATGTAATTTCAGTACTATTTTGTCACACTGTCTATGGGCCCTTAAACAGATGTAATACTTGCCTCTTCAAGAAGACGTGTTACAGCATCTATGTCATTGTATGTTTTAGTCATCTGGCCCACTCTTTCAGCACATAAAACTGCAAAGAAATAAAGCAAAACATTAATCAGGTAGGTAGTACTATTGAGGCAGGATCACAGAATATTCTGAGCTGGAAGACACACACAAGGTTCACTGAAGTTGAACTCTCACCCTTTGCAAGAAATATCTTTCTAAGTTTAGATGTGTGTAAGTTTTCGTCCAAAAAACTGCTTATGTCGACCTTTGAATGAACACATCAAGAGCTAAAAACTCAAACAAAACAACAAACAAACAAACAAAACTCTACCCCCGCCCCCCCTCAACCTGCCCACAAAAAAATCCAAGATTCGTGTGATAGTGGTAATACAAATGCTCCTCTTGTAATAAGCACTTGCTTTTGTCAGTGACAGAACAAACTTAAAATGTTAAAACTTTCTTCTCTGAAGAAAAATATCTTGAGTTTATATAAAAAAAATCAGGAAGTCAAAACAGATGTTCTTAGATACATAATTATGATTCCATCATGTCCCCTACTCATTGTATGACATGCAGTGGCATTACTCCATGAATAAGCAACTCCATACTGTTAGGGGCACTGCTCATCAGAAGGAGACTACATCACATTAAGTTAATAAGAACTCAGTTTTACAGTACAAGATAGCAAAGTATGCATGCAAAATAAGAAATGGTTTTTGTAATACCCAGCCACACCACAGTGACCACAGTATCACTCATAACAAATATTTACTTAGACTAGTTGAGATTGTTAATCACTAAGGTGAAACCAGGAGTTTCACCAGACTGAAGAAAATATGCAGAAGTTCAGTCTACCACCATAGGTGATCCTTTAAGAAGCTACACTGACTTATCTAGAAGACAACAAGTTTTCAAAAAATTCACCAACAGTCACAGGAAACAACGGAACTTTCTGCTCTACCCTTCTATTCTTTTTTGTTTTTCTACTACACATTTTCCTCGCAACTTGTAATTCTGGAAAAAAGGACTGTTAATGAAATTCAGTGGATCACATGGGCAATGAGTTATCAGGCTGCTGTAGCCTGAACTCTTCTTCAGGGGATTTACCCTTGGCAATGTCACTTAAGGCTCCGTCTGGCAGATAAGCTAATGTTCTAGTGCACACTAAGGCCGGGGAAGAGACAGATCAGGCCTAATAGGATTTATATAGTGAGGAGAAAAAAAAAGCAGAACTGTACAGTAATATTAGCAGGAGACAGTTTGTCACACTAAGGAAACAACACTACCTAATTCATGAATATACAATCTGCGTATATATAAACACACAGCTGATCACCACTAAGGCACATTGGTAATACATCAAATGCAATGGTACTTAGATATCTGTTGAAATGTTGGAGGATATTTTTCCCTACCTAAACATCAGAAAATTATTTAAATTATGGCAAGAAATTCTATTTCTTCGTTTATTTTCCCACTTCTCTATTTCTACTTTGGCAGATCACACCCTACATTTATAATATTTATTGACATGAGTAGTGCTAGTGAACACCAAAGAATCCTATACAAAAGTATTCAAAATATAATTGCATTTATCCAAACAATAAGTCTGAAAGTGGTAACAGTAAAAATTTTATGCTTCAAAGTAATAACTTAACAACCAAGACATATCAATAGAAAGAATAACTCTACCACTGCAGAAGTAAAAATACAGTACATCTGTAAACTACAAGCTGTATTTCCCAAAAGCAGACTAATAAGAATTCCATAGAAAAAAATGCAGTAACTTACAGAGAGCATTGGCTATAATTAAAAAAAATGAGTTTAACAGAAGTTTTCTATAAAAATTTCACATGAAGACAGAAGGTGTAATGTTCAGAAGACTATTCATCTGCACACAAACAAACTGACATCCCATGAACTCAGTTTTGTTTTAAACATAGTAAGTTCATAAGTCATGCCATAAAACACCTATCAGAAACCCTGACGCCAGTAGGTTTCCAATACAACTGCACACTCAATAGTTCCCTTGGTTACAACATTCCATCACTACTATAAAATAATATTTGACATTGTCATTAGCAAGCTCATTTCAACTCTGTACCTAGAACTAACAATCACCAACGAGCAGGACTATGGCAAGCTCACACTATCCTAATTCAGGTAAATGTATAACCTTCCTAACAGCCAGACTGATAAAAGGACAGTGTTCCCACAGACAGAATAAAGTCACTCAGCTGAGAGCGTGATAAAGGTTCATTTGTGTGGATACTCCCTTGGTTATTCCTTCAGAACTTGCCATTTAAACGTTAACCTGGCATGGCAATACCAAAGCATTATAAAAACAGACATTACCAGCAGCAAAGTAGTATCTGGTCACCAATAGCTTTTATATCTAGAAATTTCCATCTAAGTTCTGTTGGTGATTGTCAAAACAGAGATCTTCATATACTGCTCTGCCAGTGTAAGGTTTTAAAACAGAAGTGTCCTTTTATGCATCTTCTTCATCCAAGTGAAAATAATTTTCAGTAGACTGCATATAATAAAATCTGTCAGTCAACTATGGTCCATACTACTACATACGGTACTGTGGAAACACAGAGCTACTAACTAAAAGGAAGGATTTCCATTTGGAAGGAGGGCAAACTTGCACAGAGGTGTTGCCTTCAATTACTCAGAAATCAAGGCTTGCAGGGAAGAGAAAGTGAAACATAAAGGGAGAGTGGAATTCAGAAGCATAATTGAAAAAAAAAATCCTAAAAGGGGTCTACCTACTTATTCAGCCTCCACAGACAATGAAATAACATTTGGCCAATTCCTAGTACAACAGTGTTTATTTTTTTAGTAGATTTCTTTAGATCAAAAAATCTATAGGTGAAGAAGACAGACTATTTTGAAAAACCATTTAGAGGTGTGATCAGTGAAGTATGCAGCGGAAAAATACCCCCCACATGCCACATATGTAATGGATCCTGCAGAGTAGGTTTCTAGCCTGCTGGAGTTTCTGATAAGTATGAGAGCCTCGTAACGCTGCTGTAAAGATAAAACAAGAGCAAATGAAGGACAGTGCCTTGTAATGCAAAACCTACAGTGCCAAATTACTGACCTCTTTTTGCTCACTGACACATCAGTAGTTTTTTGCTTGAGGGTGATAGGAAGCACTGTGTCTAAGTGCATGGATGCATGCAAACAACTGAATCAAATATACTTCGTACTTCTCAGCTTATGGAGAAGGCTGATAGACAACATAGAGAGAAAGAGTAATTTTAAAAAACTCACCTATTTTGGTGAGTGCTTTGAAGCTAATGTCCCAGATCCAGAACAGGAAACAGAGAACAGAGAAAGCTCCCATCACATTATTTTCATGACAGCACTAAATACATGGTACTGGGGACACATTTGCAGTTTGAAGTATTTGGGGTTTTTTTTAAAGCCAAACATGCAAATGGTCAAACACTACACAGATCAAACATTTCCTCTGACTTAAAGTACCTTGCACTATCTTTATGCCATCCTAAAGCCTGCAAATTTACTGGTAACCACATTCCTGTGTTTCCCAAAAGTACAGCTGAAAGGGTGCACTCTGCACTTATTTCTTGTCATCTAGTTAATGGAGCACTGATTCCCAAGCTGAAGATGCACCTGGACATGGAGGAACACATGCACTTTTCTGGATTGCTCCCTGAAAGTCACCTATTCAACAAGTAGGCTACTTAGAGTATAGGATGTTTGCAGGAAGAGGAGACAGCCATAGAAGGGAAGGGGAACAAGAATACCACTACTAGCAGCTTCTGCAATGACTTCCCAAACAAAGGATTCAAAGAGAAGGAAGAAAAAAAATACATCACCAGTACCAGCAGTCACAGGTATCCTCAGCTCCTGTTCCCTGCATCCCTCAACATATACTCCCCTCTTCATTTTCAAGACCTTCAACCAAGGATAAACTAATGAAATAAAAGAGATCTGCAACTACTGAAAAGGAAAACCCAGCTCCCATTGATCCTCTTCACATCTATTTCTAACTACTGGGAAGCACAAGAGGGCTAACATGCCACTGTAAAGTTTCACTTTTGGGGCAGGTAATATTGACATGTACAGTTATAGAGTCTACCAGGGAAGGCCCTAATGCATGAGGACTTCCCTACTACCATAATTTTAATTAATCAGAAACTCCATCAGGGGAAATGAATACTGTGTTCATGGAGCACAGATCTCTTGCCATTTAAACAACCCATGCTTCTTATTGGCAAGGTGGTGGGAGAGGACAGTGCTTTTTTTTCATAACAGTTCCCTACCCAAAGCCTTTTACTATGGCAAGGCCTGCTATATTCTTGCTCAGTCATGCCAAGCCCTGCCTCACAATCAGCTTCTGTCTCGCTGCCCTCTGCTCACAGCTCTGTCCAAACACCAAAGATACAATGGCAAGGGCATCTTATCCTGAAGGTTGCACATGGAGCCACACAGAACACACATGGCAAATCTGACTGAGCAGCCGTGCTCCCTGCTGCCACTTGGCAAGCACTGCTCATCGAAGACCCTGGCAGACTCGGACTCCTCATCTCTTGATGGATTCATCCCTCAAAGGCTATTTTTACACTCCAAGGATAAAGCACCCACTAAAAATTACAGGTTCAGTTTCAGAGCCACTGATAGTTATGCTCTGGCACAGGTTACTGTGAGCACTACATCAACTTGAGCCAAGCACATGTGGAATTCTGAAACTGTGCCATATTAGGTATACCACCATTCAAATAAACTCAGGAAAATTGTACATCAAATGTGCTGTCAGCTGTTGCTGATTTTCCACAGCTGAAGATAAACATGGTAGCTTCTCCTCCAATGCAGAGGTGTTTTTGGCCGCCCTGGCTAAACTGGGGCAGAGGCTTCAGGTCTGCTGTTCCCTGCCACATTTGAGACAGCCCTAAGAGAATATGCCCATCTAAAGAGCTTAAAAATTTTAAGATACTACTGTCACCAGAGCTTGAAGAATGTGCTTCTGAGTCACAACTTGCCAGAAATCCAAATCCTAACAAAACGGCCCAGCAGTTCCCCCAGCCTGCCCCAGCACTCCCAAAGCAGGGAGCAGGGCAGTCGGGGAGGTGAGCGGTGCCGTGACCCTGGTTAGAGGGATGAGGAGCGGTCAGAGTGTGCCAACTGCATCACAGCTGTCGGGTCACACTGTGGGCGAGCTCTGTGCAGGTGTCTGGAAGAACATAATGTTGTGAGAGCTACATAGTCAGGAAGTTCAACAGACAATCCAATAGATTTGGGGTTTGTCTTCTTCAAATGCTACAACATTACTGTAGGCTTACTGTAATTTCAATGGCACAGTTCACAAAATAATCTGTCAGTATTAAGCTGCAGGTACTGATTCTTCAGGAAGAAGAGATCTTTTTCTTGCTGTTTAGGGCTATGGCTCAAGGAGTGTTTTTTTACGGCCGTTTCTCTTGTAGGGTATTCAAACAGCTTAGCAAATCCAATATTAAACCCTCACATACAAACCTTTGTCATTACTTAAACTCAGGTTCGCAAAAAAACCCACAAAAAACAACAAACCACTGCTTTTTCTTTTCTAAAGCTTCTGCCTGAAACCTCAGGCAGGGAGTAATTTCAAAGTACTTCCTCTAAGTAGGACATGAACTGCATGAAATTTTCTAGTGATGAATGAAAAATCAAGTTAAAAGCAATTTCAAAAAGAGCATCAGACACTTGTTCCTTCTATTAGCATAAACAGATCAAATGTGGTAACTTGGAAAATACAGACACAAAATGAAACTAAGAAAATAAGAAAAAGTCTCTGGAGAGAGCACCTTAATTCTCTTAACCACCTTAATGAATACATCATTTACAGATACAGCTCAGGATAGCTCTTCTCTTCAAAGTTAAAACTTGTTTTGCGGGATTTTTCCTGCTAGTCACTGAGTTACTGTCTTGACATGCTCTTCCATTCATTTCTTGTCAAGAAATGTCTAGACTGCAGTCAATGTAACTAATACACGGGTGAAAGATTTAAACCAGGATCCGGACTGTACATCTTTAAAAATCCTAAAAATGAAGTTACAAGCCTGTAAGCCACACATTGTCAGCTGTCTCCTGTCTTAAATATGTGACCTTTTCCTATTCCAACTCTTTGGGAGGGAATAGTTGTGCCAAAGTTTTCAAGAATGGCTCCCCTCCATCTTTTTTACTCTAGCATTCACAGATTCCAGAGCTCTGAATGGCCTCCAACCTATTGTATTTTACATTTCCTGAAAGTCAAACCCTGGAGTGCCTGATTTAAGATTTTAATAGTGATCCCAAGACTAATTTTTTCTTTCTAATTCAACTTGAGACAGATTCTTTGCCGCATTTAGTAAGTACTTTTGATAAATAGGACTTTCAAACTACTATGTTAGTAAATGGAAATGGCTGCCGTCATAGGTCATAGGTAAGTAAGAGTCTTTTCCTCCCCCAGCTGCAAGAAGCAAGAATCAAAACATAGAATCCCTTTCAGAAACAGCTGACCCAACACATCACGAATCAAAGGAAGCTGACAGGTTGTCTTTTCACAGCTCAGGTTCCTTTATGAAGAAAATCTGAGTAGACACTACCAACAGATATCCCTGAGCAAAGTTTCACTGCAGTGAGGCCAACTTCTCAAACGAAAAGTAAACATTGCTGTCAGGCAAGTTTACAATTCCAAAGCAATGCAGTGACTCCAGGACTGTTCTGCCCAGAGAAAAACCTCACTATATCAAAATTACTATGGAAATAATAGTCAAGAAGTGAATACATATCCTGCACATGGAATAGGCCAAACAGTTAAGGAGTCTTAATTGCACAACTTTTATCCTCTTCTTTTGAATAACTATAAGTGGTTGAAGTGAAGCATATCCTCTAATTTCCCCTTTCTGATACCAGATTTACAGCCAGATATAGCTAAAATGTTTCTTTTGTTCAGGATGAAAAGGCTACATGCTGGTGTTTCCATCTGCTTTACTTACAGAGTGGATTGACTCATCCATTCTCCGAGAGAAATACTACCCTTTGCAAGCACTCCCACATGCAAAGATACATAGAAATACCATATATAGGTTTTGTGTATCTGTATCTCTGCTACACTGAGTGTGTAGGTGACATGAACGCATAGGTGGAGACAAAAAGGCATCTTTAGAAGACATTTCAAACACACACTGAGCTTTTGAGAGGAAGGTGCTGTAGAAACACAGGGCTAAATTTATCCCAGATAGAACTCAAATTTTATTTTCCCTCTCTCAAGAGCAGCTTCAGACTGTTAGATCTGGATGAAAGGTAAAGTCAGCAGAAAGAATAAGAACAGCATGATGTATGCTTCAGCAATAATTTAATTGCTAAAAAAGCAGGAATAAATTATAAAAAAAAAGTTAGCTGGCCTCTCTTGATGAGCTTCCTCTCCATCCCAATCTCTAGTTTAAAATTTTCTTTTTACCAGTATTTTCTGCAGCACCTTTCTTTTTTGCACAGACACAGATCTGAAAACCAGGTGGGATATTTGATTGTGAGGGAGTTTTTACAGGAAAATCCTATGCAATTTCATTCAAAGAGCATGATTCATTCACCAAGAAGTCTGGACACAGGAACTGTTAACCATGAGGTGAACAAGGATGTAAATTCACAGCACATTACATTTTCTGTGATAACAATCCTTCAAAGCATCCTTACATCAGCTTTACAATAGTTTATTTGGAAGCAACAATTCTCTACCATAAAACTACTGCTTCAGAGCAAAATTTACAGTGCATGAAATAACAGGAATGGGACATTGAGCTTTTGCTATCTGAAACCCTGAAAAAGGTTACCAGGTTGACTGGAAGCAGCCCTAGAATAGGTACCCTCTCCATACAGCAGCTGCACAAGAGGATTTTCACTGCACATACATTCCCATTTCCATTTGAATGGGCCAGTTGCCCATTATTTCCAGAAAGCACGACAACATTTTTGGGTTGGTTTTTATATTGAAAATTTAAGTCATAAGACCCTACACTTGGATTATTTCTGTCTATGCACTTTTAAATTCATGGATAAAGCACAAAATTGCTGCTGTGTTCTAGAAGCACCTGCTGGGAATGACAACCTAAAATATACAGTTTCATAAGACACACACACTGTGTGCGTATAAAAAAGGCACTACAATCCAGAGAGAGAGAATTTCTCAATTTCTGTTTCAATATAAAATAGGTATTGCACAGCCTACATCTGTTCATCATGCCTTTCTTCTTTAAAGAATTATACATAAATTAAGATTTATCTTATTTAGACATTAGACGAATACTTCATACAAATGTACTGGCTACGCACATAAACCAGAAATTTTTGCCTATTTAATCCACAAATATCACTCAAATCACTTGTATATTGCCACATGCTACCACCATGAAAGATTAAAAACGAAAGGTGGAAAGTACCTTCTTCCAAGATGTCAAGGCTCTGACTGTTAAAAGTGCGGTGCCTCTCATTTTCCTTTTCATAGTCATATTCATAGCTTTCCTCTTCGTTTACTGACATTGCTGCAGTTGTCCCAGACAGACACGAAACAATGCCTTAGTCTCACAGGCGATGGGAAGTCATTCCCTCGAAGGCTGTATCTTTGGGGAGAGCAGAGCAAGGTCTCCACAAAGCAGGATACCATCTTTCCTCATTCACATGCTCAGCCAGAGAACTCCGGAGAGACTGAGTACTGGTCCTTAGTGCAACAGCTTTGAGTTGTACAGATGGGGTGGAGGAGGGAAGAGACCATCTGTCTAATAATTACTAGAAGGTTTATGTTGCTTCTCAGACCAGCTCTGAGAGTAGTCAGTTTTTGCTCAAAAGCCCCACTAACATATATCAGACTAAGTCAGCGGGCTGAAAGACCCTCCCTGACACTCCTCACATCAACAAGGCTCCCTCTCTTCTGCCCCTGCTCTTACAAGTGAAGTGGTAGCTCCCTGCAAGTGTCTCAACACGGAAGTCTGACCCAGCCTCTGACTGTCACACCTGGGCAAGGGTGTGCACCGGCACAGAGTCATAAATCACCTGTCATGTTGCCCAATGCAGCAAGACCTCACTGGAGTTGTGAGCAGCCTGAGCCTGTGCACACACAGCCAATCCCACCCAGAAGAGAGATCTTGATACCCAGGGCTATTGTGCAGTACAGTCTGACTGCAGCATCCACCACACACTAGAACCATTAGGTGAAGAAATAGGCTGGGGAAAGGAGCTTTTTTATTGCTTCTACAAAGGAGAGATTACAGTGGTACGAAGAACTTAAATGACATATCCCATTAGCTGTTGAATACTGCATTTTCCACAGCCATTTTTCTCTTCAGTCTGCTGTGGGAAAAGAAATACCTCACAAGTCCACATATGGCACCCAAGTGACTTTTCAGGGGTGCATGCATCTCTTCTTTCTTCAACAAGAAACAAATCTCTTGTGCTCAGACCTCTTGGTTTCCAACAGGTTGTGTTTGCTAATCTTGATTACACACATAGGGCAGGCTAACTTTCTTATTTAACTTTTTGTAGCCATTGATATTTAATGTTTGCTAGGTTGCCTCCCTTACTTGCAGCGGCAAGCAGGCGCCCTTTGCTGCTAAAGCATTCCTATCCATGTCACGGGACAAAGTATTTGCAGGCAAAGTGGGGGCACTGCAAGCCAAAGGCACCTCACCATCCTCTGAGGGTACACAGCTGCTAGGAACAGACAGATAAACATTACATTGCAAGCCAGCAGAACATGAGTTTGGGTCATGTAGGAACAATTCCGCTATTACCATTTCTCTCCTGGTGAGGAAGAATGGGGTAATAGCAGGAGATGGGAAGCAACTACTTTTACAAAGTAATGATGAATGATTCCATTCTACGTTTTAAACTACTGGTATTTATATGCAAACAATGCAGCCATGTTCATACAAATAACAGCCAAAGGATACGAAATACATGTAAGTGGTGGCTGAGGGAAGGAGCACTCATTTCTGAATAAAGAAAGATTTTGCCACTCAAAGCTACTTGATCTGTGACTGCCAAAATTTACTGAAATATTTAGCAGCAGAAATAACCTCAAGAACTCGGGGGAAAAATGGGATTGTCTCTTTCTCCCCACACCATTACATTAAAATATGTAATTTTAGTTATAATGAGGATTACTTCTAGTTTCTGAAGCTTAGAGCTTTTATGTCTTCAGTTTTTCCCTTTAACAGTGAATCAACTCCTAAAAAAATACAATCAGACAGTAAGGGTCTTAAACACCTACTTGCCATTCAGTGACCATTTACACATTTCAGTAATAGTTAGAAAATGGAAACTGAGAACGTAACCAAAACAATAAGCCATATTAAAAGAATGCAAGAAGCACCTTTTAAAGCCTAGGGACAGAAAAGTCCACCGCTGCTAAACACGGTGTGGTTTTAAATAATCCTGACAAGCCGTCAGCTACAGCTAACCACCCAGTTTATGAAGTACACACTGAAAGGAGGCACGTTGCTGTCCAAAACACAAGACAATATAAGGAGAGTAATTGAACATTCCCACAAGCTGGCTTCTGAACTGTGACTAATATCAACTCATGCCACACAGGAGAACTCTGACATTCAAAAGCTGAGAGAAACTGTTGCAATTCCTATTTTGATATCAGCATATGATAAATGCTGGAGTAATAATGGGTGGCAAAGGAATGTATGCCCCACCCTCACACTATCAACTCATTTTTCATGAATTCTGCATTACACCCCCTTAGCAGTGCAGGAACATTTACTTGCTAAAGGCTATGAGCCAGGTTTCCAACAAACAATAAGCAGCTATGGATTTTTTTTTTTTTAAGCTAATTGTATTCCATTCTGGAAATATACAATCTAATCTGGAAAGATTCAAAAGAGATTTTTAATATTTCCTGTACACACATACTAAGGGACTTAAAGAGTATACTAGAATGAAGATGCTTTTTTATGGGTTGCCACTGGGAAGCAAATTTGCTGTATTTGCTGCAATCCCCACTTCAGTGGCTGAAGATATTTACCTCCTGTCAGGAAACCTGTCAAGGGGGTTGCAGTGCTCCAAGCACACTCCCAGTACAACGACTGCACTGAGGTACAGACAATATTCAGCAGCTCAGCCATGAAACAGGAAACATACAAACGAGGAGCTAATTTAAAGAAGGGTGAGGCTGGACACAATACAACAAAACCCTCATATCCTGACTCCTTATTTCCAAGGAACTCCAAGGCATTCAAATAATTTTAACTTTCCCTTATCAATAAAAATATCTAACTTCTGCACAATTAACTAACAATGGCTGCACCTAGAACAAAGAGATTCTCTGTAAGCCAACAAGTCTAAAAACAGCAGATGAAATGGCAACACTTGGATTTAAACACACTGATGAAGAAATGTGGGTATTTTGGGGTGGGCTCTTCAGGGAGGGAGATAAATTGATTATGGAATGTGTTCTTTCTGTTAACATGTACAGTCAAGCAAAGTTAGTTTGTTCAAAATTTTCCAGGTTTCATGTTTCCCACTCTTTCAAAATCCCACACAAAATATCTTCTATCACTCAACCAAAAGGACAGCATGTTACTCCTGCTGAAAGGGAAAGAAAAGGAATGAATGGGAAAACACTTATCTGGATACTTAGCAATTGAACAGAATAAAACCAAAAAAATCTCTGCTGCAATGTATATTGCCTTATGGGGCTTATGTGACCTGACAAAGAACAGGGAATCAATGAAGGAATAAACAGAAAGAAGTGGCATGGCAAAAAGCAAAAAACCAGGAAAATGGTATCAACAATTATGTGAATATAAGTAATGTTCAACTATATTTATCATGAATAGAGATAAAAGACATGGAAGCACAACAAGATCAACCTGAATGAGCATTTTAGCTGCATACCTATAGAGCAAGGGCTGTGTCAGAAACTGCATGCTGAGGGCATTCATAAGATTCTCCCAGATTTCAGTAGCATACCCAGTGCCAGCATCCACCAAGATTCAGAGTAACACCAGAGTTACTCTGTCCACAGGGATGGACATAAAAGGGGCCAATGTATGAGGGAGATGATGGGTCACCACACTAACATAAGCAAGGCAACAGTAAGTAATCACACCTAAGAGATCAAGAAGAACAAGCAGTAACATTGTCTACTATTGTTAAAAAGAAAGTTAGTGAGCTTGCTGATAATTGCATCAGTGGAGTGGAAAATAGAACAGATGAGAGAAGCTTTAAACAATAACTGCAAACATAACAGGTGGTAAAAACATTTCAGTGTGAGTGGGAAGAAAATACAGGAAGGGATGCTGGAATATGATGGAGTGGCTCAGGCAAACAAAGTGGTCAGAAGGTTCAGCATGTGCAACAAATCAGGCACACCATGGATCTGGCAGGGGAAGAAAGGGAAAGACACCATTTCCTCCACAAGAAATTGCAAAAACTCAGGGCAAATGAAAAGAGGAGGAAAGATCCAATTGCACATTTACAAAGCCAACTGGAATCATAGGCAACTGAACTCATGCATTGTTATAAACTGCTGAGGTAGAAATAAACAAGTCATGGAAGAAACCACAAGAAAAGTACTTAGCTCCAAAGTCTGGATTTCTCTAGAAAGCATTGTTCTTTAGAAAAAGACTGCACTAAGAGAGAGGCAGGGAACAAGCATATTCATAAAAATTTCTATAGATATATGCTTACCTTTTTGTTTACTTGTTTGGTAGTTTGTGGCGGTTTAATATTAATTTTTTTCACTCAAGATGCATGAGAGATTTTAAGAATGTATCTTTTTCTATTAAAAACACTTAGATGAACCTAAACTTTTATACTGTTATCTTTCATAATAAGAGTAGAAAAATTTCAGCTTTTCCTCTTTATCACTGGTTCTGTCCAAGTCTGTGATGAAAATAGCTACTTTCCTACTCAAGTACAGCCCAAGCTCTTTCCCCATTCCACCTACACAATACTTCGTTAACACCAAGTAAGGTGACAAGTGTCACTCATATTATACTTGAAAATGTATGTAAAAAGCACAGTGTAGTAGTTATTTATAGAAGTTTCAATTTATTGTAGTGTTAGTTAACACCAGTGATTCAAATAGAGTGTGACAATTTATTGTCTATTTCCATCTACACCTACAGAAATAAACTCTGTATAGGCCTTATGTAAAAGAATTAATTAATTATCCCAACCCTAGAAAGTCTTTATCAAGACTTATAAATTGTAAATTTTGAGCATTTTTTCTTTTGCAAGATATTAAAAAAATACCATCACCAAATGCAAGTTGAAGGCATCATTACTGTCAGTCAGTACAGAAATTCATTACATCTGAGGTAACAGTGAGTCGCTTCTTTACCTATTAAGTTAAATAATAGCATTAAAACCTTATATCCTGATATAATTTTAGACTAGCTTTTTTCTTTGAAGAACAAGAGACCATATACTGTTAAAATAATTATTAAAGTAAACCAAATGAAGCCCTGTGTTTTAAATGGAAATCTGAGTCTCAGAGGCTCTGACCAAGAATGTATGAACAATTTCATCAGAAAAGTAATTCTGCAGGATATTATCTCATAAAAATTCCTATTAGTTTTAATGTACCACCCACCGTTCTCCAATGTTATATTTATCACAAAGGATGAACTGTGTGGGATTCATAACTGAATGCACATATACATCTGAGCTCTGGGAGAGTCCAAGTAATGAGAGAAATTGGCTCTCTAACTGTGCTTCAATTTGTCTTAAAATAGATATTCAAACAGGTCAGCTGAGCTGCAACTGTCTCTCTCACTATACTGAATGGAAAAGAATCTCAGGAAAATGATTCTGGTATCAATAAACACATGGCAGAAAAAAAAAAACAGTCAAGAGACAGGCATCTTTTTTGTCATCTGCTTCAGGTTTTTGGAAAAGCTCTGTTATCTACTATAATGATGCCTTTTTTACTGCTAGCACAATTAGAATACCTTTCTCTGTCAAGGGTAAATGCCAACACTATTTTAAACCCAAATGAACATTCCAGTATCTAAGGCCAAAGACTATGCCTTCCACTGCATGTCTCAAATCTTCCTCTCTCTCACACACCTGAACTCAAAGAAGCAAAAGAAAGCTAAACCCCAGAGAATTCTGTGAACCCTCTGAGACTGCTGTTCACCTGAGAGGCCAAGACAGGACTGACAGCACTACCCTTCACCATATAAAAACTAATACTTCAATTAAAAAATAATAGTAATAAAAAATGCAAAAAAGCATTATACCTTACCTGCTGGGGAGATATTTCCTTATCAGACACTAAACCCTTCTTTCTCTTAGGGAAGAACTTCCCAAATACTTCAAGCAGACAGCCAGCACATACTCCAGCTGACTCTGCAGATCTCAGCTCATGGAAGAAATGTTCTGGGCAAGGGCTCAGCACTGACAGGAAAACCTGTAAGCCCAGAATCCAAGCAACCACTACTGTGCACCTGAGGCCCTCATCCCACAAGGTACTTAAATGTTTGCCCAACACTTGCTGCTTATTCCATAACCATGGAACTCCCACGGTTTCTCCAGTGCAGCACAGAGCTTAAGACAAAATGGGTGAGCAGATCAGCTCTTAGCTCAGACAATCAGGCACACCACCCTTCCATGTGGCACTTTGACCAGACAGACAAAGGATGATAAAAATCAACAACTGAAAATAAATAAAAGAATGCTACCTGTGGGAGCTTTAACCTGGGGAAAGCTTCTATTGACTGTACAACTGGTCAGTTTCTTAAGCTTCTAAAAGCAGGCCAACTCAGGCTGTTACATCATGCAGATTAATCAGATGCTACAGTATTTACTAGGGTTAAACCTAGAGGATAAAGGTTACATAATGGATTCAATCCAACTTAAAGTGGTCAGATCTCTCAAATAAATATGCACCTCTCTCTTTGAACACCTGGACAGGAATAATCAATTAAACATAAGAGAAGTTCAAGTGTAACAAGCTTCTGAAACTGCATTCAGTTCTGAAATCTAGTACTGAGAAACAAATGGAGGCATATGACACTCAAAAGACCATAAAAAACCACTGAAATTTTGTCACCCTTATCTTAACGTTTCACATCCCCTCTGATACTGTTATCAGAGCACTATCATAGAAATATCTTTGTGTATTACATATGTACATTATCCCCTGGGCCTACACTCCTTCCTGCTTTCTGTGCTTTGCTTCACTGTGATCTTTGACTTGCCTTATTTAAGCTAATCTCTCCAACCAGAATAAAATCTATATAAAACTTCTGCATTCCCAAGGGCTGCATTTTGCTTCAGAGTATCATCAATAAAGGATTTTGATTCTTTTCTTGCTGCAGAGAATACAGTTTTAGCAATTCCTTATCCTTTCTTGTATGCTTTCTATCAGAACCCCGATGAAAACATTCGGTGTCCTGATACAGAAATAATCACCCTAGAAAACATTACATAAATATTGCAAACGGCACAAAAGATAATGTTTGTCAGAGTTTGTAATTCTTCCAATTCAAGAAGTTAACCTGCTTACTTCTAAGAATCTACATCTTTAATGTCTTTCACAGACAAATAACCAGAGAGAAAACATGTAGTACCTAATACATCAAATATATACATATTATAGGATATTGGTAACGCAGAAAAACCACAGACTTGAAACTTGAACCAATAACCAATCTTACTGTCAATATATTTAAATTCACCTCAATTATTATAGATAGTCGAATATTCTTTCCCCTGCCCAAGGACAGCTCATACACAGCATATGCTGCTCTGCCACTCCCTTCAGAGAGGAAAAAGCTATACAGCAGAGTCTCTTGCAGCACACTCACAAGAGATGCTGAAGTGCAGGCATCTCTGCTACACCTGGGTGTTGCCTTTTTCTGGGTATTTCCTTTCTAAAACCATTGAATAATGATGCTCCAGTCTTACAAGCTCCAAATTGTGCAACAAGAGACTAGAAAGAAATATTTACCATCCGTGCATTCTTCATAATACCAGTCCAGTTCATAATAATCTGCTTCAATAAATTTCTGCATAGTCAGTATCCTTCAGTGACATACAGGAGATTTCACTTCGCTGCTAAGGTCAAGTGAAATGCAGCCATGCCTTCCTGCCTTTGCAAAATGCCAGAGCACAAGGCAGCTCACGGGAAGCTGAAAATGAGCTGCACATCTTCACTGAGGCTGCAACTAAAATAAAAGGGGGGTGTGGAGGGTGTATTTGGAAGAAAAAAAAAAAAAAAAAAGAAAAAAAAAAAAGAAAAAGGATGCAGAAAGGCAGCAGATGCCCTGGCGGCTCCTCTAATAAAGAAGCTCTGCACAGGAGCCTTGGATGGGCGTTAACAAAATCCTCCTATCAAAAGGCTGATGCGCTGACGTTGGGGACACACACCACCGCCCGGCTGGTTCTAACTCATTCCTTTCCTCCCCAGTCTCCACATCTCTTTCAGGCTAATGTGTTGCCATGGAGACGAGCTGGCTCCAAAAGTGATGCAGAGATGAAGAAAATGCATTTTGCTGTTTCTGGCTTTACAGGCTAGAAGGAGTCCTCCATACTGGAAACAAAAATCGTTGTTAAGAAAGATGATACAACTCATTGCTACTTCTCACAGAACAACAGCATCACACTGTTGCAATTCACTGGGGACATGCAGTACATTAATAATGAAAATCTAGTCCATTACTCCTCTCCTCCGCACAGTTTGATAAAAGCCTGCCTTCCCCATGGAAAATTAAACTATGCTACTGCTTTGTTACACTATTCTGGTCTGATATAATAGAACCCTTTCTGCATTCTGCTGTTGAGAAATGCCAAACAAAAAAAAAGAAAGGATCAGCAAAATCAGGGCAGCAATACATTTCTCCTTGCAAAAAAAGCTAATCTGTTTCTACTTTTTGCCCTCTCCATGAACCACTTCTCCCCCTTTTTTTCCCCAAGCATCTAAGCTGCATAGCTGAAGACAAGAGGTTAGGCCAAATTTTCACTACTCTATACCTAAAAATGCTGAAGGTCATAATACAGAATAACTTAATATTTGTGTTCAGTGTTTCAGAAATGTAAGAAAATACTTCTGCAGCCCCCAATAAAATTGCGTTTAAGCTATTAGGAGAGAACCTGTCTGAGGAACAGATGGCATTAAATCATCAAACACAGCAATTCAAAAAGCATGTCTGAATACATGCAGGTACAGATGCCAAGTGGACTGACAGCCATTTTGTTCATAACCAGCACATAGTCTTCATCCATTTCTCCCCCTCTTTTAGGAGACGCTATTTCTTTGCAAACACCGGTAGAAGCACTGGGATAGATTGTGACATAATCTATCCCAGTAGATTAAGGTAGGAGGCCATATTGGGTCTGACCAGGGAAGTCTTTGGTGTCTGTTTAGCCAAAGACTCCATCCACAAGAACAGCCATGAGCAGGCAACAGAGAACTGTCAACCATTTCCCACAACTATCCTCCCAATCCCCAATTTCTTCATCTTCAGAGACAGCCTGAGACAGATAAAGCTGCTGCTACTTCTAGCAATTCTTGAATGACTTACCCTCTCTCTTCTTGAGCCCACATACATTTTTAGCATCTCCAACATTCTCTTGCAAGGAGTTCCACACATGTACTGTTCACGATACACAAACCCCTGACCTTTTGCTTTACAACTCACATTTACTAACCTAATTTGATGCTTCCAGCTCTGGAAATCTGACTGCTCAGTTCATCTCTCCTTTTCAATCACTCATGATTTTGCAGATATCTATTAAATTTACCCTCACTTATGTCTCTTCTAGGTTATCACTCATTCTGCACCCCGACTGGTACCACTTTGCTTTACTGTAACAGAAATAGGTAAGGCATAGTCAAGCTATGCAGAGGAAAATGCTTCAGTTTCTTGACCACATCAGTATTTCAGCTCTACTGGTGTAAGAAATTATTGCTGCAGTAGCTTTGAGTCTTGCAGAGTTTCAGTTATGAATACTCACAAGGAAAAAACTATACATGCTATTTAATGCAATTAAGGCTACACGGTTAAAATGTTGCCAGAGAAAAATAAAGGTTCCTATGGCAACATCAACTCAATTGCTCTGCATATAATCTATTTGTTCCACTTGTATTATTTTTGTCCAAAAGGTAATTTCAGTCTGGTAATGTTATTAAATAAGCATTTAAAATAGAAAGAATTAACACTTGCTACCATCTTAAACTGCTGCAGGGACAATCTCCTTTTTATATTTGTTGACATTTTAAATAAAGGAAATCTTCAACATGCTAGAATTTTCTTCTCACTGTCCTTCCCACAGCACACACACTCCTCTTCAATGAGACAGGATAAAAATAGTTGAAGGTAGGGGCTTAGAGTTTTTTTGTTTATTTGTTTTATTGATATTTTTTCACAGATCTGATTGGAAGCATACTGCTGTATTTCAGAAAGGCATTACTTTTCTGCGAAGAAAATCACCTGTGTGGCCAAATGATTTTAGAACTTCCCAAGGGACTTGGAAATATGGGATAAGTGTATTATCTTCCCAGCATAAAGACAGAAACTCTGGGCAGAAAGAATACTATATATCCAGGTATCCACTCCCAAGTATCCCTTCAATTACATGAGGAATTGTACTCTATAAAGCTGGAAGGGTTGTCAAGTTGAACAGGAATTTGTGACGAAGCTGACAAAGCAGATGCACACTTGCAGGACCTACTTTCAACCTTTGCAGCCCTACTTTTCCTTCCTACAGGGGTGCATCAGATTCATTTTATAGTAAGATTATCAGAACAGAACAGTTTTCAGGAGGACTGATTCTACAAACTTTGAAGTTCAGTGTATTCCAATCTCCATATTGCAATGCTACATTTGGTTGGGGTATTATTGTGTTACTTACCTAAAAATTCATCTACAATGAGGCTAAAAAAAGATTGAGGGTAATAGGTCGGTGACTATAGAGAAGATGTATTTTCCTATTCCAAACCTCAAAACAGTTATTCACATTTGTTCAGCATTCCCTTTCAGCTGTTAAATTGTGTTCTACATGTTAATGTTTACTTTTAAGTAAACAAACCCCTCCCCTTTTAGCTGTTCTCCACAGGGCAAAACATACAGATTGATAAAGATTTCTGATAGTCAACTGGGAACAGCTAGACTAAGCATTCCTTAAGTTTGTGGTTACAAAGGGGTTTCATTAGTCAGAAAAGATGGCTTGAAAAGCTCAAGAGCCCTATCCTTCCTTTTTGCTGAATTAAATCCATGTCATGGGTCAACATTAACTGATGTGCCTAAATTACCCAGGTTACAGAAACCAGACAAACCCTTCCCCTTGTTTGAAGAGAATTTTTGAAAAAGGTACTTTGATCTACCCCAGCAGCACACTCAAGACTGTAGTGCACTGTTCTGCTAGGGTGCAAAGCAGCAGCAAGTCATCTCTGCTGACAAATAAAGCCTTAAAAGGATGTCATAGCATATCACTATAAATCCTGTGTTTTCATGCTTAGTCATTCTCAGCTTTTTTCTCCAAACCTTTTACAATCCTGTAAGGATGCTTTTTGAAACTCAACACTGGAGCTGGATGGAGTATTTCCATGGCAGCTGCAATGGTTTACCTCCCATTTGATTACCTCTGGGTCACATTTCTTCTCTTGGCTACAGCCTCAGGATGGTTCAGATAATTAAACACCATATCGCATCATCATTTTCTACAGTCACCAGTACAGTCACCACCACTCAGGATAAAGTTGCCCATCCCATTAACATCATCAGGAGTCCTTTTTTATGAGAGCAGTAGCTGTACAGGCCACCACCATGCAATGCATATTGATCACAGTCAAGCATCGCCACAACACATACCTTGCAAAGTGACAAACAAGGCATATTTAAAAGACCAACAGATTTTCAAGGATGGGCTGTCACACTTATCTCTAAACTGGAATCATTTACTGAAGCGAAGAGTTACTGGTGTTTTTGCCTTCTAAAAGAACACTGAATAGCAGTCATCCTGTGACTACACTTTTAGTAAGGGCAAACAACTCTGCAACCTAGGATAGTGATCTCTTCCAGTGCAATATTTTACTCAGCAAGGAGTCTTGCTTTACCTGGAAAGAGCAGAACCCAGAGTAAAATCTAGAGCACTGAGGGCATTATTATGAGCAACTTTCAGAATTAGCGTTTAGAAAAATGGGTGCTTCAGATTTGATTGACTCTTCTTCATCAAAGTGGGATGACGATCCAGGGTTTCAAAATAGTACAAGTGTTTCCTACAGATGGGGCACAGCTTGTGGCTTCACACCCTAAGGGCACACTGACCTCACCTGATACAGACTCTTCTAATGCAGAAGAGGGTCAAACCATTCTCCCACTGAAACAAAATTATTTAACATGAGACAGGGGCAATCGGATGAAATTAAAGTACTTAATGACAAAAAGCTATTTTACACATGAAAGGATTATTTCTCCCTTCCCCCAGATAATTACTGGAGAGCACCATTTTTGCATTTGTATAAAATCAAAATTGATGTCTTCAGCAACCTTCCTGCAAAATCAGCTGTGTAGTTCAATTAAGGTATCACTGAGCACACTTAAACACTGTAAATAAGACCATAATAGCAAGAGCCAGACATTTAAGAGAATACACCCCTATCAGGAATTAAGAAAATTGAGAATAAAGCTTTAAAGAAACAAATTTTGCAAACTGTTCACCAGCTGGAAATAATGTACATTACAATCTCCTCCTTTTTATTTGTTATATTTCTCGTGGAGATGGCAAAAAACATTTGTAAAATGAAGTTGAGCTTAATACCATGCTTGATTGGCTAGACAAAAATATTACAGCTGCATGGTTATGACCTATTTTTCTAACAAACCCACTGAGAGACATAATTGCAGCTTCCTGGGAGAGGAAAGGAATGCATTACACTGAAGGAATACAGAATAAGGGAGCCCAGAACAGGACCAAGCACTCCAGGCGTGGCCTCACCAACGTCAAGTACAACTCCCTCAAACTGCTGGCACCACTCTTCCTAATACAGCTCAGGATGCCATTATTCTGCTTTTCAGAAGAGGCATATTTCTGGCTCATGTCCAACTTGGTGTCCACCAGGATGCTGCCCCAAGTCCTTTTCTGCAAGGCTGCATTCCAACAGCTGGACCCCAGCATCAACTGGTGCATGGGGCTGCTCCTCCCAGCTGCAGGACTTTGCACTTCCCTCTGCTGAATAGCACAAAGCTGCTTTTGACTCATGGCTCCAGCCTGTCACAGTCCCTCTGAATGGGGGCACAACCCTTTGCTGTCTCAGCCACTCCTATCATGCCTATGTCTCACCCTCCCTGCTGCTGCACAGTCCGCTCACTTCCTCTCAACCTCTCCACCTGGCAACAGCTTTTCCACAGCAGCACACCTCCTGCATAAAAGAAGGCCATCTCTCTCTACCTCAGGACAGGGAGCAGCTCTGGGCACTTCCAGCAACCTGACTCTTACAGGGCTGCCTTCCCAGTCTGATGCTCTGTCTGGGTTGAAGTCTCTGCTCTGAGGGACAGGTAGTCCTGTCCTGGAGAATGCACCCTGTGGCACACTGCCACCACATCTGAAGACCTAGGTTATTCTGAACTCAGATGGGGATCCCTTCTTTGCACCATTCTGAGAAACTACTACATCTGTTGGCTGCATCTGACCATCCCTAATGAGCAGCAGCTCCAAGGAAGGCTGAGGACATCCTTGGGTCAAGAGCAGCTGACAGCTTCTCAGAACCCACTAGGACTTCCTGAGGCCCACATTCCTGTGGCTCATCTTACACACAGCAGCAGGTGCTCTCAGTTTCTCAGAGAGTTCCCCAGATGGGCACCATCTCCCTAAGTTGCCAAGTTGCTAAGTTGCACTGCTGTGCCTGCTCACTGCCTCTGGTAGCTATGCTCACAGAGAGCTGTGCTCTAGGCCTGGCTCTCACAAAGACCTCCCCACAGCCCCCTGCTGAAAGTGAGCTTGACTGTGTCTCATCTGGGGGACAGGAGATGGAATGTCATTTTGCTGTATCATACTTTCATTTAGGCTTACTTAAAAGACACTCTGCCTCAACAGTTTAATGAGACTGGTCAGATGACATGGAATTTATTTGATTATGCTTTAGGATAAGATCAGTTTCATTTTATTCATTTGGAAAAACTGGCTCAGCCTTCCATCTGAAGGAAACAGTAACAAAGATGTGCTTTGGAGTTCCAGAATGTAAAAACAGTTGTAAGCCTTAATATTATTCAGTTCCTCCCAATTGCCTTCTTACCCAATGGCAAACTGAATTTTAAGAACTAAGTCTCTGTATCACCTATCCTGTGTTATAGCTTAAATCCCCACAAAAAGCAGTGAATAAATTAAAATGCTTGGATATTTGACTGTTCATTTTTCTACCAATATCTTCAAAAAATAATTAAAAAGGAGAACTAAGTAGCCTTATGTCCATCCTCTTGTTTTATGAGGCCCAAAGGATTCTGATGGATTCTGAGCCTTTGTGAATTGGACTGAAGATCTCAAAAAAGCCGCAGGAAGGCAGAAAAATATGCTCTAACAAGCCAGAGCAGTATGACTAAGGGTCGTTGCTGATTCTTCTGCTCAACACAGAGGGAAACTCATCACATTTCCACCAACAGGTTATAAACCACCATCAATCTCAACACACAAAAAACTGCAAAGAAATTTTTGTAAGTCATTGAAAAATCAAACTTTCAAAGAGACAAGCTACAGTATTTGCTCAACACTTATTGAGGTTTTTGAAACAAACTAAACAGGTAAATGAGGAGAAGCTTAATTGCAGCACTGAAAATTGTGCAAGCAGTCACACCCTGGAATACTCTCCAAAGTGGTGGTGGCATAATTCACAGAACCTCTCTGCCAACTTACTTAAAATGGTATTTTTACTGTCATAGTTCATTGTGCCATAAACCAATGTTCACAATCAATGCAATAATTTTGAAACATGGAAATTTATTATGTTCTTGCACTCTCATGTAGAGATGGAGTCTGTGACTTGTTCACAGTAACTGAACAAGGGTTAAGTCAGAGATCTCAGTTTCCAGGGTGTCGGTCTAAGGCTAGACCCAAATTTGTTTAAATATCTTGAACTACTATCTATACACAAGTGTCTGCCTATAAGCAGCTAGAAATAAATGTTTATCAATGATCTCTTTGCTTGCTTCCTCTTTGTTAAGCACTTATTTCCTAATAAAAGCAGAAAATATACACTGTGGCAGGAATTACACTCAGGTTTTTTTTCATTCAAGCCATTTGATTGGAAGAAGTCTGCAACCACAGCAACATGGTAAAGTTGCAGTCATTATGCTTCTAAGCTAAAAGCTAAATAAAATTGTTAAGTATTCACAGTTTCAGACAGCTATGCTATCCAATTTCTGTTGTTCACAGCTCCATTTTCAGAGAATAATAGAAGAGTTTGGGTTGTAAAGGACCTTTAGAAGTCACCTAGTTCCAAACACCCTGCCATAGGCAGGGAACACCTTCAACTAGACTGGGTTGCTCAAAGCCTCATTCAGCCTCACCTTGATCATTTCTAGGGATGGGACATCCACAACTTCTTTGGGCAAGCTGTTCCAGTGGTAGAAGAGGCAAGCCCTCACAGTAAAGAATTTCTTCCATATAACTCATCTAAATTGACTATCAGCTTAAAGTCATTATCCCTTGTCCTATCACTACAGAGCCTACTTAAAAGTCTCTCTCTTGCTTTCCTGTATCCCCCTTTAGGTACTGAAAGGATGCTCTGAAGTCTCCCCAAAGCCTTCTCTTCCTCAGGCTGAATAACTCCAACTCTGTTGGCCTGTCTTCACAGCAGAGGTGCTCCAGCTCTCTGATCATCTTCACGTCCCTCTGAACGCGCTCCAACAGGTCCACATCCTTTTCACATTGGAGGTCCCAGAGCTGGACACGTACTCCAGGTGGGAGTCTCACAAGGACAGAGTAGGTGGGGAGAACCACCTCCCTTGACCATGACCTCCCTGGACCTGCTGACTACATTTCTTTCCATGCAGCCCAGGATACATTTGGCTTTTTTGTTTACAAGCGCACATTTCTGGTTGAGCTGTCAATCAACACCCCCAAGTCCTTTTCCTCAGGGCTGTTCTCAATTCATCCTCTGCACAGGTTGTATTTTGTATCCACCCCCAGCAGTCACACACCTACCATCACCTCAGTTGGTAGAAGAAAGATGCTGCCATGGGGATTTCTGAGTTCCTTGTCCCACTAGCAAAACATTTTTTCCCATGGTTATTGCAACAATCCACCCACACAGACAATTTTACTTGTCAGACAGGCCTAATTAGGTTACTAAAGACCTTGGAAACCTTACATTTCAAAATATTTATTAGGGCCAGCTTCTGCCATCATTTTAACAGCACTAATGGGCTGCTACCAAACCTGGGGTAATACACTTGATTCCACAGATCAGCTTCAGCTTGTCTCTCCACCCTTCCCACTTTTTTTGTGCGATTGGAGGTAGGTGGAGAGCATATGCAAGTTATTTACTAAAATGCTTCATGCCCTTTATTGAAGCATGAACATCAGAAACTCAGTTCTTCATAGTATTCATGCTTTTCTTTAACAGCTGTGCTCCTTACAAAGTGATTGTTCAGGTGCTTCAAAATGCAGTGAAACCATCTTTGCACATGTTTGTGCTGATCCCTGTAACTCATCTCTTCTGAAGCTCTACAGTGCCTCAGTAAGTCTACCTAAATCTACCTACTACTACAACCCATGTAAATCCACTGCTATTGCTTCAGCATAGCAGTCATTGAGATGAATCACAGAAGTCCTCTCTAATTGCACACGTTAAGTCAATACCCACAGTGGAAGAAACCAGAGAGACATGAATCCATTCACCATGATAAAGTATCTACAGGCTCAAACAAAGGAATGAATAACCACATAGGTCACAACTCTACTCATGTTCCCTCTAGGCAAAAATATTTTTCTGTCTGATAGAATAAATATGAACAGAAGAAAGAATGAAGGGACAAACCATCTCAACCAAATGGTCAGTTTGGTTCTTCACAAGGCTTTTCTAGAAGCTTAAGCTGCAGCAAAATGATTTAATGTCATTCTGTTACGCTGGCACATAGTGCCACCAGACAACAGTGCAATGTGTTAGAGAACACATCCAAAAAAGTGGATATGGAAAGAGGTCTAAGCTTTCTAAGCTGCATAGATACAGAAATTTCAGTCTCTTTGAGAGAGACCACAAGCAAAAAGCAGTATTTCAGTTTCTCTGGTATTTGATAATGTTGGAAAGGTGCATGCACAAATCACAAATGCAATGGCTGTTCTTGGTTAAATGTTCCCTTCATTTTCTATCTACCACAATCTTGGAGACCAAAGCAGTAGATCACAAACAGTTCTCTTGCTCTCCCACAGCTTTCAAAGAATTGCACAGATACTTCAAAGAAGGCAACAAAAATAGCACTATTTTATTTGTTTCTCAGCACAATTTCTGAATTTTTGACTTACGGAAGTATTTCAAGGTCTCTTCTATTTGCTCAGTTGTTAAGTCAATATTCGCATCAGGGGAAATGAGAGGTGTGTGAAGCCAGTCGTCGTGGTCATAACCGTAGATTGTATCTGCTCTTAGCTTATAATGAGGCAGCTGCTCTTCCAGGAGACTGATGATTTCAACTTCAGGAAGATTGGTACTATTGCACACATCTGTTAAGGGAAAGGGAACAATCTCTGTTAGTTACCTTGAGTACTATACCTACAAGCTTTCCAAGACTTCAATATGTTTTGATATCAAAAAGATTTTGTTGCAAGTAAAGAACAGCTCAATACAAATAAATTTAGAAGATATGCCTGGCACAAATTATCCCAAAATATCATATTTACTAGTAATACAAGGGCATGCTCTCTTAGTGACAAAAAGCCCCACCTCTAGAAGCAGGGACATTTATTGAAGAGTAAGTGGGTTAGGGTGGGAAATAGAGAGCCAGTTACAACTGTGCACTAATACAAAGAATGTATTAGTGCACAGAGGAATGCACATTTTTCATCTTCACAGATCATTTTTAGCTTGCAAGACTTACATATCTCCTTAACTTGGTCTTGGACTACAATTTAGGATCACTGTATTTTTTTGTCTTTGCTGCTGGCAGACTTTTCTCAAGAAAGCGAAATCCAGGATTGCAATACCAAACAGTGTCACAGTTCACACCTAAGACACCCTGGTAAAGATGATTACAGGAACTTCCAGGGCACCTTTTGACACTGTCTTGACTTGCATTCTGTGCTGCAGCCCCTCATGCTCACAAATATATCGTTTGCACACAGTTCTTAAAATGGATACCAACAGCCAACAACTGCAAAAATGTTACAAATAAAATTAGAGCTTTAAATTTAGGCCAAGAGGTAGCTGAGAAGTTTTAACACAAAAAAACCCCAATTCAAGGTAGGAACTTTTTTACCATGAGGATGGTCAAACAGGGCTATAGGGAGTCTAGAAATCAAGTAAACAATGCCATGAAAGACCTGCTTTTAGTAGAAGTCAGAACACATTACCTCCTGAGGTACCTTCTAACCTATATTATAATGAACAATTTTGAGAGTGTATCAATACGCAAAACAGTCATCATAGCTCTAAATATATGTTTAATTATCATATACAATTATATGCAATATCATGTTAAGTATTCATTAAGAAACTGAGCAACCTATGGTATGTTTTCAGTACTTAGGGCATCAGTCTGCACATTTTCCATTTCCACACCAGTACAAAGAGAAAACACCACGGTCCAGCACAACCCCTACCCCACACTCGAAGTAAGGAAGAGCTATCTAAGCCTTTTTTGGAAGAGCAATGCACCAGAGCTCCCTCTTTAACCAGCGTCATAGCTCTTGCAACTCATGCTGAGACTCACTCCAGAGTAAACAGCAAAGACTGTCAAGGCCCTGAGTGCTCCCATGTACCTTTACACTGCCGTGAACAGGCTCATCATGGTCCCCCAGCCAGCACATTCTGCCAGGAGCCCCACGTACACCCCAGTCCCTGCTCCTGCCCTGTGCAGAGCTGTAAGCAGGCCTGTGCCCAGCTCTGCTCCCTGCTCACACTGACTCATTGTCCAGGCTTCCCTGGATTACTGGCATTTGTCTGATGATCGACCCCTGGAGAGTCAATTTGAACCATTGCTGCCAGCACCTTTGCTCTGCTTGGGAACAAAGGGACTGGGCTGTGCCAACAAGGATTGTGCCCTTCCCATCCTGTCAGCTGCCTGTAAGGCAGCCCTGCTCTTGCTGCTTCCTGACAAAGGCACCAGTTTTGTAAGAGAAACTTATTCTTGCTGGATTGAGGTAAATCTGCAATTCCACCATAACTTAGTGAAATTCACCTCTATCAAAGAAGGGGAGGAAGCAGAGAATGGGGAAATAACACATACTTCTCTATACATCATTAATTATCTGGTTTTTACCTTTCTAAGCCAGAAATTACATTGTCAAAAACATCCCAAGCACTAAAAATTGCAAGAACATTACTATTCTATCAGACAACAGGGCAGAAAATACCAAGATGAACTCATACTGTCAATCTCCTGCCTACATATTTTACAAAACCCTGATGACTAGAACTGTAATCCACTTGGGAAAGTTGTGTTGTACTTTATGGTTTGAGGAGTCTGCTAATACCTATCAGGAGCTATTCTCCTCTGCCTTCATCCAGACTGTTCTGCTAACTGTTAGACATATGTGAGTGTCTTCCAAGCCTCCCTGCAGTTAGATGCCCACATGCACATCTGTTTTTATAGAACTCTCTGCAATGCAAGAACCATTCCACACACATCATTTTAAGAGGTCCTTGCAATCTTCTCAGAGGGACTTCTGGCTTACACAGAGAAACAAGATCTGCTCCCCATGCTTTGAAAGACAAGAGCCAGCCTGTAACTACAAATTTTCTTTTTCCCTGGCTATCTTTTTAATGGCTGACAGCATCATCTCAGTGCCTGCAACCATCTGAGTGCAGAAAAGACAGCTGATATTCCAAAACACACCTGCTGACATCCACCAGACATTCAAAAACCTTTCTGTGTACATGTATACACAAAAGAATTTTCTTTCCTACATTTATTTTTGGATTACCTAATTGCTCTCAGTCTCGAGAACATAGAGTTGATATTTTTCATTGGGGTTGTTTTGGGGGAGTTTTTCTGGATGAAATGTTAGTTTTCCTCTTCAGAAAAATGCAAGAATCTACACAGCCAAAGATTGTGGTCTTGGGAACAAAATATAAAAATTTTGAAAAATTCAAACCTTTAGTGTCTTTCAGGATTCAAAAAGAAACAGACAGTATAGATGAGTTGAGAAAGTTGTACAGATAAATAAATTGGCTTGTTTTATCCCAAAAACTAGTGGAAAATAAATGCAAAAGAAGCAACCAATAAAATGTGAAGAGGAAAAAAAAACCCTCATACCTGCACACACAGAAAAAAAAAAACCCCATACAGTTTTATTGCGGAAAAGAAATCCACTAGAACGTGAAGGCAAGGAAGTAAAGCAATAAGAATTATCATGGAAGACAAGTCAATCAAGAAAGTTTTTCTACTCTACCATGTAATAAATCCTGAGCAATTCTAAGCAATTCAAAAGGCCTAAGAACTGGAAAAGATATTAATGAGTAATTGGAGAGGAAACTTTTATGACGCTATTATGATGCTGTTGTCATTAACTTCTACTGCAATTTTAAAATCTGTATACCAGCAGGAAATACAACAGGCTCTGATGTAATTGCGTATTTTGAAGAACAGGACACCATAATTACACTTGTTCATGACTAAACATTAGTTCACCACTTAAATCACAGCAATATTCTCAGTGCTACAGTTAGACAATCTCTCTCCCTTCACTTTTCCTCCCCTTCCTTTCCTGAGATGCACACATTTGTTATGAGAAGGTATGCAGACTAATAGAATTCTCCATCCTCAAACACCAAGTATATTTTTATAAGACCCTGATTATGTTTCCACAGATGTCTTTTTATTATTTCTGATTAGAACTGCAAAGACAAACAATTAAGTGACTTCTCTACTAAGAAGACCCAAGGCATCAGCTGTGATTCTGATTTATGATTAACTGATATCCAACAGATAGAAAAGCACTTCCTCTTCTCCTAAGTGTTACCTTCATTTCATTGAGAAAAATGTAACACCTTACACTTAAAACAATTAACTGATAATTAATTAAAAATGACACAACAAAACGTAGCTGAACCACAATCCTTTTAAGTTGCTGTTATGGATTCTGGAGTTTTTAAGTAATTTTCAACTTTCAGTTTTCTGGAAAACACATTTGGCACATAAATTTCTACAAGTAGATCAAAACCAACTTAAAAAGCTAATAAATTATGAAGTTAGTAAAGCATGGATCATTCCAGGTTCTGCTTATGCTCTTGTAACTCTATAGCTTTCAGCACTTCATAGAAATAAATATTTTTAAAAATTAATAAATTTCACTCTTTTTCATACTATTTTGAAAGTAACATGCTCTATTGCTTTAGTGCATGAACACCCCATCTCACTTGTTTTGCTGCAAATATGTATTTCTCCATGTCCTGTTCCTCATGAAATGAAGAAGGTCTGCTTTGCAGTAATTTTTGACAACATTCCTCCTCACAGTCTCTCTTTTCTAAGTGAGATTAAAACAAATGTTTTCAAAGTCTTTTGTCGTGGTTAATTCCTTGTTACAGTTTCTAATCTTCTCTTTCCATAAAGAAGATGCAAAACAGGCAGAACACTCCAGCTGAGCTCTCTTCTGCATATTTCTTCCCACTTCAGTATCCCTTGGGTAGTTATTAATGGATTGCCTACTAGCTTGTTTTGTACCTCTTCATACACTGGCATTTGACTGACGGGGATACTGGACATATCAAACCTCTCTACCCCATGCCTCTCAAGACAGCCACTCAAATTTCACTGGTTATTTCAGCTTGCTTATATTTCCTTAAAGGAATTTTTATTATGCTTGCTGATCTAACTACCTTTGACTATTTCATTAGTTCCCTTTCTTTTAGGCACATCTTTTAGGCATATCCATAAATAATGCTCTAAATATAGTAAACCAACTCTTCACTGTGGAGACTGAAGTGAGGGTGGGAGGATGGCTTCTTTCTTCCCCCACTTTTTTTTTTCTTTTTTTTCTATCTTTTTTTTCCCACATGCAGAGAAAGAAATAATTTGCAGAACCACCATGTGCATGTGAGGTTAAGAGTACATTTGGTTATTTTCAGATGCACACTTACATCTTTCCTCTGCTGACAAGTGAGCACGGAGTTATCATTAGGGAAAATTAAGTGAGAAGTCTAAAACAATGGGAGCCGACTGTATGGAGACAGAACAACTCCTCATGGAATGCCTACCCCCCCCTCAGCACATAACAAAATAGAGATCACAAGGCATTGTGTGGGGTGGTCACCCACTGTCCTTTGCATGCTGCACTCACACAGCCAGGCAATACATTAGGTCACTTCCCATAAAGAGTTACATACATACTTAGCTGTCAGTGTTACTTGGACGGGTGGAACTATGCCAAGCATCTCACAAACAAGCAATTCAGACTCACTCAAACTAACTTCAAATCCAGCTAAGTTCAACATGAACCACAGGTAGACAGCTTTGAAAATCTCATTCCTATTAACATGGTCACCTAAAAGCATCTCATCTGGCAAACTCTATTCCCTACCAGGCTTTTGGGTTTCATCTGTTTATGGCTATAGATGTATCTTACTGTAGAAAAGAAAAACTTGGCTTGGCTGATAGAAAAGGAGCACTTACACAACTTCAGCACAAACTTCACACTAGAACTAACAATAAACTCAGAGAATGAACCTAGAACAATGAGAAGGGACAAGAGCGTGGGGAGTGTGGCAGCCAACAAAGAACACCCCAAAACATACAGAAAGCATGCAGAGAAAATGAGCCACACAAATCTCAAATCTCCTGGTATCTGCAGGAGCCTTTAAAACACAATGCAAACAGCTTCTCAGTACAGTCCTCACGAAGAACAAAAAATACATAGTTTCTGCCTGTCTGCATTCTGGTTCAAACCCCCCTTGATCTTCACGGTTTTCCCGATTTGCTTGTGAGCAGGTTAAAAGACTCCCAGGCACCCACAGAACCTGCCGGCAGTACAAACTGCCACCTGCCGGCAGAACTGCCTTAGTACCCGAACCCCCACTTCCCACAGGACATTTTGCCAGCCAGTTTCCTGCTCTCAGCCCACTGCTGTAAGTGGAAAAAACAATCTCTCATAAACCCAGCACTGCCAGGACTACCCCCATGCTAGCTAGGAGTCAGGGCTCTGCTCAAGAAGAGGTGTGCCAGAACACACAAGTCATCATAAGAAAGACCACAAGAAAACCACCCAGAGACAGTATCATTCCCAGAGCACAGTGCCTGAGTTGCAGTCCTGATGGAAGCCAACACCTTGCAAACACCACAAAGTGACTGTGCTACCCAGAAGTGCCTCCTCTGAGCAGAGGGAAACAACTGCTAAACACAGAAGTGGTGTGTGCAGCAAAACAACTCCACTCTGGGTGTGACCTCAGGGAAGTACTGGGCTGCTTGGCAACCTTCAAAACACAAGCTTAGGTCATCAGGTTGTGTCACATGCCCACCCTGAGCATCTTCCAGGAAACTCCTCCGCATCAAACCCCAGCAACTGGTGCTCAGCCCACAGTCAGAGAGGGGCAGTCTAAATATCCTCTCCTTCTTAAACACAAGCAAAGCAAACAAACGAGGGGAAAAAACCAAACCCCAAAGCAAACAGAAAGATGCTTCAGTAGCACTCTCAGGCGAATCTTTCATTTCTTGCAAAAGAACTAAAACATCAAAACTTGTCACTACCTTTTGAGGCAGCTGAGGAAGGAGAAGCAGATACAAGCACAGTAACAAAAAGAGACAAGAGAAACAAGGAAACTCTCTGAAGAAAGCTGGAAGAATAAAGAAATCTGAAGAAACCATTTCTAAAGAAATGGTGAAATTCATGTCACCACATACTCCTCTCTTTGGTTTCCAGTTCTGTCCTATTTCCCACACACATATTACACTCACCCTTGACACTTAGCTCTCTCAGAGTTGTTGTTTTTTGGGGTTTGTTTTTTTTTTTTTGGTTGGTTTTTTTTTTTTTTTTTTTTTTTTTTGGTTTGTGGGGGTTTTTTTGGTTTTTTTTTTGTTTTGTTTTTTTTTTTTTTTTAATTTACTCTGTTTTAAATCTTTGAGAATGGACAGTCAATAAATAACAATTCCAAAAAATAAAAAGTACACGATACCTGCAAAGGGTCACTTCCAGTGCAGTACTATCTGCATACTAGTTAAGTAAAAGTAAGGTTCTCTGCAGAAAAGGGCTACAACAGCATGGAGGCTAAAGTCCAGCCACATGTAACACAAGAAATCGAAGTTCATCAAGTTGAAGCTATTCCATGCCAAATACCAGAACATTTTGACTGCTAATTTTGCACCACGTAACACTGAGATTAGTCATCTAACCTAGATGAACAAGCAGCCAGAAGGCCATGACTACATTAGCATTCTCCTTTTTCAGAAGACCCACAAGCTTAACCATATTCCAATGATGGATGCAAGAAGGATAATCTTTCTCTAAATGTTGTTAAAGCAGGTATTCATATGGCTGCTTGGAACAGCCCAACAGCCTCATCTTCCCCGTGCTTTCTGTCCATTTAGACAGTGATGAAATGAACTCGCCATTATCACTACAAATAGATGCACATAAAAATGAAAAGCACAGGGAAGAAAGTTCTATCACACAATTAGGCTGCTACCTAAGCTACTGAAGAAGAAAACATGGCCTGTAGTCATCCATTATTTGAGTTCTAAAGGCCCACATAGACACAGTCATTAAGTATTGACTGAGGTCTATAATTACAAGTGTTTCTTCAGCATTATTTAACAAGTGCATGCATGTGTACAGGCCAATAGGCAAAACCCTAGAACCTACCATATTCCTATTCAATGTCAGTTCTAGGATGCCCAGAATTTGGCCAACTGTCCTGAAACTGTACTGAAGTCTTTCATATAATACTGCTGAACTCAGGACATGTGTTTCAATGCAAAGCAAGTGGTTAGCTTCTCGGACAAAGAAAGAAAAAAAAAGAAGAAAAAAACCCTCCAATTCACTGACTTGTCCAAAGGGAAAGATAGCTTTAGCATCCCTATACATCTGAAGTCTCACTACTGGCTGCAAAACCAAACATCTGGAAGAAAAGCCCTTCAACACGAACGAAAACTGTCTCATACCTCTAAAACTCAGACTCCTCAAACAGCCACGGCAGCTTCTCTAACTTGAGTGTTACAGCATGACATGATTTGAAATTGCAAATCCTGCCACACCTTTAACCGAAGTTGTTTAAGCTGTGGTTCTTCTGCCTCTGAACATGGAAAATACTGCACAAAATCCTGGCTTCCACAGGAAAACAAAGATTCCATGCCAACCTCTTTTTGGCTTGGCCAAACACACCTGATGAAGACTAGGATAAAGCTGAGAATGTCAAAGCTAATGAAGATGAAATGCCTGGAAGTACAGTTCCAATGTGAGGAATGCCATTGTTTATCAGGTTGAAGCCTCCCTGCTTTGGTTCCATCCTACATACACATTCCTGCTAGATATAAAACCTGAGACAGATTTGGTTCATTAAACTATTAGGACCCTACATTACTATGCCATAAATTTAAATGAACTTTGCTATAAATGAAAGTATGGAAATGTTTCTCCCTGTAGATAAATGCAACCATAGTCATGATTTTGACATTAAACAGAAAATAAAAGGAAACTTTGCCACCATGGCTATTCTTTTAGAGTAAGAACAAAAGCTATTCATGTACCAAAGGCATGCTGGCAATGCACTGTTCAGCAGCAGTAAGAATAAACACATTCATTAACCATTAGGATCTTCCAGCTGCCAAGAGAGACTGCAAATGTCTCAAAAACCCATTGATAAATCACTGAGTATGAAAACCCTGAAAAGCAATTGTCCTGCTTTTCCTTGTTGTTCAGCCCAGCTACAAAATGTGCCAGCCAGTAAACAATGGCTGTCAACAAAGCTTTCACAGAATCACAAGCAAAACATGAGAATTAAATCTTATGTAGCTTGCTCTTTACAGATGCTTATTTTAAGTGAAAAATGTGTTGCTTCATGATGGACACACACACATATATTGAGGGAGAAAGGTAAAGCTGATCTTCATGTGTTGTGGAACTAAATTATGGAATGAAAGTTATTTTCACATATTTAAGTGCACCAAAAATCAAATGTAGCTATTTAGTCTTCCTGCACTATTCATTGCACCACAATATGAAAACAAAAAATTCAAACAAACAAACAAAAAAAATCACCCCAAAAATCTACTAGGCACTGGCCTTTAGTACTTTCTCCAAAGAACAAACTCAGTACACTGATGAACACTTACTGCTTCCATGCACCCCTACCTTGAGTAAAGTACATATTTAGGAATGATAAGTGCCCAAAACAATGGAAATATAAGAAGAAGGTCTTTAAAAATGTCACACTGTAATTGTGTTCCAATTGTAATTCTAACAGTTGCTTTCATAGTGACTTCAGAATTGACAATTAACACTAAAAAACACGGATCATATTAGGAAGTAATAAGTAAGAAGGCTAGATAGGGAGCACAGCAGAATTCTGCTTAAGGGAAAAACAACTGACCAGATGTCATCAAACCACAAAAATATAATCCTTGATAAAATAAAAACATATGCCCAAGATACAGATTAAGAGGTGATGTAACAACCTGACACAGGAGGGGAATCAGAAAAAAAACCACAGGGTTACTTGAAAAGGGTTAGAACTAGAAAGCAACTGTGGCGAGGATTTGGGGCAGGGGGGTGGGGGGAATCTGCATAAATTTGACTGAGAACACACCAAAAGCCAGACAGAAAATTCAAAATAGAGGCAACGATGCAGCAGGCACAGAGAATAAGATCATTTTGTTAGCGTATCCTAGACAGAAATACAGCCAGACTCACAGAATTGTTCCAGTCATGCCAAAGGAGCTTTCTCATGTTAACAGGACTGGCGTTTTCAGAACGCTTTAGAGAAAGAAGATTGTTCAGAATTTAGCAATCGCTGCTTACAGAAGTGTCAGGAAAGAGGAGAAGAGACCAAAACTAGATCAAGCTTACAGGATGAGACTGGTGACAATAACCTACAATACAGTAAATGGGCTGAGGAAAGGACCAACATTCTCACAGCTTTATTTAAAGGAGAGACTAGGAGTACTGGCAGAGGAGTAGGCAGGGGTGTAGAAGCTATTAAGATTTTTCAAAATCATGGAGATAACTTCATAAGGGGAAAGAAGAACTGATATTCACCAAAATCCTGGATAACTAGGACAAATACTGACAAACTGCAAGACTGCTGTCACTGCACACAGGAGTAGCAACCATGAACTTCCATGGTAAAACAATCAGCAGATCCAGATAAGAAAAAACTATGGGCAGGTTCCATCACTAAATAGTTCCGCATGATGGGGGTACTTATGCTGAGAGTAGACTACTGAGCGCGGCTGAGTAGTGATCTCCATATCTTTCTGGAGTCAGAAACACAGTCCTGAGCCAGCTGGTCCAACACACCAGAACATTTCTTATGCTCTTTGCTTGAGTTCCAGCTCCACTAAGCAATATTTTACATCTCTTCTCTCATATTGACAAAACTGAGAAAAGCATGGAAGTCCCAGCCCAAACCAGGAGCAGATAAAGAAGCAAATGTTAGAACAAGTTATGCTCCACTAAAAGAGAAAGGTAACCACAACAGAACTCAGATATATTCAAATAACAGGAAGCAATTCAAAACTGTTAATATTTTATCAATACTTTTTTAATAATTTAAAGCTTAGAACAGGCCTGTAACAGGTACCAAAACCAACCAGAGCATCCTGTTGAACAATTTAGAATCGCAAGCACATCACTTCTGGTGGTAACTCACACGTAGAATAGGACAGCCACTGGTACAACATTCTCCCCATCACCTGAGTAACAACAGCAAAGCAATCTCACAACAACCTGTAATACCTAAATCCCTATGGAGTTAATTTTGAATAATCATGCTTTATCACACTTGAAACAGAATGAACAGAAATTCAGTCTTTCAACACAAAAACATGCGTCTTGGGGGACACACACACACAATGGAATGGAAATTCTGTGGGCCCTAAGCATCTTTTCAAATAAAGTGATTACATAAAGAAATGGTAAGAACAACACCACTTGTCTGTAGGACCAGTCAGTTATCAAAATTGGCTGATGTTGCCATGAAGAATGGTAATTTGGTGGAAGAGAGCACAATCTCTATTTCATATGGGAACATATTTAAAGCCTGAATAAGGATAGAGCCAGGATGAAAACCCAGAGGAAACTTTCTGCACCCAAACATTGCAAGGAGATTGTGTGAATGAGGCTTGACAGCAAGAGAAAGTTGGTTTATCTGGATGTTACGATTCCTTCCACTGCAGTCACTGCAGTAACGTGCAAGTTATACAACCTGCAAGGAAGGTCAAACAATACCAACTCTTCTCACTGACACCTTTCTGCTGAGAAAAAAAGACATTTCGTTGTTTGACCCCTCCAGTAATGTAACTTTGTTTTTAGAAATTAAAAAAAAAATAAAAATCTACTTGTATTAATTGCAAACAAAGTACAACATAGAACAGGTTATTACCACAGAGCATTTCCCAATAATTCAACAGCCCTCAGGAAACTGTCCTGAACAGCCAGAAAACACACTCCTACATGCATTTAGTAAGAGTAACTAGTACAATGAATAAATGAATCACGCAAACTAATGAAGGAGCTGGGCAATTTAAATTACAGCCCATTCATTCTCTCCCTTTTCAGAGAAGGATGAAGGAAACCTACATGGCATATTAAGCAGTTAGCTCTTGAATAACAAAGTACACCCATACCAAAATCAGAGCAAATAGTGAGTATTCAGACATGCAAAAGCAGACAAAGTTAACTTACTGAAGATGTCTAATAATACTGTGTTAAGCATATTTTAAGAGGAAAAAAAAAAAAAAACAACAAAAAAAAAACCACACAACCAAAAAGCCTCACAAAAATATTTTGGTAGTTAGACAGCTATCACAAGAGTAATATCCAGTGATATTTTAGACTTCCATCCCCACTGTACTCCCCGTTTCCAGGAGGACAGGATTTGTCTGACAGCAGCTAACAGATAAGAAAAAGGCAATCAGACTAAGAGGCTTTTCTAATTCATAAAATTGGGGCTACTGAGCAATTTAGTGATGCTTTGCTTTTTCACATCAAGATTACAGCCCTTCCTGCTCGACAAAAAATGGGATGGGGGTGGTGGTGGTGTTTGAAAAGAAAGCTCCCAACTCCAATTGCTGTTTTCATCGACATCTGACAAAGTATTCAAGTCTGCACTGCAATTACAGGAAAGACAGACCTTGAAAAGCATTTCCACTCCCTTTCTAGCAGAAGGAACACTAGATGGTGCTACATCCGTATTTCTATCTCTACACTCTCGGATGAATGAGAGCAGCAAGAGAAAAGGAAAGAAAAACAACAAGGACAGGATAGGTACCTCCCACATGTAGGAGCACCATGCCGCTTCCATACAGTGCTGTCCCATTGTCCACCAACCTCAGGGGACTCAGGGCTTGAGTCTCCTGCCTATTTACTTGCAGGAGCTCCACAGTCAGTAGCAATAGAAAACTTGAAGTCAGACTACATTGATCTTTTCCCCTAAATCTTGCTAACAAAACCTAGAATGAAATGTAACAAAGCAAAACATCTATTACATCTATTACATACTTTCAGGCTTAGTGTTCAGAAACTATGTGCTTCACCAGCACTCTGTTCATAGTAACTCTTAAAAATTCACAAATAAATTTTTTCAACGGATCAACTATCCTATTTCATTTGCCCTTTTGTGCTGAAGTCAGCACAGACTAAAATGCATTTACCTGCATAAAGCTTCACTTGCAGCATCTATGAGCTTTGGATGATGCTTTAATATCAAATTCAGTGGGAAAGGTGCTTTTAGGGTGCTGTCACTCTCTCAGACATTGGCTCCAGGAAATTTTTCACCACGCTGGTTTTGGTCACCTGGGCCAAGCCCTACAGTACTTAGTGCCTCTGTTAGGCTAAGAAAATTGCTTTTAGGTCACACAATAGGACCGATCAGTGGTGTGACCTAACTAAAAAGTAACTCTCATCTCCTCTCTGACATAAAAGCTCAGCAAGAATTCTATCCAGACCAGTTGCCTAAAATACCTCTAGTTGCACTCCCACAGAAATCTGTTCAAGCACAATTCTGAGATGGTTTGGAGACAAGAAATGTTTAAGCCAACCCTTTATCAAGAACACACACTTAGCACAATCAGAACGTGCAATGCTCTCAGCTACATTGAATCTGCTCTTGGGTCCCAGGCAGGAAAGATGGTGCTGCTGACAGAGAATGCCAAAGTGCCTCTTTACTGCCAGCACACAAAACAGGAAACAAAAACAATAACAAAAAGAAAAGGAAGCAGCATTAAAAACTCTTTGAGCATCAATGGTCTTGAAAAGTTAAATAGCAAAATGTGCACATCATATAATTTGCTATTAGCTATATCAGAGATAGCTCCAATTGCCATTAGCTTGCTGCATTCCAGAAAGCATCACCACACCACACACTCTGCCTCAGTTTCCCATTCTTTTCTTGACTGTGCTCAAGTCTTTATTTGCAAGAATTTTTGCAGATAAATTAACACCTACAGCCTATTGTACCAGCTAAGACTAAAAAAAAAAATAGATTACACTGATTGCTGAATTTCAACTCTAGGATGAGTCAAGGTTTGGCATCAGAAGAACAGTATATGCAGACTTGATAGGAGCAATTTTTTCCCACTAAACAATTTAAAAATGCAAATAGTGCTAACTTGCCAATTAGAACTAGACAAAGTCTTCATGTTAAAGTCTCTGACAATCCTGAAAATTCAACCATTTATGTTTCAGATTGTTTCAAGGATATACACTGCATACCTACACAGAATACTGATAAAGATTTTACAGAGGGAATATAGGACCAATTCCTTACTTCCAGCATATGCCCTCTGACATCTTTAAAATGCACAACAAAAAGCTGAAACTCAAAAATCCACAAACACAAAAAAAACCCAAGTAACCAAACAATCAACAAAAACACTGCTATTTCTACTGCAAGTCACATCATGTTGTCCTCAAGTCACAAACAGTACCAATCTGACACCGCAGAATAGCAAATCCATTTAAAAAAGTAATTTAGGACCAATCTGTAAAAAATACTTGGCTGACAGTTAAACAAGAAGAAAGATTCAGAAACTACATCAGGCGTGAAGGAATGTGAAGTAGCAAGAACATTCACTGGCCTCCATTTAATAAAAACTTTTAAACATTAAGAAGTGAGTTTGTCCTGCCTTTCAAGAAACCATAATCAAGACGGCATCTTGATTCATGAAAGAAAAGTTGGTTGTCCTGGCTTGTAGTCAGGAACAGAAAAACTAAGCTAAATTCCTGTTAACAGGGGAAGGAGGAGAGTGGCTGAAGGGGAGACAGGCCACAGCCAACAGAACAGACTGCAAGATCCTTCTGTAAGGGGCCTGGAAAACAGAGTTATATTACCCAGAAAGCATTTATTTGGTGTGTAGTTTCTAGACTATCTAACAAGCAAATACCTACATGGAAGTCAAAAGGATGACCATTTTTGAACTAACCAGTTAAAGAGCTCTAAATCCATGAAAACAAGGAAGGAAGGAGGGCAAGTAAGTTTGTTTAAACAAAACATCTATTTTATGTAGACACATAGCTAACAAAGTGACTCCAGTGTTAATCCTGCTGCTTGCCTTCCCAAGGAAAGCAGGGTGGACTTGAGAGCACCCGTGCCCTTCTTTCTATTTTCTTTTTTTCAGAATATCAGCCCTTAGTAACTACACCACTGTTGGGCTGAGCTAAGCTAAGGCATGCTACTAAAGCAGCTGCTGACAGTCACCATTAGCTAGTTCTCTGATTTAAAGACAATTCTAGAAAGGGCTGAAAGTAACTCAGGATAAAAGTATCTGGCTGCCAATTAGAATGGCCTTAGTCTTATTGCTGTTTTTCTCAGACATCTCATTTCTCCCTTCCAAAAACTCAGCTGACTCCTCAAACATTCCCAAAAAGACTTGGAACTCACAAGGTCACGTGAGGCTAAAAGAAGCCTCATAGCTTAGCCAACAAACCATGCATTTGGAATGGAAGCTGCCTGTCATTTCATGGCCATAACCATGACTAAACCGAGATTACTCAAACAGAAAAAAAAAAATGAGTTAGCTGACCACAGCACTAAGAATCTAATTCTATTTAAAATACCATACTTCAACACATATTCCATTTATTTGCATGAATCTATAATAAGATATTCAACCTTTCATAAAAGCATGCAGAAGAAGCTATTCCATTTACATTAACTTTTACTGTTCCAGAACGAATGTGAAACCGAAATTACTTTGAAAAGCAAAAATATGTACAGTAAAAATGTTAGATCCTATTTCTCTCATCCCTTTTCTTCCACAAAGCAATTCTCATATGAAAATAGAAATTTAAATTATGTTGAACATTAGGACAAGCATTCCACAAACTTTAAGGTGCAGAGTTCCCTTCTCCTCATCCCTGACTTTGGTTATTATCCAAACAAACTTTCAAATGGTTCATTTTCCCTGGTACATAAATAGGGTAAACTGGTTTCACAGCTGTCATTGGTCTGGCCTATTTGCAAGGACCTTAAACATTACAAAGTGCTTTCATTGAAAATCCTATGAAATCACTTCTGAAGAGGTATAAATGTGCAGAACAACAGCAGCACCGTCCATGAAGCAGAGAGCCCACCACGAGCTCAAGAACAGAAGCTTAACTCTACACCTCCACATGCTCACCAAGGTAAAGGATTTGACTGCTTACCAGTAATGGTGCAGGCATCTCTGTACTCTCTGCAGTCTGGCACATCATCTTCCACGCCCTCGCTTACATAGTGCTCCTCGTGAATGCCCGTGTCGCAGGCTAGGACTGCATGGTTCGACAGCTCCGAGGGAGGCACAGTGGCGGCCAAAGTGCAGTCGTGCAAAGCTGTGGCGTCCAGCTTGGCAGGTTTCACAGGCTTGTACAATGTGCCATCAGGGGGACCAGCACTGGAGACTGGGGCTGGCTGGCACAGATGGAACTCCTTCTCCTCACTGGAGTTGGCTTCAAGAAGTCTGCAGAACACAAAAGAAACAAATGTTCAATTCAAGCCATTCCAAACAGTGTATATCAGGAGAGATGATTTCTCTTCACATGTGGAGCAGCTGTCTATCTCTGCACTTTGCCCAGTTGCGTGCACTCTGCACCTTGCACAGAAGCAAAGTGCCAGTCCTTGTACTGTGGTTTTTACCAACAGCTGATTAAACATCCGTATTTTTGCCTATCCTAAGTTGCAGTAAGCACAGTCCATTCACCTTGGCTCATTTGCCAACTTTCTCTCATGTCAGCCAGGCCAAACTTTTGTGTAACCCAGCATCTGTATGAGCCAGGTCAGAGACAGGCTGCACATCCCTGGTGGATTTACTGGCACTTTAATAGCATCTTAATTTGAAATCACCTGACAGCAAAGAAAACAGCAATGATCAGAAGCTTATACTATAACTGTACTAGACTTTCCTCTCCACTGTACAGCCCAGCCCCTCACTGACAGACTAGCTGCTGGAACCTCTGCTCCCTTTACAGAGAACACAGAAAACAAAACTCAAGGTGCCCTGGGTTAAAGGATTGACCACACTGCTGCTCCCCAGTGCCTCAGCCTCAAACTGGGAGAGAAGTCCCCCAAGGCTGGATACTGATGTCCCCAGCAGGATGGAATTGGCCAGAGAAGGAATGAAGAAGAGCACGTTTCTCCCAAAACTTTACCAAACCTTTTGCATAGGGAGCTAAAGGCACTGCAAAAACTGGTGGTATGGTACTGCTTTTGGTTATCAGCAGGGTAAGCAAATGCTCCCTACTGCTAGGAAAGTAAAATATTATCGTGGGATTACAGAAAAACAGACTTGGGAAAGGACTTGAAAGACTTCATAAATGTAACAGCTACAATGCATAAGCAGCAGCTGAAGAACAAGCTGCACAGGAACACCCAGACAACATGGGAAAAACAGGAAGACAGACAGCAAGAAAACACAATTGTACTGATTTGCAAGCAGCAGGCATGGATGCAAGTCCATATGCAAGTGCAACAACAGAACATGTTATATTCACTGCTTCACTGAGAACCAGAACAACAGGTTTTTTGAGAATTCTATGTGAAAAAAGGATTTCTCTAATCTCTGGAACATGTCCAGATAATCATATTTTGCTGTTAAAGTTACATTCACTATTTTGGCATCTTGTTTTCTGGCATTTCTAGCCAATAACATTACTGCTCCACCAAAACATGACACTATTTCTACAAACTCACTGCAAGACTCAAATATCGGTCTCTAAACTGCCAAGACAAAGATCAGGCATTTAGACCTTCTGGGAGTAAGCTCTAGATAAGTCTTGCAACAAAGGTGGAATGCTTCACCAGCATCATTTTTCTTTACCTACTTTTTCCCTTCAGCGCAGGCATAAGAACAAAAAAGCAAAATTCTCTCCCCCTTTCAAAGGGTCTCAACAAGGATACATTTGCATTGAAATCAGAACATCATAACTAAAAAACAGATGGGCAACATTAACTCTTGGAAAAAACACCCTTATACACAAAATAACATTTCATTAAGTTTTCCTCAATTACATACATTTGTATTTCTGCATGGTATCGTTTAACCTGGAAATGTGTCTCACACTCAAAAACTGCATTTTGTAAGGACTGTAACAGCTAAAGGAACATACTAAATCAAATTATAAATTTATGATATACCCTAATAAAAATTGTACTCTACTGTGCCAGCTGCAGGAAGAGAAAGTTTCACTTGAGTGCTTTAACAGAAACTCTTATGGTTCCCCTGCAGAGCACCCATTATTCCTGCACTATCACAGTACATACAGAAAAAAACAATGGGGTTATTTGTACCGATTACTTTTAAAATGGTCTCCTTTCAAGTGGCTCTTTAGAAATATAACAAGAGGGAGATTACTGATATTAGAAATTAGTTGCTCAAATGAAGTTGGAATCAAAATGCAAATCTTAATTTTCCCCTCTGCACTGCAGATAGAAACAGTTTAAGCAATAAACAAGAAAAAGTACTGGAAATGCACAGACTGACTGATTAGACCGGCTCAATTTTGTCCTAGCTGCTACCACACGTCTGTGAATTACATTTGTTTTGGGAAACTGTTAGATAAGTGTGTTGTTACGAATAAAGCCATAACTAGGATTAAATAACTAAAAGCACTTTTCAGATTTTCTTGCCCTCCTCTCCCCTCCTCCCCAGGGCCTGCCTTAGCAACCTCAGGAAGCCAGTAAGAAAACAGCACTCCTGAATGAAATAACACTGATAACTAAGGTGTGATTTGTGTGTAGCCTTCAAGTGAGTTCTGGGAATTTAAGATTTTGTAACTTTTCCGAACATATAACATCCAACATCTGACTCTCTCCCACCATTTCTGACTCTCTCCCACACGGTCCTCACCAAAAGTACTTTTGGCCAGAACATAACATTACAATTTGCATTAGAAGTTTGTGTTGAATGAGTTTCACCTCTTAACATTCACTCCACTGAAGTACCACGGAACCAGTTCTTCCCACTCCTGTAAAGCTTCACACCAACCCTTGGCTCTGTTAAGAGTAAATAGAGGTATGCATCCAGAAACAAAAGTCATCAATGCTCTTCCTTCACACAAACTGTTTCACTGTTAGCACTTACAGAAACTACAAGAAAATAAACTTGAAAGCACAAAGAAGGAACAAAAGCTAACCCCCCCCAAAATTAACAACAGTCAGTCTGCCTGGTCTACTGCAGAAACACATGGAGCATCTACATGAGAAAGCCAAGTTAAGGTTTTAAGGAAGAGAATTTGCCTTGATCTTAAAACCTTGTATCATGGAGGAAAGAAAGCCAGAATAAATGTGTGTGTGTGCTTCCTTTCAGACTTATTAAATATCCTCAGTTTCCATAAACACAGGGGAGAAATGTTGTTCACTCTTCTAAATCTACAGAGGCACTGTTTGCATGGCCTCTCTTGCAAGGCAAATATTACCACCTAATCCAGGCACTGCACACTTGTCCTTTAAACTTCTAAGTCTTCCTATTGCAGAATATAAAAACAACTGGACACTATTTACCAGATTGTCAAAACAGCCACGAAGAGAAATGGACATGGTAGCTTACTGTCACCAGGAAATACACAACATTAATATTATTCTTTAGTTAGTGTCACCTGCACATACAATACTCATATGGTACAAACTGTTATTGAACTCCTTGGTATTTACTCTTTCTGACATAAAAATGTGGATATAAATGATTGTTGTAGTTTTGTATTTAATCTGACATCCAAACAAGTGCAGAGTTTGTAAATCAGATTATAACTATTCTTAATGAAAATTCAACCCATTTCATCCTTTCTACTGTGTATGTCAACAGCAGATTGCATATAGGATTTAAATAACTCCTCTCCTATTTAATATGACATAACAGCTTTTGCCTCAGTATGGTAAAAGCGTTATTGTACTGTTTCTCCCAGTCTAAATACAATGACAGTTTGAGGCCAATAGACAGATGTGGGACTAAAGAAATATTTAATTTGGAATGTTTGAACTAAATTTGTTGGTGTAAAACTATTTGTTGAAAGAGCAAAGTTCCCGAAAGTTTGTCATCTATATATATTCTACTCTGAAAAAAAAAATTATTTGCCAGTTGTTTGTCGAAAGGCAATCATTCCAACCTTGCACTTTGTTGAAGTGATCACACAAGCACAAAGACTTGTTCCTGCACACTACCTCTGTAGAATGCTCAGATTTTGGTCTAACCCAATAAATACCTAAAACAGAGTACTGGCGTGATTACTATTTCAAGACCTTAAATTCTACATACAGCCAACCTCTGTAATCTCACAGTACATCCACACAATAGATTGGACCATGACTGCAATGTAACCAAGACTTGATGAAGAAGTACATTGGGTACTGACTGTAGTGTACCTGTGGCAGCCCAGACTACGAAAGCAAGTCAAGAACTGAGCTGTGATTAGTCAGCACTGTGTTCCACTTACCAAGAAAAAAAAAAAAAATCCACCTTTGCCAGTTATCTAGGCAAAGCAGTTCAAAGCTAACAGACACATTTACATTAGACAACAGCCAAAATTTGATGATTTTGAGATAGAGGGGAAAAAATCTCCACAACAGTCAGCCATTTCTGGGTTCTGGACATGAAAAGAAATAAGTTCATTTTTTCTTTGCCGTTTGTTTTGTGGGGAAAGGGTTGAGTTTCATACATTACAAATTTCATATACAAGCAAATAAAATAAACCACTTGCTTTTTCACTGCCATTTAAGATGAAGTTTTTCTGCATTCAGCACTAAATGCAACTTAACTCTCAATCTAAACACAGAAATTACTTTAAGCGATTCTTCCTCGATCAAAAGTAGAAGATACAGAGATATTCAGTCATGTGCTTACCTAGAGTCCAACAATGCTGAGTAAGTTATCTATAACTTTGAAACATTATTCTTAACCACCATCTTGGATTGTAGCAATAGCAATTTACTGTAGTCACAAAACATCTGCAACTCCTACTGAACTCCAAGAACCACATGCTGCAGCCTTTGGTGATTATTAAGCTTTGAACCATTTTTAATTATCCAGCTCAGATTTTGTGATTCAAACACTACTTTTATTCAATAGTCTAAAATGGCAACTGGGACATTGTGAATGCCTGCCAATTAAAAGAAATACTTCCTTAACAGAGGGAAAAAATATCTTTCCAGAACATCTGACTAAAATCTTCCAGGTCATCCTTTTGCTATGCATACTCTCATATGTAATTCAACTATGCTGTTTGGTTTAGAACAGAAGCAAAACCATTTACTTGAGCTGGCTGGTTTTGCATAACAGCTCTGGTGCATATGAACAATCAATTCCCTTTTGTGTAAGAATCTGAAAATTCTGCTGCAAGGTGCACTTCAAATGCTGTCTCACAGGGACATGAAACTTCAGGTAGCTCCGGGGGTTACATCACTGACAAGCCATCTGGCATGTACCTAAGCTTCAAACCGCACAGGTAAGCAGGGACATTCAGCCAAGGTGACAAGCTAAATATAATCTAAAGTACCCCCCTCAAATAAGTAATGAAGATTTATGAAGCTTCAGTGTTTTGATCTAGTCACCCACCCCTACTGACCAAAGTATTTGCTAATTTAGACAGAACCATAAGATATCAAGGGATTGAGAGAGCTCTCAACTCTCCACATCTGCTTGGAGCTTCAGAGCCCTGATCCTGTATTCTCATTTACTAATTCACTAATTCTCATTTACTAAGTACTAACTGCTGCTTAAACACATCAGAGGGTTTTAGAATGTGCAAATTCCACCCTTTTATGTACTTGATAGAGTTCCACCAGAAATATCCTTCCTTGTTTTCTGCATCACTTTATAAATTTACTAAACACCTCTGTTTTAAACTATGTCTGGTAAGTTTTACTATGCTGTTTAAAAAGAATCCTCAAGGTTCTTGTCTACCCCCCCCCAAAAAAAAAACCTCTTCAGATGCAAAATGCTCCATGTAGACACTGAAGCAAATAAAAGCTATGTATGTCTTTATATGTGTCTCATCTGTAAAAAGATTAATACGCTCACCTACCCTTGTTGTTTGGGAAAATAATCTACTGAAGCAACTTAGAATTGCTTTAAGTATTCAACTTCCTATTTTTTTTCGTAACGCACATTTTGAATCTATAAAAGTTTGCTTTTTTTAATTTAAAAACAATTTCTTCACTAAGTGGGTGGGTTCAAAAGGCAGTCAAAATGCCTTCTTCCATTTAAATACTTTGTCAGACCTTGAAGAAACAACCATTTTTGGAAAGTCTGGCTTTTACACACACACACACACAAACTTTAACTGTTTAACTTTTAGATAAAGGCTGAATATGATCCCAAATAATTTACTGAGTTGTTTTAATTATGTGCTTTAGTATATATCCTCTTATAAACCATGGGGTTTAGCTTCTGCCCAGAAGCTGCCTTTTAAACATGCAGAATGGTGACTGCTTAGTTAAAACCTCTAATTCAAGGGACATAAAGAGTCGGAGCATCATAGATGAGTGATACAATGTGAGAAGCACTTTATTTACCTCCAAACATTTTACATAATTCTGTATTTCTCATGTTACAAGAGTTCCAAAATTTTTACAGTAAAAGCTACAGGGACAAACATATTGGACAACTCCAGACTACACCCTTATCCAGAACTTTAAAGCCATTTTAATCAAACTTCTTAGCTAAGTTTCCCAGCTTTATAGTACATTCAGATCATATTCCATGCTTTTTGTTGGTTTTGGATTTTTTTTCTCCTTCATAGTGGAGTTAGGAACACTTTGACCTAGCCAAATGCAATCTTTCAGAAAAGTATCAACACCCAGTGTTAATACCACATGCTATGAAGGATCTTTAAGGTATATGCCTCCTTAAGAAAGGCTCTTCTGCCTGTGAAACTATAAAAATGTTTTCAAGCTAAAGATCTGAAGGGTTTCTAAAAATCACTTTTATAAAGCCTTATAACAAACAAGTATTAAGCTGATGAAGGCATCCAAAATCAGAACAATACCTGGTTAACTGCCAGTGGCATGGTAATGTCATTTAGAATAAAAAAGTCACCACTAGAGAACAAAAGCCAGAATAGCAGCAGCAATAACCAAAAAGCTGCTTAAACCATAATATAACCATGTACAGCTTGAAATCTCACTCTCAAGGTCCCCAAAGCTGTTGCTGTGACCTTGTTTAGCTTTATTTGACCATTAAGTCATCAGTCAAGACAGTCATGTTTTCTCAAAACACAATGAAATCAAAACATCACAAATAATAAGCCTCTTAGAAGAAAACCACACCACTGCTCTCCACAAACCGAAGTTTCTCACCACTAGACTTGGCCTTCAGAAGGAGCCCATCAGTCTCTCTTCCCCTTAGGGCAAGGAAGAGTGGAAGCCTACTGTAAGACAAGCCCTGGGTTTGACCTTCGCAGCTGTGAGGGCACAAGTGTGCTCTCACCCAGCTTTATGTAACACTGCCCCGCTCTGCTCTCAAGTTCCTTCAGGCAAATATTGCAGGGAGCTATAAATAGTTCTTCCTTGTGTAAGGCTCACATTACACCAGGAGCTTTTTGCAGCTCCCTCTCCTTTTATTGAATATAGGCCAAAAACCATGCCCTCCCCACCATCCCCCTCTCTCAATGAATAAATAAAACTGCAAAAATGTAAATGGTGCATTCCCTTTCACCTCGTTCTCCTGGCTGGGAGATTTTCAGCTGTGTACCTGCCTTGGAAAGGGAAAGCTGTTCAACCACCATCACTACTGCAGAGTGTATGAGAACTGTATGTGCAGGCAAACAAGGAATTCATGAAGAAAGAAAGCAAAGCTCAGATGTATGGCAATGCAAAGTATAAACACCACAAACATGTATTTTCTTTTCATACCCATGCGTGTGCAAGGTGCTCACTGAGGTAGATCACCATGAGATGGGCCCAAAAGGCATGGACTTGCTGAAGAATAAGATCTCATGACTTAAAAAGGCAAAACAAAACAAAAAACCTCACCAAATAATTTTGGATTAGGCTGCTGTTATATTTAGTATGTATGGACTACAGCTTCAAAGTGAACACAGAAGCTAGAATACAAGAGCATTAGTTTTGGTGCATTAACACCATTTCTATCAGCATATCTCCTTGTACCACCAAAAAAGGTGGGTATCAAAGATTTGTCAGTGTTCAGATATGGGGAAAATGACTACACCAACAGCAAACCAGGACTTCAAATAATATAGGTGGGAACAGTGACAACAGAAATATGAAAAGTTCTCTTTATTTATACACCACAAGAGAATGGAACTCCCCACTTCTTTACTTCTCCACAAACCTCAAAAGCTTTCTAATTAGGGATTTGGGTACAGCTTTTCTGCTAGCTGAGGAGAGCTGTTGATTACCATAAACCCTCTGAACTGCAGCAGCTGAGGTAACACCGCTGTCCCTGCTCTTGAGTGCTGAGCTCACTTCCCATCCACAGGAAGGAGCAGTGAGAGCACTTGCCCAGCAGCAGAGCAGAGAGTCACAAATGCACTACACACACATGAACTAGCTACTTGTACATACAGGGGAAAAAAACCAAAACCCCCAAAGAACTCAACGAAAAATGGCTGGCCCTAAGACAGCAGGCAGAAGGTAAAGATATTCAAATAAATCTGTTCCCATTCCAAGCTAAACCCCTGATGAGCCAGCCCAGCCATCCTTTGTTTCTCAGGGCAACACTAAAGAGCATCGGAAGACAGCCAAAAGACCATGCTAGTATGTTGGTTTCCCACCACCACTACACTACTGTTTAATCAAAAATACAATAGACCTAATTGCCAGCACGTTAAGGCCAAGAGTTTTAGTCAAGTAACTCTAAACAAAGAACAGACTGGCTCAAACCAAATATTTATCATGGTTTAAAACCTGGGGGAGAGGGGAGAATTTTAATCTTGTGTTGCATTACTATTGTTCTTTTCCTGTTACAGAAGGAATTTCTCATTTCTCACCCTCTGCAATGACTTCTAAGAGTCTACATGGAGTTGGTACACTTTAAATTTTAAAAAATACTGATATACAGGATTGGAAAAAAGCATCATTATTTCAAATTTTAATAGCTGACCTTCCGAAAATATTTGCACAAAATATCGTAATACAAGACTGCTGCTTTTCTTTACTGTTTCTTATTGCATACAGTCTGTGAGAGCAGGGATACGAGGAACAAAATTCTTTGCAAACTGCCCTAAAAAATCCCCCACAAAACAAGCACAAAATTCATAAAACTTAAACCCACACACCGTAACTCCTGTGTCCTGATCCACTTATTTTCAGACCGAGTTATTGTTTTGGACTAAGTTGAATAATTATATAAGAAGGTGATTAAAAAATAAGACCAACAAACAAATCAAAACCTCATCTGCTGAGTAAGAACAGTCTAATTTTTTTCCCCCCAGAAATTAAGGAATTTAAATATCCTGTTGCTGCTAAAAGCAATTTCAGAGACAAGTACTGGGAAGCTTACCTCCAAGGACAGTCAGACCACCAATTCCTGCTCTGAGTAAGATGCTATGTCAATCTGTTTTGGCTCACTAGCATCACTGGCCCTCAATCCCTGGCAGTGAGCCTCCCCATGTGCTCAAGCAGCTGGCACAATCCAGTGAGAGCCTCCATCATTCTTCAAGGTTGCCTTACCTGAACCCGCACAGAGTTTCTCAAAGGCCATCCCACAATTTCTTAACTGGCTGTTAATATCCCAGGCCTCATATCCGTTTTCTTTTGCCATCTCTGATTAGGTGTGTATGGGAGCAATGCTTTCATCCATACACTGTTATGTTTGAGAGGACATGAGTGAACTGAACACAGCTCTGTCACGAGCTCTATAATTATAGCCCCTCTCTAAAGCTTTGGGCTGGAGGGAATGCAGATCATAGCCCTTTTTGGCCCAGAGAAATCCAGATCTCCAACACTTGTTGATATCTGAATGTTACAAGGAACTTTAGGTACCAGAGTTGGGGAGTGACATAGCAAGACCACAAATTCCTAAACAACCAACAATCCAGGGCCTTATACCAAAGCCTTGGTCACATGGCCTTCCCAGCAACTGAGACATGTGCCCCTGACTAATGAGGGTGCATCTCAACACACACCATTCCAACGCAGGACTGCTTCCCTCCAGCTCCCCTAGGGGCTAATGGCTACAGCAAAACAAAGCCATTTCACAGCCCTTCACAAAAGGCTACAATGTAGTTTAAAAACTGGCACAATTATTCTGTCAAGTCATTTTTCTGCTTCTGATGCTTGTGAGTAAACAGCAATAATAAATTAGGAAAGTAAGAATTTGTTGTTTAAAGGTTGCCCTGTATAATCAGTATATTACCATATACATGTGTCTGTGTTCTTGGGAACCTAGAAATGTTTATCTTAACAACAGGCTGTGGAATTTTAGGAAACTGAGCCAATTATCCATGGCTTAGTGCCATTAAAGTCAAAGTCACACAAGCAAAGATTTTAAAACAAGAGTTTTTTAGAATTCAAGGGGCATTAACTTGAAGATGGCAAGAGCAAAGCTGTGATAGTCTTTACACACACAAAAAACCAACTCCAAACAAAACAAAAGAGAAAAAAAAGTCTCCTTATAGGGGAGAGCTACACAAGAGCTTAAGCTAGGGGGTATAAATACAAATTAAATACAATACAAGCTCAGTTTTTGCTTCATTTGCAGACTATCTTACTTAGATACAGACTGAACTTGAAATCCTGCATTGTGGCTTTCCCCAAAGAACCACAAAACCAGAAGTTTGGATTCACTCAGTGCAGATGTATGGAATGGTTCTAGACCATTTGCAAAACAGCTTTGGAAAGTAGTTGTGATACTCATTAGACAAGGTACTTTATGAAGCTGTCCTTAGATAAATTCCTGTGTGCATGTACATATTCTCCAAAATGCACAACAGACAGTCCTGGACACTGAACCTCACTGAGCAGATTCATGGCACAGGCAGTACGAAAGCACTTGACCAAACTGCCCCCTGACAGCTCCTGCTCGACTGGAAATCTCTATTGAGACCGAAGGCTACTGTAAGTGGACTAGACAAGCTGACCTGATCTACCATCAGCCAAAACAGTTCCCCACTTATCAGCATGCCTTATGACTTATTTCTATCTTAGCACCCAGTCAGAGAGCATTCAGAGCCTACCAACAGCTTCCAACAAGCAACCCAGCCAGCTTTCCATGAGGAAAACAGTTCTTAGACAAACCTTTTTCCTATATGTTAAGGATTTTGATTTTTGTGTGCAGGACTGAAATTTCTGTGAAAGCGAACTTTTCACTACGGTATCAAAAGCAACTCTTTCTTGGGCAATAAAAGGAATTGAACCAATTCAGTAAAATATTACAGAGACGTGTTAAATGTAAAAGTGCAGAGAACAACATGTAGCTTTACAAGGTTGGAAAACTCAGCATTTGAAGCACTTCTTTATTCAGCTGAAAAACATTAAAAAATCACTCATGTTGTCCATCTGCAATTTAAAAGAAAGCCTCTCTCAAAGCAAGTATATCATGATGCTTAGAAATGTCTTCCTTCAAAATGTTTTTTCATGACTTAACTTGGCAGAGTAATGGTCTTATAAGCCTCAGAACCACAATTAGAATTCATTTCCCTTGACTCATACATACTTTAGCACAAGGAAAATTATCATTCCCAATACTCAGTTTTCTCAAAATAACTGTAATAAGACTGGAACATCTTCTGGATTTTAAGCACCCACGGTTATATTTGAAGAAGATGATACATTTTGAGATCATAGGAAAGTATCACTAAAGCCAAAGTAATAGCCTGTCCACTTGAAAGACTCACATTTTTGGCTTGTGCATGAAGAAGTGAACTTCTGCCAAGGGAGTTGTGGAAGATTCAGATTTCAAGACCAACAGGTAAAATGGAAAGCAAGGCCTACAAGTACAATCCTTAATATAAACACAGGATTTCCTGAAAGGAACAGATCTCTCTACCTACTCTTAAATTCCCTGTGTAGGATGCACATTTGATACATAAACTCTTATTTGAGCTAAAAAAGTTAAGAAGCCAAGATTTGACAGCTGAAGCCAGTAACATTAAGAAGTGGTAGGAGACACTCCACCCTCAATTTCATTATTTAAGCCTTTGTTAATTTTAAGTTCTCTGTCCAGTATGTTCTTAAAGAAGACCTCAAAGCTTTATCATATCTCTTTAACTGTCAAGAGAGAATATGAAGCCCTCCTTGCTATTGAAGAAGTTCTGGAGAGCAATTCCTTGCAACTTAATGCGGAAGAAGGAAAAAATTAACTTGTGTAGAAAGGATTGCATATCACATAATTAAAGGAGAGAAATTTTAGAAAAACACTTTTATATTCTATGTAGTCACCAACTTCCCTGAAATGAAGCCAACCTACTTAACTTGTTTTACAGTTCATATAGAAAAGCTTTTGATTTAAATTTAGTCATGCTTTAAGTAGAAGCAAGGTGAAATATTATAGTGTATCTGCCTGGGGGTTTGGGCTCGAACACAATATTAAGATATGCTGAAATAACATTAAAAAGTATGCCCAATAATGGCAAAGATCTCTGAGCTGTTACTTGCCCCATACAAATAAGTTTCAGCTTTGTTTAACAAATTCTCGGTCATCCCTTTGGTCAGAAGAACATAGCAGTCCAGACAGTTCATGCAGCAGTTCAAGGAAAACACAAGACTGTACTCTATTTCCTCTACCAGGGTACATGGAATTAAATATTGCAGCTATTCCTAGTGCACAGTAGAGATGTGGCTACTCTGGACCACCCTTACGTCCCTTGCTGTTCCAGATCCAGATGCAATTTTCAGAAATATACTGTTTATTCACCTGAACCAAATGCAGGGTTCAGCAAGACCCTCAATTTCCACCAAGAACCATTTTCTGTTCTTCTCAGTGAAACATTCTGCCATCACTTTAAAAGCTTCTCTTTAGAATATTACATTTCTCTTTTGTGTACTTTAACGTCTCTGTAAGGTCCCATGACTCAGTTTTCACACACCTGTTCCTCACCACGGAAACAGAAAAGGAAGAAAAAATAAAATGTATATACTTCATTTACAGTATTGAATAAAAACGCCCTATTGATATTCATCATTTGCCTGGAATCTCCATGGCCAAAACAGAAGCACAGGCAAGTTCGCCGTGACTCAAGCCTAGCAGTAATTCCCTTGTAAACTTCCATCATCACCAACACCAGCAACTGACAGGTCAAGGCCAAAATAAGCCACTGTCCTGCCTTTTAGAAAGCCAGCCAGCTTTCAAGGAGCAGTATGTCCAGCACAGCCCCTCTGGGGTGAATGTGTTGGCAGCAACAAGCTTGCACCAGAACCTTCCTTGACCTCTTTCTCTTCTAACAGATTTCCGTGGTAGGTTTGCAGTTCCAGCACTTGTGCCCTTTCTTCAAAGCTGCTGTTCAGTGCAAACTCCACAGCAGCTGCCTGCACAGCCCCAGCCCCAGCCCCAAGTGTCTCTGTGCAACCCGAGAAAGGCACGCTGCCACCTCGGCAGGGTGAGACGCTGCTGAAATGCTCTTCCCCAGCCTCGCTCTATATCTATGCACTGACTGCAGGAGAAATATGAAGGTTTATTAATAAGCAGGAGGAAAAGGTCAGCAGCTTGACTTGGATCCACAACTTTCTAGGCTAAGATCACTTGCACAGTATGCCAGACGGGTCAGGGAAGAGACCGGTTCTGCCAGAACAGACCGTGAAACTCCAAGCAAACACCACAGCATACACCCATATGGTCTCCACAGAATCCTACTGCTAAATTGGTGCTCATACAGTCATGTTGATATGGAATAGAGGGGTGTATTACAGCTCCCACTGATTTCTGATAATTCATGCTAAATCTACAGTGAGGTAGGAAAGAACAATGTAAAGCAAGTCCAAATGCAGACAAGAGATCACTTAAGAACTGGCAGCACACTCTGGATTTTTTTGGTGGGTTGTTTTTGTTTTCTTTCAAGTTCTTAAAAAACCTTCTGCATAATAGTGCCATTTCATAGATTTCCGTTCTTCCTCAATCTTTACATTGCATTCAGACCTGAATGCACTGAAGAACAAAGCTGTTAAATTTCAAAGGGCCCTATATAGAGATATTAATTTATAGTGCAACTAAGAAACCACACAAACCTCAAACAGACAACTAGAACAAAGACTACTATTTTCTTGCTGCTGCAGTGCATTTGTGACTTACTGGAGGGTGTTTAGGTGCAAGTTTTTGAATTTTGACAGATTTTTCCTCTTTCCCCTTTTACAAGTTTATTCTCATTCAATAAGAAGCTTTATTTTGCAGTCATGCATCACAACTACGCCACTGAAGATATATGAATCTATTCTGCTCAGTTCTTTGAATTTATACATCTATTTACAAATCAGGTCAAAATAACGTAGAATGTGGATTAGTGCACAGTGGCAGTGTATATTCCTATAGAGGAAAGCAGGAAGGGAATTTGAGCATGCTCTACCCTTGGTCCAAACATCCATGCAGGTAATACAGCTGCACAGTGCTGCCAGGACATTCACAGTGCAAAGTTAAAGGCAACTAGAGAGGACACTGACCACATCATTTTTATGTTATTCAGCACAATCACCAGCCTCAGCAGAGACATATATGCCATAAAGTCTTTAAAACCAAATATTTCATATTTTGCTACCATAGTACAGTTTGCATTGATTACCAATTCCCTTTGCTGCAAGACAAGGGACACCACCAAAGCCACCAGGTTTTAACCATTATGGCCTGTGCACTTCAGACAGATTACAAACAGCTGTAAAAATAAAACTGAACTTCAGCTAAGCAAGTTTGCAAATTATCCAGAGTACATCACATGTTCTACCTGACAGTGGGCAGAAAATATCCAACTCAACAAAACTGAAGTGCCATATGCAAAATTTTCCTACAAATATCCTATGCCGACAATATAGACACTATAGTGCACCACTGGATGAAGCCCCAAAAAATCCACACAACTGCACATGTAGCACAAAAGTTGGCCATCACACAATACTGTGAGCAGGACCAATGACTACCAGTCAAAAAAAATGACATTTAGCATCCTGACTGGTCTGAGGAAACACAGATAAATATCTTCAAAGTTATTTTCAAGTAAGAAAGAGAGAAGTTTTTTCATAACAGATAAATAACACTATTCCACTATAAAGAAATAGTATGGTGAAACATATAAAACCTACCCCAAAACAGTAATAAGAAAGAAGGATGCTCTTCAGCATGCCTACAAACCTTCTCTTGCATGGAGTGTTACTTTATGAACACTGTCAGTAGCAACTGTCACAGCCTACCTTACTTCATCTTTGGTGTCCTACAGCAGTGAAATACACATCACTGAAACATGTCTGCTATGTGGCAGCATTCCCAGGTATGTCATTTAGAGAAGTCCCAAACCACTCTAAATCCCATTTTAAATTCTCCACCCACAGATTTTCTTTGCAAAGATAAACATGAAAGAAAAACATATTCACTCAGCCATGCACGTGGAGACTGAAAGACTGGGGGTGACCTTTGATTATAGCACTAAAACAAAACACACATTAAAAGTAAGAAAAAGTTGGAAGAGAGGAAAAGCACAGAAATTGACTTAGGTGAGTCCCACTAGCTGTTCTGCCATCTGGAAAAAAACAGCAGCTTTCAGCACATAAGCATGTAAACTGGTGGACCCTCTTTTGCTTTCTGCTGTTTTTCTACCCTCAGCAATCTTTTTACATAATAGTTCTATGAATAAAATAGGTCAAATTGAGCCTCATGGGAGTTTTAACAAATTTTAAACAGTAAAAAGATGATTGTAGCTGAGTATTATGGTCAAATTAAAGGTTCCACAATTTAAACCAATTTGCTTTTTCAGTGGCACTGTTGTCTGCATTAAATTTTCTTGGGTACTACACAGTTAGGAAAAGGTCTGGTATATCAGCAAATGCAGTGAACAGATTAATATAACTCTGACTTCATACAAACTGTCTCAAGTCAGAGCCTTTCCACTATGGCAGAGTAAAAAGCAGCACCTCTCAGATTCACTCTAGTTAAAAGGTATCTGTTGACATCTGGGCAGCCCTTGAACATCATCATAGTGCAAATGGAAGCTTCCACTCATGTAATTCTACCAGTTTTGCCTCAGTAACACAGAGATTATTCCCAGCCAAACACAATTTTACCAACCTGGGAAATATGCCTTTTCTTTGCAAGTTACTGGGAAAGAACAATGTAGTCAAAAATAGAAAAAGATGGTTGGAAATGAAAGGTACTGTTTTCCCCTCTCTCATTCCAATCCATTGGCAGGTGGCTCCCTTTTCCAGTTCTCCACCAGGGCTCTATCCCTCAGTGACTCTAGAAGTCTCACCAGACTGCTAAAAATAACTTCTCAGCTACAAGACATGCACATTATCAGCGGAAAACATTTCTGCAAACTTAGTAACAGCTCCACAGCTCAGTCTGATGACAAGAGAGACTGAAAAGGCAGGCTAAAGAATGGTTGCTGAGGGAGGGAAGCCTTTACTGCATGCCTATCCATGACCACTACAGACAGAACGTGGTTTTTTCCCCAGGTGACAGATATTTTACAGGCAATCTCTGAAAGTTGAGGATTTTGCATTATAAGCAATACTGACTGTAAAATCTAAATACGTTAGAATCATATTGGTAATTTGAACTTAATGCACTTAAATATCTATTGCTTTGCAAATCAGCAGTCTTCCATGATTGTTTCTGTGGAAGTCTTCAGAATGAACATGTAATAACATATGTAACATTCTGTAAGCAAGTGGAAGGCTCTCCACATTCAAAGTCATTTTTCCTGCTCTAAAACAGTAATCAAACAGACAGGGGATTAAAAGACTTGCCCAGATCACATCTGTATGGATACCTGCATTGTTTTGCTGCTTCACTGCATGCCGTGATCAGTACAGAAAAATGCACATGAAATCCTTTATTACACAAAGCCCTGAGCTACAGAATCAAAGGCCAGTTGGTCTCCAAAAGGTATGCAAAGCATGTTCCCATCAAGCCTTGAGAAGGGAGAATAATTTTAATGGCACTTTTTGAAATGGAAGGAGTGCTTCAACATCAAAAACACCCAGTCACTTGTTCATCTTACAAACTCTGTATTTGTGATTTTTTAATTCAAAAGCAACTTGCCGTCTCTCAGACACAGAAAAAGCAAGACTTAGAAACTTCATACACAAAACTGTCCTCCCTGTGAAGATGGCAAATTTCTGCAATTTCTACCACTCAATGCTACCATAGAAGAGGTCTGTGACTTACTTAAAGAGTAGGAACAACATGGTTCTTGTGTCATGACAGCAAAAACTCTGCAACTAACCACTAAAAGCCTTGGTCTGACACTCATTCCTCCCCTTATTCTATATGGTACATAAATGTTATCTTTCACTGAGAACTTAAGTAGTGGAACATTCACCATCAGTTTAAAATGTTTTTGAACATGAAGGTGTCCTGCTTACTCTGGTCTTGTCAGGATGTTGAGCTACTTCAGCTGTTCACATGGAGGACAACACCCTTGCTTCCCTAACATTACTTCCTAAACTAAATTCACCAGTTATGAAATTAGAGATCTGTAAGAACAATTACATGTCATAGATGATGATTGCATTAAGGACTGTAATTTTAGGAAGACTCAGAGTGATATCAACACCACCTTCTCCAGATATATTTTTTCTTGTACAGTTAAAAACCCCAGCTGCTTCCAAGCCAACAGTATGATTTTATCCCAAACAAATTTCTGGTAAGAGCTGAAGTGATACTTGAAAATGCATTTTTTTTAAAGTAAAGATTTAAGAGTATGGGTGGGTTTTTTTCTAAGCCTGATGGAGATTTTAACAAAGCACAACTTTCCATGGCTACTGTAAACACAGAGGGAATCCACCCGTTCATTTGTTTTTCCCATGACACTTCCATCAGAGGGCAAGTCAAATCAGTTACACTCTGACCTTCCCACTGCCGTTTTGTTAATGACCAGGCAAGAAACAAGGAGTTTTCTGAACAGAGTTAAAAATCATTGTGCTATTGATGCAATAGCTGTAATTTGAAGCTACAATATTGGGAGACATACAAATAAACTAGTTTTAAGACATAAAAATAAAGAAAGAAAGAAAGGAAAAAGAGTAGAAATCCCAGTGACCTTGCATCTTTCAGAAGTCACTAATGCTTCTCAGCAAGCAGAAGGATATCCTGACCAGAGGCGCTACTTATTTCACTTGTTCCAAGTCAAAGTTATCAGGAAAAACACCAAAAATGTTTACCGAAGACTCCACTGAAAGCTGAGCAAATCAAAACAAGTGCCAGTATCCAAAGGACAGTTTTCCCTCACTCTCCCTGGTACAGTCAGGTGTAATTATTCAGTAACAGCTGCCATTTTACTGCATTTCCTGACAATAAGGAGTGGGGTTTAGGGAGGGAAGCAAACAAACGATCTGATCAGGAACAAATAAAAATAAGCTCAAGGTCTCTTATATCAATACATGTCTATATTAGAGTTTCCACATGATATCTGAGCTGTCTATATTAAGCCTCTCAGGCCAGTCTTCCACTAAATTAAGCTCTTGAGTGGCTTAAAGTTCACATGATTTTTAGAGCATAACTAGGCAGCTATTCTTTCTGCATCTCCTCTACTGAAAGTTTCTTTGTCAGCTGCCTTTTTCACCTTCACTTCCAGTTCTCTGATGAAACCTTGTATGTGAGAAGTCACATGACATCAGGAAGCACATTTCATCTCTTTTAGAGAAAAATTATTTCAGAATCAGGTGGGATCAAAGGCAAAAAAATTGTCATAGTTGATGAGAAAAGTTTCAGTACTTTAAAATCTAACATGGAACCCAAAAGGTGAAATACATTCCCATCACTTTGAATTCTCAGGTTTTCCCAGTAATTCCTGTAACTGCCGCACGATGACTTGAAGGCAAACTGTACTGCTCTAAAAGGCCACATATCCTCCTCAGTCTTCAACTCCACATTTGAATTGTCTCAGAATAATTCCAACTAGAAGTCCTAGTTAGAAAGGCTAGTAAATGTATTATAAATCAGTCCCAATACTTTCAGTTCTGTTTAAACATTTAAGTTATTCTGTTTCCTTGCTAGTCTGTACAGACTGCAAGCTTCAGCACAGACCTACTGTTTGCTATCATCCAAGCTCCCTCCACATGTGTAGAACCAAACTGCTTATTGGACAAGACCTCCTGTTTCTCACAGCACCTTTGACATAAGTTTCAACTGTGTTCAACTTTTCTTCCCAGTACCCAGTTAACCAGTAAGAAACATTCCTTTTGATTGCACTCAGTTTCATAGCAGTACATACCTTTAACAGCCACACCTGGGATACATGAAGTAGGGTGTGGGAGGGGGTTTAGGGTTTGAGAAGAAGTAAGTCTGCTGAAAATATTTCTTTTAACATGTTCCTGCAAAAAGACTCTCTCTCTACAAACTGAAAATTGCTCAACACGTGTGCAAGGCAGCTGTTCCTTTGTATGTTAGAGATAAACAAAAACCAGTGGGGACTAATCCTGAGCCACTCTGTGATGAATATGACCATCTGACTGGAAGTAGACTTATCTTAAAGAGAAAACAAATGTAGGTAAATTAAGTAAACAGGGAAAAAAATCCATTGTATTCACTGTACCTTTATGTTCTTTATCAGAAGGTGAAATGTGAATTTCCAAGAGGAAAAAAAGTGAGCCATACAGAAATGAACAAGAAGAACCCAACAGATGTATTTCACTCAAGAACAATTTGGAATTTTTTTTAGTCTACTCTCTAAGGACATGGGCTTCTACTAAAATTTAAGTGCAATTCTGTTGTAATATAATCCTACCTGAATCAGTAGGGATGGAAGGAGGATAATAAAGAACCAACAATAAGAGTATTCTTTCTGCCTGATATGAGCTCCATCTCTGCCCAACTACAATTACCATCATTTGCAACGTCATGTCAGACATGCTAAAAGCTCTACAAAAACATCTCGTTTCCTTCCCTTTGCTTTCCTACAACAGTCTGAAAACAATTGTAGCATTGAGACTTTTGAGTGTGTTAAGGATTTTAGATATTGCAAGTAGTCCACATCCAAAGTATTTTTATAAAGTTTTAAAATGCAAAGCTTTTCATTAAGAAATGTCAGGTTCCTTCAAGTCAGTCAATCACAGAGCAAGGAACAGCTATTATGGGCATTGTTCCAAAGCTGAAAAGCTCCTAGTGACAGAAAGGCCCTTTAAACTACTTTGGAAGTTGAAATGGGTTTTGTAACAAAGAACACGTAAAAAATGAACTTAAACTTGATTAGAAGCAGTTGCAAGGGTTTTTTTACAAATCCACCAAGCATACTCATTCTTTTCATGGAGTTCAGACACAGCCAAGTTGTGCAGTAGCAAAAAGAACTAGCAAATTATAAAAAGTTGCTCCTTGTTTGATTCTAGCAATGAAGATCAAGTTGGGGAGTAAAAATCTAAAGAGCTTTCCTGCCTTCCAGCCACCAGAATTTAAGAGCATAACTCTCCAACCACACTTTAATATTGCAGAGCCATTTGATTTAAAAAGAAAAACTGTTCTTAAAAAAAGTTCTACAAAAAAAAAACCAGTTCATATTGCTCATAATTCAGGAATAATTTTGAACTGGTTTGCTTTCTTTTTCTGTTTTAAAGTTCTGGTTTTGAATTTAAATACAGATTAGAAAAGCAAACTCAAATCACATGCAGAAAATTAGCTTAATAAAATGACAACAATCTTAGCCCAAGTCCTCACGTTTCAAAGAAAACACTCATGTCTAAGCTCCTTATATTGTAAGAATTTTCATTTTCACAGAATGAAGCCCAGGATACCAATTAGACAGACATCATTAATGGCATGCTTCAATAAATGGGCTAAGAGCTACCAAACTACTAATCAGCATATACAAAGATTAATACTCATAGCATATAAATAATAACACCAGGATTGCCAGCAGAAATTGGTGACAAATTAATTGTCCTACAAATATAGGACAATACAAGCACCTCAAATAACTGCAATTTCTTTGCAGCTGAAAACCTGCAAAAGTGTGCAAGTAATTCCTCTCTCACCGATCTGCCTGTTTCCAACACAGCACATATTTAACAGTAATACCTAACAATAATACCAATTTAAGAGACCTGATGCCCAAAGCATTTTTATCTGAAACCTTACAATATGAGCTGAGATTCCTTGTTTATTCTCAAAAAAATCTCATGGTGGTAAATAACATGCCAGTTCACTAACATTAGATGTGGAGGCAGGGAGGGAGGCAACCACAGTAAACAGTGATCCTTGACCCACTGAAGCAGAATACACTGTCACTAACCTACTTCTGAACACCAAAGCATACGTCTTTACCCCTGTCTAAATCTGTATCTGAGAACACAGCAGCAGCTCAGCTCAGCAGTATTTGAGAAAGATGCCGGGCAGCGTTATGCAGTGCAACAGCCGAAAAACAGCATTCAACTAAACTGCTGAGTAAGGGAAAATGAAAAGTACTAAAACAGCGTTTGCCATGTTTCTTTCTTTTGTCCGAGTTAATTTAAAACATGACCAGTGATGCTTCTGCACACACACTACATACATACTACAGTCAAAGCTCAGCTCTAAGAGCAACAAACAGTATTGGGGGATTACGGCTCCGTAACAGCCCCTGCTGTACCTGGTTCTCCTTTTGCTCCGGACCATCTGCATAGCATTCTTCCTTTCTTGTGTCTCCTTTTCCCCACCAGAATCTCACCATTTGGCCAGCAAGTGTTGCTTCTATTTGTGTTTCCCCTACACGAACAGTTCTTGGTGCTGTAAGGTCATTTGAATGCAATTGTAACTTTGGCTCATGCACAAGTTTCCTCACCCTCTCTTGGCAGAGCAGTTACACAAACTACCAAACTGAATCAAACTCGGTTAGGCTACTTCTCTTTTCAGTCTGCTGCATTAAGACCTTGAACTTTTAAACGCATATTACAGTATCTCCATTCATAACCACATCCAGAATTTTTAATTTGAGAACAAAGCTGTATAGACAACAACATACAGCAGTCCTCTGGGCAGAACAGATGGTAGCAAATATTTTTCTTCTAAACATCAGGAAAACACTAAAAACACTACAGTGTTTCCAAAGTCTTCACCAAAAGTAGTAAGATTTATCTACAGAGCAAAATACAGCCATACTTTAAAACTACATACATCTCAAAAGACTAAGGCTTTCTGTTGCATGTGTTGAAATAATCATGAGAGAACAGAGCTACGAGCTCATCTGGCAATCACACAAGTACTCCAACAAATTAAACCCCTTTTTCCTGAAATTACCCTTCAAGGTAAAGCCAGTCACAAACTGCCCTTCTCAAAATGGCATTTTTATGTAGGGTACGATCTTTCACCTCACCAGACTTCTAAGAATTTGGAAATATTTTATTATTCCTCAAGAAAACTGTGAGGCGTTTCCTTTCTTAACTTGTCCTCCAAGACAAGCCTCAACAGTTCTCAGCCAGCGTCCTGTTCCCTCAAATAAGGACAAGTTGGCCATTGCAGCCACCTTTTCTCTGAGCAGCAATTTTTTTTTTTTTTTTTTTTTTTTTTTTTTTTTTTTTTTTTTTTTTTTTGTGGACTGATCTAACTGAAAACATAGTGTCAAAACAAAAGATGTGTAAACATTGTCTTCCAGGGGCAAGCCTGCACCAAGGATAAACTTTTGAATCTTTGTAGATACGAAATGCAATTCCCTCTGTGAAACCAGATGCTCCTTCAGACATAAGGACAAATAACACAATTTTAAGCATTTCTCATCTGATCTTGCTTATTAGAAGTCACCTCCCCCATCATATCTAACTAAATAGATTTATTAGAAGTTCAATTGTAATTAATCAAAAGACTCACACTTACATCAGTGGTTACTCACAGTGCTTCCCAATGCATCATGCTTTTGGCTGCTGGCAAATCTAATCAAATAAAAAATATCCTTTCAAAAGTCCCTTCTAACCCAAAGCATTCTGATTCTATGATTATTCCTCAGTTCCGAACGGAGCATAACGGTATGACTGGGTAATATCCAGCCTTTAGGATACATGAACTGTCCTTTACTTGATCAGTGAAGCTCCAGGTATTCCCAGTGTCTTTTCACACCACTGTTTTCCTGCTTCACAACACTCCTTATTCCAAGTTTTAACATACTAAAGTGCAGAACTGTTCCAAGCATCAGGCTCTAACTACAGCAGACAGCAATTCACCATATGGTGAATGGTGGATTTGATGAGGTGATTTACATTTGCCAATACAATTCTATTCCCATGTGCATTTCTATACTTCATCATATGCATGAACTGAAACACCTGCAGTAAAAGAAATGAAATTTGAGCCTGATAGTGAAACAACAAGATTTAAAAAAAAACAAGTAATTTTTTTTCACACAGAACTGAAGTTTCCTTTCTTCTCAAAGAATGCAAAAAATAAAAAAGGAAAGGAAAGAAACACAGCAGTAGACCTTTAGCAATCAGTTAAAGACAAATCAGAACAAACATTTGCAGCAATATACAAATATAGCACTCTCAGTGATCAAGGAAGGGAATAAAATACTCTTTTAAAGGCTGAAATTGCAGAGAAAAGTGTTTCTTTCCAGCAACATGCAGAACTAAGAGAGATTTCCTGTTCATACCCTTTCTGTACAAGTTGGGATTTCAAGAGAGTTTCCCCAAAATCACAGGAGGTAATAAAGTATCTTGTGAAAATCTAGTTTTGTTTTCATTAATTTTTAAGTTAAGTTGCAGAATAGTTTTCCTGAGAACTAAGAATCTTTCAACCAACACTTTTCTTTTAGGTTTCCCAATGAGTCCATATAATTACCATCTCCCATCTGTCTTGCCCACGTATCTTCAATAGCAGGAACATTTGCTGACACTATAATCAAGAATGAACTGGCAGTAAAATTATTTATCCTCTGCCGGACTGTGCCACAGTTAAATATCAACTGAGATAAATTAGGTCTTAACTCTAGTTGACTAGCAACTAAATCTTCTATAGATACAGACAGATATAGGCTATTTACACACAGATTTTTATGAGGTCACCTTGCTGACACACTACAACCTTCAAAGCCTCAAGACATTAACCAATGTCTCCTGCCTACCCATAAAACATTGTGTCAACATAGTAGCACCAATCCAGCATTGCATGACCTGTACCATCCATCAACTCACACTGCACATCCTCAAGACTGTCTGCTTTGTGATAATAAAGCAAAGTTTTTTCAAGTAATTTAACCTTCTGTCTGGCACATTTATTCTTTGATAGTCCATTTGCTATGAGAAAAAACACCCCAACCAAAAAAAAATCCACCTTTATAATAAGTCTACATGCAAAGCACAAAAAATTCTTTATTTCCTTTATCTACAATGTATTTCAATTCAGTGTTTCCAAATTATTTTATTTTATTAGTTTGCAATATAACTTCCACTACCATCTTAGCTTGGTGGTAAGGAATGAAAAGATCATTGTCTTTAAAAATAATGGAGAGAGGCTGGAGGGAGGAGTCACTTGCCTGTGCTAATAACTAGTGTTGCTTTATTAATGCAAGGTATTTAAGTTTGTCCTTTGTAGTAACTGGTATTGGGCCCAATGAGTGTTAAGATCCAAATCGAAATAATGAACCAAGAAAGTTTACAGAGAAAACTGTGGATCATTTTTCTGGTGAAGGATATCCCCTACACTGCCCTTTCATACCCACACAAGCAAGTATGTGTTCAGTCCGAAATCCTCCCCCTGCAGCTTCTCTGAAAACACTGTATGTAGGCAGGATAAATTATTACTCAGAACTAGAACATTTGGAATGTGTCTCAGCTTTTCTGATACCCGGATACAGTCAGTAAAGAGCAGATGATTTCTTGAGCAAGTAGGCAGAGTTGTAGACTATCTTAATACTAAAAATATAAAATAATTGATATGGCTACTTAAGAAAGCTGTAAACCAAATACAAAGTTCAGAATTTTTATAAAAACATTTAAGCCAAATACAGACAAACTTCAGAATTAGCTTAGACAGATTTAAGACCTTGCAAAAATAGGCTTGAGGAATACAGGAACTCTCCATTTTCTTCCTCATCTAATGCACATCTGTGGTCTGGTATTAAAAAAAGTTAAAAGCAACTCAACCTCAGAAATAAGACTAAAACAAAAGCAGCATTTCCCCCAAATAATCCTTCTCTGTCCTGGCAGTCCTACACCCTGAAAAACAAAAAAACAAAGCAACCACCATCCTCACTCCCCTCCACCAAACACACAACTGAAGAAAAACACACAGGCCTTTTACCATATAGACAGGAAAAAAAACAAACCCTGTGGGCAGAAGCAGAATGCAGAAGATGTTTCCCTGCCTCAGTTTTGTATGGTATTCCTATGGCAGTACCCAACTCACCTCTGTCAGTGAGTTACACAAAAATGTCAACCACCTGAATTCACCTGTTCCAGATAACCAGCAGGGTCTCCTCCACACCTGTGTCCTCCTTCTCTACACAGTGTGCTCACTCCATACACATACATTACACCAGACACTGGTAGCTCCTAGTGTGTCGCCATGGGATGTGTCAAGTAAACAAGTGGTTTCCAGTTTGAATCAACCACTGTGGGTCACTCTTATTTAAAGATGGAAAGAACAGGTTCTTCCTTACTTTCCTTACTCTGGAGTGCACAAATTTTCATTCTTTGAATTACATCAAACAATTCTTGACTCGGTTTTACAACATAAATTAGCATGAACAAAGCAGGAGGTTCATGTTTAAAAGGAACCTTGCCATTTGGTGTTGGCATGAAAGAGCAGAGTAGAAGACAAGCAGTGAGGCTTACATAGGGTATCTGAATGGAAATGGCTCTTGGGGAAAAAAGAAATTATCAGAGAGTTCAGCATCCATTTGACAGACTTGCACAGGAGCCCATGCCAGGGACCTGCAGGGACTGGCTGAGGAGCAGACATCAGAGCCAGGTACAGCCAGCCTGCGGTAAAAGGCAGCAGCTGCAGAGGGCTGCATCCAACACTCAGTACATCTGCCCCTATCCGCACGGGAGCCTTGTTTTCCAGATGGCAAACAGGTACTAAAGACTGTGTGGCTTTTTTCTGAAATCAGTTTAAAGAAAGGCAGGCAGCACAAATGGAATAGATTGTCAGCTGGTTTGACACAAGAACTGGCTTGGTGTCATCCCGATTATGCTAAAAGGCCCCAAGACAGTGTCTGGAGGTTCCCAGTAGACAAGCAGACAGAGTGCATATGCTGTCCCTCCCTCAGGCCCAAATTCCCTCTGCCTCCAAATCCATTATTAAATACTGGCTGTAACTATTAAAACCAAAGTATTTCAGAATAGACATTAGATTAGAAGCAAAGATAAGAATTCAATATTTACATTTTCACCCCTAATTCTATAAAAAAATAAGTGCACTTTAGGCGGTAGATAACTTAGATGAGAACTCAGCTGCTACTTTTATCTTAACATTAGTGAAGACAATTCCAACAAACTCCTGTATGCATCTAAGCAGCCTAACTTTTGTTCAGCCTGCATTTGCCAATCTAAAACACTAAACTGATCTCTTAATTTTTCAAATGACACCACTTAATCATCAGAATTAAAAGCAACATAAGTTTATGTAGCAGTAAAGTCAACCAAAGGTCTGATTCTGCCCTCAGTCACAGTTAGAAAATCCAGTTAGTATAGCTGTGACAATTTGGATTTACACAACAGTAGTAGTGCAGTGGAGTAGAAGATAGAGCTGAAAGTTATCAACTAAAAGACAATTTAAATTAACATTATGACTGCTTAAGTTTAGATTTTTTAGTTGGTTGGGAGCTGTAAACACAAAGTCTCCACCAAGAAAAGTATCCTTATCAGTGAGACAAGCTAAGTTAGATTACTTATACTCCAACAACCCCATCTAACCACACATATCCACAAAACATCTAACCTCTCCATCTGACAGCCCAGTGTTGTATTCAGATATGGCACCACTTAATTATAAAATGGATTGCTACAAGAGAATAGGACAGTTAACTTACTGCTGTTTAATGAGTACGCCCTTGTTAGTTGTGAATACATTCACTGTACTCATTAAATCAGGAGGCACTGGAGTTCTGAATACATCATTAAAAGGATCCAGGAATGCTGCTGCTTTGTTCAGCATGACTACATGCTCTGCTTGACAGTTGGAAAATGAGCAAGAAATGCAAGCCCCTTCCTGTTAGGCCAGCAGATCTAATTTTAAACTAGGACGAGGGAGAGAAAGTGGGAGATCTGCTTCTTCAGAACTTCACTCATTTTAGAACACACATTTCTCTTCCTACTCTTGACTTGAAGCAAAAACATGCTTGGTACTGTAAGACAGCAAGAAAAAGGAAATGTCAAGCTTGTGGAAGGGAGGGCTATTTAAAAAATAAATTATTAAGTAAACAAACAAATTCACAGTCCATTTTCAATACACCCAAGGAGTATGCATTAATCTATCAACTTGTGAATTAGCAAAATGAACCTTCATAAAATAAATACACACATGCCCCTAACTTGGTAATTCCCACACTAATTACAATATACTGATTAAGGCTGAAGAAGGAGTAAAACTGACTAGTAGGCTCCTATATATTCTCACAGAGGAGACTTAGAACGTATGTTCAGTGAGAGGGTGAGTTTTGCTTTGTCTACCCACAAAGATACACACCCACATGATAACCTATAAGTCTAAAGCAATCTAGAGTTACAGAGAAATTAAAATCTGTCAACTGTTCAGTTCAAACCCATTGCATGGAAGCATTTTCTGCCAAAAGAGTTATGTGAACCAACATCACTGAGGGCATCACTGGAGATGAAGGGCATCCTGAAAGTTAAGATTTAACAAGCATAACTGCTTCCTCTAAGCACATCCTTGGAAGAGGAAAATGCATTTCTGCAATGTATTTATAACAAATCTTCCTTCTCCTCTCCTCCCACCTCACACACAGAGAAGTGAACAGGTTGCTAAAGTTCAGAATTGGGGGAAGAGGGGGAAGCTGACCCAAGCTTAATACTCTCAGTGCAAGGCTGTGCAAGACTCAACTACTTTAATCCAAGTAATTATTTTTCAGTTAGAAGGTAGTTGATACTGTAAGAAGCTATATAAATACTCAATTCTAGTCCAACAAGGCCTGCCACCTATGAAGGCAAGCTTAATACCACAAGCACATTTAGTTCAGTCTCCTCCCATCATGCAGATCTGATAGTTCACCTCTCACCTGAGAAAAACATGTTCTAACCAGTCATGTTAGCACATTAGGACTTTGCTTGCTCCAGGCTTCAGAACATGCCTCTGGAGCTCAAGATCCCAATTTTCCCACTTTTACCAACAAAATAATCTTCAGGAAAAAGTCCTGATTAAGCAGTCAGGCTTAATGCAACATGCCATGACTAATCCTCTTAAATTTTCTCTGGGTCCCACACTGTAATCTCAGTAACACAGGAGAAACTGTTCTTTTCATAGGAGCTATGTGATTGTGTGGACTGACACAATCTTACTCAAATAGCAAATGATTACTCACTGCTATCAACTTGAGTTATCAGCACAGAAATTTCAGCACACAGTCCTGCTTACCTGGCGTGCAACCACAGAGCAGTACTCTCAAATGACCAGGTATAAATTGTAGAACAGCAACCACTCACATCAACCACCACAGACTTCTGGGGTCACATCTCATTGCTCCCTACAGGTGCACTTAGCTCTTTTAGATTGTATTGTAGAAACAGCCTGAAGAACTACCTGCCTCTCCAATGGTTTAAAATAGCATCCTTACCAGAAGGTAGAAAGATTAACAGTTTTGGGGATAGGGAAATCAAAAGGAGAATCACATTCAGACTAGATCTAGAGACATATCCCTTATCAGCATTATGCACCTACAAGTGCATCAGAACATTTGATTCAAACCCCAGTTCACTGACTTAAGAACAAAAAAAACCCAAAAACCTTTAGGTCACCCACACCGTTTCCTTGGTGTCAAATAAAACAATGCAGAGAATGAATACTCAGATTTTCTGATCAATGGTATGGTCTGTTCTAACATCCAGCAAGAAACAATGCACATCCAGCAATGCACAGAGAAAATGCATGCTAAAGAGCCTCAATAAGAACTGTGTGTTAGATTGCTTAATTTGGGTCCTTTTCTCCTTAATCATACTAAAAAGCTCTGTATGAGAGAGCTGCCTCAGAGTTTGGAAGCTGAGAGATGGACACAAAAAATTCATAAATAACAAATTTCTCAACTGTTGCATTTTCCTCCCTCTATGCTCAACACATGGCAACTCATGCACCATCTCAGCTGGTTTAACTCAAAAAACACCACATACTTTGATGACAGAAAGGAAAGGATGATGTACAGGGAATTGTTTAAACATTTGTTGTTCTGCTTAGCAACAACACACTTCCACAGCTAAAAACCTGCAACACATGAGATATAGAGACATACTTGTTACCTATTATAAATAGTTTGCATTCTTCAGCTCCTTATGTACTTTCTGCTATTAAGTCAGACTTGCATCTTCCTGGCAGATCCCTCCCTTTTGCATTTTGTACAACATGGAGCATATCAGAACTCCACAGAACAGCTTGTGACTCATACTTTGAGGATACTTAAACTGGTTAAGTGATTTCCAGAGAGAAAATAAATTACACATTCAAAACAAGACACACTCTTATGACAACAAAAACATGCATTTCTTCATGCTATGTGCTGTATCACCATAACATAACAAGCAGTACTTTTGTTCAAAGACTTTAATCTCTTTATTAATAACTCTTGGCTATGTGCATATTACATCTTCTCTTGTGTCTCATCATCATCATTCAAAATCTTTGCAGGTACATATCTCCATTATATACATACACAAAAATGAAACCAACAAGGGTCCTGTCTAAACAGCAGTGGTAATGAAAATAGAAAACAAATACTTAAATGGCAAAACAAATGCACTTCCAAACTTGAGTTCTGGCTAGACCCTCAAGTCCTCCTTTTTGTATTTACTCTCATATGAACACATTTTTTGTTCTTGTTTCAAATACTTCAAATTAGTTTTTAATACATTCAAGTTAACACAAATACCTTTTTCAGCTACACAGGGGAAAAAAATAAATCTGTTTGTCGAATGGGAAAACAATTTGTCAGAATTTATTTTTCCTCGTGTTCTACTGCACCATATGCGGGGGTTGGAACAGAGCCTAAGAACATCTGCCATAGATTTTAAAACCCCTAATAATAGCACAGCTGGTGTCCTCAGCCTAATGATCTCAGCACAGACTCATGTGGCCACTCCTGACTCTGGCCCCCAATCCAGGCAAAAGCACAGAAACCCTCAAGGGTTGGACATGTTCATTCATTCTAAACTCAATTTGCATTTCGCTAAAGAACCAACACAGAAAGCAAGTTGAAATCCTTATATTTTGAGCAGTTCCATAGTCACTGTTTCCATAGGATTTCCCCACACTCCTTTCATTAAACTTCAGTTTAGCAGTATTCCATAAAATGAAGCTCCTCAACAAAAAAACCTGCAAATCTCAGGGATCCAAGGTTAGAAACCTAAAATGCTGTTGGGGGTTAGGTTTGTTCCTTTTTACTTTAAGATTTTTTTCCCCATAAAGTTGCTAGGAGACTAACCACTGGGTGCTTATGGGTGCTTGACCAAAACAAAGAGGTGACCAAAAGTGGGAGGGGGAGATAACAGAGTTTTGGGGCAGGTGAAGGACGGGGCTGGGGGCAGCTGCTCTCTCTCGCTCTCGGTATCGCAGAGAGGACGGGAGGCTGCTGCTTGCTGCGGGAGGAGTTCATTGTCCCACCGGGTCCGGTCCTGAGGAATCTGCCACCATCTGCTCGTGTGTCCCGGAACTCTGAGCTGCCTCCTCCTGCCCTGCTGGAGCTGGGCCTGCCCTGTCCCGCCGCCACCGTTTCTTCAGCACTGCTTGGAGGCTTTTTGCTCCGCTGTATCCCCGCACTGCCCTGCCCTGCCCTGCCGGGACATCGCCACCGTTCCAGCCACCACCGGCGGAGCTTCTGACCTCATCCACCAGCCCGGCATTTTTCCACCGTTCGAGCCTGGTGCTGTCGAGAGATCAGACTGTCCCGGGCTTTGTCAAACAAAGCCCCTCGAAGGTTTTTTCCTGGTTCTGTTTATTATTAATGCTGTAGTTGTTGTTGTTTGTTTATTTTGTTATACATACTAGTAAAGAACTGTTACTCCTATCCCCATACCTTTGCCTAAAAGCCCTTAATTGCAAAATTATAATAATTTGGAGAGAGGGGATTTACATTCACCATTCCAAGGGAAACTCCAGCTTTCCCCAGCAGATACCTGTCTTTCAAACCAAGAAAAATGCTTAACTGCATTTAACTGTACTACAGAGGTGGTTTTTGCCTTTTTTTCTTCCACTCAACTCATGGACTTCATTCCTGTCCATTTAGTTCACTTACAAATGAATGTTTCCACCAGCTTGCTTTAAAACATGTTCAAAAGTGCTGGTTTATCAATGAGAAAACCGATATTCCAAAGAAGGAAAAAAAGAAGACAGAAGAGCACAGAACTCAGAATATGAAACTATGTTTAAGCTCACACTGAGTCAGCATTGGCCTCTAGGAGCTATTTATCACCCAGATGTTTTAGGAAAATGTCTATGATTTTCCATGCCCAAAGGACGCAACTCTGAAGGTGGGAACAAAGAAAGCAATATTTGGGTGGGGGGTTTTGGGATTTTCATTCCTTTCAGTCCACAGTCTGCCCCTGTTACTCTTTCATCTATAAAATAATGTAGGTAGGTTCCAGCAGTCAATGGGCATGAGTTCAGTTTAACATAAGGTGTGCAGGTGGACCTGTGAAAGGCACATTTAGTCACTGGCAAAGAACGAAGAGGTGGCTACTTTAGCAAATTGCTGTATCCACAGTAACAACAGACAGAATACTGAACTCCAAATTCCAAGAACAACCCATTTATTCCGACTACTCTAAAATGCCATGTGACACTAATATCCTCACCAGAAAACATTTTCTTTCCTGTTTTTCATGAGGGAGAGAGGGGAGACAAATCCCAAAAGCAGAGAAAGGCAACACTTTGTAAAGTCCCACACTGTCCAACAATATTGGCCCTCTTAAAAGAAGAGACATTTAGCAGATAATCATTCTTAATTTGTATCACATCACTGAACAACAAAGGAAAAGAGAAAATGCAGAGCAAGTTACTTATTAGTTTTATATAAAAGCACCAAAGTCTGAGAAAGGACAAAACACTAGACTAGCACAGCCACAGTAATCAATTTGGCTATGACAAACATACTTACAGTCATGCTTTACTCCTACTACTACCCTCCATCTGATCCGTAACTCCTCTTAGAGCTATAAGATAAAGACATATTCTAGGTAGTATTTTTAAATCAAGACCATAATTAAGCCATTCAACTATACATATGCTCTTATTTCTGACTTGACTATGAACAAAAGGAACTAGGCAAATTGTCCTACCTTTCCAAACAAAGCCTGTATGTCAGTAAAAACTACATCAATGGAGAAACAAAAACTTGCAGCAGAAGTGTACCTATAGGAAGAAAAGATACAGCCTCAAACAACATCAGTTTGACCACAAATTCTTAATTCCAACAACTGTACAACATAAGTACCAACAGAAGGCTGTATTTATATGGTTATGCTGTAGACTTCTGACTGCAAATAAGAAAAACCTACTTCAATTTTACCCTATACTCCAACTGGGGAGCTCACTGTGCAATGGCAGCAACAGCTGTATCACAAGTGTTGACTGTGGCCATAGCAAATATCTGGGCTGGCACCAGTAATGAATTACACTGCTTTTTAAAAATAAATTTGACATCAGACACATTAAAGAAGTCTACTGTTGCTGTGCTGTCGCTTGTGTAACAGATACAGTAGCTGCATATAAGACACATGATGTCCTTCAACTTGGCAGAAAGGGCCACTGTTCACAGAAAAAGCATAATCTCTTAGAAGCACAAACGATTTGCAGAACTAACAAAGTTCTCCGGTGTAAGTCAGGTCATAACTGCTGGCTTGGAGCAGGCACATACCTACTGCTCTCCCCAGATTTTGGTTCCTCACTTGCTACAAGCCTAATTTTTTTCCCCTTTATTTCTGGTGCTAGATGCTGTAGCTACAAGTTTGTTGTGACAGAAAGCAGATAGAGACAAGGAGTCCTTCTAAATGGGTTAGTACTTCCACACTTCAAAGAGACTGACCCTGGCTATCTGCACTGTTTCAGCCAATACAATTATATCTGCATAAAGTTTCCAGGTGCTCAGCCTTTCTTTACTCACAAGATCAGGAAAAGCCAGTAATTGTAACCTGCACGCTTTCTAGCCCATCTGCATGCAATGTCCTTCCTCTCAGCAACCTGCAGTTTTCCCAGAAAACAGTTTTCTCTTCCTGAGTATTTCAACATGTGTCTTTATTAAGCAGCTGTCCTGACAGAACCTGTATTTTTCTATTCAGGAAGCTACAGGCTGAGGTGCAAGACAAGTAAGTCTGCCACAGGACAAAGACGGACACAATGCAAATACTGTTTAACTGCAAAGAGCAGTCATTGATAGACACAGTTACCACGACCTGTAATAGGTCCTGCCTGGCCTGATTCCCATCTCTCTGGAAATACGTCTCTGACAGCAATGCTGCACACAGTCTGCCCAAAATCGGGGGTAGGTGGTGGAGCTGTTCTAACAGGATAAACTCATCACAAAGTTCACAAATAACATCAGATCGCAGGGCAGTTATGAAGCAAACTAGAGGCCTTCCAAGCTACAACTAAACTTGGTTAATGAGACAGACTCCTACTTTGAACAGCCTTAATATTCAGAATTATGTTTGATTCACACCAGCTATCATTTTATATAAAGAGGTGATAGGCTCCAGCAAAAGTGACTTGGCTAAACTGAGCTCAATGAGTAACAAGCCCTTGAAGCATGCACCATGTAATAATTACCTATATCACTATGTCTGAATCTTGTGCCAGCTGCTATCCCCATCTTGAATAAGTAGCCAAAAAAAAAAAGTTAACAGAAGCAGATAGCACACTCACATTATCACAGCTTTGTACTGACCTGAACATCCTCTGCACATGAGAAGCAAAACCTGGACAAAAGACCCAAGGCAGCATCACTGCGCTCAGCTGCATTTACCAGCACTGAGCTCAGACAGGTAAAGAGACTAAATCTGCCCTCCTGTTTAAAACACATCCCATCAAACTCCCCCATTTGCAAACCCACCCTTCCAGATAATGTTAACAAGTACAAGACAGTGTTGCCAAGAAATACATTTGCTCCTTTCCTACCTTCTTCTCATTTAAGCTGCACATGTGCTTTACTACAAAGTATTATACCCCAGGGCACAATAAAAAAAGTGGAAGCATCAGTGCTTAAGTATTAGAAGAGCCTCTTGCAAGTGCAAAGGACAGTTATTTCACACTCTCATTTGCTTTGCGGTCATTGGGAAGTATGCAACTACAAAAGCTCCAAAAAGAGTAAAACAAACATACACTGGGTGCAGCTCACGTCAGCAGAGATCTCTTAACCTGAAGGTCATACTGTCAACACTACAAATGTGGAAGCAGCTGCTGACATTTTGACATGGTCCCTAAACTGCAGCATGCAAGATCCAGGAGACTGTAATTCAGAGACACATTTCAGGTGTCAAAGATTCCATACTCAGTCAAGGATTCCAGACTCTTTTTCCTCCACAGCTGACATACTGTATATACTATTTATACTCAGCCAGGTTACCCGTTCTGTATCCAATAACAGTGATTTGGGCTTTTTTGTTTTGGTGTTAATTAAGAAGCAAGAAGCCCAGAGGTCAATATAGACTTCCAAGCCAAAATACTGCCCATTTTGGATCAAACATCATGTCTTGTAATGAAATAGATACTTCCAAATTCTACTCCCCCTCCCTCAAAACACACACACTCACCCAATCACTGTATTCTTTTCTCCTCCACCTTTTTCACTTCAGGCAGGGCAAGAGGGATTTTCACACAAAAAGAAACATGTAACAACCTGTTTAACCCTTGTGACTCAAGTCTGGATTAGTGTTACAGAGTGTAAGTGGCAAACTATGCTGAATCTACACACACTTTGCTGTCTTCTGCAATTATTTCCCAAAAGAGCAAAGATAACCCTCAAGACACAAAAAGCAAGCAAGCAATCCCTTTAAAACCAGTAAGGCACATCTTCATGACTTGGACTTTACTTAAGGAATCATTCCTGAGTTACAGGGCCATATTTTGTTTCTCATAATTGACAGGCATTTACATCTGTAAATATCCCAGTTTCCAACTTCTATTAAAATCTATTCTCCAAAATGTTACTTAATCCACTTCTTCAGAAATGCTTTTTTTCAGGTCAGTTTTAGCAGGCACCTCATGAAGTTTTTGCTAGACAGGCAATAGAGTTACGTAGCACAACTTTTTTTGGCCACCACAACAACTTCTTGGTATCGTTTGTGAAAAGGTATTTAGAAAAAAAATTTGTAAACTAGTTATTTGGGTTTGGGTTTTCTTTAAGAGCTTAATCTTAAATAAGAATTTATATGCATATTATCAGTTCCATTTAACCTTCTTTGCTATTTTTTCTCTTTCAAAAGCCTGTTACTTCCGAGAACTTTACAAACCAATAATATATATCTTGAAGAAAAAGAAGGAAAAAAAAAAAAAAAGGATTGCCAATTTCTCTGTTGGAGCTGTCTTAAATGAGGAGATATAGCAAACTTGTAACACCTTACATACAAAACAAAGCCAGAGAAAAAGTACAGGTTAAAAAAAATAAAAATAAAAAAAAAATAGGATGAAATAGTAAATCAGCCGAAATGTAAGAAATCATAAAAGATGCTTGCAAATGTCTTCAGTGCCCTTAAAGAAAAACCAATGCCTTAATATTCTGAAATCTCAAACTCCTTTCACTTCTCTGGTGGTAATGGACTATAGCATTAAACAACCAAATGTCCAAAGCACTCCTTCCTAAAATCTATTCTTTAGCTTCACATATACTCAGTTCCAAGCTGGCACACTGCTGGATTATAGGTCTTCTACCACAAAGCAAACAACAGTTTCCAGTTAGAAATCAGGGCAATCAGGAACCACTAGTTCCCTGCTCAGAAGAGAAATTAATTATCTGTTGTAGGATTTACATCAGAGCCATTACAGGCTGAAGACCTGTTCATACTTTCCCAATATCTGAAGTTCAAACTAAGTATTTTAGAGCTGTTCAGTTTAAGGGTTCACTAAATTTAAAAAAAAATAAAATAAATAAAAAACCCACCCAAAACCCTTTTTTAACCTACATTATAACAACTGCTTTCTTACCTTTTCCAGGGAGAGGTCTGAGGCACAGAGAAAACAGTATTACATCTGCTGTTACAAGTCATGTTACAAACTGATCATTTTCCTGACTATGCAGCCCCTCCTATTTCCTCTTACTCATTTCTCCTGCTGCAACATTGTATCATGTTTTATCTTCAAGTTATTCCTGCTGGTCATAAGATCAAAACAATAGGCTTGCTCCTAGGTGCATTTAGGAATTTCCTCTTAGCCTTCTTGACAAACTAATTAGTGCTAATTTAACAGATAAGAGACAGGGCTGGGTATTCAATCCTCCCCGTGCAAATCTGCTAACCAAGAGTACTAAAATGATGTTGCTGGCTTTCTTTTATTAAGAAGAGAACACAAACAAATAAAAAAATCCAAAACAAAAATATCCCAACAAACAACAAAACAAAACCCCCCACATAACTAACAAATCATTCCATTTTGATGGCATTAATTTACATTCTTAAAGAGACCTACATAACTTAATTAACTCTCATTTTTAAAGAGACCTATATAACTTAATGCCCGCAGGTTGAATACAAGGTGTGGTATTATACATCTAGAGCAAATGAAACACTAACTGGCCTTGCCTGCACATTCCTGTGTCTCCTTTGTGCCATCTCCACCATTTATCAAACTCCCTAAGAAACTCAAGGTAACAATAAAACTAAAACTAAGGAAATCTAACCAAATTTTCAAGCCACGTTTTTCAGTTTGCATCCCTGGCTTATGTCCAGTTACAGTCAATACAAAAGATGTGTAGACAAAGAGGTACAACACACAGCTGGCAGGACAAGGCAGGACTATCCCCAGCAGAGATGGCAAACTGTGAGCCCAGCCTAATCTGGTTACAGAAGCACAGCCTTCAGGCACATGCCTTCCCAGGCACCTCTAGCTAATATTATGTAGGCTGTCCTTAAAGCACACCGTCATCCTACTGCACACTTACCCTGGAGCCATATATCCCTCTTGCTCCTTTTTCCTCACAGAGACATGGGTGCTTCTACCACCCCACATCAACGTAATCAGGAATGCAACCTGGCTGGAAAGGCTAAGCCAAGGGGATGGGGGAGTCAAACCACTCACAGGCACCGTGTTGGCTTCAGCTGTGCGGGTTTTCAAATACTGGTGTTGCAATGCATTCTTCCAAGCTTCATTGCCACACAAACAGCAATCCCTGGTGAGACTCAAACCACCAGTGCACTGACTGGTGTGTATGCTTAATCATGATACCACAGGGCTGAGGGACACCACTAGGTGAACGTCCAGAGACAGAATTTACAGATCCTACATGAGTACAAATCAGTCCAAGATTTAACAGCCAAGGCCTCCTGTGCAGTTAAGAGAGAGATGAAGTTTGGTTGCCCAGATGAATCCCATAGCAGCATGAAACTGATGCTGACAAGCTGACTGGCAAGAGAAGAGCCAAGAAACATCTTTGTTCTTGTTGAATTCGTATCAATTGGAAGAGCACCTCTGCTAGATTTACAAATCCAAGAAATAATCCACTATTAGTTGGTAGAAAGGAAGAAAGGTCAGCTTTAATCCCAATATCTTTTAAAGGAAAAAACTAACTATGATGAACAATAAGGAGTATTTAGATGTACAGTTTTGTCAACCGGAATTGAAACCTCTGTGTCAAGTTGACAAGTCATGTGAAACTTCTTTTAAGGAAGCATCAGCTTTTCTTTAACAAATAAAAGAAACTGATTTCAGTTCTTAATTCTTACTGTAAATATTCATATAGATCAACATAGTGCATTTCACACTACTTTTTCATAAAAACCCCAAAACATTCACAAGTCACACTTCACAGTCATAGCTATATTTTGGGTTGGAAGAGATCTTAAAGGTCAACTAGTCCAAACCCCTGCAGTGGGTAGGGATGCCTTTCACTAGACCAGGTTGCTCAAAGCCCCATCCAACTGGGCCTTGAACACTTCCAGGAATAGGGCATCCAGAGCTTCTCTGTGTGTATCATTTAAGGTCCCATCATTATGATAAATTTCCTGTCATCAGGTCTATTCAAGAACCATTTGGGAGCAAGAATAAGACGAAATATTCCTCTAAGAATGAAAATAAGATCATAATTAAATCATGCACACTGTATTTAAGAAATTCATTCTCATATTCAGGATCTACACCCAACATGCAGTGACATCTATATGCCTTTTCCATCAAGGCTCAGCAGCTCTTCATTAGTTAGGTAACCACTGTGAACTGTTAATTCTATGTTTATTGTCTTCATTTTACACTTGGTTATGATCTTTCCTTTACATACAAACATTTCTACATTTAATACGTTACTCACTCCATAAAAGTTATCCATATTTATTCTTTCAAAGGACAGTAATACCCCTGTGAGCATTATTGTCCTTTTTTCCAAGTCAAAAATCATATTTCCCCCCTCTCTTTCCTGATATTCAGTAAAGGGATATCAATGAGAAAACCTTCCAATTTTCTTCCTTTATGCATCAGGTGTCCTCTGAAAGCTGATAAAACAGTATAAAATGGGTGCAGTGTTAGTACTCTGGAGGGCGGATGTTAGTAAGTCAGGCTCAAAGAACTGAGACTGACTTACCTCGAACATTCATCAGTGAACAAAGTGAGCTGACTGTATGTCTTGGAAGTGCTCTGTTCCCAGCCTGTGAAAACCAGGCTCCCATTTCAAACACTGATCTTTTTCATAGCAATATCCCATTGTCAGCTTAACTATTTTACTGAAGTAACTACTGCAGAAGTAGCATCATCTTATCCTGCACAACCCATCACCAGACATGTCCTCAAAACTTCTGTAAAATGCACTCAAATTACATGAGCAAGTCATATGCTCCTCAGGGAAAGTCTTTTGGGCCACCTGGAATTTTTCTTTTTAAGAGAATTACTAATGCACACTATCAACCTTAGTAATGTAGGGAGAAAAAGTGCAGGTGTAGCACAGATGTCTACTGAGGTTGCTGCCTGTTTCACATACCCTGTCAGGCCCTAACTAGCTACAGAATGTGCCAATCCACTCACCCCAAGAGAATGACAGCCTTTCAACAGAAATTCACAAGAACTGGATTTAATTCTAGTACTGACATGAACTCCTGAATTGCCTCAAATGTTTTGATCTTGCTGCCCCCCTACATCCATTTCAAAGTAAGAGAAGACTGATTTTTCTGATTCATGAATGCTGGAACAAACTCGGTTCATCAGAAGTTCACACTGAACATTTTGCAGCTTTTGCAATGTTAAAGGGCAAAGTATTTAGGAATGTTGCATTTGCCTGAGGTACAACAGTTCCTAAACAAAACCTCATTTAGTAGATAAAAGCAGAACAAGTGAATGTCATGGAGAAATCAATGTTCTCTGCAGGAAAAAAATGATAGCACAACATACATCCAGTGGTTTGACAGTACCCACCTCTCCGGACTTTGGGACACAGGACTCAGCCAGATACATGCAATATTTAACTTTTCTCAGCCTGTTCATTCTAATGGCTTTTGATATCTTGCAAAACCAGTTTTTGAGAAAGCCAGTACAGGGTAAAATTCTCTTGAGCAAATATAAGAGTAATCAAAGCTTACAAACATTTCAGACAATCAGAAAAAGCATTTTCAGTTGAGATTGCCTTATATTGGAAACCTGTGGCTCTCAGGTCAGCCACATCTCATTGGGTCAAGCCATAACATGCTTATCTACTACCACCTGACAACATTACATGACCCTCAGAAAATACAGGCCTAAAGGACTGATCTTAATATGGCCTTCAGAGGTGCAGGTTTGCAGAATTCATTACAAGACCAAAGGCTCCAAGAAGGTAATATTTTTGGTTAATCCTGGTCTCCACCCCCTTCCATAAATACCTGGAAGTGATTGTTACTGCAGTATTACCTGAACAAAACGGAAGCCCACAATTTCTTTCAGCACAGTGACAGCACTGCCATTTGTGACTACAGCAGAAGATCTATCACAAAAACACATGCTAAAATAATGATTTGTTTCCACCTCATCACTTTACATCAACAGTGCTTAATAGCTCCTCAGAAATAGCTACTATGAGCAGACACGGCTGCAGAGAAAGAAATTCCATTTAAAACAGGTTTAAAGGACAGTCTAAGGATTTTGACATTGCTCCAATGCCTTCCAATTTTGCTAATTTTACAGATTTCCCTGTGGCAGTAAGTTTGCATGGATTTGAACTGCAAGGTTTCTGCTTACTGCAGAGGAGTTATCTGCTGCTCCCCTGCGCAGTATGCAACTGTGCAGTATCTGAGAGTGAAATTAGGCTTTCTGGGACAGGCAATGTTGTTAGTAACACAAGCTCCACTTGCACAAACATTGAAGAGGACAGTAAAGGTCTTCACTTCCCATAGCAGACATTGATGAGATTAAAAAAAAAAAAAAAAACAAAAAAACAACAAAACAACCCAACCCTTTCTTGAAACAAAACTGCACTTCAGTCCCCTAGAACACCAAACTGTGGCTGCTGTCAGACCATAATTCATAGAGAGTCCTGATTCACTTGAAATTAGATTCCAATATGACATTACCAGCTGCTGCCTTTAAAAAGATGAAATTTAGAATTTACGTGAACATACAATGCAAAAATGCACTGATTGATTCCACTTTGCAGTGGTCAACTAAGCTCTTCAAAGAGGCACATGTAACTAACAACATATCCATAGTTTTCATTCTTCCTCTCTAGGCTATAAAAGTTTCCACTGTATGAGCATTTTCCTAATCTTTGGTTTCTATTAAAAAATGGAACAAGTCAACTCAGCATCAAACTTCACTAAAAACTAATGATGAGCAGTTTTTCCATGTTTTGTTTGAAGCATAGAATTATTACATAGCAGAATAGGAGATTCACATATTTTTTCCATTAACTGGGAAACTAGATGAGAGGTCATCCCTCCCCTCTAGTTGGCACTGGTGAAGTCACACCTGGGGTACTGTGTCCAGTTCTGGGTTCTCCAGTACAAGAAAAAGATGAATATACTGGAAAGAGGACAGTGACTGGCCACTAAGACAAAGAAGACCGGGACATTTCTCCAATGAGGAGATGCTGAGAGAGCTGTGACTGACAGCTGGAGATGAGAAGGTTCAGGGAGATCTCATCAATGGGTATAAATACCTGCAGGGAGAGAGGACAGAGCCAGGCTCCTTCAGTGGCACCCAGTGACAGGACCAGAGTGATGGGCACAGACTCAAACATGAGCACTTCCCTCTGAACATCCAGGAACATTTTTTCTCTTTGCCCAACCAGATATTGACTGAGCTTGCTCAGGGAGGCAATGGAGTCTCCAGCCTTGGAGATACTCAGATGCTGTCACAACACAGACCTGTGCACACAGGCCAAGTGCTCTAGGATGACCCTGCTTGAGCAGGCAGGTTGGACTTGATGACCTCCAGAAATCCCTTCCAATCTTAACCACACTGTGATCCACCAAAGAAGCAACCTTTCTACAGAGCTCAGTATTTCTCTCTTCTGTTCATACAGGTGTTCAGAGTTAAGAACATGCCATAAGCACAAAAATATGTAGCAAGTTATTGTCAGCCTCAGCATCTCATCTACCAACATACAACCAGATCTGGTTATATCAGAGCTTGGAGTGCAGCAGTTTCAAAATAAGCTCACGTTCACTAAAGACTATTCTCTCCTGACACCAAAGTACCATCCACTTACTACTATTGCTTCCTTTGCTCTGTGCTAACAGCTGCTCAGTTGCCCAGGACAGACAATCTGAAAATTAACCTTAAAAACAGCTCTTGCCTGCGTCCAGGACTCGATTCCAAGCACCATTATATGGAAGGGGATAGAAGAGGGAATCCACAGCCATGGGAAAATTTGCTCTGCTGGGCAGCAGTGTGGTCTAATGTCAAAACAAGCCAATAGTGAAACTTCCCAAGGGCTTTTAAACCAAGCTCTTCCCATATCTCCTTCCTTCTAATACTCTGCTACAGTGTTCGGAATTTCTGCTATAAAAGCAAGCCAAACCAACAGGGCTCCAACATATTAATCTACCAGTATCTATTACCAAAAAAACCCCAAATACACACAAGAGAAAATATGACAGTTATAGAACTGCAGTCTCATTTGGGTTTTCAGCATCTAATGGACAGCAAGGTTAGACAATCCTGTCCAGAGAAGCTGCAAGAGAAGGCAAAGAATCAACTCCAGTATGGCCACACACTGAATTAACTAAAGCAAATCTGCCAATATAATTGACTCTAAGAATTATCTCTGAGCTAATCTGTTTGTGCTATCAATAAGCCTCTTAGCTGGTCAACCATAAGCAGGATGACTACATGGCATGACTTTTTGCACCATAATCAATAGGCTCCAATAAAAACAGAAGCATTGATGATTCAAAGTTCAAATAGAGGGCAGTTTTAGACAAAGAATAGGATCAGTGAACTCCTGAAATCTACTTAGGAAACATCATGCTATTCACTACAAAGTAAAATAAAAGTGCTTGTAAACTCACAGCTATCTCAGTCAAACCATAGAGTAAGCAGGAAGGCTTTGAATCAGACACCAACTGGTATCTTGGAAAGCCTATGTTAACAGGAAGTTCATTCTCAAGATTTTTATCTCTCCAAGTAGCACTGATCCCACAACTGAATACACAAAATTGAGTCCTCCATACAGGTGCAGCATTCCAAAGTGTCAGTGGCATTGCCTGTGGAGTTTTAATGATACATACATGACCAGGGAAACATACCTTCACAGCACGGGCACTGCAGACCACACACCAGTTTTACAGTTCTAGCCTTCCACAGCTTCATACAGTAACTGAGCTGCCTACAACAGCCATCGCTGTCATTTAGTGACTAGAAAGTACTTCTCCTACTTATTATCTTTTTACAATAACTCTGAAAGCCACTTGGTGTGCAGTCAGTACCAGAATCTGTTCCCTTTCACAGACTTTCTGAAGAATACAAGTGACAATCTCACTCCCAGCAGAATCAAGGAACATGAGCACCACAGGGGCTGATGCCAGTATGCTTTTGGTCGTTTTACATGCAATTGAAGTGTATTTATTCATTAATGTTGGCCTCGGTGGCAACACTAAGCTTCTTACAGAGGCAGAACTGCGAGGTACATCTGGAGAGAAGGAATACTTCAAAAAGGAAAACAGAACTAGTTGTAGAAGTCTACCTATCAACATTTTTCTGACCAACAGGCAAAAGCACAGCTCCTATTTCCATATTGTGGTTATCATGACTCCCAACAATACAGACCAGTTCTACTGGTCTGGCTGTTCTTGCATTAGTATGGAAGTATTGGGAAATAAGTAGTGTGTGAAGTCAAATGACAGCTTTGTAAGAGTTAAAACAGGGTTATTCAAAGATACACCAATTAAGTAATCAGCCTAATATTGAAGACTTATTATAACAACCACTCATTTTTACTGAGGCAGAGGGAAAGCTATATGGTTCACAATTTTAAACAAAGAACACGCAATTCTCTGCAAATTAACAAGAAACCAACAACCTGGACTTGAGTATCACTCAATGTACAACATCCAGACAACCCAAAACAACTTATGTTCTACAAATGCTATTTCTGGTCCTGGCAGAAGGAGCACTAAACCACCCCAACTCTGGAAATGAACAAAATTTTAAAGACTTAGGAAAGAAATGTATTTCAAACAAATGTAGCTCATACACTGCCTTCTCAATTATCTCTCCTCTCCCAAAGAAAATTTTAAATAACATAGGAAAATGTTACGAAGAAAAATGTGTACAGCTTTTAGAAAGTGTAAAAAGTTTGGTTTTAACCTCTTGCCTTTCAATATTGCAGATGCTGCCTCAATAGCACTCATTCTAAGAATCCTTTCTACAGAGCTATTTAAAAAAAAAAAAGTATCTTGCATTCAGTTAACAGTCTCACAACAGACAGAGTGGAAAGTTTTAGCATTTTTCTTTTTCAGTATTATAGCAACAACAGTAAGAAACAATAATACTGATCAAGTACACATTTAAAACAGAAATATTTAACCTGCATTAATTTCTGCAATACTAATCTCATTATTCTATCCCAAAGCAGATTGGCTAGAGCATAAATAAAATCCTCAGAGCACACTGAAAGATTAGGATCGAATTACTTCTACAAAAGCAGCTGGTAATCTGCTACAGGAGACAGAATGTGTGAAGCAGCAAGGAGCTCAGGCATGAGCTGCAGCAGAGAGGAACAACAGGAGTTCCCACCAGTTCCAGGCAAATTCTTCCAATCTGATCTTGCTCTCTGGTACGTGCAAGTTCACTTACTTCCAGCTCTCACCTGCGTTCCACAAACCGAGTGCCAAGTTAACAACCATTCATATCCATGGCAAAACTTGTGTACCACATCCTGGTCCTGCCTCATTAGTCAGGACTCTAGATTAAACTAGTCAGATGCTCAGAGGCTGCTGCAGCAGCTGGATATTTCACTGTGTTTTTAAGCACCCACATACCAAACACGGAGCACCACATATATAAATTCACATGCCTAATCACATTAATGCTTCCTTGGCATACTGTTGTGCTGCCCAGTGCTCTAGAACAGGCACCAAGTTCCAGTATGATTTTTTTGTTCATAACTGAACAAAAGATGAACAAATTATTTTTGGCTGGTATGGGATTTTTTTGCACTAGATCCAGAGATCCTACTTCTTTCCATTACTGTCATCCATCATGCCGTTCAATCTGCTGGCAAGCGGCAGTTCATTCATGCAACCGACAGCAACTTTTGTTTTACTTCAACAGAAATTTCAATTCTATCCATTCTATCTGTTCATACAGCCGTCTGGTCTTCACTCAGTAGTTCACATTAAAAGCTGAAAACTTGCCTTCTGTTAGGATTTTACCATCCTGGTTTTCCTCCCTTGAAATAAATGATGCTCATTGAAAAACAGAGAAGCAAGCTTAATGGCTTAATATAATTTTCTTATTGTCATCACAGGTTGATCTGACTCAGTTAAAAAAGGTTACAGTGCCTCAGAGAAGGCAGAGTTTTGTGAACGCAGTCCCTGGGCTTGGAGACAACACTCCCTCCCCCAGCCTTCTTCTGGTAACTCCAAAAGAGCCCTACTAAGGCAAACATGTTTAAAACCAGAGTAATTCCAGGGGCCAGGGCACTACAAACAGTACATGCAACTGTGTACACACAGCAATAAAACAGGCACATATGGCAAACTGGTCATCATAACTGTTGTTTGGTTTTGTTTTAACTTTTTTGTTGTTGTTGTTTGTCTGGTTTTTTTGGTTGTGGGGTTGGTTTGTTTGTTTGTTTTTGGGTTTTTTTGCTGTTGCTTTCCTGATTGCAAAAACCATTACACCCACGACTTAATCTCAGCGGACTGAAAGGTTCAAATAAGGTTACAGATTCCAAAGCAGAAAAAAGTATCCGCACGACGACTTCTCTCCTGAAGTCGGATGAACCCTGGCTCCCACTTTTTAGCAGATGATCCATTTCTTTGGAAATTTCCTAACTCTTCCCTCATTTTACCTGAAAAAAACTTCACCTATAGATGAAGTTTCAAATCGTCAGATGCAAACCAAAAGAGGCACCAAGATCTCAAACTTGCTAAAAACCATACTGGAATATTTTAGTCATTTTAAACAGCGGAATGCTGCCAGAAGTTATCCATAATCCCCAACGCTGAAAAAAAACGAGTCAGTATTTGTAGGTCCCTCTGCGACGGCTAGAAAGCTACTTCTGCATGCAGAGGCCCTTGTATCTGAGAACAGCAGCAGTTTAGCTGTAAATAATGCAGAGGCACAAATCTGAAAGCGATTCTTGACCTTCGGTACGCAATTCCACTCATGCGCTTCTTTCCTTTAAGAGGGCAGAAGGGACAAAAGAGCACAGGCAGCAGAGCCAGGCGCAGCGCCCGCCCCCGAGCCAGCCGGCTGTGAAGGTCGAGGGGCCCGAGGAGAAGGAAGAGCGGCTGCACCTTGCTCACCCCCCGTTCCGTTGCCCGGCGAGCGCTGCAGGCCTCGCCCGCGCACCGCAGCCCCCGCACTCGCTGGCTCACCTGGGGGCGAGCAGGGACAGAGGCGGCCGCGCCGATGCCGCCGCGCATCCCCGCCCGCGCCGCGCACGCCCCGCACCGGCCCCCCAGCCCTCCGCCGCACTCACCCCGCTCCGGGCCCCCCGGGCTGCGGGACGCGGGCGGCGGCGCCCCCGCGGGCCGGGGGAGCCTCGCTGCCGGCGGCGGCCACCTCCGGGCTGCTTCCCCCCTCACGGCTCGCCCCTGGCCCGCGCCGCTGAGAGGCCGCGGCGTGCGGGGCGGGCAGAGCGCAGGGGCTGCAGTGGCCGGCTGGCTGCTGCTGCTTCTCCCTCCTCCTGCCGGCGCCTCATGTGCCCCTCTCCTCGCGGGTCTCTCCTGCCAGGCCGCCGCCGCTCCAGCTCCCCGCTCTCCAGCGGCGCCCGGGGACCGCTGCGAACCCCTCCGGCCGGGCGGCAGCGCACGTGGGGCGGCTGCCGGCCGCTCTCCGCCGCCGCTGCCGGGCGCGGGGCTCCTGCAGCCGCGCAGCCTCCTCAGGAGGCGGGGCGGCGCGGACACCTCGGGGGCTGCGGCGCCGCCCGCCGCCGGCGAGGCAGCAGGAAGGGGCGGGAGGCACGGAACGCCGCCGGCGGCCACCCCGGCGGCCGCTGGCTCGGTAGTCGCAGCGCTCCCTTTCCCGCCCCCCGGAGGCCATTACCTCATGGCCCAGCCCTGCCGCGGAGGAGGGGCCGAGCGTCGCCCGGCAACCCGGCCCCCTGCCGCGGGACGGGCTGGGCAAGCAGGGGACGAGGATGTCCGCGGCGGGAGAGGTTTGTCGCCGTGCGGAGCAGCCCGAGCGCGGCCGCGGGCAGCGCTGCCCGGCACGGCTTCCACAGCTCCCGCGACACGCACAAGCGACCTGGGCTGGTTTGAGAGTCGGAGAGGGAAAGAATGATTACAGGATGTATTAAACACCAAATAAATCCTCAAAGGAAAAGATTTGCTACGAATGTCCCATATACAGAGGAAAGTCTCAAGTCCAAGTTCTTTTCCACTCTTTTTGGTGGTGCCCCGTGACAGGACAAGGACCAATGGCCACAAACTAAATCACAAGAAGTTACCTCAACATAAGGAAGAACTTCTTTACATTGAGGGTGGCGGAGCACTGAACAGGCTGCCCAGAGAGGTCATGGAGTCTCCGCCTCTGGAGACATTCAAAACCCTCCTGAATGCGTTCCTGTGTAACCTGCTCTAGCTCACCCTGCCTTGGCAGGGGGATTGGACAAGATAATCTCCAGAGGACCCTTATCCAAACCTATCCTGTGATAAATGTAATCATTATTAAAGGAAAAAAAAAAAAAACAAAAAAAAAAACCAAAAACAAACAAACAAAAAAAAAAAACCAAAAAAAAAAAAACCAAAACAAAACTAAAAAAACCACCACGAAAAAAGTGAGAAACCCAGAACAAATCAGGACTTCGTATAGCTCCAGCTCACAGAACTACTTATTGGAGGAAGGTTTGATTGTTTTTGTCTGCCGGCAAAGGAGGAATGCGTTCAATGTTACAGCTGGAAAGACAAAAGAAAAAAAAAAAAGGGAAAAAAAAAAGGAAAAAAAAGACCAACAAAAACAAAACAAACCTTGCAGTCATGCTGGTGGTGACAGGATTCCAGAAGCGTGGAATAACCTCCAGAGAGTGTGAACGAATTCAGGGCTTGACCCCGAATAACCCATAAAAATAAACGATCGATCCAACCCTTCACAGATGCAAACAAAGAGAATCCCAGATGGGGGTATGTGCTTTTGGGTGACAGAAAAGAGAGAAATATTGCGAGGGCAACAGGATTCTCAGGCAGCCGCCTTCTGAACAGGCGTGTCTACAGAGCAAATCCCCTGCTAGTGATTTAAATGGGGCATGTGAGTCAACCTAAAAGCTTGGTGCTGCTGCCAAAAGGAACAGGCTGCTCTCCCCACTTCTCCTGTGGAGGACCAGGCACTCCTGGTTTTCCCAAGGGCTGGCTCTGCTGCTTAGGATTCCTCAGTGAGTGACTCAGTTTACTAACCTCACTCAGAACTAACTGTATTTTTTCCTTGTCGGTTTTCTGCCCCGTTAGTGAACTGATTCACCCTAACATCATAGAAATATTAGCACAAAAGATGAGTTAAAACCATTAGTCTGGGAGGAAAGGGACCCACCCCTGTGGTAACTTTGCACTCTTAAATCATCTCAGTAGTCTCATCTAAATCCTCCTTAAAATAGAAAGCTCATATTACTGCTAAGAAGTCTAACACCACAGTATCACTAAAAAAAGTGGGTGCCTTCCACTTCTCACCCTTAGCTGAGTCCTCCCATTGTTCCCTTTGTGCTCTGTCTTGAATATGTGTGACCCTTGCCAGTGAGCAAGCTTAATCAGGAGGTTTTAAATCAGGAGGTTGTTTTCTGCTTAATACTGAAACAGCTAACTGTGAAGTCAGATGCGTGACAGAGGCTGCACAAGAAAGGAAACAAGGCTGGGAGGTTGCAAAAGATGGATTGGAGCCCCAAAGCAGCAGCTGGGAATTTGTTATAATGTGTAATATAAGGCCAAGACAGCAGTGTGGACTAATGGTCAGTACAGTGAAGGAGAAGTAATTTTGAGGAACAAGAGTGTGTTCTGTGCTTTATATACTATAAATGAGAAGCAGAGGGGTAAGAAAAAAAAAAAAAAAAAGGAGCTTTCAGTTCCAGAAAAACAGAGGAAGACACAGAACAGAAGCACCTTGGAATCCAGCCCAGGAAGAAAATCAAATGCTGAGGGAAAAAAAAAAAAAAAAAAAAAAAAAAAAAAAGAGAGAGAGAGAGAGAGAGAAGGCAGGCAGAGGGAAAACCAGGAAGTAGAAAAGTGAATATCCACACCAACAACAGCGAGAAACAAGTGTGCACGGTTGTAGGTTTCTTATTGAGAAGAACCAATTGACCTGTCACGTCTGTAAGGAACAAGGATTTGAGATGTACTGCTGTGACTGAAAAGACTCTTGTTAAAGTGAGAAGAAGTCCTTCACAGTGGGAGAAATGGCAATGACACACGCTATTTATACCCAAACACAGTATGTAGAAAAGAGAACTTGGGGCTATGGGATTGCCAGGCCCTTGCATGCAAGGTGTGCATCTGTACACTGGTCATGTGACATGGCAGCAATTGTTTGGTGGTGCTGTGCCAAATCTTCCTGATGATTTTTTGGTCACATGGTGCTATACTACACGTAAGCATACTCCACTGCATTTCTATCACCAGCTCAATTTATCCACCTAATAATTCCGAAGTTGGCAATTGACACAGTAACCAAATACTTGCAAAAAGTTTCCTAGATTTCTCGGCTCTTTCTGTTTTCATTATCTTTTCCATTTCCTCTCTCTTCTTGATTTTATCATATATGATATTATCATCATATGATATTTTCATATTCATTCTTAATTTTGCTTCCTTGATTACATCTCTAGAACGGACTTTATTTCCACCCTGCTAAAATACAGCACCTTTCAAATGTACTTTTCAGTGAGCATGCTGTTGTTTTTCTCCTATTCCTCACCATTCACTGTCCGTAGAACCTCCTTTATAGGCCCTGTAAAGAAATCAAAGAATACAATGAAAGCTTTAAAAGCATTTGAAACTAGTTTAAGAAATCTCTGATTAGTTTGCCAGCTGAAGACTCCAATTGCAGCTGCAGTTGTGGGGTAAATGATTTTAATCTCAGAGAACAAATTAATTCCAGTGGGCATTAACAAGTGTTTGGAGAGAAAACCAAAAAAAAAAATCTCTAAAACATACCCCGTGTTTCTGAACAGCATAGAGTTAAGAAGAAAGGAGTTGCAGTGCTTTCTCTTTTTGTTCTTCCTGCTGGTACCTGGTGTTACTGGCCCCATTTCTCACACTTTTATATCAGCTGAACTGAGTAATGCTGCAAATCCTTTAAAAAGATCTATGAAGTGTCTGTATAACACTGCCTGTACAACATCATTTCTCATTTAAATGGTGTTTTTTGTAAAGCTGTCATTGCTTTTACCTGAATATTGAAACACATGGATTCTTACAAGTTGTCTCACCAAGAACGTGAAAATTAAAAATGTAAGTACTTTTGACAGATTTTTTTTCTCGGTTGATGTTTGAGGGTTTTGTTTGTTTTGAAGGGGTGTTTCTGTTTATTTATTTGTTTTGGTTTACAAGACATTATGCAATGCTACCTTTGCTGGAAGACTCAAATCAGCAGAAAAGCTTTTATTGTGCAGAGCTCTGTGCTTCCTTCAACTAGCATCAGGCAGCACCAAATGCCTTCCCCTTTTTCAACTTCCTTTTTGCTGGAAATTTCTTTCCTGTAAAGGGGTTGAATCTCTCAGGAGCAGCACCAAACTATTGAATTGGCCTGAACTCTTATTGTGACTGTGACTTAAGAGAGCTGATGCTGATTTGAGCAAGAACACATGGAAAATGAGAGGCTAAATAAAAATAAAATTAAAAGTAACTTTATGGACCAGCTAAAGCATAAACACAAGTTGGAGACAGAAATAAAATGAAGAAGAAAACATTTTAAGGAGAAAAGTCATAAAAAATGTCCTGCATAGTGGATCATAAATAATAATTATGGCAAAAGAAGCATTATTCCAGATCTTACAGTTTGAGGAAAAAAACCCAAACAAATGGAGGCAAACAGTGACTCAGAGGATGGGGTTTTGCACATATTTTGCATTAATGACATGCAAATTGGAATAAATAATTTTGTAAAGCTGAGATTAGCATTATAAGTGAAGTTCACAAACAAAGAGGAAATTAAATGTAAAATAGTGAGATATGATAAATGTGCTAGGCATGCGTTTTGCAAGAAAAGGAAAAAGCCCATGTAATCAAGCCAAGTCAAATGAAAATTACACCATGGAATGATAATATTTCTGACGTTGTGAATTTCAATCAGAAAGCAAAAGATATCCTGAGTATACAGTCTGAATGTTCAGAATATGCAACATAAAAGCCACTGCTTGCTGCTGAAACAGTGAATTTGTATATGTGATAAAGAAGCATGACTCCTGTGCGAGTGCAAACTGCTGGATGTAATTGAAGAAAATGGGATGTTCTCCTGCCATGTCATACCTAGAACAGATGAAAATAATTCAACCAGCATAGCATGCTTTACATACTATCTATTGCATTAGAACAAGGAATAGTTTGAATAATGAAATACACACAAAAATAAATAATATTACATAATCTCAAAATTAGATAAGCAGAATGGTAGTCACTGAAAAAGCAAAATATTGACAAGGCCTATTCAGCTTTCCTGTCTCTGCAAGACAGTCATCATCACATTTTGGAAGCCAGCAAGTAGGCTTAGGTGTTGAGAATGCTGTTAGTAGTGAGCCTTACAGCAGACGGATATCAACTCTGCCAGCCAAGCTCACAAAGCCAGTATCTGAGCTGATTATATTCAGGAATGTGATATGGGAAATGCCTGGCAGAAACTGTGGTAATCCATTACAATTAACCCCATCTCCTTAGCAGTTAATACAGACAAACAAACAAACAAACAAACAGGAAGTTGGTCCTGACTGCAGTATCATATACAGACCAGTTGCTGATTTCCCAGGGAAATTGAATTATTTGGGGAAGGTAAAGATACCTTGTAGTATGCCAACATTTAAAGGTATTTAGTTAGAGAGAATTAAAATTTTCAGCATATCTCACCACATTTCTTTCCAACCTTAGACATATGCAAAGCATTGAGACCATAATAGAGGAAGAGGAAACACAAGCATGGCATACATGTAGTATTGGTGACCTTGCAAATTGATCCAGCGAGGTGAGATTTGGAGCCTTGTTATCATACAAGAAACCACTAGTAGTTTTTTCGTCTCACCAGTGAAACAAAACACAAACTGTTTTGCAATAATGTTTCAAAAGTGTAAGGATAACTCTTTGACTGAGAAAACAAATTTTCAAGTAAGAATCCTAGAAAGCACCTAAGAATTTGAGAAGTCATTGCTATTTCCAAATATCAGAAATATATGATACTAAAACCGTGGCATTTGGATTTATTTAATTAATTTGAGATGAACCAGTAAGTACAACAGAGTTGTACCAGAAAACCAAGGTGACAAAATCACAATATCATAATATAATATCAAAATGATATCATAATCATATATTAATGTCACCATAGAAATACAAAAATAAAGAAGGAAAAAGTTTCACTTGAACAATGAAAATATGTGCCAGTTTCAAAAGGATGTTGGAAAATAATCTGAAAATAAAAAGCACAAGATAAAGATGTGCCCATGTCCACCATTCTGCCAAAAAGGTCAAACACCAGAAAAGTGGCTCTATGCATTTCCCAGGAATGACAGTACTGTCAGGGCAAATGGAACACGAGAGTATTTTATTTGAGCAACTGAATCATCATACCCTAGATGCCAAGAATAGAAATTCTCTTGAGAACGGGGTCAGTCTGGAATAGAAATAAACACCGTGTACTAACAAGATGGGATAGAGCATGAGTAATCATGACATCTGAAAAAAAAAAAAAACCCAACAAAAAAGAAAAGTTAGTACATATGGCAAAATAAAACAGAACTGTATAGCATTTTCAACAAGCATTAGAGCACACTGAAGAACACATCTTGCAAAACGTGGAAACACATTTTAAAATTATAGGCTACTGGTCTGACTTTTGAGAACCAGGCAAAATGTCAGAGGCTTACACAGTACCCATTGAGGGTAGAGCAGTGAAGTGTTTAAGCATGCCTGAACTATGTGCTTGCAATCACGAGATCTCAGTTTGCCTTAAATGAGACTATATATTTATTTGAGAACAAGAATTTGATTACATCTGGATGTCCCGTCTAATAGACGAGCAAATAGCCAGGCTGTGTTTGCTGCACAGATTGCTAGGAGTATTGAAATGGTGCAAACAGGACAGAAAATGTTTTGCATTCCGTTCTTGAACGTTGAAAATATTCCCACAGAAAAGTTCACTGCAGTTGAGTACAATGCTTGAAGTCATGTTTGGTAACAGGATAAAGGAGTAACAGGCTGAAACAGTAAGTAAAAGGCCAAAGATAAGAGTCTTATAATTACAACCCTGACCTGTATTTGTAATGCTTTATTTCTGATAGTTCTCATACATGAAGCAACATGTTTGAAGACAGAATCTTACATTTTTACACAAATCAAAGGGAAAATTCCCCATCTGGAGTATATTGAAACTGTGCACCCCAATCATAAGAAACAGACAGACATGTAATGAAATGTGTATCAACAACAAAAAAGTGCCCATAGTTCCTAATAAGGAGGGGTTGGAAAAAAACGTGGTATAAGTAAACATGTCTCCCTTTGTCTGCCTTTAAATATACTGAAACATTTTTATCATGGACACATTTAATTTCAAAAGCTATAAATCTCTGGTTCAATTGTTACTAAACATTTTTTTTTCAGTGTGTTTCTCGTGCTCTATTTTGTACTGCTATTGTCATTATTATATGAAGATTTCAACAAACTTCTTTAATGCTAAAGTTCATACAATCTCACTCCTCCAAAATGGGGTGGTTACCCCCTTTGCATAAAAACAACCCCTAACCTGGACTAATTAAACAGAAAGTGTACATAAGACGAAACATGAGAAATCTGGAAGAAAAGACAGTAACTTGATAGTTACTCTGGATTAATTTTATCTTCTTGGACAGGGACAATGAAATTGACTTACTCTAAGATGTGGCATTGAACTGCTGCCAGGACTTGTGTGCAACTGAGCTAATACTCTTTTCCTTCTTTTTTGTATCAGTCATTCTTACCACAACCACAGATAAAATACACATTTTTCTGAAATCTAAATAAATCCCTCTTCAAAGCATACTTTTCTAGTGCTTATTAATACAAAGTGATGTCTACTTACGCATTTGGTTTATTTTTATCTAGTCAACTACTCATTTACATTAAAAAAAGAATGGAAAAATTATCTTACTTGTGCAGCTTCAAAGTTGTAGCTTCATTGATAATTCCAAGTCACCACTGCAATTACCGAAAACTTACATTGTAAAATGGGACAGAGCACCAATTTTCTCAGCCTGTCTTCATAGGGGAGGTGTTCCAGTCCCCTTATAACTTCATGGCCTCCCCTGGACTTGCTCCAACACTTTCATGTCCTTCTTACTTTGGAGGCATCAGAGTTAGGTGCAGCACTCCAGGTAGGGTCTCACAAGAACAGAGAGTACAAGGACAGAATTACCTCCCTTGCCCTGCTGGCCATGCTCCTTTTGATGCAGTCCAGGATACTTCTGGCTTTCTGGGCTGCCAGCCTACACTAATGGCTCATGTTGAGTTTTTTGCCAACAGTAAAAAGGTGGGGTTTTTTTTCCTCTTTTCAGTATTACAGGGGTTTAAAACCATACTGAAGTCCTCTTGAGAGTGGGAATAAAAAACCTGACCATCTGTTATCATGCTGCCTAGAAGAAACCTTGCATCCCTTCCTCTTTTATCGATACTGGTTGAAATGAATCAATGGGTGCAAACCTGTTAGGAGGTCAAAATTAAGGTGAGACAATGAGAAAAACCAGAATTCTCTACAGCTTGCTCTAGAGCAAATGTTTTGTTAGAATCACAGAATGGTTTGAGTTGGAAGGGACCTCAAACACCATCTGGTTCCAACCCCCTGCCGTGCCCAACCTTTCACTACACCAGGTTGCTCAGAGCTCCATCCAACATAGCCTTGAACAATTCCAGGGATGGGACATGCACAGCTTCTTTGGGCAACCTGTGACAGTGCCTCACACCCTCACAGCAAAGATTTTTTTTCCCCCTAATATCCAAATCTGCTTTCTTTCAGTTTAAAGGCCGTTGTCCTGTCACTACAGTTCCTGATGCTGCCCAAAAGAAAAGGGATTTTTCAAGAACCTTACAATACCAAAACTAGACAAGAAAAAAAATAAAGAAGAAAACCAGATCCCGATAGGATGAAAAAAAACAAACGAAAAATCCACGTTATTGTTAAACATAGAAAACGCTTGTTTCAAGAGCTAAATTTTGTCACAAGAGAAGTGTCCCTCAATTAGGCGCTTGCAGGCGCCTGAGGACGCCACCTGCCCTTTTGACTGCGAACCTTGCACAGAGCCGCCCCACCAAGGCAGGCTGCCGGCAGCACCCGGACCCTTCCCGACGAGCACGCCAGCACCTGGCGCTCCCCACACCAACATCCGGGAACTCCCCCCCGCTCGCCCCCCGATGGTCCCGCCCTGACGTAGGCGCCCCTTAGCCCAATGGGGCTCCACTCTACTTCCGGCGTCCGGCGCCGTCTCCTGGAAACGGGCGTGGGGGGGCGACCATCCGAGTAGCATGCGGGGGGTGCGGGGACGCAGCCTGGTGGGACCTGGCGGTGCGTTCCAGCTGGGATAAAGGACAACAAAACTCTCCAGGTCCCGGAAACACCCTGCCTACGGAGCCGGTACCTTTCCCGCTTGCCTGTGTTTAGTGGCACGCAGGGACCAGTATCACATCGGGACACTGCCACCGGGGCATGGGACACTCCGTCCCGGGGGCGGGGCTCCGCTGTTTCGGTTGATGGTGGCGGTGTGGCGGTGGTCCATTGCACACCGCACGACGGCTGTCGTTCCCATCCTTTCCCGCCGGCTCCATCCCTCGCACACAGGGACGGCTGTCATTCCTTTCCTGCTTTCCCGCCGGGTCCATCCCCTGCACAGGTATGGCTGTCGTTCCCCCTCTTTCCCGCCGGGTCCGTGCCCGGCACAGGTGTAGCTGTCGCTCCCCTCCTTTCCCGTCGGGTCCATGCTCAGGCGCAGGTACGGCTGTCGTTCCCGCCCTTTCCCGCCGGTTCCATCCCCGCACACAGGTATGGCTCTCGTACCTTTCCCCTTTCCGCGCACCTTCGCGGCCGTTACCTGGAGGAGCGCGCGCGCCCAGCGGCGCCTCACCGCCCTTCCTCATCCCTCACCGCCCCTCTCATCCCTCACCGCCCTCCCCTCATCCCTCACCGCCCTCCCTCATCCCTCACCGCTCCCCCCCTCATCCCTCACCGCCGCCCCCCTCATCCCTCACCGCCCCTCTCATCCCTCACCGCCCTCCCCTCATCCCTCACCGCCCTCCCTCATCCCTCACCGCGCCCCCCCTCATCCCTCACCGCCGCCCCCCTCATCCCTCACCGCCGCCCCCCTCATCCCTCACCGCCCCCCCTCATCCTTCACCGCTCTCTCGCTCCCTCCGCCGCCGTCCCTCGGTCCGAGTGCGGGAGCGGACCCGGGGCGGGGCTGGAACCCCTCGCTGGACCGCTCCTGGGACCCCACGGCCCCCTCCCTCCCCGGTGCTAGAAGTCGGTCGGGAGGCGGCTGTGTCTCTGGGCCTGACCGCCCCCGACAGAGCTGGGGGGCGGAGGAGATGGCGGGTCGTGCACGGGCTGCTCGGTTCGGAGTGGGTTTGGCCGTTCCCTCGTAAAGAAAGGGAGCCGCGCCTCTTTGGTGTGCTGGTCCTGTATCCAGCCCAGAGGAAATCAGTTCCCTCGGCGCCTGGAGGCTGCCGCTTTGAGTGCTTCTCACACTGGATTTCACACCTGCTTCGTTACAGGCGGCAGCTTGGGAGGCTTCCATGACGGCCTTCTTTCCTTAATCTTTTAATTTTTTATATCAGTTTATTTGATCTCTTTTTACTTTATGCCCAAATTCATCTGTTGAAAGTCTGTTCTCTGTGTCAGAGAAGCTGTGGGTGTCCCATTCCTGGCAGTGTTTAAGGCCTGGTTGAACGGGACATTGAGTACAGTGCTCTAGTGGGATGTGTTCCTGCCCACAGCAGGGGCATTGGAACAAGATGGTCTTTAAGGTCCGTTCCAATCCAAGCCATTCTATGGTTTTATGATCCTATGCTCTGTTGGTTTGTGTACTGAAATAAAGGCATAGCCATAACTCTTGAGAATCAGAGACTATTCTCTTTTCCCTGTAGCCTCTTGCATTTTTACGGATATACTATTTAGAATTTTTATCTATTAGCCTATCTATTACTTTTTGAATAAGATCTTTGGAAGTGTAAAATTCTCCTGTTCAAAATTTTGATCACATTTCCTGAGAGGAGGCCTTCTCTAATTATATTTCAAACTTTCTGGAATCCCTGTTCATGATAATTGGGAGGGTGAATGCTATACATTAATGACCATTAAATTTGAAGGTTTCCCCTTTCTCCTCCTTTCTTTAGGTTTGTTTATGATAATGCCATGTTTCCAGTCTGTTGCCTGTGAAGCATCCTAAATCATGGAGAACTTCGTTTTGTATGAGAAGATTGGAAGAGGAAATAAGACAATTGTTTATAAAGGAAGAAAAAAGGGAACAATTAATTTTGTTGCCATTGTTTGCTGTGATAAATGCAAGAGAGCTGGAGTAGAAAACTGGGTAAGTAATGGGATTTATTTTCCTGCTAAATCTGGAAAAAGATACAGCCTACAAAATACTGGTAGCATAAGTTATAGAAAAGTGCTGTGTGCTTCTTTAGGTGGAGTTTGTCACATTTAGATCAGCTTCTCAAGATTTTAAGTTCTCGTTGTTTAAATACAGTCTTCTTTTCATGTATTTATTTATGTGATTTTATAGGTTTTTAGATCACATGCATAAACCTATGTTTACAGTCTTACTGTTTCTGTGATGTGTCAGTGAACTTGTAAAAATAGTTAGGTGTGGTGGTTTGCTTTATTTTGTTATTAGTTGTGCAAATCCAATGGTAGCAGTAACTTCCAGTAAACAATCAATTTCTTACTCAGCAAGAAGAAATTATTTTTAATGAAAGAATACTATTTAAGCTAAATTTAAGCTAATTCTGGTTTGTAAAACTTTGGCAAAGCTTTAAATATGATATTTCTTTCTTTCTGGAAAGAAAACTGATACAGTTACACAGTTCAAATATTTTATTTTTCCAGTAAGTAAATTTTGTTTCTGTAGTGGGTTAACCTTGCCTGGATGCTAGGTTCCCACGAAAGCCGCTCTATTCCTCCCTTCTTCAACTGGGCAGGAGTCAGAAAATGCGATGAATGGGTCAAGATAAGGGCAGGGAGAAATCACTCACCAGTTGCCTTCACAGGCAAAACAGACTGATTTAGGGAAAGTAATGGAATTTATTGCCAGAGTAGGATAATGGGAAATAAAACCAAACCTTTAAACACCTTTCTCCCACCCCTCCTTCTTTCTGGGCTCAGCTTTACTCCCAGTTTTCTCTCCATCCTCCCTTGCCAGAGATGCAGGGAGATGGGGACTGGGGTCAGTTCATCAGATGCTGTCTCTGTTGCCCCTTCCCCCTCATCTTCTTCCCCTGCTCCAGCGAGGGGTCCCTCCCGTGGGAGACTGTCCTCCACAACCTTCTTCAGTGTTGGTCCTTCCCACAGGCTGCAGTTCTTCCTGAGCTTCTCCAATGTAGGTCCTTTCTGTGGGGTGCAGTCCCTCAGGAACAAGCTGTTCCAGTGTGAGTTCCCACAGGGTTACACGTCCTGCCAGTAACCAGCATGGGCTCCTCTCTCCATGGGTCTGCGGTCCTACCAGGAGCCTGCTCCAGCACAGACTTCCTCCAGAGTCACAGCCTCCCTTGGGTCTCCACCTGCTGTAGAGTGGGGTCCACTGCAGGCTGCAGGTGGATTTCTGCTCTGCCATGGACCTCTCTGGGCTGCTGAGGAACAGCTTTGCCTTGCTGGCCTTTATCAGGGGCTGCAGGGGAATCTCTGCTCCAGCTCCTGGAGCACCTGCAGCCCCTTGTTCTGCACTGACCTTGGTGTCTGCAGGGTTGTTTCTGTCACATGTTCTCACTCCTCTCCCCTGCTGCTGTTGCACAGAAGTGTTTTCCCCCCTTTTTAAATGTTATCCCAGAGGTGCTGCCACCATCACTGGTGGGTTGGGCCTTGGCCAGCAGTGGGTCTGTCTTGGAGCTGACATTGGCTCTGTCAGACACAGGAAGCTTCCAGCAGCTTCTCACAGGAACCCATTCTGTAGACCTCCCCACCTGGGTACTGAAACCTTGCCATGCAAAATCAGTAGTTTCATATTCCCTCTCATTGTTTCAATTATCGTTTCTTGGGAACTTTTTTGTTCTTAGAATTGTATTAGCCTTACAAATCTCTTGGGGATACCTTACATGCCACTCTAGCAAGAAACAGAAGCTTCTGTCTAGATTAGGTCATGTAGGTGTTGTAGAAATACAGATTTTTAGGGTCTCTTGAATGGTTCTCCTTGTCTGATAAGATTAAGAATGATGGAAAAGCGTATTTTCACTTCCTCTTGATGTATTATCTCTCATTTGTACTCTCATTAAAAAAAAAGTAGGAGTGCAAGTTTGACTCCAAATTCTGATTTCCAGTTTGTTATTGTTATTGGTGCAGGAACGTTAAATAATATTTATAATTTTGAGTTGGGAACTTACTAATTATTTTTTTCTGTATTTTAAAAACAAGTGAGTTGGGCAGGGTCTGTGAGGAAAGTTCCTTTCTCAACATACATGTAACACTAAAATATTTGAAGAATGATGTTAGTACACTAGAAAAGCCAAGAGAACAAGTAGAGTAGATTGTATTATTTCTTATTCCCATGCCTCAAGTCCATATATGTATTTATGTCCTTCCCCCACTTAAGTATGTTAAAAACTTCACTCTAGGTTCATCTGACTCAGGGACTCGCACATAAGAATATAATGACATTTTATGAATGGTATGAAACAAGCAACAATCTCTGGCTCGTAGTGGAATTATGCACAGGTAAGATAAGCTAAAAAGGTAAACATAGAATGAGTATTTATAAGAGATTTCTTACAGCTTCTTTACAACAAATGTTTTTAGATCTTTGAAAAAAACATTAATTATCTGATCATTAACTTGAGAATCCAATTTTGTATATAAAAGTGGTTTTGCTCTTGGAAACATTTTTAGAAATCAGTTGAAATCTTGCTTCTCTGCTTCACTGTATGCATCTTTGAAAAGTTAGTTGAATTACGTAATGTTGGGTTTTAACAGCTGAAGAGAGAAGGCCAGTCAGGGAACATAAAAACAAATTGTGAGTAGTCAGAAGGTAGCTCAGTAAAAATTACTTGAGAAGTTTTCTAAGGACTGACAGTTTCAGCATTCTCTTTTAAAAGACATCAAGAGCAAATCAAGTTATAATGTACTAATGACTTAATATTGTTCAAATTAATTTTTAATCAAAGGGCAATTCAGCAGCTGAGTGAATGATTTAAATTTTTTTCCTATTCAGTGTAAGTATTTTGACTTCCATGTTTCATAATTTGGGAACTCTGAGAACTGCATTAAGTGATTCAATTAGTTTTGATAACCTCTTATCAATCTATTAAAGGAATCTTGTAAAGCTTTCTTTAATTGTGATGACTGCATGTTTTAAACTTCTGACAGCATACTTTCCTCAGTATGGAAAGGAAAGGAAAAAAAGCCAATATGCACGTGATGCACGTTAAGATTTTGGTATCTGGAGTTTGTTTAATAGTAAAAGTCCATGTTGCACCCAGCCTTTTTATTTATCCAGAATTCTGTTTGAAAAATTACTGAAAAAGAGAACTTTCAGGTTCTGAGAAAAAAAAGTTAGGTCATTCTTTCAGTGATAAAAAGTGATTTTTAATGGCTCATAGGGAGGCTTTGGTCTACTTGCTTAGTCTAACTTTGGGGTACATATTTAAGTTATTAGACAGGCAGCCTTTTATTATTGAACAGTTATCAGGTGTTCGACCTTGCAGTTTTATAGTTTGCTGCAAGGTGTCTTGGAGCTAACTTACTTGTACATAGAATAAGAGGTGGATTTCTTCTTAGTTTCGTTGAGACTTGAAAAATGCTTTTGAAATATGGAAGATTTCTTTCACTTGTCTCGAGGATTGTTTCTGTTATCAGATGCAAAATATTTCTGTGTTGCTGGTTTCACTACTTTTTTTCTTTGTGTGTTTGGCCATATTATGAAATTATTCTGTATGTAGTCCTCTAAATTACATTGTAAGGAACAGTAAACGTAATTAAACGTGATGGAAAATTCTTTACTATAGCTCTGTAGTATGGGCTTGGTTTTAAAGGAATGACTGATTCACTAACCAGCATAAAAAGTCTTAGAAATAAAATAATTTTAAGATTCAGCAATGCTGAATAATTGGAAGAGTACTGTAATGACAGAGCCTCTGAAAGAAATGACTGATCAAAGGGGAAAAAAGTTAAGGAAAATCTACTATGTGATTTGGAATAGAAGATCTAGTATCCATTTTTCTGTGAAAAGCTTTCCTAATCCCTCTTTCATTCAGGGGGGTTTTGTTCGTTTGTTTGTTTTTATCGGCATGATTTGGCTAGGATAGAAACCACAGATATGTAGGTAACTCATGGCATGCAGACTGTGGTCTCGGGCAAACAGATTTGATGCAGGATTAGTAAAGGACCAAATGGGACTGAGAAAAGGGGTTTTGGGCAAGATGGGAATGTGGAGCTCAGAGTAGGGGACTGGGACAGGAAGAAAGAGAAAGAATGAGCAATGAACTTGTGGGAAGTGAGATTAGAAGAAATCCAAGTCCCATTAATATTTAGGGTGGGAATTACTCAAATGGGATGAGTCTGATGACATATCTGAGAATCACTGGAAAATGAGGAGGTAGGTGATGGGGGAGGAAGTGTTTTTAAGGATACAGTAACAGCTAGTGGAGAGAAGTGTAGTGGGTGAGAGTGAAGCCCAGTGAAGAATACAGGTGATAGAGGTTATACGTGAGAGTGATTTGGAAGGCTTTGTAAGTGTAATCTGATCAGAAACAACTCAAGGAAGAGTTGGCTGGAACTTAATGGAGAAGGAGAGTGGTGATTTTGGAAGGACAGAGAAGGGTCTCGTGTTAGGATAAGAAGTCCAGAGAGCTGTGATTAGAACTTACTGGTACAGGAAGCTGGGATTTGTGTGAGAAACCTAGAAAGTGAAATACAACAAAATAATTTCTCTTTTGGACATAGTTGACCTCAGACTGTAACACAGTTTTACTATTTCTGTTGTCTCTGATTTCAAGGGAAAATGGCCTACCATTAGTTTTAGCAATTGTTCACAGAAGTTGATAGCCTGCTGTTGGTATTATTTATTCTTTTAACTTGTGCAGTAATTATCTGGTAGGAATCTGGTTAAGGAATTTTAATAAAAGTATGGGGTACTATTACACTGTGCAGTGACACAGTTTCTGGATTTCTTTTTTCCCTTCTCTTTCCTTTGTAAAATAATATTGAAGTAATTTTGAAGTCATGCAGTCAGTTTTATTCCAGATAAAATTAAGATTTTATCACAGTATTGAAAATAAATTTTTTTACATCTTAGATTTTGTAACTATTAGATATCACAGAATATTTTTAATATCCACTGATACTGGTTTTTGATTGACATATTTTGAAGAAGTTTATGCAATTGGGCATTACTTGTGTGACCTCTTCTTTATAGTCACTTCCTGACTATGTGTATTCCAGGTGGTTCTCTAGAATCTGTCATTGCTCAGGATGAATGTCTGCCAGAAGATGTGGTGAGAGAATTTGGTGTTGAGGTGGTTACTGGTTTATACCATATTCATAAGCATGGAATTATCTATTGTGATTTGAAGCCTGGAAAGGTGAGGAGGGGTATTATCTATAGAGGCACTGGATGTTACTTTTCATGCTGTCAGCATTTAGTTTATTACTTGTATTTTACCATTTGGAAGAAGCTTACCTCAGTTGTGAGGTCAGTTGAGTTTTATAATATGTGTGAAGACAGAGACAAGTCTGTAGCTTGAATATTTTATGATATAATTGATTTCTTTCCTTGGTGTATATCTGATGTAATGTGATATATTATTTTTGATTTGGTATACTGGTTTAATTTAATGAAAAATTTTACTTCTCTGTCCTTGGACACATACATTTGTTATTATTCTATAATGCTGCAGAATATTTTGCAGTCATAGAAAGTGCTAATGAGGGAGTAAAGTTAACTAAAGTTTCTTCATTAATAACGTTCTCTATCGTTTGCACATACCATGGAAATTATCATCTTATTCCTGTATAAAAATGCAAGTCTTTATGTAGCTTCTCATTTTTTGTATGTGTGTGTAATTTATGTAGAGGTTTGCCAAAGTCTGTTTGTTTTTAATTCATGTAGTCACCAGACTATGACTATTATAAAACATTTTTGCTTAACAGTAATTAGTTTTCAGCATGATCTGTAAGTGATCAAGTTGCCATTCTCTGAATCTTTGGTAAAATCTTCCACAATTCTACTCAGTTCCTGTCATTTGTGGACCCAAAAGCACTAAAAATACATGAGTAAAGCATAGCGTAGATGACTCAGTAGTCTTCCAAAGAAGTGTGTTGCTGTAAAGTGCTCATTTCAACAGAAAGTAAAATGTTAAAGTTAAGGCTTCTTCTGTGCCCCACCCTCTGCTTCTGGCTGAATGGGCTATCTCTCCAAACAAGGTTTTTGGGGTTATGAAATTTTTAGTTGCAAGAATAAGCAGTGACGGGCCAGAGAAAACTCTCACCATCATTGGACAAAATCTGTGGAAGTTTCTGCTACATTAAGTGAGAAAAATTCCTTTTTTTTCCTCAAATGAAGCCCTGTTTTACTAGACTTTTATTTTCCTATGCAGTTTTACTCTACTTTAACTTTCTTTTCTCTAGTAACATCGTTGTTTATTTAGATTTAAGGAGTAAACAAAAGTGCTCAGTGAATCTCTTAAGAGTTCAGTTGGGGTTCTTTTGGTTCTAAGAAAAAAGACAGTATTTGTAGGAGAAGAGAACACAGGTGACCTCACCCCTGATAAGTAACAGCTGTGTTAATTAACCAATACAGCCTCACCCCCAATGAGTAACAGCTATATCCAATACAGAACCTGCAGCCACAGTCTGGCTATGTAAAAGCCTGCATTTAGAACCTGCAAATTAATACATGCAGTCATAGTTTAGCAGGAAATAACCAGCAGTCAGAAGCTGCAAGGGAAACCTGCAGTAGGAGCTTGCTGCAGCCAGAGTCAGGGAATAGTTGGAGTTAAGATGACTAAGCTGAGAAGAAGAATAAACCAGGACTTTTTTTTTACTGTGTTTAACAAGAAGTCTGTGCCTTGGCTCATTTTTACCCTCTAGTAAGAGGGCTGCTGCAACAAGTATTGGCATTGACTTATAAAAATTACTTCAGTGTTTTTGGTTATAGTGATCTTCTCCATATACTTATACGGCTTGAGGTTGTGATGATTTTTATAATAAATTCATATTTCATGTTGGAAATTTCAATTTTAGTGTATGATGCTAGCATATTGAATTTTGTTTTTTCATAGATTCTACTGGAAGGGTCTGGCACTTTGAAATTCAGTAGTTTTTGCTGGGCTAGAGCAGATGGTGAAGACTTAGAAAAAGTTTTTGCCTTAGCTGGAGCTGAAGAAGGTGAAGATACTAATGAAAGCACTCTGCAAAGATACTCTAAAAATACAGTTCAAGGTATGAGATTTTTACTAGCTAGAATTAACTTACACCAAAGAGACAGCATGAAAGTTGGAATATTAGTGATTATGATAAAGTAAAATTATTTAGAATTAATCCTGTTTTGTCTCAGAAAAAATTTGAGCTATGAAGTTATTTATGGACTTTTTAAAAGTTTGTACTGCAGGTGCTCTCTGTAAGGTCTGGAATGAAGTTCAATTAAGTTAATGTTAAAAGTACCTAGAAAATTTGGGAAGTACTACACAGAACTACTGCTTCTTTCCTTGGGCACTGCACTGCTGTACTTTCATTTTCCTTGTTGATGCATGTGATTAGGTTACTTCTGGTTTGAGGTTAACTCACTATCTTGAAGAATGATAACTTCATTTTCAAGTTTGAAGAAATTACTGTGCTTCAATTTCAACAGGTAGATCCATACAAATGCAGTAGACTGCAAATACTATGGTTTTTTTTCTTCATTGAATAGGAAAAATTCAGATACTTGTTTTTAATCTTCTGAATCTTTTATTAGTCATTATCTTGGAACATCTCACAGACCTCTATTTCCAATATAATGATGTCTCATATATTAGTTACTTTTATTGGAAACAACGGAATTCTTGGTAATATTTTATGAGAACAAAGAGAGCTCTCCTTGCTGTCTCCTTCTGAAAGTCCACACTGGATTAAGACCAAGATCACATCTATATTCAGGAAGAAATACAAATCTAATCTCTTTCCTGTTGCTCTTCAGAGCTGCTTTGATATGTATGGTAATGTCCTTTTCTCACTTAAAAAAATAAAATCCAACATGAAAGGAACCCAAAATAAACTTTTTAAGTGACTATGGAGTTGGCACTTTCACTGAGTTGGTGTAATTTTGTTTTGAGATTTTTGAGAACTGATGGGAACTACTGTAGAAATGGAACTGTGTATTGTATTCCTGTGCCAAACAAAAGATATTTGTGAATAAGCTGCTATAATTTGATATGTGATGTTTTCATAATGTTTTAGTGGGAAAAGAGCCATAACTGTTTAGATCAATGATTTCATTGGCTAGCTACCTTGGTTTTTGTAACAGAGCTTTCTAAGTTCATGAAGTTTTATTTCTTGGAATAACTTTAAAAAAAGAAAGCCCAAATCTCATGTAACATAATTATTGCTGTTACTCACATGGGAATGGCTTACCATTCTGCTCAAGTTGCTTGTCTCTGAAAGCTGCTGAAGTGAATCAAAACATGCTTTGCATTAATTAGTGTGTTTGAAAAGTGCAGTACAAGTCAGTTTGGTAATAGAAGTGAAATAAACAACGGAGCAGCATGTCTACCTTGTAGATGTATGCAACAAAGTAGCATAATCCTGCATAATCCAGTTAAAGTATGAGAGAGATGTTCCTTTGAAACTCCTTACATGTGCTATTTCAGTTTTCTTGTACGTTGAGTGAAGATAATCTATAACTTGGTGAAGTTTGGGGACAAAGTTTGAAGTGTTGAAAAGGATGAATGCTGAATGAATAATCAAAGTGCATTAATTATATATTCTGCTTTTTGTAGGATTTCCGTCATACACAGCTCCTGAAGTAATAAAGGGAGACAACTTCTGCAAAGCCAGTGATCTGTGGTCCCTGGGATGTTTACTCTATGAAATGTTCTCAGGTTGTAAGTTTGTATATCTCTAATATCTGTGATAATGGGAAGATAGGCCATGGTCCCAGAGTAAATTCTTATGAGCTTTCTCAGGAAGTTAGGAGCTAGAAAAATTTGAGACAAGTTTTGAGGATTTCTTGAAGAGCATACTAACTATGCTTAAAAAACTCTTTATCCAATAATCAGGTGGAACAATACTGTTAAGTGGTCCTATTGACAATACTAACCAACATGTAGGGTTTAAATGCTATTATTTAAAATTATGGAAGCCCTCAAATTCTGACAGTATAGTGTTTTTAATCTCCTTGATATTAAACTCTGTGTGCAGTGTTTTAACCTCTGGAAGAGAACTGTCTCACTGTTGTAAAACTAGAGTAATTTGGATCCCTGCACATAAAGTACCCATTAGCTTCAGCTAGAGAGAATTACACTGCCGCCTTCTTAAACCTTAAGCAAAACACTGATCTGTTGGATCAACAGTAACACAGATACAGAGATTTCTGCCTTTTCATGTTGTCTCATTTCTGATTCATATAGGGCTGTCATGGTCACTTCCCTCAAGGCATCTTTGGTGCCTCTTTTGTCCATGGTTTCTTTTGCTGTTCATAATGAAAGATTTTAGTCCAAGGTTTGGAATTTAAGTTGAGAAAAAAATCTTGATAAATAGTACTCAGACTGAGGTTGTTTATTTCTTTGGATACTTTCTCAGGAAAATGAGCTCATGAGAAATCATTGCACCTTACAACCATTTTGAAGTTTGCCTAATCTGTGAAATACACTTCTGTTTATTTGTAGGAAAACCACCATTCTTGTCAGAAAGCTGTTCTGAATTAATTGAAAAGATTTTGTCTGAAGATCCATTGCAACCAGGACCAGAGGGTAGGCTTCTGTTATTCTTTAATGGATCAAATTACAGTAATACTTACAGAATTAAAGCTTTGGTTTGCCCCTTTTCTCCTGAGGCTAGTTGCAGGAATCAGTTAGTTATCCAGTGTGAATGTTTGCAATCCATTATCACTAAGTGATAATTCCCTGTTAGTGATGAATGCTTGTTTCCCTTTTGACAGAGACCTGTGGAATTTACTTTTAATTGTTAACACCGAATCTGCCTACTGGGGTGGAATTTTTGATCTTGGTCGTTCTGGGCATCAGTGTTACTCACAGAGATTCTTATACATTAATACTTCTTTTTCAATTTAAGGAAATTTTAACTTAATTTCTTCCTGGTGGTTACCTGATAATTGGAGGGTGCTTTTTGTCACAATACGACACTCATGCGCTGAGATGTCCAAGGCAAAAAGGAGCAAGTTTATTTACAGGCTTCGACATTTATAGAATTCCAACAGTGACCATGGATTGGAGGATGAAATTGCTCTCTCCAACCACACTGGTCAAACCAACAGTCCATCAATTCTCTCCTCCTCCAGAAAAGAATGCAAAACAATCATTATTTACATGAAAAGTGTGTAAGACACTCCATTACAAAAATGTAAACAGAAGAACTTTAGAGGAACAGTGACACTTTTTTTTAAAGTTGCAGGTTTTTTTAAAAAATTATTAGTTTGATGACTGAGCATTAGTAGTTTGGTTTGGTGTTGTTTTTTTTTTTGAGGATTCTTTTAAATGCAAAGTGTGTATATTTAAGATTCTTTATACACTGAGATTAGTTTTCAGATGAAATTACTACCAAGAACATTTTTTAGCATGATCTGTAGGTATTAGTGTGGTTTACATTGGGTGGTGGTTGTTTTTGCTGTCCAATACTGATCTTACGTACTTGCTTTTGCAGGTTCTGCTCTTCACAAACCTTCTGCTGAGTTCATCAGTTTGCTTGATGGGTTACTTCAAAAGGATCCTCAGAAAAGGTAAGCTGCCTAATCCGTGACAGCTGTTTATGTTGTCACTTCTGGAGAAAATAATTATTATAATACAGTATGTATAGTATTTTGTAGATGACAAAGAATGCAAAAAAAAAATTTCATCCTTCATATAAAAGAGCAAACTCTGTTTTTCCTTAGATGAAAATATATAGAACTAATGTTTTCTTTGAGTGCATTTAAAAAAAAAAAATTGTACCTGGCACTAAATAGGTAACTTTGTAACAGAATGATAGACAGTTTAGATTTGGATGGCTTTGCTTTTCCAGAGCAATGGGCACATGTACTTTATTAGGCTTTAACTTATACCTGATAGAGTTCCACAGTTAAATAATTTAGGGCTATAAGTTATAGGCTATAAGACAATTTACCTGTGGGATTGACTCTGCAGTTTCCTTTGTTTTTATTCTCATACCTCTGTTCTGTGAATTTTCTATTCTGATTTAAGGCAAAAAGTTTGTCCTGGAAGAAAACTTAATACTTGTTGTCCAAACAAAAGCAAACAACAGGATTAACTGCTCTGTAGTGTCACTGGGTACAAAATCCAATCTGTAATGTCTCTGTGGAGTTTGTACTTAGCCACTGCTTTTACAGGTTGTTTGTTGCTTTTCCAAAGGCTGAATTGGACAGACCTATTGCAGCATCCATTCTGGAAAGGATCCCTTAGCCATTGTGGTGAATCTGCTGACAGACAGGGCACAAGCTTGAGGTACTGAATGTTCAAGGAAGATTCCTTTTAGTAAATACAAGCAAAGATAAGAAATATTTTATTGTCTGTAAACTTTATAACTTTTAAAATTTTTTTAGAATTTTCATGAGTTAATGAATGGAGTTTTACACCATTCAGTGGGTGGTTTTGGATGTTTAGGAATTGCATTATCCTATTAGCACATTGCACTGTCCGTTCACTTTCAACAGACTCCTTCCTCTTGGTTATAGAATCTGTTGAAATTCACTTCTGAGCTAAATGCTCTCATTTTTATTTATTTGTTCATATATTCTGTAATATTGTTGTATGAATCTGACTTAACTTTTTTTAAAGCTTTTGTAGAATCTTATAAATATGGGTCAGTTTTATCTTTAGTGAATTTTTTTTGGTTTTGTGCATTAGGCTTAGTGCCTCACAAAGCCTATCAGTGCAGCATCTTAGCTGTGGTTCAGCCTTATAATCTTGCAAATACAGCTGACCCATATTCTTTGCTTATGACATGATGCATTAATCTAATAGTAGGGTTTTTTCTAAATTTTTAATACTCTACACTGCAGAAACGCCCAAACCTTTTGTGAAAATGGCCATGTATTAAAAAGTTCGTTTTCTTCTAAACGCCTGTTACCTTGCTGGTTTTTGTGTGTCTGATTTTGCATTAGGACATTTAGCATTGCTTTTTATGTTACTTTGTTCTAAATATTTGAAAGATACTTCAGGTTCCAATTTGGGTAACTAATGTCAAAATAGTTTTAGAATGCTGAATGTTTTTTGTTATATCTACTTTAAAATTTTTTCTCATGTTGTTTAATACCTATTTCTGATACTAGTGCTGCAGTACTTTTGTTCTTAATGTTTCTTATAGTTTGAGATACAGCTCTGTCTTCTAATTTTATTATATTGCTTTCACCTGCAATAAAAAGTTTATACTGTGAATTAAGATTTTATTCAAGATTTTAACAAGATTTATGTCAACATCCTGGTAGTGCTAATTTTGGGGAATTTTCAGAAACCAGAGGAACCTTAGTCCCCTACAAAATATTGGGCCATTTGGCCCTACTCTTGAGGTTTTTCTAAGGCCTCTGAAATATCTGCTGATGTATGCCCTAACTGGCAAATGTAAAACATTGGCTTGACATGCAGAGGAAGTTCCTTACTCTCTCTTTTCCAACTGTGATGCCCACGTATCTATTTTCTTCACAGTGTGGGTTGGATTAATATTTGATATCCTGGAGAGCCTTCATTAAGGTTTTATGACCCAGTTTCACGTGAATAATATAAGAACGTGTTAAAAAATGCCCAAACAACCAAAACCAATAAAACTGCATTCAAGGGTGGTATGTAAATCATTACACACACAAAAATGTGGTTTTAATCTAGCTTACAGACTTCATTATTGAACATAGGTTTGTTGTGACTTTCTCCTGTGAAGATTAAAATGTCTGTAATGCTTTTAGGATTTCTTTAGTATCTCTTCTATTATGGGGTAATAATTGAACTTTTTAAATGTCTTTCATTTAAGTTCTAATGATAGAATTTTTAGTATTCTCCAAATTATTTGCTGTAAAGTTAATTTTCATGATTACCAGTATAAAAAGTATGTGCAGTGCATATTGAAAGAGTATATTGTTCTAGAGAATGACAGCTAAGCTTTTTGCTAACAACTGCAACAGATGATGGATATAATAATTTTTTTGGTTTTATAATCCATCTTAAAAAAAAAAAATCTGTAATTAATGTCATTTATTAAACAGCAGAGAAGATACAGAGTCATCAGTTTCTTGGAGTGCCAAAGAGTCAGTGGATGCTCATAAAAGTCTAGATAACCTGTCATCCTCAAGGGGAGATCTTAAACCACCAAGCAGTTCTTTCAAAACAGGTAATATTGCTCATTGTTTTTTTTTTTTTTTTAGTTATTTTATCAATCCTACCAACATATTTACTCCCTGTTTTATTTGATTTTACCCTCTGAATGCAAGTTCATGTTCTCTTTTCGGTAGAAACTCAGACTGAATTGCGCCCCAGAAGTGTAGCTGATGGTGAATCAAATGAATCCATCTTTCTTCTCAGGTATGAAAGCCTCCTTGTAATCCTGTATGTTTGGTGTTGGGTTTTTTCCCCACTGTGCCTTCAAACACTTTATTATTATGACTGTAACACTGTCTCTGTGTCTCTTTTTCAACTTTCTATTACTAGTTAATAAATATTAAAATAGATTTGAAGAGCTGTGAAAGCAATGTGTGTAGTTAAGGCTTATATGACTTTATTACTCTCATTTTTGAAAGTAAACTTTTGATTACTTAACTGTCGAAACAAAAAGCTCTGATCTAAAATTTGTTTAGATCTTTTCCTTCATGTATCTATGGATAGGCTTGGTGTATGATTGCTTTAAATACATAAGAATAAGCATTCAGTGTATGATCGGTTAATGAATTCTGCCTGCAGCTTTTCATCACAAGGTATAGGTAACAGTCTATTAAATACTATATGGGTATTAAGTAAAAAAATAGTGATTGATTTAACAGTGATTTGTTTTAGTCGAGGCCTGATTCTGAAACTTTGTACTAGCTTTCAAACTGAGAAGATTGTCAGTGAAATACTTTTCTTATCAACATCAAGCAGAAATATTCCAGTTTGAAAGTACTCCAAGCTTCTTGCCTAACCTGAAATAGAACTTTTGTACATCATACTGTGTACAGAAGTTATTTTAGTTGGTTTTAATGAAGTATTAATTCTCATCTCACTTATAACTTTTATCATCACAACTGAACATATATTATTAATAAATTCAAATAGCATTTGATTTAGTCAGCTGCTCAAAAGGAAGGCTACAAGGATATTAAAAATGGTATAACATGGAATCCAAATAATACTTTTTAGCAATGTAATTTATTATAAGTACATTAATTTAAATACAAAATTGGAAATGTAATGCAGACAATTAAAAAAAATCTGTTCTGAAATTCTCTTGCTACTGTGATATAACTTCTGAATACAGTGTATGTGATGTCTAGTAAAGTATTAAAACATTGAAGTGAAAGAAACTTGCTTACCTGGCAGTTGGCACCAGAATTTAATTAGCTCCTGGAGTGGTTAATCAGATTTTAACAGCAGTGGGTTTTTCTACTTGTGCAAATGGAACAGATCTCAGTCATTTTGACTAGTTAAACTCAGCAATCTCGTCTTGTTTTAAACTGAGAAACCATCTGAGATGTAACAAAATAGATACTATTATCTGTATCTCAGATACATATGAAAGCAAATTAGTTGAATTAATTGAAAAAAATACATATTTATCTAATCTACATGTTTTGAAGCATGGGTAAACTTAGAATCATTTGTCCAGCCTCCTACCTAGAAATCATAGGATTTTTTTTTTGTTGTTGAGGAACTAAAATTCCAAGCACATCCTGATACATGTTTTGTACCATAAGAATTAGGATATTTCATGTTTTTTTTTTTGTAGGTAATATTTTGGTGTTCCTTCATTGTGCCCTTTAAATTTAAATTTCTGTTGAAAATAGATAGAAGATGAGAACAGTTATGTTAGTATTTTGATCACTGATTTCCTGAGTGTTTTTAATTTTGTTTGATGTTTGTATTTTTAGTTTGGTTCTTTTATTATCTAATAAAGAAATCTGATTTGCAACTAAATGTGTCTATTGCTTTCTGCTAATCAAGAAAATTTGTTCATTCGAAGTTGTGGCCAGTGTCCTGGCCTGCCAATTATGATAACTCTGAAGTTGTTTCTAAATGTTTTGATTTAAATTGAGTACTATGAACCCCAAGTTCACTAGCAGCATTGACAGTTGCAACTTGGTAGTATCCTGGTCTCTCCTTTCTTCATATTCTGATTAGCAGACAGGATTTTAAAAAGAAAAAGTAAAAGGTAAACCCAGTTCACAATGATACACAAAAATCAGGAAGTTTTCAATTCCCATTACTTAGCCAAAGCTTGGCAGTCAGAAGAGAATAACATACAATAAATTGTAATTTTTTGTCAAGTTAATTTGCCTTATATGTTTTTTGTTATTCAGTATTAGGATAATAATGGTTTAGCCTCCAGTTTGTAGAGTCATTATGGCTGAGAAAATAATCAAATTACATTCATTTAATAATTACAACAAAATACCATCTTCCCATTTCTAACCGGCAAAGGAGTCGTACCCTTGTCAGAACACATTTAAAGACAGAAACTTCGTGTTAGGTAATGGTTCAGGCAGAACACAATGCAATTTATGTTTGTCAGCTTTGAAAATTTGCTGTATGGCATGAAAGTTTCAAAAGAGCAACAAAAAAGTATTTTGCAATAAAACTTTATCTATAGTCTTTATTGGTTTTTAATTATATCTTTCTTTTGCTCAAGTTCTCGTCCCACGCCTAGAACTCACTCCGCAGTACAAGTATGTGATGCTACTACTGTCCCAATCAAAAATTCTTCACAAGGAGATCTGTGCTTGGAAAAAGTGAGTAAAAAGTTCAAGTTGAGGGATGATGCTATCTCTACAGTTAGAGCATTAGCCTGAAGTCTGTGGCAAAGTTAACTTTCTTTTCCATAATTAACTTTCCTTCCATAATTAAGTGTGCGAGGTGTTTGAAAAAAATATTTGCAGAACTTCAAATGTAGGAGTTAAGAAAGATTCCTAATGTCCTTTTTTCTGCCCTAGTGCATAAAAGACAAGTTGTCATCTTTCTTCTCAGTTTACATTTTGACCTAATGGTTTTTCTTCTGATATGTTTCTCATACCATAATTTTTAGTTGGTCCTATCTGCTATACATAAATAAAAAGCAAGTTAGAATGTTTCCATGGCCAGACTGCTTGGTATAGTGTTGAAATATTATGTGAACAAACATGAATTAACTATTACTTGGTACCAAACAGTTTTTTAAAAAAGCTTGTTCTTGTTCTAGGCTGAAAACATATGCTCAAGCCAGCAGGATATGGAGTCAAAACTGAAAGAGCTCATTTACACTGAATCTGATCTTATTGTGACACCAATCATTGACAATCCAAAGGTATAGCAAAATAAAATATAAAATTCAAGAACTTGTGGTTGAGGCTATTTTTGCAGATAAATTTTTCATCAGGGGTGAAACTCCTTTCCTGTATTTTATAGTTCTCATTTTAATGCAGTTCCACCCTCTTATCTGGCAAGCTGTCATGCAATTTTTGGCAGTCTTTATAATCTATTGTGCTGCTAATCTGGAGAAATGAGTTATTTTGGGATTGAATAGTAGTATTAAATAGTATCTTACAAGAAATAGAAGCTGCTAAATGCTGTGTTCAGTGCTTTCGTAGATTTGTTTTCTGATAACTTGCTTTGATATCCGTTACTTAAATGAGCACAAAACTTTTGTTTGTTATGCTCAAAACAAAGCCAGCTATGAAGCCTTCTAGATTAGGAGTTAGACTTCTACAGAATAGCATTTGTTACTCTTTAGACTTCAACTGTGATAATATTTCTATTCAACATGAATTTATTTTCTCTCTTAAAGAACATCTGAGGTTATAAGAAATGTCCATCCTATTTCTGTCATATGGATTTGAATGTGCTAAGAGTTTGTAACGAGTCTCCTGAGCAGGGAATTCACACTTAAGTTTGACAGTAAAGAGCAAACCAAGAAAGAGTCAGCGCTCTGCGCTGCAGTGACAGTGTAATGTGTGTTTATAGGCAGATGTATTGGTAGAAAGAACGATAGGCAAGAGCCTCTTTAGTCTTCCTTTTGTCTTCTGTGCCAGAAAAAGTGAAGCAGTCTTAGCAACTTTACTCAGTATATTGCTGATGTGGGGAATGCAAAATTTTTTGTTGGACGTGAGCATCTGAACTCATGAATCATGTCTTACAGCTTTTAGTTGCTGTATTGCTTTAGTATTAACTATGCCTTTGGCTGTTTTAATGGATTTATTAACACTTTCAAAAACTAAAAATCTTACATAGCTAGGTAAGTAGCTACCAAATAATACTGTTTTAATATGTTTGGGGTGAGAGACATTGCTCCTAGTGGAGACTTTCAAAGGTAATTATATATTTGAATGCTACCACTGTTAATTTCTCAGTTCTGTCTCAGGACTCTGATGCAAAGCCTTAGTCCTTCACTGCTTCTCTTCTTACTACAAGAGATGAAATTAGGAATAGGTGCACATGCTGATGTGCACATGTAGACTAATCTCCTTACCATGCAATGCCAGACTCAGAATTAATGCAAAATAGCCCACTGTGTTCCAGGGTGTGATGGTTTAATCACGTTCTATATTTCATTTGACTGGAAGAATATAAAGCAAACCAGGCCCATCTTTAAATTACAAAGATAGTTTATTAATACACACAAAAACAACAAGAAAAGGGAAAAAACAAACAACAACAACAACAAATGAAACTTCTAAAACATCTTTCTTTCTCTTTCTAAGTTTTTTACCTTTCTTCACTCAACATAAAAAGACATGACCTGCAACTTCAGCCAGTTTTACCATTTTAAAAATAACCTTTTATCAGTTCTTTTAGGAAAGGAGTCTCTCTGGGTTCTATATAGACATCCCATGATCTACATCTGCGAGGATTTTAAAAGAACTCCTGCAAACTGCGAAATCCTATCCATTAGCAGTTCTCTCAACACTGCACATAGGCCATATTTGCTTATTGGGGTACTGTTTAAGGATGCCTCCTCTAGTATGACACAAAGATTCTCTTCTTCTATTTCCAAAATTATCTCAAGACCCAAAAAAACAAATCTCCTCTTTCTTTAGGAGCAAAAAGCTTCATATCACTTTTAACTAGAACCTTACATCCCCCCAAAAGCATTTATATGTTACAGGAAAAAACTAGTTGTCTCTATAGTTTACCAGAAATGTCCAGCCAAAATTAGGCCACTCCTTGTCCTTTTGCCTTAAAGTCCTTTTCACTCTCCCTTCACCGACTGTAGCTCCATGCTGTGTCTTTCTATTCGCTATATTTGTTCTTCTTCCGGAGAAAGATGATGTTTAGGAAAGTCCATCTGCTAACAACAAAGGGTTAAACTTCTCGGGCTGCCGGGCTGCCCACGTGGCTCTGCGGCGGGAAACTGAGTCGTTTAGAAGCCCTGCGCTGGTTTCTTCGGCTTGAAAAGAAGAGCAAGGGCGAAGGGGCACTCCGTCCGAGCTCTCTCTCTTCTCCATGCTGCCTGCTTCTCGGCGAGACAGCGGCTCCTAAAGCTCCGGCCCGGCCCGCCCCGGCTCCAGCAGCATCGGAGCCCGGCCCGGCCCGGCCGGGCCCGCCGCAGCCGCCCCGGGGTGGGGGGGCACCGAGGCCGGCCCGGCCCGGCCGCTCCCTGTCCCTGACCTGCCACACCGGAAAAACAAAGAGACCGCTCCTCCCCCCACCCAGCCTTTTTAAGCATTCCGCCAAAAGTCGCAGCTTGTCTTCTACTGGATAAATTGCTTGTCAATCAAAAAAACTGACCCCCGATTGGAACAAAATCAGGCTTTTCCTAGCCTATGACACAGGGACATGTAATCAGATCACTGCCTGCTTGGTGATGACTCTTTAGTCTGCTTTTCAGACTAAAGGATGATACTGACACCTGGTAAATCTGAAGAGCTTGCAATTTAATCTCCTGGAAAGGGATTTGCTAGATGCTTGCAGAATCTTAAAAGCTGAAATGTCAGCTTAAATTGTGAAATTGCCCTGTGTTCTGCAGATCTGTGGAACTGAAGACCGTTTTAAGAAAATAGCTCTCTACACTGTGCTTAGACTTCATCTGTCAAAGGCTAAATTCCATTGCACAGTTGCCTTACTAAAAGTTTTTTATTTACTGGAAATCACACTCAAGTGCTTAGTTACTGAGCAGTCATCCAATTTGGTGATCTACAAGAAAATGATGGTTTTGTGGGTAAAAGAAGTCCCTCCCTATACCTTATGAATGATTAGCTGTTGGTAATGTGACTCTTTATATTCAGGAATGGTCTAGTGTATACATTGTATTTACTGTATGGAAATTAATTGCTAAAGTTTTTCATGAGCTGTCACCTGCATAGTTCCTTTCAGTAGCTTTTGAAACCCAAATACAAGTGTTTTTCTTGTATACAAGTGTTTATTTTGCCTACAAGCAAGATAAAAATGTAAACTGAAAAAATCTTGTGATTTTGTAATCCCATTTTAGAAATCACTTAAATGGAAACACTAGCAATATAATTATGTAAAAAACATAGATTTAAATCTCAGATATTTGCTTGGAAGAAGTGCATACCAGAAAACAATGGCAAATTCCTCAGTAATGAGCCGTAGCATGTACACCCATCCTGTACAAATCTTTGTATTCTCACGTTCAACTACTTGAGCTTTTCTAGAAATGTATTGTAACTACTTGTAATGTGTTTGGGTTTTTTCCCAGATAATGAAGCAAGTACCAGTTACATTTGACCCGAAAACTTTACATATACCAGCATATTCAGGTATGGATCTGCTGAAGATTCTAGTAAGTTCTGCACATGATGCTGTAACTCACTATCGTAAGACCTGTTACCTCCCCTTATACATGGTCACAGTTTCAGAACTCTTATTTTTTCCGAAACCATAGTTGTGTATGCAATGTTTTTAACTAGACCAATTTTGAGTAGCCTTTTCAAGTACAAACGCCTAAACTTTCTCTTCTGCTTTCTTGAGTTACAAGCCCGTGCTCAAAACTTTTGCCGTGAGGCAGTCATCAGTGTTTAGTGGGAGAAAACCAGCATATTTTTTTTTCCAACTGAGAGATAGAAACTGAAATATTCAACCAAATAGATTAAAATTTGACAAATGCATGTGAGCAGGTGGCAACAGGATCTTACGATGTGCAGTGATTGATCAGCCACAATACTAGGCAGCCTTGCCAGTCCCACCTTTAATCATGAAATGTTATGGCACTCATGTCCCAAAAGATAATGTGAAGTTGTTTGTGGTTCGTCTTTTTGTTGTTAATTTTCAATGTCTACAAATATTTCTGAAAACTAAAGTCAGTTCATTGTTATGAATGTAACATTTCTCCCCCTGGAACATTTCCTCTAGTCTTTCTAAGGAAAACACTGGACTGTGCTTGAAGAGGGATATCAGCCAGATATGTAGTCCTTCTAGAATTCACATAGCACTTCTTCCTAGGCATGAGAGTTCATCTTTTCTTTCTATAAAGTATGTATTTCGAAGAGTTAATTTGTTGAAGAAATGTTATATTTGGAAAGGAACCCAACATCCCTCAATCTCCCAGTCAAGACTGTAATAGAAAATATTTTTAATTTGATTCACCCAAAAACTATCAGATTCCACTGCTTAAGGGGAATATTATGTTTCATAGAAAATTTAACTAGTTATCACATTGGTGTTCTGGTATGTTTAACTGTTGTCAGTATTTGTTTAATATGGGACAGTATTTTTTATTGTTGTAACGCTTTCAGAGTTTTAGCTTTGTTCTGGACAACTTTCTGATTTTTTTGGAGATACTGAATTTGATGCTGCTCGTCAGTAGTGATTAAAGATAGTATGGAAAAATAAACGAATACCTGAAAGCCAAACCTATTTTCACATCTACTAATGTCTATTTGCCTGCATTAGGAGGTGTTGTTACTTAAGTGGTGTAAAATTGGATTAAAAGATAGAGAGCATGCTTTTAAATAGTCTATACTGATGTGTACCAGGATGGCAGGTAAGTTATTAATAAATAGCTACCAAAACTGAGGGAATGTATGGCTGATAGATTGAAATGAACTGTTGAGACTGATAAGGAAATCTGAAAAAATCTCAATTCATGATCAGTGGTCAGTGAATTGAACCACAGGATATGTCTTAATTGTCTGTGTGACTTGTTTTCTTTGTGTTCCTTCAGAAGTCATCCGTGTCCTGGTTTGCTAAGGCTTAGCTAGCTGGATACCTACCTGTAGGAGTGATTATACATGTTTTCAGTTTATTTTTTGTGAGCAGATTTCACTGATTTTTGTTAGGTTTTGCTTCAAATTTACTTACAGGAAACTGCACATACTTATTAAGAATTGGTAATGATGAAGGACAACTGTTACCTTTCCTAAATATAATGATAATAAACATTTCCTTAAGTGAAGGACTTAGCAGGTTTGCACTTTGAAAAATGTTTTGAGGTTTTTGTTGCTGAGTTTTTATCCTTTATTTCTCTTCTTGCTTCTTTTTTGATTTCTGTGATCTTCAGACATGAATTCTAACATGCTTCTTAATAATTTTAAGTCCTAAAATTATAATTAGAGTCAAACTTTGGAACTTAGTTATTCATGGTGATGTTACTTTGTAGTGTTTTAAAGCTACATCAATGATCCTTTAACTCTGTTTTCCTCTTATGGTTAGTTGAGAAGTTGTCATCTATGAAAGACGTGGACTGGAATAACTTCTTGAAAAGAGTGTGTTCCCTGCTCGATTCCAGCGAGAAGAATACGGGAGCAACCCGTTCTAAACGGAACTTACTGTACTATCTATGCACTTTGGTTGTCCACAAGGAGATTGCAAATAGGCTCATTAACTCTCAGCTGGTAAGTAATAAAGCTTTAAAGGAATGACCATGGTTTACATATTTGTCATAGTATCAAAAATCAGCTGGTTTTGTTTATATTTGAAAAAATCAATAGTGTACTGGCAAAAATACGACGTTGATTAAAGTAAAGACAAACAAACAAAACCAAAAAAAATTAAATTCCATGTTAGGTTTTTTAAAAGAGCTGAGGGAAGCTAATTCTTTGTCTTAGATTTCAGATAGTTACATATAATTTTGTTGCATTAGGGAAAATGTTGGCGTAAAAACTAACCTTCATGAAGAGTGTAAAATAACGTATGATGAAAAATTAGTCTTTGTAAATCATTAAGTGGCAGTGGATACTGTAAAAAGTTCATGTATGAATTAAGTTTATTTGGTCCCATGTCTGTAAAGAATAGCAAGAAAGCTTTCTAAAAGCAGGAAGTAAAACTTCCAGTAAACAGGACTTCAAAGAGTGACCATGCTCTCTGAAGAATCTGGTTTGGGGTTTCATGTTTCATAAACCGTTTTCTACCAGACAAACAATTTTACTAGTATGTTCTGTAATGTTTTAACATATTTCTTCAAGTCTTGCGTGTGCAGTATGCAGAAGAGATATTGTCCCCTCCTCTATGTAAAGGTATCACAGGAGTTATCCTAAGATGAGCACTTTTCATTTTATTTAACAAATATTTAGTAAACTATTTTGCTCTCTTAGATTTGTAATAAGGTGCCTAAGTTAAAAGTGGAGATGTGTTATTGTTGGATAATAAGATACTAAAGACAAAATTGCACTACCAAAAACTGGATGAAGAGCATTTAAGTTGGAAGCAGTGATAGGTCTCATGCCATAGCATTCTTGTGAAAACCAGAAACAGAATTGTTGGAAGATGTATTCTTTTTTCACTGGAGAATTGGGAGCAAGGGGAACAATAATCCAGTAACTGAATAGCTAAATACCAGAATGTTTTAGAAATGAGTCTGTAATTATGCAGTTTTATTCTTAAATGGCTGATGATATATGTTAACATTCATTATTCTGGTATTTCAAACTATTTTGATACAGACTCACAAAATTATTTAATGTTTGTTTCAGAATTCCATGTGCTGATCTCTGTGCTTGTGAAAGAATTAGATCTTTTTCCTCCAAATAGTATTATTCAGAATGAAAAAAAATCTGGCATTCAGATATATGTTTAGTAGTTTAGTCTAAGGCAAAAATGTATAAAAAAATCATATTTTTCCATTTAGGCTTGCTTGTTTTCATATTTTAATCAGTGTTTGCACAATATCTGCAGTATTTGTCTGTGATAATACTCTTAGCAAATGTTATCCAAATACATTTTTATGAAAATACTGATGTTTTGATTTCTTATTTATAATTCAGAACTATCAGATCATTGAAATTCACTGATGTTTATTTATCTTTAGTTTCCTATATTGGTACAGCAGTTGCGTGCAGCCACCAACTGGGATATGTAAGTAACAACTATTTTAAATTAATATGTTCAAATAGAGACTTGTCACTGAATTTTATTAAAGATATTTGTTAACAGTTTATTTGAGGAGTTTTTTAGCCTGTCAGACTGTTGTGGTATCTGACTGGCAGTATGATGATATAAAATGGATTTTTTTCCACATTGAATTAATATATTGCTATTCTACAGGACCAAAGATTACAGAAAATATCTAAAATTTTATCTAGGTAATATAGAACTTAGTGTATCGAACAGAGTTACTTAATCACTGAATAAAATAACTCCATACTACAATGGAGTAAAATAAATATGATGGTAACACTTTTTTTTTCTCCTGATACCTGTCATGAATAGTTCAATGGGATAGTGCCCTCTGCTGTTTGTTTCATAAATGTTGATTTTATTATTCCATTTTTTTCCTTTAAGGAAGCATTGAAAACTGATTTGCTGATACAGATTTAATTTCTGTTTTGTCGGCTATCCTGAAAAGTCTAAATTATTTGTACGGGTTTTTCTCTATTAGATAGGAACAGAATGTGAGCATGACTATTAGTAATCCTTACAAACTAAAAAACCGTCACGCTTCAGAATTAGAGGAAATGTCTTTATACATATATTTATTGCTAAATTGGGCTGAAACACTGAAATAACTTGTTGATACAAAGGAAACAGAAATAAGAAGAAAATCTGAGCTATAAATAGGACGTCAATTTTTGCTGCCCTTAGCAACCTGTGTAAAATATAAACCAGATATAATTGTTTTTGTAGTATTTTGTAAATATACTTCCTGCACCTACAAAATATTTATTTGCTACACAGACGTGCTAATGTTGCTCGAGTGATTGGTTTACTGGCGTTACACACATCTGAACTCGGAGAAAATGTACCTGTTTCTGAGGTAACTTTCATTTCTTTTTCAGTGGGAAGTTTTTTAATCCTTTTACTATTTATGTCAGAAGCTTTCACAGCTTTTTTTGTTTTGAACCCTGCTTTTTTTTAACTTTATGTGTAAAACTATAATATAATCAATTAATTAAATGTATAAATTTGAGCTTATTCTATGTAGTTGTAGTTCTGATCTTTACTAACCTGTGGCCACCAATGATAAAACTAGCATTTTTCTCTCCTTTTCAGAAAATCAGATAGTCACTGCCATACTTTCTGTGCATGAAATAAACTGTTGATGCATTTGGTTATCCTGGCATGTCATTATTGTAATTAGTATAAAGTAGTTCAACTGATTCTTAGGGATATTTTTTTCAAAAAAAGAATTTATTGATATGGGACTAATTTGAGGTTTCTCAGAGTTCTTGAAGAATGTGTGTAATGAAGGACAAGTAATTTTCTTTGGAGAAGAAACGTATTTTTAGTTCTTGTTTGTTATTACATGGTTAGTAGTTGACCTAGAAGACTGATTAAAGTGGTCTTACTGTCCTTTTCTTGCATGTGACATATGCACACAGACTGCAAAATTTTGACAGAACGTGCTGTTTCATGTCTGTTTCAAGTGTGAGTGTGACATCATTTCTTCTTCATGAGGTGAAGCCAGAACTTCAATTTAATGGGTGTTTGAATGTAAGACCCAACTGCTAAACACAAGCTGTAAATGTGCCTGTGTGCTGTGCAGATCTGTTGTAGGAAGATACAATTATTGGTTAATATCTGACTCTTGGAAATGCAGCGAAGGAAGTTTTTGCTGGTTTAGGTCCCTCTGGTTTCTTCTTAATGAATATTAGAATGATTGTGATTATCGTGCTGTGTTGCTTAACACTGCTGTTCTGTAGTGAAAGCTGGACTCAAAACTTTATTGTCAGCTAGGGTTTGCTGTTTGTTTTGTAAAGTTCCAAAGGGGGGCAGAAGTCCTTATAGTTACAGTCCCTGAAATTTGGTCAAAGTCTTTCAATACTGACAGTTTAACAATTGAATTCCAGGTCACAATTTAAGTATGCTCTTTTATGTGGCAGTTTGTTGTTTTGTTTTGTTTTTTTTTTTCTGATATTTAACTTCTTAAAGTTAAAATACTGAGAAGTAATTTTGAGATGTTCATAAGACTTTTGGCTTCAGGTGTTTGTTCAGGTGGTTACCACTAATTTGTTTAGCTATAGATTCCCTGTGTTCCCAGTTTCCATCAGAAAACGCATATCCTAGTTACCTTATGTATTTAAAAACAACAGATTGAAGTAGTTATACACTGAACTATAATATATTTTTGTTCAAAATTTTCCCATTTCTTTTATTGGAACATACAAGTCATTTACAAAGAGAATTTAGCATTTTTAGAAGTATCCATATAGTTCAAAAACCAAGTTAAGTCCAAGAACAGTGACATTTAAACTGTAGAAAGGAAAATTAACTTTCATTTTAACTTTCTAGCCCCCTTCTTATGTTAATTAAAATTAGTTTTTATTTACATTATTTGCGAAAATAAGGATTTTTTTTTTTTAATTAACAAGTCTGAGTAAAAAAATGCATCTACTGTGCTGTATTTAATGACATTCATTCTAAATTTTTTTCTAAGAAGTATCTCTGAACTAAAAAATATTTTTGGTACACAAAATTAGAATGAGGAAAAAACCATTGAATTCTAACATTTTCACGTGTTCAAATTTATTTTTACATATATAATGTAAAATCAAACAACTGTAGCAGTACACAAAATGGAGTAGTTGATTTATAGGAAAAACAGGAAGGAGTAATTTAGGAATTTCTTATGTAGAATTGTATTCCCCTCTGCTCTCTTTGGAGGAATCTGGGAGCTGGTTGAACACTTGTTAACTGTCAGCTATTTTATGTTAGGTGATGCTTAAAAAACCCATCTCAAAGCAAACCTTTCTATCAGCATTATCTACAGAATTAAACATAATGCTGTAATTTATCCTCTCGTATGAGCCATCTGATGCTTCAGGTAATGTTTATTGGTGGCTGTTGTGATTTAGGAAATGTTAAAATCAATCTGTGTCTTGAGCTGAACAACATAATCTAAAATGACACTCTGTGATCCAGGTCTTAGAGTCTGAAGATACAGAAGATCTGTCTCTTGTTTGGGTTTTGTGTTTTCTTTTCCATTCTTAGTAACTTCTAATTTGATTTGTAATACTGTGGGGTTTTTTTGTTGTTGTTGGTTTTTTGTTGTTTTTGTTGTTGTTGTTGTTTTGTTTTGTTTTTGTTTTTTTTACCTGTAAATAGAGGTGATCTCCTTTAGCTCCAAAATTTGTTCCCAAGTGTGAAAAGTCAGTTGAGAGCTTGTGAACATGTGATTCTGGAATTATTCTTGCTCCATATTTGTACCATGCTGTTTATATCAAGTTTTCTTTCCAGGTGTTATCACTCAGTCATGCCCCCTTTGCAGGTTTTTTTTTTTTTTGTTATCTCGTTATTCACTCATCACTTACTTGTCATTTCTTTTTTACTTTTAAAGTAGCACAGGAGCTAGTAGAGACTAGTGCAGGTTGCGACTGCTGGTCCTTACATATTAAAAAGCTGACTCTTTATTTCTATACCCCTACTGCCTACTACCCACTCTAGACATTTATTTAAGTATAGTTCCTCTGTCCTTTAGGTTGAATCTGTACCATTACATTTTTGTTGTTGTTAAAATGCTTTTATAAACAGTAGGAGCATTAATCCCTAAAGAGATAGAAAAACCTTAGGAAAGAAGGAAGCCTCAACCTCATTTTCCAGGCTAAAGTAAACTTTCACATAAAGCATGCCAAAAGCCTTTAATGTATTTGTCTTTAAGAAAAACCCCAAAACATTAATTTTTCAAAGTGTTTTTTTAGGCAAGCAGGGAACAGCAGTTTCCTTGAATGTAACCACCAGAGGTCACTAAAACACAAAATAAAATACAAGTAAACAACTGTTTCACAGACTACACAAGCACGGAACTGTGTACTATCTTTATTCTGCTGATGTATTCGAATATGTAGGTCATACTAGAAAAAATTAAAATAAATGAATATTTATATCTCTGAATTCAATTGTGGTTGATCTATTTCCAGTTAAGTATTTTTAAGAAGTATATTGCATTGATTAGAAAGAGATGACACTGATCTTAGAATACAGTAGGGAATTGATCTCTTGTATAACTGCAGATGAAGACATTTTATGTGCAATTTCTTCTATTGTGCAGCTGCAATATAAGATTTTAATAGTTCATATATTTCTCTTGACTTAATGTAATTTTTTTCCCTCATGGAATTGCCCTTTATAAATCTGAAATATAATTTCCTCTTATTTATTGCTAGTTATCGTAGGAAAACACCTAAACTTTAAAATTTTATTTTAGTGTTTAGATTTTGAAAGTGGTTATTAAAATTCAGTGGAAAAAGCCCCATTCTTTCTAGAATTTTCTTCTTCATCTTATAGGAAAAAAAAATTCTTTCATAGTTAGGAGGGCTTGTTTGCATGTATATCTAATATGTATTTATTAACAGAAGCTATTGTCCTTTCCTTTTTGTGAATATACTATACCCTCTGCCCCCTAGGATGCAGCCACTCTGATGTGACATTTCAGACTCAGTCTATTATTTTACTAAGAGATGAGCACCGGTTTGCCTCCATGTCAGGGAGCAGTGTCCTTCTCTGTCTGGTAGGAAACCAGAGACCCTGGAGTTGTTCTCTGCCTGGCCTTTTTTGGTGGCAAAACCTAGTCCTTTTCTGTAGCTTTTTCAAACTTGCTAAATGGGAGTATCAATCTCACCCTATGGCCTAGGCAGTTGTGCTTATTTTTTTTTTTAACAGACCTCAATCCACTGCTCTACTGAGTGTTTAAAAGGTTTAGAAAACCTGGTGCAGCCTTCACACTGCGAGCTTCTTTACAAAGTCTTTAGCTTAATGTATTCCATGGCCAAGTTAATAAACTAAGTATCCCATGAAGGATGACAGCATATCAGAACATCTCCATAATACCGAGCTTTGATTCCTTTGTCAAAGTGGTGAAATATCCAGATTTCTGTTTTCATCCACACTGAAACTCCATATAATTTGAGCCTTTTTATTTCTGGCTTTTTATTAAAGTACAATTTAGTGGTTGTTTTCTGTGGCTGGACAGCAGCTGTATTGTTACAGGTGTAGTTTTATGACCTGTGAATTGTGTCTACACCATTCAAGGTGGGTCTATAGTTTGTCATTCAAATTGTTACAGAATGACAATTTTAACTCCTATTCCTAGCTTACCTCTCTGATAACTCCAGTTTCTTGGCCTGTCCATGTCTGTCCATATTGTAGTGAGTTTCAAATAAAAATGGTTTGTTTTGGCCATTTATTCCAAACCTATGTAGTTTTAATGTTGTTTTATTGAAAAATTACTTTATAAATATTCTCAAAAATGATCATAATTTTAGTGTATCCTTGTTTTCTCCAAGGGCCTTTTCCTTGTTTTGATCTCATATGTCTTATATGGAAAAAAACCAAAACAAAACAAAACCATTCCAAATTTAAAAAAATCTGTAGTCAGGAGGTAGAATCTGTAGGACACACTGTGTGTGAGTATTTACACATGTTCATATACACACATATTTTTTAAATTGCTTAAAACTTTGCAGTTATCTTTCTGACATAATCAGGATTGTCCCTTAATGCTTTGGTAACAATAAGAGAGGTTCCATTTAAGTTTTGTGAGTGACTTCTAGTAAACTTTCAACCTCTATGATAAATTTATTCAATTTATTTTCAACAACGTGGTTCATTGAATTATAACTTACTTGCCTGGGGCATGTGGCAGGAAAACAAATGAAAAATTGATGTTTCTCAGGTAAATTAGCAGAAACTCATGATGTCTTTGAGAAAAGTTTTTCTGAATTAATAAACAGAAAATGGAAATATAATTAAATTAACAGTGAATATATCAAGCATGCCAATTCTGGATTGATGGAGAAATAGTAAGACCTTTTATCATAACTGAAGATTCTTCCTTTTCCTCTCTCAAAAATTATTTTTATCAATCCAATTAATTGGGCTTGCTTTGTGTTTGAAGTCCAAACCAAGCTGGTAGTCTAAAACAAGGATATTTTCAATGAGGAAAGAAAAACATACATTGCTGATTGCAGGATTAAATCACTTATTGCAGTTTTCTTAAATTGATTGCCTGACTGAAGCGAAGACTACTATTTTAAAAGACATTTAATTGATACTGTTTTCATAGTCCATTAAATTTACTCTATTTTCTTTGACAGGCAAAACAGTACATTTTTCCATTTAGATTATATCAATGGTGCTGCCAGTGTATCTGTTTTGTAATAGTCTTTGGTTTAGTTCTTATGATAGTAAAATTGCTGTGTTGTTTTTAGTTCTTTTCTACAGTTCTGTTATTTTTGGGATGATGAAGATCTGTGCCTCTAGGACCCTTTCTTTCAGCAGATAAATATCTGTCTCTGGAAGTGATATGTATATATGTCATATTTTGGAGATATGTTTAGGGTGTGAAAGGCTGGGTGAACTAGATGGAATAGTATTTCTGTAGTTAAAGTAACTTAGCAGGAATACTTTTTTTCCTGTGGAAGTAGTGAAATATTTGTTTTCCTTACGTTGCTACAGTATCAACAGAACCATCAGATATGTACAGAAAAGGAAAGGTGCAGTTGGCATTCTGTCCATGATCAAGAGAGACCACATGGAGAAAAAATTTGTGCCTAAGCTTCTTGACATGAAACAAATTATTTTTTCCATTAGCTTTGGAAGACACGTGTCTGTATAAGGCCTTAAATATTGCCTGGCATTATTTTGGTATTGTTTATGTGATGTTTGCAGAGTCATATCAAATAATATTGCAATTCTTCATGGCATGCTGTAAGGTTTTTTGGCGTCTTTTGGGTGTGGGGTTTTGTTGTTTTTTTTTTTTTTTAATTTAAGTTTGTCATAGCTGAGAATTTGGTTTTAATACATTTTTGGTACTTTAATTTTCTTTTACACCAACTAACTTCAGGTCTGTGCAATTTGTTGTACAATTTGCACACTGAACTCTTTAGTTCTTACAACTAAGTGCACACTTTAAAGAATTAACTGAAAAGAGACCCCTTCTTCTACCTCTGTTTGTCCTGCACTTGTGAATTAATTATATCATAGACTAGGAACCAAAGAAAACAATCCAACCTTTTCCTCCAAAGCACATACTTGCTTGATTGAGACGATTAGGCTACAACATGGGTTTGTGATACAAATTGCACACTGGTGGTGGCTGAGAAGCCTAATTTCCTGCTGTCTTCTGGTTACTGCACTAAAAGCCACTCAAACTAGACTCAGTGTTAGGCAAGATCACTTGTATATTAGCTGTAGTCCTAGCTTTTCTTCTAAATACCAGGCCTTTCAGCTATCATCTGGGGAAAATAGTTATTTTAGTCTGAAACGTATTTAAAAAGACTTTTTTAGGGAAGAGTTGTTGTTTTGTCCGGTTTGCATCTTCACTGAGCAGAATGAAGGAATTTGCTGTACTCAGAGAACTAATGTTGAAGAAAATTTGTGGAAAATCCCATATAATTTTTTTTTTAAATATGAGATAGTCTATGTAGAAACAATACATCTAAAATATTCTACATGTATATTTTATTGCTGGGCATTGGTCTTTGAATGACATCAGCATGGCTTCTAAAAAGTGGATGAAAGGTCCACTGTTTGGAAAAAGATGATGACACAGAGTAACTTTAAATCAATTTATGAATAGAGTAAAAACTAGGAAGAGAAAAAAAAAATACCACTTCCTTGGATGTTCCTGCCAACCCTTATTCTGTGGAGACTGATTTCCAGTTTCTGTTTGCATTTTTAGATGTAAACCAGCATCAAATCACCACTGACTTGAGTTTTGAAGGCAGAAGTCTTTGCTTTTTGGGCTCCTGAGTAGTCTTTTTTTTGCTTGCCTTTGTTAAAAATGAAAACAGGATCTCTTCTCTTAGAGGCAAATATTTCTACCTGGTTCTTCTTGTGATTAAAAAGCTTCAAACTTAAGGGCTAGGGTAGAAATCAGATGATTCGTGTACATCTGCTACTGAGCTCATGTGATCATATGACTGTCATGACAGACTGGGAGAAGTAATAGCTTTCTTTTTTTTTCCCTTAAAAATAAAACCCAGCACCCAAACGAACAAACTCCAAAGTGTATTAACAGTACTTTCATGTCCATTTTTGATTTGTTACTAGATGTACCAGATTTATAAGTTAATTGCTTCTTGTGACGGTTTTAGTTTGATTTCCTGGCCAACGCACTAATTAATGTGATGGTTTCCTCACTTACTATATTTCATGTGACTGGAAGAATATAAAGAGCAAAACAGGCTTATCTTCAAATTACAACGATAGTTTATTTACACACACTGAAAGGATAAAAATAGGAAGAAAAAAAAAGAACAACAAATTAAGCTTCCTGAACATCCTTGCCTCCCTCTCCAAGTTTTCACTTTCCACACTCAACATAAAAAGACATAACCTGTAACTTCAGTCAGTTTTACCATTTTAAGATAATCTTTCATCAGTTCTTCAGGAAAGGAGTCTCTCTTGGTTCCAATAGACACCTCGTCTGCAAGGACCTTAAAAAAAGAACTTGCAAACCAATGAAATCCCACCCATTTCACAGCTTTCCCAACACTGAAAACATGGGCCGTGTACTCAACACACTGTGAACTGGGGTGTCGCCTTTTAAAGGTGTCTCACTTCAAGGGCAAAGGATTTTCTCATCTCAGGGAACAGAGCTTCACTTCTTCACTACAACAGAAGACCCCCATGTCTCTGTTCCAGCATCTCATTAAATCAATTTTACTCAGTCACAACACAACACCTTTGCTCAAAAATCTACACATAAAACAATCACCTCCCCAGAATGCATATTTTTCCATGGTTTAAAGGAAGAGTTTATTTCAGTCTCTGTTACCAGAAAAGTCCAGCCAGAATTTTTGCCAGTCCTCCTCTGCCTTAAAGTCTTTTTCACTCTCTCTTCACTGACTTTAGCTTCATGCTGTGTCTCCTTATGGTTTAATCACTATATCTGTCCTTTCTTCAGGGAAAGGCCAGTGCTCAGAAGAATTCATTTGCTGGTGGCTCAGCTGGAAGAAAAAAAGAGCCCCTCCCCACACTCTCAGCTTTATATGAGTATTACTCAAAAGTCGTAGTCTACTTTTCAGTGGTCAAACTACCTGCCAATTAAAAAACTGATTCTTGATTGGACTGTCCTTTCTAACAAAATCTAAACTATGTTAACCCATGACACTTCTATTTGTTCCTGATTTTATTCTTTGGGGCCTTGAATTGATTCTAAAGCAAGTTGAAGCTCCTTTTGAGTTCATGACTTCTGGTTTGACTACTCCTCTACTAAGACCTCTTCCTCCAGCAGTTAGAAAAAAGTTGAAAAGATAGAGTTTTCATAATGAGTCAGTTTTGCATTGTATTCCACCTGGAAGAATGACACATCCGTCTTATATTTTTCCTTAGAGGAGTTGCAATATGTTTTTAATTTTTTTTTAATTATTATTTTTTTTATTTTCCTACAATCTGGGTGGCATTAATGCCACATCTATTGTCTGGTAGTCCGACTTCTGTTCTGTCCTCCTTACTTCATGGCCCAGTTTGAGTCAAGGTGTTCAGAGAAACCTGGTAGTTGTTTTTTTTTTTTTTTTTTTTTTTATATACCCTTTTAAAGATGAGTACTTGAATATTACTCTAGATTCTTTTCTGGTTAGTGGCACTAAAGCCATGGCATACTTTCTCAACCTGGTGAGAGTGCTTTCCTCTGAGAAAAGTCAGATTGCTTTGCCATTACTTGCCCACATTACATGATGTGTGTGTGCTCACAAGAAAATTAACTAAGATATAATTTCCATTATGCTTGAGGCATAGACAGCTTTTATCACTGGAAGCGTTTGCAGAATTACAGAGAGATTTTAATTTCCACTAATACTTGCAGACAGTCATATTAATAGATCAAAGGTGTAGTAATATTGTAAATCTGTGCATTGCCACTCTACAACTTAAGGTATAAAATACCTTCTTTTTTGAATATGCTGTAATTTTTGCTTCTGGACTCCTGAAGCTGAAGGGAAACTTCTGGATACAGTTTGAAATAGATTGAGAAAACCTGCCACAGGTCATAGATCAATTCCACACACTATTGTTGTAAATTAAGGCAATGACTGTTCAGATATGAAGTTTTCTTCTTTCTTTTCTTTTTATAACTATACTCTATCTACTCAGTTTGACAGCTAGGGTAAAAGGTGTAGGTAATTTATTAAATTTAAGATGCTTTTACTAGACAGTGTAGGACTTGCAGTTCATTACTATTTACTTCTATGAAAGGGAAAATGTAGGCAGGTTGAAAAGAACAAGAATGTACTATAGGTAAGAAGGAGACTTTGTCAATCTGTAGTTAAAATAAATTTGATTTTTCTGTTGTGCATTTTCCCACACATGCTGTGGTACTTTCTTTACCTAAAATTTATGCCACTCTTTAATGTTGAATCAAAGTGTCTAGGCAGATTTTTTTTCCAAGTCTTGTATTTTTCCTTATAAAAGGATGAAAGAATACTTTATATCTTGTGCAAATCACCATTGTCAGGATTAGAAGTGTCCTGTCAAGTATCTTGTTTTTCTCCTTTTAGAAATTTAAAATGTGTTTGTGAGATTATGAACACCTTATATTGTATAACATTAAATGTATTTTATAAAAATACTTGTGTTTCTGTATAAATGTGCTTATAATACAGACAATGAATCACAGCTTCCTGTTCTGTAGCTTTCGTTGCAGAGGACACAAGAAGATCTTAAATAAGTTATTGGCCCAGGCACTCTGCCAGTTCAGTATGTGACATATTCTGTGAACCCCATGTCATGCACTTATATAATATTTGATTATTTAATTGTGTTCAGTGAAGGGAGGGAAATCACAGAGCAATTCTGAACTCTGTGTGCACTCTAGAGAAAATGAGACCATGATCTGAGTTTGGTAAATAAAGTCTTGTATATAAGAGATGAAGTGTCATCTGTCATGTGTGGTAATAATTTCATGTTCAGTGTCTTCTGCCATAGTCCTTAATTCTTGTTATGGATCTTCTTACAGTTACTAAAATTAACCCTTAATGGAGAAGTTTATTATAATATATGAAGATAAGAACTACAAGATTTCATGCAACTTCTGTTTAACACAGATGTAACAATTTTAGCACAAGTCAGTCACTTAATAGCTCAGATTTCTTCAGACACATCCTCCCTCCTGTTTAATTAAAGGGTTTTTTTCAAATAAAAATTTGAATTTATTGCAGTGTTGGCTAGATTTTTGGGGTTTTTTTTTTTAGTGCACAAGAAAGGAAGTTACTTTTTAATTTGAATTTTGTTAACTCAGTTGTACCTCTTTTTTAATTCATATTTGAGGAAAGAGTAGGTATTGGATTATTATTACTTCCTTATCACTTTGAAATAAAAATAATAACTAGGATCTCTTTAGAATAAAAATAATAACCTGTCCTATAATCTTGAAGGAGAGTGAGAAACAGTAATTTCTGTTCGCCAATATGAGATGTTGTTCTTGGATTTAAATTTCATTCATTTTAAATATTAAATTCTTAATTTTAATGATTTAAAAACTCCAAACCACAGAAGATGGATAATCTACCCAGTATATTTAATGTTAATGGCTGTTTTGTTGAACTTAGATTGCGTGGTAAGGCATTAAGTAAGCCAAGCAGAACTTAGTACAAGTGAATATATAATTTACTACACACAAAGGTTAGTTCATGGTTTTATTTAATAGAGTATAGGATTTAGAGAATTGTAGGACTGCACACATAAATGTATTTAGATAATGTGTCATCAAAATTTTCCACTATATTAACCATGCTTTACAAATACAAATAAGTATTGCAGGTGCAAACCAGTATTAGTATTGATACAGGGTTTTCTGCTGGTTGAGTTTCATCATTAAAACTGATAATTTTGAGCAGCCTACCTTGATCATCTATAGCTGATGTACAAATTGATTTGTATTTTCTTCAAGTTCTGCCTGCAAATAAAAAAGTGTAAGTTAGGTGTCATGGTGATTTGATGTCCCTAGCTAGTCTGCTGAAATTATTGTCAGCAACTTGTGGTATTATACACTTCATCAATTTTAGTAAAATACTATCTCATGATGAGTTCACCCTCAGTGTAAGGAGGCAAAGTTGAGGGATGTGGACTGGGTATGTTTAATCTCTGTTAATGCCACAGTGACAAGGCACTTTTAGTGGTGTTGATTCCAAAGTCAAAGTAGTTCTCAAAATATATTTTGTCCCAAAAGCAAGAGTAATTCTGTATAGCTGTAGAAAGGAAATACAATAAAGGAGAAAATGCTGTCATTAAGTGTTCATCATTTAGTGTAGAATTGCACTTAAATCAGTTTGACTACTATTTCTCAAGCTGAAAGAATAGAATCTTTAAAACCTACTGATATGTTTATTTCTTAAATATGAAAGTAAAGCTCTCTCTAGAATGGCAGGCTAATTAAAGTTCCTGAATAAAATTTGTAGAAATGTTCTGAATGCAATTAAAGAAAACAGTTAATGAGCATAGCACTACTTAAAAAAAAATGGGGAGAAGGTCAAAGTTTGTTTAGTAGATCTTTTTGTTTTGATTTGAAGACTGCATTTCCAGTTTTGATATGATTTTGCTGTACAAAGATTGGAGTTATGAAGCTGGTAAGGTCAGAAGGTGAAGTAAAAAAGAGAAGTTGAGAATAAAAACTCCTTGGTGCTCCAAGGAAGAGCAACTGGTTTACTGCCAAATATTTTTGCATGGGAAAGTGATTTCTTAGTAGCTCACCTGCACAAAATGCATCAAATTTTCTAATTTCCTTCCACCTTCTCTTTATAAATAGCGCATCTATATATATACACACACGCCTATATGTAGATATGCTTTTCATACAGAAGTTCATGAAATACAAGAAACTAAAATGATATGTCCAATTCTTACACAGTAAATCACCTGTAGACTTAGAGATCAGGAGAAAAAACTTAAATAGTTCTTATCCTTTGATACTATATCTACACAAAAGACATCATTAGAAGTTTCTTGTTGTTTGTTCTTTTTGTAACCTGATGATGAGAGGTTTCACATCTTCTGACAGAAACACAGGAACAGTAAGTAGGCTTTTCTTTTCCTGGTAGATCTATTTCTGTTTTCCTGAGGGAAATGAAAGAACAGATAGTTGATAATCTGTCACCTTGACTAATTCCTTATTACATTTTTCTCCATATTGCATATATAATGTTCTGTAATAATTTTTTTCTTTCCTTCAGTGTTTACTAAATCCCTTGTAAATGGCTCTTCAGCATAAGTGAAGAGTGCATCAGTAAGAAGGCATTTGAGATAAAGCTTTTTGCCTTCCAGAGTGTTTTGCTTGACAAAATACGTGTTGATCTATTGATTGATTTTTTTAATTTAGGCAATTACACTTCTAACTGAACTAATCAGAGAGAACTTCAGAAACAGCAAATTGAAGCAATGTTTTTTACCAGCACTTGGGGAGCTGCTTTACCTCATAGCCAGCAAGGTAAGACTGCAAGTGGTCCTTACGAATTTGGCAAATGGGAAGAAATTTCACATGGAAAAGTAGACCAAAAAATCAAATTATTTAGTCATTTGTGTAGTCAACAGTTTCTGGTCTTTCTGTCTTTTCTAATACTCATTCTAGTTTAAGAAATGTGCTAGTCTAATCATTTACTTCATCTGAGATTAATTAAACTGAGTTCTTCAAGTGCAGTATTTTAATTTCATAAAAGGATTTGATCAACCCTCATAAACACTGCTGGCCTCCAAGTGGCGATTGAAGGGTTCAAACATTTAACCTAGAGATGTTGATTAAACAGGAGATGTATGAGGACAGCCTATAATATCAATAAATTACTCTATTAGTGTATCTATATATCTAGTCCGCATTAAATCATCTTGTAGCATGGTTGGATTCACAGCACTGTGGAAAAGGAGATGAAATGATCCTGACTAATTTCAGGAGTTCTGCTTATTCCTGATAAAAACTGATTTAAACCTTCAGTCTAGAAATAGTAGATTCACATTGAAAATAACCAGAGGTTATTTATAAGAAAGAAATACCGTCAATATTAAGAAGTGAAGTTGACAGCTCCTTTAAACCATCACATTTCTTCTCCCTTTTTGTAAGAAAATACTCTTTTACTTAATGAAAAGAAGGGTGTCTTCAAGCATAAAAAGTGTAACCTTGGCTTCTCTGAAGCCTTTGTATTTTCTGCATTATCTAATAGCTCTGAATGCTGACATGTTAGTTTAACAAGTCAGCTGGTAATGGAGTAGAAGTGGCAAATGAATCGTTTCTTTGGCTTTAGTTATGGCTTTGTGCTGGATTTCCAGGTTTTATTTTCTTTATCCTCTAGCTCCTTTGCATGTTCCACAAGATGTAGTGGTTGCCTTGGTTTTTGTAGAATAACAGGCATTGTCCTATTTTTGTTGGGCAATTGTTGAAGTGTTTGTCAACTAAATGCTTACAGAACTTATAATGAGAAATTATGTTCTGAAAAATGCATTCACACTTAGTTTATACATTTTAATACTTGCTCAGTATCCTCAGGAGAAAAGATTTGTATGATTTGTACCTGCTAAGATCAAATAAATAAACTTAAAACTCCAACTTAAAAGTTGTATTTGGCAGGAATATTTTGCATGGCTTGATTTTATTTTGAAATTAAACTCTGATAGCTGAAGCAATTCTGTTAACACTGGTTGTATAACACCAAAATGGTTTGCACAGATTTTTCCTTCTGAAAATGGGAACTGACAAATTTTTCTATCTGTGTATGAATTTCACAATGTTTGAAGCATTACAACTTGCATGTAAGTGGCAATATTGTCTGGTTTCGAGGTTGGTTATGTGCACACACCCCAAAATATTAATGGGCTGCATTATGTTATAGCTAAGAAATTATTAGAGTGTAGGAATAAGTATTTGGACACATATGAGCTCAAGACACCATGTCTTGGTAAAATTTCAAAAATATCAGTGATTGTGATTTTTATGCTTGCCATAATATTAGCCATTCAATATTTTTAAGAAAAGCGCTTTTCATTTTTCTATTCTGTATGTATTTAACTTCAGAGTACTGTAGTGTTGTAGGCATTTTGTTGCTCATTAAACTGCTGAACAGTAGTGCTGAATGACTTTGCCAAGATCATACAGCAAGTCAAGGATAATATAATAAATGAAACCAGAAACTTTATTGCCAGCTTATATCTTTAAACAGCAAAGTCTTATGACTTGACTAATAACGAAAAGTAAGTCATAACTGCATCTAATTCGTTAAGGACTATACATTTGTTTTTCTTGTTTCCTTCCATTTTGTACTTTCTTTGGCCTGCTTGTTTTATAAAACTGCTAAATATTTCAATTTGAACTCTGATTTTTTGAGGGCATGTTCTGATTTTATTTATTCATTTATTCCCTTTGGGGTTTTGTGAAGTGTTTCTAGGTCCAGCCACAATTTTAATATTAAATAATGCTAAATATTATTTCTTTTTCATATGAGCATTTAGTAAATCATAGATTACCAAATACTTAAAATCAAGTTTAGCTGTAGGATGATTAATGAGGTGAAATGCAAGATCACTGTTTACACTTCTGTGGCTTAGAAAATACTGAGAAATGTCCAGATAATTGTAATGGTGCTGTGCAATCCTAATCTCTGATATTGTATGTTTACTTGCTTATGAGTTCTCATAAGTAAGATCCTGCACTCCATCTCTGCATTTTTATTCCAAACAGAAGCCAAGAGCAATTCACAAGTAGCATGAGCAGACTCCAGGGAGCATATTCTCATACTCTTGAGTGGATTGCCTTGGGGAAAAACTTTCAAGTTCTGTGTAATATTTTTATTCATTTTGTGTTGCTTGTGTTATTAGGGTGCAGAACCTAAAGTTTAATCAAAATCAGCATGGGCTGTGAGCAAAAAGTAGGAAGATTCCCCCGTATTTGCTGTAATATTTAAGTTTATTAAGTGTCAAATACTGTATGTTATGTTTAGGTAATTAAGAATGGTACGAAGTTCCATACCCCTTTTGCCTTTTTAAATTTCTGAATAGAGATTAAACCTTGCAGAAAGTCTTTAACTGGTTAGAAGGATGGAAGAACTAATAATGTTTTAGGATTGCACAATTTCTTAGGTCTTTTTATTTTATATAATATTTAATATGTATGGTTACAAAAGAACTTGGAAGAATTTCTAGTTAAATTAGGTGAATGCAATGAGAAACAGGCCCATGCCAGTTCCACCATACATTGTCATTCTAACTCTCCTTTGACTCCTAGTGTTGTCCTGCCTCTTCCAGGTAGAAAAGCTTCCACTTTTGCCTGTTATAAAGTAACCTGCCTTTACTTTCTTGAAGCTTGGGCTGTGTTTTCTTTAAACTTACACATAATGCCTTGGAAGGCAAATGTTTATTTGTCAGCGTGTTCTTACTCAGATAAGATGGAGGAGGTGGAATGAAGTGGATCTGATGTGTCTGTTGGATGTCAAGCCACTCTTGTTATTACTGTTTATGTTGTCCCATACATCCTAATACAAAGTTAACAGGAAAAAAGCTTACAAAGGGGATGTTTAACAAACTCATTTTCTCTATGAATCTGTGTGGCAAATAAAGTTTTGTTTTCAATAAAGAAGGAAAATTAATTTAACTAGACAATTTAGTAATAGTCTTCCATGCTAATGTGCCATGCTTTAATTAAATGCCTGAAATGATTATATCATATACATTGAATTACTGTAAGCCATGAAGAAATCAGCAAATTTAGAAAGTATCATTTGTTTCTGCATCATTAACCCCTACTTTGCCTATCCTGTCCCTTTTATTAAAACCAGTTCATTAAAATGCTAAAAATAATTTGAGAATATAATTAATAGAGTTCAAAAATTGTGTAATTTCTGAAGAAATTTGTCATCCTTTGTCTACTTACTAAAGTAAGTAACAAGTTTCTACTGATTTCATGGCCTGTCATCTTCACACCATCTAATGTCTATTATTTTTCACTTTCTTTCCCAAAACAGGCTATATTTTTTCCACTTGCTAATAGCTCTGTGTTACTAGCCTGGATATGGAAGTTGTTGCAGTTAAATCTCAGTGATATCCAAGTGTCCCCTTTTAAATGTAAAATTTTACAATAGGCTATTGCAGGGACAGGGGGAAGTGAAGTTCACTTCTAATGGGAGAATTAAGCCCTTTTTCAACTAGTAGTGAATTAGCCTCTCTAACAGGGTGATTTCAAGGAAATATACATTAAGATCTTGAAACAGTGTTCATATGTACTGAATGCTATACCATAGCCTAAATTTTCTTAAATGCTTGGTATCTCTTTATATGGCTTTGAGCATTTTTTTCAAAATAAAGTTTACATTTTTCTTTTCACCTACCAAAAAAAAATAATTTTGTTTGTTTGGTATAACTAAATCACATTTATAGAGAAGCATTTCTACTCTTTGAAGTACTCAAAATGGTTGAGAGGAATGAAGAAACAGACACTTTTTTGTGTTTGTGTGAATTAGAATGAATTGATGAAATGCAGGAGTATTAGGGCAAACTCTGTTATGGATTTTGGAGACTACTTAAATAAGCTAATAAAATATCAATCTCTGTGCTGCACATGAAATAACATTAAATAACAATAATGTCCTGAAATTTAATGTATTTAATTGTATATGTTAATTTGAAATGTGTATAATATGAACCTTATTAAGAACATGCTACCCATTTTTTATGTGACTGAGATTGTTGTGATTTTTTGATTTAATCAGTTGTGCCGTTGGCTTCATTTCAGGAGGAAAAAGGGGAGCACCCCAGGGAATGCTGGGCTGTTCCCTCAGCTGCTTACACTGTGCTAATGAGGTGTCTTCGGGAAGGGGTAAGGCTCTTTCATGGTCCTCAGCAGAATTTCTCCACAGTAATAACCCTTTAGGCATTGTGTGAGGATTGTAGCCTGCAGCATTGCAGTACCTTGTCAACCAAGCGTTGCTCTTGAATTTAAATAATTGTAAGACCATGACCTAAGCAGGAGATTAATGCAGTGTTGTTCTCTGTACATTCAACATTTATGTATTGCTGCTTGTGTTGGGGGAAATGGGATAGTAAATAAAAATTACTGTTAAAAAATGTGAAATTTATTAATGATGTAGGCATCTTTTGAGAAATGTTCTGGCAGTTTGTGCTGTCCTCTTGCAATTTGATTTTCATACATTTTTGTAGATCTTTGAGCATGATTTAAGTTTCTTTTTTGAAGTGGATGATACAGTTTCTACTGGCTTGTCAGCATTCTTATGAGGCAAAAGAGTAGTAATTAGGTTTATTCTCATACATGTGCTGTACTATGTTCTTCATTGGTTTTGGTGATGGCTTAGCTGTGCTAGAAGAAAGGAAGAAAAATATGCATATAGTTCCACTTGTAAAATGAAAAAGAATTGAGTGGAGGGTTTACATTCACTGTTTGTATGAGACTACTTTACTTCATTTTTGCCCAAGGCAAAGCTCAAGGCAGAAAACATGTCAGAGGTTGCTAGAAGGTGGAAAGCAAGAGGAAATACCTTTTTTCCTTCCTTTTTGAGATCTTTATTGCCTACAGATTGTGATTAATAAAGGAAGAGTCTAGATGCATTTTACTATCTTCAAACCTTCACGTGACCAAGAACACAGAACTGAATTTGTATTGTGGACAATTTCCAGCTCATAATTAGAGTAAGATGTCACTCTAAGGCACAGTAGTGAGATGCTATTTAATTAGAAATTTAGTAATGGAAGACTTGCTGCTTCTGAATATACAGTGTGCAGAAACGGAATCAAGACATCCATAAGACACTAATTTATTCCTATAAAATAAAATCACTTCTTAGTCTTGAAACATGTCAAATTTTTCTTAATAATGTCTCTTGATATATTTTTTCTTGAAAAAATGACACAAAATAGAAGTACGTTTGCCATGCAAATTGAATTTAATTAAGCATAAATTTAAAATTACGTCTAGGCTAGCCAAGTACATCTGTGCCCTTCTACACTTTCTGTTTGTGAGGATGCTCATTTGTAATGTAGATATACATATGTTTTTAAAACATGTTTGAAGCTGTAAAACTACAAGACTTTAGGATGGAATGGACCTCTAGAGGTCATCTAATCCAGCCTACTGTTCACAGTAGGTCTAAATAGATCAGGTTGCTCAGGGACATGTCTATTTAAGTCTTGAATGCCTCTAATAACTATGGTCCCACAATCTCCCTGAGCAATGCCTGCACCTCCTTCATAGGAAAAAGTTTTTAGTTTATGATTGGAGTTTTCACTTCTGGCCATTGCCTCTTGTCCTGTGGCTATGCAACTCTGAAAAAATTTGTCACCAACTTTTCTTTATTACAAGTAGGTAATCTTTGCATTCTAATATTAATAATTAAAAAATTATACATCATTACATAATGAATTAATTGTAATTGTTCTAAGCTCAGCTGTGAGTTAAGTAAATTTTACATCAGGATGTTTTCTGAAGTGATTATGGGAATGTTGTCTCAGTATTTATGAAAATGGCAAACTAACTTTTTGTAATAAGGTCTGAACTATGACAGTGCATTGTATATGCATTATAAATACTCACTTCTAGTTTTTATTGCCAGTTAAGGAGCTTTATTTGATGTATTTAATAAGAATTCAAGAAAATAAAACCAGTTCATGTCATTCAGTACTATAGCTTGTATGGTTTTGAGTTTTGTAAGCTAAGTTCACTATTCTTGAGTTTTATTATGAACTACTCTGAAGTCTTCTTGGACTTCTGAAGTTTTACAAGATTTGTCATTATCAAAGCAGAATTGCCCTCTGAAACAGAACAGTAGAACAGGAAGAAGTTTGAAATATGTGTGTGTCCCTTTTATTTGTCTATAAAGGAACAAAATGTTCAGAAAATGTGAGTAGTGTCATTTCCACATACCTTCTGTGCCTGAAAATATAGCAGTGACAAAAGAGTGTATGGGTCAGTGAAAGGGGTTTTAGGGTGATGGAAGTAGAAGATTGGGAAAGTCTTTTATCTGTAGGGGAACACAAGTTCAGATTTCCTGCATTTCAGAGTTGTTAACTTGAGATAGAAACTGATTTTCAACTCAGGTAAAGGACAGTTGAGTTCAGTTATGTGTCAAAATAAGGGAATTGGTGCACTCATAAATAAGTAGATGATAAGCCTGATTCGATAGATTTAGTTTAGGTATAATGTTATGGTCTGTCAGAATGCTTGTACTAAACATTCTGATATTTATTTGCTAATCTCTTCCAACAACTATTTCCAACAGTGAAACAAAATGCCTGTTCCAGGCATCTGTATTTGTTCAATTTCTAAATGTTTGTGTGCAATGTCCAAGATAGGAAGGTCCTGATTTCTACTACTAAAGTGTATAGCTGTTAAAGTTCCTGTGTTACCCAGTCATGGAAAATACTTTCTGTTTCAGAAAGAATATTCTTATTTAATATTGAGTACCTATTGCTAATGTGACAAAATTTTCCTTTTATGAATTTTGCTTCATTTATTAAAAACTGCTTTGCTAAAGTTCCCCTTGTGTACTTGACCCTGAATGGATAATCCTATGTCTGATTTAAATCTTGTCTTTGACTCTGCATATTTTTTTCTCTTTATTATTTTTAAGTTTAAACCTACTCCTAACCTACTCTGAGTGAAATCTTAGCTTTAGTTTCTGCTTTACGTTTGCGTCTATTCAGTCAATCCTTTCACCTTTTTGCTTCTCTGGATTTATTTTCGTTTGCCCCTCCTTTCCTTCAGATCCTCTCTAGTCTTAGAACTGATAATCTTTCCTACATCCGAACCACATTTTGATGTGTTTTAAAATTTTTCTTCTCTGATTTGGACTGGATTATGTTGCTTGGATGAGGTCTCTCACTGAAACTAGATAGTGAAGTCAGAAACTGTGCAAGCCTCCTTTCTAGCCTATCTGAGAATGGAACCTTTGAGAAATCATTCAGAAACTTGCTATCTGTCCATTTCTGCTCACAAATGGCATGTAAATATAAAATACACAATTGCATGCAATTTTAGTAATAACTTCATAGAGACTCAAAAAATATATACAGACAATACACTTCTGTGGATAAATGAATATAAACATATTAACTGTGTTTGGCTTTTAGGAGGTGCATAGCCCTCTCATTTTATGAAGTGGCACAAGGAGGATATATTTGAGTCAGAAATAGCAAATGAGTTTACAAAGGATAATTTTGTCTCTTGGATGTGCAAGGTACTGTGTAAGCAAGATTTTTAATAAATGAGATCTTGCCAGAAAGCTTTATGGTGCACATTTCCCTCTTCCATATGGACTTCTTCTTTTATGAGGAGCACAATATAAGTCTGAGGGCTTTGGTTCTGAACAAATGAGAAATTTTAGTAATAAAAGAAATCTTTAAAAATAATTGCCAATATATAATATAATGCTGTATGTTTTATAATGTATATTCTTAGCCAGAACTGTTCCTTGATAGTGAATTTCAAGGAGAAAGGAGAATTTTGAGGAGAGGAGAATAAAATCACAACTGTTTTCTCAGAAAGTATAGTACAGACTATAGTATCACAGGGTCAGTTTGAATCATATATATCTTCTCATTTTTATTTCTTCTTAAGACATCAATTTTTTACTGGCAAAACTGCCAATAGGATAAGAGTAATTATCTGAATCATATACATTATCACTTTCATTTCTTCTTTAGATAGCAATTCTCCAGTTTACTGCCAGAATTAAAAAAAAGTGAAAGTACTTAAAAGTTTTGTTTCTACATACTTACTCTCCTCTCTGAAGGCTTTATGTTGCAAATTGTTGCCAAACTAAGATTTAATTCTTAGAATTATGAATGCTTTGGAGGATACAGCTTTATTTCATTAGGTTATATTTGTAGGTTTTTTACTCTGTCTTCTTGGATTGCAGGAAGAAGTGTGTTTAGAGGTTGATTTAGAAGAATTATGTGGAGTGCAGGGTTACTTCCTAAGCCCTTCAGCTTTTAATGTTTCTGTGTCACTATTATGCTGTGACTCAAGTATATGTATCTATATGTAGTATATGATCATAGAATCATAGAATGTCTGAGTTGGAGGGGACCCACAGAGTCCTTCTGTCCTGCACATGGCATCCCAAGAGTCACACCATGTGCCCGAGGTGTTGTCCAAATTCTTCTTGAACTCTGTCAGGCTCAGTGCTGTGACTGCATCCCTGCGGAGCCTGTTCCAGTGCTTGACCACTGTCAGGGTGAAAAACCTTTTCCTGGTATCCAACCTTAACCTCTCCTGACCCAGCTTGATGCTGTTCCAATCACTGTTCACCAGAGAGAAGAGATCAGTGTCTTCCCCTCCACTTCCCCTCAGCAGGAAGTTGTAACTGCAATGACATCTCCCCTCAGTCTCTTCTCCAGGCCTAACAGACCAAGCAACCTCAGCCGCTCCTCATACAGCTCCCCCCTCATGGCCCCTTCACCATCTTCGTTGCCCTCCTTTGGATGCTCTCTGACAGCTTCATGTATTTTTTGTGTTGTGGTATCCAAACCTGCCCCCAGCACTTGAGGTGAGGCTGCTCCAGAGCAGAGCAGAGCAGGACAATCCCTTGCTTGCCCAGCTGGTGATGCTGGGCCTGCTGCCCCCCAGGACACACTTGGCCCTCCTGGCTGCCAGGACACTGCTGACTCATATTAAACCCATCATCAACCAGGACCCCCAGGTCTTTTTTACCCAAGGCTCCTCTCCAGCCTTTTGTCCCCCAGTCTGTCTGTACATCCAGGGTTATCCCAATCCAGGTGCAGAATCTGGTACTTGCCCTTCTTGAACTTCATATAGTTGGTGATTGCCCAGACCTCTTAATTTGTCGAGGTCTCTCTGCCTTCAGTGAGGTCAGCAGCTCCTTCACAACTTAGTTTCATCAGTAAACATACTTTAAAAGGATTGTAAAATATTTTATTCTAACTTTTAATAAAATGAATTTGCTATTTTTTGGTAGTATGTTAGTGAACATAGTGACTGTAACTTTAGTGCTTCCAAAATTTTTGCTGTACTGTTAGATTTATAACGGTCAGTAAAAATATCCAGTAGATTCAGTTATTTCAAAAAAATGGAAGTCAGTTTTTTTGTTATGTTGATTTGCCCCTCCCCTTCCTTCCCCTCAATTAAAATGGAAAGACTTGATGAAGAGGAGTTTCCTTTCAGTAGTTTGCAACTTTTTATCCTTCTGGTATCTGGATTTTCACTCAGGGCTCTTTTTCATTAAGCATCCCTGACTTTACTGGAAGCAGATATATAGGTGTTCAACATAACTGAAAATTAGGAGCTTTAAGTGTGTTTTATAAAACTAGTTGAAATCTAAAACCATTGAAAATAAAGTATGTGCTTCTTTTTTTATACAGTTCCATTCATAGTTTTTGATTTCATGCAGGTTATGATGTGGACAGAGGATTATTGTTATATAGAACTGCTTTACTCAAATCTTGAAGATCCATTTCTGTTCACTTAAATAGTTTATGTCCTGGTAACATCACTGGATGACTCCCTTAGTTAAGAGGCCAAATATTAGTTTAGATCAGGCTTCCCTTGCAGACAGCTAATTAAGCAGAAGATGATAGGAGTCTTGTTGCTTAGATAGTGCTCAGAAACAGATACCAGAGGAGCTGAAATGGAAGGTCTCAGGTGGCAGCAAATAGAATTACTTTGGCAGCATCATTGACCTTTTAGAGCCCAGTGATGATGCATGACCATTTTCTAGTCAAAATAGCAGGATAATCTGGAACAGGGCAGAACTCATCCCATCAGTGGCTGAAAGGAAATAAAGCACATCTTCAGGACCAAATTTTGCAAAGAAAAGCTGTAATTGCATCTGGAAATTTGTTAACATTAATAATAGCTATTATCCACTATATATTGCTTTGATTGTCATTAATTAATGGGATTATAGTTCATTTATTAAGTGTTTATGCCTGCTTAAATTACGAGTGGAGTCCCAATTGGCAGTCTTAATAATCACTTCATATGTAAGAGAGACTTAACTTGACAGTTATGTTTCGGTTATAGATTTGACTGTAAAATGCATCAATTTAGTCAATTTGATAAATGCAGGTATTTTTCCTCTAAGTGTACCCCCCAAAAGGACTGAAATGCAGAAGCATAATTCACAGAAAAAAAGATTAAAACTGAACATAAAATATTTTGAGGTTTTTAATTTTAGTAAACATGTATGAGTGTCTGTATGTTTAATAGATCAAAATAATGCAATATTTGCAGTAATCAAAACTGTAAAAAGAGAAAAGCCTAAATTCTCTTTGATTTTATGCCTGCAAATAAGAAGGAAGACCACAGAATTCAGTGGAGTTTTTATATAAGAGTGTAACCACTTTAGATGGAAATTGACTTTGGTATTTCTGTTAAATATTTTGAGTAGAGCTGAAGTTCTTTGGAAGAACAGGAAGGATTATCATGAAAGTGGTGAATACAGCCTTTCTTGTTTGTTTTGTTTTTGTTTTTGTTTTTTTGGCAGCATTATAGTAGAGTTTTCAAATATTTCTACATCTAAAATCTATATTTTAGATCTACTAAGTCAGTAGAAGGAAAAGTGGATATTGAATATATTTTTAATAAAGTGTAGGTTCTCCCCTTCTGCAAGGCTTTTGTACTACTTTCTGAAAGGTTTCATTATCGTTGCTCACAGTTATTGATGGCTCTGATTTTAAAGGTAATGGTCAGAAATCCAAAGCTTAGTAGGCTGAAATAGAGATCAGTTTAAGAAAGAAATCAATTAGATATTATGGTGAGTTATTTGTGAAGCCAGACTATAAGGATAAATTCAATTATAAACATGAAATTAAAAATCATTCTTGCTGAATTCAAGATGCTGTTTAAGACACTGTTGAAAGACTTCAATTTTTTTGTAATTCAAGACTGCGATGAGGTGAGGCAATGCACAGCCAAAATAACACCAGCGATGTATCTTCCAGTTCTGTTAAAGATTCTAAGTGAAAATTATTTGATTAGTACTAAAAACTTGAAGGATTCAGAATCTCGTATGGAAATTTGGGACTTCTTGTAGCAAATGGGACCTAATAATTTATTTTAAGTATTGGTCAGGATTGTCTGCTTCAGGAGAAAAGGAGGGAGTTATGGAACTACTTAATTTCCAAGAAGTCTTTGCCTTTACCCCAGGATTTGTTGACTCTTCTGAATAAAGAGGGTTTCAGTGCATTTTTTTTTTTCTAATGTAACAGAATATCTCATAATTGTGCTATTCAGAGCATGTTCTAGTGATGAGTGTTGACACAAATTCCTTCATTTATAAAGCACTGATCGTGGAACACCTCTAATGTAACAAAAGTTTTTTAATTGTAATGACTGCATTTAACCTGGGGTGATTATTTAGTGATGAAAGGTTTCGTATTAAATTATAATTGTATTAAATTGTCTTTGCAGTAGAAAAGAAAGTGGGGGAAAGTAGGATTGAACATAACTTTGTCATCAGGTGAGGTTTCTTGAAAACTTACTTTAGCAAGTATCAAAAAGAATTAAGGAACCCCACCAACAATATACATTGAATAAAATGTGAGCATAGGCAGAAATTTACAAAGAAATTAGAAACATTTGCAAACGTGTTTTCCTTCCTCTCCTTTCTATAGGAAGAGCGGGTAGTGAACCATATAGCAGCAAAGATAATTGAAAATGTTTGTACTACTCGCTCATGCCATGCACAAGGATTTATTACAGGAGAAATTGGACCTGTCTTGTGGCACCTTTTCACACATTCTACAGGAGATTCTTTGAAGATAACTCCCATTTCGGTAAGGAATTTCCTTTTGTGGTGGTGTAATGCTTTGACGTTGAGTCTGAAAAACCTTCTGAATTGGAGCTGAAATATATTTGAGCATGTTTGCTGTATGTTTGTGGGGTTTTTTTAATTCAGACTACATTAAAATATATTTGAAAAATTTTTAAAATTGAAAAATGCATTTATTACAGTTTAGTGCTTATGAATAGTTCTTGTGATTTGTAATTTTCCAGAACATACATTTCCTTATGCTGGTAATAATGAGTTATGTTTAAAAAGTTTAACCTTTCAATTAAATTCTTAATCCTATTAAATTCTTGTTAAATTGAAATTCTCTTCTTGTATGTTTCAAATAAGAATTGTTTATTCTCTTTATCAAAGTCTTATTTAGAAGGCTTAGTTGATTTGATCACGTTTCTTTTTATAAAATTGTCAGGGCCTAGTCTTTGCCCTGAATTTTTAAGGCAATATGGAATGAGAACAAGACAAATAGAGTGATGACATGCAAGCAGAAGGTTTGGAACAAATGGATTTATGGGGTAGAAAATACTTAGCAGGACTGTGAATTTAACCATATCTCTTGGGCTTTTTACAAGAGTGTGTAGTGACAGAACATGGGGGAATGGATTCAAACTAAAAGAAAATAGGTTTAGATTAGATGTTGGGAAAAAAAATTCTTTATTGTGAGGGTGGTGAGGCACTGGCAGAGGTTCCTCAGAAAAGTTGTGGCTGCTCCATTTCCTGGCAGTGTTCACAGCCAGGTTGGATGGAGCTCTTGCTTTCCAAATGGAAAATGGTAGTATCACTGCTGCAGCAGTATGCACAGACACATCTAGCATAAAGGTAACAAAAGAGAAAGAAATAAAATTTATTTGAAGTGTAGCTGAAGAGGTAAATGGTATAATAAATTTATAGTTAAAAAAATATATCTATTTATTGATTATTTACCTTAGTGTGTATTTGTGGCAGAGTCTTGCCTGCAATATAAGCTACTCAAATACTGGGAAAAGTCTTGACATTTTAGAACTGGAAACCTATTTAGTAAAATAAGTGTTATAAAAACCTTCGCTCTGTAGCATCTGAAATTCTTGACAAAAACAGTCTTAGAACTTTCATGGGTAGAGAATAGTCTGTCTCTAATTATGTAAAGTATATATGTGTGAGTCTGGCTATTAGGCTGCTTTGTTAGAAAGTATCTTTTTGAGACTTCACCCATTTGATCTGTGAATTTTATGCTTGGATCACAATTGCATGTGTGGGAAAAGACTGGAGATAAGAGTTACCATTTCCTTTACTTGCTAAGTTTTTAAAGTAGTAGTTACTTACAATCGTCTCTCCTATCATTACTTTTGCTATAAGGGTTATTTTGTATCATGTGCTTTCTATTCTTGTCAATCATTAAACTGGGCATTAGTTATTTGCTTGCTACTAGGTGATGGTATTTTTTTTTTATCTCTTTCAACTAATGCTGAATGTTCCCTCTTCTTTCTCTGCTATCTGCTTGGAGAACTTTGCTTCATCATTTACCATTCCCTTGATTTGTACAGCAGACTTCCAGGGCCTGCTCCATTTGTAGGGGCCATTTGGCCCGTTATGCCTGTCTTGTGTACTGCAGTAAGCAGCATATCCTGGAGAAACAGTCTGTCTCAATTGCATTCAGACACTGAGCTAAAAAAGATCACCAGAGGAACCATCAGTGGGCTTTACCTATTTTTTTTTCTTTTCCCCTCCTGAAAACACAATTTCTTCTTGGGCAATATAGTATGCTTGAGGTGGGCCAAGCTTTTTTGTTCTGCTCAATAATATGCAGAAGTTACACATCTGATTGTCAAAAGTAAACTCGTCAACAGTGGAGATTCACTACGGCTTTTTGTAGCAGTGGGCTCAGAGGTTACTGTCATCAATGCCATAGGTTTGCTCACTTTGCCCTCGGATGAGTGTTAAGAGACTATGAGAAGAGTGGATTGTTGTTTGTCCTTCTGTATACTCTGCTGCTTTTGAGAGCCCAGGTCACTGGATCCTCCCAAGGCTGTAAGATTCAGGTGAACCACTAAGAAGGCTTTTCTTTGTCCTAGTGTTTATGATATGGGTATCTAGCCTCTTTCAAGCACTACTGATGAGAGGAAAGTTTTCCTGCTGGAAAAACTGGAAGGTAGCAAAAAATGTGTAAGAGGAAGCTAAAACCTGAAGAACTTGTTGTACCCTAGTTTGCTCCCTATTTTTTTTTCCTTTATTTTTCTTTTTGTGTCCATTGATAGCTACCACTATGTACTAGTCGGTGAGGCCTTATTAATTTCTCAGTGCAGTTGGACAGTGCTGGTATTTGTGTGATCTCTTCCAAGTGAGTAGACTGAAAGTATCACAGATTGTAAATTCTTCAGTTGCTTCACCTCTTGGTCCTGTAGGTGTGATACAGCAGCCTAATTTTTATGGGCTTCTTGTTCAGCCAGGCCTGTTAAGTTCAGTGTGTTTTACTGCAATATTTATACTCCAAGCTGGCACTCGTGGGTTGGCACTGGGGCTTGGAATGACATTGGTTTTGCCAAGCTCTTACTTCCTGATTCTTTTTCTTGTGTTTGAAATCTTTGTATTATAAAACTTATTAGTCTTTAGAAGCTACTCTAGAAGCCTCCTTACAGATGACATTTGTTAGGATGAAGCAGTGTGTTTTAGGAGGTTATGATAGCTGCAATTACCAGAATTTCCTAGAGAAACTCATCTGATTTGTGGAATATCCTTACAATGGCAGTTGACAATCTAGGTAAGAAATATTTATTTTTTTTGTGGTGGGGTTTTTTTGTTGTTGTTGTTGTTTTTTGTTTTTTTTTTGTCTTTCTGTTACTTTTTCTCTCTCAAAGTTTTATAGCAACACGTGCTTGGGTGTTGAGGCCAGCATTTTAAAAAGACCAAGGTGAGTGTGCACACTGAGATTTGCTAAGGAAAAAATTTCTTCAACGTTTTTTGCATATCTGTATATCTGTTGTATATATGTACATATGCACAATGGGAACAAAACCATAACTTCCCAACTAATGTTTGTTTCTTGTGAAGGCAATAGGCTTACTGGAGATCATACTTTTCCCTTGTGTACTTGCTGAAGTTTCAGTCGTGCTGGAGGTAGGGCTTGTTCCAAATTCACATATTGGAAAGCTTTGGAAAAATAGCTGTGAGGAGAGTTACAAGAGTAAGACACATTCACTGTTCTATATCCTTGGTGAAACTGCTTTCTTCTACTTTTTCTGGTCTTCATTGAAACTATTGCTATTCATGTAACTGAATCTGTCTCCTTTTTTTCAGACAGATTATTTTACACAAGTGTTCTTGGGCTTTCCCCTCCACTGTTTTAGGGATTGTTTCCTTTATCAGAAGACTGAGGTTTAATACTTTTATATGAAGTGTATTGAAGAAGGAAGCTTCTAAAGTAGGATGCACTGAGGTGGTACTTTAATCCTTTTGTTGCTTTGTAGTGAAACACTAAACTGAGAAGTAGATAAACTTATTACTCAATGCCTGATATAAATAATAGTTATGTATTAGTACTGCTATGGCATTTAGGTATAGAATCTTAACTTCATCTGATAACAACTAATTGATATTGAAATCTAGTGCGAGAAGATCTATTCCCAACTCAAGTTTATGAAGATTCTAGTGGTATGCTAATTTAAAAAATAAAATACTAATGTATTCTCCAGCTATAGTGTACTGTATAATTTCTACATTCATTAAATTGTTGCTACAGATATGTAGGCATTTTTATCCTGCATGACCACATAAATTGACATCATCAGCATCCTATTTCATTTTATTATGCAGTCATTCTTGCCTTGTTTGAATGTACCCTGAAGAATTTATTCTTAACTGACATCTATATTAGAATGTAAAAATACATTTCTGTTAAGAAATACACCTATCATAGAGTTAGCAGTCTGTCTACAGTGTATCAGCAGTAAGGGACTGTGAAATTTTACTTATGATTATTTAAATCAATAATAAAAATATATCAAGATGATTCTCTGTCTTTGGTCTCTGGAATCAAGAAATGATACTTTACTTTTTCCTGCCTGTCAGAGGTGGCAAACAGGCACTGTGTCTCAGTATTTTTTTTCTCACTTTGGAGTCCAACATGCCTCAGGTAAATATCACAGATTTTGCCTGTAGGAGAGCTGTATCTTTTTTATCATTTTACTAGACACAGAAAAAAAAATCTGTAAAATGTCAAAGCGGTATTCTGACAAGCTCAGCAGCAGGAAGAATATTTTCTTTCCAGTATACTGAAAGTTTTTTAATTGAAAAAAAGACCAACCCCGTAAAAATTTTGTTTCTAAGAGATAATTCTTTCTGTTGGAAGAGAAGTAACAAAACATAAGCCACTTAAAGGGAAACTAATTTGGGAAAGCTCAACACAGCCTTTGTAGAGATTTGGTTTCTTTTGTTATTTTTTTAAGTAATTGGTATTGAGTAGTTTCTTTCAGAGACTTGTGTATTGCATATACTTCAGTGCTTTCATTCTCAAACTAGAGAGAGTAGTGGAAGATACCCTGAAAAGGTGAATGTTACCCACTGGGTAGCATGTAGCCTGTAAGGACTAGAAGGGTAGGGCAGAGATAATCATAGAATCCTGGAGCATCTCAAGCTGGAAGTGACCAATAAGAATCATGAGGCAAAGGCTGGAGCTGCTGAGAGAAAAGGTGCTGGTTAAGGCTGTGCATAGAGCAGGGGTGGAGAAGCCAGTTCCAGGAGAGGTTCTGCTGAAGTCTTACTTTCACTAAGAACATTTCATGTTCCAAGACTGCTGCCTGGAGATGATGATGTGAGCTCTATTCTTACATATTTCATCATCTGTTTCCAATTCCTGCTCCACCACCTTTTGACCTATTTCCATCTGGTCTCTCCCAATATTGGATCTACTGAAGTGAGTGATTTGAGGGCTTTGTACTCCATCACACATTTAAATTCTATCTTCTGCTTTTCTGATAAATTGTTAGGTTCATTCACACAGCAGAGCGTTCTGTGACATACAAACTAATAGGAATTTGAAGCTTCTGCTCTTGGCTATTGGTGGGCTGGAGCTTTTCTGCTACCACCAAAACTGCAGTACTATCCTGTAAGACAGCCCATGATGTCTTTCCTATGGAGTTTGCCTGGAAGTAATCTGGTGGCCTGTGACTATGGTCACTCTTGCTTGGCAAGGTCTGTAGCAGAGATCTACGGCAGTGGAAAATCTGCACGTACCATGTTAGCACACCAGATTAGCTCTGTGTTGCTTTGGCACAGCCTGTCCCTAGGTCCTAGCAGTTCATTGGTAGTACGACCCTCAAGGATGTTTTTAGTGAATACACGTATCTCCTGCCTACTCATTTTGAAAACTCTGAATAGAGGTGAAGAGCTGGATTGTATCCTGGGGGAAATGGAGCATGCTGTACTAAGGAACAGAGATTGAGTGTCTGTGTGTTCAAAGAGAGTAAAAAAATAATAAAAGAAGAAAAGTAAAAGGCTGCAATCGATATGGTTCTTGGACCAGAAAGGACAAGAAAGAACAGGAACAGAGTAGATGAGCAGCATCAATAAAATGTCTGTCAAGTTCATGATTTACTGTCTTTTATGCCTTGTTTTTCTTCTTTTTTCTTCTTTTCTACTTCATTTTGAGTAATGTTTCTAGGGGCACTGGTGAACTGGACAGTTTCTGGGGTTCTTACATGGAAAGCTTTTCTTTTGTGGTAGTATTCCGTGTAATTGACTATAGTTTCTCTTAAATGAGACCTTACTGTTGAATGCACACTAAGTAAACAGCAATTTCTAAATATAGCTGGTCTGAACAGAACAAAGAAAACATAAATATTACCTACATTTCACAAAAGGGAGTCAGTCAAAGTTTTTCCTGAAAACCAATTCAGATTTTCATGTGAATCCAGTGTTTGACATAAGCTGGCTTTTTATGCTAACAGTATATTCGAGCCAAAAAAGAGAATTTTTTAATATTTAAAGAGTCTTATTTTCTTTATCTGGAGAGAACAAATGCAGTTGTAGTATCTTGAAGGTTGTATTTTCACAGGTATCAAAAGGAAGTTGATTTGGAGATAAAACCCCCTGAAAGGTTTTTGGTAACGTTTGCTAGGAAATAGCTAAGTTAGTAGACATTGGACAGGTTTGTGCTCACTTCACTGGAGTATGGTCAGTATCTGTTTTCTATTAAAATTGTTTTAATCACTGAGATATTTGAAAATCAACCATTTGGAGAATAGTTTGCAAGTTTATTATACTAACCACTGTTTCTTATTAAGTACCTAGATCTGAAGTAGTATCTAGAGCTAAGGATAGACTTTAAACACTAAAATACAACGTATCACATTTTTGTCCATGAGCAGGGAGAGAGAGATGCCCATAATTTCTGTGGTGTGTGCTGTCTGTATTTTCTCTCCCTGTACTCCTTTCTAGTACAGTGTTATCTGATGCTGTTTATATTCCTTGCTTGACAAAAGACTCAAGCATAGGCTGTGATGCTTCATCATTATTGTTCTCTAGAAGAAAAGAGTAATGTGACTTTTTGATGTGGATGTTGGTGTATGAAATACTTGAATTTCAGCTGCAGAGAGTGTATAGCAATGTATTTGGAAGAATTCCAGGTCTCTAAAAATAAGCAGTCTTTTCCCCTAATATTTGTCTTAGAAATGAATCTGTATGAATTCCTTATATTTCCAAACTATTGGAAAACTCAGCACATGCTTTTATTTTCCATTATTCTTCTTGAGATAATTTTTTTTTTTCACTTTTATAGGCTTTATGCAGAATTACTCGTTCCTCACCTAATGCTTTCCAGAGCGTCATTGAAAAAGTGGGATTAACAGCTGTACTAAATTCCTTGGCAAATGGAATATGCAAAATTCAGCAGTACATGCTCACGATGTTTTCAGCAATGTTGTCATGTGGGATTCATCTACAGAGGCTAATTCAAGAAAAGGTTCGAGTTCAGATTAATATTTCACTGGCATGGAATTTCATGAAAAGAGAAGTTAAAGTTGACACTGCTGGTGGTTTTGGGTTTTCAAAATATGTCTCGATGACATTTGCATATCTGAATAGCAGGAAATGAGGAATGTGTTTCTTTTGTATTTCTGTTTGCTTAGAATCTAAATTATAAGGTGCAGTTTTTCTTTTTCTCATGGATCTTTGAGAAACGGTACTAATGGGTGTATAAATTGTTCCTGCCACTAGAATTCAATCAATCCAGAATATCCTAGCCTGACCATAATTGATAATGGGCCCTAAGAAAAATCAGTAAGGACAGCTATTTGATGTAGCTCTTTTAGACATTTTAAAGAGAAAATAAGGAGTGTTCTGATTAAATCTGAAGCTGTACTTTATGCTCTCCTTAAAGGACCTTAGGCCAATTTGTAAGTGAAATATCTTGCAGAAATTAGCATTTTAATACCTTAGGTTTTTCTTTTTAGTGTCACTGAATAAAACAACTGGTTTTGATTTATGTCTAATGTAATTTTTGGTGTAAGTGGTTGAAAGTTTTCTATTTTGATCCCCAAATTATTTTGTATTTAGAGAAAAAGTGTTTATATTTTGGTAGTATATCTGCATAGTTCATAAACGAAATAATCTCCCTCTGTTTGGAAAGGATAAAAAACACAAAGAAAGTAGGAACTCTAGCTCTTGTTTTCATCAGATACTCTGTTGTAATGTATGTTGTAATCTGACAGTCATCTTGACTATAATAATCTATTGGGCATTAGTTAAGAGAGTTTTTTTCCCTACATACTGTTTTAACAAATATATTTAAATTAAAAAATAATCCCACCTGTGTGGCCTAAAGTTCATTTCCTAAAGTTCATTTCTGTACTGAGTCAAAATTGCCAGTGTGTTTTTGTGAGTGCATGTCAGCTGGCCTTAAACTTTCCAGATCCCACAACAGCACTAACAGGTGGCAAATTGTCCTGTAATGTTGCACTAACAGTGCACATTACTGTGAGCTGATGGTATAGTCAGAGGAGCATGGTCAAAAATTATTCACTTGAACATTCAGCAAAAGAATGCAATGTGCAAATAGCCTATGGCTACAGCATGATGTTTTCTATGAAGAATTTCTTGTTTATATAGGACTTACATTGCTAAAAGAGCTCCCAGATTGATACTGAATTGCTTATGGACAACTGCTAGAATTCCCTTTTTGATACTGCAGTTCTTATGAACAGTTCTAATCAAACTTTGCAGATTAGAAAATTGAAATACAGACAAATGTAGACATTCCTTTAATAGCATATATCAAACTAATGATTGAAGTGGGAATAGTGCCCAAAGTTGTAAGTTTTTTACTTACTGTACTGTACTGTAAAAACTGATAAAGTAGGTCTGGTTCTATTATATATGCCCACATTTGATAACTGTACCTGCATTATGGCTCAGACAAACTTAAATCTCATAGAATGGGTTGGGGTTTTTTTGAATGAAATTAGCTCAGTTGGTGGTAATAACACCAAGGTTGTTGGTTCAATCCCCATGTGAGCCATTCATGTAAGAGTTGGGCTTGATGAGCCCTTCCAACTCAGAATGTTCTGTGATCTGGAAATGAGATTGTAGGATTTTGGAACCTGAAACTAAATTTCTGTTTTTCTTGAATAAAATCTAAAAATACAAACATGCTGCTGTATTGAACTGCCAGGTGCTATCACATCACATGGAGTGATATTATTTTAGGGCTGAAAATTGAATTTGATAGTCCATGCACTTTCCAGTATTTCATGCTCATGACGCACAAGTCCACCTTAATGAGAGAAGGGAAGAGTGAGTAGTGTTGGCCTACAGGTTATTTTGTGTTCAGTAAAATTCTTGACTAGTTCAGCTTAAGAGGCAGAAGGACCTCAGTGTCACACAGAAAGTAGTGACAAAGAAGTGACTATCTGTTTAATATAGGTACAAACAACACATTAAAAAATACTTAAAGATATAAATTCAAGACAGAGATAATTTAGCTTTGCGTATGTTATCCGGAAACACCCTTAGCTTGTAAGATTTAGGACTACCACTTACAAAACAAAAGCGAGAAATGCAGTTCTGTGATCATCTACATTAATACAAAACTTCAGAGATCTACAGTAGCCAAAAGGGGACTGGGTTTCGTCCCTCTCTCATGCAGAGACTTTCTGTTTTAGTTTCCTGTTTTGGAATCTAAAATAGTTGAAATTATGTTTTTAAAATAAAGTGTGGGAAAAGAAGTCAAAATAAAGAATCTTGAACACATTATAGCAGTAGATTAAAAAACCTCCACTGCTAATTATTTTTATCTGGCTGTCAAGATTCACCTTTGGATGAGTGAAAATTGGTCACAGCTTTTTGAATGCAGTTAGGTTCTTCCAGAGGTCAGATAATGGGGCAGGGTGTTTTTTTATCTGGTTTCTTTTTTCCTCAACTAGTCATAAATAAAATAATTCAAATATTTACAGCAATATATCATCACAACTGCATTGTAAATACATTATAAGCATTGTCCTCATATTTTAGTAACTTTTCAGTTCTTTGCCTTTTACCTGAATGTGGTCAAGTAACTACCATTGTAGATAATATTTTTGTCAATATCAGTATGAATTAATAAAAACATAAAAAAATCTTTAACAAAATCTTTGTAACTCTAAACTTATAATATGGAGGCATTTGCAAAGTATAGAAGGGAGATTTGAAAATACATAATGATGCAACAAATGCTTGCTATTGTGATTTCTGTTCTTGTATAGTGAGATAGGGATCTAGCTGTTTTCCTGTTGTGCAACCAATTGAAAACCATCATTGCTTTTGTTTCAAACTTGCACTGCAGTATTGCTCAGTGTATCCAATATAAAGTCATAATCTTGTTGCAGTGTGTTCACTTGAAATGAAAACTGTCCTATTCTGCAGGGTCTCCATGGATACATCAAACATTTGCAGGGTAAGAAGGAACAATATAACAGAGAAGTTATAAATAATATATTTGGCAGTATTTGAGTGATTCTTTGGCTTTTCTGATACATTAAGTCCTGCAGGTCAGCAAAGATGTGCTTGAGATTTTCTTTGGATGTACTGTTGCTGTTTTGCAGTCCTCAAACCAGCCAGAAAAGCAAATTCCACAGGTCACATTTATTTCTTAAACCAGATTAAGAGAACATTCCCAGATAAGTCTGACATAACTAATTTTAGTTGTCTTAACCCATGTTAGCCCCCACATGGAGCATTGAAATATTCTTGCTTTCTGAAGTATGAGGACTAAAAATAGATGTGCTTTGGCTTATAGTTGAGTATGTCTTTGTCATGGTGTCCTTGTGCATGGTCTATCAAGTCCATTTATGTTAATGCAGTCAGTGTTGCATTATATATACTCTTTTTGACTATGACTGGGGTTTTATAGGATTTCTGAACGTAAAATCTTTGTTGTTGTTGTTTTGGTAATTTCACTAAAAAAAACCCTTGAAAAACCAAACCACACTTAATTAAAAATTCAACCTTTGCATGTATTGAATTGTAATTTAAGAATTTGACTGTTGGAAGTTCATACTGGAGGAGCTACAAGTCATGCTCTGTGAGCTGTTCAAGTGTTTAAATTATTAAACCTTTAAATCCCAAGACTGAGAAATTCTTCTATTTATAAAATGAGTTGTTGAAATACAGCAGAACAGTTCTAGAATAATTAATAGCAGTTTGTTTTTCTGGGATTTCTGTAGTTACTGAATGATGACTGCTTTTGAAGATGGGGATAAAATGGTGTCAGAGTAAAATCTGATGGTTTCTTGGGCAACTCTTACACTCCTGCTCTTTTTCCATTCTAGGTAAAGATGTATAGTTAATTGTTGCAAAGGATGTCTGTAATAAATTACAGTCAGTGTTGATTTGCAGTAATTCTGTTAGCAAATGAGGAATTTGAACAGTAATATGTATGTTAAACGTGCATCACACAGCAGGATTTTTGACTTTGTACGCAACATGCATACACTACTCATCTGTCCTGTAGTGTGACTCTCTTGAGAATCCAGCTCAACTGTTTGAAGGCAGGTTCTACTGATGAGGCCATTTTTGCTCAATCTAATTTTTGCATAGAGCCAGTTGACAGAGTTTGTAAATTCTGGCTCAGTTTTTAATTCTGATTTTGTTTATCCTTCTTTCTTTTCAAGTCCTAATTTTATTTCTTCCTTGAAAAGATGTTCACTTTCTGAACTCTAAATTAAATTAGATTAGATAAGAACAACCAAAGAAGGTAGAAACAATTTTACCATCTATTTGGAGCATATGGTGCATAATTTGGGGTCTGATGTAGACAAGATTGTATCCAACTAAGGTGTAGTTTTTAATATTCCTGCATATAAAGCAATGAATAGCTAAAAAAATTTAATCATATTTGTGCTTAAATATGTACGTATACTGAAAATAGTTCAGCTTTGTTTTAAAACAAATATATTAAAATATCCTATGCTTATGCTTAAGGTAAGCTATTAAAAATGTAAGTTTTATTATCTTTTGTAGTTAATGTCATACTGTTTTTGACTTAGTGCATTAAATGTACTAAATTAAAAGTGTTTACTTTTTATTCTACCACTTGTGAAGGTGTGCAAAACAGCTTTACACTGGGCCAGTCAGTCTTGGATAGAATTTATTTGCTAGTGTTCTATGGATTTTTTTCCTATGAGTGACATGAAAATGAGGAAACTAAGTGTATACATTCTTACAATACAGTGTGAGTAACCTTAACGTATTTGTGTTTGTTTCCACCAAGGATTTTGTGACTACAATTACTCATCTACTTGAAAGTCCTTCAACTTTTATTCGAGGAAAAGCCTTTCTGGTCTTGCTACAAGTTTTAATTAATAACAGGGAGATGTTGCTTCTCAGTTGTCAAACAAGGTAAGGTGATAATGGAAGATAATCAAAGATACAATCTTTAAAGTTGTACCTGAAATGCTTAAAAATGTGTGGTATTTTTGAGCCAGTGTTTTAGAAGTTAATTGTTTTGTGTGTAATAGTAATCCTTTCAATTCATGAGAATATTTTGTCTGGGATCATCAGGTGACAGTTATTCACAAGGGGAAACCACTGTCTTGCAAGGAGAATGTCTTTTAAAGTAACTTGTGGTCCCAGTGAGCATTTGCATTTTTGGATAGAGCAAAAGATATACTGCAACAGTGAGTTGTTGCTATGGTGGGAAAGAAAAATAAAAGGTTCTGTTATGTACCTTCTTCATCTTGGGGTTTGGTATAGTCTATATATTCTTTTCAGGATAGTCATTTTCAAGGTAAAATAATATTTTTTGTTATATGTGTTGTGGGAGCAATTTACATAATGATAATAAATTCCTGTGATTTTTACATGAAGTGTTTATTTTTTCTATGTTTTAGAAGACTTTGCAAGAAATTAGTGAATCATCAGGGAAATTGTTATTTGAAATTTTCTGCCTTCTGTTGGGACAGAAACATTCCTGTATCAGAGAGGAGCAAATTAGACTGTGTTCAGATATAAATTGTCACCATGTTTCGAGGTGATTGGAGAAGTAAGATGAAAGAAATTTTAGTTGGGATTTATACCTTCTACTGTTCTGTAAGAAGAAGAGTAAAGTGGAGTGTAAACATAGTTTTTACAATATTGAAATAGAGCAGGTTTGGAACTGAAAGTAAAAAAAGGATGAGGTGTGTGGGTAGCTGTAAATTTAAACAATATCTACAGCACATAAAGCATTATATCTTATATTCGTGTTTGAGAAGAATTACAATGTATAGGTTGGAGTTAAAGGAAGGAGCAGATGAGTTACACCCTGAAGCCACTGTGAGAGGACACCTTGTGGGGTGCTAGCATTGCATATATTCCTCTACTCGCAAAGCTGTAGGTATCTCAATATTTGTAGAATCACAGAGAATAAGTACTAAATCCAAGGGGCTTTTTCTTGTGTACCTTTTTACATTTCCAGAAATGTTCTATAAGATTATGTGTTCTGTTTAGTGTGAAATTCCTCTAATGATTTGTAAGTGACTTTTTGAATGGCTACATTTCTAGTAAGTCCTGCTATTCATGTGCTTGATATACCACATGGGACTCTCCTGTGTGTTTGGAGAAAAGTCTGACAGAAATCCTGCACAGTTACTATTTGTTTATATATACCTAAGATATTATGTGAAGGCGAATAATAATTTTATCAACAATTTTCTTTATTTATAATGCTTTCCAGCTAGCTGCCTTTCTGAAAATAATGTGTTGTGAATTCGGAATATGATTTTTTTGATTATGACTTTTGGCTTTATCCTGCTGTTTTATCGTGATGTTCCAGACAGGGCTGACTAGAGACCAATACATAATGTAATACATTAGGTAAAATTACAGGCAAGCCTTATAGCAGCTTTATTGAGCTCATGAACTGTTTTTCTGAATTTGCTGAGTTTTCTTCAGAATTGTTCTTTAGTGATCAGCATATCTCTTACCAGAATAGATCATCTAAAACCTTTCTCTTACATCGAGAAAGTAAGATAGCTACAGAGAGGAGAAATGACCTATTAAATCTGGAGACAATTGCATTCATAATATCACTGTATAACTCTGGAATAATCTTAAACCCAGCAGAAATACTGGATACTCATTGACTTACACCGTTAAATTGCGGTGGGAGTATTGTAGTTAGATGTCTTCAGTTGTCTGACAGAAAAGTTTCTTCAAAATTATGACTCATAAATTCTAAACTGCTAGCACAGGAAGCAGAAATCAGTTGGATAACTATTGAAAATATTTAATATACTCAAATTCTCCTATGGGAGGTGTTTGATTTGAGAAATATAAAGAGCATGTAGTAAAATGTACATAATCCTGGTTAATGGTTTGTCTTCAGCAGCTGCAGCTAAAGCCTGTAACAGGATTTATATTGCTTTAGATGATAAAATCTGTTTATGATAATGATAATCAATATAAGGCAATTTTTCAATCTGCATCACATAAAAGATGATGCAGAAGTTAAAACAATACTAACTGTTTCATGGCAACACTGCACTGAAAAATGTTTTTGTTTAGTTTGGTAATTATGCTAGTTTTTGCTGGGTGTTCATTTTCTTCATGGCAACTACTATGAAGCTGTTTGTGCTGAAAACAGCCCCCTGGGCCTCATGAGCATGGGGACTGCCTCAGGGCCAGCATCCCAAAGGCCTTGCTCTGGAGAGCAGTCCTTCCTTTATTTGGCAGTAAAGTTGGGCCAGGGTCTGGAGTGCAAGTCTTACGAGGAGGAGCTGAGAGAACTGAGGTTGTTTAGCCTGGAGGAAAGGAGGCTCAGGGGAGACCTTATCACTCTGTAACCACCTGAAAGGAGGCTGTCGTGAGGCTGGGGTTGGTCTTTTTTTTTTTTTTTTCCAAGTAATGAGTAATAGGACAAGAGGAAATTGTCTTAAGTTGTGCCGTTGGAGATCTAGATTTGATATCAGGAAAATTTTTTTCACAAATGGTTCAGACAATAAAATCCTGTTCCCACTGGTAAACTTTGTGATATCTGTCCTTGGAAGTCATTTTGGAGCTGAAAAAACTGTGTCATGTGAGGAAAAGAACAATTTCATCATTATTCATCTCATTGGGAGGAAAGGGCATGGGACAGGGAAAGAGGGGAGTGAAAGAGTAATGGAAGGAGGAGTAGGAAAAGAGGAAGTGGAAGGGAAGGGTAACAGCAAGCTTATTTTAGCTGTGCTGGTGTTACCAGTATGGATTTCATTGTGGTTTTGTTCCAGTTTGTGCACAGGTACCAGAAAATAAAAGGCAGCAGAAGTAGGCACTTGCTGAAACCCCTTTTTATTGCAAAAATAATGGTGCCTCTGGGCTGGGAACATGAGCAATATCCTGTGTTGCAAGTCTTGATTCCTGGAATGCCATCTTAAGACTACCTGTTTTTACTGTTTACAGCCCCTGTTGGCTTTGGCCACAATACCAGCAGTTGCCATTCACTTTTGAGCATTTGTACACACAATCCCCCATGCAGATCCCTCTAATGCCTATTGATTAGCTGAGTCTACACAGTCTGGTTGCAAGTTTCTTTTTGTGCCTCTTTTCAAAAGTCTCTCCTTACTCAAAGAGTATGGAAGCACCTTTATAATTCCAAATAAGAGTGGAGAAGCAGCTGATCCCAGCTGATCAAAGGGATATTCCATACCACACGGCCTCGTGGGGGAAAAAAGAAAGGAAGGAGGGGGAAGACATTAGGAGTGATGGCACTTGTCTTCCCAAGTAACCATTACATGAGGTGGAGCCCTTTGTTCCTGGAGATGGCTAAACACCTGTCTGCCCATGGAAAGTGGTGAATTAATTCCTTGTTTTGCTTTGCTTGTGCAGATTTTGAGTTCTGTGGATGAAAAGTATTGTTATATAATAAGAAATGTAGTTTTGAAGTGAATTCATTGTTCCACAACATTGAGACAATTCACCTGTTACTCTTTTTTCCTACCTGTTTCTATGGCAGCTGATTACATACCTTTGGTTCTTCCACATGTTATACAGCTAGAGAAGATACGAGATCTTTAGGCTGAAGTAGCACTTGTTTATTTACACCATGCAAATTGATTTCTTTTGCTGATGACACTGAGTTTTCTAGTCTTCTTTTCTCATTGACTTGCAGGGGCAGGCTACCTGTTCTGAAGTTTTATTGAGATGTTTCATTTAACCCTTTTCTGAACTAGCAGTAATTTCTGATTAGTCTCACTGAATTTTTCTTTTTGTATCTAAATGGTTTCAGAGAATTTCCTAGGTAAAAACAGAGACTGACCTGGAGATTGAAATTCTCCTTCCAAAAGAATTTATTCAAACCTCTTGTTTTCTACTGTCTGCAGAGGTGGACACTTGTGGAAATATAGGGTAGTATTCTCGACACATTTCACAGTCTGCAGAAACGTAACTATGCACAACAGCATAACCTCTGAGCAAAATATTTCTGTTTCATGTGCTCACCTCCCATATTTATTAAATTTTCAAATCTTATATGTGCCCTGAAAGGAAAAGCTTTGCCTGGGAACCTTCTACAGTCTCACATCTAACATAGCATGTTTGCCTTGTATATCTTAAGATTGATCTAGAAAAGTAGTGAGGAAAAGAACTGAAAAGCTTGGTGCTCAGCCAGATGGGAAAACATGGAAATGGAAGGCAGGAGGGAGCAATGACTTAAGTCAGTGATTTCAGGAAAAAAAACCCAGCAAGCTGGTATCAAATTAAAAAGAAAAAAGTGATGGGAGGCCAGAAGTAGAGACTGACCTTCCTATTAGCATGATATACCATCTGATGTTACATTTCCGTAAATTAAACAATGTATCCATATTAAGTATCCTTTAAAAATCTTCATCATTTTCTGTTAGCAGAGATTGACAATAATAATAAATAATGGTAAAACTAAAAAATAGTCCTCGATTTCTTGGGGTAAATGGACTGTATATGTCCTCAGAATATGCGCAACCTTCTTTAGTTTCATGAAGGTCTGTCATTCTCTGTGAACTTAGTCTCTTTCTTCATATTGATAATCCTGTTAAGAGAATAGTTCTTATTCTTTTCAGTAGTAGACCTCATTTCTGTTCCTATCACTCCAGACTGTTAAATCTGGAATTCTCCCTTTTTTGCTCCACTCCTTCACTTTTTTTTTTTTTCAGAAAACTTGGGTTGTTTTGCTTTTTTGGTGTAAAAGCTCACTGATGGCCATGTCTTGGTTTGGAAAAGACAGGTATCTGCCAGGGAAAGTTGAAGCTCCCCTTGGAATGGAGAATGTAACCCCCTCCCTCCGAATTATTATAATTTTGCAATTAGGGGCTTTCAGGCAGAAATATGGGAATAGGAATAACAGTTCTTTACTAGGAATATTAAAAAAATACAAATGTAGTAGTACAAAAAAACAAGCAAGCAAACAAGCAATCCTAGAAACCCTGACAGAGTCAGAGCTACAACCTGACACCCTGTTGGTCAGGGTGTTGGAAGTAGTCCAGAGTAAGTCCTCCTGGAGTGGCAGATGTGGTTGTGTTGGGAGCAGAGATGATCCTGAGAGAAAAGGGTCCAGTGATGGTGAGAAGGAGCCAGTCTTTCTCCAGGAATCCAGTGGAACCAGATACCTCGTCTTCCTGGGTCTCAGTTTTTATCCAGGTAGGAATGGTTTGCTCCCCCAACTGGGTGGAGCATCTCACAATGGGATGATGGAATGTGTCCTGTCATTGGTGAGCCTTAATGGCCCATTAGCAGAAGATATCCCCTGGAGGGAGGATGGGTGGTAAAAAAGATAAGGAACACTGCCCCACCTGGTTTTAACAGTTGGCCCATTGTCAGAAGGCACCCGCCCCCCTCCCCCCAGAATAACAAGAGATAAAGAAAAAAAACATCTCCCCAACTGCTTTCAACAGATGAAATAGAATACACATTTTTGGTTCCATAACCCAAGACACCATATCTTGCAATACATACACTTGAATTTATTCTTTTTAGACCAAACCTTTGCTTTATAGACAGTGATTTACTCCTCATCATATTTAGCTTATTTATACTAACATCTGCATGTTTTTTCATGTATTATTGACTGCAAGACAAACGTGCACTAAATGAATTTAATGAATGTATTTCTATAGACTGGTTTTGCCCACTAGAGAGAACACCGAGATTCATCAGGGAATAAAAGTAACCAATGAATTGTTCTACATATGACTGAGGAATTTGTCAAAGGAAAATAGAGATTGTAATGCTTTGCTGCCTACACAATTTACAGTTTTCTCAAGACAATGTTCAGTTGAACCGAGCTATCAGGGAAAAAATAGTTGTTTTTTTATAGTATATTTTTAGAAAATCTTTATGCAAAAGACAATTTTGTGAATGGAAGAACAATGTAAAGGACAGAACTCATTTATCTTTCTTCTTTCAGAATAAATAAAACTACTTTGCATCCTTCTCAAATATGATTAAGGAATTGAACATGCTTTTATAAAAGAAAAGAGCCTCCTTCTCCCAAAGAAATAAAACTACTCATGTTGAAGTCTATTTGGCCCAGTTTAAGTAAAACTCAAGCATATCTAAGTGTATTTCCGTAAGAATCAGATGATTGTTAAATCATGGAAGTGTTTTCTTAAAAAAAATTAGTTCAAGCTCTGATATTTCATCACTTTTTTAAAAGCTAAACATTTTCTGAATAAAAATTACTTGGTTGTCTGGAAAGGCTAGAAGGCCATTTTATTGAAAACATTCAAAATTTTGTATAAAAATGTGTAAAGCTTTTAAAAGTAAAATTCTATTTGTAGCATGTCAGATTTTAAAGTATTTTTTTTTCTAACAGACAAATTAAAATTCCTGTAATTTAATGCAATTTCCAGACATTACAAGAATAAAAGATGTCCTCATGGTCTCTGAGAAGTGCAGCTGAATGTATTGCGTCTAGGCTATTGCACAGATGCAAAGTAGTTACTCATTGGGTCTTTTAATTTCTCTGTCTCTGTGGAATAGGTTAGGGAGGATAAGAATGTAGTATTCAATCATAATTGTGTGTTGTTTAGAGACATAATCCTGTAAAATGTATTCTTAGGTAGTTTTTACTTAGTTGAGTAAGTCATCTTTGTGATGGAAAGATGTATTTCCTAGTAGTATTGTTATGAACACTTGAGGCAGTGTAAATAAGTCATTCTCATAGTTCTGTAAAAGAGCATTGCTTATCAGAAGGGTATTTAAAAAGATGGTACTGAAGTACATACTTAAAATCCAGATCATGGATTTCCCTCACCAGTGATTGATGGTTCTTTGCACAGGACCCGGAGGGAGTTCGAATGTGAAACAAAGATGTCAATAGTATGGCCCTAAAGGGAAGTCTGGCCCTTCTGTCTATTCAAATAAGCATTTTAAAATTTTGCCTGAAGCATTCTGTTACAGGTGTATTATTAAAGCAATCTCTTGTAAGTTAGCCAGTGGCTAATAAATCAGTTAGCATTTCACTGTGAGAAATGTCATTCTGCAGAATGGCACAGCCACAGAGCACTTACCAGTTGGAATGCATGCATTGAATTCATATTTAGAAATCATGATCACCAGATTTCTAGAGAAAGGATGTAATACTAGTTTGGACTTTTATCTCTTTCAATATGGCCATTCCAACTAGTGCTAACATTTTAATAGGCTGAAATGTGATCTATGTACTATGATTTTTCTGGACTGAAAGATTGATCTCTTACTGAATTGACTTTAATTATCCTTGCTTTTGTAATTCTTACATATTGAAAATTAGTGTCTTTAGTCTTTCTCTTATATGGCACATATCGATTACATATTTCAAAATAAAGTCGATTCTAGAAGTAGTCTAAGTTTGCAGAAAGATTCACTCCTTATGTTAACCTCACATATTCATTTAAACTAGTAGAGTTGTACTTACGTAAATTAAGTTAAGGGTTTCTTTTCTTGACTCGGGAATTTGTTTTGGTTTTAGAGCTGATTAAAAGAAAAGTCAAAAATTTCAACAAAATTACAGAGTAAAAACTAATGTATCATCTTGATTGTAACCACAGATTCCATAAATGTCTGGTTCAATAGTTTTTTTGAGATACAGTGTTATTTTCTTTGGTATGAGAGTTAATGTTTTGCACTTGTTTAAATGTAGACTCATGATGTATATTGAAAGAGACAGCAGGAAGACCGTGCCGGGAAAAGAGCAGCAAGGTGGCAGTGAATACCTGTCAAAATGCCTGGATCTTCTCATCCGTCACATTGTGAGGGAGCTGCCAGGAATTCTTGGTAAATTCAGTTTGTTAACCAAATAGATCTTACCTTTGATTTCTCTTTCATGAAACAGATATCTCCTATATATACAGGCAGAAAGACTGTTACATATATATATATGTATATTTTCTGATTACATAAAGTTTGCATATCAGCTTCCTGAATTTTTTAGATATGTCATGATCAGATATTTTGTATTGGAATGCATAATTTCCTATATGAATGTTTTGTGTTTGTGGAATGGTAAGTCTCACCAGCTCAGTCAGGAATGAAGCCCAGAGGTACAAGAAGTTTTATCAATGTTCTAAAGATATTGTGAAATCTATAAACATTGTACAATTTAAGGGCAAATTTGCCCCATAAAGTAGAGGCCAGGGTATCTCTCAGAGTACATGTTAATTGCTTATGCTGAAATTTATATATTAAGTGTTTGCTACAGGCAATTTTTCTAGAAAATTTCAGCTTAGATACTTCAGTTGTTTTACATGCCTGAAACCCATTTGCTCATGCACATAAGGTTTATTTTCATAAAATTATTTTCTGATGAGATGGTACCTGATGTTTTTTTCATCTGGTCTACATTATCACTAGGATATTGAAAATGTAATGGTAGCACTGCAAAGGTTAGTAGACCTAAATGTCATGCAGCTATTTTTAAAGAAACTTTACTTCCTCTGCTAATGCAAAATTTTGCCTTGCTGCAAACACCTGATCCCTTTTTTCTAACTAAATATCAGGTTTGCATGTTGGCTATGTATCAGGATGGAAGTCTCAGACTATAAATGTTTGAAGCACAAATTCATTTCCTACTGTTTATGTACACATGTACACTATGTGCAACTGATATAGTAGGCTCTGATTTTTCCTCAGAATCTGAAAGTTTCAAATACCTAGTTTCTATCATAATACATAGTACATCAATTGCTTAGATATATAATTACTGCTGATTTACAATTTTAATGCATTTTTGAGAACAGTTGTCAAGCTTAATTTCTACACTTTGTTTTCTTTTCCAAGCTGGATCTGTGTGTTGATTGTTTTCTGTAATCTGAAGTTACCTCCCTGTATTTGTTCATATTTGTCAGAAATCTTTTTATTGCTGTATGATTGAGGTGGTAAAAGCCATGGGCACCTAAGAATCATAATCAGATTTGAAAACTGGAACAGTGAAAAGTAGTTTAACTGTTGATTTAGAATTAATCCTAGCTGGCTTTTTTAATGTGCATTCATGTAAGCTCCTTACTGATCCCATCTTCTTCCACCAGATGTAGCTATAAACCAAATAGATTAACAAGTTGTAGAAATTGACATTAAAGATACATTTGAACAAAAGAAATAAATTGTTAATTTTCTGGTTAATTTAAAATGTTTTTGGTTGTTGTAAATAAGAAAGTAATTTTATTTCTGCATTTATAATATTTAACCTATTTTTAGGATGTAGATATAAACTGTTTAGATCATGCTAAAATTTAAGGTAGCCATATCTATCTATTTATCTGCAAAATTGCCAGGTGTAATGGTTATATATTCTTTAAAATACAGAAAGAGAGATTGTGGAGTAAATCAGTTACTAACCACAGAGAGGTCTTGTTGAATTACAGTATTGTGTGTAATTTAAAACAAAAATGTATTGATGAAAAAAGTGTTGTGTGTTATGTATTTTAAGAGTTTTAAGCAACACTTTATTTTCTTTACCATTGAATGAGTCAAATCTTTAAGGCCTGCTTTAGTGCCAGGCTCTGTGATTTCTGCTTATATTGAAAACTGAACTCCATGGGAACAGAAGAAAAGCATTGGTATTATTCAACATGATTAAACTCTGACTCACTCTGAAAGGAAAGACATTTCTGGCCTGAAAAATCATATGAAATATGGAGTCCCATTCTTTACTTGCTTAACATATAGGTGAATTCCTTTTACAGTTTTGAGCAGCTATCTTTTTAGGGGGAAAAATGTAACAGGTGCTTTTTCAAGACAGCATTTGGCTTCTTGTATTTTCAGGTTATAGGGACAGAATTTTCCTTCTTTGCATATGAGCTAACTTTTCTCATGCTGCTTCTGTTCTTTATCCCATGCCAAAGAGGTCTTGCTTTTTGTAGATAATAGGAAGCGTACCACAAATTTAGCATGTTCCTTGATTTTTATATGTCTCTTCTGAGTCTGAAGTATAATTTTCACTATTGGAATCAAAAATTTCTTAGTTTATTATTGTGTCTGAGGTTTGTTATGGAGGCAACTAAGTTCTCTCATTGACCTGTTGCTATCTCTTTTATGAGAATTCCTGTAGCTTTAGGTCACTTGTATCCCAGTTAAATTGGTGCATGAGAATGTGTGTGTGCATGGCTGGTGGAAGGATCTCTTTTTTTGGAGGGGATGTTTGGGGTTTTTTTTTCCTGTTGAACTATGCTGTAGGGGAAACATACTGCTTCAGCATTATGTCACCCACTAATCTTGGTTCATTTAGTTCTTGGTTAGCTGACAGTCATGAGAATTTCACTTTTTACTTCACTGAAAATAGAACTGAATATACATAATTTAGCCAATATAAGTCCACTCTGCCAAGAGGGATAATTTCATCTTTACTCCAACACCTCAGACTTCTATCCTCGCTGTTTTGCCAGAGGTCACCTTTGCCTGTCCCTGTAGCCAGAGTAGGGAATTGTCTTGGTTGAAGACTGAGCTAGGAAAGAAGTACTGGATTCATCATGAACACTACTTCTGGCAGACAGAGAAGACAGGAGTAAACAGAGGCTACTGGAACAGAGATGTTTTATATGTTGTTTGCCGTTGTTAAGTGATGTTTTTATGTTGGATCATCCTGAAATGTTTTCTGTAGGTGACATTCTCAGTGCCCTAACTAATGTCTCTGGACGTAAACACCCATCAACAGTTCAGGCCAAACAGCTGAAGATGTGCCTTCCTATGATGCCTGTAGTGCATCATCTTGTGACATCTCAGGTAGATTTTCTTTTTTCCCCCAAAATTTGTTACCCAGAGGACAAACTCTTACAGTTTCCCAAAATCTAATTTCCATCAATCATGATCAGAATGAGTAAAATAGAGGGTTTTTTTTGATGCATAGATATGTTGATGAGTATTCCAGCTATGAAGCAACATTTAATAAATGTGTATTATATAACAATAATGACAGAAGCAAATGCATCTTTTGTCCTCTTTTTTTTGTTTTTTAACATGTGAAATAATTGTTTCACTTTTTCTGGTCATAAGATATGCATTTAATGTAATTTTTTTTCAATTTTGGCTACTTTCAAATAGGTATTTCGTTCCCAGATAGTCACAAAGGAATTTCTTTTCAACTATGGCATCTTACTTGTGAGTATAAAGTAGAAGATAAATATTTTTACCAGATATACCTATGCATAAAATTTTGGAAATTAATGAAATAAAATTACATTAAATTTCTAGATTGGAGAGAAGTTTATACTGAATGTATATTTTAAGCTTTGGTTGTATTCAAAACTTCATATATAATCAGAAAATATTTTCTGTAATAATTTATTTATTCAAAGGGAAACTCTGTACATATTTGATAAACTGAGAATTTCCTGTGGGCTTTCTTTCTGAATAGAAAAGTTTATCTCCAGAATAGTCTCTCTGGAATTTCATACTAGTATTTTATGAGCAGAAATGAACGAGAAATTATAATTAATCTATATTTAACGTATTGTTTCTTGTCGCCTTTTTCTTCTTGCCATTACTTCTAAACTGTGTTTAGTTGATGGAAATCTATGGAGATAAAGATACTGAGCTCATGTTGACATTTACAACCTATTTCTGACTTTATCCATAGAAAATGAACTTTTTAGCTGTGCCATTGGGGTAGTACAGGAGAAATGAAGTAGTACAGTTCTAATGTAATTTCCTCATATGATAACAATTGTTTATGCTAAATGAGAAAAAAAGGATATTCTAAATTGCATATCAGAGTTAAACCAATACTTTTAAGTGTATGAGTTCATAAATGACAGCTAGGTATTTCTCTCCAAATAGCATGAAGAAATGGTTTGCTACAAACAATTAGATTCGAGTTATGTTTTCAGATTTCCTTCTCTTTCTCCTTTGACTCTTTATTCCAAGAAAATGTGGTTTAATTTAGCTCTGCTAAAATATTTGTGTAAAAATTAGCATTAGATGATGAAAAAAAATTGAAACTGTAGATGTTGAATTACAAAGTCCTTTCTCCCTTTGAAGCATTTGTAACTAGGCAGTAGATTTATTAGTAGTTTTCAATCAACCTTCTAGAAGGTGAAATTCCTCTGTCAACAGCATAGGTTGCATAGCAGACCAGGTACAATGAAAGTTTTCTTTTGATGTTACTCCAGCTTGTTTGAACTACTGACTGAGGACATCAGGCTGGTTATGCTAGCACAGCTTTCCTCTCAAATCAAGGAGGAGCACATTACTCAATGTTTTCTCCATCTTGTCCTGTCTCCATTGAAAAAGGCAATTCAGGAACTTACATGCACTATTTAAATTCACTCATGAAAAAAGGAGGGACAATAGTATATCTGAAAAATGAATATGAAATTTTAATCCATTTTTTGTAACTGTGTTATGATATGATTAATGTAATTACATCTGGAAGAGTAACTATCCATTCTATCAGGCAACAATCTACTCTGGAAATTTGTGTTTAGCAACATTCCCACTGACATCTATAAAGGGACATTCGATCATCGCCTTGTACTTTATCAACATATTGTGCAGTAACTGCAGCTCCTAAGACTTCAGCAAGGCAGTCTTTTTGTTTGTTTTGTTCTTTTTTTCTTCCTGATTTATTTAGTAGTCTTGTTCTTAACAATAAGAGATTATGCGGAGTGGAAAGATGTGTGCTTGAGATCTGGACGGAAAAGAAGAGCTATTTTCCTGTAACGGTTGTTCATTGAGAATGTTTTTTTCTTGCTGCTTTGAAGTTACTTCCATCATCACTGTAATTTTCAGTAGTGTTGAGCAAAGAAATTGAGAGGGGGAGTCGGGACAGTCCTTTCATGTTTTCTGCTGTGAACAGAAATACATGGAGGACACGCTGTGCCCCAAAGGCACAGCTAATAGCAGGCTCCTGGTGGTGTGCACAGGGCACAGGCTCACCTGTAGTGAAATACACATACACCATTTCTCTCCATTGCTTGAGAAACCCCAGATAGTTGCATTTCTTTAAATCACACATCTTTTCCCTGTGTTTCTGATATAAAATTAATAAGCATTAGTAGCCAGAACAATTTTTGCACCAACTATTTTGATGTTTCCAAATCAGTCTTGAGACTATGGTTGTGTGAAAGTGTCTAAAAATGAGCAAAAAAATTAATTTGCTCTCTTCCAAATCAAGTTAATTAGGTAATACCTAGCAATTTTCTTCAAATGATCAGGAAGATAACTTTTTTAATAGAAACAGTTGTTTTTTATGACTCTTTCTGAGGTGCTTTTAAATAATGAAATACATAATTTGTTTCTAACTCCATTTTTAATTAGAGAAGAATCCTTCAGATGTTTCTTACATATTGTGAAAAAGATAACCCATATAGAAACTTCTTCCAATTTCATATGTAATAAGGAAAAATTAATTGGTAGTGTAATATAAAACAATGCCATTTTCCTAAATACTACATTAGTAAAAAAGAGCATACTACACATTCTGCTGAGAATTTTCCTTCCTTATCAAGTCTTAATAACATTGTTTACATCCCAATGAAATAAACAGCTATGCATAGAAATGAAAGCGAAAGAACAGTGAGCATAATTATACAATATTTACTTAATCCAGATTATGAATATTTTATTGACCCTGTTCCTTAATACAGTGACTAATTTAGGTGATTTTTAATAGAAAGTTGTATATCCCTTTTTGCATGTTCTTCTGAGTCTAACTGCATCCATAGCATGTATAGTATGCATGGAGATCAAAAAGATGGTACAAATAACAGAAAATTTGGTCATTTTAGTGAGTTATTTTGACATAGCCACATCCAAGGTAGTTCAAAGTCTTCTAAGAAGTTGCAGTTTTCTCTTAACAGTGAAGACATTTAATTACTGTCTATTTAGGTAGAAATGATTTCTGGTATTAGAGCAGTAATCCTTACTGTACTCCACATTTAAGGTTCCAACAGTATTACAGACTTGCAAAATTATAACAGCTAGATCATTGGTACTTTCAATGTTAGTTAATTATTACAGAAGTTTATCCTAATGTAGATGAAATAATATTTTGTATTTACACAGCTTTTTCAAATAATTTCTTGTTGGAATTATTCAGTGATTATGCTTTTTAATTTTTTTTCCAAAAGTGTTTTAACATAAATGCTGCTTCTTTTGTAGGAGTTCATCAGATCAATAGATTCAGGAGAAACGAAGTTGGAGAGAGCAATAGGTGGGGTAACCTGTGACATTGCAGTACGTTTAGACACAGATATTCTAATTATTGGATCTTATGAAGGAATATGATTACTTTTACCAACAGGGCAAGCTGCATCAGAAGAATTGGTTAAGACTACTTTATTGACCTTTGGAGCAGTAACAGAGCATCCCAGCTTGCTGATGACCCATCGCTTGACTGTAAGTCTGATAGCAATTTAAATAGTTGCAGGCTAATAGGCCTAATTCTATTTATAAATAGAAAGTTTTAAAGATTTAGAGAAGCTTTAAAATATGGTTTAAAATGCATTGTGGTTCTATTTGACAGGAAAATATTTATTGCTCACAGAAAATTTTCAAAGAAGCAGCAAGACATTCAGTTTACTGTATTTAATGGAGAAATTAGAGGGAGAATGAGAAGGGCTTAAGAGTTTGAAAATAGTGGTCTTGATTCTGTGTTTCTTCAGCTTCAATGCAAGTATGTTATTATATATTAGTGATATTATCACCACTATTGATGCTTTTTACATAAATATATGCTTTTAACAACAACATGGCTTGGAAGCACCACCTCTGAGGATTGATCCCATTCTATTACATGGGAGGGATAGTAGATACCAGTAGATATCATATCTACTGATACGGTCATCAGTAGCAGTTATGGTGTTGGGGTTTTTCTGTTGTTGTTTGCTTACTTGCTTTTTTAAGTCTGACAGCTTTCTTGCTTAAAAATTTCACTAGAATTACCAAACATAACTGTAAGCTTTTTACATCACTGAGATTTGTTTTCTTTGAAGTTCTTGATTAAAAACATTCTGCTGTGAGCTAATCTAGTCGAAGGCAGAATAATTACGTTGTGAAATGGTGGTCAGTAAATCAGGTCTGAATGGTTGAATCAGTGTTTGACAAATCATCATAACCTGTACCAATGCATTTTTGTGCTTGAACTTTTACCAGAATACAATCCACAATACTCACTGAGATGAGCATTTGATTCAAATTGAATCTTATGTGTTTGTATTGGAATTAAGTTAAGGGCACGCACTCAATATGGCAATTATATCAAGAAAGACATCAGCAGATAAATAGAATGAGGGATGTTAGGGATTGCGCTAGATAAGAATGGGTGATCCTAGAAATCAAATGTTTTTAGAAGTCAAATCCTACTCGGTGTGTGTCTTAGTTGAGTATTTAGGTTATAAAGTCTTAGTAAGTGAAAATAGTAAAGTGAATCCAAAAAGTGAATTGGAATTTAAATAAGTTTAGTAGGATTTTTTCATAAATGCTCACAAGAGCGATATTCAAGAAAATGGTCCTTATGCAAAAAAATCTAACCAATTAGTAGTTAGAGGGGAAATAGTACAGAACTGTTCAATTTACTTTAAGAGGGCAACTATGTCCTAGAAGTGAAATATTAAGTGTAGGTGAAGTATGAATGGTTACTGATATCTCCCTACATGCCTGTCAGCCTGTCTCTCACTATACCTGTATCCTTCTAGAATCACCTCAATTTTAGAAATAATTGTTTCCTTTTTTGAGTAATCAGTATGTCTTATATTGACAGATATATGTACCATTTTTTATGGGGGTCCGTCAGCACTGACTGAAATTGCGATACCGTGTGTCAGCACATTAAATAAAATTCCTCTACCTGTTCAACTTTAATGATCTGGGGATTCTCTCTGGAAGAGACACTTCCTCTTTACAACTCTTTCTCCCCTGTGCCCATCTCCACATTTAGCAGAACTTTTTCCTGAAGCCAGGGAGTGAGTATCCCAGTCTCTGTTAAGTAACCCATGGGACACAGTATGAGAGTTTTAAAGTATCTAGATTTCTGGGGAGCAGTTTACTTCATTTCATGTGTTGAAAGTTTTAGATGTTTATTTAAAATCATCTCAATATATCAGTTATATAGTTAGAGATAAAACTTCCTTCCTGACAGTGCTTGTCCAGTTATTCTGACACATACCACTTTTGTAGTTTCCCTGGTTTAGGTGTAAAATTATATCCTTATCAATGAACAGATTTTTGTTGTTGTTTTTTTTTGGTTTTTTTTTTAGAAAGTCTATTACTTTGCTCACTGATTTTCATAAATAACAGTTCTTGCTAATTTAAAAGAGCCCTCCTGACACTCAGCAAATAGTCATTCAGACATAAAGTGGAGAAATTGCCTTGCATTTTGTGTGTTAAATTCAAGAAATTGTCCATTGTAATTAATAATCTCTAACCACATCTGCCTCTAGTGGTGCAAACAGTAATTAGTTTAATACTATTTATGAAGTCTAGTGTACTAATTATACTTGAATGTACAGCATACATTACTTTAGAGGAAAGTGGTACTTCATCTTCTATGATGCATACTGACTATTTTTGGAATTTCTGTTGCTCGAGGGATATCTTCTAATTGCTGCTGGCTGAGCATGACTGGAATCTATGAATATAAATTCCACCACACAGCAGAACTTTGTGCTTTTTTAAAATGTTGAAGCAAGACATGTTCAAGCTTCCAGATCAATATTTAAGTATAACAGTGGTTAATAGGACACTCTTTTACTGGAGAGAAATTGAAATCCTAGGCTGAGCTCAGAAGGATGAGCCTGGATTGCTCATTTAGACCAAGTTGTTTACAAGCGGGATTTTAGGGGGCGAGGCTGGGTGATGGCCAAAACCTTCTTGAGAGGATGGAATTTTTTTTCTACTTTTACTGTGACATTGCTTTAAAGTCTCTAATCAGAAATTAAATGCATTTCTAATAAAGTTTAATTAATGTAATAAAAAGTGGGGCTGTATTGAGCAAGCAGAACCAGAAAGATGTTCATTTGAGTTGTTTTTAGTTTAAGTAAAATAAAAATTGTTTAAATTAATAGGAATTTAAGAGCAACATCTCAGTTTCTTTCCCACTTTGAGAAGAATTACTTGTTCTGGATTTTAGTTCATGTTTGCTTTACTTTGGTGTTCATACTTTTAATGAAGAAAATAAATTCTGGGGTTTTGTGGTCAAATTTCTGATTACCATCAACCTGAAGCCAATTATTGAGGAGATTAATTTCTGTGGAGACTGACTGTATTAGATATTGTGAAGTGTGATAAAGTCAATGGAAATTAATTGAAAGTGCTTAAATGAAAGCCAGCAGTGAGCAGTAATTTCATTTGCACGCAGTTGTGTGCATTTTTACAAGATATAAAGTAAAGACTAACAGTAAGTATGACTTGGCAAATTTTTGCAAGACTAGATTTTCAGGTATGCAAATAAGATGTTGAAGGTCATTTCAGAAGTCTGTATACACTGGAGTCTGAAATATTAACCCCAGTTTCTCAAACTGGCACATGTCCAACTACTTGTTTCTTATACTTACATACTTAATAAATTCAGATACTAAGTGTTATAATAATATTGATTTTACAATTTTGGTAAAGGTTTAGATATAATTAACTAGAAGAATTCATGCTGACTGTGTAGTTTGCATTTTCTTTTTTGTGTTAAGTATATATATTTGCCTGAAAAAAGGACATATGCAAATTCAGAGCACTTAAAACAGTGAAGAAGCTCATGATGGCAGACTGTTCTGGTGGAAGTCATTTCTATGCTCCAACTAGCTCCCAAAAATTATCTGTGCACTGCACATATAATCTTTTACCCAAAATATTAAAGTTGTTCTCTGGTTGAGGCAAAAGTTGTCAGCAGTGATTCTCTTCCTCAAGGTTTTAAAACTTAGTTTTAAAATTCAGACCAAAATGAAAGCACCTAGAACATGATGAGTTACTTGATGGGAAGTCAAGGGAAAGGTCGTATGACAGGGAAAACCTACTGTTTGACAATATGAGAGTTATTAGTTTCCATAAAGATGACAACACAAGAGTTAAAAAGTTCTGCAAGTGCTTTTTTCTTGATTCAGCATCAGTGGTGTTCTTCTTCCACAGGCTATTCTAATCTAACCACTGACATCTTAATTTTGTCGGTGTAGGATGTGACTATATGAACATACTGTACAGAAGTTTTTCAATCACATTCCCTTTTCAAGTAGATTAAAATACTATCCTGCATGTGGCTTTCTGTCCATTAGGCTAATCCAGATGACATGAGACTTTCTTGTGATACCAGTTCTCTGCTAATTGACATATTGAGTCAATCAGTGCTGTCTCTTCCCAGAAGTAAGAAAAAGCCAAATCCTCAATATAGATTTTGAAGACTTTTAAATAAAAATTACAGAAGTGTCATCCTTCTTCCCAACCCATTATAATATGCACCAGGTTATTTTTTCTACTACATTCTGAGAGATTACTGATGATATTAAAACACTGAGGAGTATGCTGTGCTTCAAGGAAATGCTTTGAGAAATTTGAAGGCAGGAAGAAAGATGATTTGAGGTTGGAGCGTATCTCTCATGAGGAAAGGCTGAGGGAATTGGACCTCTTCAGCCTGGAGAAGACAATTGAGAGGAGACCTCATTAATGAGTATAAATACCTAAAGTGGGGAGGGCAGGGAGGAGGGTCAAGAGGATGGAGCCAGGCTCTTCTCAGTGATGCTCATACATCACTAGTCAAGTTTTCCTTGCAGAAATTACTCAACATTATGCAGACAGATGTTCTGGTTCTGGGTAGAATACTTGTATTTGCAAAAAGGTTTTGACAAAGTCATGCACCAAAGACTTCAAATTCATTAGTGGTCCTTCCCTCTTACCCGCAAGCTAATCAACTTCTAACTAGTTAAAATTTACGAAGTGGAGAATAGAGATCAGAGAGAATAGAGTTTTTAAAAATTCAGGTATTTTAAGAATGGTGTCTTACAAAGGTTTGTTGCAACATGCGCTGCCAATCCAGAAAAGGGAAGGAATAGGGAGGTGACAGAACTGACTGATGGCACTAAATTATTCACAATAGTGAAAATTAAAACTGACAGAGAAGTTGCAGAAGGTTTTAAGATTTGAGTGAAAGGAAAATAATGACATGTGCTTCAATGACAAATGGTAAGTAATGGACAGGGGTAAGTAATTTCTACTGTACATATGCAGTGTCAAATTCTAAACTATTGTAACTTCTGGAAATCTTTTGGCATTATTTTTCTGTGGAAATGATAGCTTTATACTCAGCAGTAATCAGAAAGACAACTAGATTATTAGAAATGACCAATAAATGATGAGACAAAAAAGCAGAAAATGTTGTGCCATGGTGCACTCAGGTCTCAAATAGTGAATGCAGTTGCGGTCATTCACTATCAGGGGGAATGCAGTTTATCAAGAAAAAGTACAGCTCGATGATGCAAGGAGGGTCTGAGTAGAAGAGAAGTCCTTGGAAACAAAACACTCTGTAGTGCAGTATTATGAATGGCATGGGAAAGATGAATTTGAGATAATCATTGATGCTTTTTGTAAAGTAAGAATATGTGGGTATCAAGTTAGCTGCTTTAAAATAAGCAAGGATGTGTCTTCATAAGGCATAATTGAAGTGTAAAATGCAGTGCTGTAAGTATTGCACATGCTAAAAGTATAAATACATTTGAGATAGGGTGGGACAAATATATGGGAGAAAAGGCTAAATGCAAAAATACAGATACAACATCAGCTTAGGAAGTTTCTTAATTCAAGAGATACTTTTCTAGAAACCAGAGGTGTGCTTTATGCTTGGTCTATTTCTCATACTCTTCTTCTACTCCATTCCAGCTGTCAGAAGCAGGAATACCAGGTTTGAGCTATGTTTTTTATTTGTCCTGCACATATATATTATGGTTGGGAGATGTGAATGTTGTGTGTGGAAGTTTCTAGAATTTCATTGCTGTTTTGGGTACTGATAACAGTACAGTTATAGCAGTACAGCCTTGGAATGCTTTCATTACAGAATTATAGAGTGGAGGCTTTCTGCAGCTAGGGATGTATCATGAGCTGAATATCAGGCTATTTAAAAGGTGATAGGAACGCATCTAGAGCTATAATCATATTCAACCTGTTTAGACTTAAAGAAGAATAATTTCCTTTTTCTGTTAAGCAATCTTAGTGATAAAGACTGAGACAACCCCCCCCCGACCCCCGTATCTGATTTACCTTCATGCGTATATGGAGATTTGATTTCACACAGATATCAGCAGCCATTCAAGACAAAGAAATAAATCCTTGTTTGAATGTTCTTCTATTCATTTCAGTGCCAAAATACTAGGACCATTCTTTTCTGTACATAAATGACAGACCCATTTGCAATGTATTGGTGAATTTGTTAAAAATATTTTATTCACTGTTGCGCTTCAGTTATTTCACCTTAATAATCACCTGCGAAGTTCATACCTTGTTTACAAATTTATATACACATTAGCGAAAAACAGTGACCCAAATGGCATTGAGAGAAGATTAGGGTTGTGGAGTTAGGAAGTATCTGATTTAAGGTTCATATAAAATTTAATATATGCTTCCCCTTCATTATATGCATTCTGATATGCTTTTGCATAACAAAATAATTTTCCATAGGATTGGTGCTTCATTTAGTTGATCTCCCCACCACACTGAACTGACATGAGGAAAACACCTTCTTATGGCGATTTCCTTTCTGTACAGTTTGTTTTCTAAAACTGAGGTTTGTGTTATAAAAAGTTCAGAATAAGCTACTACAGTCATTTAAGACCTAAAGAATCTTCTTTACAATGACAGTTGAAAATATATTTATCTTAGAAAATACTTATGACTGGCTTAACTACATTCACTAATGTGGAAAGACTGCTGTTAATGCTAGATTAAAGTGAAAGAAGATTTTAAGTTCTGGAAACTGAAGTTGCGTTGTACTGTTGTATATTGTCATCTTAATTGGTATAAGTCTGAGTCAATGCTCCTGCTGTTGAGTGATTCATAATATCCAGGGACTCTAGGTTGGTTCAGATAATCGAGAGCTGCTTCTTTTCCTCTTTTCTGTTTCACACCTTTAATTTGCCACTTACATGTTCTTCTTCATTTGAGAAGCTTTGCAGCAGTTGAACTGGTTTCTTGTACTGAAAGATCTTAAGTACATACAATTTTTTTCCTACCTCACTGGTATGTTATAACTGACTGATACATTACCATTTGTAAAACAGCTTTGAAACCTGCACTAATGGAGTTGTTGGAATGCAGTGTAGTTTTATTATTTGACCAAAAAGACAATGAAATATTTCAAAATTATGAAATATTACAGAAGTCACTATATCTATGATATATAGGATTATCTATATAGGTATAAAGACTATTTGTACTTGCAAGAGTAGTTTGGCTTCCACACCTCAAGCAGAATCCTTTTACTTCTTCTGTTCAAAGTCTGTAACAAAAGCGTTTTGTAGTAGTTTTTTTTAGAAATGAAAAAGCTAAAGTAAATGAGTCCCTTAATGTCAGAGATTGATTTAACAGAGTACACCAGCCAGCAGTGAAATAGTTGCTAACTGCAGTTGTTGCTTGCTAGAGGCTAACTTCAGTTAGTGACCCTTTTCATACATGCTTTCAACTTCTATAGATGTTTCTTATTATTAGCTGCATGTATCTAGGGGAATTTTATCTTCCTATATTAATTACTGAAACAAAACACATGGGGGATTATAATGCAGTCTTGTTATGCCAAATCCTGTCCATGGTGCAGTGAGAATCTACACAGCAATTCTATTTGTGTAAGTAAATCTTAGGACAGGGTGTGCATCCATGATGCATGCATAAAAATTGCGGGGCTGTCCATCCATCCTCTCCTCAAAACCCAAGCATGACCTGTCTAAATAAATGACATTTTAACAGTGATTTAAGAATTAGAAACTCTCTTATAGAGAAGACTAATAATACACTATTTTTGTAACTGAGCCATAGCCTAGTTTATCATCAGTTGATTTCAAATGGAGCTAAGCTGACTAGTCCTGTGACAGATGATAGATTTGTAACAATATCCTCATGGACAATAAAAAGTTGACTGAACTATATTTTTTCATAGTGCAAATCTTTAGTAATGTAAATTTACATTTTAGTGGAAGACTCTGTATTACTAGAAGGGAAGAAGTTAAAATGTTTTCAAGACTCTGTATTAAGCTAAGGGATATTTCATTAGAAGTGGTACATCTTTTCTGATGTATTTTAATTGTATGCTATTCTGTTTTTCATCTGAACTCTATACAATGATTAGTTTATGGATTAAAGCACCAGGATTAAGATACTCTAATACTCTTTTTTCTTAGTATCTTACATCTGCACTGAATTCTGTACTTTAAATTAAAAGTCCTTGTCAGTGAATTATACCAAAGTTACTGTTGTTTTCTATATAAAAGTACATTAATGTCTGTAATTTTGTGGCAGTTTACCAGAGAAAAATGAACTTGGTGGCTTTATAAGAGTGATTATGGCTGAATTTCCATGGTTATTCAACTCTTTGATTAAGGCCTTTAGCAGCAAAATAAACTTGGATGATAATGTATCTCTGGTCTTTTTCCTCTGTGAATGATCTAAGCCACATCTTTCTAATTCTCTGTTTTAGGTTGAGGACTCTATCCTCCCACCACTTGTTTCTTTGGTCCACAGTCAGAATGGTAAGTATCCAGACACAATCAGCTACAGTTTCCATGAAATCCAGTTTGTTTTCATTATATTTCAGTGTGATCACATTTTTTGCACCTTTATTTTCAAGTGGAATGGAGACTCTTCAGCTTGCAGTTGCTCTCAGAAACCACATCACTGCTTTTAAACCATGAAGTTGTGGCTGAGGAGAAAGAGGAGAGCCTCAACTCAAACAACAAGCTTCTGTCTCTCATTAGAGATTTACTGCTGCCTCAGTAAGTATAGTATTGCTCCTGTAATGGGGAATAACTTGATACGCAAACCATTTTGACAGTTTATTTGTTTTAGCCATCCTTTCTGTTTAAATGACTAAGTCAGAAGGGGAATAGCAATTAACTGCTGCCAGAGTTTTTTGCCCAACATCTCCTTCTAGGTTTATTTAGTATTTTGTCATGTGCAACACAAACACAATTTCTGTCTGATACTCATTTCTGATACTGTGCCTCTGGCTACTCTTGGAGCAAAACAGGATTCCCTCTAGCTTGTGGGCTGTGATTTAAATACTCCCCTTTGTTCTTCTAATAAAGTAAGAACATTATAACTGCAACATCTTTTTGTGGTACAATTTTTGATATTGTACCTTTATTTAAGATGTTCTGAACAGTACATCATGGATTAATCCTTCATGGTCCACCCAGAGGTTATTGCCTCTAAACTGCTGTCCTTTCCTGCTGCCCCAAGCAGCAGAAAAACCTTACAGCAGAGTAGATGAAACTACAGCCTGTAGGCCAGATGTGGTCTGGAACTTCATTTTCATGGTTTATGGTCAAATGAGGCCTCTCCTTTCATGCTGACTTGCAGGTGAGCATAAAGAGAGCTCTTTGTGTTAAGCACACATTGACTGTGAGCTGGTAACATCTGTGAGTAGGGGGAAGGGACATGAGACAAGTTACAGTAGTGATGAGTCATCAGTTGTATTTTAAATTATTCTAGTAATGCTACAGTGTATTTTCCTATGTGGTCCTCAAAAGTTAATAATGGTCAATACTTAACTGCCCTAAGTGAGAAAATTGTTCTCCACCCCTACATTAAATAAATGGAAGAAGACTGGAGGAATGGATGCTGGATAATGATCAGTAATTAGTAATTCCAGCTTGAGGACCAAAATTTTATTCATGCAAGGTGTGCAAACTTTTCTCTATGACATGGAATTGGATGGAAATCTTACAGTTCTCTAGAGAAACTTACTTCCAATACCTTTCTTCACATTTTTTTCCTTGGGAAAATGTAGAATGTATCAGTACAAATTAAAATGGCAGCTGGAAATACTATTTTTAAAATAGAGTATATGCATTATTAAAAGCTGTCAGATAATTTTCTTCAGATGGGGGAAGAGACCTGAAATCAAAGGGATGGAGTTCTGTCCTTGCTCTGAAACTTGCCCTTTGTAGACATGTCCATCTTATACAATGGTTCTCATTGAACTGGGAGATGTGTGTTTGGAGGGATGTGTCATGCTAATTACAAACTAAGAAAGGAAGCGAACTGGTATTAGAAGGAAAACGGCCAATAGACTTCGTCTCCAAGCTTACTAGCTCAGTTGAATGGGAGGGCTTTTCGGCCTGGGACTAAATATGATCCTATGTTGAGGACTTCACTTGTGCCATCTTAGCATGTGCTGTGTGGCAGATGTGTGAAAAAGGGTCTTGCAGCAGCTCAAAATCTTGGATCCAGGGTTTAAGTAATTCCTGAATCAGTTTCCTCATCTCATTAGTAGAGATGAGAAGGGAGGGGTTCTAAGACTCAGCGTAATCTACTTGTAAAGGTAATGTAAAGCTCTATCCTGAGAAATATGGGTTACTTGAAAACTTGAGATCTCTTGAAACTGAGACAGAACATTAGATGCTGAAGAGGTTTTTGCTGATACTGTTTAGTCTTTCTGTTGCTGGGTAAGGGATGGGACAGAATCTGACTCAGCTAGGGGACAGTCAAAAAGAGGGGAGGTATGTGATGGCCATTTTTTCATTTGCAGTCTGTGGAGGGAAGTAGGTATTTCCATCCCTTTTGAGTCTACTGAGAGCTGTTGAATATGGAAGGGAGTGACATCTGCTTTTAATATGGGATGTTCTTTTTAGGGAAGACTGTAATCTTACACATTTGTGTGTGTATTTTTTTCCTATAAATATCCTTCTCAAATTAATTCATTTAAATGTAAAACTGACCCTTGAAATAGAATGTGGGTCGCTATGCATAAAATATCAATAGAGTTCATTTTAAGATAAATGCAGGAGTGCAGTGATTATTACTTTTTTCTCATCTTCTGCATCATCAATAAAATAGTAATTCCATTAAATATTTGTGCATTTATAGATCACAAAGTTAGCTCCCTCATAGGGTTTTGATTGAATTAAATGAAAGTGTCATTAAATTTCAGTTCTTTGAAAGATTATTTTCCTGCACGTTTCGTAACCAAAATGAAACCTGCAGCTCTAGACAGTGAATACATGGCAAATGCTTTATATCCATATTTTTTAATCAAAAATTGAAACATCAGCTCTATTTAATTTTAATTCTTAATATTTATAATTATATATCATTAAAAATTGAGCCAGAATCAGCAGAAAGAGAGAAATGTGTGAATAAAGTTTTGTTTTATTTGGATGTTTATGTAGCTTGTTCTCAGTAGACTACCAAGCCAGTTCTACAAGTATGAAATCCAGGATACTTGACATTATACTATTTTTTAAGAGCTTAAGAGAGTCTGCATCCCTAAATCTTTAGTTCTTTTTGTCAAGATTGTTCGTAGAAAAGATTGACAAAATAACTCCTTACAGTGTAGTACCTGGAGTTCACAAAACCCTTATAAAATGCCCTTTGCAGCTACTGTTACTAAACTGTTCTGTGTTGTGAAGTGGGAGTGAACTCATCTGATGACTCATTTATTTAATGTAGTATCTCAAGTATGGCATATTTTCCCTTCTGAGAAGATCCATATATTCATAGCTCCTAATGGCCTTTATTCAGGCAATGTGTTTATATTAATTGCTAAGACATTGACTATAGTAATCTGTGTTTTCTCATGTGGTATTTGGCTTGATGGATCACTGCATCTTCCCTTAGAAATATCCTTTCCTAGTATTGTCTTGGGGGAGGGGAGAAGAGAGTTTTGAGGAAAATGAAGTGTAGTGAGACTTTTTTATTGAACCTCAAGAAATTAGGATGTCAAGTGTGCTAAGTTATTAAATAATAGTGTTTCTCAAGTGTAATACATAGAAAGCTTAAAACTGTTGAGATGGACCCTGTTTAGGGATCATATTGATGTGTTTATATAAAAAAGTATGTTGCCAAGTGTCAGATTTTTAAGCTAGCATGGCTGATTCGTTTGTTGCTACTGTTAGAAATTAAAGTTTTGGAGACTTAAATCCATGTCTTACACAGTGAAAGACGATTTCTGGCATCTGAGTCACGCGATAGCATCTTTGATTGCCTCAGAAGATTTAGTTATGGAATCTGAAAAAAAATAAAATTGCAAGTCCCATTATGTTTGGGATACATAGGAATATGCATTGCTCATATGTAGGGCTCTTGAAATCAGGGTCTACTAATGTATTACAGTATTTTCTTCTTTTATTAAGAGACTTTTTATTGACCAGTGAGAAATGGTTTTCTTTGGGGAACTGGAATCTGTTCTTTGTAAAAGAGAGAGTTTAATCACTAAAGACCTGAAGCCAACACTGACTTCTAACAGATAATTCTGGGGATACTCTAATGCGGTTTTCAACGCTACAGTGGCACATTCAAGTACGTAGTGGCCATGACATATTGCCCATAGGCTGTGTGCTTGTGTAGCAGTGTTAGCCCTTGTGGGGGAACTCCCACAGGCTACCTCAAGACTGCATGGCTGGTACGCTTGTCCCTCCTTGTCACAGGCAAGCAAAGAATCTCCCTATAGATTTCAAGTCAGAATGCTGGGGTTTGGTGCCTACAGAGAGGGGAAGAACTAACACACAGTAGGGTACATGCTAGCATGAAGGTGTTGGGAAGTGATCCAGATTCCTCAGTTCAGACAGCACTAGGGATCTCAAGATGTGAAGTAAAATTTGTGGTTATTTGTATGATTCCCCCTCCCCTCTACCAGAACACTACAGTTCTTTTCTTTTTGTGGAGGCATTTTGTTACTCATAACATGATAACCTACTAATTCATCTTTTCATTTGTTCTTCCTTCATTCTTCATTGTTTTTTTTGTAAATGAAGAGATTTACACTTCCTGTTCTATTCCTTCCATGTGTTTGGAGTAGGACTAGTTGAAATCAAAGACTGTTTTGAGATAACCAGTTCTGTGGTTTTCTATGCTTACATCTTTCTCACATCCATCATTGTATCCTAATGCCATCTACATGCATTTTTGTATAAATAGAGTAAAATTAGCCCTGTGTGTTGAGTGGGTATCACTAGAATGTTAGTAGCAACAGCAAGGTCCATTTTGTTTTTCAGCAGCCTGTTTTCCCTTACCAAGATTTCCATGAGGTGATACTTGGAAATGTTTCAAAAAGATTTTTCTTGGTGTATTTTCTGCCACAGCTGTCAATAAACATTGTTTCGGAGTACTTTTATATTATTTTGGTCTATATGACTTGGAGAATGAAAGTATGCTGCAGTGAAAGCAATGATTTTAGAAATTTGAGATAAAATATAAATCTCAATGTGAGTTCTCTCAATTTTGAGAAAAATTACTATGTATACCAAATATAGAGCTTAATTGTATATAATTTGGTTGATCATCTTCCTAAGCACTCAATAAATCTTCTACCTGATATTTTGAGGCTCATTTACTACTTGCCTCTCAAAGAATAGATTTTTTATGTATAAAATAATATAGGTCAATGAATAAGTCTTGTGCATGTAGAGAAGAGGAATGTTTTATAAGTATATTTTGCTATAATTTATAGTTAAAAAACATGCATGTTTTATATATGTAACCTCCACATCTATATATGTACATATATATACACAGAAGCATGTGTATTATTACATATTTTATGATTATCTCTCTCTCTAAAAATGTATTCTCTTAATAATACTGCTTTTAAATTTAATCGGATGCTGGTTTTAAAATACTGTTTCTAAGTGAGTTTTTACTGTTTCTAAAGTGAGCTTTGTACAATTTGAAACAGCCCTGTATTTCCATTGTAGTTGCAAAGTTTGGAAATGGGAAGTGATGAATTTTTAATATCAATTTTTGATGTGTATCTCTTGACTTTTTTTTTTTTCCCCCACTGTTTCTGCCCCTTTCCCATCTTGCCTTTCAGGTATGAGCACATTCTGCTGGCTCCAGACCCAGTACCAATGTATGCTCTGAAACTGCTGGTGGCCCTGACTGAGCATAGCCCTGCTTCTGTGAGGTGATACAACTACACATTCTCTCTTGTTCTGGGTTCCTTCTGTTTCAATTTCTCCTTTCCTATTAGAGATTAGCAATAACAAACCTCACTATTGTACTACTTTGACTAGCACTCTGATTTAGAGAAAGCATTGGAGAGTGTTTTTTATAGAACACATCTTAAATCTTTTGTGTCAATTTTAAGTGATCTGGGTTATTTTAATGTGGGTTTAGTTGATGAAACACTAGAGAAAATCATAAGAATTTTAATATTAAAATTACTTTTAAAATGTAAAAAAAACCCAAACCAAACTTAAAACAATACGAAAATTATTGTTCAGCTAAACATATTTGTGGCTAGGACAAAGGTGGTGTGCTTGTTTAGATGTTTACACCGGTCAATTGATTTGAAAGCTGATCCTTTCTCCTGCAAATATATCTAGCCTTAAAATTCCTAAATACAGATTTTAATTTTTGGTTTGGGTAGACTCAGTATGTTTAGAAGTGTCTTAATATCTCTTCCTTCTTGTTCCACAATTTAGACTGTGATTGACAGGAAAAAAAAATACTATGTCATACAACTTAAACTGTGTGAGGTGATAGTAATAAGGAAGGATCTCTCTATCTTCCTGGATATGCCCAAAAATGTGGTTATTCTTGTCATTGGCCATTGCCTGTTTGTGGTGTCTGATAGTGTTATGGCTCAGAGCTTGCTGAGCATTGTACTGTCTTGCTTTGATTGATTGAAATGAGCACAACAACAACAACAAATTAAAAAAAAAAAAGGAAATTTAATTTGTTTTCCCACTTTTTACTACAAAAGAGGAAACATTCTCTTTTAATCTTTTATGATGCTACTGGGAATGGTGCTTTAATATACTAAGTAGACTACAAATTAACTAAGAAATAGGGCGGCTTGAGATTTTAAATGTTTTGAATTATATAAAACAGTTATCATTGTAAAGAGGCTGTTTATGCTACTGTAAGATTTTATATATTCAAGAAACAAATATAACAGCTTTCCATTTTAGATTTAACCCACAGATATTCTAGTACTTTAAGAGTTATGAGGAATTACGCTTAATTATGAGTTACTTCTATAACTAGAATGCTGGTTGTATTAGCAGCACATTTCCTCTCCCTACTGATTTTGCTTTAATTGAGAAATCATACATATTTGGCATTACATATGGCACAATCTACCAATGTAGGCAGATTATAGATGCACACTCATACTCGTGGTCATCTGGCATGACACGGGTTTTTCTTAATATTATTGAAGAGCAGCTGTGGATATTCAATGAACTATTAATAATTTGAAATACCAGTATGTCCAGCACTCTTATTTAACAACTGGCTATCAGATTCCAGGTTCTAACCCATCTGTAATTGTTGTGTTTTGGGTCCTCTTTTACTTTCACTAAATCATTTGTTTGGTTGGGTTTCTAAAGAAGCACAGTTTAGGCAATTCTCTTGGTCTATCTTTTTCCTTATTCTTTGGCTTCCCAATAATTTTTGCAGGAAGTAGCCAATGCTTCAAAAACATGAGAGAGGTGAATAATATTTCACATTCATACAAATTGCTGGTGAACAAAATGGAAACCAAGTACATGCTATAGTGAACACTGTATCACAATTGGTTCTGTTTTGGTTCAATGAGTAATTAATCAGTATTCATGAAGCTCAGAATTACTCAAGGCATATGCTCTCTGTTGCTCCTTCCATTAGACAGATGAAACGTATCTGCAAAAATTATGATGGGGAGTAAATAAATAACACTGGACAGAAATCCTATGGGATTTAATTTGTTCTTTGTGGAAAAACTACTGCATTTTAGTACTGATGAGAGTGATGTGAGTCGTTGCATTGAGTCTCTGTGGTTTCTTCAAGCTTACATTTTATCTACAATGCCTGGCTTTCAAAGATGTATGCTTTCTCCTGCAATTTTAAGTGAATAGAAGTGGTAGTAGCAAAAAGATTGTAAAATGACAAAATGTTAAATTAGTGTTTACTTTGCTGTTGCAAGGTCTTTTGAAATCAGCTACTAATAATATTATTTTGAAGTAAAAAGTGAATTGGGAGGAGGACAAGGCCTAGTGTGCTTTTATTTAGTTTGTTCTTAAAAAAGCTTGTTTTCAGATATGTTCACCTAACAGATTCTCATTTTCTTGCTCTCTATTAATTCCACCAATTTTCTTCAATCTCACTCACCTTACCATCAGCTCAGATTTTACCTGTGTGCTCCCTGATAGAGGCATCTGCATTTGAGCCGTGCTTATTTTAGCACTTGAAAGGAGACAGATGCACTCCATTTTTTTTGTTTCCCTTTTTTCATAGTTGATACTGTAAATTAGCTTAGTGGTATCAGAGGAAAGACATTCCATCTTCTTCCTACTATTTTTGGACATTTCTGTTTTCTATTACAGGTTGTTATATATGGCATAGACACAGATATTCTAATACAATTATATTTTTGAGCTTACTTTTTAAGCTTATGATAAAATACTATAGTTACAATATGTGTTTTGAATTCCTTTAATTAGCATTTTATGAGAATACAAAAAAAATACTTTATACTCTTTGCTATTGCTGCACTGTTGAGGTAATTTTTAACATTCTCTGTTCTGGAAGCTCTTCCACTCCATTGCTTTTCAATTTAGCAGTGAAAAACTCTAGTGATATCCCATTAGTGTGTTGCAGAATTAGATCTCTCACCAACTTATGTTCTCTCTTATGTAAGATGGTAGCTGTAAAAGTCCCCAGTTTTAATGTGTTTCTGTGGGCACTTTTAATTATTTGGACATCTGATCATATGAGTATCCACAGGAAGAAAATCCAGTTTCAGAAAAGGTTGAGTATTTTCTTGTCTGTTTTGACCTGAACAGGTTAAAGTATAATTGAATCAGGTACCCTTCTGTACCTGCTTTTACATCACATAGCAATTGCTGTCTGATACAACCTCAGAGTTTACTAAGAAAATAGCAGATACTGGAAGAGTGAGCTTTGAACTGAATTTGTCCCTCAGTTGCCTGTTTTATGCTTGGCTCAAAGCAAATAGTCTGGCTTTAAACCTTTTAGTAATATTCTGTTGTAGCTCTCCTAAATACCTATTGCCTTGTCTTCTTCAAGAACATTTAGTGTTTTGTGATAAGAAAGATTGTGAACATGAAAACCAGTGTAAGAGTTAACAGCAGAGTTCATATTTAGCTATATGTGTACTGTTGATTTCAAAAGAAATCACTGATATTAAGGAAAGTTCTAGCTTCAGTTAATGATTAATTTCTGGACTGCTGTAAATCTGCATTAGCTTTTTTCCCCTTTGCATTAATTACTGTTGGTGAATTGTACCTGTGTAAAGAGTTTTTGGAAGAATAGAACTTCTCACAGTGGGAGCGAATGTCCTGCAGCAGGCTGTGTGTGATTTAACTATGCAAAGTCTTCATTCAGAAACAACAGTATCAGTAACAGTATGGTAATTTGTCCTTTTGTGTGTTTACCATCTTAATTTACAGGTTATATGCATGGATAGGAAGTCAGACATAATCTAGAAAGGGTTGGAGGGGTTTTTTTGTTCCTGCTTTGAGTCTTTTATGCTCTTAGCTGTGACCTGTAATGATCAGATTGTTAGGTTTTTTCTAATAGGGAGGAGTTTATCTGGATTTCTTATTTTCTCTTAAAACTACGATATATCTATATGATATACCAATTACCTGCTCTTAAAAGTTTTGACTGTTGTAATAGAATCTATACTGTGCTACTCCAGGAAACTTTTACTGGATTATGATTCTTAACCTGCCTTTTGGCATTACAAAGAACCTGATGAAATGTGGCCGTGTGCTCTCTTAGGCAGCTACTTGGCCTACCTTTAGTTGGAAATTCATAGCATTTGGTGACATTAATATATCTATCTGGAAGCTAAACCTTCTAAACTATGGAGTCTGAATTTTATGGGTTGATAAAACAGACAATTTTGGTTGCAAGGAAGGGAGACAGTAAAGGTAATAAAAAAGAAGTGGAGGCAATGTCAGATATTGCATCAGATAATGATCATGGAAGTGGAACACATTCCAGTATTCTATTAAGGTAATTTCCTGAGGGAGAAACACCTAACTAAAAACTAATAGCAAGGCACCCTTCTTAGATGTATGGTGAAGGACAGGGGACCAAATTAAGTAACCTTTCTCACCTCCTGTCCTTAAAAATAAATTTTCCAGACAAACATTAGGCTGCACTAAAAAAGGAGAAAAGGCATCAGAAACCAAAACAGGAAGGTGCTGAAGAGCAACAAAAAAAAAAATCTGCTGCTTCTAAATGCGGCAGATCTAGTACCTGTGAAGATGATAGATGGATTATCCTTATATGTTGCAGTGTATTGTCATTACTAATCAAAGTAACTGTCATAGTGTCTTTGGAATCATTCAAAAATTGTCCAATTTTCAAACTTTTTATGCTACTTTTTGTACCTATGCATTATCTATTATAAAGACCACTGAATGCACCTTTTAGGGTTGGTGTTAGTAGTAAGTTGATCTACATCAGTGTTTAGTTACACTCCACTATATTCTGAAATAGTCTAAAATCATTGCCCTTGATTTTTAAAAACAAACAGTAAAAAACCCCAAACTAAAACCAAACTCTTTGGAGTTCAATGTGGTGTTTTTAATTGCTAGAATTGTGATTCAGTTCATTTGTTGGTGTTGTGCATGGTTTGTCTTTGAACCTGCTGTAGTTTCTTTGCCATTATACTAGAGGACTAGTTCTTTAGTGCTTTCCTTGAATAATGTGGGGTTATATTAATTGCTTTAAAAACACTTTGTTCTTCTCATTAGTCATTTTGATTTCCTAGTTTAAGGTTGAAATGCTCACTTTAAAAAGTAGGTCTATTTGCTTCTAAATTACTTCTCTGTTTTTATGTGTTGTTTTATTTTCTATGATGAATATGAATAAAATAAAATGGAATAGTTCTGATAACAGGTAAGCCTTAGGGCCTAGTCCAGATGAACTGAGCAGTAGAATTACATGTTAGAGGTGTACAACATTAGTGAGAAAATCACAATCCAGATGGATTGAGAGAGATTGCCAGAGGATTAAACTGTTTTATTAGAACTTTAGGGAATGTTTATGTAGATTTAGAACCCAATTTTGATTATGCTAGTTTCACATCTATGGAAATTGAGTTGTAAAACCCCTGATTTTCCTTTTAGAGAAGTAATGCTAATATAAAATAGCAGAGAATTTTTATGGTCTTGCTGTTCCTGTTGTTTGGTGTAATGTTTGTATATATGCTGCTTTATCGAAAAACATCAGGCAGGAAGACTTGCCCAGAAACTGACTCTTAAAATGTTAACTTTTGTGTCAGCTAATAACACTGTTGTCAAGTTGCACATCATTGTAATGCATATCAAAGACAGTGGTCAGAGTTCATTATTGCAAGGGAGTTCTCATAGTCTAGTCATGTACAGACTGTAATACTAATCACCATTTTTAATGTAAAACACAACTCCTTAGTGTTACTTTTTATAAAAGCTCCCCTTTAGTAAAGAAATAAGCTATTAACCTTAAACCTGTAATTTTGTTTCCTCTTTCGTGTTGCTGATCAATTACTGAATGTCTAACTCGTAAAAATGTGAGACAAATATTTGATGTTATTGTTAAAGTGAATTTTTGAAAAGAGTCACGTTGGACAGTTCAAATAATGTAAAGCATTAAAAAGGAGCAAATACCATTCATTCTTGGATATTTTTACTTTCAATAGTGAATTTTTGGCTTTGTGAATATAAGTGGCAAATGAGGAAGAGTCAGCTGGTTGGGTTGCTACAGCTGGAGCTGCAGACTTGAGTGAGTTCAGTTCTGCCATGAATCATCTGTTCAGCATGGAAAAAATCTAAACCACTGTCCAGTCCATTCTCTTGTGTTCAATGGTAGGTGCCCAAAGAAGACTACAGGCAGGAGTCAAGTGTGTGGGAATACTTTCTGGAGGCTTTCTCAGCCACCTATAAGGGTTTTTTTCGAACCCATATTAGATGATATGGTGTTCTGTAGATGGTAGCTATCGAGGAGTGATCTTCATTTCATTTATGTGGACTGAAAGAGATATTTCACATGTCGCTTTCAGCATAAATAGTTATTCTATAACATAACCACATGTATACAAAGATTTATCATTGTTAGGTATTTTCTTTGTATTTCTTTGTCTGATCTGATCACTTGCCACTTAATTTTATGCTATCATCTTATAGTTTAAAAAAAAAGCACACTACTTCATAAATTTCTGGAATGTTTTCTCTTTTAGCTGTCTCCCCCAGCCTTTGCAATTTGAACAGACATGCCTGGTTTTTTAAGAGCCCTTAGTAGGGTTCAAAAATCCATTATGGATTTGACATTTCATTCCTTTAAAATGAGTGTCTTGGTTCTTGCTTTGTGCATGTCCACCAGTTCTGTTCTGCAGAATAATTTCTACTCATTCATTCAGCTTAGAATGTCTATAATACCCAGATTTCCACACCCTCCCATCCAACTTTTCTCTAAAGTGACTCTCTGATAACATCACATTTTCTGTCCTTTAAATTTTAAGGTATCAAACCTGTAACAAAAAGTCCTGCAGTAGGTTTTTGTTTTGCAAAAATGTAATTTAGGATTTCATAGAAAAACAGATCTCACATATAGTTGGAAAGCAAAATTGGAGGCACAATCTTATTCTGAAAATTGTTAGTATATTAAAAATTCAGATTGTACTGATAGCAAGTCTTTTAAAATCAGATCACCAGTTATTTTGAGCCAGCACTGTTTATTTATATATAGATTTAAATGAGATGGAAATAGTATTGTTTTTTAGTATTATGATCTGCATATGTGTATCATGATGGTTCTGTATGGTTTCCAGACAGGGGAGGACCTAATTTAATATAAATTATGTAACAGTCTATGAGGAACCAAAATACTTTTGGTTTAGAATATGAACATTCTATGAAATAAATCCCATAGCTAAACTTCTCTTTCACCAGCTTTAAGACAATTTTTTTGTAAAACTAAGACAGCAACAAAGAATGTGATAAGGTCACGCTCTCGCTTGAGCACATATATGCAAAGTTGGGATAAATCAGCTATAAGCTATGTCTTAATGCACTGCTTGATGTGACTTTGTGCTTTAGCTAAGTTATGTGTATAATTTTCTTTCAAGGTAGCTTTTTATTGTTTCAATCATAAAAGTTGGCAGGTGACCTTTTAGAACAGACCTACTGGCTCTAGTTTTGTCTTAACTTATCTCAGCAGAAAGTATAGCTGACTTTGTAATGCTGTAACAATTGGGACTGCTTCCAGTGTTTGAAAACAATTGTTTCATAATTAACCCTCTACCTCAAAAGCGTTTTTCTAAGTTCTGCCTGAACTAGGATTGCTTAGCTATTCTTGGTATTTGATTGTATTTTATTGCTAATGCGTTCACAGTTTAAATGCTGCTTATGTAGCAAAGTGAGCAGCTTTTCTGGGGTAAGTAATTCCAATAAACCCTAAGCAAAAGTAGGCTTGTGCTGGCAAAACTTAATTTTGTCAGTATGATTGCTGTTACAGTAGCTGCTTTTTTTGGAGATTCTGTGGTGTTTAAATGACTTTCTTTACATTCAGTATTGTTATATCTACATCAGCAAAATTCTGTTTTCCAGGCATGGGCTAAGCTTTTAATTTAACTAGTAGATTTGGGTCTGGAAATGAACCTCAAATATAATAAGTCCTCCTATCTGTAATCCTGGGACTCTCTTATGACCTGTGTCCAAGCTGCCGTAACTGTCTATTTAAGGGTTATTAGATGGCCCAGAGGAGATTAGCTTTCATGTTCTCCTGACCTATGAAAGTAACTTGTTTCTATTGCGTGTGGAAAAAAATTTCCCTCAATTTAATAAGAAGAGAAATTGTCCTTTTCTAAACTTAGAAATAGTGAGTTTCTCTCCTTACCTCAACTCCTTTCCCTCTGTTGAGTGTAATATTTCTGTAGGCAAGAAAAAATTATCACATTTGTTTAAACAAGGCCGTTACTTAGTTTTGTTAAATGTCTATATGTGGATGCATAAAATTATACTGTTTCGTTATGTTTTGAAAGTTTAGTGGATGTGTTTTACTTTTCTCCAGTGCTATACAATGCAATATATCTTCCTATTCCCACCCTTAACTCATATATATTCTATATCATAAAATCATTATTACATTTAGGTGAAGGCAAGGATCAGAGAAATAGAAAAACAGTATGAAAAAGTTAATCGTTATTCATACATAATGCATATATTTGCATGACTTAGAAGTAATTCTGAGTTATTCATAGATACTGTTGTTCTCTTCACATGGCTTTCATTCCTTATTGTATTTCCTTTTCAAGACATGGTTCTAGCAAATATGAACAACCAGGGCTCTTACAGGTGACATTATTCTAAACAAAGCATTTCTTTTACAACCTTTGGATATCTGTTCTAGCCCCCTCTGTTTTTTTTTTTCATTAAGTTCATACAGGAGAATGTGAAATTCCTTTTAGCTGCTTCAGTTCACGGTCTAGTATTTTAGCTTATACTATCCATAAAAATAACACCTTCTCCTTTTACCTTATTGGACATGAATAAAAACTCTTAAATGCAGTTATGTGATTTTAGGTATATATGAGTTCTTTTCAACAAATAGTTTGCCAAACAGAATTAATCTGATTATTGTTTTACCAGAAGCCAGTGTAGAGTTTTACACAGTAAAGCTTCAAAGACGAAATTAGATACTTATTTTAGTCAAATATAACTCTTGTTTATCACAGTGAACTGTGTAATATAACTTAGTATTTTTAGCCGACGTTACTGGCAACACCATTTTGTAGAGTGTTGTACACTGACATCCCAGATGTGCTCTCTGTGTTTGAGTTCTGCATTTGTTACATGGGCTTCTTAATGCAGTCTTACCTTTGCTGTGTCACAAAGCTAAACCTACCAATTATTTATGAAGCACTTCAGTGACATTATGGTGACACAAGAAAAAAGTTTTGAAACACACAGTTGGGTGTTCTCTGCAGTGTTTGGTGAATGGACATTTAGTATAGTGTGTAAGAAAAGGTGGCAATCATTCCTCCAATTAGACAATATAATACAGTAAAAAGCATATAATCACATGACTCATATGTCATCATAGTGTGAGACACATGCTTTATTATGCAGTGTTTTTTGCTCTAAGAATAGAAAACACTGAATTAATGTAAAGTATTATTCATTTTTGAGAATATTCTTTCTTTAAGTGTCTATGTGCTGGGTTTTATCTGATTTCAAAATGCAGGAGAATAGAGGTGACTTCTTTTGGGCCACTACTGCTCAGCATTGTCAAGTGTCTGACAAAAGTATCATATATAAATATGTTAAACCTAAGAAGTTAGTTAACATGGCATTCTTTAAAAAAAGACAGCATATTTATAATTTCATTATGTGCTAAGTCTATTAATTCAAACAGTTAATGGTGCACTCTGTTTCATAGTATACATAGTGCTATAGTTGCAGTATTTTATTAATTACTGCCATTAAAAAATGCTAAATTAATTACTGTTCTACCCACTTGAATTGCATCAGTGAAACAGACCTTGAAGTAATTTCCAAAGTAGTATAACATTGCTGTTTCTGTTTAATATCTGAAATGGAGGTCATTTTTGTTTGAGAGCTAGTCAAAGGCTAAGGTTCTGGGTCATGGATCTTGGCAACAGCTATTCTACTGCTCTGTTCCTCTTGTGAGTTTAGTGTGTTTAATAAGAACTCACTTCCTCTGTTTTTAAATAAATCTTAAAATATGTTTTTACAGCCTCATGGAAGAAATCCGTCTTTTTCCAGTTCTTTTTCAAGTCATCTTGGTAAGAATAATTTTTAATACAGATACATATTCTAATAGATAGATATCCTATCTCCCAAATCATGTCTAACTAGTAAGTTTCATTAGGAATGTTGATAAAATAACAAGATGTTGGTAAAATCAAATGAAACAGTCTAACAAAACAAAAGAATCTAGAGTAAGCAGACATTTAGGAGGTTCTCAACAACTAGTTCACCAGTATAAGAAGTTTCTTCAAGCTAAGCACTTTTTTCTTTCTTGAATCAAAAAATCCCCTAAAAAATAGAATTAATGAGCTTGATTCTTAATTAGAACCATATATTTGCCAAGTCCATACAAGAAATGCTGAGGAAGTTACATTTTATTTAATAGAATCAAGTACAAATATGGCATGGTAGTCTCAAATCCCACTATTTGCTTTTAAAATTTCTTTCAATATGAAGTATCAAGGACATGATTTTGGGATAGTCACATGTGGAACTTCCATCCCTAAATAGAATCTGCCATTTATAAAGGTAATGAAAACTGTTGGGTTTGTTTCTCGGAAATGTTGCAAACCAAATAGGTTAAAGAAAAAGAGAGATCTTTAGGGTAGTTTGGAAGCTGGGTACTGTGCTATCCATTAGCCTTCTCATTGTTAAATTCCAGTCTCTTGTTGATTTTTTTAATTTCTAAGTTCATGAAGTTGTATCAGGTAAGTGTCTTGTCTTGTAGGCATGCTCCTGATGAATACTAAATATGCATGATAAGTAAATACATGTAATTTGTGTAGTGCAGGCAGATTGCATGCTTGCTTTTGTATCATTCTTGAAATTCAATCTTATTCAGGGTAGATGAAGTTCATAAATAGGATTCTGAATCAACTTTGATATTCCTTTCTTAAGTTTCAGTATTTTAATCTTTGCTCTTCCTTTGCAGTGATTTATTTTACTGCCTATCATTTTGAATCTCTTTAATACTGCATACCCAGATAAGCCATTTTTTATTAAAGTAACCTTGTTAATGATGAGAGATCTTTCCAGCAGCATACAGAACACAGGGTTTATGATATTTTGTGTTCATATATGTACAAATCTCTTTTTGTGATAAGTATTGAGAATAAAACCATGCATTTTACTGTAGTTCATAAATAGTTTTGACCTAGGATGAGTACTAATTTTAGGTAGTAATAAAAGAAGAACTCAGTAAAATGTGGAAGTCAAATGTTTCATATTAATATCCTTAACGTATTTACTTAATATTTGAAATGTCTTCAGGTGCTAGAATGTTGAAATTTAATCATATATATTGATATGTTAGTCTATAGCTATGAGTATTTGAATATGGTTATGATCTCTCAAAATATTCCCAGATATTGAAAATTTTTGTATCATATATCTGTAGTCATGGAATTTAAAATGTGTTAATGTCATACCATGTAAGTAGTATAAAGTCATAAATGCTCTCTCCTGACCTCCCCACATGCAGTTTGACATGAGAGAACAGGAGTTTCTAAAACATGGGTTCTAGAAATAATTCAGTGTTTTCTTAGGGAGTAAAGCAGTTTAGCTCAAAATTGCCTGTATGACTAGTGGTCTCTCAAGGTTTCACAGCTCTCTTGAACCCCTGTGGTTTTCTTTGAGCTTATGGTTCAAGTTGGGGAAAAATCGTGTAGCTTTTAGGGAGAAAAAATTTCCCCTTTCAACATGCTTTGTTCAGAGAGGACGCCTGTAATTGCTTCAGTTGCCATATACAGCATTTGAGCTTTAACAGTACACTGACTGTGAGCTGTGGTCTTGTTTGGATCAAGGGATGCGAAATGTAACACCAGAAATAGCAAAGGAGTGTGGCAACCTGTTCCTCTCTTTTCCCTAGAGAAAACTGGGCTCAGCAAAGGAATGTTAGGCAGTTGGGAAAACTCAGGAGCCAGGACTAAATCAGATTGGAAGGATTAATCATTAGGCTGTTTTTCTTTTGAACAGAATGGATTGAACAGGACAGATTAACAAACTCCTTCATTACAGGTTTCTGAAATAATTTTCAGTCGTATGGGTGAAGGGAATTGCATATAATTTGATTCCCATTATTCTCCATAACCCAGTCTTTGTCTAGGTTTATACTTTTATTGGTTTCAAGGATCAGCACAAATAGTAATTTTGAGCTCTATGTTATTATACCTAGACCTTTACCAGACCCTCAACTATTGAATTATGCTTCAGAGTCAATACTCTATTTTATACTGACAGTAATTTTGTGTAGAGCGATTGCTATTGCTATGGTTTATTAACAGTACTTAATAATTTCTATGCCAAGACTTAATATCCAATGTGTATTTTCTATGTGTCATTAAATATAGTTCTCGTTATTTCCTGCAGTGCAACTGACGGACGTTGACTCTGTTGAACTTTGAAGGGAAATACCGTGGGCTCAAAATTGAAAAGCATTTCCAGGAGCAGTCTTTGTTTCTAGGCTGTGCTACAATCCAAGTGGGATTGAATGTACTAGCTTTAATCTAGCTAGCACAGTAGCAAGGACATGATGGCTTGCAGATACTGAGCAGTTCACAAGAAATAAGTTTTAATATGACTGCCTTTCACTGCTCATCAGTGTAGAGATATACTACCTCTTATACTGCACACTACCCAATGTTCTTGTCTAAGCAGTAACACTGAGATTTGGCAAGTTTTTTTATCTTCTGTCATCTCTCTGGACCTGTTAGATCTCTGAATTCAGTCAAAGCATATGAAAAGTATCTTTTCATGTCACTTATGACTGCAATTTTGTAAATGTTATAGTTGCCAAGGAAAAAGAACTGGTTCAGTGAAAAAAATCTGTTACTGTCTACCTAAAAATTTGTTCTAAGAGAATAACCATAATTTATCTTCACCTGAACTAGGGTTTAGTCACTGAGCTAATTAGTAAGAGGCTTTAAATAGAGTTCCAGTTCCCCTGGAAACCCTCTGCACTGATTCATCTCTCAACACTCAGTTGCATTTAGGAAATGCACATTAATGATGTAGTTTGTATGTGGAAAAACCTGAATATAGTTCTTCATTACAGAACTTCAGAGGTGAATTTCATGGTTTACCTGAATGCAAATTAATTCCATCAGTGCCCTGATCCCAGATCCTGGTGCTAGTGGTTATGTAGGTTATAAGTAGTCCTACAAAGCAATATGAAGGTATGACAGCAATATGGGTAGACATCAATCTTGCAATAATGTCTAATGTGGTCAGTGAAAATGTACTGATGTGTATCTGTGGAAAAATGGAGGCATATTGACAACTTAAAAGTATTTTCAAGACAGTAAGGGATTGAAAAGCAGAAGGAAAGCTGCTTCACATCATAATGTGAAAAAATTAAAAGATGCAAGCTCCCCTTGGTAGCAAAATTAAATATATTGAGCCATATTCCATGATTATGTAAATAATGCCAAAAGGGTTGATATAAGGTATAAATATGAAATGCTGCTGTTGAAGAAGGGGTTGTAGCAGGAAAAGTTACTGTGGGATATATTTCATGTTTTACTTTCTTGCTGCCTTTTACTGCTACATCCTTAGTATTCTGTTTCTAATATGTTTCGCAATGTCAAACCTCTGTCATCTGCCTTCAATATCAGTTTATGATATACAAAATACTGATTTTGATTATTATGTTAGAATGCTGGAATGAGGTTGATAAAGGGTTTGGAAGTGTTTTACTGCCATTTTTGCAAATTATGGCTATTTGTATTTAGATTGCTTCCAAGATTTTGCTGAGTAGCAAGCAATGAAATTGACATAAAAGTTATTTTCTGTGTTATGTTACTTTAAAAGGTTAACATCATAAATATTACCTGGCCTTCCTTTAGTGTTACCTGAATGCAAGCTGTTGCATAGAAAAGAGTTTGTGTGGTTGGTGAAATTCTCTTTTTCTGCTGCTAATTTTTAAAACTAAAGTTAATGATGCTTATTATTAGGAGTTCAGTGCTACCCTGTTTTTAAAGACCAGTTGTCAATTCTGTGCTTATCCTATTAGAATTTCTGATGTAGCTTTTAGTCACACCAGCGTATTATCACAGACATCAGTTTTTGCTGCAATTTTTTTTTGCGAATTTCTGTATCTGTACAGCCAGTTAAAGTTGAAGGTATGTTCTTTCAATAAAAATTACTTTATAGTAACATTGGATATTACTGTGTTTAAAAGTAATATCTTATTATTAAATATGATAAATAGTAGATAGTGTCTTCATGTCTAAACTGCACAGCCTATTTTAAAGATTCAAACACAGTGGTTGTTTTATTTATACTGTCATTCTATTCTTAACATAAGCAAGTCCATCTCTTCTGTTTACATTTGTGAAATAAATAAAATTAATTTTAAAATGACGTATTTTAATTTTTTTTCCTTTAAATACAGTGGAAAGCTCTTAGTATGAAAATACAAAATAGATTTCATTTTGCAGTCCTGTTCATATATTTTTGTTTATTTTTCCTAGTTACATATTTGTTTGTTATTTTATACTGTCCCTGTGTATTTTAGGATGGCTGTATTGGACATCTTAATTTAGAGGATCATCTACTACTCATCTTTTTGATAGACTGCAGTTCAAACTGTGCTTGAGCGCTCAAAAAATGCTTCCAAATCATTGTTACGGTGACAGTCACTGGTCCTTTTAGAAAGTTTCCTTTGCTCACTTTGTTGTAATTGCAGTTGAAAATAGAGTTCAATGTTACATTTATCACTAAGGGAGAGAATATAAGCTAAACATAATTAAAAGAAAAATTGTAATAGTTACATAAAAATAGATAAACATGCACTTTAAAAGAGGAAACAAGCCATGGCAGCTTTCTTGTATAACAACTTCTTTTCAACAAAGCTAACAATTTTGTGGAAATTTTGTTTAAGTAGAGGACACATAGCCATGTATAACTAGATTCCTTTGGTATAGTTAGGTTGATTTTTTTAAAATTAAAAATAATTCTAACTGAAGCCCTTCAATAAAAAAAAAAAAAAAAAGTTGTGAAAAAGAAGTTGTATAGCACCCAAGTGGAAGCAATGGTTGTATTCTATATTTCATTTTTAATTTTAATAGGAGGAAAAAGCCACAGGAAATGGTTATGGTCAGAGATGCCACTCCTTGTGATTTAGTTAAAGTAACGAAGGATATTTAGATTAGAATCTAAATCATCCACTTAGAATGATTTAAAAATAATTGTTGTTTTATGGCCAGTGTTACCTGTGAAAATATAAAAATGGAGAAAAAGAACATTGGAGAGGAAAAAGAAGAGCCTCATCATTCCTCTTTTGCTTGGTTTCTACTTTCTAGTGAGAGATTGCAATCATATATCATTTGAGGGAAGAGGTAGAGGTATTTTGCTGTCCAGCAGCTACATGGATGATAAGTATAGAGGAACATGGATCAGAGGTTATTGCATCATTTGAAGCATTAGTTTACTTGTTTCTGTTAAAGAAAGCACCTCCTAGTCCAGCATGGTGCGCATCTTGTTGGTTGTCTGAAAGAATGGGAAGAATGTTTCTACCTCTCGCAAGTACTCATAAGCCATCCAGGATGAATACTTGAAACAAAAGACTAGGAGACTCTTTCTCTTATATTCTGTAAAGAGTACAAGTTTATGCTGCAGAGGAAATTAGGATAGTAAATTTGGCAAATAATAAAAGCTCTAGCATTTAGTGTGAATGGGTCCTTGGTCTTCTATGCTGTAAATGAGCTTTGACTTAAAGTCAAAGCTTTCAGCTCTGCACTTGCATGAGAAGATTGATGCTGATTGATTGCTCTGGACATCTTGCTCCAGTCTGTAGGCATAATAAATCCTTAATTTAGAATCAGCTCTCTAGTAGAAAAATCAACACAAAGTTATCTGGGAATGCTCAGTCTGTATGTGTTTTAAAGAATAGGAAATACTATTCATTTGAATACCTTTTTGTGTGGTATTCCTGTCCCTCTCTGTATTTTCAATGCTGTTACAAAAGCGTTCAGTGCAATGGCTCTTTTTGGTGTATTTCACTTACTGCTCTTAGGAGAAACCTGCATTTATAAGGTATCTGAAATTAGATTCTAGGAGTGATTTTTTATGGCTTCCACAGGATGGACATTAGTTATAGTTAGAAACCTTAAGTGTATCCATAATGAATATCTCTATTTTTTTTCTTTCTTGGAAGTATGCACATTTCCTCAAAGCTACTATATTTAATAGTCAAATTGTATGATGTGACAGCGCATTTAACACTGCTGTGACAGATTAGGAATGTAATCTATGAGGATTTCTGAAAGTGAAAATGCCAAAACCCTATTTTAATGGGTAGTTTATAAAGCAAAGTAATTGCTGGTTTTGAAAGACATTTAATATCCAAGGATAGGTTTAGGAGAAACTAGTGAAAAAGTGTTGAGTTATCTTAGAATTTATGTATTTGGAATGAGAAAAAATTACGAGATATCATTTAAAGATGAATGTAATGCAGGTGTAAAATTTACTATGAGTAGAACACTTCACCAGTGAGAATGGTTTAAATCCTTTCCAAATTGACAAATTTCTTACCAAAGCATTGAAGTCTTATGTCAACATTCAGTAAGGTATTATATTTATTCTCTTTTTAATGCAAAATCACATTAATAGGAGAGTTTCTATAGACCAAAGAAGACACTGTAGGAGACAGTAGGGTACAGTGTGTTAATTTCCAATTTTCCAGGAATAAAATATGGCTCCTCTGGTGGGAATGTTAGAGTTTTTCATTACCCTATTAACTTGCTTAAGAACTTTCAGTTTAAGGATGGGATTCCTGAGACTGCTTATCTCTTTTAAATTGCTGACTTGAAAATAGTGTCTACTTAAAAGGGATAAGCCTGTACATCTGAATTTGTACTCCTGGAAATAAACATGTCTAAGTGGAGGTCTCCTGAGATTTTTTTAGTAGGAAGAGGAATCCTGCTGACAGAAAGTTTTATTTTCAGAAACGTATTGTTTTTTTCTTTTGTTCTAGTGATCTTTTAGTCAGGAATTTCTGAGGAAGTGTTTATACACATAAATGTTTCATTAGTGCTGAATTGGGTTGCTAATCTCTTATGGTCAACTGTGCTCTCCAATTATTAACACTGTACATGGAATGAATTCTTAACAGTTATTCATGACAGATGACAGCAAAATTATTAGAAGCTAAAGTGCTTGGTATAAAAATATTTTCTGATTGTGATTAATAACAGGAACCCATGAGATTTGATTTCTTTCCCCAGATGTTGTCATGTGATGTGCAGTGGTTTTGCATATTGATAAAGCAATGACAGAACCATAGATTGTCTGTATTTAGAATGGACTAGTAAAGATCATAGTGTCCAACTCTTGCTTCCTTCAGAGCTACCTTAGTCATCATATAGCTAAGGGTGTTGTCCAGATGCTCCTTGTAATCTGTCAGGCGTTGTACTGCAATCACTTCCCTGGGGAGCCTCTTCCAGTGCCCAGCCACCTTCTCAGTGAAGAATCTTCCTAATATCCAATCTGAACTTCCCCAATACAGCTCCATTCTGTTTCCTAATGTCCAGTCTGAACTTGCCCTGATAGAGCTCCATTCCATTTCCTTGTGTCTTATTGATGGTGACCAGAGAGATATCAGCGTCTTGCCTCTGCTGCCTCACTCGAGGAAGTCATAGACTGTGATGAGGTCTCTCTTGAGCCTTGTCTTCTCCAGGGTGAATAAGCTAAGTGTGACCTCATCTGCTCCTTGTAGCTCTTGTTCTTGAGACCTAGCACCATCCTTTTCATCCTTCTCTGGACACACTCTAATAGTTTGATGTCCTCTTACATTGTAGTGCCCAAACTGCCCCCAGCACTTGAGGTGAGGATGCTCCAGTGCAGAGCAGAGCAGGACAATCCCCTCCCTTGTCTGGCTGGTGATGCTGCCCCTGATGCACCCCAGGACAGGGTTGGGCCTCCTGGCTGACTCACATTCAACTTGCCAGTAACCAGGACCCCAGGTGCCTTTTCCATAGTGCTGCTCTCCAGCCCTTTGTTCCCCAGTGATAAGGTCAACAAAGTTCCCTTTGCAGAGGCATTTTCCTGCAAATGATGGAAGAAACATTTTAGAAGAAATATCATTTGATGTATGCTAGTCTCTTTTGCTACAACCATAGAGCTTAAGAGTTGTCTGTGCTGCAGGCAGTGTGTGGCAGCAATTCATGAAGGTGTCTCCACCTAACTCTGAGCTAACAGCTGCCAGGTTTAAACACAGCTGGAATTATTTATTTTCCATCCATCACATTGGGAAAATTATTGTTATCAGGTGTTTGATATTGGTTTTTTTGAATGGTATTAATAGCTGATTTTCAGCCTTTCTTGTAGAGTTGCTTGAGTCAAATAATTTTGGCTGTCTTTAATTCAACTTTCTTTTTTGAAGTAGTTAAATGTGTATTTTTTACAAATATTTTAGAACAGGTTAATGAAAAAACTGAACACTAGAAGTACACGATTTGTGGGCTGAAGAATGGGCTTGACAGAGTAGTGAGAAAATTGAGAGAACTGCTTCCTATTCCTGCTGCTGATCCACATTTTTTCTTGACCCTGGGAAAATTGTGTAAGCCCTCTTTTTTGCCATATGCTTGTTGTGCTTCTGTCCTTTGGGTGTCCAGTGAACACTTTTACTCTGAGAAAACTCAGCAATTGCTTCTCATCATTCTAAAACTAAGCCTGTTTAAGGTCCCAGCTGGACCTTATTCAAACAAAATTCTTTAATGATTTTTTCTTATGGTAAGGTAATATCTAAACTATAAATGCACATCACAAGAGCATGTGAAAGATGAATTCATTTATATTTTGAAGGTATTCAGATTTTGTTATGAGAAGCACTATGTAAATATGGGCAGCCTATTTTATGACTGTATGTCTGAGTAGATCTATCCCCAGTAGGATTGCTGATGGAGAAAGAAGTGAGAGGAAGCAGACCCATCCTTTAAATAATTTTAATAATATAAATTGATATTCTGCATAATAAAATGGGTTTAAAAAAAAAAAAAAAAAAAAGAGAAGTATTGCTGAAGCATATCCTTCTACCACTCTCTTTCCTATCTGGAAAATTACTTTGAACCAGTGCTTCTGTTAGGGGAGGGAATAAAATTATTTACTAAATCACCTGGAGCTCCACTTCTGAGAGAAAAGTTGAGTCCACAGCACTTGTGACATTATGTTCTTGTATGGGAAGAAAATTCAGCTGTTTACATCTTAAAGGAATTACCTTCATAGTGTGTATGCTACCCAACTATTTTTTTTTCTTTTTTATATGCAGTGCTTAGGGACGTAAGAAAACTCATGTGTAAACAATATTCTTATGTGTTTGTTAGTAGTCATTTATTTATCCTGTCCCTAAAGTTGAAAACTGTGCAGATAATAAATATAAATCTAAAAGATTATAGCAAGATTTTAAAGCTAGCTATAACATACTGGGTAAGAAAATCACAAACAGGTAGTGAAGTGCATAGGTATCTGTACTTTGCAAAAATAGTGACCACGGTTACTGCTGATACTAGAACAGATTTCTGAGTTTTATGATGTTGTGACTGTTTTCCATTTCTTTGATCTTACTCTTCACGTTATGTATTACTGGTCTTCAATAAGCAGGCAGACATACTGGTTTTGTAAAGGTAGGTTTTTTCATAAATGTTTCTGCAGTAGTCCAGAGTGAATAATTCTTTTGTGTATTATGGTATAATATCGTACAAGTTGTCTTTTGAAAGAAAATATATTCACAATTTCAAAGAAAAATTTGTTACTAAGTCACGATCACTGTTGTTCCTCACATGGCAGGTCCCATATATTTATCACATCATTGCTCTGACCATCCCAAGAAGATTTCATAGTGTTGCTCCAAAGTGACTTGGAGCCCAGCTGGGATCTCTGGTCTTTTTGCATCTTCTGTTGATTGGGACAAACAGATTGCTGCAGGGATGCATGGTGATGATGCAGTTTAAGCTCTGTTCAAAGCAATTAATGAGTAACTATAACTCTAATATGTATCCATATTTATTGTATGAAGTATGGAATGATCCCTTCAGGGATGACTCGAGGTCCAACACAACAGTTTTAAAGATCTCTGCGCCTACAAAGGGTAAAGCATCTGCCTGTTACTGTGTGCTGGCCCTGGGCTGTTGCTCAAAATCCACTAGGTTTGTCCAGTATTTAGAGGATTGCCTGTTGTCCTTTGGACCTTGCTGGTTGCTGGTAGTTGGCACTTCCCTTAAACCCCTCCAGTTACAAAAGTGGTAATAGTGGTTATTCTGAACAATTCTTAAAAGTTAGTTTTTCTTGGAAGTTTAAATTTGTTTGGAATACATAGTTTTCAAATACTGTATTCAGAGGAGAGATTAAAATATCTTGTAAAAGATGTAATAGTGCTTAGCCTGAACCTTTGACATCTTGGAGCAAGCCCATCCTGATGATCAGGGGGTCTGGAGCACATGGCACACATGGAGAGAATGAGAAAACAAGTTTCATACAACCTTTGCAAAGAAATCTTGGGGGGATCTGTTTCCTGCCTGTAGCTGCCTCATGGGACAGTACAGAGAGGATGAAGCCAGACCTGACTTGGCAGTGCACAGTTGAGAGACGACAGGATGAATACAAGCTGGAAGATGGGAAAATCCAGCTTGATATAGAAAGAAACTTTTTGCTGTGGGGAAAGTGGTTAAACACTGGAATGATAGGTGTGAGAGGTTGTAATATCTCCATATTTTGAGACTCTATGCAGCCTGAGCCAAGCAGCCAGCTAGACTGGAGAGCTCCAGAGGCACCTTCAGCCGTATGTTGTTCTGTGATTTGATTTGCCTAGCCCAGTCCATCTTCCTAAAAATCAACCAACTGAACAAAAATTACCCCACAGGTTATCTCCTAGCGCGGTAGCCACCTACAGCTCACCTACACTGAGCCCTATCTGTACTTAGGTACATGAACTCCTCTAGACTAGGATCCAAGTCAGTAGTCTTTCAAGTGAGTTTGGACTTCTGAGCTCTTCATCTTTTTCCTGCTTCCTAGTAACTTGTATGCTTTGACCTTTAAGTAAGCAAAGTGGATGGACTGAAGTGGCAAAGCTTATTCATCTGGCTTGGCTTCACTCCCATTTCTTCTTTATCTGAGCCATCTACGTTTTATACTGCATGAGGGTGGTGTTTTATGAACCAAATCCAAGGCAGACTGTAGGTCAGGGTTGAATGGATGGGTGTATAAAGTCACTGAGTGTTTCTGCCAACTTGTTTTGTATCTCAATACACTTGGATGTTTATGCAAGGTTACCTGAAATATGAGCCTTGTGATTTTTTAACAGTGTTCTAAACATGTCTTTTTTAAATTGTGGGATTGAGTTGTTTGAATATTATTGTGGAGAATTTTTCCTAATGTTTTTATTTTTACTTACAAACAGTGGAGCTCTGACCCTTAAGGGAACATGCTAACTTCAGCTTTCCACGACAGATAAAGCTGATGCTGTTAGATTTTATTTCTTGAAAGACACATTTACTTAAATGATAACTAAGACTTTTTTTTTTAATTCTATGACCTTTAGGACAGTTAAGATGTGTATAATATTTGAAATATGTAACAAGAAGAATTTTATAGTATTTTGGTGAACAATCATCTGTAAAAAAAAAGCCCAGACTTTTAAAAGTATGGAAAACACATGACTTTTTGCCCTGATAAGGAAATAATTTTTTTATTTGTCACTTTATATTGATAGAAAATGTCAAAAAAAATTCTTCAGTGCTTCAGTTTATAGTACTTTGTTCTGTCTAGCCCCTTCTATGAGAATGATTCTGTTATTGTTCCCCCAGCCCAGGCTGAAGGAAGAGTTTATAACCTTTTTCCATGCTCACTGAACATTTTATCAGGAATTTCATTTTAGTTGACAGATCAGTCTGTCAGTCAAGGGAACTTAAGGCAGAAGAGTATTGAGCTTATGTTTCTTAGTGATGGATTTCACCAACAGTAGGAGTGAGAGGTCTGGACTGACCATCACCACAGATTAAGGCTTGGACAGAAACAAAATTGGTGCTCGTGTTCTCTCCCTCTCACTTTTTCAGCAAACACAGTCTTTTAGAAACTTACAGAGTTCACAATGCAGAAGTTCTAAAGCAAGGTTTTTCCCCTCTTAAACAGTATTTGGTTGGGTTGATTTTGGTTTAGGGTTTTTTTTGTTTGGTTGTTGTTGTTGGGTTTGGTTTTTTTTTGTAGTCATAAAGCTGTTCAGCATTCACATTATTTCATCACACTTGATTTGAGCCTTTTTTGATAGAAGTTCTGTGGATAACCTGCAGGATCTTGTGATTATTCATGTAATTAAAATCCTCTCAAGTTTTTTTGACACCTAATACTACTCACTTTCAGTTTAATTTGCACCCCTTTTCAAAGCAGATATGAAACCTGTATGTGTTCTGAAGTATTGCACAATGTGAGACTGCTGTCTATGGTCACAGCTCTACATACGCAGAGATGCAAGATGTGTTGCCATTATCACTCAGGAATGAGATAGTGTGGTTAGATAAAAACACAGTCTAATAAAAACATCTTTGTCCTGGTCTGGAAAACACACTGAATATTAGTCATTGTAAGAGGAAGTATTGCAGTGGTAGGCAGAGAAACATTGTGTGTGTTACTCCATGTGTGGATTTTGGGTTCCCTATCTCAAAATCTTTACAGCAGAACTGCAAATAGTGTAAAAAAATGAGATGGTCAAAGGTGTGGAATGGTCACTGTGAAAGAGATTATCGTTCTGTATGCTTTACTTTGCAAGGTGGTGGTTGGGGGGCAAGTGTGATCTTTACATATACATATCATAGTCAGGTGAATAGGGAACAGTATTGCTGCCCACTGTCTCTACTCACATAAGATCTGTATTATAATAACTAAAGAAAACTCGCAGTTGGGATCTGAGAAATTGACAAAAGGTCAATTTCTTTTTTCTGTAGGGTTATGTTCAGCTTTAGTCTCTGTTCCATGGCATCCTCAGTTTACTTGAATTAAAAAATAGACTGGACAAATTAATGGGACAAAAATCCATTGGGAACTATTATGTGTGTAAAATCTGCTTCTGGCTCAAAGTCCTTGGGCTGTGAATTCCTGAAGGCTGAGGAAAGTGTTCAGTACACCTGTCATGTAGGGCTTTTTCTCTTGTCAAGTGTTTTAGATATGTTGTTAGGGTAGGTAGACCTTCTGTTTGAACTGAGTCAGATTCTGCTTATTATACTAAAAATGAATGCATGGGAACATTTCTGTATTGTGAGATTTTAGTTACTAGCTGCAGAAATTTGTCTTACAACTCCCATTTTTATATGAGAAACCAGTTTAATTTTTTGTGACTTAGACTTGTTTTCTGAAGCAGATTGTTTCTTAGAGAAATTAACTAGTTAAAAATACACAGCTCTGAGTTATGAGGTTAATTTTCAGTCTGTGCTGTTTATTTGGCTGGCAGTGGAGTTAAAAATTAACAGTAATTTGGAGAATTCACAAAGAAGTTTGGATGTTCTTTAAGAATTAGTATTTAGCCATTGTTTATGAACAAATTTCAGAGTTGTCAATGTTTAACATAGCACATTTTTGCAGAATTTTTATTACATCAAAGCATCACTCTGTCACTATAATTAGACAATTTTCCCACTTAGGGAAGAAATATTTGGGAGGTGGTTTGGGATGGGTGAAGAGATAATTGTGCTCTTTTTTTAATTAGAGATTTAACTGGCATCATCATCTTCAGAATCCATCTTATATCTGTCACAACCCTTTCCTCCAAAAGTTTCTACTATTTACTCCCTTTCTCCTACATTTTAATTTAAGCAGTGTAACTAAAGTAGTTAATCTTCTAGACTGGTAACTGGTTCTGCTGTGAATAAGATTAAACAAATGAAATTCTTTATCTTTCGTTGTTCATCCTCCCCCACTTTTATCAGTAACTGATAAATCTCACCTCCCATTCTTTAAGCTTTTTTTCCTATTCTCACAGTCTTGCAGTGCCCACACCTTGGACACATTTCATTTTGTTTATTTAGTTCTTTTCCCATAGTCAGATTGTAATATTCATATATATGTTTGTGTGCATGTATGTAATATATTAAATATGCCCATATATATATACACGTGTGTGTGAAAATCTCAAATTTTTTATGTTAGCAATCTCGAAGTCTTTGTGACCTTGTAAGTGTTCTTCATACTATATTGTGTGATGTAAAAAAAGAGGAAATGTGCCTGGTGTCAAGAGTTCTGTGACAGCTGATTGTGAGAAGCAGAAGAGGGAGTGGGAGAACAGCTTGGGGAAGCCGTCAGGGCTACTTTTGTCTGTAACTGCTGGCTGCAGTGCAACCCTGCAGTGTTCCCTAACTCCCACCCCACTCCCTGGGTCACAGCTAGAGCTGAGGGGCACGTGGAGACCTATGGAAGAGGAGGGGCTGTAGCATTAGGATGCAAATGTGTGAAAGGCAGGTGCTGCAAAAAGACAGATTATTTCTAATGTGAGACTTCACAAGTCTAGTACCGAAGTGTGTCCTCGATGACCTTTAGCTATCACATTATAGGGAGAAATCATGACCTTACCATAGTTTCTTTGAATTTTATGAAAAATTTTAAATGGATAATGCAGAAAGGAATCACCGTCAATGTTCACCCAAGGTGATTAATGTCTGTATTTAAAAATTAATTTATTTTTGCTGTAGAAGCAATATTAACGCCAAATCTCACTTCTTCCACACTTCATGTTTGTCAGGCTGATTAAGAGCAAATTGCTAATTTACTGTTCCTGCTAATACAAATGTCAAGACAAAGAGAAAGCATTTAAGGGAAAATATATATTGAAGTAAATCTGGGATGCATGTTTTTCAGAGTAAGATTTATTGTTCTTGTGACCAGAATTTTACTGTGACATTATCACTGTTCTGTCAAAGAGATGAGGTACATCTCTTAATCTCATCTAAATAAATATTGGCACAGGAATGTGGCAGTTGCTGACTGTACCTTTATTGACCAGCTGCATTCTGATGACTAAGGTACTGAGCTATTGTGTGCTTCACAATAGAGTTTGTAAAAGAATATTGAATGTCCGTGAATGGCTTCTGGCTGGCAGAGGTTTCCACATTATGCATCTGAACTCTAATCATTTATCTAGAAATTTGTCTGGTTTGGCTTCAGTCATGTATTCTTTATGCATTCCTTGTGTTAATGTCTTCCTGAAGAGTTTGTATTGCAGAGTGATAATTAGATTTTAGAATGTTAGTCTTCTGCAAAACAGAACAATTTAAATCTTAATATTCTACTTTTTACTTTCTGTTTTTAGCTGTAGTCACTTACTCATTATAGTAAATGCTTAGTTTCTAAATATATTTTCTTTTGTAGAATGTTTTTGTAGGCAAGATTAAAAATCATTGCTTTGCTAAGGTAGATTCATTAGCCATATGTATGCAAAAAGATTAAGCCTACCTTGACACAATTTAGTTTACCCACTGTAGCTTTCTGATTACAGTTATAATAGAGCATCATCTCAAAGACTCAGCTGAAATTTTGTTAATTTTTTTTCCTCTTAGATTTCTCTTTTGAGTTCTCTGTTTATATTACAAGGTTCAGTTTCTGCTCATTGGATGTTTCAATCAAGTATTTCTTTACTGATCACATGGGTACAGGAAGCAAAGTTGTGCCATTTCATATACTGGGTTCCTTTCAAACTCCTGACTACCAAATAAGATAATAACCTGTTCAAACATTGTCATGCTAAATGCGGTGTCTGACAGTTTACTCTCTGCAGTTTAACTGCGGGCCCCAAATGGATCCCTGTGGCAGATACTTAAGCACTGTTTGGTGGGTGATGTTGCTTTTAATTTTCTGTTGTTGTCATTTTATTTGATATGGAGTTTGGCAATAATAAAGGTTTTTACAAAGGAAAAAACAGATTTCTCTCTGTTACCTATTGGAGTAAAGTGCAGTATTTCTCCTTGGTGCGTATTTCATTCATTTGACTAAAGCAGAAAGGATGTATATGAGGGCTGACAGTTCCTTTCACTGCTGCAGAGAACCAAGGATTATTCTGTAAACAATCAATTTCTTACTGTATATTCTCAAGTTCTACATTTGCTTGCCCTGTGTCAAGTTCTGGAGCAGGATTTAAATTCCCTGCACATAGCTATCTTTAGGGCTCACATCTGGATGGCACTGCAGGAGCGTATTGCTGAAAGCAAACAGACTAGCAGTTCTGATGGTAACAATGGAGTCTGAGAAAATACCGCATGCATGTATAAGATTCCATTAAAAAGCAGCGAGTGCGAGGGATGTCTAATGCAGTCCATTTAATGCAGAACTCTCCAGAGAGTGAAGTGGGGATTATGCCTGCTCCTGTGCTTATTAAAGACTAGTATAGAGGATGCTTGTTGGGCGAATGGTATCTCCATAACAGACGCTCTGATACTCATGAATACATTTCTAATTATATCTTAATGATCTCAGCCACAAATAGGAAAACAAAAATCTTTGTCTCCCTGAGTGGTTACCTTAGTGGCTGCAGGATTGGCAAGGTTTAGATTTTCCATCTCCTCTCACTAATCCCAGGGGGCTTCATTGTGAGAAATGAGACTTGTTTATGATGGTGAATTAGATTGCTGTAAAAGGTTATTTCAACAGACAGTTGGGAAATCATAATAGAATAATTTAGTAAAAATAGGAGCTAAAGTATGCTTAATGAAACATGATTAGATTTAATTTTCTTGCTATTTCAATCATTAAAGGTACATTATGCTTTCTCAGACTTCATTTGGGCTCTTTGCCATGGACCCACTCTTAGTAACAGACTGAAACTTGCATGTTCCATTAGGATATAAAAATGGCTAATGATACTCTAGTCTCCTCTCCCTGGCTTTTGTAAAATTTCTGCTACCAGCTTTTCAGAAATATTTTAGCTGTTTTCGTCTTTGATCCTTTTATCCCCTCACATCTATTGTACACATTTTTCAGTATGAATAACTGTTCAGGGAGTATAGATTGAGTGAAATGAAGTAAAAGACGACTATAGCTACCTAATAATTGTGAGGTGGCTTATTACGAGTAATTAAAATTTGTTAATTTAGTTGTTACTAGGATTCTGTGTTCTAACAAAGCTTATCATTTAATTTCTTCATATAAACTATATTTCTATGCTGTCTTATCCAGTGGTACAATTTTTAGGTTTTTGTGGGCTTTTTTTGTTCAGTTTTTGGGGGCATTTTTAATTGGGTTTTGGTGGGTTTTTTTATTGTTTTTCTTTATTCTTTCCTTTTACAGTGCAATGACACATTGTGTGCCACCACATATGGGCTAAAATTTCTGTCTGGCCTCCAGTGTTATTAAATTTAGTTCTCGATGATATTTTATGCCTCTCTCTTAGCATCAAAATGCTACTTTGATCTAAAAATATCCAAAGTCCTTTTCAGGCTATGAATTCAAATGAGAATAAAGCTGCTCTTTGCTGGTAGACAACTTGAGTGGAGCAGCAGAACCTTGCTGATCACCTCAGTTGGTCAGAGCACCAAGGTTGTGCGGCTGAACCCTGTATGGGCTATTCACTTCAGAGCTAGACTCAATGATCTCCACCTCAGAATATTCTGTGATTCTGTGGTTATGGCTCCATTTGTTTTCAGGATTCCAGTCTGTTGGTTGGGGGGTGGGAAGTATAGGGCTAATTTCTGTGTTTCATTATGTTATTCCAAGTTGGATGCATGTTTCACTGAGAAGGGCTTATTTTGTTCAGGATGAATTTCTTGCCCACAGTTGCATGGGAGGTAGAGGAGAAAGGCAGATCTAAAGGTAGCCAGTGGCATGTCAATCAGGAATGCTTTAGGGGAAGGACCCATGTGCAGATCCAAGTTCAAAATCACCCTAGAGGAAACGGCTGACTCTAGGTTTCTGAACCTCAAAATAAACATTTTGACTATAAAGGAAAATATTTTGCTAACATCTCTCACCATCTCCTACTGAAGTTGCTTCAGTTAGTATATACTAAATTTTCCTTGTTGCAGAGCCTACCGATAATCTGGACTTTCACTAAAAATGAGGAGAAATGAAAAAACTTCAGTCCTCTACGTTTCTTGTAAGATAGCGAACCACTGTGGGATAGAGGTGGTGTGATAACCTTGCAAGTGTGTCAGTGCACACTGGGAATGCTTGTTTGAAGTCTTAAATACCTAAGGAAACTGAAAGTCTGGCTCCATTCTGAAACAGCATAGAATCTCAAGTCAACGATTTTTCAGCATTGCTAGAGTAGTTTCGTTTGAATTTCGTATGTCATAGTTGAAATACTTTATGAGAAAACACGTGTGTATGTATATTCATGTGTATGTATATTCATGTGTCTGTGTATACAGATTTAATGGATCCTGTCCTCCTTATAAAGCAATAGATATAAGTTCTCATATAATCATTTAGTGCCTGCTTACTACTGAAATGAGCTATATGAAGGACAGAAAACCCTCACTCTTTAGGGAGTTGAAGACACTTTGTTATACTCTGAAGGCACTGGAATCTCCTGTGTTTCCAGGCGATAACTGCTTTAACAGTGATGAAAATCAGGAATATTTTAAGTGAATCTATGCCCTACATATTGATGACTGAAATGTATCTCTGTTGTTAAGTGGAATTTATTTTCATTAACTATAGCAATTTTCAAACCTGTGTTCTTAAAGTTGATTTCTTGAATCAGTATGTAGGTATTTAAATTTAAATTACTTGGGGAAAGAAATGGGGTGAGATTATGAAGAAAACTATAATAAATTATTTGGAGATTACCCTGGAAAGATGTGCAGAAAGAAAAAAAGCTGTTCAATATATTCTTAATAATAGTAATAACAAAATGCAATATAACTTCCTCTTTGAGAAAGAAGTAGAAGTTGCTTAGAAGAGCCTCCTATTTTGCTGAACTTAGCCATTTCTGATTCTGTCTTTGAACCATCTGTTAATCTCTGATGAAAATGGAATAAATTAAATGTAATATTTAGCAGTAAGAAGTATACTTTTTTCCAAGTCGTAGCATCTGATAGTCTTTCGCAAATGCTTATGAGAAGCAGGATTGGTTTCCTTTCCTTGTATTCTTGTAGATGTGAGTTAAGCTTTTAAATTGTAAGTTGTGCCATGCTCTTCTTTGCAATGTACGAATTGATTGTAGAATGGGGAGAGTAAGTGTTTTCAGAAGTGGTGCTTGGTTGGTGCCAGGCAAATGCACAGAGTGCTTCAGGGATTATCATTGGGGTATCAGGTGACCCTGTAATGCTGAGTGATTGTAAATTTTTCAAGCTGTCTATTGCCTGGCACTATTGAGATTGCCACCATGGGAGCAAGGCTCAGGCTAGTCTAAAATTCATTTTGCTATATTTTTGTTTGTATACTCAGTGGAGCAACTACTATTTTTTGTCTTTTCTTCTTAGTTTAATATTCTGAGTGGTGAGAACTAAATCAAAGAATCATAGATTAGTTTGGGTTGGAAGGAATCTTTAACTATCATCTAGTTCCAACCCTCCTGCCCTGGGCAGGGATGTCATTCACTAGACCAGTTTGCTCAGAGCCCTGTCCAGCCAGGCCTGGAACAGGTAAGAGGGATGGGGCATCTATAATTTTTCTAGGAAACCTGTGCCAGTGTCTGAGCACCCCTGTAGCAAACATTTTCTTCCTTATATACAATCTGTATCTCTTCTCTTTTACTTAGATCCCATCTTAAATTTGCAACAATAATAATCTATTAGCACATAAACATTTATTATAAAACTCAGATTGTAAGTATATTTTGAGTAATAATAATTACTATCATTGCTATTCTTGTTAGCTGTCATTTCTTTCTCCATTTTACTTCTTTCTCATCAGTTCTCTTTCAGATGCTGCTCTGTGGCCTAGCATCATCAGACTGTTCCTGGCTGAGGGAACACTTGTCTTTCAATATCAGTGAATTCCAGTGGCTGGAAGATATAATTCCTGTGACTGACATTGCATTCATGCTGTTTTATAGAGCTAAAATGGGACTGTAACTTCATAAGTATGTTTCTGAAATGTATGTACCTGAAATATGACTTAGTAAAGTGAACTTCATGTTCACTTTTTCTAGGGTCACAGGTACAGACAAAATAAGAATTAAATGCAAAGCAGGAAGAAAACAAATAAAAATCACGGTGTAATGAAAAAATGCTATTTCTGTCCCAGACCAACATAACCAAGATACATACACTGTCTTTAGTTCTGGTGCCACAGGCATAGCTAATATAAAAGAAAACTCTGTAGAGTCTGGAAACTGCAGCAATATCCTGGAAAAATTTAAGCAAGGAGAAGGTATGGTCATTTAATCTTGAAATTCTCTCTTTCTAGTCTCTAGATTTATTTACCTGTTCTTTTTAATTTTTCATCTTGACTACATCCTGTTTCTTCTGGTAAACAGTAATAAAGCAGAATTATGTTAATCTTGCACAGAATTTAATTAGGGAATGGGGTTGGTGGCTTGTTTGTTGGACACCAAGTTAAAGTGATCAGTGGTTTGTATGTATGTAGTAGATTTTTGGATAACAGTAAATTTCCTTCCTGTTGTGTCTGCAAGAGAAAGTGTGTTTCTAGTATTTACATAGAATAAGAAACTGTACTTCCTTTTGCCTTTTTTTTTTTTTTTTTGTATTATTATTATTTGTTTCAGCTGAGAAGTTCTCTGGCTGTGAATACAAACTGCTCCTTCCAAATGTATCCAAACATGGCTCTTAATACCAGATTCATTTCCTTTTTCCTTTGAAAGCAATGAAGCTTTTGGTGGCTGTATAAATACTGTGCTTTTTAGGCTGGATTATAAAAATACTTATGTTTGTAGACTGACATTAAGAGAGGTAAAAAATGTTTCAAGTCTTCTTTAGCTTAAATATGTGTATCAAATCCACTTACACTCAGGAGAGTTTTAGTCACTGTGGTGCACTGTCACTGTGAGGTCAGACAAAGATGGACAAGACACTTTTAAAGTCAAGTGGCAAAAGCTCCACTTTAATGTTACAGCCTATTTTTATACAGTTTTCAAATGTATCATGTTTAATTCTAATGGGTTAGTAACTTTCTTGCCATACAGTTCATTGGTGAGTAGGTGCTCGTGTGCATACCTGCTAAGGCTCTCTTTCTCTACAGATGTTTACGTTTTTCTTGCAATGGTGCAAACTGTCTTCTCACAAGAAGAGATTGTCGTGCAAACTGATTTTCACTATTAGAATTCTTTTCTTACAGGAACATATCAGGCTAGCTTAGCCAAAGTAGCAAGGCCTGAACCATGTTTTACAAGGCCTTTCTTTTGTAAGGTTTTACCTGTATGTAACAGTGCACACACAGAGTTAGGACTACTCTGAATTCTAACCTTGCTCCACTGTCACAGTTCGGTTCTGTTCAGCCCACTGAATCCACCTCAGCTCCATTTATTCTTGGAAATCATATCCACAGCCTGGCATAAGAAGAAAATACATTCATCTTCAAGTTCTTGAATAAGTGCCAAGATAACACTGTGATGCATGGAGTATGAAAGTGTGTTTGTGTAATACAAATACTGTTTATCAGGAACATTAACTTGAGATAGAATTGAGAATACAGATTATATACCACTAATTTATGGAAGAAGAAACTTTATAGAGATAGTTTCCCTGTAAACTCCATTCCTGTAGTTCACAAAAATACTGTAACGTACTAAAATGTTTTTTGTTTTCCGGGTTTGTAAGTATTTAATAATGTGGTTATGGTAAAGGTTTGCTAATGTCCATAGTACTTAATTAACTTTTAAAAAAAGTTAACAAAAAAACCCCAAACCAACAAACCCAACACCTACGTTAGTGTACTATGCATTCTACTTTTTTCAATGTTCAGACATCTGGAAACAAAAATGCTAAAATGGAGGAGATACCCAATTCTGTAATCTTCTGGAATGTCAGAAGAAAGGGACAAGACTAGTGATTTGGAAGTTGTTCTAATTTAATTGTTGAATCAATCATGAGTTGTCTCATCCTGACCATGGGTATTAAGCACAGAAAAATCATGCCAAATAAAATCTCCCTATAATATTTCTTTAGAGTACACATGAATTTCACTACTGAAACAACCTTATTCTTTAAGAGATAATATTGCATATAACACCACAAAAAACCACTGTAGTCATTAATAGACTTGTTTAATAATTTTTTACTCATTATAAATACAGTGTTTTGCAATGTAGGGTTTTTCATTTGCAGCAATCAGTTCATAATTTATCTTGCCTTGACTGCTTAGTGTCCTAGTAGGAATATAGTTTGCTTAGAGCATAATTTCTTGTCTGTCTAAGCCCAGGACAGAAACATGAAAGAAATGCCCTCTCTCTCATGGAATAATAATGCTGGTTGTGTTATTTTCCAGCATTTCTGCCAGTCTCTTCACTGAGGAATATTGTTAGTGCTCCCCTGTTTCCTGCCATGTGGTTTGGTGCCTTGGTATCAACTAACAGATGTAGCTACTCTAGGAGTAACTTGAGTGGGGAAGATGAGTTTCCTAGCACATCCATGCCCAGTAGTACATGTACTTTGAGCTGAGTAGATGAATAGCTGGTAGAGCCTGGTCGTTGGGTATGCTTGTTTTGTAAATGTGTGTCTTTTGGGAACATGCAAAATCTCTATGAACAGGTGTCCACAAATGACATGTACAGACTGACTTAAAAAAAAAAAAGGATATAAAATGTAAAGAGAATTTCTTAATGTCTTTCAGACTAGTAATCAACTATGTAAATAATCCCTAAAATAAGTAATAATAGAAATTGAGGAATGATGTATTTTGAAGGTGCCAAATGTAATCAGACTATACCATGATTCTGGCAACAGAAGATTCAGCAGACTTTTTTTTTTATTTAACAGCCCTTCATTGTTTTCAAGTTTAATGTAACTCAGATAAACTAGTTATCAACTTTCTCTGCTTCAATTACAGATTGAGTAAATGTGAATGTGTGGGAAAAACAATGCTTTTCAAACTAAATAGTATTTTGAGGGTAGGAGGCATAAAGCAAGGAGTAAAGTCAAAGATATTAAACATGTAAGTATGTTTTTCCTGCCACTTTTGACAGCTCGAATATATCTCTCAACCCAACTAAATTGTGGTAGAGAAAAGCATTCTTTCCTTATTCAATTTTATACAGGTTCAATTTCCCTGTACTTCTTTGTCAGCCCGTGACTTCGCATTCAACACCATTTTCACCAACACCTTCCTGAATTTTGAGGAAGTCTTAAGTACAAAGAGTAAAACATTCAATAAGAGATTAAGAGGGACAATGGATATTTTTTCCTATCCTTTTAACTTCCTTGTAAGAACATAGCTTTTCCTCTGTTGGGTTTTTGTCAGAATTTTTTTTTCAGTTATAGAAAATGTCAGGAAAGGGTTTTCAGTCCTGATCTTGAACACCTCAGTTGGCCGTGGAAACTGAGTCAGTATCAGTTTTTGCTTTAAAATACTGCTTTAGCAACTAATTGGCTATGGCTATGGGAGTAGGTTGTGAGGGAGAAGAGACAGAGACCCGTTCCTTAACAGCTGATGATGGATTAATATACAGAGTATAGGAGTCTTCATTCTTTGTGGTGCCAAAGTGTCTTTTGCATCAAAGCAAAATCCATCTAGAAAAAAGATGTCCCCTGATTGTTATCTGTCATTCTGAGTTATTTAGGAAGTAGCTTTTAATGAATGCTGGACATACAAGTCTGATAAGTGAATATTTTGGTATGGTAATTTTTGGCATAATGTTTGATTGCAGCTCCCAAGTGACTTTGCAGTTCAAATGCTTCACTGCTGCTTGAGACTCTCCAAAGCATCTACAGATTTATGAGTTTAAGTAAGAAGTTACTGCTGTGATGGTATCTATTACTTGTAGAGTTTCATTGCTTCAGAGCATACCAGCGTGAATTCTTCCAGAATACTGGATCTTCATTGATATTGAAAAGTTTAATTCTTCAGAGTGAGATATCTGTATGAATTTTTTTTTCCATATTATCTGTTCAGTTGTGTGCAAATTTTTCTTTTTAGGAAACTTCAGCATTATTCACAATGAATAGTTTTAATCCTCAGGAAGCTAATTTTTTGGCTACTTTTTTCTAGATAATGGGGAAATTTGTTTTATATGAAATTGCTTCTGCATGTCCTCTCTGTGAAGGACCCTGACTCTGCTGAAGAGAGGAGCCTACTCAGACTCCCTCTCTTGACAGTAAAGAAAATTTTCTGCGGGAATGGAGTTCTTTCGCTAAGGTTTTTGGGTGCAAAAGGATAAGCTTTGAGGTTTCATTGCTGCTAGAAATTTAGGTGCAATTATGTTACTCTGTTTTAATTGCTGCTGCTGAATTGCTTTGCAATTCATCTGTAACAGTGAATGTAAGAGTGTGAAATGTTTCATTGCCTGCTGCAGTGGGTATTAGAACAAAATCTAAGACTACTACTGCGTTCTGTTGGTTGACGCTTGACATTCTAGGTTTTTTATTAATGGTTTCCTTTCTCCTTAGTTAATCCTTCAAAATCACTACTTTTCCCCTATACTCAAATAACTTTGCCTAAGCATATATTGACTTAGAATGCAGATGCTCTTCATTTTTCAATATTCCAGCAGGAATTCCTGTGACAGTTGCAAGACTTAAAATCTTTGTGTGTGAACTGAATATGTTACTGTTGTGATACATCTGAAAAGCATGGTCATTCTAGAAATTGGTTGTCAGATTAATAGTTGCTCCTTTTTGTGTGACCATACCCAGAGGAAAATATTTGGAAATGTTAGTTCTGGTAGAACTGTGGTTTTGAAAAATTCAGGTTTTTGAAAAGCCAGGTAGTAAGAGATATGACTCTGCTTACTTCTGATTTAGATAATTAATAAGAAATATAGTATTACCTTAATGTTAGAGATCCATATTTATATGCTTTCAGTTTGTGCATAACTGGTCTTATGAACCAAAAGCCAAAAAATGTTAAAGATTAAATTAATCAACTAGAAAAGATTCTGATTCTCTGTTTCATAAACAAAGTAATAGCAAATCACAATAAGCTAGGTTGAATGCAATCTTAAACTATGTTCCTGTAAAGAAGTCCTTGTTAGCATTGATGTTTTGGTTTATTTCATCTCAGCTGTACTGTGACCAAGAATCATCAGGTACGAATGGCATATTTTAATAACTATAATTTGAATATTGTTAATTTCTATGATTTTCTTCTTTCAGTGGATTTAGTGTATGAAAACTCAAGCCTCTATCTTCTTATGTCCCCTTACTTACCTAACTTATGTTCATAGATCATATGTAAGCTTGAGAAGGAGAGTGTAAAGTTTAATCACTGATTATATTGAATAAGCAGGAGTACTGTGGTGTGTAGTGTAAGATTTAATCACAGCATATCTGTAAACATAGCATTTAGGGCTTTCTCTTCTGGGTTCTTTGATACATGAGTAGGAGACATGTATGTGAAGTCTCCCAAATTGCAAACCTCTTATCACAAGTGCAATCTCTTTTGTTATCTAAAATGTAATTAAAATACTGTAGTTTGCCTAGTACTGTTCTAAGTTCTAATCCTTAAAGGAAAAGGCAACTTTAGGCATAATATCTTGCCAAGATTCCTACTCCCTCTTTGCTAATTCACACCCTTTTACGTAAAAATACTTCAACTGATTTCTTTTATGAAAGTACAACCCTTCAAAATTAGAATGAAAAGTTTAATGGCCTAAATACAGTTCAGTCCTATTTGAAAAGCTTGATTTATCTTCTGTGGTTTCTTTTTTTTAACACTAGTATTTCCTTGTTATGCCCTTGGTATTTCATAGCTGTCCTTTTTAAGCACTGAAGCAATTAGTTTTGAGAAGGCTGATTCTTCAGGGTCCAGTGCTTTCCTGCCTTTCATTCGCCGAAGCTGTACATTTTAATGAAGTTGTTTCATCTATGTTGCCAAACACTAGAATTTTACTGCTTCAATTCTAATTATCTCTGCTGGCAAATGCTATGTTTTATTAAAGCTGTCAAGTGCACTGTTCATTAAATGTCCACAGTCAGTGGTGCTGTGCACACAAATTAGATCAGCTTTACTCCTTGATAGATTATGAAGTTAAATATTTTTATATAAACCTCATAAAATTGAGTCTAACAGCAATCAGTGATGCCTTAGATAAGTAAAGCATACCTGTAGCTTCTCGGAACCTGATATCTTGTCAAAATCCATCATGGAACATACGTTAAATCACTAGTAGTTCAGCTGAGTATAGCATTTGTATGATTATTTAATTCATTAAGATACCATTTTCCTTCCTCAAGATATCTACGTTGCATCTTGAATTCTAATTTATATGTATTTAGGGTAAGATAAGTTTTGTTATTTATGTTTTGATAGAAGTAAAAACATCAGTGCTGGTTGTTCAGCAGAGGGTTGCAAAATGCAATTGATGTCCATTAAAAGCAAAAATAGCTTCACTGAAATGTTACTAACCTGGTGAATGTGAAAGATTATCATAAACAACTAACAGCTTCTCTTCTAATTGCATATCTGAAAGGGGAATTTTACTAGAAGGTGTTTACTTCACATATATGAAGCAGTAATAGAAATATTGTACCTGCAAAGAAAGTATTTGAGTCAGCTCTCGTTTTGACATTTGGGGATTTTTTTATTTTTTTTATTTTTTTTATTTTATGTTCTCAGTGTATGTATCATTATCCTCAGTAGTGGAAATAGTCATTCTTGTGTTCTTGCAATAGTCATATTTAATGCATTGTTTTCTAGATTTTCTTTAGGAGAATTAAGAAGATATTGTGATGATAGACTACCAGATAAACACATTGTTTATCTTTTTAATGTTATCTTTTTAATGTTTTTTTATCCTTCGGTTATCTGTAGGAAAATAGCTTCAAATTTATTTTTAGTACCATGGCTTTATGGTGTCTGTTTTCTGTATTGGTTACCTTACCTTTGAGGAATCTGGTGTTTATACTTTCCAACTTTGCTCTTGAATTTATCAGGCTGTATTTCAAACCTTTAGAGGAACAGATGTTTATTGTGTTCTTTATGGAAATCATAAATAACATGTCAAAATGCTCTATAAAGTAAATAGAATTTAAGAGCTCTTAGATATATATTTTTAAGGCTTGGGTAGAAAACTACAGTCCTTCAAAAGGCTGTGAGGATCTCTTCCTTGTCTCTTCTCCTTATGATCTATTTTAGAGCACTTTATTGTGAATGGAAAATTCATATAACGTGAAGTTGAGTAGGAGGCTGTGTACGTGTATGTATTTAATTTTCTTTTAATATGTTGTATCTTAACATATATATTTCATATATGGCATTTGTAGGAAAATAATGCATTTTATTTTTTTAGTGCAGAAACAGAAAGTATTCCTTTGACTGTATTCAAGATCTGAAGTGATTTTTGCCACCTGAAAATCTTAACTTCAGACAAGTTTCATTATATTCAACTTCAATTTTTTTTTCAATTGCCTACTCTCAGACAGGAGATGGACCCTAATAAATGGTGTATTTTGTGGCAGTGAAGTAGTTGGGTAATGCCAGTATACTGACAGATTTAGTGGGAAAGGGACATGTGGAAGTTACCTAAGTGCATGTGAGAAACCTATGATGCATGAAACATGACAATTTTTTCTTAGTTGATATTTTCATTTTGGTTGTATATATATCTATTTGACTTTGAGTCTGAAAATTGGACAAAATATTTCCTGAACCTTCTAGAGAAATTTGAAAAGTAATCAGACTTATATTTATATCTAAATTCAGATTTGTCAAGGCTTGTCCTATTTTGGCTTCTTGGAAGTTATCGGAGTTACTACTGTCCCTAGTGTGCATATAAATGCATATTGGTTGCATTGTCTTATCCACCCTTTTCAGCCTGAGTGTGCAAGTGTAGTGAATATAACAGAAGAAAACAATTTTTTTTATAAACCTCTGTGTCCTCTTCTTTGCAGTGTAGTCACAACAATTGTGAAAAATCACTGAAGCAATCATCAAACATATGAAAGACATAAAAAAGTGATGCAGTCATAGGTCTTTAATGTGTCTGTGAAATTATGAATGTATACAAAGAAAAACAACAAATAGACTTATGGTGGAGTTATCAACCTGAGACTGGAAAAAGTAACAATAATGCCATTAATAAAAGAAATATCATGCAAAGGGAAATATTTCTGGTTCTGAATATATAGAGATTAGGTTGATAAAGTTCTATGCCATTTTAAAAGGTCCTAGCATTTTAGATCTAGATAAGAATTCTTTTAGTTTAAAAGAGCATGGGAGGAGTTTTGGTCTAAGGTTGTAGATCAGAGTCTCTGAAATTGATGCTATCTACTAAGATATTTGGCTGGTTTTACAGTATTTTAAATGTCGAATTTTAAGGGATTGAGAAAGTACTGCTTTTGTATTACCACATTTTTTTAGGTAATAGTCTTCTAACCTTGCAAAAGGAATACTAGATTTTTTTTTTTACTGTTTTGTTTTGTTTTGTTTTTGCAGAGATACCAGAACAGAATACTTGGAAATACAATGCAAACTCTGATTGTCTTACTGAATAATATTGTTGCTAACAAAAGTATGAACATGATGATACTCTTTGAAGAAGGTATGTCATCTTCATCTTTATTCTCCTTTATTCTCAGATGTTTCCCAGTCTGTATCTGGCACTGTGTGAAACTAAACTACCTATTTAGATTTTGTAGTAGTTGTTAGATCATCTCATTGTAACTGTTGTCCTCCTCATCACTTCCTCCTCCTTCCTTACCGATTTGATTACAAATTTAACTTTTAGAAAGTTGTTCTTCCAAGAAAATGTGCTTACAGAAGAATTACTAACTGAAAATTACATTATACCTATGAAGAATGGCTTGGGAAGGAAGGCAAGGGCTAGAATTCTGACCCTGACAATGCAGAGTGTAGAGAGACATCTGCAAATTCTTCCTTTTCTCACTGGTTAAACCTATGAAAGGATAAATTGTACAATATTTGTGCACACTTTCAAGAAATAGCTTCTGTCCCAGTCCAATGATGTAGACTAAGACTATGAAGTCTTAGTCTACAAACTATTGTATGTCTTCATGAAATGTTTACCACCTGAGTTTGGTAATAAAACACTGTCAACAAGTTGCCTGGAGAGTGGTTGGATGCCCCATCCTTGAGAGCATTCAAGGTCAGGCTGGACAGGGCTCTGAGCAAACTGATCTAGCTGAAGATGTCCCTGGTCATTACAAGAGTTTTGGACTAGATGACCTTTAAAGGTCCTTTTCAACCCAGACTGTTCTGTGATTCCATGATTTGTTTCACTGTGTTTTATTATCTGAGCTGCTTTTATTTAGAAATTGGTTCTGAAGAAAAAGTTTCAGTTATTGGAAATCTATATAAATTACAAACTTGTTTAGAGACATACATTTTGATAGCATTTCTTCTGTTTATCATGAATGGGTGAGTGACATCTAGCAATACAGGTCTAGGCTACCATTTGTACTATTTGTTGGTACACACACCAGCCTATGAATCCATCAAGATGGGTAGTAGGAATCATGTCCTCATTTTCATAATTACCATAGTAGTTAGAACACTGACCCAGAAAGCAAGAGAGCTGAATTCCTGACTCTTTCTAGTCTTAAGGGATTGAAAGGACAATGTGATTTTTCAGGAGACAAACTGGAACTTGACATTGTTGCTAATAGCATGTTCTTCTCCTCTGTTGCAAACAGATGCACTTTTGAAGTTTTAGTGATGTATTAGTGGAGAACAGAGCCCGGGAAAAAAATAAGAAAGAATAGAATAGTATGACTAATTTGGAAAGGGTTGGTTCGTAGGATTCTGATTCTTTGGTTATTTCTCACCAAACTGCCTACCACACTTAGAACTGCTTGTGGTTTCTTGGGATTTAGATGTATGTGCTACTTTTACTATCTTTAGGCACACCTGCTCTCTGTCAGGCAAAATCCTAAGCCAGCACTGACCTGAGTTGCAGCAGGGTAACTTGTTAAAACTGCACAATGCAAAGAAGTTGTTCAAGTCCCACAAGCACTATAACCACATAATTGGCATGCCTTACTTAAAGTAATACACTCTGCCTTTCTGTGTGGCAAATTAGGTGCAAAACTGTTTAACAGCATGGCAGAAATGCCTCCATTCCCTAAATATATCTTCTTTATTCTCCTACAGAGCAAACTCCTGTGTGCTTTTTATGCTGCTGGTAGTATGTCTGTGCTCTTTCACTTCTCATCTGCTCCAAAAATAAAACACATCTCTTCCGTCATGCTAGTTTCCAAATCAAGGAAGCAGGATAGCAATAATATTAAAGTCTTTTTCTTCTGCTATGTCATAATGACTCCAGTAATATTTTCAGACTAATACTGATTAGATAACACTAACTTGGGCTCACTGAACTTTAGCAACCACACTAGAGAAAGCAGCACATTTATCTCAAGTAATAATTTATCTCAAGTCAAATGTCCCCATCTTCTCTCATCCCTCTTCCCCACTGGCTAGTCTTCAGAGTACTGGAAACCTGGAATTTGGCCAGTGCTTTATTGATTTAGGGCCTAATTGTTAAGTAAAGGACTTCTAAAATTTGGTTTGCCAAGGATGTTATGAGAGTATTGATCTTGTAATTGCAGACTGTTAGATTTTCTTTGAATTAAATGGGGAGAGAAGTTATTCTGTGCAAACTGGAGGGCTTTATATCCTTTGCATCACCATCTGTAAATATATAGTGTTCACATCAGGAAAATACCTTAAACTTCTGCCACCATATCTTTGGCATTTAACTTCTCATTTTTGAATGACTTTTGTGTGATGGAGAGGAATGCAGTCTAGTAAAATGAAAACTGAGCTTCTTCTTGCAGAAAAATATCCTGGAGTCCAAGTAGAAAAGTTGAACATCAGTCAGCAGTGTGTATTTGCAGCCATCAAGGCAGAAGAGGGCTGCGATAAGAAAGAAAAACTGGAAGGTTGAGGAAAGTGGTTATTCTCCTCCATTCATTGTGGTGTCTAGTTTTGAGCTCCAAACTAGAAGAAAGACATTGACAAGCAGGAGCAAGTCCAGAGAAGGGCAGCCAAGATGTTTAGGAGAGAGGACCACATGATGTGTGTATTTTCAGCCTCTGCCTGTACTAGTATATGAATGTATTCCTTCCCAAGTGCAGAGCTTTGTATTTGCCTTTGTCAAACTTTAAAAGGTTTTTGGCAACCCTTTTTTTTGAGCTCTTCAGTTTCTTGAGCTCTTTCTGAATCCATCAATCCTTCATCACATCAGCTGCTTTCTTCATTTCAATGTCATCTGTAAACTTGCTGAACATGCATGTTAATCCATCCTATTAACAGTGTCTGTGCTGTTAATGAAGATATTCAACATTCATGAGCTATTCTCCTGTGTTAAAAAAAAGGCTGAAGACAGACTATTATGGGTCATCAATTTCCCTTATTTCCCTGTTATAGTGTGATAATTAATTCATGTATATATGGAGCTTTAGAAATGAAAAACCATAGATACTTGCTGAACATTAGAAGGACGTCAGGTTAGGTGGTCAGTCCTGTCAAGATTTTTGTATCTAAGAGTCCAGATTAGCAGTCCGTATTAGCAATGAAGATTTCTTTCTGATTTTGTGCGTGCCTTTCTTCAGCTGCCAGGTGGCTGTATTTTTTGCAGACAGATCATTTAGAGACCCCCATCACTGTTTCTTTTTGTGCCTGTTAGCCTTCAGAACTCTCACTTGCTCAAAGGAGTTGTATGAGGTGATGGATTTTTTTTAAAGGGCTGTAGCTTACATGTTGAACTTTCCCCTTTCTCAGGAAAATCTTGCATGATGGCACTTTCTGCATTACTACTTCTGTGATTTCCTGTTATTAAAAATGATACAGTTGTGTATTTCAGCAACATTCATAGAAGGTGGATTGCCTAGGATTAATTTCTTTCTTCCCTGAACTGTGTCCTTTTGTGTTACAATACATCAGACACGTACTGATAACCACTTAAAATGTTTAAAGGTGAAATGGAGAATACCATACGCAACTGAAGTCACAGAGGAATTTAAAATGGCCTGTACTTGTGTTATCAGCTATTAAACATTTGTTCTGTTAACATTAATGACAATTTCCACTTAGTAATCAGAGGGGAATAATATGATTCAGTTTAATTACTGAGACTGGAATTCAATAAGGAGACCAGGATTAATATAGGGTCCCTTGTGAATAGTTAAGGAAAGATATTAAAAAGCCAAGGCAATTGTGGTCATTTTCAGCATGGTCTTCTAAGAGAATGACACTTACCCTCTTTTCCTCTGTCTTGGCTTCTGGCTCAGTCTTTTTTTCCTCCCTTTCCCCATCTTTTGATAGCAGACAATTTTAAGTTCACTTGAGAGAGCACAGATATACAAACATACAAAATATATACACAGAGTCCAAATATACAAAATATGTATTCAATCTATAATAATCAGTATCTGATGACAGAGACCCAAGTTAATGCCATAATTTAGGGAAAACCGAAAGGTTTTTCAGTTAAATATTCTTCACTAGTGTACAGCAAATGGAATAGTGCCATACATGACATGTACAAAATATAGATATGTACTTATACATTACATAGTGTAAAGATCTATTAAATAATACACCTCGGTGGCCTTTTCAGTATTCAATTCCCATTTTCTTTCTGGGATGCCTGCAGTCTCTGTTTTAGGTTTGTAACCACTGAGTTTAATGATGTGTTGGTCAATTCCTGAGGAGGGTACCTATGAAGTGATCCCACAGGCTCGGTCAGTGCATGTGAATAACTCACACTGGAGGGCATGATTTTAGTTGGGTGACATAGGACAAAGCAGCATCAAGGTTTCAGAAACAGGGGCAGGGAGTCAGCAGTGATGAGGATGGTGACTTAACTGCCAGGGAGGTAGGCAGAGATACAGGATGCAGATCTGTATGAAGATGGGTATTGTTAGTTCTACTGGTCATGAAACAACCAGTTATACATTACTTTGTGCCTATCATATTAAAAGGGTTGACATTTGGTGACTCTAAAATGAAAACCCTGTTCTAGATGCTAAAATTATGGGTTCCAAAGCAGGTGTAGGAGTACAGTGGTTGATCATCTGTTTCTAGAGACAGGCTCTAAAGCAGTCTACTGAAAAGTTATATTGTCTCCCTTAGATAAGTGTCTAGTGACAAGCACTGACATACTGACAAATTAAGACATAAGACAAACCATGAAGTCAGGGTTGGCTGCTTGATAAGTGAGTGGTGTGAGTGTGCAAGGCTGCTTCATTATGTGGATGTGATGATTAATAAATGGCCAAGTGCACCACAGTACTTAACGTAGTGAAATTCTTGTACTCAACTACAATTCACAGATATATATACTTTTTATTTTGCTTTCAGTTCAGTCTCTTTGTTGTTTTTCTTTCTTTACTGGTCATTTGCGGGGGGGTTGGTTTGTTTTTCACATAGTTTATACAAATTAAAAACAGAAAAAGTTGGATCCTTGCCTAGTTAGCAGTACTTTCCAACTCTTGAGTATGGTTTATCCATGGGTAATATTCAAAGGCAAGAAATATTTTCATTCTAACTGTTGCATCATTTTGTTTATAGCAAGAGTTTGGGTATATCAGATTGTAGAGAAATGTCTTTCAAATACTTGTATTTGATTGTAGAGAAATGTCTTCCATTGCTTCACAATGATCTTTATTCTGAAGAAATGAACAAAACATCTTGTTGAAAAGTAGATCTTATAGGCTGCAGTGGATAACTTCTGACAGTCTGACTACAGCTATTTATTCCTGATAATGCATCAAATTTATTATGTTTATATAAAAAGCTATTTTCAGCATGTCTAAAAAGTAATTCCAAGTTTCCACTGTTATTTAAAACTGATCTAGTAAACTGTTTTCAGCCCAGTATTGCTTATGAATGAGTTTACATTTTTAGCTTTTCTGAATCCCATTGTGCTCCATAAATCAGTCACCATTTTTTTTTATGATGTTCATGTAAGGAGATGATTTATATATAAAGTTCAATACAGTCATGTTGAATTGAATTACCTTTCCCAAACTGCACTGCTGTGATCTTGTGTTTGGCTACCATACTAAAGTAACTACCACTAGCAGTATAAGCAGAGATGTTTGTCTGAATGTTAAAAACAAGTTTCCATTATATGGTAGAGCAAATCCCAAACTTTGTCTTAATGGTGTTGAATCTCAGAAGCTAAAGTAAAAAGGGAGTTATGGGGTTTGGAACAATAAAAATAGTCTTTGAGTTGTGTGAAAATGTGACTGCTATTAGTAGTGTGTGGTACTTAAGAAGTTTGTGTAAAACCTGAAGTTCCTAAGGAATGACCTTTGGTGGAACTGTAGAATGTCATCTACAGCAGTCATAATATTCAATATCATACTAAGAAAGAATGCTAGGTGCTAAAAGCAGGGACAGTTACTAAAAAGAACAGATCTACAATAAAGTTTGTAGTCAGATGATTATAACTCTTTTTCCCCTCATGAAAGAAAGATCAGCTTTCATGGCTGAAGTATCCTTATTCATCTTGTGGTCCACTGCTTTGACTTTTAGTCAAATGTCAAGAGATAAATTAGATTTCAAATGTCTTTGTGTGTTGTATTGTTAAAGTCTGTTAAATACTGCATATCCAAAAAGTGATACTCATGAGACCAGCATCCAACTTCAACCTTTTTCTTGGGGAGAGGGGGGGAGAAAGGAAAAAAATGTTTTTTAAATACACAGATCTTTGCAAAGTGATAGTTATTACTACCATAATGATAACTATGAATTCTGAGCTCTCTAGATAGACCCCAGGTGTTTCTAACTTACCTAAACCTTAGGAGGATATTCTTCTACCTTTCACTTCCTCAGAGATAATTTGATTTCAGCTTCAGTCTCCAAAAGACATTCGGTCATGGTGCCCATAGCACACTTCTTAAGAACAGTTTGTAGCTTCCTAGCCAGCTCACTTGTCACGTGCTACATCACCAATGTTCATGAAATTAGGCAGTAGACTGCAGTAAGTTAACAATGCAGATCTTCCTCCCTGCTGCACCCACCTATGCAGTAGTCTGAACTACAGTGCTACACTGAGAAGGCATTGGTGTGTCATTACATGTGACTTGGATTTTAGGGGTAAAATTGAGGTTTTGGAGTTGCTGGCTTCAAAGTTGTAGCATTTTCTTCCAAAGTGGGAGAATTTACCTGTCTCTTAAGATGGCAATCAAGAAGAGGAACATGGCTTAGTTGCATGGCAGTCTGCTTGCAAGGGAAAGGCAGTAGTTATAAAATTCTGTAGAATACATTGCTTAAACTAATACGCTCTTTAAAAAAAAAAGGCAACAACAAATAAAACCCACTGACTTAGTCTGTGAAGAAATCAGATACACATTCAGACTGGTTCTGAAGTTATTTACCCATTCCTTACTAGTTTTTATTTTTTCCTAGGAGTCTCCTGCAGAAGTTTTACAGGGTACAATATAGAAGTATTTGTTTAGTGACTAAAGATAGAAAAGGTGTTTTATAGGAGTGTTTTATATCTGCTTACTGTGAAACTTAGTTCATATGCAGTTTATTGTAATTCTGAATAGAGAGATTGGAAGGGAGAATAAGTCAGGGAAAGAACCTAAAAACTTTTTTTCTGTGTTTAGTCAGTGTTTAGAACCAAAATGCTCTTAATTAAATCAATGTAAAATAAGGAATAATTTTAAAATACAAAAAATAAATGTATCATCTGGTCTGAGTAGTTCCAGATGTTGTTTCTTTATCAACTGGATGTGAGAGAGACAGTCCCTTGCTTGGGGGTACACCTTGTGGCCTCTGCCATATGATATGTAAGCCTTTCACAGCTCCTTTGCAGTAGTGTAGTAGTTAACTCTGCTCTTGAGCACAGGAATGTCCCTATGAACATCTAAAGATAGCAGTCCTGTGTTGTGTGTCTCGTGTTCATTTGAGTTACAGTTTATATGAGAAGTCAGTGGTGATTGAGCCTGAAGAAGTTTCTTCTTCAGGGATGTTACAAAGCTCAGAATGCTTTTTAGCAGTGTTAAGACATATTTTTCTGACCCAAAATGCCAGTCACTCAGGTGGAAGTGTGTAACATCACATGGGTAAACTTAGAAGCCTAGTATCATAAAAGATACGTGGGAATCATGTCAAAATAGTATGGTAGTAGTGCAGTCTTTGAGGAAAAAATAACCTATGTCATCTTGTGATACTCGTCAATGCAGCCATCTGAAAAGGATGAAAATAGAAATGGTAATTGCTGCAAGGAACAGTTATGCCATTCAAGTAGAACCAAGCCTGTTGTTGTTTACCCATAAGGCACAAAATGTCACTGCATGCTTGCTAGAACTTCAGAAGATAAAATAAGTGAATAAGGGCTCAACAGGTTGTTACATCTTGTTTCTCTAGTGCTGCACTGTAAAAGAGAACTGGCGTTTCTGTGGCTGGAGTAGGTGTCCTGATGCTATCTATCCCTGTGGCCAGCTAAGCAGATCATCCTGCAGCATAGCTGGCTGCTTGAACTACATAAGATATCTCATTTTGACACCTAATTGATGGAAAAGAACAGAATAATAACAGAAAATATTCAAAGTCCTGTCATTCCATTATATTCTAGACTGAGAGGCTTTATGCAGACATCTGATGGTACAACCGATCAGCTTAGTTTAATGGTGGGAGGTTAGTTCAATAAATATAGCAATTTCAAAGCTTAGACTGTCTTTAAATTTCTAAGAAACCAATCCTAATAGACATTTTCTGCACCTATCTGATACCTAGACAAATTTAAGATTCAAGGTTTTGACTGAATGCTCTGATTGATACTACTTGGAGACAGAAACCTAAACTGAAAAAGTAAAATTTTTTATTAAAATGAAAGGCATGGATTTCCCATCAGATTGACGTTGTGGGTATCCAAAGGTTTCCTGATGACAAACTCAGGACTGCCTTCAGTCTTCAAAGCCTTATGCTCCTTCTCACCAGCTTCGTCATGAAAATAGTAATATTTTTCCCCCTCTCTAGAGACTGTGGTCTTTGCGTTTACTCTAGGTGTGCTTTTCCTGCAGTTTGATTCAAGCATTTTCATTTGACATTATGCTAGTATTCCCATGAACTGCAGTTCAAATAATATGTATTAGCGCTAGTGGATTTGCTCAGTTTGAGGAAAAATGAGTAACTAGGTAACCATGTACTTATCATATTAGCTACAGGTTAAATACTGATGATGCAAACTATTTGTTACAGATAATAAATTAAATCTAATTATGATGATATCCCTGTGTATCTTGTCAGATATAAATAGTAAGCTGAAAGGTCATTTTAGAAGATGAAATTAAAGATGTAACTGTATGTTTGAAAAGAGACACATTTTAAATACAGTTACTGTATTACTACAGCCATAGGTTGTAGAGCTATAACATATGTTCTATTCTAGCAGTTAGAACAATCTCAGTGTGAAAGCAATATACCACGCCAATTTGAGGTGAGTGTAAAGTCACAAAAGTAAAAAGTACTACATGCAAAATTAAACTACATCAATCATTCTGTTGTAGGGAAAAGGCTTCTTCAGATGCCTGAAGATGTTCAGATGCCTGAACTGAAAGAAGTTCATTTTGTCGATTCTGTTTTTGGCAGAATCAGATCTATCTAGTGGACAGATAAATAAAATCAGAGGTTTTTCACCACTTTGAAGAATGGTTTGGGGTTTTTATTTGTTTTGTTTTAAATGTCATCAATAGTTGTCATAGCTCCCATGTAGCCAGATGTTTTTGTCTTCTAAGTTATTTTCGGGAAAAGTCTGTAATGAATAGATATATTTAAACCAATTGTGGACAATTAAACTTGAAAAAAAATTCCTCTTTAAAGTAGAAAGGGAATTACATCATAATGGAGAAACTGATGTTATTTACATTTTTTAAAGTCTTTTGAAATTCCCAATTTTTACACAAATATAAAGCAGTAGTCTATATTACTTGAGACTTTTCCTGTGATGTTTTTCCTCTTCCATCTAAATATTTTTTATCTTTCAGACTTTTGCCTAAAATAACATTTAGATGTAGTCTTTTTAGGATGTTTTTTTTCTTTTGCTATTCAGGATCTAATTTTATAATATTGTCTAGCTTAGCTTTTCCAAACACTTTTACATTTCAATGTGCATTTCATATTCAATAACTCATTTCTATAGTTAAATTTCTTTTGAAATCTTTACATATGGGTTTTCCACCATCTTAAGACTGTATATTTTCAGGTGAGTGTGTTCTCATGCAAGTTATTTAGACAAGTTACCACTCCTCAACTGGTAGGTTTTTCCTGTGGCATTTGATCAATGCCTTGTAGATCTGATAAGGTAACTAATTTTGTGAATAGTTGTGCATGTGATCATTTACATTTTATAGTGATGTATCTGCATGTAGTCAGTTTTTGTAAGTCAGCTGATGAGGGAATCTGTTTGAGGTGCAGTTAAAACCTCCAGCTGAGAGGGACAGTGATTATTTAAACTGCTGTGACAGAAATGTAGATGTCTACCTGATGCTGCTGTTTATTTTTTTTAAGAAAACATATTTCATAAATGCAATCCAAACTTGTCTATCCATGCTTTGAAAATAATTATCTCATTTTAGCTTAAGCTTTTTCCTAATTGAACCAAGATGGTATTTATGAAAGAGAGGTTTATGAGGACAAATCTGTCAGCAAAGACACGTGTTTGAGGACATGTCATGAATTTCCAATCTGAGATTTAAGCAAATTAGTTTTACTTTTCTCTTAAAGAGGCCCTAACTTGATAGATATTGGGGGGTTTTATTTTTTAAATAAGGTTTAAATGTTTCTGTAGATGTCTTCATGTTGTTAGAAAAGAATGCATCAGCTAGTTCCTTCATTTTGGTCAAGGAAAACATTGTGTGTTTCTCTTTGAATTTTTCAGATTAATAGGAGAAGAAATAGGATATTTATATAAAGTCTGAAGCTATCTTCTGTCTTTCAAGAGAATGGAAAAACTGGGAAGATTTTTTCCCCTTTACCACCTACCTTTGAAAAAAATAAGGAAAAGAAACTTCTTGTTCAACTGCATCCATTCAGTTTCAACTTGTCTTTCCTTACTTATCATATTTAAGATTGCTTACTCAGAAACTTCTAATCCCTGTTCCACTGAGTCTTGGAAAAAATCCAGTAAAGTGTTGTTAATGGATTTATTCACACTTTTAAAAGATCATATTTCCTAGCTAACATGTCCATATTGTGACATAAATTTCATCCAATGAGGCAGCCATGAAATGCAACTTATTTCCCTGGATGACAGCAGAACTAATGCTACTATATGTATTATATAAAGATTGAAAAAACAGTAAAATTATCCATGATGGCTGAACAGGCTTTCCAATACATATTTTTACTGAATAAGCACAGACAGATATCATATATTTTGATACCATCATTCAACCCAGAATGACCTGAATTGTGGGTTTATGCCATTATTAATCTTACTAGAAGAAAAATGCTCAAACTGTTATTTACTATGCATTTTCTTCAGAAATTACATTGAATGTTGTTAAAAGAGCATGTGGTTCAAACAGCAACACTAGAAGATGAATTTAGAGGTAGCGTTTTGTCTATACTGTGAGGAAAAGTCAGAAGCAAGTTAAGGAAGAGGCAGATAGAATACCCAATGGAACAGATTATCAAGCAGATTTACAGGTTTTGACAAAAGACATGGGAAGAACAGCACTGCTTACAGGATTTTGCTTGCCTAGGCTGTGGGTCGTGCAGTCACTGAGACCAAGTCTGTGCATTATGGGATCAGTCTGGATGCAGATATACCATGGGCTGAGTGCAAGAGCTGACTGGAGGGCTCTGTTGTGCACCCTGGAAGAAAACCTGTGTTCGTGAAAGGTGTGCAGGGAGTACTGCACAACATGCAGTGCTACAGTAACACATCCAGAAGGCTTAAAATTACAACTCCTGGCAGTAACTTCCTAATTTGTTTCCATGGACCTGACTGGTGTGGGTGCTCCCTTGTGACATCCAGGATCCCAGGCTGAATTGTAGTCACTCTCCCAGTTCAGTGCAGTATTCTGGCAGGCCAAATTGTGCAAAATCTTTGAAGTCTACATGCCCTGAAATTGCTTGTCTTGAAAATTTAACTGCATATGCCTCTCATTTCTAGTGTTTACTTGCTGCAGCTTCTCTCCTGTTCTTGCATAATTTGTTGACAGTCCAGTTCCAGAGAGTCCTTCAGCTTTTCCAACAGAGCTGCAATTACTTGACATAGATCTAGATTCACTAGGTCTTGGCTTCACTTTCTCTAGCCTACTTCTGAAGTCCCTCTCTCTAAAAGCACAGTCTTTATTAAGGCTAGTCAGTTCTCTCTTTCTGAAAATGTTGATAAACTAAAGCAAAGGACAAGCTAGTTTGAACAGAAGAGAGTGAAAATTTTGAGCATGTCTCATCTATTTACTGGTAGGAACTGCATATTGGTTCCATCTGGAAAAGTGTGCATTCCTGTAATGGGCATCCCTATGTCTGTTTGACGTGCTGTCTCTGAAACAGAAGTCTTTCTTCACGTAAACTATATTAAACATGCCATGATACAACTATTCTGTAGTATATCTATTACAATCCTGAATCCTAGATGGAAGCAGTGACCTGTGTTGAATTTGTTGCAGAGTATATTGTCTTAGAAAATGCTATGGATATTACTTCATTGTTTCAAGCTGCTGTTAAATTTTATCATCCTTAATGTTTGTCTCTTCACTTGGGATAACATGGGGAAAGGAACAAAGTACACAAGTTCTTCATTACAAACTCCCCTTTTCTCCCCACCCCCATTAACTTGTCAATCTGAATTTCTTTGTCTGAACCTGCTTTCTAGAATTACTAGTCTGGGCATAAGCAGGCTGAAAGAGAAATATAGGTGTGTAGTGGGAGGTATGTGCGTAGTGGTATTGCCCAGGGCACGTAAGAAGTGACACATGAAGCACAGCCTGGGGCAGGATGGTGAAGGCTCCTTGTGTTGAAGCAAGTTGGTAAACCTACTGTGATCCTGTAAGTACTTTAATGCCTAAAAAACACCTATGCCCAGCAGGGCAGACATGGTAGAGAAAAAGGAAAAGGTACCGTCGTGGTTTAGCCATGGCAGGTGACTGAGCACCACACAACCACTAAATCAGCTCTCCCCCAGTGAGGGGACAGAATTGTAGGCATAAAGAAGTGAGAAAAACGTTGTGGGCTGACATAGAAGTAGTTTAAGAATTAAAAAGATATCATAAGAAGAATTTAAAAAATTCTACGGAAAAGGGAGAAAAAACCCCAAACAAACCAGGGAGAGAGAAAAAAAAGCAAGAACGAGTAATACAAATGAAAACAACTGCTCAACACCAGCTAAACATTGCCCAGACAGTCCAGGAGCAGTGTCCACCCTGCCAACCTCTCCTCCTCAGTTCTATTGCTGAGCGTGATGCCATAGGGTGTGGAATATCCCTCTGGTCAGCTGTGTCCCCTCCCAACTCCTGTGCACCTCCGACTTGTTTATTAATGGGTGGGGCGAGGAGTCAGAAAGCCCTCAACTCTGTGTGAGTGCTGCTCAACAATGACCAAAACATCCCTGTGTTATCAACACTGTATTCAGCACAAAACCAAACCAGAGCCCCATGAGGGCTAATATGAAGAAATTTAACTCTATCCAAGCCAAAACTAGTACAGGTACTAAACCAGGGCTTGCTTACAAATTTTCTCCTGCTATTCTGTTGCACATCTTCACAAGTTACATACTTAAATCCTGTCTAAATCACCCTTTTCTGTGGCCATCTCTCTCACTGTAGTTTTATCAATGTTCTTAACTTCTTCTTCACCTGTGAAAAAATTGGTTGCCCTCAAACAAACCAGTGTCCAGATTCTCAATTAAAGCATTGGATTAGCAGCAGGATTAATTTCAGTTTGTTGCTGGGGAGAGCAGTATAGTTCACTGTTTTTATTTTACAACTGGATGGTTTGAACCAAGACAGCCTAATAGGCCAAACCGTTCTGTGTGATCTCCTTCCAGACTTCATGCAGAAGTTTTGCCAGGAGTCTGAGCCAGTCTGTTAACATATGGACACAGGCTTCACTACTCCCAGCAACAACTACCCACATAAAAAAAGGTGCAGATTATTCACAACACAGTGTCATTAGACCCATGTTCCCATTGTGTGGATCCTACTGAAATAGGGGAAGAGGTATGGAGCACAAAAATCAAACACACACAGGCTTGCAGTTCTTTCAGAGCCTCTTGATTAAGTAAGCTGCACTCTACTACCAGCTGACCTAACTCAATGTAGTCTTTTGAAGTCAAGATAGTTGGGATCAGGTAGCTGTGCTGACAGAAAATGAAGGCTCTGTTGACGTAGGTTGTACTAATATCAAATATTAGGTAGGGCACTTCTGATATAGCTAGCATGAAGCCAGGGACAGCATGATCACAATGAGATGGGTTCCAGCTCAAAGATCCTTGTGGTAGGATTGAAAATCATGGATAGGTCAGAGAAGAGAAAGCATACCATGCAAATAATACCAGACGTATGTCTAAGCCAGTTAACAAGAAGGATAGCATAATCTCAAGTGAATAATCAGTGGTTAGATTTTAGAAATTTAATCAGATGTGTCATTATTGGTATGGTCGTATGACAGCAAATAAGGGGGTCTTCTGGTCAGAGTTATCCCAACACTTATTTGGGAAACAGTTGAGGTAACAGAGTAGGCTTAAGGCTAATGTAATTTGGGGCTACAAAATATAATCTGGTCCTAAGGGCTAAACCAGATTTGCTATCATGTAACATCCTGACCTGTGTTTAAACCCTTTGATCATTTAAGTGCAAATGCATGAAGGCCACCTTGGACAGTTGCAATTACTAGTTGTCTGCTTTCATTTCTATTGTAAATGTAATTGATGAATAACACAGGATGTTACAGGAAAGGGTGGCATAGATTCAATTCTGTTGTAATAACCAGCAGCAAATTCCACTTAGGGGATACTCTAGCCTTTGCTCTTGTTCTTTGATGCAGCTGTAACAATAATAAAAGACTCTATTAAAAATCAAAGTACTTCTACTCTATGTTTTCATCTTATGGCAGACTGATGTAAATAGACCAATAGGAATAAATATTTAATATCTTTTCTTATAGAATATGATTTTTCAGTAGAGAAATATATAGAGCTTTTACCCTTATCCTTTGCTGACTATGTATGGGAACAGTATTCAACCATGATTTATTTCTGCAATTAGAACTGAAAACTTCAGAGAATTTTCTGAAGCCAAGGTTCATTGGTCCTTATCACTCCCAGCCCAGGGCCTCTTGAAGGCTGAGCCAGAGTAATTAGTGCTGGTAATGTCATTCAAAGCTGTTGAGTGCTGTCAGTTTGTGACAACAGTTTAGGGCTGTATCTGCATTCTGAGGCTGTTCACATCTGGTCTGTATGGGTTTTGTTAAAAAGACATCTTTCTGAGTTTAAGTATTGTCTCTCAAGGATTTTGGTAGAAGGGAAAGTTGATGTCAAAGCAGAAGCGTGTTAAGATACTTGAAGGAGATAAACGGGGTTTAATCTTGTGTGACAGGAAGTCTATTATTAAAACAGAAATCTCTTTAGAAGAATTTTTAGTTCTAAATTAAACCCAGGATACAAATTCCTCTGTATTTTATCACATGGTAATTGTTGCAGACATGATCTTTCAGAGCAGTAAGTCAAAAGTCTTTACTGAATCTTTACTGACTTCAAATTTTACTGAATGCACAGCATTCCAAATTTTACTCAAACAGATTTAATTTAATGAAGAACTTTACCTAGCTTTTTCCATTAATTTGAGGACCTCGTGCAGTCTTTGTTTTTCTAAACAATGTACACTATATATTAACTCACAATGTGCAAGAAGAAGTTCTTCCATGTAGCTGTGAAGCCGCAACTGCTAATATCTCAGACTGGCTTTAAAGGAGGTTTTAAAGGCTGTTGTCTCTCAAAGAGCAAAGGTAAAGTGTCCTGTTAGCTATTCATGTTCCTCATGCAGATCATTAAAACTGCTGTTTGGAAAATCCTCTAAGCATCATCCACCTGACCCATCCTTTTTGTCTGACAAAACCAAGGGACCTTATTTTAGTTGACACCTTGTAGGAATGAATTAGGGTGTATTGGGTTTTGAGTTGAGATATAGCACGCTGTAGAGTTATTGTGCTTTATAAAATGAACCTTAAGCTCTAATGTATCTCTAACGTGGGGAGACATCTAACTTAAAAGTTGCTATAGAGTTTGCTTAATAACAGCAATGATACTCAATCCAAACAACATGATTTTAATCTTACTGTGGTCTTGGTTCATTTAATTTTTAGTATTTCATGATGCAAAGTTTTGCTTGCAAATACTGCACAATTGACACATTAAAAAGCTGTAGCAAAAAAAAAAAAAAAAAAAAACCCAAAAAAACCAAACTTAAATCCACATGAAAAGAATGCAAGTTAGGTGTTTAATAGATGCATAGTTGGTGACAGAAGTATTTTAAATGTATACCCTGGGAAGCCACTGTATTACCTCCACCTCTATTCCTCCCCAGGTTTTCCAACTAAAAGGGTCATTTGAGTGTGTGGATCTGCTTCAGGCAAACCAGGGTGCCAGCAGCATGGTATCCAAACAAATCAAAACTGGCTCTTCACATAAGACACTCTTAATGTCTTAGCAACTCTGTGAATAGGTCCTCTGAATATTATTACAGTCCATAGTTATGTAGTATTCACTCACACAAAATTGTAGAAAAAAAATTTTATTAGTTCTAAGTAGGAAGCATTTGAATGTTCTTATAAATAACTTAAACCTATTTTCCAAGGGAAGTTACTTTCTGGTCTTTCATTCCATCCCTGTTGAACAAATTCATGTTCGTGTTCAATGAATTATACTCCTAGGAATGAGGACTGTCTTGGTAAGTCTTGAACAAAACTCCCTACCTTCAGAACTTAGAGACTATGTACTCATGTGTGCTGTGAACTGAATTTCAAACATCTTGGATATCTTTTCTGAATGAATTATAGAATGGTTGAGTCAATCTGACACAAAAACCTGAATTCAGTTGAAATTTTGTCACAGATGGGAAACTCATTTTTTTCTTTTTCTTTTTCCTTTTTCTTTTTTTATTTTTTCATTTTCAAAAGCAGCATCAAATCAGAAACTCTCAAGGTATCAGTGGTTATACTTTCAGATATACTCTTCCTCTGTGTACGTCATTCTAACCATGTCTTTTCACAGAGAACAACCACAGTCTAGCCCAGCTGAACTAATTCATTATATTTTATTATTTTTATATTGACCAGTCAAGCATATTCAACAGTATTTCTAAATTGTTCAAGTTGCATTTTTACTATCCTTTATTACACTCAGATACTTTTTGTTATGAAAGAATCCACATGGTTTTTTGTCTTTTAGTTGGCTAATCTATCCAGCTGCTGGTCTTAATCAACGTTTGATCTATAGATTAAATTATGGAAAAAAGCAGATTTTAGTGTTGGCAGGATTCTCTTAGGTTCAGAAGAATTTGACTCTCTGGGGAGTCTCCAGTTGTGCAGTCCTTTTTCACAAGAGGAAGTTTCCACCTCTATGGTGCCTTCTAACAATAACAGCTAAACACTGCCAGTCCAGGAGAAAGTAAAGTAGAGTTATGTCGTGCTTTGACTCAAAGCAGAACCATATTGCTTCTGAGAATGCCAGGTCTTTATTCCTCCCAGGCAGTCACACTCAAGATAACACAGAACTTCCCAGTCTACTTTCAACCTAGCTGTAGTGAAGGTGATACCCCACTTTTCTTCCCTGGTTGTCTTAATCCTTTCCACATCCATTTTCTTGTGTGTGAGGGAAGGACTCCCTGCTTGGACACCATTAGTGAGTGCTTTACGTTCCATGTGTGTAGAAAAATCTGAGCCACTCTTCCCACAAAGGGAAGCTCTGGAGAGCCTTGACCATTTTAATATGGTAAATTCAAATGAGATTTTTGTCCCTTAAGCCTAGTGATTCTTTCTTCAGTCATAAAATGTCCAGTCATTCTACCAGTTCTAGGAAGAGACTAGCCAGTATTCGCAAAATTTTCTTCTTTAGACGCTACTCATTTTTAAGGTCAGAATACAAAAAAATTTTCAGGGCAGCAGTCATGCAATTGATTTGCTCAACAGCCAAATCATTGTTTTTCAACTTGATGTAACATTCATAACTCACCAAATTCTGAAAACATTGGTCATCTAATTTTCTTTCCTAGTTTATTCTTACTTCAATATTATTATAGCACTAACACAAATATTTCCTAAAACATAAACAATAACAAATAGGGAACAAAAATAACATTAAAAGCCATGAGACTTTTTTTAAAATGCCATTACCCTAAAGATACTATTTGCTTTATGTCACCTATTTTCAGTTCTTCAAAACAGGAAAAACGTAAGTAGTAATGCTGTGATGCTGAGAATGCAAATTGACTCCCAGATTTATGTAGGTAAATAAGGTTTTATGAAGAATCGTTATGTCACTGTGGAGTATTTTAAGTGCTCAGGTACATTCATTCATTCCTGTGTGAAAGAATCTGTACAGTCCTGTGTTTCTTCTTAGCAATATTTTTGAGTTTCAGCATTAAAATTTAAAAGATTATAAAATATGGTTTCTATTTAATCTGGCAATATTGTTGGTCCACTCTGTAAGTAAAAGAAGGAAGAAAAGTCTAATGCATGTACATTTGGTAATATCCCTGGGGAGTCAGTTGTGTAGGTGTGGTACTAATGGGAAAATAGCTTTCCAGAGAGCAATGTGCAGAGAGGAACAAAGAGAAAGCTTTTTGCTGGACTGAGGGTTTTGCTGCTGGCTGCCTGGCTGCACGGTAGCATTGTTCGGAGGAAGTGCACCTGCTCTAACATTTTCTTCAGCTGGAAGCAGACAGGTTTGTTGAATGCTCTAATTGCTGGTAGGCATGAAAGGATTGCCTAGAAGATTGCTTCCTAGGCTGTCCTTTGATGTTTCATATGATTTGGAAGTGAAGATTTCTTTTCCTTTATCCATCTTACTAGTAGGTGAGAATAAAAAATCTCCTCTCAGCTTTCATTCCAGAAGGTATCATGGCACTTTCAGTCTGATTAGCTGTATCATGGGCCAAAAGAATCCTTTTATCTTTTGAAAGGTGTGTAAAACACAAGCATAGTCATCACAGTCCACATTCATAAAGCATTATTAACTACATGTTCAGTTCATTGCAGGGGTATCTGGGCAGGAGAAGTACTCTGCTGTGAACACTAGGTGTATCAACTGCTGTAAATTCATGGCTAGAAATTTTGGATGAAGTTCTTTTAAAACATATTATAAATCTTGGGCCACAAATAGAAAAGGTTCTTTGTTTAATTCCAGTTATGTTAATTTATAAACACAATAATTCTAATACAAAATGCAAGTTCTGCCTAATTTGTCAGCAGAATTTGAATAGCAGAGAACTGAAGTGAGGATTGATAAGTTTGAATGTGCTTATTTTACAGATAAATACATGGCATAACTAATGCCCTATGAATTCTTGTACTAAATTCCGACTATAACTAAAGCTACAAACAGTAGGGTGTGATGTATTTTGTTTGCAGAAATATGCAAATTAATTGAGTAACTAAAAACTCTGTAACAGGCTAAACTACAAGGTTTTATTTGATTCTCTTACTAGGAAATACCTAGCTGAAAGAAATTATGGTGCATTACTTTCACCCATGTAAACTGTTACTAACAGCTTTCTCTTGAGAGGGTGAACTTTTGCCAACATACTCGGAACCACCAGAATACTTGACCATAGGTTGCTTGTCCAAGTAGAGCAACCTTCCTCAATTGGATTTGGTTTATGTCTCCTCTATGATGTAGATTTTTTATTCAGATCCATCGCTCTCAAAGTTCAGGAGTGCATGAAGTGTATGCCTTTTCAATCAGAGCCTATTTCACTTTCCAATCAAGAGTTGAGAATTTATGCATAAGAAACCTATGTCTGTTATAGATGACTCTGAAATATAGTCTGAAATTTTTAAAGATACATATTGATTTAGGCTTCATTTAGGATATTGAGTTGTTCTTTAATCTGTTGTAAAATTTGGGAGAAAACTTTCAAGGTATCTTCGGAAACTTAGAGATTCATATGTGATTTTTGTATTATGATTTACTGAATTATGAATTCAATTTCCTTTTTTATAAAATTGCATACTTTTTTTCCAAACTGCCTGTTTTGCAATTTGATTTTTGAATACTGAAACATGTCAGTCTTGATCTTTATAGGTGCCTTTTGAGCAAACTAGTTACAGTACCAGTGGTCAAGGCCATTAGAGTTCTATGGAGTTTTTTCATGGTCACTGTAAATTACACCAGCTTCCCAAATTTCTCATCTGAGCACAAAGTATGTGTACTTTGTCTTGTGATGTAAGCATGGAGTATATTTACATGTCTAGAGCTGTGGCCTCCAATTTTCATTTTGTTGTGACATGATGAAGTATTTTAAAGAGTATGTCTGGAACTTTATTTACTTGGCCAAGAGGTCGGCCTGTTACTTTTATCTGTGGAACCAAATGTTTGTCAGGTTCCTGTATGAATCATGCAGTATGTTAGGTGCATCAGTGTTTTATTCTAGACATCTTTATAATAAAGTTAGGATGTGCTAAATTTTCCAAAAGTATTCTAAGTCCAAGAAATTTTTTCCCCACAAAATTTTCAAATTTGGCTCTCATATCTTTGTACATATAGCTCTGTGTATGTATCTACCTAAATGAAATTCATTAGTTCTGATGTTTTATTTAATGAAGTAAACATTAATATCTCAGGTGTTTGGAGGCAGGGATGCTAATACACATACCCTTAGGATGTAAGCACTTCAAGAAAATAAAATCTAGGTGATTGTATTATTTATGTCTCAATGGGTGGGGAGAAGGTTGAGTGTTTGGTTCACCTCCTTATTCACCAAATGAACGAAATGAGTTCTGCTACTCAGGCTGGTACAGGCAAGGGAATAAGCAAGTGTTTCTGTTCAAAGCTGAAAGCGAAAGGATTGCAGATCACAGTCATGGATCCTGGTGTTTCATTCACTACTAGTCGTTCCCCAATGTTCACTCCCTAGTCAACCCTACTTAGTGTTGTGACTACCGCCTAAAAAATTCTTGATGATGATCCATGCAATGCAATGTCTGCTTATGAAAGTGGCCTTCTCAGAATTCATCTCCAAGTCACTGTCCTAAGGTTTATTTGTAAGCCATCTGGAAAGAATGGGATGACTCATTCATTTTGATGTGGCTGTAGGTTTTGTGGCCATATACAGAGAAACAATGTGTACTTGGTCATACCCCTGCAGACAATTTTTCAGACTTCACTTGGATAGGGACCAAGTCTTACTCGACTGTTTCCTTAGATTTATTCTGATTTAGTCTGTTGAAAATAGTCATAGACTAACCACAAGCTTTGTATTGGGTAGACACGCAATTATGTCTGTCTTTTTTCTTCTTGGTGGGTATTGGTGATATCATTTAAATGTGTCACTCTCAGATGCATGCTATCTGATTTTTGTACAAAGTGTTCAGAACTGCAGCAGAAATTTCACTCTAAAAAAGGAGAAGGAAATTAAATGTGTGAGATTAGAATTATTTCATTTTGAGAGCTTGGTTTATTTAGACAAAACTCTGGGAAATTCAAAGCTTGTCCTGAGCTGTCATCCATCAATTAACTGTTGTGAAAGAATAATGCTAGTAATCATAAAACCACAGAAGATGTGAGATAGAAGCAGAGTAAGAGTCTTAATGATCCAGAACCATAACTGTATTCTAAATGAAATGTATTTAATTTCCTGAGGAAATTATTAATAGTGAGAAATAGGAGAAGAAAATATTTTGTAGGCAGTTTAATTAATGGATGGAATATCTTTCAAAGCTAAAGTAGTTCAAATCCCCAAAGGTTCGGCTGTTCTCAAAAGCTGAACAGTATAAGCATATAATGTATTTTACAGTGTCTCATATTAATCGTGTGTCGACGTTTGTAGAAACATATACAACTTTTTAAAAAAGAACTTACAAAAGAGCACTTTTTACTTCATTGAAATCAGTGAAATACTTAAGTCATTTTTTGACAGTCATGGAGACTAGAAGGTAATATACTGATACGCTGCAGTGTTACTACATATGGACAGCCAAGTGACTGCATAGCAAATTGCAGGTTTAAAAGATAATTTGCAAAGATATTATGGTTTTGCTAAGAAATAAAGTACGTTTCATCCCTTATGAAAATTTGAAAGAAATAGATTAAGATCAAATACAATGAACTCAGTCACTTTTATTTGAAAGTAAGAAAGATTTTGAATTGAATCGATATTGCCTTGAATTGCATTATATTTTTCTGCTATGTCAGTTGATTTGCGGTTAGGCAAGCTGCAGGGGCTGATGTTATCGAATTCCAAAGGAGCTTAAAAAAACCTCTTCAAAACAAGAAGATATTTTCAGGAAAGTTTTTACTACCATCAGTAAAACATATCTTAATAATATTTTAATGTAGTATGCAATATTTTGTTTTTAATGCTCTTCTGAATGTGTTTTTTGTTAAGCATAGCACTGTTTCATTCTATAATTAAAGTATATGTGTAAGGTTCTAATTGACAGACCCATTAAGAAGCTCTGGGCTCAGTTAAGAAGCTCTAGGTTCCACCTTGAAGTGTGACTTTGTAACAGCCTGGAGAAATTGCTAAATTCTTGTGACTAGGGGTGTCGTGAAAGAGACTTGTGAGCATGCTGTGGAGAAGTTTAGGATTCGAAGTAGATTTTAATTTAACGAATACATGCAGTTAGCAAATTTGATTGTATCAGTTTAACTCTCTTTATGAGGGTCCAAACAGAATAGGAGAGGAGGTAATTACAGTAATGGAGAAAAAGAGGAAATTTAATGAATATTCATAAAGTACGTAAAATTTGGTTTTATCATAATCTTTTTTTTATCTAGGTCACCTTCCACACTGTTCTTTTCCTGATAGCCTATTTATTTTTTCTCTCTTTTTTCATCTCACTTTCTATATAGGACTGGCTCATCACATCTGTAATCTCCTAACAGAAGCTGTGGCCCTGTACTTGGAAGCAGATGATAAAAGGAGCACCAAGACAGCAAATGTTCTGCTTCTGTCCTTACTTGACATATTGCAATACATGCTGACGTATACAGCAAACATTGTACGCCAGACTTTGCAGGTATGGGATTTATTCATGGGGTCTTTACTGTCTTAAACAATTTTTGAGATAACTTCCTATTATCCTTAATAACGAGACTCCTACTATGCTGATTTTATGGATCTTTTAGTGTGGTGAAAACTCAATTTGTCTTCCAAGTTTGTTTGAGCCACTGCAAGTCATGGCATTGGTGGGACTTTCTCCTCCAAAAAAGACTTCCTCCTCCTTAAAAATGGGGCACAAAAGGATACAATTCAAAGAAATTTCACATAACCCTCTTAGTAATATATGAAGGAAAAACATTCCTCATTTGCTAGATGTGAATCTAGCAAATACTGCTTTTCTTTTTAGATGATCTGCCAAATTTTTAATTTAGTCAAGTGGAAGTGACTTTTGTATTTGCACTGCAAGCAGCAACACATACTCATCATATTAGATTTTTTATGTTCTTGGGGTTATTCATGGAAGAACAGATATTTGTTAGGTAAAATATATCTAAAGGACAGAGGTTCAAAAGATTGCAGATAGGTTGTAATATCTTTCAGGACATGGCTTCTTTAGTCCCCAAAGGCCCTCCTCTGTGGGTTGGTTGTTTTTTTGTTTTGGTTCTGTGTTTTTTGGTTTATGGGGTTTTGTGGTGGGGGGTGTATTGGTTTAGGATAAATTAGGGGGAGAATCTCTAAAAGGGAGTCCCCTCAAACAAACCTCCACCACCCCTCCCCCCCAGCCCGGGGTTGGGAAGGAAATTCTTTGGAGGAGGAAAAAGTGGAAAAAACCGGTTTTATTGACAAATGAACAAAAATCTCCCCACCCCGAGTGGAATGAAAGGCGCAGGATTACTCAGGGGGAGGGCTCCAAGCTTCTTTGGCGGGCTCCGGGTCTTCTCAGACGTCTCGGGTCAGATCAGTTCCAGAGCCGGTCCGGTCTTGGGGGGGGGAGAGGGGGGGGGAGGGAAAAAGAGGGGGAAAGAAAGAAAACGGAGAGCAGGCAGCAGAGGCGGCAGCGGCAGCGGCAGCAGTAGCAGCAGAGGCAGTGGAAGCCAAGCAGCAGAAAAGCTGAAGCAGCTAAAGCTAAGCAGCAGCACAAGCAGCAGCTGAAGCAGCGGCAGCCAGAAGCAGCTCTCCTCGGGCAGCAAAAGCCCCGCGAGCAAAACAGCGCTGCTAAGACATAACAAAAACAGTCCACTGATATGGGATAGAGGCACTGTCAACCCAGAACAGGGGGATTGGTTTTTTTGGTTTTTTGGGGGGATGTTTTTTTAAGTAGGCTTAATGTAAGAAGTTGGTGTTGATTGAGCTTTTTTCTTTTTTCTGCATTGATTTACACAAGCAGCTATGTTATCAACCACATTTTACTGTGAGGTTTTTGGTTCAGTTTAAATCTGTGATGGTACAATACCTTGCCTTTTTTAAGCAGGTTCTGTAAGGATATTTTCATCTAAGAATCACTTCATAGATCAAATTTTGTAGGATAATTGCTTGTTGTCATATTTTTGGCATCATTCCTTGTAATCATAGCTGGAATTCTGGACTTACACTCCATACAGCAGTGGTGAGGCAAATTATTCGGGAGGACACATGAGGAGAGAGGATCTTGCGCATGGATTGGTAATATTAAATTGATGGGTTTTATTTAGATTTAAAATTAAATCTATTCGTTGAAAGCCAAATTCTGTTCTGGCTTTACTTGAATACAACAGTTGATTGATGCACTGAAACTCCAGCTCCAGTTTTGTTTATCTCTTGTCAAAGTAATCTGCTTTGCTCTTAAAGGCTAATGAGTAACAAGGAGCAGCTGGAAAACTTGAGTTTTGAAGCATAAGTCTGTTCTGTGCCCATATAATATTAATTTTCCAATGGGTGTTACTTGGCTTATGTGTCTTGACAATACTCATCACAAGATTCCTGAGAGTTCTACATCAGTGACATACCCTATTGAATGGTGGCCATTAGTTATTGACTCCACAGTATTCCACTATTCATGTGTCACTAAATGCATCACAAATATTATTCTTGGACTGATTATGTAGAGGTGTTTTGAGTAAGATGCCATTTAAATCAGAACTTGTAAAACAGTTTCAAATCCTCTTGTATTATCCATTTCTGAGGCTTAAGTTGTCTTTTACAGATGGTAGAACCTTCACTTGAATCCTTTTTATTTAAATACTGTGTGTGCGAAGTGATAACCTTATCCAGCTGCATAGGCAATACATGTCACCACTTTTCCATTGCAATTAAGTACTTCATGCTGGATTGGTGCCGATAACTGTATCCAGGTTCAGCAGAAGAATTCACTCTTTGTGGTCCAAGTACTTTCAGATTAATTTACATATCTGTTTTGGAGAAGTTTTGTTATATGTCCCAGAGGTGATCCACATGAGCTGAAAAGAGTTTGCTTAGGACTCTATTTTGTGACTCTGGCAATGGTTGCCCAGAGAGGCTGTGGATGCCCCAACTCTGGCAGTGTTCAAAGCTGGGTTGGATCAGACCGTGAGCAACCACATCTAGTGAGATGTATCCCTGCCTGGGGGAAGGCCTGGGTGTGGGTGTGACTAGATGATCTTTAAAGGTCCATTACAACACCTTAATATTCCGTGATTATATGATTCTACAACTTAATGTAGGTTTAACAATGGTATAATGTGTATCCTTCATATACATATATAATTTCTTTAGTGTTATTATTCATTCTCTTTCCAAATACAATAATATATAAAAGTTAAAGAAAGTAGTCAAAGATTCCTGATGGAAGGTCTTCTCATCCACGTACTAACAAAAAAAAGCTGTTTTAAATTTTGCTGAAGTGAAGGTGGCTAATTTCCCTTTCTTCATTATTATAAACATTGCATTTTTTGTCTTCTCTGCACTGTTTGTCCTTCTTGAACTTCAGCATTCCAGGTCATTGTGGTGAGTCTCAGAGAGGACGTACCAATGAGACTTTTTGCCTGGAGAAACAGCTCTTCAGTTCTTTTATTTAGAAATTCTTTCCAGAAGAAAGGCATTATCCTTTCAACTCATAAGTATCAACAGTGGAGTTTGAGCAGTAGTGGCATCTGTCTTAGGGAACTTGCTCCTCTGTTCACTTAACCAAATGAGAACCTTCAAGTATTACACTTGGACAGTGATTTTTGGGACTGAGCTATAAATGAAACACAATACCAAGTATTTTTAAATGTGTTCTTTAGACAAAATGTTTATTTTTTTTCCTCTAGCAGATTGACTGTATAGGGTCGTGGTCCAAAGCTGGTGCAAGGTAATGATGTTAAATGAAAAATCCTGCAAGCCGACCATTCAGGAGCCCTGAAGGGCAGGGATTGGTCGTAAATAGCACTGCCTAGGGTGGTAGTATGTCTTGATGATGGCGGGATGACAGTGGTCAGAATTACAAGTAGTAACTGATCTTATTACTTGAAAACTTTATTATTCCTATTTCAGAAATAATTCAAATTATAATATATTGTGAATATTTCAGGATACAGAGTAAGCCAGATAGGCAAAATTGGACAATATTGCTGAGAATCCTAAATTTTCAATCACCTTGATTATCTTGAAGTATCTTTTGCATGTACATTTTTATTGCATTTTGCTGAAGAAATGTCATGCAGATCAGTATATTCAGCCTGTACAGAATGGTACAGCAGCATGGGTCCCTTTGCTTTGTGCTTATTGTCACAGAGGGAGCATAACTTCTCATTGGGAGCCCAGGAATACTTAACTAGAAAAGAGTGCGTGAGTCTCCTTCAAACTTCCATTCACACTGACCACTTAATGGAACCTAATTTGTTTCTTATAACAGAACAATCACCAAGGTTGTGTTTGATTTCTTTTCTCTCTTGTTAAGGCACAGAAATCTGGCGCAGGGGGAGACACGCAGGCTGCCGAAGACCTTCTGCTTATCAATAAACCCCTGACGGACCTGATTAGCCGACTTATTCAACTGGTGAGAGTTTGCTTGTTTGTAACCTATGGAGTGTTGCTGAAGTTGGAATTATGCAACTGAATTCAACATATTAGAGCTTTTAATTATTTATAAGCTTCCACCTAGTACTCTAAGATTTTCTAAGAAGTTACAGGTCACAGTGACTTGCAGGTTACCAGCGTTGTCAGAATAAGTCTGTTTGTCCAGAGCATAGACGTAGGATGAGGGGCAGACTGCAGGTTCTCAGTTTGAGTACATATGTACAGCCAACATATAGTCCTTCAGAATGGACTAGTCGCCACTGCAAAGAGAAAGGATGGCATTCAAAATTTGAAACTAATAATCTTGCTTCCTTTAGAAAGGTCAGTAAATGCAAAATTAGTTTGTAGCGAGTGATGCATTTTAATGTTATTTTCTGAGGTTTGAGCCTTCTGAGTTTTCTCAAGGTTTTTGCTTTATTTCAACATGATCCTGAGTGATTTATGAATGGGAGTGGTCCCTGGTGATCTGTAAACATCTTTGAAGTGTGTCTGTTTAAAGGCAATCCTTTCCAGGGTTTACTAGATGTCACAGCACTGCATTGAAATCTCCAGAGTGCTGCGTTGTGTTCCTAATGCATCCCATCACCTCAATCTCTGTCATACAGTGATCTATATTTTACTGTGTGTTATGGTTTGTAGTGAAGGAATGCTTCTTGAGCTGGACAGTGCTTTTAGGGCTGCATCAGCCTTTTAGTCAACATAAAGCCATTAAAATGCTATATGAGAATTTCAGTGTATCACAATATCCTTTCTGGGTTATTTCACTTACAGACATTTCAGACTTGCCGTGTTCTCTTCCAGCCCTTTTTTATTTTTTTTTTTTCATTTTAATAGAGGTTTTCAGGTTTTTTGTGATATCAGTACTGTAATCCTTCTACTATCTTTTGCACTGTCTGTCATCTATTTTACGGAAGTGTGTGATTCCTTTTTTATTAATTTTTGGCATTGTACTTGGTGCTAAGTCCTCCTTTGATGGATTTATTTAAACCAGCTATTGACAAAGGATTTTTGGAAATGTTCTCTGAATGACCTAAAACAAAGTGACTGAATTTCAACTATTTAATATTTCATCTTTATAAATTCTTTTAATTTATATTTATTGATTTTTAAAATTGCTATATATGATAAATAGTATGACATGAAGAGATGCAAATGTTCCTTTAAAATGAAACTAGTCATAAATTTAAATTATATTAACTTTTTAAAGAACAGAAAATTAGAGGCCAAGCTTTAACTCAGCCTATACCACCTGGAAGTCTTTTATAAGTTTTTAATTAAAGGATAGGATAATTGTACAGTTAGCATGTACTGATTAGATTGTGACTTGCCCTTGTATTTCAGAAGCATGGCTGTAAATTACCAGTAGGTTTTGCTTTGTTCTGTACTTCTGCAGATTCCAATTTGTTTAAAATGCTTATTCTAAATCTTCTGATTTTAACATACAGGTAAAACATAAAGACCACCAGTGCCACTTCTTTAGATAGATAGACAGACAGACACATAGATACATACTGTTTTAATATGTTTTCAGTTTTGGAAAGATTCTGTGGGTGAATTTCTCGTGTTTGGGTCTGTGAAAGTTATTTCAGCTAGGTTTGTTAAATTTGATTTTTCGAATATTTTTCAAATTTTTTTTTCTACTGCTGTTTTAAACATTTCCTGTTAAGCTTGGAAGAGTTTGAGCAATGGAATAATCATTTTAGCATTTAGGAACCACTTGTTTAAAATGGTTTATGCTCTAATCTCTTTAAAAAGAAATAGATACTTTGTGAAGTCTAGAGCATGTCTCAAGATCTTTGTGCTCCTTACCCCTCAAAATGCCTCAGGCCTACCTAAACAGAAATTCTGTGAAGCTGCCAGATTCTTTATATTCATTGGAGGGTGTAGCTACATAACCCCTTATTGCTATTTTGAGGCATTCAGTTATTTGTGAACTTTATTTTCTGGAGATAATGGAGGTCTTAAATTTTGAACTAATCATCATTTTAAAATATTGACTTAAAGTTATTTTCTCTGCTTTGCTATTTCTGCCTATCTTTAGCATATTTACAGCTTCTTAGAGTCGCTTACATAGTTTCCTAGTCACATTGTTTCCTAGTTTCCTAGTCATATTGAGTAATTGTTTTCCCTCATTGAAATGTATATCCGTCAAGTAGATCATTATTCCATGTCTCACTTACTTGTCTTTTTATTTTGCTCAAGTTCTACATGTTCTTCTCTCTCAATAATCCCTCAAAAAATCAATGTGAGTTAAACTTCAAAATGTCAAAAACTTTGAATCAATCTTTCCCTTCTGTAGTTGTGATTTAGTCTGTCACTAAAGGCATAGCAAAGCAAGTTTTGGAAACCTAGATTGCATTTTAATTAAACTTCAGAGATTTAACAATGCAAAAGGAGAAATAATTACAAACTCTGTCCTGCAGGAAACACTGCAAATATGCAGAATTCAGTATTTAATCCCAAGATCATTATGACCATAATTGATCAATAAGAGGAAAAAAATTGAGCATTTAGTCTTCTCCTTGGCAGTTTTATGTTTAAAAGTTAATTACACTTACCTTTGTTGGGTAATGTTTCTTTGCTTAACATAAATGTAATTTGAATGTTATTCTGAAACCTGCAGCAATTGTAGAACATACAAAACACCGTCTAATTTCTGATGTACCCATTATACTGAAAAAAAAAAACTTTCAAAATCACTTCAATGTGGATTTTCACGAAGTTTCAGAAACCATACCAGTACCTATAAAAAGGAATTTTGTTTTCTGTAGGTCCTAGATTTGGTTCCTAGGTGTAGATTTTCCAGTCATTTCTGGAGCCTACTAGACTGCCAGGAGAGAATTTTTCGTGACTTCTGGTGGGAGGCTTCCTCATTATAATATTGGGAAAATTTGCACTTGATCACTGTGCTCCATCTGTTACTGTTGGAAGTCCAGTTAGTCATGTCCAAACATGAAGAGGACAAATATGAAGCCTCAGTGCACATGGATGAATGAGATGGTCTTTTTTAGGCATTTTTTGTCTCTATATTGCACTGACTCTAAGGCTGTGCCCAGACTTTGTTTTCAGAGTACATGAAGTTATTTGCTAATGAATAATGAAAATGACTGCAGAAGAATGATAACTGTAAAATTTTATTTCACCTTTCTTTCTATAGGGATACAGACTGTTCTGTGGTCAGAGTGGAGAGACATATGTTTATATTCTGTATTTGAAGTATTCTCTTATACAGAGCTATCCTGAAAACCAAAAATCTCCAAATACACACACCAGAGGAAATAACAAAATGTTGTTACATGCACAGAATTTCAGAACCGGGATTTAGTTTCTCAACAATCAGCCTAGATTAAAATGAAGTGAATATATATATATTTTTTTCCCTTAGGTAGGAGAATGGCCCTAAGTAAAAATATAATATTTTGTTTTTTAATTTAAAACTGTGCATATATACTAATAAGAATAGCATAGTAAAGCTAGCAGATTACTAGTGATGTTCTGCTTTTACATTTTGTACAATGTTTGCAAAATCATCTTCCCTATAGATCCCCATGGTGCTTCCTTTACAGCACGTTCTGTAATCACATTAGTGATCTAATGAATATCTCTCTCTTATTGTAATAAACTCTCTATGTGTATAACCTCATTAATGCACCGGAATAGTGTCCCCTCTGGGTAATCCAGGCAGTTTCATTGTAGCTCTAAAATTAGATGCTGTAACAAGTCCAACGGTGTGAAAACTGCCACTTCAGCTCAAATGATCACACGTTTCTTGCAGTGGTTTGCAATTCATGAATACACTGCAACTCAGTTTAAAATTATGGAGTTTTTGAGAACAGACTGAAGAAATATAGATGTGCAAGAACAAGAAACTTCTGCTCTTCACCACATTAATACTCTAAAATATACAGAGCAGGTTCCATCTAGAAAGGAAAATAGAATTTTGTGGTATAAGCTTGTTTACAGGAAGTTATAACATGGCCATAAAAATTAAGCAAAGAGTAATACACTGCTTTAATTGCACAGAAGTCTTGTCATGAGGTATTATTTTAAAATAAGTGAAAAATAAATCTACAGTTTTTAGTTAGAGAACGGCAGAATTTATGACCTTAGCTCTTCAGTAATTTATTTTAAGGTGCTGGATTGTCTTCAAGCTATACACTAGCCAAGAATATTAACAGCTGCAAGGAGAAGTACTGCTAACTTTTCTGCCTTGCTCAAGGGCTGAATCCATAATCCCCTCTAAGACTGATAAAGGAAAAGGAAACTTCACGTAATTATGAAATATTAAGGGGCAGATACTCTTTTAAAGTGTTAGAATCAGTTTCTTCATGGGTTTCTACTCTCCTGAAAGAACAAAAACTATAAATGCATTTCAAGCAAATGTACTTAATACCAAATTGAAGTGTTCTGATTAGAAAAATAATCAGAATGCTGTTCCATCTAATTAAGAGATGAACCATCCATCTATATTCATTGTTGAAAAACATGATTATGTTTTGCCTGTTCTTATTAAACAGGAGATATTATTTACTTGAAAGCTGAATTTTCGTTCTTGGTTTTCTGTATTTACAGATATTTATTATATTTTCAGCCATTGATTTGTTTTATACAGCTAATGTTCTTCAGATCCCCTACTCTTTATAACCAGTACTAACACTGACTGGCAGCCAGTGCTAAATTTCAGGTTACCAGCTTACAACTTTTGACATCTAAATCACTACTTGTCAGAAGTGAAACAGCAAAATGGTGAGAAGTTACAAAGAAAAATGCTGATGTGGACATACTTAAATAGGGACATTGCTGAGAGTTCCTCTTCCACCTTAATTATTGATGGCTTAGACTGTAGGCCAACGATTCTCATTCCCTCCAGAGTAAATGTGGCCTTTTCTATTCCACGCTTTTTCTCTTCATACAAGATCTGTCCTGCTATTGCTTTGCCCTGAATTTTCCCAAGGTAACAGCAACTTGCTCCCCAAAGTCTAGTTAACACCAAAGCTCAAAGGGACTCTGGGGAAGCAGAAGAGTCTGAAGTACAACAGGGGATGAAAAGACTTCATTGGCATTGGTGATTGAGTAATGTGATGTCATAGCTGGCAGGTGTTGGGAACTGTGGAGTGATACTTGGAACATGGTCACTGAAAGCCTGTGAGGAGCCAGCAATAGACACCAAGACAGATTGGATGGAAAGTTTCCTTTCACTGGATTGAAAGGGTTTTCCTTTCTCTTGTTGGGGAACAAAGAACAACAGCAATGATAAAATGTTGGGCATGCCAGGAGGAGAGAATCAAGGCCCAGGCAAGGCTGTTGGCCCAAGCACGGCTCCTCCTCACCTAGGGTGAAGTGTTCCTGACTAGCTGGGTGTTCCTGCTGCAATCAGCCTCCCTTGGGAATAACGCTAACCAGCTGGACTTGCTTATTTGCTTCCTTGACACTCATTGTCTTGGAAGAACCACTGATGTTTCTGGTGCTTTATGGACTTCTTCACACAGGTTTGTTGTAGGACCAGTTCTCTATGGAGACTGACACCTTTCCACTCCTCTGATATTTAGTGAATATCTTGGGAAAAAACCTTGGGATCAGTCTCACTTCCAAGTGTAGCTGTTGTGATACTGACTGAACACGGGATTTTTGTGCCTGTGGAGCCCAGGGAATTAGCTTCCACTGCAATACCCAGGCAAGGATCTATCTGACCAAAAATTTCACTGATTTTTCATTTTTTTACTTTGTTTAGCCAACAAACATTTGAAAATTGAATATAATTTTTGTACTGTGATTTTCTTCAGGGAGTGGTTGATGTAGCTGCCTACATTGATCTAGTAACTAACTTGGAATGCTGTTCTTAGAAGGTGTGAGAGACATACATAAAAGTAGTTATCCTTTCTTTCTCTAATGGCATTTTATTTCAATGAAGGAAGTAAAAGTTGTCTCAAAGCCCCAAGTGAAATCAGCAGATTTTTTTTTCCAATTTGTTAAGGATTAAAGATATAAATGGAACCATAAAGCTTGTTACTATTTGTAGCTGTTCCTGCTTTTTAGCCTTGCTAATTGTGTTGATGAAGTTATTAGAGAAGTCTGGATGATGGAAAGGAAATAATCAAATAAGTGGCATTTAGATTGGAATGAAGAAAAAACATATAGCAGAACTGAGGAAGAAATAGCTGTTGTGGTCCTGTCACTTGCATAGTATTAGGTCAAATAGAATGTGATATGTCTTGGGGCTATATATTCAGAGATTACATCTCAGTTCAGTCTGTTTTAAACAGCAACTCTATGAAGCTAGTAGAAAACAGGATTGTATTTGCATGCAGATCCCTTGGGAATTGCTTCTTGAATATTTGAGAGATGTATGTCTGATGATGTGTTCAGATTGCTTTAAAGTAACTGTATGGGTTTTCCTCAAAATGAAAAAATAAGGAATTTCATACTCTAGGTTGAGTAATCATTATTTCAATGATTTGGCATATTATATAAGTGGTTGGACAAATTATATAAATTATTTCCTTTTATTGTCTGTAAGGATAGTCTGTTTACTGTACTTTAATATGGCTTCTTTGATGCAAATAATACTTTCAGAATTAAAGAAATGAATGGGCATGATGAAGTGTTTTCACACTTCTGTACCTAATTGGTTAAGACTACCACTGACATTTTTTTCAGGTCATAGATTATAAGGTGAGAAAAAACCATTGCAATGATTTAGTTGAGGGTTATATATAGACAGGACTTTCCTAAATTAATTCCCATTAGAGTAAACGATTTTGTTATTTTTTTAGAAAAAAAATTGTGATATTTGAATTGCCTTTGATGGAGAATCTGTCTCAGTTCTAAGAAACTTGTTTCAGTAGTTAATTTCTCTCATTAAAGAGAGAAAGAAAAAAAGGGAATCCAAGCATTATCTGTCTTCTAATCTGAATTGCTTTGTCTAAAGTTTTGAGCTATCATGTCTTATCAGTACTTTTTCAGGTAAAGGAATTAACCTCTCCTCAGCCTGCTGTTTCCTACATATGACTGAGAGGATATGATCCAAGTCCACTTTAACCCTCCCTTTGATATGCTATAGACACTGAATTCCTTCAGTCCATGGCTATTACGTTTTCCAATCTGTCGTCCTCTTGCTTGTTCCCAAGAAAGCTCTATGATTTTTTTTTCACTAGCATTTGTGAACTCTCTGTGCTGACACTGGGCATTGCATTCCTGTTTTCATTCCAAAACGTCATTGTCAGTGCCTAAAATAATCTCTGTACTTATTATTTCCAGATTGTACTTTCAGGAAATACATAATTATTATTATACATATTATCAGAAGCTCATTTAAAGATGATCTTTAGTCATGTCCCTAAATCTTTTCTGTAATTTTGCTTCCCAGGAAAGAATTTTCCATCCTATTGCTAGGGCCTGCTGCAGTGTCTGATTTTCAAAGGAGTGCAGAAAATTTAGAATTCAGGAAAATTATTTAAAATCCTCAAAATGTACCTCCTAATGTGACTACTTAAAATCCATTAAATAACTGGATAGCCTATGCTCTACATCAAGAGGCTTGATTTAGTAATAAAAAAAATTAAATGAAATTTTATGGTGTGCATGATGTAGAAGATTAGACATCATGGCTATAATGATACTTTCTTCTATTACTGCTGTTTAAAGTAGAATAAAATCACATAGTTGGGAGTTCTGGTGCTGTTGTGATATCACTCAAGATAGACCATTGGACAGAATCAGACTGCAGATATTGTTATACTGCTGCCTAAAAGTAGATATATTTTAATTATATCTTCATCACTTTGTTAAGCTTATTTTAGGGGAATTTTGAGTCAATCAACTAGAAATTATTCTTTCCTGTCACAATGCAAATGTTAATACTCTTCCAAATCCCCAGTGAAACACAACTTTTCTGAAATTGGAATTTGATTTTTGTTTGTTCATTTTTCATTCATTTTTAGCTTCCCAGTGAAGATACTGAAATATTTTTGAGTGCCTCACAGTGCTTATTATTGCTGGTTCAGCTGTATGGAGGGAACAATCAGGAGAGTATGTCTCCAGAAAACATGGGCAGCTTTGCTGAAGTACTGAAGTCCAAAAAAGATCCACAAGAACTTAAGCTTTTGTTGAAAATTGTAAAGAGACTGGTGAGTTGACATCTAACCTTTTTCAAAGTCTGTGTGTTTCTTTTATATAATTTGATAATTTTGGGGCTGTTTTTTTTCCCCTCTTAAAGAAAAAATACTTTTAAATAATTTTTAAAACAAAATATGCTAAGTTGAATATCATGTCTTTAAATTTCACTTTTCTGGAAAAGATAGCTTTCTACACTTAAAACCTCTTACAAAAATGATTGTGGGAATTCTCCTATTTCAGTTAACCATTCAGCTCTTTAAATAACTCATGCTATTTTTATATTTGTTTAGTAATTCAGCTGTATAAGGTATTGAAACCATTTTCTGAATGCCTATCAAAAGAACCAACCTTGTAGCATTAAATATCTGTTCAGACACACGGTGGTTTATTTCACAGTGAATAAAAGGCTGTTTTATACTTGGAATTGGTTTGTGCGTGGGCTGTTGAGTCTTCATTCTCACGGAGCTACAGGGACCACTTGTGCTGGAGTGGCTGTAATGTAGAGAGCCAGGCAGTGGGAATCATACAGGGGCTTATTCTGGTAATGTTATTGACTGGTAGGAGGTTCACTTCTGTCCTGCTCCAACTCAGTGGAATGACAGCAGCTTATGTCTTTCGGGTAGCTTAGGAAGAAAATCTTTTGGTATCTGTAGCGTTCTCTCAGGTAATACTGTAGGTTTTTATCTTGAAGTGTGTGAATAAGAAGCTTTGCCTGCATTGTCAACAACTTGGCATTGTTTGAGTACTTCATCCTTTACTCTCCAAAAGCAGGAGCTTTTGGTTAAAAGAAGGAAACTGCCCCAGTGTAAGAGACAGGAGGTCCTTCAGTTTTGCAAGTGCAGTGCTGACTACCAGAGTATAGCCATCATCCATGGCAGCAGGAATTAAAAGGAAGCAACTCGCTCATAGAGATCTCAGAGATCTTGTCCTCTTTCTCCTGCCTACTATACTTACATCACAGGAAGTAAACACCATACCCTTCTTCCCTGTTTTGCCCCAGCCCTATCTTGCCCTGAAAGAAACATGAGTATATAAAATTAAAGTTGATACAATGTTTAAAATTCCAAAGATATTTCCTACTGATTTTAGCTTGTACCTCTGCTTCTCTCTCTGTGTAATTGTTGTGAAGCATAGAACTGGTTCTCCAAAAGCAATATGAGTAAAAAGGCAACAAAGTGTGAGGGAAGAAAAGTGAAATGAGGCTGGAATATGCATATCTAGATCATTTCATTTTAGCATAGCTAGAGATTGTTTATTTCTCTCCATTTTGAAGCCTAGGGTTCAAAAGTTGACCTAGTGTGCAGGATACTTAAAACGGAAACTTCTATTGACTATTTTAAGAGAACAAAGCTATGCTGTCACCTTTTGAACCTTGCAAGTTCCTGTACTTTAAGTTCCAGTTCTCTCCTTTGTATACCTGGTACTTGTTATTTATAACATCAGGCATAGATTTTCTGTAATTATTTTAATGAGATCATACAATTTCTTTTGAAAGCAGGGTTCATAGATAATCCGACAGATTATTTAATAAATCATATGTTACTTCTCTAAACCTTAAAAAGTCTTGTTCAGAGGAGATTATTATCTTGTCAAAATTGTTGTAATCACAAAAGACATTGAAATATAATCATATCTATTTAAGAACAATTCAGCCCACATCAATTGAATTTTGAAGCCTAGAGCAGTGTTTTTCTTTTTAATATCTGAGCAATATTTTAGTAGAGGGATCAGTACATGCACCAATTTTCATTGTTGCCAATCAGTTCTCATACAGAGCAACTTTTCAATTTGTGGTTACATTGACTTTGCTGGTACAGGCATAGGTATTGCTTATGTAAGACAGGAATGTACAAAAAGCTCCATGTGCTTATGCTACAGATGCCTTTATAGCCTGTATTGCTGGAAATATGGAAGGGCATAGCAGTGTGACTACTTAACCTTTATCCAAGTGTTTTACATGAATGCAGTGAGCCAGTGGAGGCAGATATATCGATTTCAGAGTCTTCAGTTTAAGGCATATCAGAGGATTTGTTGATGTACAAGATGACCTTAGCTTGATGAAAGGGAACCTGATATCTGTATGTTGTTATAACTTAATGTCTAAACCACTGTGGTTATCTCCAGTGGGTAGAAGGTCTTACAAAAAAAACAAAAGTTAGAGATTTGCATTTATTGTTTTGTTCAGGTTTTTTAATGATCATTGTCAAATTTGACCAGCAAATTGACTGCAGAGCAATAGAAACTTCTTGCACTTTCTTCACTAATTGTTTTCCTACAATTTTGTTGCATACATTTCTTTAACAGAAATAAAGATATAGGCCAGACTTTGTACAGACTTAATACTGAAATCACTATGAGCATACCTTTTTATAAGCTTTATTTTGGTGTAAAAAGGAATCATTAGGAGAAAAAATATGCTTTGAACTAACTTCTGTGACTGTAAGTAAAGATCATCTAAAAGCTTTAAAGAGGCAGCATTGACTATCCTCTTTCTGTTTTCTTTATAATTGCCTCTTTGCTTTCAAAGCTTTGGACTCTGTCAAGCAGAGGTTAACCCATTTTTTTTACAAGAATGTTCTCTCACTGCCACTGATGAACAGAAATGAACAGAATATGAATAAAATTATTGAATCGAAGAATAGGGTTTGGAGGTTTTTTCCTTCAGCCTTTGCACTGACTTTCTTGTTCTGATTGCTTCATCTTGGGTTAGACAATGCTGCTATTCAGATATGCTTCATCTTTTTTGGAAGCATTTTTGTAACTGATTGATGACATCAGAAGAGTGATCTTTTGTTTTTTTAGTTCTGGAAACCTCTCCTGCCACTTGTCATGGAAATCACTATCTCATCATTCCATCTCTTCTGTGAAGATGTAGTGCATCTTATTATGTGTCCAGTAAATTACCTAGATCAAAATATTTTTTTATGAAGCAGAAAAAATTTTCATTTAGGAAGCAAGTGGTTGAGGTTTGCCTGCTTTACTGAAAAGTTTTTAATTTCTTTTTTTCCCCAGAGGAAAAAAATCTCCCTACCATCCCAATTTATCATCTAGTATGTAACGTAAAGGCATTTTTTATAGAACTAGCCAATATCTTTCTACTGGACATATAATTGCTCTGGGATTACAGCTTGGTACTCACAAATAAATTATTTCAGCTTCAGATCAAGAGAACACTCTTTTTTACTTCCATGTAGTAATAAGGAAAAATTCCTCCGAGAAAAATGAGTAAATATTAGGCTTTCTGCGTTCACAGAGAAGAGAGAACTTTTGTTCCATGAATTTTTCCTTATATACTAGCCAGAAAGGATATTGAGTTCTACCTAAATCACTCCTTTTTCTCCTGATTGTCTTTCAGGAATCTCATTTTCACTAATTTGTGTTTCGTATGTGTCGATAAGTTGTTCATTGTTTTTTTTTGTCAGCAGCTAAGACATTTAGGATGTCATCTGCATGTCCTGTACCCCATGAGGATCTGTATAAGGATTTCTCAAATCATTTTAGGCTGTCTAGTAAAGACATCAAGGCTAGAATGATAATACATGAACTGTGGCAAAATTCCATAACATTCATTAACTTCATTGTAGGACTGTTGAACTCTAATCTGATTTCCCTGCCGATTTGAGCCACAGCAAGAGCATCACTATGTACCTGCAGGCAAATTTGCTACCCTGTTTCAAATGTACAGGGTACATGTACGTTTCAAATGTACCAAAGCCTGGGGAACCACTGATCACTATGTCTAAGATGTCATTCAAATCATGGGGTCCTTAAGTGTTTCTGTCATGTAGATTAGCTATGATATCATCCTCAGTTTTATACAAAGATCTGCTGCATTTGCTTCTCTTGAATAGACAGCTCAGTGTTTGTATATAAAAATATATGTGTATATTTTTACTGGAATAGGTCCCAGATTAGATCCTTTTTATATTAATCCCTGATCATGCATTATGAAGACATTTAGAGCTTGAAGAGATATACAGTCCAAGTACACAAATGTTTGATTAAGAGTAGCAGCTCTGCAATCCCTCAGTAAGTTGAACTTCTTGCTGGAGGTTTACTCCTCAGTAGATTCACACTGATACATCTATAGGGAACTTCCCTCAAAGAAGGTGAAGCAAAATCTCAAGAGTTTCTCAAATACCATCCCTTTTGCAGCTTCAGCTCCAAGGACTCAGTGCCAGAATGGGGTGGTTGTGCAGCAATTCCCAGAGGTGTCTGTTTTCCCACGGTCTTAAAAGGCTGTGGAAAACTGTCGGTGTATCGCCTACTGAGGGAACACAGCACGCAAATAATCTCAAATTAGCTGGAGAAAACTTTTTATGCGTCTTACTCCTGATCTGAATCTTTTAAGTGGCCTGTAATTAATTTCACTGGTTGCCAAGATAATCCATAATATTCCATGGCTCTAAGGAATAATTTTATGACAGCTGTGTTGTTAGACTGTGAACACAGTACTCACTTGTGTGTTGCGGATGTGTACAGGTATACTCACTATAAACAAACAAGTTTTCCTGAATTTATACATATTTTTTTAAATTCAGGTGACTCTTACAGGAACAATTTCTGTCCTTCATTAGTGTTAATCTCTTATTTCCAAGTTGTTACCAAGCTTCTATCCCTTCTTTATAGACCATCTTTTGTTGGCTTCAGTCTACAGGAGTAATGTCCTTAAGACATTACCTTTGTATATATGTTAAAAGGGAGCATTTCATTAGATACAAACAGCTTAGATCCCCCAAACAGGAAGAAGCTAATCAGCATTAGAGTCCATTATGCAGATCATAACAGGATGTGTTGCTCAAAATCCTTTGAAATAAATACATGGGAAGGAAAATGCACCTGCACCCTACCCACTCTGTGGCGAAGTGCCTTCTGTTTGCACATTCAGGCAGGGGGTTTTTAATAGTTTTAATGAAATTGGAGAGGATCTCCAGAGATGAGAGATGGGGAGGCCTCCAGCCCACACTGTGACTTGGCAGCCTTCTGCCATGGCACTTTCAGGCTTTGCCATACCCTGACACAGGGGCAACAAGCAGGGTGGTGAGATTGCTGTTTCCAGGGGCAAGTGAGACTGTTCTCCCCTCCTCCTCCACTGGGTTTTCATCTAGTTGCAGGGTAAGCTTCTAAGTATGGCTTTTTGCCTATGGTTTAACCAAAATCTGATGACACTTTTTTAATAAAAAAGTTTCAATGTTACAATGTTCCTGATGAATATGAATGGTCTGCAGAGGTATTTGTGAGTTAGATTGCAGGGCCAGGCCATTGCTATTGCTCAGGAGGCAGTACATTCAATTTTACAGCAAGTATTTAAGAAAATTTGGTTTAAATTACTCAGAAGATGAATGCAGATCATCACAACTGCTCTAATACAATTTAAACAAAAAATAAACAATTGTTTAAATAGAATGAGTATAACTAGTGTAATTTAAAGAAATTCATTGTTTGGTGGACGTAGTTCTCTTGTGGCACAGCCCCCATGCAGCAATTCATTGTTTACCAGAATGAAAATTGAGCGAATATTTATTAATTTATCTGAGTAATTTGGATTTTTTTTGTTGTGTAAGTCTTACTGAAGCTTTGAACTTTTTATTCAGTTTATAGTATCATATGGGCTCTACCAAATGCTCCTGGAAATGAAATACTGTACTTCCACCATTAAAACCTGATAGAAGTTTTTTGTGTTTTTTTTTAAGCTTAGTAAAGCATTTTCGGTAGCTGGGAAGGAAAACAATCAGTGTGATTTTTGTATAATCAAAACTTAATAATACTCCAGTTTGTTGTCATGCATTCTACAAGCAATACCAGGTCCTAAGATATTATTATGTATTATGTATTATTCATCTATAATTATATACTTGTTAGTAAAGATAACATTACTTTTCAAAAAACACTTTTTAAAATTCTGCGTGAAGAAGTTATTTGTGTGTCTAGTAATACTTAGACTACCCAGATGTGAGAGGGGTGCTGAAGTTGATTTACATTCGAGATCCCAGGGCATTCTTTATAGTACTATACGTGGTTAATTTTGCCTGACCTAACTAGATTCTGAGTATTGAAATCCCAGACACAGTTTTTCACTATAGATCTAGTAAGAATTTTCATTTTTAATCTGAAATTATTAGATACTGTTTCACCTCAGGGGCATGTGCATGTTTCATCTGTGTGCCTGGCTTATGGAGTTTGTGAAGGGCTAAATTCAGGCTCACTTATACTTTGAGAAACTCATGGAGTGTTTTCAGGATGCTGAGTAGTGGGATAATATGTTAGCAGTGTCCTTGACTTACTCTTTTTTGACGTTTGCATTCTATGCTTTCTACTGGAGGAGAGGGAAGAATAGTTTGATTTTTAGATTTACACACTTGGTTAGAGCACTAATAGAATTTTAATAGGCCTATTCCATTTCTGATGGCCTTCCTTTTAATTGACCTTTTTTGATTTTTACAATAACCTTTCGGTTGGCCAGAATTCTTAAGCACAGCATTCTAAAGTTAAATACTGATGGGGTTTATTCCAGTGTTTATCTTTCTCCCTTATGAAATGAAACAGAATGAGTATCTATGAGTAAGTCTCAGTGACTGATGCAGTCCCTGGCACTCTTATCCTTCCTCCATCTTGTCACTTTGGATCCTGTCCAGAAGCTCTGTAGATGATACCAGATTGGAGAAGACTTTGCTATTTTTTGACCCAAAACACTAGATGGTACAGGAATGCTCTGCGCTTTTTTTTTGATGGTTTTTTTTTCCTCATAGAAAAAGCAAATATTTAAATCTTGATAAGATTGTCCAGGGATTGTTATGGGATCACTTATTTCTGCCTACATCAGAATCCTGTTCTGCTGTGTGAATTCAGTACGTCTCTGACTACATTTGCTGCATCAAATGAGGTGTAGAATAATATCAGCTCTGTGGCTGAGAAGGCTGGGATGGTGAATGGTAGGGCTACTAATTCACTTTAGGTGAAATGGTTTATATCCCTGTGTATTTGTAACTACACAGTGTATTTTCTTTTTTTTTGTATGTGTCTTGGGATACTCTTAACTCAAAGTGTCAAGAATTTTTTATCAACTGTGAGAATCAAAATTGTATTTTAATTGGATCTAAGGTGAGAGGATTTTGGTTTTTTTTCTGTTGATTATTGCAGCCCCAGAGCCTGTTGTATCAAAAAACACTAGGCTTCATGGAACCTGTGCTAAAATCATGGTCCTCAGATAACATTTTGCTTGAGAGAATCTATCAACACCAATCAAATAGGACTGAATTATTAAAAATCTTCTCTCAGCTTGAATTTTAACACCAAGTTGCACATATTTCCATGTTTTGTAGCATTAATGAGAGCATATGAGCTGTAGGTGCTGCTTTCATTATTATAACTGAATTTCGTTAGTCTGTAGACCGGGACCTCATTGTGATTAGCTCAATCCAGGCATAATAAAAAATAATTTCTTACTCCAGAGAACAATCCAGCTTGTTTCCTGTATTCAAAATAGGATCAAGGAGTGGCCTGAAAGTAATTCTCCTTAATAGGAAATATTTTGACTCAAAATGACCATTCTGGGTAAAACAGATCATTGAGCAGTGATCAGTTTTCTGCAAACAGGTATGAATGTTTAACTAGTTGATTACTAATATAAAAAAAAATCTTCATTTTATTAAAAATTTTAATTGTTATGGTCACAGGAGTATTTTAAAATCCTGAGTCTTCATATGAAGTTGTTACCAGAAACTAAAAGAGCTTTGGAAGATTTTGGTTGCCAGTGTTGAAGATGAGATGCAGTTACATGTAAAATGGTTTACTGTTACTTTTTGCAAACTTATATTGCAAAACCCTTCAAGACCTCCCTTTTTCATTACATCCATTCTCTTACTCAGTCTTCTTGCTGACAAGTTTACTAAAGGTGAAATGGTCTGTTACATTTCATTGCGTCAGGAACATTTTAACTACAATGTACCAGGATGAAATCTAATGTAGGAATTAGATTCCCTACAGAAGAGGAATGCTCCTTCCTTTGACTTCTAAATCACCAAGTAGTGGACAATCAGAATAAAAGATCTTGACATAACCTCTTTGTTAATCTTTATTGCTCCCTTATTTTCCTTGCCAATGTTTATTTCTATTGAAACATTGAAACTATTGAAAAAAATATATTTCAACTTATGCACTTTAACAAGGAATCCAACAAACATTAGCTGTGTTTCACTTGTCTGTATCCTTGCTCTCTTCATCTTGTAAGGCTGAAGTATTGCTGAAAAGCTGGTGTTTTCCAAAATCTTGCCATGAACAAATTTGCAGGTCATACAGAACTTGATTTTAAAAGCAATGTGTGGATGCAAATAAACAGGGAATATGGTTGAAGTGCTTTTATTTGACAGGGACACAGTCCTTGGCCATCAGGCTGTGAAGATAGGGGACTTTGAGGCACATAAATTAGGCAATGGAGACAAAAAGCCTGACAGGGAATTTCAGGTATAGGTTGTCTGTCTGATGGAAATTGTGAGTAAAAATATAGAAGTACAACAAAGGTATGCTGATCGTGGCGATGAGACCAAGCAGTGTGACCATTTAGAGCAAAATGAAGGTACTGTTTAAGAAGTTAGAGATTGTTGGAAATATCAAAGGTGAACATTACTTTAAAAGCGTCAGTTAAAACATAAGTACAGTGGAAGAAAGCAAAATACTTAATTTTTTTTCTTGGATATCTCATGCATCTAGTGGTTGGTTAACACATATGTTAACAACAAGAACCTACTTCTAAGGTTCCACAACAGAGAGCCTGTGCTCACAGGCACGGGCAATGATAATAATGGTATCTGTGCTTTATGAACATGGTGCTACACAATTTCAGATGACTGTGGTCCATGTAAGTGTTTTGAAACAAGGTTATGTTTAAAAATGGCATCTGTGTGCATTGAGGTTAGGTTTTCCATAGATTTCTACAGTAACTGACCCTCCTCTACAAGTTCAAAGTGTTTCAACCCAGCATCTTTCAACATTTTAAATTATGAAGACTCTACTAGTTAAACATTTATAAAGTGCCCAGTCCTGTCATTTCTTTAAACTATTAAAATGTATTGTTTTTATATGAACATCATTATAAATTTATAACAAACATAATTTGTGGTGATGCAGTGTTCTATGGGCTGTGAATTACTGTCCTAAATTTCACACAGCAGATTCTTTCTCTGGGATGCAGTGCCTCATTGATGAGTTCATATGATGCAGCATAAGAATATCTCACTATTTGCATTCCAGCTTTACTCTGCTTATACAGCTTGCTTTTTTAGACCACTCAGGGGGCATTTTAAGAGTGTTGAAGTTGACACACAGTTCTCAGTCTTGTCAAAAGCTTATGATTACCTAAATTCTTTAATATCAGTAAAAGAGTACTTCTTCCAGAAATATGTCGTGTTCATCAGTAGTGAATTAACAGCTGCATGTCATTTCATGTCATCCAATAGCTCCAATGATTTAAAATATTTTTTAAGGAATTATATTGGTGTACTTAATTGCAAGAGAACTGCCGTAGAGCATAACCCCAGTATACACTGAAAAGTCAAAATGGTATGTTGTATAGTGCATATTTTACCTCATGAAAATCTGATTTATGTGCTGTAAATCCTTAGAAATTACAATGTATAGAGTTATTGCATATTAGAATCACACCAGAAAAAGATAATTTAAAGCAAAACCTGTCCCTCCTATGCTAAACAAAATGCACATATAAAAATCTGACATGTATACAGGATGTTATGCATGTCTGTGATGTGAGGGAGGTATGCTAAACAGTGGAATCTACTAGACTAATAATTTATACCAAAAAAACCCATTATTTGTAGCTGCAATTTACTATTGTCCCATTTCATCAGTTAAAAATAGAAGAAAGTGTCAAGGTAGAATACCCTTTGCTCATTCTGACTGAGTGCTTCCTTTGTGGCTTTTCATGCAAGAGGCCAGTGTTCCCAGGAAAGTGCCAGCACAAGGCTCTCTATGTATCCTCTGGGCAGAGATTTTCCCTGCAATGGACTTGGGGAAATAGAAAAGCAGAATTTCCCAAGGGAGCTTGAGCACAGTGCTGCTTGTCCTGAGTGCTGGAGCAGAAAAGCTCTGCAGAGCTTACTAGTAAAGCAGCATTTTGTCAGCTGTAAAATTTTAAGTAAGGGTCCTTACAGAATAGCTGTGTGTCACTTATTTTCATTAGAGCAACAGTCTGCACAAAGCAGGTTAGAGTTAAAAATCAATGTCACATTAATCTTTTACAATTGAATAATTCCCATTGAAATGAGTATATTAACACATCCTCATACTGCTGCTTTTCTACAAGGTACTACCAGTATTTAAATACTATAAAAGTTATTTTTTAGCATATGTGATAAAAAAGCAGGTGTGCACAAAGCATAAAAGGAATTGTGGTTTAGAAAGATCAGGACCTTCTTGTAATTTTAAGCCATTAGTACAGTTTAGTATTCACAATATAAATGGGGATGTATTCACAAAATGGCACACAGTATTTATTTTCAAAGTCCATAACTCTAAGATAGCTAGGAGTAGTTTGTGCAACACATATCAGTCAGTTATGTGAGACCTTGACTCTGCTAATATAGCAATATTTCTTTTTGTTTGGAGAGGAAAATTCTTATTGCTGTAAAAGAAATTACAGGTGTCATTGAAAGACCTAAATAATATGCCCTCAGAATTGCTGGAGTGGACTGCTGCTCCACTCAAGAGCTCTGATGGCATCAGAGAGATACTCCTGCAATTTATTCATGTAATTGTAGTTTCAAGATGAAATATATATTACATTTTGAAAGTGATGTTATTTAATCATGATTGATTTTATCATCTTTTCTAGTCTCTATATCACCATTCTATTTGATAGGATCTTTTTCTTGACTTGTCTTATTCTACATTTCCTCGTCTAGTTATGTGGTCTTGATTCTTCACTCCATTCCTCAGCTCCAGATGCTCCTGGTTTTTTTCTTGAAGCCTTTTTTTTTTTTTTTTAATGAAACTGAAAGCAATTGATGTTGGAGATTGGAGGGCCAAAAATGTTAAAATGCCTTCTCTCATCTTACGTTTTATCCACTGAAGATTTCAACAAAATCTTATTTTCCCTCTTGCAGCTTCATGCTTCAGTTTTGCATAGCTATTTATGATCTCAGGAGCACATAATTGCATTGGCGTACTGTTATGGGCTTGTGTGTGTGCACCTATTAGGCTTATATACTCTTCTGTAATCCTTTTAAATTTTCTCATTAAATTATAATTTATCTTGGGTTTTAGTATTTCCATCTACATTATGGTTAAAAGTTTTAAAAATTGCAAGGATTTAAAATAGCTTAATTTTCCAAATTTAGTTACAGAGATTCCTAAGGAAATTTAATTTCCTGGAAGTACTAATTACTTACTCATGAATGTCAGACCTACCAAAGTTTCTCTGATTTGGCTTCCAAAATCATTAGGTATTTTAAGTCCTAGTCCTTTATTTCTCTTAACAAAAGGACTGAAATAAGAGACCAAAGAACTGATGAAGAACCAGAAATTCCATGGGATATGAAGTATTTTGTTTAAAAAATTTAATTATATTAAAGTTCCCTCAGTTGTACATTTCAAGAAGATGAAATATAATGAAGTAGGATGCTGTGATATGAGACTAAGTTATGTGGGAAGCCTGATAGTCTTCCTAAAAACAAAACTAGAATCAGTTGGCTTTTGGGTTGTGAAGCTTGTATCTGTCTTCTTCCTCACTCCACTTTTAACAAATTGTTTTCAATGGGAGATGAACCCATTAACAATGTAATCAAGCTTTTGACACATGAAATTCAAATGGCTTCAAAATGAGGTGTACCAGATTTGTCTAGCCCTACTAGAAAATAAAAGCAGCCAAACATCAATCTGACAAAATTGTTTTACTCAGCTTTTGCCCAAAACCTTGTAGAATACTTCCAGAACTTAAAAAATTATGATACTTCTACTTGAACTTGGATGAGAAAGTGGAATACAAATGTAATCACTCTGACAGTGATTTAGTGACCCTGGGAGTAAGGCCAGGTGCAGAGAACAGTGGCAGGATGTGGACTGGAATGTGAAAGGAGCAGCACTGACTACTGCTTAACACCTGTATGTGAGAAAGAAAAATAATGATGTCTTGAAATGGGTAGAGGTGAGAAACGTGAAAGAGTGATGAACACTCTCTTAATATCTTGGCAGCACTGCAGTTCTGAATGTGATTCCCAAACAGTATGGAACACATTAGATTTTGAGACTACTGAATATAATGATTTTAGTGTGATAAGAATCTCATGTTCTGCTTTGTACAGCCTGTTCTCTCTGTAGTGCTGCTTTGATCCAGCTCCCCACCCAGCCTACTGGGGTTCAGCTTGCAGCCTTTCTGTTCCACAAGAGAGGTAGAAAAGAGGTTGGAGGTTGTGGTACTTCTCATGTAACTTTCTTTTCTCCCCTCTGATGGACAGGGATATATCTCCCACTCTGCTGCAAAGAAAATGGATCAGAGCTAGACTTGAATGTTGTAATGTCCAAAGTGGGCGAGTGCACTTCAGTGAAGCAGTGTGTATTCAGAAGCACTGTAGGGAATGAGAAAGGGCATCAAAACCACCATGAATTAGTGTCATCATTGGATGAGGTGTTCTAGGGATGTTTTCTAGCCACAATCAAATTAATAGTGAGAATAGCAAGTAGCTTGAACCCTGATCCAAAAGACTCAGTAATACAATATTTAGCAATATTGTGCTAATGGCATGTGAGGCACAAATGTTATAGCCCATCAATTTGTTTTAAGGAAAGCAAAAGGAGTGTTTCTGTTTCAAACAGAAAACCAACCAATGTGCATGAAACAGCTGGACATCTGTTGGTCCCACACTAATAAAGCAGCTGTAGGTGCAGTGGCCTCTGCACCCCCAGTCTTCCATGACCCCAGCTGCTCTGCAAGGCTGGCGTTGCAGATGCATTCACCACACAGTGTGCTCCAGCATCCAGGTTCCTCCATGCTCCAGCCAGACCTGAGACCACACTTGCAGTACGGAAAGTCTGTGTCTGGTCTAGGGACCACTGCATAATGCAAGCATCACCTTTGTGTCTCAAGCTGTGGTCTTGGTTTTGTCTGAAAACTTAAGACGTGTAACTAGAAGGATCAATAAAAAAAGTGAGTTTGTATCACTTGTTTGGCTCAAAGGGCTCTTCCTTCTTAATTGTTTCCTGGACAGCTGTTCTCTTTTGATGCTGTATCTTACCATTAGTCAGAGCTGAAATAATTTGTCAGATCAGTAAAAATTATTTCAGACCAAACGAATATATTTCCTAACGCCAATTGCAGAACAATGGCCAAGAGAGACCCTTGACCATACTTAGTCATATATTTCCAGATGTAAGAAAGACCAGCCCTTAAATTCAGTGATGGTGCTGGAGTTGCACATTTTGGCTTTCAGTTCACCACTACAACAAACCTGAAGAAAAATTCAGGGAAACAGGTTATATATTTCTTCCATAATTAATATATTGCTGGATATAATGTTTGAAATATTGAGGTGCTTTATGAGAGACTTGTCACAGCTTTCATATAAAAATAGAAAAATCAAATCAAGAAAAGTATAATATCTTTTGCCACTCAAATGGCTTGCAAAGCTCATTATTTTGTGTTATTTTCCTGACATTAATCTTTTCACTAAAACTATGTGGTTGAAAATAGAGGGATAATTAGCATTAGCCCATTTATGAGAAACTGCTAGTGACAGAAGCTTATTTATTGTTGTGTACAATTAAAATATGATGTGAACACATGAGAATTTACATTAAAACAAGATTGCAGCTTGTCAGCAGTTTCCTTTGTTCAGCTGTGTGTTTATTAGGCTACAGCTGCTCACCTACTTTTATATGACTTTATAGTAATAGCAACATGTTCATTATTGGAGATGTCTAAACCAGTTTGATTACACAACATACAAAGCAAAAATAGATCTGATATAATCTTTGTTAAAGAATTAGATCTGGAAGTAAGATTATATACCAACAGGGAAAAAATACGTTCTTGTTTCATCTCTTTATTATTTTGGGTTTGTTTGGGTTTTGTTTTTTTGAATTTATTCCTTGCAGTAAGTGTTGTTTATACATAGCACCTAGGGTGATTTATGTAGATTATCTTGCTGGTTTATTTCGACAACTTCAGTGCATCTGCAAATAAACAACTTGAAACCTGTCAGAAAAAAAGCAGACACATTTTTTCCTAATTCTGTCATTATACAAAGTGATTTCTGCAGTATAACAGTTGGTATTAGTTTATGTACTTACGGATCTTTGGGATTCATAGTCCCATTATTGGGAATTTCAGCATTATGTTTCTTGGTGTAGATAAACCATGATGGGAGGTCACAGCAAAAGACAGTTTTCCAGCTCTTCTAACTGGATGGGTGGTATTTCAGATGCCTACAAAATGGAAAGCAGAAGTTTTGTCTGTCATTAGTACCCTACTGATACACAACATCCTGAGGGAAAGCAAAGAAAGATACTTATTTCTTTCTGGCCTGGAGGAGATGTGGTCAAGCATAGAGGAGCTATTAGCAAGTCCCAATAAGAAGTTTAAAAGAAAATTCTAGGAACCTTTCTACACTGAAAAGTTTAGTGCTTTTGGGAGCAAAATAGGGTCATCATGTCTTCAGTGTACCTAGGGGCCGACATACCAGCATTATTAACTTGTGCTGGAATAGTTCACACTGTTCTCCAGTCAGAGAAAATATTGGTCCTACTAATTTCACTATTTTCGTCACTATGTGCAAGTCTAGCTACTTCATGAACTTTCTGAGAAGATCAGTATCAACTTGCTCAGCTTTCACGCTTGTTCCGTGTCTTTTATAGCTGTCAGTGTTATTTCTGTTTAGGGGGTTTTGTTTCTCATACTTGGCACTGTGTGTAGACACAAAGTCTTAGTCCATGACTTTGACCAGAATCTTCTGGAGCAGAAGTAAGGTGAATAAAATGAACAAACACTTTGGTCACTAACAAAATTAAGACTTCAAGCGTATACTTCAAGTTCATTAATGTGAACAGAAAGAGCTGTGCTTAAGTATTTTCTTCTGGCTTTCCTTATAGGAACAATTTCCTCTCTTCAGCTTGTTAGTATCTTTTAAAAGTTTGTTTGCATCCTACCACCCCATTTGTTACTTTGGCTTCAGGTGGAAAAGTAGCAAACTCTTATTTGTTTGGGAAGTGTTCAGATACTGCTAGAGTTATGATAGTAGCCAACCCAGCATGTTCAGCAGTTGAATGCTCCCTGCTGCTTCAGAATGCACTGCTTCAATTACTAGTATTTTGAGGGGGGGGGGAGTTTCTGAGGAAAGGGATATATCTTTCCTTTCTGTTACTTCTGCTGTGATTTTCTTTGGAGAAAAGTTTCCCAAGTCCCATGATGTCTCACTGCCCTGTATGAACTTTTAAATTCAGTTTAAATGCCAAGCAGCATTTACAACTGTGGTCTAGATTCATTTCTGATTTTAATGTCATATTTCTGCTATTTCTTTTTATCTAAATGTAGTATTATTGACACTGATTTCAATGGATTTATGTTCTCATGAATTATTGTTTCATTTACATAAAATAGTTTATGGAAGAATATCTTGATATTCTAATACAGAATTATGGTGCTTCTAGTTAATTAGTTAGAGGTGTCAATAATTTTCTAGAGTTATACCACATCCCACATAATCACCTCCTTACAGTACTCTCCTAATTCTAATCTCAAAACCATTGAGACGAGTATGTGGGCAGACTCTTCTGCATGACACATTAGTGGTTTGTCCTCTGATGGTTTTTTTACCATTGCATCTTTAGATCAAACCTGATTATTAATTTTAAAATGTGGAGCAGCTCATAATGATCATTACACACTCCTGTGAAGTCCCAGAGTAAAAAAATCCACAAATATTTTAATGTTCTTATATTTGAAAACTGAGGTTTAAAACCCCCATACTTTTAACATTGTAGAAATCACCCACTCGTGAAAATTTAATCATAGATTTAAAACTGACTGTGATCTGAACCAAAGAAGGAAAGAAGAGGAGGGGCAAGATAGAAGACAGGTAGAAATATCCCTATACAAGAGCATCTGAGCTTAACCTTGAATAGCAGAATTTCTTGGCAGGGATTTGTACTATCCCTTCTGCATACAGAAATGAGATAGGTGTGATACTCAAAAAGTGCACTCACATCCTGCAGTTTTCAAAAAAGAAAATGGATTTGATAGTGTTGTTGAACCCTGGAAGAATTAGACATAGCTCTTGGAAGCCTGAATTTTAAATAATGTTAATTAAGCTGTGACCTACTATCTTTTACTTCTCAGATGAATTAATATTTTTTTCTTTCATGTTTTTATTCTATCACAGGAATTTTTCTTTTTTTTTGACTCCTCAAAATGCACTCCTGCTCTTAAATACAGCTGGTATTGATTGGTGTGCTTCTATTCAAATGTCCCAGAAATGCAGATAAGAGCAACGTGATATGGTGTTATGAGAGATTTGATGTACATCTCTCAAGAAAATGCATCCTTCACTTGTGTGCACGTTTGCAGTGTCACTGAGGAGGGAGTCTCATAGTTTTAATCCTTTGATTTCTTGCTTTTTCAATCTGGAAGAGCACTCATATCAAAGCAAAAGTTCAGATGTTATCCTAAAATGTTTTGGCTTATTGAAGACAAAGATAAGTAGACTTTGGTTAAAACTTAGAACTGGTAACAAAACTCAAAGCCAATATTAATTTTCTTGCAGCACTTGTGGAAACAGCAGTGAATATTGATAGGATGCAATGCGAGTCAAATTAATCTTTGCAATGGCCATTAATAAAACAGTGTTCCTCTTTACTGAAGCTGATGTCTGTTAGGCAGAATGTTTTCATGCAAGTAAGAAAAGTTTCAAGAAAAGAAATGAATGGGTTTGTGACAGCTTATATTTTTAGCGATTCATTTTCTTTTTAATTTTGAATGGCAGAACAGTAGTTGTAGTACTTCAAAAATATTTAAGACAAAACACATTCCCTTTACATACCTAATGTAGGTATTTCACCTCAGAAGTTTTCAACCTTGACGTAGCTGTAAAGCTGATCACAACTTTTGGGAAGGAAATATTTAGTGTACATATTTGAATCTGGCAAGTCTGCCTTTCTGACCCTGATTTTTATGTATGTTTAACCAGCATTGGTTTATTGATCAAAGAGAAGGACTGGGAAGGGAAGGGGATCAAGCCAAATGAAACATCATTAGAGGGAAAAAAATTAGCAGAAAAGAGAAAGTTTTACTCATAAATGAAATGCTTTGTTTCATTTTTATATTTATTTTAACCACTTGTCCTTTATGAAATTCAGTCAACTTTTAAACAAAAATAGTTTTTATAAATGGTATATTAAGACACCTCATAGAAAAGGTTGCAGTGCAAATGACTTTAAGAAGTTCAAAGCTCAGGTTTGTTCCATTAGTATTATTGTGTTTCTTATATCAAGGAGGTAGCACATTTTACCAATTAGTCTGTGCTAATAATTATATGGAACTGTGTTAATAATTAGATGGATCTTCAATAACTTTCAAGCTCCTATTTCTATCATTAGTGAAATGGAGGCTACTTGTTTCTATATGACCATTTTTGGCCTTCAACTAGTGGATTTTAAGCAAAATGTATTATTGTGTATGTGTGGATATTACTGCAGGTAGAAACTGGAGAAGGCATTGGGTTTCTGATAGGATGAAAAACAAACAATTTCCCCCATGGAAACCAAACAGTGGCTTGCCCATGAAAACCATTCATCTGAAAAAATATCAGAGAACCATCTCTGTAAAATGTGTCTTTAATTGAGGTAACCATTTGAAACTACCTGTCTGTTTATTTAGCTATTTCACCCTTTTCTGCATCAGTAAAGGAGGTTTCTTCTTGCCTTTTAACAAAAGATACTGAAGTATTTATTGTAGCCTTAAGCCTCTTCCAGCTCCTGCTTAAGAGCTGACTAATCTGAACAACAGAGGGCGACCCACGGTTCATTGTGCAAGGAATGAGGCTCAGCTCTCCTCTAGGACCATCAGCTTCCACATGAGATTTCCTGGTGAAGTGATGTGTTCAAGCTGTCTGTGGGTCATAGCTGGGCTGCAGTTGCTACAAATCTTTTTTTTTTTCGGACTGCTGCAACTTGGGTATTTGCTGCATTAAATTCTAGAGGAATTAAGTTGGCCAGAGTACTACTGTATGCACTCCAAGCAGAAACTGCACTTAATGGCAAATACTCCACTATGTCACCCTTGAGGGAAGAAAAAGGAACTTTTCTGGACTTGGTCAAGACAACTGTAATGGGAATATGTGAGGCAGTTTTAGCCTCTGCCTGCAAACACACCCTGTGAAAACAGCACATTCTTGGGAACAGAGGGGTTGAATTGTGTATATCGACATCCCATTGCTCATTCCACATGAACACACAAGAAAACTCACATTCAGTTGGGCACCTTTTCCTTAGGCTTCCTATTTTTGTTACAGAGACTACTAGTACAATTCCGAATCTGATCACAATCCTAAGAAAATACTCCAATCCAGATGCTTAGATTCCCAATGCCATCGTGTTGGGTTGTCACTGGTGCAGAATGAGACAACTTGGTTAGTGTATGGAGAGGATAGAAAATAATGATTGCCTGCTGATTAGAGTCTTATTCAAGATTTTGGATTTTTATTTGTAAGATTTCAGATTGGCTAAGTCTCAAACCATCTAAGGACCCATTCTTCTTTGCTGGAAGCATTCGTTCTTGTCTAGTGAAAACATACTAATCTGAAAAGTTATTTTTGTTCTTGATTACTTTAACCTACTCAATTTTCCACTCAGAAAAGTGTAACTAATTTGGTTTTAGTTTTTTTTTTTTCCTTTATCCCTACTTTTGGAGCTTTTGTTTTTCAAAAGACACCACAAATTTCAAGCAAAAAAATTATTTAAACTAACATTTCATACTGAGGCTTCTGTCAATTGTTTTGATAGTGTCAGAATATTTTCCTCTTTCATTTTTGGTTGCGTTAGCTGAGATGACTATTGATAGAATCAGAAATAAAATTCCTGATTCTTATTCGTGTAATGTGACCACAGAAAATAATGCTATATTAAAAAGAATTTTAGAGCAATGTATATTGGGGCGGGGGGTAGGGGGAAGGTGTGTAAAACTGGTGTTAAACTTGTGGACATAGAGTACTAATCTTTACAGATGCTGTTGGACAGTAAGTGTTTTCTATTCAATTATTGGAAGAATTGGCATGCAAGAAGATGAAGCCTACCAAAACTAAATTTTTGTGTACTTTCAATAGGGAATTACAAATACTAGAGATCAAACACACATATTGATCCAAAGTGCCATTATCTCAACAAAATTGAAAAATAAATCTGAAAAGATCAGCAAATATTAACACAGAGAATATTAACATATTCTCTTATGTTTATACCATTGTGGTATCTTTTTGCAGAATGATATGAGTGTTACAGGGAAGAGATTTTAATGCATATTCTGATGGGATGAAGATGTAAAAACTATTCCAGAGAAGGCATTCATCACATTATGTGCACTACAGAGCAATAGTATCTCTTACAAACAGATTTCATGCTGAGGTACCTTCTGACAATTGAGATGCAAACTAGAGATTAATTTATATTTTGAGAGGTTGTTGCATAAATATGAGAAACTTGTTCATCTCTTTTTTTTTTTTTTGGTAGCACAACTCTGTTGGCTTTTTTGTTCAATTAACCACTTAATGATCTTCCAAGGCACAGATGCTGCATGAAATAGGCTTTCTTATTTATTTAAGTACTTTTCATGTTCACTAGATTAAGAAAGGCTGAACTTGTATAAATAGTTAGTAAAACAGCAGAGCTGCCCCAGCTTGTACAAGCTAAAAAGGTTCTGCTCTATTAGTCCAAAAATTCCAGCAGTGGGGAAGTTCTACATCCTACTGAAGTTGGTACACTTTGAGCTTAGTTACTGCCTTGCTTGATGAGGCCCAAAAGTTCAGTGTTTTTCAGACCTACATATTTTCAGATCTACAGACCAACTGCTACTTTGTAATAACGAGAGAAAGCTCTGGCTGCAAATAGAGGTGCCAGTAGAGTTGGCTGTGTTTAGAAGTGTGTTGTGACTTTTCATCTACTTCTCATTTGTCTTTATCATAGATTTGTAAATTGAAAATATACAGTAGGTCTACAGCAGTGTTTTAAATATAAAAGCTTTTAACAGCCGTTGCACTACTGTGGTTGTACATGGGAATTACAGAACCCAAACATTTTGGTCAATATATCTAAGTTGCACTGTAATAATGGATTACATTAGCAGAGATGTGTTCAGAAGACCAATCTGAAGATTGCCCATATTGACTTGTGAGGCCCCTGCTAATGCCCATGGAGAGAATATAAGCACTTAGAGAGGTGTGAAGGTTGGGACTGAGGCCAGGGAGACCAGCTGGCTGGGATATGCATGGGCTGAATCAAATATTGTCAGTACTTAAGAAGCAATGTTTCTTCATTTGCACAGTGATGTGTTTACAAACAGTGGTTAGATCCATTTTTATTGAAAGTGAAATATTCTTCTCAACCATGCTCTTAGAAAAACAAAAACTTTTTTTTAGAAGAATTAATTCCTCCTTGTGTCAGTCCCTTCCACCCACACACCCTGCATATGCACACAGTAATTTAACATGACATTCAGAAAGAAAAAACAAACACCATTTACAATCAAGACATCAACCTATGTTTTACAATTCAGATTATACGAGTTCAGTGCCTGAATTTGCATAGAAAATGTCTGGTTTGCATAATAACTTGAAAACTATTTTCCTTCTCTATTATTTGGTTTTTAACTCCATTTAGTCATAGTTCTTTCTGGAAGCTGCCAAAGCATTAATACTTAATCCTGGTATTTTTTAATTCTGGTCAAAATATTTGGTTTGGTTGTTTTCCATCCTCTAGGATTGCAGTCGGATCTTTTGCAGGCCTCTGGCATCCAAAAGGTTTTCCCCTGCTCTTGCCTTTTTTTTTTAACTTATTATTTAGGCCTTTCTGGTGGAGGTAATAATGGAGACTGGGAACTAAGTTTGAATCTGAGATTGTGCCAAGTACTTTCAGACTAGAAAGTTAACTTTGGGGTTTTTTTTAGAGGACTTATTTTGTAAGGATTTTTTTCCAGCCTGTCATAATAGCATTAAGTACGTCCTTTTGTTCAGTCAGCAAAGATTTTGTATGTATGGCACACTGTAGGCAAACTGTACTCTTCTCAGAAACATGTAATTAAAGATGTCAGGAAATTGTAGGTTAGTGTTTGTAAGAAGTCCGGCACATGGAAGTAGCTCTGACAAGCCCTGTTGGTACTTAGGATTTTCTTTCTCTCCATAGATAGTGCTTAGCTATGTAATTACCTTCTTTAGAGAAATAATTTCTTTTCATTCCTTTCCCTTCAGTATTTTTTCTTAACTTAGTGCTTCAGTGAACAATGTTTTTTTAAGCAAGATAACAATCCTGTAACTTCAGAAGGGAAATACTTGCATGTCTGTGAACAGTCTAGTCCAAATACAGTACTGCAGGCTTTCCTGCACCAATACAAGTGTCAGAATGTGAATTAGGGGAGGTAGTGCCTGCATCCTGGTTTTCATATTACAGAGAAGTGTTATAAAACCAGAACAATTCAAACTCAGGGATTTTAATTACTCAAAAGAATTGGATTTATGAGAACTGTATTCCTTAGGAAAGAGTAGACTAAGAGACAGTATTGATTTATTTTGTATCCTGAGAGGATAAGAAAGGATGAGCTATCAGGTTATTTAAGACTAGTTCAGGGAAATGTATTTATTTCTCTGACAGAAGATGAGGACTAAGGAAACACGTGTAGGTTTCATTTCACTTGGAAAATGGCTGAAATATTTAACAATTTGTCAGGTGTAGCAATCCATAAAGTTACTTGTTATTAGTAGTTGAAAATAACAATGAGGTAATGATCCAGATTTATTAAAGCTGAAATTTAAATTAAGTTTGGAGTGGGGTTCAGATGTAAATACTCAGAATTTCAACAGTTTTTCTTAGGAGAAGTCATCTGCCAGAACTAGAAACAGGTCACGAGTTGGTATTTGTAATAGATCAGATTTCATGAACTCCAGTGTTTATCATTGCAGATATTTCTATAAATTGGATCTGAAGTTTCTGCAAAATGTGTCTTCTAATAGGCTTTTATCAGAACAGATCAGAAAATAGTTATGAGTGACCTAGAGCCAAAGATATGAATAGAAGTATGTTTGAATAGAAGTAATGGAAAAATGTCCCTCTGTCCCACAAGCATAATTCATGTCAGAGCAGGGTATAAAAATCACTACTCTGAGATCATGTCATGCCACACTTCCAAATGTGCCACTGTAACTGGGTTGGCAGAGTTGTAGTGCAAACCTCCCAAGTACTGATGTAGCATATGCTGATAGAAAAACCTGTTTTTGTTGGCAAAGGTAGCAGCTGCCTCAAATTTCTGAGTGACATAAGCCACCTGACAAATGCACTCTTATCTCAGTCTAGCTGTAACATAAAGCATAAGGATCCAAATAATCTGCTCCATTGAACAACATGCAAACAACCAAATCCCAGAAGTCCCACCCAAGAGAGACAAATGTTTTGAGACAGCAGCTAGTGGAAGTTAAAAACAAATCAGCATTTAGAAAGATGCTGGCTTAAAAAGACAAACAGTGCTGTATACCTAGCAGAATATTGGTGTGCTGCCATGACTCTGAGGGGACCTGTCTGCAGGGTTGGAAGTAAAAGTTTCCTATCCATCTGACATCTCCAAAAATTATTTTCATATTACAACCAGAATTTCTTCCTCACTTAATATAGTTTACTTTTGAGGCTAATTTGAACTTGCTGTGCTGATTTTGTACTGCAGTGAATGAAGAACAGTCATGATTAAATCATCAGGCTGGGAGAACGGTAACACACAGTCTGGTGTAAGCAGTATCTCAAATCACTGCATCTATTTTTGCAGTGACTGTTAGACTGAATATTACATGAAATTAAACTTTTGATTTAAAAAGAAACACAGTTTTTAGCTTCTACACAAGTCAACAAGTTTATATAAAGACTTTGAGGGAACAGTTGCTTCACAGTTGTCTGTTAACAAGAGTGGAGAAATAAGAGGTTTTTTAATGCTAGGAGTTTTCATAAACCAGGGTGTGATTTCACAAGATTTCAGCTATCACAGCAGCTGAAAGGGAGTGGGCTGACTCTTCTCTTCCTTCCTGCCCCTGCCACGCAGTTCTGTCTTTGCCTTGCATCAGCTTCTGTGCTCATGGACCAGATGTGCCTGTTCCACGTGCTGACCTGGCAAAGAACAGCTGCCACCCTAGGTAGTTTTCTGCCACTTTAGCAAATTGATTTAATTTAATGTGAAATCGGGTGACTACTAGAACCCATCTCTTTTTGTAATAGCAAAGTCGTAATTTGTATCAATTGATTTAGTAAAGCTATGCCCTTAGGGTGAGGTTTCACAGGACGCCCGAGCCGTTTTTACAGCTTGCTGCTGTCGAAAGGGAGAATACCCCAGCTACGCGTTTCCTACTGCTTTCCCTGTGTTTGGTCCTGCCCCCTTTTTCAGCTGGCTCAGCTCACTCAACTGGCAGAAAATGAACCCAGCAAGAGTGTGAACAGCTTTATGTCAGTTCAGTGAACTGAACTGGGAGGTATCAGACAAGTGCCAGAGCCAGCATGGCTGTGGACTGGCACTGGGTAGACTCAGCGGGAAAGAGGAGAGTAGGGAAACCTTTCTCAGCAGCAGAGGAATGCAAGGTTGGCTCAGCTGGCTTGTGAAACCACACAGTAACACAGCCGTTTTCTCATTGTGAAGATGCACTCTGGTACAGAATTCGTTTTGAAGATTAAAAAAAAAAAATCATCTGTCATTCAAAGATACCAAGAATATATATGCATTTCCCTGCCACAATTAGATGGTCCCAAATCAAAGGGGAAAGAGAATAGAATTGGGGTTTGGAGGTGTTGGGAGCCACAGACTCCCAACTACATATATCTACACTGTATGCCGAATAAAGGAATTTTTGTTTGTTAAATTTTTAAGCAGTCTAACACGTCTGCAAGGAATGCTGAGTTTCCCTGTGTTTCTTCCTTGAAATGGAAGGGGGGAAAAGACAAAAAAAAAAAAAAAAAAAAAAAAAAAAAAAAAAAAAAAAAAAAGGTGTTTCTGTAGCCATTAACACCCTAATTAACACCTTACTCTTCTCTCAAATGGGTTGGTAGGAGAGTTGATGAGCTCTAGCAGCTGGAGGCAAAACTTTCTTGGCGTGTAAGCGTGCAGCATGAAGAGGGGGGTGAAATCATAAAGAAAGAGCTTGGTTAATGTCCTGAAAAGAGGAAGTATAAGATACTGAAATAGGGCAATGAATAAAAATCAGTATTAAAATACCAGCGGCTGGATCACTGCTGCTATCACTCGGCGTGCGTTTGTTGGAGGCAGTACTGTTGCACTGCAGGCTGGAAGGAGGTTTGCCAGCAGAGCTCATGGGGGGAGCCTCCTCCTCAGCTCCACAGCAGAGATCCGCCTTAAGTCCATATTCAAATGAAAATAGTCACTGGGGCAAGGCAACTTTTTGTAAGGATATCTATGTCTGTGGGAAAGTTCTTGCCAGCATTGTTAATGACACATTTTCACGATTGCTTTAAGCCAGCCTGTGTGTGGGCTGGCGTCAAAAAGGGAGGTCCCAGCCATGTGTTTCTGCCGCCTCTCTGGTGCCAGTGTGAGCGTGAGTGGTAAACTGTAAAACTAACCTAGGGAAAAAGCATGGGAGGGGTTGGCCAGATCGCCTCCCTTATTTCTCACCATCTGATTGCACAAATGCCAGCGCTGGCACTGGGGAGGTTGGCTGGGGGGCGGAGGAGAGAGAGGCCCTTCAGCTGCAGCTCCGGCTCGGGCTGTTTTACAGCGATGGAGAACACACGGTCTGAGGCGGGGATTTTTTAATTATTATTATTATTATTTTTCTAAATGAGTCATATCATTGTAGCACATTTCAGGATAGAGATTCTGTCCGGGAGGCATTCGGTGCTTAGGAGGCTGGCCCGGCTCTGGCTCCATGTAGGTCACTGGGGAGTGCGGTCTCTCGTTCCCAGCATATCACTACAGCTACTGCCAGCAGGAACGCAGGGTTTCTTAATTAATTTTGCTCCGCGTAACACAGCACACACCTAAGCCTCTGATGGAGCAGAACCATAGTTTCCAGTTTAACAATGTATCAAGGTGTGTCATTAATATACAGTTACATATGCTAAGTCCTGTCTTATGTAAGCAATAACACACAACAAGGTGTGTTTCAGTCAGCCAGTGTGCATACATCTTGGATGTACTGGGGCAGCAGTGTTGCTGAAGGCTATAACACACCCAGGGTGTGGGTGTATTAACTGACTAATCCACATTTTGTAGTGTTACTGTGCTTATTAAATACATTGAAGGGAAAATTTTTAAAGTAAATTAGAATCTGAATTATGAAGAATCAACCCACTGTGTAATTGGAAGTGAGCAAAAACATCTCAAAGAAGTAACCGAAACTGCAGGGCTACTTTTACTTTTGAAACTTCCCTTTTTGTGTATCTTCCTCACAGGCAGCAGCCACGGGTTGTGGTTGATTTGGCTGTGGAAACAGCCAGTCTGTGTTTACTGAGCCATTACTCCCTCAGATGCTGCCATTAATCTTGGTGAAGTTGCCCTGGTCTGAGTCTCAGCTCTAAAACTGCAACCTATATATAAGGGGAAAAGGTTCATGGAAACTAATTTTTTGTATATTCTATCTAATATTGATTTTTCTTAGGTTTTTCCTATGTATCTTAGAAAAGAAACATTTTTGCCTTCATGTTTGGACCTTGAAATTTCAGAATGATCATTTAATTTTAAATTGAAGTAGTAGTTATCTGCATCATGTGAAGGTGATTTTGCTAGGAGCTAGATCAGGTCTTAATGATCAGCCATTTTCAGTTCATTTAAGGAAAGGTATAAGCTGTGAGTGACACAGATGCACAGAAAGTGACACAACTCTGCTGGGGTTAGTGCTCTCAGCTTCTTGGGAGTCTGCACTTTTATCTCAGATGTTTCTGCACTGTATTTTTCAGTATGCATATAGCCAGCATTCAGTTTCCATCTCTACAATGTTTTCTTCTCTGAGCAAGAATGAACCTGTTATTGTCTATTTTAAAAATACTGAGTTTGTTGCGTTTTCAGTCTTTTTGCAGTTTAAAGATTTTAGTTCTTAAAGCTAATGTTGATGATCTTATACAAATACCTGCTTTCCTTCAAGTCTGAAACTGGGGAGTTTTTTTGGGCTCAAAGAACAGCTATTGGACATCCACTGTTGACCTGATGCTAAAATGATTGCTATCTGTTAGCCATCCAGTTCACAATGTTATCAAGGATGTTGCGTTATATTAATTCCACTATTAATATTGTCTTAGAAATTAAATAACCTAAACAGTAACCTTCCATTTCCCCCATATCACTCTAAAAGTTCTTCCAAAACTTTATTTACCTATTTGTTAAAACAAATTGCTGACAAAACCTTGAAACATATTATTATATAGACTTTGTCCCTAGAGAAAACTAAGAATAAATCTGCTGATGTCAAAGCCAATGTCCAGAACAGTCAGGAATACTTTTCCAGTAAAAGTGCCTGGGTTCAATCAGGTGTTGTGTCTTGTGTGGTAACGATATGCTTCTGCACAAAAACAAAGGAAATTTCACCACCACGCAAAGCACAATGTTTGTCCTTAGTTTACCTGTGCAGTTGACAATTCAAATATGTTCTTAGCCTAATTACTGTGCTGTTTTGATACAGTTAACCCAGCATTTTGCTTCTCCTCTCCATAGCTGGTTGGTTCAGTTTATTTTTTCCCCTCCATACCTTGGGTCTTCTCTAAGTTCTACAGAACTTGCCAGACCTATACTTGGCCTTGCATGCTTTGGCCTAGTTCATAATTGTTGTAAGCCTGATCTTTGACCACTGTTCGGAGTTCAAATAAATTATATGTGGCTGTTATATCTGTGAATCCTAGCATCATTTGGTTGGAAAAAAACATTGAGGTAATCAAGTCCAGCCATTACCCCAAGACCACCAATTCCACCAGTAAACCATGGCCCTAAGCATCTGCCCAGTTTCTGTTTCTACTAATGCAGTATTTAGCTGGTTTGGTTGCACAATAATTTTTTTTTTCTTTCCCAGTTACCTTAAGTATGGTAATAGGTAAGCTGTTTCTTACTGTGAATGTGATGCTTTAGAAAATGTCACTTTCACTACTTACAACAGGAGGTTGTAATATGTGAAGATGTTTGGTGTTTTAGAAGCCTTCCTGGAAACCACAGTTAAAGAAAATTATATCTTTCTGAACGTTCTCTTTTATGTTCTGTCATCCTTAGTTGAGAGTCCTTTAAAGGACAAAAAGTAAAAATTTAACATCCAATGAATGAATAATTTCCCTAAACAATTTGATAGCAATGTTAGAAGCAATCCATTGTGGTAAAGTCACAAAAACCGTATCCCAGTGACAGAAGGTGGAAAGTTATCTTAATTATTTATCTTCAGGCATGGCAAAATTATTGTAAGCAGATATAAAAGAGGAGTAGTTAGCATCTACTTCTGCAGCTTTAGAACTGGAAAATAAATTACAGCCTATGTTAATTGGAGCTCATTTAAACATGATGCAGAATGCCATTATCTGTGGTATGGCACTATGGTTCAAAATCAAAATTTACTTAAAAGAGGTTATTAAATTTTCCCCTAAGAATTGTAGTTCTGCTCCTTCATTTATCTTGATAAACTGGAAAGTTGGTGTTTAGGAGAATGAATGAATGACTAAAAAATTGCTTTCTATCATTAGAGTAATTTACATAGTATAGAACAAGCCACTGACATGGGTATATTTTTCCTGCCCAGTGTAGGTGTGAATCCTCAACCAAAGTTACTACATGTCTTAATCAGTTCTCCTGTATGTGATAGCAGTATTAATGGATATGATTTCAGAGAAAAAACATCATTTGTATTGACTTGATGAGATCCCTGTGGATTTAATTTTATTTCTAAAAATAAGTAAATCTCCTACAGAAAGTTTCTATATTAATTCCAGCTTATTCTACAACCTTAGAAGTTATCTAATATCCCAATAACTGTAGTAACTACTTTTTGTTTAAAATTACTTTGATGAGCCAGCTATTAACAACATGAGTGACTTGATCCAAAGGAAAATAATTTCATTTGAGAAATTTGTGAAGGCCAAACCTCATGTGTCTGAGTTTTGCTTGGACAGGTAGGTGAGGGATAGCCACTCATGGTGTGCATCAGTGACAGGCTCTTCTGCTCCTTAGACCCAGCCAAGGTGAGGCTACAACAGAGAAACTCCTAACTCTCAGTGGGATTATATCAGCAAATCAAATCAGCACAGGCTCATGATGGAAAGTTGAAATGAGGAGGTGTGAGTGGGTTTGAGACTGTATCTGTAGAATATATTTGCATTAGAGATGTTGGATCACATACAGTTGGGGATTTATTATGAGAAAACGTAGAATCTGTATTTTTATTGTGTTCTGTTTGTATTACTACAAGTATTCCATAACTGATTCAATATTGCTTGAGAGTATGAAACAGTGTATTGGGCAATACTCCCATCACAACCTTGCAAATTATGTTGATTTTTGTTTATCTGAATTTCCTACAAGGGAAGTGAAGTTAGAGGTCCAGGAGAGCCATTGTTCAACTGGAATAGAAAAAGGGGAACATTGCTGGGTGTGTTCATTGGGTCTGCTCAGTGCAGCTGAGTAGGCTGAATGGTAGCAGCCAGGAGGTGCTTTACAGCCTTTGTGTACTGCTATTGAAACTGTGGTAGCAACAGACATATTTAAACATCTGTCATCAGTCTTATTCTAGTCTTGATTTCTGAAAGAATAGGGAGACAGGGAAGACAAACAACTGTGCTGGGAAGTCTATGGCAGCACAATGTTTAGGAGAAACATTGTGGTGATGCTAGTGAGACAGAGCATGCTTCAAAGCATGTTAGCCAAAAGACAGCAAAATAATATTTTGTCTTTTGTCTTGTGACATAGGGAATAATAGGGAATAATATGGCATGTGTGGTTACTTATTATTGGAGTTTTCTGACTTTTTCTGTTCTATAACAGTCACCTGTAACTTTAGGATGATTTATCTCTATTATTTTCATAATAGATGTTGTCTCAGGTTGAAACTTTCATAAGCTATTCTTGATGAAATTTTCAGTTTTCTGGAAGATTACAAAGAGGTATTCTGTTATTATTATTATCTGGTTGTAGCTTTAAAAATTCTAGTGGCTTTTGTTTAATTCTGCTTTTCTGAGAGCATACTGCCTGTGGCAAGAATTTGACTTCTGTTTCGACACTGTGGGTTTGCCATCCCTTGGAATCTTTCCCTATTTGAAATGTTTTTAAAAGCTTGAAACTCTTTCAAAAAAAGTGGCAGCTTATTACATGCTCATTAAAGATTTCTTCCATATTAGAAACAAGTATCTGGAAATTCTCTTCTCCTTGAGTATGCTAAAGCTTCTTGCAGTAAGCAGCTGGTTGTACAGTCCCCCAACAGCTGCTACTTCCATTTAAACACTGCGTGCATCAGCCCAGTCTGAGCCTGAGCCTGCGCCTTATCTTCCCCACTCCTCAGTGTCATAAGATTGTAAGTATGCCATACCCTAAAAATAAGTAGGTTCCAGTATATGGCAAGGGAGTGAAGAAGAGTCTGCACTTGATGATTCTTGCTTTGGGCTAAAGTGAAACAGAGCTACAGAACTGACAGTAGAACTTCAAATTTCCCAGTATATTCTGGGTCACAAGAGCCAATGGTCTGGAAAATGTAAATTTAATGCCTGAGCTAATGTTTTCATGTCTGTTGATTTATTGTGATCTAATGTTTGAATTCCCACTGGTTGGTCTTCTTCATGGTCTCATGGAATCAAAGCAACAACTGGAGCAAAGTCTGTGTTTCACCTCTTTAAAATGTGCACTTCATTTCTTACACGTGTTTTCTGTGCTCAGTTTAAAAGTCTGTAGCTGAAAACTTTGCTTAATGTTTTAATCAGTCTTAAAAACCGATTTCTTACTGAAAGGCTATAAGAAATGGTATCTGACTGATCTTTTAGTTATTCTAGATGGGATGCTGTGGTTGTTAAGCACAGCTCGTATTTGTTTAGTGCCCGAGTTTGACAGATATTCAGGAGCTGGGGGATACGACCTTGGGCAGTTGAAGACATTTCGGTGAAAGTGAGGGCAGCTGAGCAGTATGGCAGGGTTGAACTAGTTTTCTCATTTGAAGAGAAGTAGAATGTTTCAAGTGTATGGCATGTGAGTCTTAATTAATCATAAGACCTTCCAAATGTCGGTGTTAATGGTGTTCTGTTTGTTTGGGGGTTTTTGAGGGGCTTTTGGATTTGGTCATTTATTGACTTGAGCACATACTGGGTGCTTCAGGTAATCCCTCTGTGATTTTGCAGTTCTGAAACACTGGTTAAATATGAACATAATTTTTAATTAGATTTCCCCTGTGCTGAACTTGCTGCAGCCTGGTCTGTTCTCCATTACTTTGCTGGTCAGAAGCTGTTGACCTTTAGATTATGCTGCAAAATCCATCTGTTGCTGCAGGCTTTTGTAAAGAGAGATGTAAAGAAATATTATCTCCTGTCAGTCAGCCACGTAAACAAACTTGAACACAGGCAGCGGCTCAGTTTCCAAGATCTGAGTTCATTCAGAATAAGGAGAGAGAGGAGAAGCTGTGAACCAGTGCTCCCTATTCACTGGAGAATCCCTTCTCAGCTGTTGTGCCCTACTAAAATGCCACTGTCCTATTTTCAAATCCCCCTGCTCTCCATGGGAGAAGCTGCTCTGTGGATAACTCTAACCACTAATTAAATCCTCTCCTGTGATCTGGGAAGACAAAGGCCATAACCTCCATTTGCTTATCTCTCTGTGCCCTCCCCAGTTGCCAGCTTCCAGCTTGTTCTTCACCCAGGAGTCTTCCTTGTTAGCAATCTGATATTTGCACTTTTTGTTATGTACCCATCAGCTGTCTATTTCCATACCCTAACCACTCTTTGACATTTCCCCTAATTTATTGTGTTTGTACCACAGCCTTTAAGACTGTCTAGAGAACTTACCCTCATTTTCCCCCCAATGTTGGCTGGTGATGTACTTAACAAGTTTTTGGTAAACTAATAAACTACAAGTTAGTGGCCCTAATGTGTTTTAAATATGGTCATTCCAGTAACTTTTACTAATGTAAATGCCACTGATGTGTCTGAAATTTCTGAGTCAAATTGAAAATGAGGCTGACAAACAGTTCTCCTAACAAATTACAATGCAATGAGGTTCTTGCTCCTTCACTTGCATTACATTAATTGTCAATGCCTTTTAATTATGCAAATTTTCCTCCACTAATCTGGTAAGCACACTGTACTCATGACTATTTTGGTTATGTTCTCAGATGTGTTTGCAACATTTTATAATTTTAACTTCCTATATTTTATTATTCTCTCAACTCTAAACCTGTGATTTCTGTTTCTCATTGAAAAGCTATCATATCCTTCTTTTACTGCACTGGTGTGTCCTATGGCAATAATAGTCTTTAACCTGTTGTCTTTATTAGAAGTTTTTATTTAATTTAGAAAATGAAGAAAGGTTCTGCTTTTCTTGGCTCTAAGCATCTGTTCAGAGGACTCCCACAGTATATACCCATTAAAAAATTATCTTCTTCTCATAGTTTTGTGTATCTTAGCCCTTTCCACTGCCTTATTATCCTTTCAAAAAGTGCTTCCTAGTGGTGCTCACATTAAACAAGAGAAAACACACCCATAATTTGTTCTCAGAGTCAAGAGCTAGATATGCTGTTCTGATGTATTTGTGTCCTTGTCTTATATATGCTACAAATACGTGGGAACATGCTCTTCAAAAGCTCTGATTTCTGTTTCCCTGAGCAAATTCAGAAATGGCACCGTAGAAGAAATTGTGTCAGTTTGAGGAGAGTCTCTCTGCTGTACGAAATTTTAGATGGCAATGTGATAAAGGATGGACACAATTAGGTGTCTCATCTCCAGGAGCTTTATCCAGGAAACCTTTCAAGGGAAATAATTTCAAGCTGATGAAATAGCCTTCCTTCATATGAGGTGTCTGTCAGAAAACTTTCTGTTGTCTGAAATCTTCTATCTGTCTTAGAATGTTTATGTTTGTAAATATTGAGGTGGTAAAAAAGCTTGTGGGAAATGCATGGTGGTAGTTTAGACTATTGTTTTTGTTGTTCTACCAAGTTAATTAGTATGTGTTATTTAGCGAAGTCAGTGATCCAGGTTATCCTCTGAGGTGTGTACTTCTCAAAAACTTGTCTCATAAGAGACAAAGATGCCACTCTTCTTGTTTAGGGGTAGTTCTTAATAGCTCAAATGTTCACCAAATGAACATACTTCATCTGCAATGGAGGTAGTAATTCGTCACTATTTACAAAGATTTTGAGAAATTACTGTAAGTTTGCATAAGAATTCACTTTCCAGACATACACAAGAAGTATTCTTCTGAAGAAGAGGGAAAGTCTTGGACTTATACCACAAAGATCACTTTTCAGACTTCTGATTTTTGCCTGTCGCACAGTTTGATCATCTCAATCTGGTTTTTCAGTACATAGAATTGTCTAAAAAATTTTAAGGTGTTAGAAAAAGATATTTCAGAACAGTTTGACTAATTGAGTAATAACAGGTCAGCTGGTCCCGATGGTAATTGTCCAAGAAATTGTTGAGCCTGTAGTTCTGATATGCAGCCTACCAGGTAAACCATTATCTAAACTAACAATTTTTAAAGGGCTCCAGGGATCATTCTGGCAATTAACTCTGGCTTCTGTAAGGCTGATCTATTAGGCATGATAATAGGTAAGGGATGGGTAAACAGAAAGATAAATACAGTGGATTACATAGGAGTCAATATAATGTCTGTGTAGGGAAGTCATATTTATCCAGTTCCTCCAAGTGCATCAATAATAGTGTGTGAAGAATTGTAACCCATTTGACATAATGGGCTGGGAGTTTGAAAAGGCATTTCTTAAGGCTTCTCAGTAGAACTTTGAAAAGCAGTTGTGAGAAGCCGTGAGACGGAGAAATTCTTCTCACAGATTAATAGCCTCTTAAATGGTAGAAAATAATAAATGGCTAGTATTGCACCATAAATGTAGGTTATTTTTATAAGCCCTCCAGGATCTTTGCTCTGCAATGCATTCATAAATTACCTGGAAAAAGAGATGTAGAATGATATGACAAAGATTTTTTGATGACACAGAATTATTCAAAACTAAGGCTGATGGATGGTGAAGTGTTGCAGACAATCAAAATATTGATTGAATGGGTGACAATTGTGGTAACATTCAGCAATGATAAATACTGAATAATGTATATAGAGAAAAATCCTCCTAACTCTTATACAGGCCTTAAGGCTTGCTGAAGATTGTTTCAAGAAAAATGTCCATGAAGCTAGAAATGAGTAAGGAGCTCCTCTGTGGATGGTCAGGCCCTTTTGTGGACTGCTACCTAGTGTAATGGGCACAAGCTCCTAATTTTGGCTAAGGTCAGCCTTCAGTCATTATTACAATAGCCAATCAGATGAGATAGGCTTTGTAGAGGCTTGGACTTGATAGGAAGGAAATATCTTTTCCTTTTTCTTCTTCCACTTTCTTCTAATAGTGCAGGTGCTGGGATGTAGAGAAGGTGTGTTCCAGTCCTTGTCCTGCAGCAGCAAGAAAATGGCTATTTGGTGGAGGGCTCTGGCCCTCCAGAGGGAAGAATGAGAGGGAAGTATGAGTGGAACAGGTTCTGGTCATGTTGTACCAATTAATGCGTGCCCAACCCACTGATTCATATGCAGGTAAGATCAGTCCATCTGCCTGTGCAGGCTGTGGGCTTGGTTTGTGTGGTAGCCATTTGAGATTGATAGTCCTGTCACGTACCAAGAGCAAAGAACTTGATGCCTAGGAGGTGGACTCTCAATCTGACCCAGCAGACAGCACAGAGAAAAAGTAATATGTCACAGAGCTGATCTGTCACAAATCCCATTAGTAAACCAAGAATCACAGTAATGAGAGTTGCAAATAGTTAATAGGCTAAAGTGTGTTCACACAAACAAAATGTCTGTAGAACAGCTATGACTAGTTAGTTAATTAAAATGATAGATTTACTGTAATTTATGAGTGAAACTAGATTCTAAATTCACTGAGTACGTAAATGATTGGAAATGATTAATTGGCTTTTATTAAATGAGAGGGAGGACTAGAGAGTGCTATGTTCTGAGCAACTGACATGTGATAATGACTGCTCCTGCAGAAAAGCATACCAGAAAGTCATCTGAGACACTCATTAACATCTACCACTGCCCTTTCTGTAAATTATAAGTCATTAAAGCCCAATATAGCTACTTTGGAACTTAAATAATAATTTTTACCATACTAAAATGCTTTATTTGATTTTACTGTAGTAGTCTTAGAGGCTGAAACATTTTGAGCAGGTTGGGGAAAGTAAACCTGATCCAGAAAGCCATAGCCTGTTTTATATTATTCTATTTAGGGATAAAAATTAATTTAAAGTGTTTCATTGTCTATTCACTTCTTGGTTTCTCTGCAAAGAATGATGATTTTCTTGGCAGTTCAACATGTATTTTCTAAGAATAGAGTGAGAACATCACCTCATTTTTTACAGATCATCAGACGTCCATCAGCTGGGGGGACTTTGTGTTGGGTTGAATTTAAATCAGCAGTTTAGATGTGAAAGCCTTAATATCTCATTAGCAATCCCTTGATCCACCCAGTTCCCCTGGGTGCTGTTTTAGAGTGATAATCCCAATCATTCTTCAAATCTTTAGAAGCAATCAGTTTTAAGTGCAACTCTCAGAAGATAAGACTTCCTGCTAGTTTTACCAAGAAAAAAAACCCAGAACACCCCAAACAAAAAAAAAGCAACACAGGTGAGCTAGGGGCTTTGATCAGACAGGTATTCTTTTTAAGTCATATTTAGTCACTTTAGATTTTGTTTCTACATGTCTTACACTATGCTAGGGAGTAATCCAAATATAGTATTTAAAAAAGGGCAAAGAGCTTCAAAATTAACCTCTTAGCCAATTTAGATTTGCTTGAGTCCTTGAAATAATGCAATAAATCTATTCTTTAATTACAAAATTATTTTTATCCTGGCACAAAGGCAGTTTCCAGGTATCTTAAACTTACCTAAAAAAGGATCATAGACTTGGTTGAATCAACTATCCTTCAAAATCTCCTTTAAAATTCAAAAATTCTCCGAAAAAGCACTAAGATTTTATTTAAAAGTCTCATTGTCATTACCTCACTTACTGATGTTACTTGTTTTCTCTGTTACGTGGTCAGGGCCTTTGTGGGTCTTTGCTGAAAGCTGGATTTGCTGGTGTCAACAGGAGTTGAGTTTATTCCTTTTCCTGGAACAGTAATGAGATCATCACATCAGCTTTGTGTTGTGACATGATTAAGTTTGCAGTGTGACTCAGTTACCTTGTCCTGGAGGACAAAGTCGTAAGATTGGTGGGCATAGGAGCAAAAGGCAGGATCTTGTGGCAGACATCCAGGTGCTCAATCTGCATCTGAAATAATTATGTTTTAAAAAGAATACAGTGAAAGAGTATTGTAATGACTTCTTGTTTAACAAGAATCTCTCTGCCTGCATTTCTGTAACTGTTAATATTTAAATTATTGACCTAATCAGGTTAAGTGTAAGGGCTGCAACATCTAATTTTAAGGCACACCTTGTTAATGGTAATTGTGCCAGGGCAAATGCAAAGCACTGGTATAATTAGCTGCACATCAGCAAAAATGTGTGAGGAATTTCCACTTGAAATCTCTAAAAGAAAACAAACTGCTTTATGAAGTTAAAAATGCTTTATTTGTGCATATTTATTATGAATACCTTCATGTGATAATAGTGCTTTATGATTTTTTTTCCATAGTCAAAGTGAAGAGGGAAAAATACCCAGTCTGCAGCCTGATCAGATTATAGCTGAAAGCTGGGGTGTGGGTAGCTGGTTTTCGCACAGTTCGATAGGACTCTCCCTTCAGCTGAAGCCAAGCCTGCAGAAGTGACAGTGCTGTAAGCCAGGTGTGAGATTCACTGCCCAATCCACGTGGGCAAAGTTTGTCAGAACCTTTGCATTCAATAGGGTTGCCTTTGGTCAGTGCTATCCATTCCTTGAATACTACATTCATCCACGAGATAAAAGCAAAAATGTATAAAATAAGAAAATGTTGTTCCTCTGCTCATACTGAAATACAACTTATTTTGAGATAACAAAAGCTTTCTCCCTGAAAGACTTAATCATGTAATTCAAGATTGAAGTTTAACTTGTCTCAGCAAGTATTTCATGGCAAAATAAACACAGCATCACAAAGCTGGTTAACATTCAGCCACAGCTGCTGGCCTCATATTTATTAATTTTTTTCCCTAGGACTTGCTCTGCACTTTTAGAGAAAAGTCACTTCCCTAATTTTTTCTCAGTAGACATTGACTTCTAGGCTGTTTGTTCAAGATAAGCATCAAAATGAGAATGCAAAGGTCAATCTCTGCTGTATTAGAGAGTTACAAAGAGAAACGGTCAGTTTGTCTTCCAGAGTACGCCCTCGAATCAAAATTAAATTACTTCCTATAGGATAAGGGTTTTCTTTGGAAATTCAGCAGATTTTGTGCTTGCAGGACTGACTTTGCCTTTGCTATGTACTTTGCTGAAAGTTTTCCTCTCATATTTCTACCTCTTTATCTCCACCTTTTATTGACGAGGTCTGTGAGCTCATGCTTAAGGCTCTGAGATGGTGGCAGCAGTGAAGTTTGCCCTGCATAGTTCACCACTGCCTCTGCTGCACTGTCCTGCCTCTCTGCTGTCCCTACTCCACAGACCTGGAAACCTCTCTCAGGTCAGCATTTGTGCAGTCACACCTTAATTGGTTGTTCCAGCTAAGTTGGGAACCAGAGCAAGTAAGGTTGTCCCCTTCCTGCTTTGGGGACAGGAACCACTGGCAAAAAAAAATGGAGTAGACAGTTGGAACAGGGATTTTTTTAAATTTTCTTTTCTTTACTGTTGCAACTAAACCAAACAAAACCCCTTTGGACAACATAACTGATGACATAACTAATCTCAATTAAAATATGTTTTACAAAAATAAGGATGCATTAAAAAATTATCCATCATGGTGCCATCAAGGCAAAGGAGTTGAAGCAGCTGTTGTGTGCTCAGTTGGAAATTAATGCTACCTTTGCTGAGATAACACAGCCACCTGTATGGGCTCCCCCCATCTTTTACAGCACAGACTAAAATAGATCACTGTAAATCACCAACAGAGGTGGTTCAAGCCAGCCCACTTAACACTGCCACATAGTGAGTGCATAGGTTAACATATATACATGGGTTTCACATTCTAGCTAAGTAGTTGGTAATCTTTTGAACTGCTTCAGCTGAAGTGTTTGTGATTGCTTGACTCTTTACTTAATTGCATTATTTTAATTTAGCTAAAATTTGTTTAACTACACAATGGAGGAGATAAGATGGAGTATCTGTGGTAACAGTGCCACACAGAGCTTTCTATGTGGAGAGGATAAACAATTTAAATAGATATTTTATAACTTCTACACTCATTTTGCGCACTGTGGTATATTCCTCCTTGCCTTGTCCCGCTTTGGCAATCACAACCGGGCATTTGCATTTGGACAAAATCGTCCTTGCCATGGCCACAGTCTGCACAGACAGCCAGTCTTATTCCCCTCATTCCATCTTCTGTCAAGTATTATGCAGAATTGTCATGCATTACCCTTCTTCTTATACTGCCAGAGATGAGTTACCAGCTACTTGAGTTTTATCCTTAAATAAAACGAGTGTTGGTCTTCCCTGACTTCTATAATTAACAGTAAAGCATTATGTTGCCATTCATGCCACTAGTTAGAGACATCATGTTGGACTCACAGCCTTTGTATCTTTTTCTTCTATTGTTGATAGGAGACTGCCAGGTTAAAGATTGTGATCCTAGCATAAGAGCACTTCATGCATGTGTGGAAATGGCAGTTGATAAGAAAAGATGAAGGTAACTGCACAGCACTGTGTTGAAAGAAAAGGGTGACTTCTCTTTGCAAGTTTCTGCTGGAAATCATTTAACCTTGTCTTAAAGCCCATTTGTTTTTGCAGTTGCAACAAAGAAACTGCACAGTGTTTATATTCATCTGTATTTTGAAATATAAAGGACAATTGGATGGTATTATGTTGGAGATATCTTCAAGAATTCCTCTTATGCACAGGAGCTAAAACTCCACAAATTGAGAAAAGCTTAAGAAAGCTCCCCCAGGAACCTCTCCCTGCCAGTTCTTGATGAAACTGATAGTCAGCCAAGTGCGAGTTGAGGCAGAGAAGAAAATTGATGTGAACTCATCAAATCAGTTGTTTCTTGATGTCACTAAAACAGCAGGGCTCATAAACTATTAAGTGTGTGGAGTCAAAAAACAATTTACTGGAGAGGTCAGTGTTGACAGAACCCAAAACCCAAATGTACTGACGACTTGTGATTATCTGCAGTGTGAGGTGCAGTGACGGAGGATGTGTAGCTGTGAATGCTTACTCACAACTTGGCCTACTGAACCATTCATTCTGTGTTAAGTATTGTTATGTTTATTTGGAATAAGTAGTGTATGTCTGTAAGTATATGTGTGTCTGTGTTAAATGCACATTTGGACTGGTGTTTTGGTTGATGGTTGTTTTACAACTGACATTCTTCGGTCAATCTGCAACAGCTGCTCTTTAATGACACTGATGGAGATGGGAAAATCAAAAGTGGGATCTGTTCGTAATTTTGGAGAGCACCAAGAATGAGAGGTCTTTATTCCAGTGGCTGGCATATTGCAGACTCAGGTTCCTGGGGGAAACTACTTACCCATTTGTTTGGAGTATGTTTGCTTTCTGAAATACACCCCCAGCAGTTATCACTATGCTGGTATTTGTGTACTGGGAGCCCAGTATTGTTGTGTATAGGTACAGGAGCTGTCTAAAAATCAAGACTGCCATGGTTAGCAATGAGAAATAGGCCCTTTTCACACAGACAGCTGTTTGGCTTTGGGTTGTGTAGTGAAACTGGCAGTTCTGAAACCTGCAACCTGTTTATTCAATTCCTAATTCGAGGCCAGTGCAATTCCCAATGACTATCACTGTTGTTTTCGTTATGGAGTCCTAATTCATTGTTTCTGTGGGCACAAAAGTATTGCTGGACTCATTTGGTGTTTCAGCAAACTGTAATTTTGCATAGTGCAATACTGTTGAGATTGCCAAGCTGTGTCATCTGTTGGGCTCATCACTATTACTTCCTTTTGACCTCCTCTGTGTAATTACACATGGATGACTGACTTGCTGCTGTAAAGATACATAAATGCAACTGGACTTGTTGAATGAAAAACAGACTAAAATGATTCTCTCCAAGGTCAGTGAGAACCAATGAGGTAGCTGTTTGCTCTGTACCAGAGAGCAGCCAGAGCCATCTGCCACATGACAACAAGCAAGCATCGATTTCAGAAGTCCATTTGTTTTTATGACAGTTTTTACAATTTTATGGAAATTGAACCATTATATAAAGCATAATTTTCCTCAGAAACTGGTGTTTTATAGACTTATATCCCTGTTCAGCCATTTACATTCCTAGTTGCATTTTACATGAAGCGTGAATACACTGATCCTTTTTTCCCCCAATAACAAAAATCTTCAGAGCACTTTTCTGGATTTTGGCAGGAGGAGGGGTGGTTTTGTTTTTCTCCTGTATGTGCAAGACTATCCATGTTTGGTACTTAAGGAGAGCCTCAAGATGTCTGAGCTTTTTGTGTCCCTGCAAATCAGTCTGTAGGGGCAACAAAGAAACTAATGTTTGATGCTTTAATATTTAGCTCAAAATCATAGTTCAGAATGATTTTTCTAACAAGACTTTGCTACTCTTTTTATTCTTTACAAATGAGTTTTTCATAATCTGTGTTAATTCATAATCCATCTAATCATATTCCTGCTTTTCTTGGAAGAGTAAATCTAACTCATCAAGCCAAGCTGTAGAGATGTGTCATTTTAGAGTCCTATGTTCAAGTCCAGATTATGACAAAGGTGAGCATGAGCCATCTAATTTAGCTTGATCCTCCATGGAAGTTGATCAATGCTATATAGAGGTTCTGCTCAGGGACAGTTAGGGATTTTGCATATTAGATCAGACTTGAATTGCACAGACAACTTGGACAGCTCTGTTGACATCACTCTGCCTTCATCAAGGAATAGTAGTTTTTTATCTTTATGAGGAGCATTTTAAAGCAGGACAAGGAACTATGTCATGCTGTAGGTATCAATTTGTGGAAGCTGTATGCATTAAACTTCAAATTCCTCTGTTAACTGAGACTTCTTAGCTGTTCCTTGGGTTTTGCCTAGTTCGCCTGAGCATTGCTGCATGGCTGTTCGAGGGTTTGTGTCCTTAGACATAACAGCATTTATTAAATTGGTAATTGCTTGGTTGCTTGCATACTTCTCCTGTATGGTAATTGCCATTTAAAGGTCAGCACTTTCCAATATGTTCTGGGTGTCACTGGCTCTCCTAATAACAAGAAGATGAGTTATCTGTGGTAATGATTCTTACACTTACAAGTGTGTAAATGCTTGAAATTATTTGAATTGTCAAAGCATGTGTGATGGGCTGACCTTAGTTGGATGCCAGGTGCCCACCATGCTGCTTTATCACTCCCCAGCTTTTCTCTCCCCAGGGGAGAGAAAAGAAGATGGAAAACCAGTCATAGTTTGAGATAAGGCAGTTCACTAAAGCAAAAGACAAGGTTTGCATGCACATGAATGTGTGAGTGAAAGATCTCCATTTAGCTGTACTAGATGAGCATGAGAAGAACATGTACATGGAAGAAAAGAAGATAATCCCTAACCCATGGAACACATAATGAAAGTTTGATATAACACCAAAAAAACTTTTGCAGTTAGACTAGTTGTGGTTTTACAGGGAGACATAACGTTTGACAGATGTTGAAATTCAAGGATCTTATTCACAGATTGAATTATGAGGCCATAAAAGACAGTGTCACTGGAAAAAGAGTTATGGGAATCAACATTTAAGAAGTATTGGGAGTTACTTGTCAGAAGCTCTTTTAGGAGAAAATCTGATTAGGGAAAGACTATGAAGAATATTTGAATATGAGAGATTCAGAGAATGATGAACTTGAGGGGAAGTCTAGATGTGCAGTGGATCTGTGTGTTGTTTTAGTGTTTGTTCATAACTATTTTTAGTTTGCTTTGCTCCACGACAACCAGGATCCTCTATAACAGCTCCTAAAGGAACATAAATGTAGGATCTGAACTGTGGTAATAAAAAAATCCTTTCAGTGGATTTACCTGTTTCTTTTATAAAGACGAAGTTACAAGAGACTACCAGGGTGAGGGGTACCTGGGAGGTGGTGGTCTCACCAGTTCCAGCAAGGTGACAACAGGCAGCTGCTTGGAAGCTGCAGGAAGAGGGGTCAAGGGCTTGCAAGTTTTGTGTAAGCTTAGTATGTGGCCCAGTTTGGCTAAAGCTGATATTTGAGTCTGGCTGGGATCATTGTTTGGACAGAGTGAAACTGGTCTGAAGTAGAACCTCAGGGAGTCATTGGCATGTAGGTGACAGATGAACCTGTGTTTGCAGATGAGATCACCAGCAACAGGATGGCAAGTACTTATTTCCAATGTCACATAGATGTTGGGCTGGCTTCTGAGCATGCATAACTTGTCAACACTGTAGCCCTATGTGGAAGTCTCCTGTAGCACCTTTGAGCCATGTTTTGCCAGACAGAACTGCAGTTTATTTTTGCTAATAAAGCTGTTGTGGTCAGCTGGTTGTATAATGGATGTAAAGAGGTTGCCCTATCCAGTTCTGTTAAGTGAAATATTTTAAACTCACTCATTAAAGAGGGTGGAAACTGCAATAATGGATATTTTCTGGATTATAGAGGCAATTCTGAAAGCGAGCTGAGAACACCACTTGCAATAAAACCAAACCTTAAAGATCAAACAAGACAGAGAGTACCTTCTGTTCAATAATTACTCTGCAGTTTTACGAATCTTCCCTTATGTTCAGACAATGCCCCTTAGAGTTGGTAATTTTACAATTTTACAACAATCACAGAGCACGCCTCTGTGTGCAAAATGTATATGCTGAAGGGCAGAGAATAGCCTCAGAGTGAATAGATGTCAAGAAACATCCCAAATCCATTAACGATTATCTATCGTGCGGGAGACGTGCCTTGTCTGTCTGTGAATTGTCCTCAAGCCAGTGTGGCGCTCAGACTGCCGGGAAGCTGGGACGGCTCCAAGTTACCCCTAGGAATGGCTTTGAACTTAGAATAAACCTCCACACACATATACAAATCAGAAGAAAACAAAACACCTCAAATGAAATTTTGGCCTTATCAAAATCAAAAGGTGTTTGTTGACTTCAGTGGAAAGAGAATTTTATCCATAAAGAGAAAAAAAGAATTCTTGAACTCTAAAATCAGAGCTAAGCTGTCTGATGTAGTGTGGGGCTGGGGTTTTTTTGGTCACAGATACCTGCTTGTTTTCACATGTATTTGCAGGATCTGAAGGCCACAAAGTCTTTGTAATTGTGTGTCTGCAATCCCTGACTGCAATATGCTTGCCAAAGCACACCTGGAACACTCATGCTTTTGTAAGTTTCATTTCTTGTTTTTATGGTCCAGCAGCATTGCTCAGGCCTGTTCAAATGACTTGGCAATTAGTAACATAAATATAACTTGTCCAACTTGATTTGTTCTTCCCACACACACATTCTGTGTCTCTCTCCAGCTGGAACCATGTGTAGAGAGAAGGGTAGCAAGGAAGCAATGGTGTGAAGGTTTTTACCCTTTTAGAATGAGCTCTCCTACACTATGGAGAGCAAAAATAACTTGTGGCCATCCTAGTGAGCATACAATGTCCCTGTAAGCACACTGCCCTTGGATGTTCCCCTGCTACACCAGCACAGGCTGGCAAGAGTCACCATTAATTTTCATTAAACAACCTGTAAATTGACTGCACCTTAGTGCTTTAGAGGGTCCTATCCCACAGACCTGCTGAGAGCATGTGTAACTAATGTCAGATTAAACACCTCGCAAAACACCACTGTATACATCTGGGATTTTTGCTACTTTTTAGTTGTTTTGCTTTTGTATTTTAGAAAATGACTGCCACAGATGTAAAAGGGCCCTAATAGCTAGAGTAGCTTCCCTGGTAAAGGGGAGTTCATGTTTAACTTCCCCTACCTGGAGAGCCATGCTGCCAGTTGCCTCCCTGCCAAGTCCCAAGTGTTATTCACTCCCTGTGTGAGAACCATCCAAACCTCCTTGCTTCTCCCCATCCAGTGGAAATCCTTCTGCAGCAACAAAATGTGACCCTCACTTGCCTAGAAAAGGGGAGAGGACTACAGGAATGCCCAGGAGCTCATAGCCTGCTGAGGGGCACTGAGAAAAGGCACTGTGGTCTGTGCTGTCTGCACCTTGAGCTTTCACTGGTTGTGTTAGCAACCTGAGCTCCAGAGAGGAGAGTGAATGTGGTAACTTCATTCTCAACAGGAGGTTTCCATGCCCTTCAGCAGTAGCATTCCCCATGCACTGTGCAGGTATCTGGTTCCCTGCTTGGGATTCCTCTTTGGGGGCTGATAATTAAATGTCATCATCACAGCCTCTGCTTTATAGGCTCCAAATGCTTTATTGGGTCTTTATTGGCACTTCAGTACACAAAGGCAGGGCTGCATTACTTTGTAAGAGTGTGCAAGCCTACAGAAGTGAGAGATTTGCCTGATCCGTCATGGGAAATGATGAGTTAATTTATTATAATTCCTCTGGGCACTGCCAGCTTAGTGTATTTGTTTGGAGAGCAATTTATAATGAAATAAATGCTTATTTTTAGTAAGTCCACAGCCAGTGAATCTGTTAGTTTTAGCTCACCTGCGTGAGAGTCCCTGGTTGCAGTATTTGCTTGGTTATTGTGCTCTTTCATTGAAAAGGAATGGCTGCATATTTCTGGCCATGTCATTGTGAGTTGTGAATGACAAACCAAGTGACATGATTTATTTGATTACTGCAGTGCTTGTGAATAGTTCAGCACTGACAGCCCGGGAGGAAAAGTACCATTAAATGCCCTGGGATAGGCGTAGGATGGGTCACAACACTAGAAGGTTTTGCCCTCCAGTCCAGGCATTGTGCCTCATTTCTGAAGTTACTATCCCATTGACTTATTTGCTGGGCTGTCACATCAGCTATAGCAATGTTTTTAACACCACTATATTTCTTGACATTTGTTCCTTAAAAAATGGGAATAAGGTCACACTAAGCAGCTGTGAATAGCCATCAACTCTCAGTCACCACCAGTCTGGATGACATTTGAAACAGTAGCTTTGGTTGGGGATGAAAGGCTCTGTGTCCAACTGACAGTGCCTTCAGACAGTCAAAGATGGAAGTAGGAATGAGAAGTCTGAGATGCATATTTAAAATTGCAGGAACAGCACTTACTATGAAGACATTATTTGAAAGAGTGTCTAGAGGGCAATAGGAGTTATCTCAAATCTTTAATTTTTTTAGTCTGGAAACTTAACTTTCAGTTTTGTATTTCGTGTCCTACATAGGGTTCCAGTTAGTCCATAGAAAAAAATGTATTGGTGATTGTTTTTACTGCAGTATTGGCTGAAGGTACAAGGTCTATTTACAGAAAAGCTTCCAACAAGGGATAAGTGATACTTGATTCACAGCATGTGTCAATATTCAGGTGATGCTGACATTGGACCTGTGAGTATCTGGTAGTTCTGATAAATCAACCCACAGCAGCTTCTGCCTTACCCTTATGGCTGCTCTCAGCCCGTGCCAGTAAAGTTGAGCAAGAACTGAGTGCCTGTAATTAGCTTAATTGTATTAAACTTTGATGAAAATGTAAGGAAGCATCGCTTTATGAGGTTAAAATATGTGTGTTTGGGAAAGAGAAAGAAATAGTTTGTGAGAAAGAGGTACATTTAAGAGGTATCTTGTTTGTATCTATGTATACAGCCAAGATAGTACCTTGTAGAGAAGCATCTGTTGAGCATGCAAACGGTGAGCATCCCCAGCAGTTCTTTATTTGAGAAGATAACACTTGAAGCTGAATATGCTCCCAAGACCTTTCTTCAACCAAGAAAAAGTTTCAAATAAAAAGCTCCTTATTTTTGCATTTTTTTCCAGTTTACTTCACAGACATCAAGTTTATGGTTCACTTGAAATCTCAACAAAGAACGATTTTTTTCTCTTAAAAATGGTGAGAGAGAGTTTACTGCCTAGGTCATTTCTCTCCATTGCAAATTACAAAATGTGACTAATCAGAGAAAGCATTATGAAACCAACCTTAACAGAAGTAATTTTCCCTTAAGTTTCTATGCTTTCTTCAAATTTGAATTTCAAAAATCCCTTCGTAGAATAAGAATGCAAAACTCCTCGGTTTATCAGTGAGTTAGATATTCCAATGGAAATGTTTATATTATAACTTTTCCTGCACTCATCTTTAGCAGCACCATAACATCTGAATAGTTTTCTTGAATTTTTGGAAATACCGATCATTACGTATCAACCATGGTATTCCTTATGGCTCTCCCTTGTTTAACAGGATTGAGGACAGGAGAGCTGCTGAATGGTTGTGGGCTTAATAAGGAAAAGTAATTTTGAAATTCTTGTTCAATTGCAGTGAGTGTACAACTAAACTGAGATTTAATTACATTTTTAATTAAAGGAATAACTATTGATTATGTCATTGTATCTGTGTTGCAGCCAGCCCTAACAAACAGCAATATTACAAGAGATCATTAAACTAGTTAAAATTCCAAGTGAATGAGAACTAGAACTGGTGTGGATAAAAGGCGCAGCAATGATGGGTAGAAGGAAAAGATAACAAAGTGAAAAATACATTAATATCTCAAATTTTGGTGAATGGTGGTTTTATGTCCTGTCATAATTTATTGTAATCTATGGAACAAAAGGAAGATGAAACTGGCACAGTTTCTAAATAAAAAACATGAGTAAAATTTCATCTTGAAAGTGAACGGTGATTCAGATAATATTTCTTACGAGCTCCTGTGAAGCAGGATGTAATCTGTCGTGTGCAAGAGACCCTCAAATGGCTTAGGGAGCAATCAGATCTACTCAGACTGAGATAAAGAGCAAATAAGAGCCAGTGATCAGAGCATGGGAGTGCTGACAAAAACCATTGGCAGGTGTGGCTGAGCTGGCTCCTGGGTGCTGGCAGCTCACCCTGTATTCAGCCTGTAGTTTTCCTGATAGCACAGTTGGTCCCCTCCCAGGCCCATGGAGTGAGTTCCTGGTGGTGGATAGGAAGCATTTTTCTGAACACTGGTGATGAAGAGCTCGTGGGGAAGCCCCAGCCACCCATGTAAATCTGTGCAACCCTGATTGGTCTGGGTGAGTTCTCTGTGGGCTTGGTGGCACTGCCAACCGGACAGGTTGGTTCTTCACCAGCACCCCTTGGCTTGGATGAAGCTGGTAGTTGGCACTCTCAAGAAAACATGTTCTAAATATGGGTTATATTTAATTTAAATGGACTGGAGGCAGCTCATGCTGATCCTTTCCCTCTTCATGCTACCACTTTTCCTGCTGAAAGGATCTTACTGAAGCATTTTGTTAGCCCGGGGAGTAGACCCTGTGGATGGATACCATGGGAGCTAGCTCATTGCTTGTGGCTGAAAGCTGCTCTGCACAGTGAAGTCTAGTAGGGAGGCGGTGAGATAATCTCATGGGTGTTTCTGTTTCAGTCTTCTACAATTTCTGTGCATATAAAGCCATTTTAATCCTTTCTATTCAAATGCATTGTATGCACAGAAATGTGTTCTTAATAGTGGCACAAGGCATGCTGCAGCATGGGCAGGCTTATAGTCAGACTCCATGACTCAGTTGGACTAAGTTATTGTTTGAAACAGATCATTTTGGAATTAAACATTTTTCTTCGTACCAGATTTTATAGTTGAGCATATTTTGAATGTTCTCTGTATGATGCCATTGGCTATTTTTTGAAGAGACCGTGAGGGTTGTACATATGTCAGCACAAAGTTAGGATGTAATAGAATGAGAGATATCTGTAACCTTTATTCCACCTGGTAGTTTTATGGAGCAAGATTCAGTCCTAGTGACCTTCCTTCCCTCTGACCTCTTGGGTTTTAAAAGTGTGCAGGATGAACAAGGGGCATGAATGGGGAAAGTGCAAGGAACATGGCTGGTGAGGTGCTAGAAGCATGACCACTCTTTAGGAACAGAAATGTCTTGTGGTGAAAGTACTTTTCTCCCTGTATTGCTCCTATTATACGTGGTGGTGTTCTCACATTCAGAACCCAGATTACAAAACATTTTCTGTGTCTAGCAAGTAACAAATAGAGAAGACTGGATTTCTGAAATATAAACTGAGAGAATCAGATACAAACCTCAACAGAGTAAAAAGGTTTAACCGTCTGTAATCAGGATTTACCAATGATTTGTGCTTAGGTAATGGTATCACTGGGTTTTTTCCAACACACAGGATGTGTTTTGGTTTGCTTCAGGCAGGTCCCTGTTCCCTGTAAGTGCTCAACTACCGGATGTTACGATTATAGATGTAGTGACACTGTTGTTGCAGAATCACTGCTGATAAATTATGGTGAGATGGCAGCTGTAAATACAGCTTCTGTTGTGATTTAAGAGGGAGATGTGAAGGCATGTTTCCCAGATGCTTGATCAATGGTAAATAGGGCCAGCCACAGCATGTTAAAGCTTACAAGTCCTTGCCAGATTTTGGGATTAGAAGTCATAATTTCAAGTGTTAACTCCTTCAGTATCAAAATAATCACCTGGTCTGGTCCTCCCCTTTTCCTTTCTCTTCAGCCAAGATTTATTTACCTTTGCAAGCAGGAACTGACATGCAAACCAGGTTTTTTAGTAATTTTTTTGAGCTATAAGAGCTTTTCAGCAAGCTGCCAAGTATTCAGTGCCTGTTTGAGCTACAGTGCATGAGGCTTCATGTTGTGTTCCCCATGACCCTCCTGTTCACCTGCTTAACCATCAGGAAATGTGTGGCTGAATGTAGTTGTACTACTGTTGTGGAGCTGTGTAGTTGTACCTACTTAAGGCTGGAGAGACAATAAACTTGTCATTGCAGATTTGTGTAATAAACCACACCAGCAGCAAAATCATCTGTAATCAGGATTCATTTGACACAAAAGGGCAAATAGCCTTGGTCACTCAGCATCCTGCTCTGTAGGTGACAGTCCTGTGCAGATAACACTCCTAATGACTGATGAAGGACAAGAAAAAATTCCATATGCAGTTACTAACTTTGCAGTGGTTTTAACCTGGTTTCTCTCAGAGAAACCCCATACATCCTGATCTGAAGGTTGGTAGAAGCTTGGTTACTTTTTCCCTGAATTGAGAAATGAAAATAACTGTCTCCCCAAGATATCCTTGGGATTCTGACTAAATGGGGCTTGTATTTGCATTGATACTAAGGATGAAATCAGGATTGGCACACTGTGATACGTGAATTTGCACACATACAGGGACTCAGAATGTGGGTGAATATTGTTAACTAAGCCAAGTAATTTTAGATGGTCTCTGCCTAAAATTCAGTAAAAGGGACTTTTTCATGGGTCTCTTCAATGTCACATTCCAGTTACGATTGTAATAAATGCTGTAACTTGTTTCTTTCTCTCTTATCCCACAAAAATGACAGAGAAGAATCTTTTGCTAAGCCTTTGGTAAAGGTTCCTTCTTTTTGTTCCAGGTAACTTCAAACAAGAAGCACTCGGAGAGCCTGAAGAATGATGGCGATGCTCTTATCCAGGCTCTAGAGAGCCTGGCCCAAACTGCCAGGTGAGTTCCCTCAGGCTTTCAGGAATTTCCAGGGCTGAGAGCGCTCACCTCTCTTTTGTCTGCAATTGTCTTCTATAATTCTGTGCAGTAAGAGCTTCTCAGGTTTCTGTCCCTGGCCCCCTTCCCTGCACTGCTCTCCTCCAAAGTCCTCTCTGTCAGAGCCTGAGGCATGCTTTGATCCCCAGCTGCTGCACAGTCCGGCTCTATGCCTGTGTCGATTCTGTGGATTTATTTCTTTTTTTTAGATTTATTATTTTATTCCAAACCTTGGTCCCTCTGTCAGGGGTTCTTGGCAGAGTGGGCTGCATGCACAATGCAACATTTGTGCCCTGTGGTAAGGTAGCTGTGGTTGATGCACTTGCAAGCTGATTCCTTGCAAATGTTCGCCTTTAGAACAGAACTGCTTTTGTTTAAGAATACCTGTGGCTTCTGCAGGAGGCACTGGACTTAGGGGAGTGCCATGGCCTTCTCTGCAAGAACAGAGGTGCTAGTCCTAACAAACTGGCCAAAGCTTAGCTCATCTCCAACAGACTTTCCCTTATCTAATCACCCTTGGACATACAAATGAATGAATGGCTGTTCTCTGCCTCTCAAAACAAATTTTATGCTTCTGCTGTGGGCTGGTGGGCTTCATTTCACTCCTGGTTGAACTAAAATTCATAGTGAAATTGTAGTTCTGAGGTCAATTTTTGGAACACTAAGATAATCTTTACAGTGCTCTTTGTCTTCCCAAATGCAGGTTTTTGGGAAAACTGGCTCCTCAACATTATAGCAGAGTACCATGTGTTGGAAGGAAGGAGGGGTGTGGGCAGACATGGAGAGGAAATGTTGGGATGTGGTGAGTGCAAGGAGATGCACACCGAGAACTAACCAAACCTGTTGAGAGCAGTCAGCATCCCTCTTGCACACTCAGCTGCTGACTCACAGGGTTTTGTATGACACATTAAATTATCCCACTAAAATAAAATGTCAGCTCTCCCCAAGGGAGACACAGGCACCACCACTGAAAATGAGAGTGGGAGAAGACAGGGTTTTCCTCTGTTGGAAACAACTTTTACTCTGTAGCATTTCAGCATTAGATCCACCAGACAGCCCTGTCATTGAGTTCTGCTTTTCTGGCTTTCTCAGTACTCTGTTACAGTCTGTACATTTCTGTATGTGGAAAAACATGCTACAGAGCCCAAATAAACAGCACTCTAATTTAACACAAGATGCTCAGTAGATCAAATTCCAGCTGATGCCATTGAGGACTATTCTGATACATTAAAGGTGAGCCAGGTTCCAGAGCTTCTGCACTGTAACAGCAACAAGGGAGCCCCTTGAGAAGTCATGGATTTAATTTCTCCTCCTCCCCTTCTTTAGGGAACATGTTCCTATCCATTTCCCTCCAGAGGAGACTGAGAGGGATTCAGCCTGGTTCTTGGGGCTGTAAAGGACTCAGACGTGCATAAATTGGCAACAGGCAGGCAGAGGAAGCCTGGAGTTAGGAGGCTTTAAGAGATTTAGCTGAATGGACATTTATGGAAGGTGTAGATATTCTGCCTTCTTCTCAGACTTCCTTATGTGGCATTTTTCCCAAAATATTCCTTGTGACCTGATAAACTTGGTCTCCTCACGTGTGCTTTGAACCTGGTTAAGGGGCCTCTCTGTATCTCCTGCAGAACTGGAAGTATTTTAAAGGCAGCTACAGCCGAGATCCTGGATCTAAGCCATCCTCAGGGTAGTCTAAACTCCCAGGCCCTTCAACCCACATATGACCACTGGTTTGAGTTGCTTGGGGGTGCTTTTGCTTTGGTCATTTCTTACAGACAGGTTTCTAATCTCTCCCTCTTCCTGTGTGTCAGAAGGAGGATTCCAGCCAAGCAGTCACGTGCCAACAGAAGGGCACTGGCTGGATTGAAAGCTGCTTTCAGTGCTGCTCTGCCACCATGTAGCAGCCAGGGATTGCCAAACTCTCTCTCGGTGATGAGCTAGTTGGAACAGGTAGTTTTAAGAATGACGTGACCAACCCATTTTGCTTACTAACCACCTGGAATCAAATCCATGCTTTAAAATGTGGGATCATGGACATTTATTTTTCAGTGAAGGCAGTTGCTAAGATCAAATTGTTTCAGATAACTGAATTTTTTGATTTAAATAGCTGCTTGTTAAGACATTGGCTTATGCAGTGTGAACTGATCATTTGGATTTTCTGGTTAGCTCTGTATTCCCAAAATGTATCTATTGGAGTACCAGTAGATATTGTTATTAGCAGCAATCAAGGAAGTTGCAGACTGATCTGCTGATGTCCTTTCTAAGCCACAGATGAGGGATGGAAATCCATAAAAAACCTAAAAAGACTTGATTCTGTGGACTCGGAGTAACGTGTTAGAGCCTCTGTTCCAATGCTAGGAAAAAAACCACCGTATTTCCAGAAGAAAAAAAAAAAAAAAAAAAGGAAAATACATATAATAAAACCTTAGGTGAGGAAGCAAAAGGCCCCAGTGTGGCACTGTGGTTGGAAGGGCAGTCCTCCTTGCAGGAGGGCAACACCTGGAGTGGAAGTGCCTGCCTGGGCAGAGCAGTGCTGCAGGCAGAGGGCTGTGTGTGTGAAAATGCATCCTTCTGTCAAGCTGGAAGTGTGTGTGTCAGGAGTCATGGGTGTATGATAAATTCTATCTGCTTTTTTTACAGAGGAGGTTGAGTGAGGCAGCAGTTACTGGGGGTTTGAGTGGAAATTCATTTCTACTCAAGATTTGCTGCAAGGCAGAATCACTGGTTACATGTTGCTGCTTAACAGAAAGGCCGGTAGAGTGCAGTTAATGGCCACTCGGAATTTTCCAGCATAGATAAATGTGGAATTTGAACTAAGTATTTTATTCTCCTGAGGTTGTCTAATAAATGTTACTGTTTTTAATTCCTAGCTCTCACACTGACATTGCAGTTGCTTCTTTGGCATTTGAAATTCTGAGAACAGTGGGACGTGAAGATATCAAGACTCCCAAGTGAACCATTTCTGACGAGCCTTCTGAAATGTGCAGGGTGTGTACCCTGCTCAGCACCTCCGTCCTGCAGGAACACCTTCAGATGAGCTGAGCGGATGTAACCCATTTAGCAATCTGAGCTATGCAGAATTTGGGCTGGCTCAGGGAGGGAAGCTGGTTCAGGGGCAGGGAGGGGGTGGTGGTTTGTTCTTTAAACTCCTGTAAGGATGAATTCTTGGTTACTACTTTGCCTTGCTGGCATTACATGATGCAGCTCAAGTATTTGATAGTTTGAAAGTGTTAAGTTAAATAAACAGTAGAGTGTTTCACGATACGAAGTGTTTCACTATTTCAAGCTGCTGTTAGAAATGCTCATTTATCTTTTGGACCAGGTGACTGCCTTGGCTGTTCAACTTAAGGGGTCACCTCATGCTTGTGACTGGCACTAGAAAATACCTTTCTATCAAGACAGACAATATCGTTCATCTCAAGCAACCAGAACCAACCACTGTGTTCTCACAGAGGCTGTGTGTGTGGCATGTAAGGCTGATAGATGTTACCCAGGTTTCTACTCAGCAGCCTTTTGTGTGCCCCTCCTTTGCCTAGCACTGCACATCTTAAGCTCCATGAGCAGAGTGTTGTGCTCAGCTGCCAACGCTCCTGGATGCAGTTCTTTGAGAACAGGTGTGATGATGACCCTGGCAGTTTGTCAAACCCCCAGTAAAAGTTGGTACCCTAGAAAAGGTCCTCTAGAGTTTGCAAATCCTGGAGTGTGTGAAAAATTCTTCTCCACATGTGCTGTGGTTGATGAGTGTCTGTCAGTGCACCCACCAAGTGCAGGTGCCTGTGAGAGCTGCTGCTACACCCCTGCTCTCAAAGCCCCGTTACCCAGAGTACGTGGATGCAAGCAAACAGCCCCAGGTGAACAGATTTCACCTTGTGTGTCTTACAGGAATTCTTTTCTTACATTACTTCAAATACCGCTGTCTTTCATAACTGAACAGCTGGAGTTACTAGAAACAGGGAAGAGTTAAGTGCTGGCTATTATTGGGTGTAGTGCTTTACAGTAGTGGCCATGTAGCCAAGTGTGGCTGAGAGGAACAAAGCTCAATTCCTTGTGTGAGCCCTCTCCCTCTGCAGCAGAAGGGGAAGCAGGCTGGTGTGGCTCCCTTCAGCGCTCAGCAGCTTGAGCAAGGAGCCTCTGCAGCCAGGGCCTGCTCTGATCTCCTGCTGGCAAACTGCTGCCTGCAGTGGAAGTGCCTGGGAGTGCTGCTCCCACAGAGCCGGTGACAGCTGCACGGTGCACATGTGCAGGGTGTGGCTGAGCCGGCAGGCTCAGAACCGCTGTGTCCCCTTGCAGTCACACAGGTGCTGCCTCAACGGAAACCAGTTACACACAGGTCTCATCTCGCACAGCAGCTGAACACTGAGGACACCTGGAAAGGGCTTTGAACCTGCTGAGAGCTCGTGGGCAAAGGATCTTTCACTGACCCTGAGTGCTGGGGCACCTCTGAAGGGAACTGAGGCAAGGCTGTTTGCCCTTAGTGAAGCCCAGAGAGATGTGGGGCTGGCAGGCCTGGCACAAAGTGGAGTTGCCTCACATCTGGCTAGACCCGCCCCATGCTGAGGAAGCTGCCAAAGCAAAGCAGGGGCAGACTGGTGCCTCAGAGAACTGCAGCAGGAAATCCCCAGGCTATGAAGGGTAACTGTGCCAGAATGGGATCAAAGAGGTAAATTATTCTTGGCTCCCTCCACTAAAGTGATTGTGCAAGTCCGGGACTATTTCTTAACGCACAAATATACTTTGTGATCCGAAATAATTTGACACAGAATGAATTAAAAGTTTACTTTAATTTTGAACCATTTTATAACTGCATTTTTCTCATGAAGCATCTGTATCACAGCAGGCTACAATAACTTTGGGATAAAAGGCAACTGGTAAACTGTCCAATACAAGGTTCCAAATAAACAGTTCTTACTGGCCCCTACCCAGACATATCCCAGATAAAGTTTTTGATCAAAAACATGAAATAGATCCACCTGCTTATTTTAAGCATATTAAAAAGGAAACTAATTGGACCATTTCTATTTGTCTAGTTTTTTATACAAAAAGGCTACACAATGTTACACTTTATTCAGAATACAGTTAGAGCGATTATGAATTAGTGTTCTACACCTTTACTCAATCCTTAAAAATTAGAAACTGCTGTAGCATATTCACTATAACTTAATACTACGAGAGACTTTAAAAAAAACTAACAACAATTACTGCAAAAAGAAAGGCTACTTCCAAAGCAAGCAAGGTCAGTACCATTACAGAGATTTAAAAAAAATAATAAATTTTTAACAAGCAAGGCTAGGGTTTGATAAATTCCATCTTGCAGTTCACTCTTGTGCATTCTTCGTTTCTTGAATCACTCCCAAAATCCATTTGTATTATTACTCCTCGACCAAAAAGGACCAGAACAAAAAGTTTACTTCAATTGTTCCCATAGGAAACTCAGCTTGGTTAGTGTGTCAGGCACTTTCTGAGATACTAGCCCACCCCTCGAGCCCTCTCAGCAACTCTACAGGCCAATCAATGCAAGTTCACTCAGATGATACAGCTGCAAAGAGAAAAAACACAGGTGTCAGGGCTCCTGAGTTATAAAGGGCTGTTGTAACACAAAGACTGCATGAAGCTGGTGCACAAGACATTACAGTTAATTACTTCCACACTTCACGGCAGAAGTCAGTTTGGAGTGTGCTTATTGTGTGTTTCCAGAGCATTTATTCATTATTCTGGCACACTGGGACCCAATTGAGCCAATCCCTCCCTGCCAACCAAGTCCTCAGTCCAGTCAGCTGTTTTTTCTCTTTTTTGTTTTGTTTTTAAATTCAAGGTTGGAGCTTCTTACCTAAAGGATGATTTACAGGTCAGTATCGAACCAGGCCAACTGATTACTGTCACCTGGAGGCAGCCCATCCATAAGGTCCTGGGCATGGCCAAGATCTGGCAGACCATCAACTGGGTAGTCAGCACCAGGGTGGTGGCCACCCATTTCATGTTCCATCATAGGGTCCATACCCAAGGCATCCTGACCGTATCCGCCAGAGTGGAAAGAACGGTAGCTAGGATCTAAGAAAGTTAAAGGTGGCAGAGGGAAAAAAAGCATAATGTTAACAGATGTTAGATGCATCAGAAGCTGCAAGTATCAGTGTGTGAGGAGATCGTGTAGCCATCTAATTGTTTTCTAGTTCAGCCAAGTTCAACACAATCTGGTGCCTGCCCTTAACGGCTATTCCATTGTTCGAAAGAGCCTTCCAGTAGGATTCTGCAGACAAAGCACACTGCAGTCAGAAGCACGAGCAGATTCCAGCCAAGCCATTAGTCTGCACAATCAACAGTACTAAAACTCAACAATACTGCAGCAAAACCAGGCTCCAAGACTGTGGACTTGCTTCTGAAAGACTAGTCAAAAATAGCTCAGAATCCTTAGGGATAGGCTTGCATTCAAATCTACAGACACAGACTAACGCATTCAATACCAGCTTTGTTGTTTTAAAGAAAAACTGCACTATTGGAATTGTCAAGTCCATTTGTAAGGAATGGAAAAGATTTCTGGAAACAACAGCTCAGCAGGAGGTGTTCCCACAGGACTCAGGCAAGAGACACTGGTTTTGCATGTTCATATGGCGCCCATTTCAGCGCTGCCAGTGGTGTTGCAGAAAGTGGTTATTTGAACTGGCAATTCCCCATCTGCCTGTCAGTTTGCAATACCTTGCTGAAGAGTAAATTCACTCTTCACTCATTTGCAGTTCTCCTTTAAAATCTATGACTTGACTTCATCCAATTGAAAGTTTAGTCAAGGGGAACGGAGGACACGTACCATCTGGGCGGTATCCAAGAGGCTCTCCCTGGGCACCAATATCCAATCCGAGATCCGCTGTCTATGTGCACACAAAGAATTAAAAACAGTTTTAGTATCAGGTCTTTCAGCCAGCACCGGTAATTCTGAGTTCAAAAAGTTGCGAAGCTTTCCCCAAATCCCTTTGAACAACTCCTCTGCAGTGAGCACTGCAGCACTGCTGTCAACATGAAAATGCCTATTTAGCTAAGTATCTGCATCCAGCATGTAACAGCCAGATTTAGGAATCCACAGATCACTGGAAGGAGTGAAAAAGATGGGTAGGTCTAGGAACACTTCTCAGGTACACCTGTCCAGGTCCTGCAAGTCAGCAACAGAGCTTTTAAGTGTTCTGAAGGAACCTCTCCCATTTTTTCAATTACAGAAGTAATTGCCTGCCTGCAGAGCAATTGCCTAACTCCAATCTCAAAGAGATATTCCATTTTAGCTTCCCCCCCCATGCATTCTTGTGGTAGATACAGATTTTAGGAAAACAGGAAAGTAAGCACTGAAATAGTACAAATTAAAGGCTACTGCCCCTTATGTAGTAGATCCATACAAGACAAGACAAGCTACACTCCTGAATCTTAAGAATTTGGGGGAAGACAATGAGTGAAGCATTCCCTGTATCCCATGCACACAGATTGACTTCAGTCTCAATTTACTGTGTAGTCAGTCCATTAAAAATGAAAAAAAGTCATGTGTGATGATGAGCCTGCAAACATATTCAAGTCTGAAATCTCAGTTCTCAGGACAAGTTGCATTCCCAGTCCAAGATTACTAATCCTGCATTGGTGGTTTGATGGAAGCCTCATAGGATATGTTTTATATTTATGCTTCCCTCGTATCACTCATGTTTCTATTTTTGCATCTACAGTTCATTAAGTTTTGACAAGCAACACAGAAAAGTACAAAGTCCTTGTACACAGCTTTGCACACTAGCAAGCATAATGAGCATTACACATTTCAGCAGCAGCAGCAGAGAACAGACTCTTCCTGCCTGCCAGGGAGAAAGCAGCTTGAAGGCTGCTTACCACAGGTTCACTGCACCTGAACACACAGATAGAGTAAAGAAAGTACAGCCACCACACAGCTGTGTAAAGCTGGGCCTGTATCACTGATGGCATCTACACTCCACTGGTGGAAGGAGGGAGAACATAGAAGTGAGCTCTCCCCAGGAACTGTTAATACAGATCACAGAACTCACCTCGTTCCAAGCCATTGGCTCGGTCCGGAACAGGGAGCTTGTCAACTCAACTGAAAGTCGCTTCTTGTAGTCCTGTGGTTTGTCCTCAGACATTCTGAACAGCACTGCAGCTGCGTAGGTTGCTGCCAAAAGAAAGAGTGATTTTAGTAGAGGTCAAGACTTCTATCAACTCCTCTAACACAAGTATAAAACCAGCTTTAAGTTCACTTACCAACACCCTCATTCCTAGAATGAAGCAGTTCTGTTAAAGGAGCAGTTGCACCTTCAGCTTCGATTGCTTCAGCTGCCTCCTTGTCTTGAGCCAGTTCACAAAGTACACCAGCAGCTACTCTCTGGATATTCTCGATGGGAGAGTACAACAACTGCAACCAAAGCAAGAGGGTTCTTTAGCTGTTCCACTTGAAACGAGCTCTTCAGCACACTCTGACTTAGCAGTTCTACCCAGGAAGTGCAAGAGCTATTTTACTTCTTTTCCTAAGATGTACTACAGTGCTGTCTTGAGCTCTTACTTACCTGCACAAATAGTGGAATGGTATTTAGACCCCTGATTACAATTCGATTATGAACATCACGTGCAAGAATGTGCAGGGCTCCAGTGCAGCCCTCGACAATTTCTTCCATACGCACACCCTCCTGGTTAGGGAGAAAAAAGGCATTTTTGAATTTGAGATATTGTATGCTCTCTTTTTAAGTGACTATCAAAAAGTTCAAAATTAGTTTCAACTAATCAACCAAACTCATCCCTTGCACTTACCCCCTTCTGTAAATGCTGGCCTTCAAACTTAACATTACTGCTATGAGTCAACCCAGTTCATCCATCCAAATTCAGTACGTGAGGCATCCCAATGGAACGCCTCAGTGGCTTTTATTATGAACTTCCCCTGTGATAATACCATCTTTTTTCCAACCTTGATTAACCTAGCAGTTACTAGGCTACAAACAGCAGTTACCAGTAGAAAAGAGGTCCCTTCCTGCCTCTGCACAAATTACCTACACTCCTGTACTAGCAGATGCTGCTTCCATTTGCTGTGCTAAGCAGCCCCCCCTTCATTAATGTGTTTAACACGATAAAAATAATCAAATTGAGACTGATCTTGTCACACTGACCTGGAACCCAAAGAGGTAGCAAGTATGGAGCCTGCATAACTTCTCAGTATTTTTACAGCTCTAACCACCCTTGCAAATATGCAATATGTTGTGATAGCATTCTTAAACCCATTCTTCTCAGGAGGGACTTCTGATTTTTTGGTAGACAATTACTTGCCTTACCAGAGTAGGCAGTACCAGAATTTATGTGAGCTCTAACATTCAGAATTAAATGTTTAAGAGATTATTAAAATAAAAACCAAGGTTTTGGCATTGTAATTTAAGACAAATCTCAGGTCTGCCAAGACAGAGCTATCAGCACCCAGTGAATAATGTGACCTAGAGCAAATAAGACAACAGTACTTTAGCCCAAGCAGTACAGGGCTAAGGTGCACTGACGAACAAGGAGTTGGAGAGAACTTTGAGAGATGCAATCTCAGGGGAGGCACTCACCACGAACTGCTGTTGTGTCCCGCCCATGGAAGTGCGTCGCTGGGTATCCTGGTGTGCTCTAACCAGCAACTGCACTAGCCTTGGAATAGCACCTTGTTCACGCAGCGGGGCGTGGTTTGCAGGACACAGGGCCAGGTTGCGGATCAAGCCAACAGTAGCCTGCAAGTAAGGAACAGGGCGGGGGAATAAAAGAGCAGGAGGGGTGTGCTTGCTGTTAGTGACTTCTTTTTTTAATCCGTTCATCTCAAATGTTTAAATCTCGAAGAGAAAACACTAAGTTGCTTAACTGAAGCATTAGACAAATTGCATCCCCAACACCTTGGAAACTAAGTATTTTTCACTTTTAAAATTACATTTTTAAAAGTACCAGTTTTCAGTTTCAGCTCTGGTGGCTTTTAATCATTATTTACCTTGATCAAAGGCCAGTGTGAAGGTGGGTGCAACAGCTTTACCACCACTGGGAGTCCGTAATGGAGACGAACTGCATTTTGAGCCATCTCTGCTTCTTGGTGTCTGCTGGTGAGGTGACGGAGCGCACAGATGGCAGGTTCCGTGATGTCTTCCCTGTCTCCAGCCCGGAGAACTGTGCGCACGAGAGCCTCGATGCCACCAACCTGGCACACCATCATCTTGTTCTTGTAGTTGTTGCAGGTAAGGTTAGAAAGGATGCCAGCGGCACAAGTCACAACATTAATATCATCTGATCCTAGAAGCTGAACTAGAGTTCCTAGAAGACCTTCCATGCCCTCCTGCAGAAAAAAGAGGGAAGAAAAAGTTAAGTCTTCTTTTCCATTACATTGACTTTTGCTCTTGATCCCTCAGACAAGCCCTTTTACCTGCTTTGTTGCAGCATCTGACAGATTTCTCAGAGTCCAGAGACAGTTCTGGACAAGACGCTGGCTTGGATCTGTGAGGTGGAGCCCCAAAGCTTGCATCCCACCTGGAAGATGGTACAGATTTGACACCGTTACTCAGATTTGACACCATACTCTGATGCTCACCTCGTGAGCAGTCAGGTCCTTCTCTTCCTTGACATCTGAGTGCAAAAAAATCTCACATCTTTTGGATCCTTCTTGTCATTAATATCACAATATGGCTAGGCCATAGCCCTTCTTCCCATAGGAAAATAATAATCCCCTGAAATTCCCTGTGTGACACTGGGCCTTTTAAATGTGTGCATATTCTCAGGGATGCATCCTGACAACACTCAGCCACTAACACCACCCAGTTAGCAATACAGTGGAATTACTAAAAACAGCCACCCTTTTATATTTCTGTATACTAAATGCCTCCAAACCTGGTTATGGACTTAAGGACCAACCCAAGCTCATTTTTTGATGCTGGCAGTTCCTGTTCTTAGTGGAATGAACTGATCCCAAAGCACTATGTAGAGATTTTTAAGTTAGCCTGAGTACAGTGTACTTACCAGCTTCAACAATAGCAGGTTTGTTGCTGGAGCAGACTGACAACACCTTCAGCACCCTACTTGTGGTCCACAATAGTTTCTCATAAGTATAGGTCCTCATTATGTTTACTAAAGCCTGGGGCCCGCCACTTGCCAGAATAATCAGCTGAAAGACAGCAAAAATAATATTTGTCTGTCACTTCCTACACATGTCAGCAGGTAGTAAACGTTGCTGGCTTACACCCCTCATGGTTACAGTTCCCTAAAAAAACATTGCCATCTGCTTATGTGGACTGTAAGTTTTACAGTCTCACTATAAGCACAGCAGCATTTCTGCAAGAGAATTCCTGTATCCCTCCCCTCTTGCAAGGTCAGGACTGACTGGCAAAAGCCAGTGGCTGATGATTCACAATCAGGAGGTCAGTACACAAAAACTGTCAGGCCATTCATCACAAGCTTGCTCATTTTAACTTCTTCAGCACCAGAGGCACCTACCTTACTTTCTTGATTGCCATATGCTAAAATCTGAAGGCAGTCTGTTGTGATGGCCAAGAATTTGACGTTTGTCTTGTTGAGCAAGGCCACCATTTTCTGCAGCCCACCAGCGAGACGGACAGCCATCTTGGCTCCTTCCTGATGTAACAGGAGATTGTGAAGAGTTGTAATGGCATAGAACAGCACAGAGTCCACAGGGGACCTAAAGAGGAGAAAATCCTCATGAGTACCTGCTCCTAGTAGACCCAACTGCAAAACACAAGTACCGCCTCAGCCGTGCACATACCCCAGCATTTTAACCAAAGCAGGGATGCCTCCTGATTTGAAGATTGCCAACAAGCCTTCACGGTGATGTGAGAGGTTGTGTAGTGTCCCTGCAGTACACCGGGCTGTCTCCACGTCGTTTGTGTTTTGCATGGTACGCACGATGGCAGACACCATCTGAGGAGATCTCATAATGGCATGGCGAGACGCTTCCTTTTTGGACAGCTGATGAACCATAACTGCAGCCTTGTTCACCACCACCTAACACAAATGTTTGAATAGAGCTTTTAGCTTTAAGGTCATTGAAGGTGCCCCAAAAGCAAGCTTTACCCAGGCCAAGAAAATATTTACCTGGTCCTCATCATTCAACAGTTTGGTCAGTTCTGGGATTGCACGAGTTGCAAGTTCAGCATCATCTTGGTAGTTTATCAAATTAACAACAGCATGTTTTAACATCTGGGATGGCTCAGCCAGGCGTTGCACATTAGTTGGATGAGCTGCATCAAACTGTGTGGATGGGATTTGCATTCCTTCATCCAGGGTTTCAGGGAACATAGCTGCACGCACCCTTTGAGCTCTAGTCATTGCATACTGGCCATCAATATCTGAAAACAAGGCAAGTCATAATAACCTCAAACTAGGAATAAAAAGCTCGTCATCCAGATTGGCAGTAATTGAGTAGTTAGGTATCTGTATTGTTAAATTGAACATCCAAGCAAACCGATGTAATAGAAAAGGCCTTACCCGCAACTTGCTCCTGGGTGAAGGACTGAGAGAATCCCTGCTCCCACTCGTACAGCACTTGCGTTGTGTCCACATCTTCTTCTTCAGGATTTCCCTTGCCACTCAAGGAGGGCGCAGTTGTTGTGGCACCAGAATGGATACCAGAGTCCAGATATGACTGCTGCTGCCAGTGACTGACTGCTGCTTTTCTGTCTGGTTCCATTGCCATATCCAGCTCCATCAAGTCAGCTGTAAGAAATCGTTGGTGAACAATTAAGTTAGTTCAATTACTCCAGCATGTATTTATCCTACAAGAGATGACAGGGATTTTAAATTAAAATAAGCTGTTATAAACAACTTCCTCAACCCAGCACTGCAACTGAGCAGCGACTTTAAACTGAGGCTTTATGTTGAACCAATGCAGACATGTAAACCTGAGGAACAGGCAGAACAATCATTGCTGTTGTGGCTGTCCTGACCTCACAACAAACGTGTCTGAAGGTTTGATTTCCAATGTAAGGTATTAATTACTGTAACAGAGCAGATGTTATTCAATTTAAGTGACTTTGAAAAGTTAAAAAGAGAGGGATAAGGAGTCTTCTAAATTCTAGTAACAGAAATTGTCATGCATTATGTACCTTGAGTTGCCATGTTCCTTGTTATGCTTCCAGAACTCTTTCTTGCACCCTTTCAGAGATCCTAAAAAAGAGCAAGGTTAGAACTTATTAAACACTAATCAGAGCTAGTAAGACAGGATTTCACATTAGAGCACTGGAATTTCAAACTAAGGCTTGGCACATCTTGCCATTTCATTACTACAGTGAGTATACTGAAATGCTAATTAGCAAACCCCCATGGACAGACATGCAAAAGAACACCATGTATCACCCAGACTACTTCTGTCAAGTTACGTGTAAGATATTCTCTTATAGCTGCAAGGGAACAAGAATTGAAGATTGACCATGATAGAGCTATATTTTTACTACTCTATCTTTGCATAAGATGAAGTCCACACATTAAATTCCAGAGTTTGAAAATGCCACAAAGACAATGGCTAAATGTCAGACTTCCTCCTTTCCCTCTAAGATAAACTACTTAGAAGACACCAGAAAAACTCTCTGATACAGGGCTACAACGTGGATTCTTACGGGGAAAGCTGAAATGACCAAGCTGCACAAAGACTGCTCGAAGAGTTATAACTGCACCTCCTCCTTTTTTCCCTTCCTGTGCCATAAGAATTAAGGTTTCTTCCTAAAAAACCCCCTTCCTTGAAGTTAAAACTAAAAATTGAACCAGCCGTATTTAAGAAAAAAAAGCTGTCCTTCAGATGCACACACATTGAGTCACCAAACTCATTTTTTTTTTTTTTGCACAGAAAGCCAAGACAGCTGGGCGCAAGGAGGCTGAAATATGATCAAATGCCTTACCTAAATTTTTAGTATGCACCTCCACTCAATATCACCAAAGCAGTTTGGGAGTATTTGTACCACAAATGTGTACCTGTCTCCTCACTAACCCAGAAAGAGAGATTCGAGGCTACAGCTCCCAACAGGTCACTTTTATTTCACTTGCTTCCTTTCCCCCCAGTCCCACACTGTTTCCAGCACAGATACAGAGCTGGTGACAGCCTATTCTGGGCGCCAGCCAAGCAGAAACACTTGTAGTGGTAGCTTGTGCAGGGAGCAAAACCATCTCTTACAGCAATCAGCTTTCCCTGCGCTGTTAGGTGTTAGAGCTGTGCCGATCCTGCACCATGAAGCAAAGGGAATACACTAATCCCTGAAAGGAGAGCTCTGCAGTGCCGCATCAGGAGAACAAAGTCCACCTGACGCTGAATTTGTGGAAAGACAGATTTCCCAGTTTAGGAGTTTCCTTCAGGAGCACCTTTTTGAAAATCATAATTACACAGAGGGCAGGCCTGCAGTTCTAGAAGTCTCACTGGATAGGTGGGACAAACTTGTATTTCACTGACTCTGAGCCAGCTGTAAGATAATCCAGCAGCTCCTGAGCAATCTTGTTTCTTGGCTGTACAAATGCCAGTGCTTTTTGTCCTGACTCTGCACTCCCACAATTTCTGGCAGCAACCCTTCCCTAGCTCTTTTAAAATGGACAGTAGATCTGCATCTGCAGCAGATAAACAGTATTAAGCTGATATAAGACATTACACAACATACAATAAGCACCCTGCTGTGCAGCTGGAAACTCTAAACTGGTCCTTCTCCACAGCCTGGAAGAGACTGGCCAACTTGGAGTCTGCTCTTGACAATGGGCATAGAGGATGTGCTGAAAACACAGACACTTTTTCCAGTCCCTTAGCCATGGATTCTTCCAACATGCTGTTAGGAGTTTGAGATTATTAAAGGCAAGGGGAAAGAAAAACCTTAAGTCACGCTATCACCATTGATTAAAAAATTCTAATGAGTAGCCAAGTTGAAGAAGTGCCTATACAAAAGCTTGATAGCTCTTTGCAGGTCTTCTACATTACTTTGAGTTCCATTAACACCTTTCAAACAGAAAGAAGGGAATAGCGGTAACAGTCAAATTTGTATCTTTGCTCCCTGTAGTCCTCACTCTAAGTCAGATGTGACATTTCCAATAAAAAACTTGGCATGTTCTAGCTGCTATATGAAATTTTCAATACGCTTAGCACAAAAAAGATTTATTTCTACCATAAACTTTCCCATCTCCTCCCATCAGGACTATGCTAAAAAAAGGATCACCAAACTGGTTTTGAAGTTGACTGGTTCATCTACCACTATGTTAAGAACAGAGACTGTGCTTTGAGACATTTACTACCACCTGAGATTTCCATATGCAATAGGGGGCTTGGGAAGAATATTTTATTTTCTCCACTGTTGAATTCTGCATCAATGAAGGTAACTGGCTTACAGCACCTGCACTCTGAAATTGCTGTTTCAATTTCAGCAGCCTGAAGAGATCAGAAGAGCAGCTCTACCACTAGGTAAAATCCAACAGATCAGGGTAGCCACTGAACAGCAGCACTGTTCCAAAACAACACTGATGAACATCTACAAAATCGCAATGAATAATACTAAGTGTTCAGAAATGCATTACCAGTCCAACATTCAGTCTTTGGAATGACGACCCTTGATCAGCCTGCTAGCTGCATCTGCAAGTTCCAACATCCTGATCTGTATTTCATATACCTGTAGCCCCCCAGCAATTCCTGGTAGCTTATTACTATTATTATTGGGGGAATTGGGGAATTGGAGAATTGGGTTTAATCCTAGAAGTTCAAACTAACTGTCAAAACAAAAGTAGTCAGGGTTTGGTTTTAGGTTTTCTCCGCTTAAACAGAAATTCTCTCATCTCTTCCTTCACATTCTTTTCTAATTTTACAAAGGGGTAAACTGAGTCCAGGCAAGCTGCTGACTTTGTCCTCCTCTTCGTTTGTCACTCTCAAGGTTAACCAAGACGCTTACAAAGGGAGCGACACCACCAGGCTAGGTACGAGCATTTGTGCTCTCATTTTCTTGACAAACTGCATCAGTATAAGGTCAGCTAAACACATCTCAACCATCAGGAAGAGACAGAAGGCCATAGGGTACTTTACAAACAAACTTCAGTATAGCTGCAAGCTTCTGCAAGCTTTGCAATTTTTGCAGGCTAGCAGGCACTCAGCAATGGGAATTGTGATAAATACTACGTTACACAATTCACGTGCATGTACTGCTAGGAGCTTTGGGACTCGACTCTCCCCAAAAAGCTCCTCCTGCCCCATGAGACTATCCACTTGCTTGGCAAGCATCATCAGCTTTGGGTTTAAATGAAGGCTAGGGTTTTTAGACTACATATTAAACAACTCCTGTTAAGAGCAATTCAAGACCTCGCACTAGACTGTATTACACGGAATCTGTAAGCTTAGAAGGCACAAGCTAATAATTTCAAATTACTACAGAAGACAATTCAATTTTCTTGATTTTTAAAAGGAATGAAAGAAGTATTAGGTATCATTTCTAATCATGTGGTTTTATTAGATATTAATTTCTTAATCAATTAGTTTGGCATACGCCAAGAAAGTCAACAAGCCTACAGTAGTTCTGAAATCTGAACAATTCTCTTCTTTAAGATTGACTCAAATTACACCTGAGTGATCTGACAAGTAGTTCCCTCCCCACACCTGCCACTTTTATAAAGCAAGTCAAAGTCTGCAAGTCTGCCCTAAATCCTTTGTCTGAGAGATGTTACTAAAACTTGCATGACAAATCCAGACTGATCCATCCAAACACCATGAACTGTTGCACACAAACACCCCTCCTGACCATGTTATCCTGTTCTTTGTCTCTATTTTATCTGGGACAGGCCAAGCAACTGCATCTTTAAACTACCACCGGTTCTGAATGATACATTTGCTTACACAGAACAAGCAGATCATCTTCTAACAGTCACAGCAGTTAAAAGTGTGTATCATGTACACACAAAGGAAGAGAAGTATTGGTACTGAAAAACAAGTTTTCTCCAAGTGCTCTGAAGTCATTGCAATAATTTTCAAGGTGTTACTGAAAGCATCCTTTGGGTCTGATTTTATAACTGGGCTTAGCTGCTTGCCAATATTATTACCTGTGTATCTGCTTTACAAAAATCCATAGCCAAAATATACAGGCAACAGCCGTTCCACAGCTAGAAACACCAGAGGCACTCATTTCTGTGACCCAAGTCCTTCTATTTCAGTTCTTAATGTAGCAGAAGCTTCCTAATTAACCTTAGTTTTCAACCTGGGCATTTGAAAAACACATCCAATTAAGGAATTAAAAAACAAATCACAACAAAACAATCCTTTCTAATCTTCCCCTGGAAGTTGTTAGCCTGTTTTCTAGAAAACAAAATGTGGGGGAGGAGAAATCATCCAAGTCAGACAATACTGACAGTGGAAACATCAGGAAAAAAGCTTTCACAGTATAAAGGCACTTTGGGCAGGAGTAGCTGAACCGTCTCTAAGCAATGTTTAGTCTAACCTAAGCCCCAGATACAAAGACTCTTGCAACAGACAAACCTACTTCTACTGATCTTAGTCTTATGAAGACATGATTCAAACAGTTGTAAAATTCTAATTAGCCCTTATCCAAATGTGGATAAAGTTCTCTCCTCCCCTATCCACCTGCAGGTCCTAAAGAAAACAAGAGTTTTGATCTGGCTTTAATGAGCTCTGGTAAAAGTACTTTTGTAGGTAATTTTGGAGGTCCTTCATGTACCAGATGCTTCTGTGAGATTGGTAAGAAGTCCTGGAAGGACAGTTTTGGTGTTGTGTGTTTTAAGGAATGTTAGAAGTTTGTGGTAGGAATGACAGCTGGGGCTTACAATTTTTTGTAAAAAATGAATGGAAGATACTTTATTTGAAAATAGGTACAGAATGTGCTTGAATTTCACTCTGAATATTGCATTTTTGAAAGATTTATTTTTCTTGTACAAAGATATCAGAGGATTACAAACAACAGTTTTCCTGAAATACATTTCCATGTGCAGTAAACAAATACTGAAGAGCATCCCCATATTCTGTCCTGAATAGTAGCATTTGCAGTCCTCAGTCACCCTGTCCCCTCTGAAAGAAACAGCCACGTGCTGTGAGCATAGGTTATTCTGAAGTTAGTTGTAAGTAAGTATTAGAAAGCCTTAACTATTGGGAAATTAGTCACCCACCAATATTGACTTCTGCACACCACTGCTTTAAGGACTTGAATTGATAAAAGCCACTATGAAACTCACTGCAAAGTGGCTCTTGAATAACAGTTATGGTCTGTAAATTATCACATTAAACAAAGCAATGCACCACTTGGATATTTTTAGAGACAGAAAAATTAAGGTTTATCTTATTATCAGTACTAGGAAATGCAGTATAAAATAATGTATTTTATATTAATGTCAGGCTTCCTTCTGCTTTTAACAGGGTGATTTTTAATACTATATAAAAACATCTTCAGGTGGCTTATGACAACACCTTAACCTAGTGAAGAAACTTAGGCAGTATGTAATATCAAAAGGAAACAAGTCAAACCATGCAGTCTTTTTCCTCTAAAAGAGGAAAAAAACTATAGGCTTTCACAGCTTTAAAGCTTTTCTACTTTTTTTTTTAGTTATGTGGTAGAAACATTCATCTATAGCCTTTACTACTACTTCAGAAGAAGTGCCATGGCAAGAGAGGAAGCAGTATTACTGTATTTAAGTGTTGTGCCAAGATGTAGCAACTTGAACTCCTTCAGAAGTTCCACTGAAAACTAAGAGCTACCAGTAATCTTGACCTGAATGCCACAGCATGTGCCCACAGAAATCCACCTTACTGATCCTGGACTGCATCTGAACAAACTCATTTATAAACTTTACCTTGTGGCAAAATTGCTCTGGCCATTTCTCCAAGCAACATTTGTTAGCATCATTCCCTCCGACCGCTATGCTATTCTTTCCTAGTGAAGTATTTCTCTTCTCTCCAGTGATGAACTCGGTATCCTGTGTAATCCATCCAGCTCAAATTTACCCAATCAGGAATGCCTCAGACAACAAATTCTACTGATGCCGGCAGAAAGTTAGAAGATGCCTTGCAAACAGCAATACACTCTACCTTAGATTTGGCTGATCGGATCATAATAAATTTGACTCTGAACCCAGAATATGCAATAGTGTTAAAGTGGTCTTTAAATTCTTTCATTATTAAGACTGAAAGGCTAAGGTTTTTCCAAACAAACTTCAGGAAATTAAGAAATCTGAATATCTGCTTTACTGACCTCAATGTTTAAAAAGTTCCAATTTCCAAGCCTTCAACATCCTTAAGACATGCTGGAAGAGGCAACAAACTAGCCCAGATAATCCAGAGTATAAAAGTGGGAGGTGGTGCAGATCTGCCAATGTCCACTGCAAGTCACCTCTATTTCAGCCACTTTTCTTTGTCACTTCACTTCCAATTCATTATTCCCTTTTTCCTTCAGATTGCTATTACATCAAGTGTTCTGTCTTCTCAGCCTTAGAAATTATCTAAAAATTCCTTTCTGTAACAAAGGCAGAAAAATCTCCCCACACTAGCTTTTGTAAGGGCTTTTTTTAAATAAGAGTTCACTTCATGCCACACACAAAATAACATGTTGCCTATCTATTTTCAGCTATGTCAGCAATCTAAGACCAAGAGTACTGAACAGAGTTTCTATTCACATGGCCATTGGCTAAAGCAAACAACATGTAAATATTTCTTTCTTGCTGGACTTCTCCAAGTTGATTACAACTGCTTGATGGAATGGAAATGCAGGCGGTCTGGTAGCCTTGACTAGGCTTAAACACTGGGTTAGCTGTATTTAAAAAGAGAACATATTCCACAAAAAAATGTCTAGTGAAGAAAGGACTTAGGTTTTACAAGTTCCAAAATACTCGAGGGCTTGTTCTGGAGTCAATACAGTCTTAAGCAAATGTGACAGAGGACAGAAAGGGGTCACAAGAGTTTTACAATAGCCATAAAGTTCCAGTCTGCCATGCTTCACCTCTGGAGCACTACAGAGTGTTCTGATATGACAGGACACTCACCTGTTTTACCTTTCTCTTCCTCCTAAAATGAAAGCAGGCTAGCAAAGAATCATACCTCCTACCCAGATTGCAATGTTCAAAAACTCCTAAGTTTCAAGTACACCTGAGACTGTAACATAAGTGTAGCAAGAGCCACATTTCATTTTGCTCACCTGAAGTACAGAAAGCCACCCAGAATGTGGGTAGTTTTAATCAATCACTGAAGAACAACTTTGCAGGGACTGACAGTTCAGGTAACAAAAGGTATCAGAAGTGGAGGTCTGAGATTCACTGGCAGCTGGGTCTCTTCCAGCTGCAGCCCTGTCTCTGTTGCTCTCTGAGCAACTAACAGCATGAAGACACTGACAGCTTGTTCAATTCATCAGGGTCTTCACAGGTACTAATGTTTAAGTGCCGTTTTAAAAACAACCCATTAGAATTCCCAATAAAGCCGGTGGTCTGAGAGCCACTGTCAGCCAACAAATAACTCAGATAATTAATGTACAAAATGATGAGAACCTGGAAGAGAATTCAGGACAAGCACATCAGGAAAATTGCTAAAAAAGAAATAGAAGTTCATCCTGGCACTGATCTGCACTATCATTCTAGAAGATAAACTTTGAAACTGTAGAACATGCTAGGAAGCCTCCCGAAACATGAAGCTGCCAATGTCATATAAAGATTCTCCTTTTGGAAGAAAGGAGAGGCACAGTACTTCACTCTTGGACAGACATTCTAAAGAAACTCTGGTAGAATTACAGACTCATGGGACACACAGATAGGTCTAAATGGACTTGGCAGCAGTTACCTACCACCATAATTTCCTATCAGCAGTCCCCTACATAATTTTGCTTGATGCTGGCCAGAGGCATATGGCTGGGCATCCTATGCAATGTAAAGAAAGCACCTCTTTACACAGTCACACACTGACTTAAAATTATACTTATACTGCAGGAGCTGAAATTGCACAGCAGTGGATCTTGTAACTTCAGAGTGTTTGGATCCACAGCAGAGTTATTTTGCCCTTTACCTAGAGAACATTCAGGAGTTACAAGAGGTCTGTCAACCCAATCCTCTACATTCAAAATCACAGGCAACTATACCAGCAGCTTCTAACAGGATCTGCAAACAAAACACTCTCTGTCCTAGGTATTTATTTGTTCTTTCTAGAAACTTCTGGTTGTTTCTAGGAGCTATAAGCAGCAGCTGTGTTCAAGTTGACAAGTCATCAGATCATGCTTGAAAATAATGCTTAAGAGAGGTTTTTCATCACCAAGTATACCACAGCACTAGCAAAAAACTTTCACTTTTATTAGTTTGCAAAATAGACCTCAAGCCCTTAAGTATCCTCCAGACTGTCCAAGATGGGAGATGATGATAATCATAAATGTTATGATGTGAAAACTGTTCAAACACAACTCTGGTGTCACACACCCAATTTGAGAACAAAAGTAATGAACTCCCTCACATAACGTACATATCAATCCCCTGACAGCAGTCTGTAGCTCAGTATTAGAGGACTGGTATGACAGTTTCAAGTTTATGAACTCGCATTAAGTCATAACAAGATTATCAACCCAATTACTCTCATGTCTTAATTATTTTGACCAACTAAGCACCAGCACCACAAACAAGTAACCTCAAAACAGTTACTAAGTCACTTCTGCTCAGCAATGGCTTTGGGGTCTTTGGGTCACTGGCACACATTTCCCACTAGGGCTTTGTGCAGCATTCACTAAGTTTGAGTATCCTCATGGCTGGTCAAAACATGGAGAGCAGTTTTATTATATTATCTCAGCTCCTGCCTTTTATTTGCAGGACACAGTTATCTACATTATGCATACTCCCATCTTAGTTAAGGATGAGCCAGCATTTCTATCCAAGGTTTAGTCTGCCAGCAGGACTCACATAATACATATGCAGAGGTTTACAGCTTTTGGTCCATGTGCCTGTACTTATCACTGTTAAAAAAAATGCCATTGCAACCATTTCGAGGCAAGCTATGATAATTTAGACAAATATTATACCACATTTCACTTAACACTCACAGGAACAAAACCAATGCCAGGCCTCACGTCTCCCTGCCCACAAAGTTTTGTGTATCAAAAAGACAATGGTTCTGCAGTCATTTAACACAATCACGTGCATCACTAACAACAGACGCTGTTACAGAAACACCTTTCCAGCCTGTGTGTGCCTAACTTGGAACACTCATTTCCACACCAATACAGGAACAACTCAGCAAACCATCTCTCTTCAAAACGAGGAAGTATCTACCCATAATCCAGTTTCTTCTTAGATTGCAACCCCATAGTCAGCCCTGAACTTGGACGGATTAAACATTAATCTCCACGGTTTAAGAAACCAGAGTGATTAGTCATAATTACACTGACAAAATACTTATGAATCTGAAAGTGGCTGTCTTTGCTTGCCTGTCAGAATAACTCTATTTACAATAAGGCACACCAACTCTCCAAAAAGGACTGTTTAAACAACAAACACGCTAATGAAGTCTGACACAAAAAGAGGTTTCTTCAATTCACTCTTAATTACGACAAACTAACAAGGCAGCTGCATTTAGCAGCACCTTTAGGATGTTAAGATTTCTGGCCACTGGAGGGCACCTGAATTGTTGCCAGGACAATACAGAACTACTTGCTACAGTTGCTGCAGAGTTGGCAAACTTCTCCAATTTATAAAAGTCTATTTAGTGTAGTAAGTCAGCCCAGAAATGCTGGTTCCAGCAAATACACGTACAGTGCACACAGTGCATTTGCCAACTCCAGCAAAATCCAGCTAGCTCATACTATATTTTAAATGCAGCAACATAGAATATGACATTAACTCTGTCACCCTTCTACATCAGTCCTCAAATAAGGTTCCAGAGTTAATTTAGTATTAAGTAACAGAGCAAGCACTTCATTTCTGCAATACCAATCCAGCCAATGTACATTGTTTCCTAAAGTCAACTTGGAACACGAACAAAAAGTTCTGCTGCGAAGTAGCATTTGCAGCCATACTTCCCCAGGCAAGGAAAGCTCAGGATGAATTTGCTTTAACATTGGAGTTAACAGACTCATGAGGTCAGGCTGAGCTACAGGTATGTTTCACCTGCTCACCTCATCTACTGGTGTTCCACAGACAGAAATACCATAATTAGACGTCCATTAGTTCTCTCCCTTTAAGTTACCTGTCAGTGAAAAAAGAAAAGCACAAAACCCCAAAAACTGAAACTTTTCTGTGTCCTTTCTTCTCCTGAGAGGCAGCACAGGCTACACAGTGCCAGCACAGTTTAACACATTACTCTCCCAGGCTAAAGCCTGATCACAGACTACAGCACATTTTACCTTGGAATCAAGTGCTAGAAATGGATATTAAAAGTTAACCACTATCAGGCTGCTTTATTGCAAGCCAATTCAACAGATGCTTAACTGGAAAATCAGAAATATTGCCCTGCTAGGAAAATAATTTTCTGTAAAAAGACAAGAAGAGTCACAGACAATACTTACTGCCAAGGAGTTTGCCATCTCTAGGTTCCCACTCACTCAGCCAGCAAGGCACTGGGCTCAGAGCTTGCAAGTGCATGTTCTGAGGACCCAGGAGCAATTCACAGCTGCCTGCAGAGTTTCTCACAGGTTCTATCAGGCTTTGTGAAGTATGATGTTCAAGATAAGTAAGGTCAGTCCTGATTTTCCTGCCACGGTATGCAGGCTACCACAGCCACAGAACAAGTTTTGCTGCAGGCAACTGCATGATCACCACAACCCCTGCATTGCCAGTTTAACTATGAATTAACGTAGGTGATTTTGATTACTGCTGTGTTTGCACACTTGTCCGTCTACTAGACCAACACTCTGCAGAAACATCCTTATCCAGGAGTTTTAGACTGCACATTCAGACTTCAGTTTCTGAGACAGAAGTCTCCAATAGCATATTTGCTGCTCCATTCTTTCCACCCCTGAAAACACTGCAAAATCAGAACACCACTAGTACTAACCTCTTGCCTTAACATCCCCAAAACCCCAAGTTTAACTCTTCAGAGGACAGAATTTCAGGATGCTAAATCAGATGTAGAGTCATGATACATGGACATATGTTTCAGAAAAAAATCATTATGTCTGAAGGGCAACCAGGTTTCACAGCCAAGGTTTAATAAGCCAGTTCCTGACACACCAGTCAGAGCAAAATGCTGGTGTCCAGAGTAGACATACACCATGCAAAGAGCCCAGTCTATTTATAGCTTAGGCAAGAAAAAGGAAGCTTGGGCTGATAAGGCTGTAACACAGCATCTGAAGAACTGATTTTTCCAATCAAGCTTTACTTTGTATTAAATCCTTCTCCTAGAAGCTACTATGCATGGCACTGTCCTTTCCAACATGGTGTTTTTACTTACTTCTCCCCTAGACCTTGTGAAATGCTCAGCCATACAGACCAAAGTGAACATTCCCCTGAATATCAGTTTATACCTACACAGAAAGTATTTGAACTAACAGATGAGTAAATACAACATTTCTTTAGAACAACTCCAGAACAGTGAGACACTCAGTGAACAGCTGAATTTAGAGAGCTTCAAACTCTTGCCTGAATACCTAAGCAGCCTCATTTGCAACAGTACCAGCCATTAGAAAAACGACACAGCAGTCACACACCTGCAGCTGTCAGCACCTTTTTATCAAAAGCGCAAGATCAAAATTAGGTTCTTGGACTGCTGGGTACTGAAATTCACATTAAAAGTTGGGCCAACGCACACCAGTTAAGTTTTGTCACTTAAGGTTTGTTTGGTTTTGTTTTTTTTTTTGGAGCCTTGCAGTAGTATCTTTTTGTCATTCAGAAGCAAAATCGTAACAGTGAAGTTGCTGTCTGGTGTGCCTGAACTTAGGATCAAGAAAACCCCGACACTCTTTCAGCTAGTTTTCTCATCTTTGCCTTTACTGTAGTCTCGGCACATAAAGATCCTGTTTTACTAAAACCCCTCCTTGATTTCCGTCCGTCGACCTCAGCATACCAGCCCAGCCTCTTTCCATTCACCACTTGCATACTTTGGGGGATGGGAGGACCACAGATGTCTGGAATATACAGAGTGTCAGAACAATGGCTGCTCCATGAGAAAGAGATCAAGAAGTAGCTGATTACAAAGATCAACACTGCTATTCCTAAAGTCACAAGTAAGTTGCCCGTGGTACCTTCACACAGTCTGTCCTTTCTTTCCAGAAGGGATAATCTTCAGAAAAGGTTTTTGGGAAGACACACAAAAGGAAACTGCCCAACGTCCTACACAGAGTTTTTTAACTCGGGAAAAATTCAAGGTTTTGCTAAATTTAAGGTACCTTGCTGCTCTAGGAGCAGCTAATCATGCACAACAGAGACGAACTAAGCTTTGTTAAAAACAAACAACAAAACAACACATCTGGAGACCCTGATCCTAGAGAAATAAGCGCCCCAGATAGTTCTGGGACTAACCGCAAGTTGATCCCCACACCTCAGGAACGCGTCACTTTGGGAGGCTGGAGCCGCCGTGGTCTCTCCAGCCGGCCACGGGAAGCAGCGGGCGCTTCCCCTCGCAGCGTGGGAGCCCCAAGACCGCCCGCAGCCCAAGTCATTCCCTACAACACCCTGGTAGGGTGGGTGTTAAAAAAACTTAATTTGGTTGCTCCCAGCACCGAGAAAGCTTCATTTCGGTGACACCCAAAAGCAGCAGCATAACCTCCCCAGCAAATATGCAATGCCACTAAGACTGAAACCCCACAAGGCAACAGATTAGTTATCTCCCGCTGACTGCAGTGACCGTGATTAATTATATTCGGTACAAATAAACCCGTACCCTGCTCTCTTTCCTCTTCTATCGCCAGAGGGGATCTGCAACCCACCGGCGACTTAGTACTCCCCTAAAAAGGCGTGGGGAAGCCTTCAAAAACATAATAAAAGAGGGTCATTGAAGTACTCCGAGCTCTGCTGCAAACAAGAGCAGAGCCGGGCGCAGGGACTCGCCTTCTCCCCCAGACCAGAGCAGCCACCCCCTCGCCCCAGGACGAGCTTCCCAAGAGACACCTCGGGAGCCGCAGCTGCCGCTCCTGCAGCCACGCAGCTGTCCGGACCTCCCAAAAACAAGAGCCCTCTCTCTCTTCCTTTCCTGCCCCCCCACCTCTCTCCCACCCCCGCTCCCCCCCTCCCCCAGCCCCGTCCTTCCCGCCGGGCACACCCTGGACCCCCTCACGGCCGCGGGGGGACCCGGCCCAGGTTTACCCCAAGTTCCCGCCGGAAAAAGCGGCACTAACGTTGGAAGGGAAAGCGCAGGGTCCCCCCGGGCTCCGGCGGCGGCTGCTGCTGCTGCCCGGGCGATCACGGTCCTGGTCCGTCTTTCCTTCCTTGTCCTCCCGCCTCCACCGCCTCCTCGTCCTCGCTCACGGCGGTGCACCCGCCGCTGGCTCCTGGGTGGCGACCGTACGGGGCGGCGGTGTTTGTATCCCCCGAGCGCCGCCGCCGCCGCTGCTCCCAGCGCCGAACCGAGCGAGAGGCTTAAAATGGCGTCGCTCACAAGGAGGTTCTTATAGCAGCGCCGGGCCCGGCTGTGTATCCTGCCGCCGCGGCCGGGCCCCGCGCGCGGCATTCCATAGGCGCCCGGCGCTCAGGGCAGGCAGAGGGAGGAGGAGAAATAGTGCCCGGCTCCCAGGGCGGAGGGAGACAGGGAGCGGGGAAGCGGCCCGAGATGGGGGAAGGCCGGGCCAGGTTGGGCAGGGCAGGGATGGGCTGGGCTGGCCGGGGCAGGGGGAGCACGGCGGAGACACCTTTTTCCGGAGGTGGGAAAGAAAGATCCGAGTTCCCGGCTTGGGAACGAAGTTGCTGCTGCCCTGAGGGGTGTAGAGGTGGCGAGGGAGGGGATGCGACTGAGGGGATCAGCCCGGGGTCCCGCTTTGGGAAGGGAAGCGGGAAGGGGGGGGGCAAAAGGCGATTGTGATTCTCTCTCTCCTACTCCTTTCCCCCTTCCCGTTTCATTTGGAGTTTCGTTGCCTGGGGGGTTTAATTTATTAATTTATTTTTTTTTATTTTAATGCATGGCACCAACTGTAGCGAAACTCCGTCTTCCCAAACGCCCGCGTCGCCAAGTCCGGGAGACGCTCGGGCTGCTGTGGAAAATCGGCCCTGGCGCAGAGAGTGGGCAGCCGCCGAGCCCGGCCCGGGGCTCATCCCGGAGCCCGGGGGAGCCCGGGAAGGTGGCGGTGGGCCCCGCTCACGTCGGCGGAAACGCGCTCCCGCTCTGCCCTTGTAAATATTTGTCAGGAAGCGGTTGCCAAAGAAAGTATCTCGTTATGCAATTTTTTTTTTTTTTTTAATGAAGGAAGCGAACTTCCCTCCCCCCCCCCCAACACCTCCTCCTCCCCGCCCGCCCCTCGCTTCTTTAGCGAGTCGTAAAAAGCAGAAAAATACGAATGCACAAGGTTTTTTCGCGGCGTGTGAAGGCACGTCCGTGGCGGCCTCTTCTCGGCGTGCTCGGGCTTGCACAGCAGAATGTTTTGCAGACTTTTTGCGGCACCGTCTTGCACTGGCAAAGTCTGTGTTTACCGTACCAGGAGGGAAAAATACATTCACACCTCCCTCCACATGAAACAAGGACCTTATATACCAACGTGGCTATGGAAAACATCCGTTGCCAGCGAAAGATGGATATTATTCTGTTCCCCCCGCAGTATAAATTTGCTTTGGCACGAGCTGATGTGGGAGATTGAATTCTTGTTTTGCTTCTTGCAGCCTCTTGTCCCTCACCAGCCTCCAGTTTCTGCAGCTCTTGCACCGGGGAGTTGTGCGGTTCACAGAGGGGCTACCTTTATGCCCGGTTTTTTTCCACTGATGATCCTGTTTTAAACAGGCTCTAAGTTTCTAGTTAGGAAGTTGCACTTAAAGATTTGGTTTTTTCCCGTTGATTTATTCAGTCACATGTAGCGTTAGACTAAAGGAACTTCTTTCACAGTGCTGCTTGATTTTCTCGTAAACTGCTTTCTTTTGAATTTGGAGCTTCTTAAAACAGGGGATTTCTCCTGGGCTGGGAGTTTGTTGGGAGGATTAATGTAAGGCTTGCTGTATACAAGAGACAAGGTGGAACTGGCAATGGGTGGCGGGGGCCACAATGCAGTGGGGCAAGTGCAGGAGAGGGGTTCCAAGGGTGGGTTAGCTGTCACTACTCATATCACATTGGAAAGGCAATGGTGATAAAAAAAATCCTATTTTCCTCCCCACTACCCCTGCCATTGCAGAGTGTAGCAATCATCCACACACCAGCCTCCCTCTGCTGTGGGCAACCTCTGGTTCCCGCTAGTAAGGAAAAGAAATGCCACCTGGACTACCCCGAAGCTGCAGAATCGAGAAATGCAGCTTTCCTTGTCATGCTGTCTTCTCTTAGGGCAGTTGCCCATTTTGACAGTGCTGGTCAAAAGAAGCGTAAAGAACGAGGGCAGCTGTTGACATAAGCTGGCAAAGAAAATTCTGCCAGATCAGGTGAGTGGGCTGTGAGTGTTCATCACCTTCCTGGGGAGTTGTTTGGTGCAGCTATAAGCAGAAGGACTTTGTTCTTGACACCAGAAATTTGATTGCAATTTAAGACAAGAGCCAAAGAAAGTATTCCTGAAGATTGGCTTGAGCAATAAAAAAAGAGAAAAGGGTGTGTGGGGGGAATTTCTTTGTCCACCTTCCTTTCTCAGCTGCCGCCTTCTACAACCTTGAGAAAATCTGCTCTGCCTCGGTTTCACCCTCTGTAAAATGGGAATAGTAATACTGACAAACCCCTCCTTTTAGATCCCTGGATCAAAGGTACTATATAAGTTCAAAGTGCTGTTTCTATAGGGCATTATTGCCAAATTCACTATAAGCAATTCCATTGGGTACTTGATAACAACAGTAGAATCAGTCAAACGCCCTTGATGCATTGCATGGTTCCAGATACCTTTCAGAGCCTCTTTGTGTGCCATCCCACCCCCTGAGGTCTGCAGGGATGGGGCTTTTGGAGCCTGGATTTTGCAGGAGCAGGAGGGGTACAGTCCCTGTCTTTGCTTCTGGCCCCTGAACTGTGGACCGCTTTTCTTTTTGACCTGACGAGGACAACTGGAACTAGACCTTTTAAAAACAGGTTTAAAACATACAACTTATATATATATATATATATATAAATTTTGTAAGGCCTTTAGTACCTAATGATTAACTCTTGTTGATTTTTGGATGCTTTACTTCTGCATGGGTCGTTGTAATTTTAATCTCTATTTGTTTCACTGCAAAGTGGTTAGGATAGTTTTGCATCTAGACACATTGCTTATAGAAATTTGATTCGTATCAGCTTTGCAGTTTTTAGCTATTAGGTAGCTAAACATTTTCTAAACTCATACTTTAAAAAATCCCCAAACCCCTACTCCAGAAAAGCAAGTATTTTAATAGCCGAATTGCAATTATGATTAACTTGTCAGTGTTCTCTCAATTTAAAAAAGGTTTCTAAAATACGTTTTATATTCCTAATTTTTCTAAAATACAGTGCGTCAAGTTCCACTATGAAAACAAGAGAGTATATGTTATATGGGATATTACAGTGCAGGGCTTCTTCAGTAAATTCATAAACAGTCTGGTTATTCTTCCTCTTCTACTTTTTTTTCCTTTCCTTCCCAAGAAGCACTGAGTGTGTCTATGCAGCTTCAAAAGTTTCCTCTGAGCTCTTTTATACTTTAATAGGTTTGTTTTGGTGGCAGTTTACTAGAAGAATATGCTGCAGACATATTTTTTTTCAAAAGGTCAAGCAGTTTCCTAACATGTCCATTGTGTATCCTTGCAGTAAGAAATCCTCAGTGCAAAGGAGAGCTTCATGGTTGAATTTTAAAAGATAATGATTTAAATCTTTTTGTTAACTTTTTTTTTTTTTTTTTTTTTTTTTTTTTTTATCCTTAGCACTGCTTTTGGAAAGTCAACTTTTAGTACGATAAAAAGTAGGAAGCTCATTAATTAAAAATGAGAAACGTTAAATGTAAACTTATGGTCACCCTTCCTTCTGAAATCCTGGTGTTTAACTATGTTTGTAAGGAACATAGTAACAAATGAGTAGCCATGGTACTAATATGAGGACAAAGCAAAATTACCAATTACGGAAATATCTAGGGCTCTGGGCCTGAATCTTTGATTTCCCATATGGATCTTAAAAATGTATTCATAATTGGCTTCTAACTGTGCATGCTCTAGGAACATATTCAAGAATCAACTACAGAAATTTTTTTCAGACACTGACTAAATATATATTCACTTGTCAGCAAAAAGATACATCATTCTGATCCTCTTAACCAGAAAGAAAAAAAGAAAAGGAGTCTTCTTCCAGCAAAGTGAGGTTATAGTGTATTAAAAAGTCACATAGTCTCACTTTCATACAGGAGCGGAGGGGAAAAGAGGGGGATGCTTGCGGTATTTAAGCACTCTTTGAGACACAGGACTAATCAATGTAACTTCTGCCTCATGCTTGAGACCTACATTTCATTAATACACATTAAGGTCTTTGCTAAAGTAAATAGCTCTGCCATTCAGACTCAGGTTCAGTGGAAAACAAATTGTTCTTCGCAGAAAAGAAAAATAGAATTATTCAAAATAAAAATAATGGTGAGATTTTACTTTTCTTCAAAATTATGCAAAAAAAAAAAAAAAGTGTGTGTGTGTCTGGGTGATTTTGAAGGAAAGACAGACCCTAAAAATTAGTGATAAATTAGTACAGAAGATAATGATCAAAAAAATCTTGTCAACTGGTTCAAATAACATAAATCGAAGTAGTCTATAAATGTTGCTGCAAGCATCAGAAATAGAATTGTCTTTGGCCATCAATTTGATTTTTTTAAAAAAAGTTGTTCTTTCCCTTTGTGTTCGTTTCGGAGAAATGCAATATGCCTTACTGCTTCCTTCTTTAATTCAGTACGCATGAATTCCTACAACAGTTTATTTATCAGGTATGTTTCAGAAACTAAGATTAAAGTCTCCAGCTGATTTAGTAGCTGAGGCATTACTCATCAGAATATCTGATTACTGGCATTTTAAGCAATGGAACAGACTAAACATGAAGCATCGCATCTCCCAATATGTATATTTTAATTACTACTAGCCAAACAAATATCAAGTTGGACTTATATTCAAAATTTAATGCATGATCATGTGAGGAAAAAATCCGCAGTACTGATCAAAACATTGTCATCATCGCATCTATGGCAGCACCTAAGTTTTCCTTTAAATTTTCTGTGTGCCTGTCTCTTAATGGTTATAGGTCTCACACTCCTCATTTACAACAATTGCAATGGTTGTGTTGAGGCACCCTGGCAGAACAGACATCCAAAAACACAGGAAAAAACAATACCAGTTGCAGAGGTGTGACACCGACCTCCTTCTTCCCTAATCAAACTCTGTCCACATGAAACCCCTGGTTTCCGAGAGTTGTAACCCTTTAATTGTCAATACTCTAAATACATAGCTGTACTCATATAGGAAGCTGTCTTTAAGAAGGTAGCTGATCTATAATTTTGCCTTTTTCTTTCAATAGCTTTAGGCCAGATTTCCTTATTCCGAATAATTGGCTCTAATATATAATCTTAAAACATAAGATAGTAAATCATTAAGACACGATTTTTCTGTTCAGACCACTCTTTCTTAATTACCGTGCAGTCTGAAAATATGAGACTATCAGAGTTGTAGTTTCGTTTGAACAAGGCTGTGCATGGATTAGGGCTTCAGAATTTCCTTATGCCGCAGAAAAATTCCCTCTCCCTTTCTAGCTGAAAGCCCCGAGCAGCTGTAAACACCTCATGCTTTCTAGAGTCATGGCTCCCCTAATGCAGCCTGGTCATCTTACGAATCCACTGGTCAAATGAATTTCAGTGACCGGTAATCAAAATTCTCCTGAAAGCCTGCAGCATGGAGGTTGTGGTAGTTGTAGCAATTGTGCAGCTATGGCAAGGAAGCGCTGCGTTTCTGAACACCTTGGTTCTCGATTTCTTACCCGCGTGAGATATGGGTGACACCATACTCCAGGCATATTTACGGACAACGTTGGAGAAAAGGTAGGAGCGATGGAGACAACAGCTAGAAACTCCAACGCCACAGCGCGATTACAGTATGTTTTCCTTTCCTTGCTCTTTCAGTTCACAGTAAATTTCATTCCAGCTCTTAGAAATCATCATTCTTTCCCCCTTTTTATTTCAAAATGGTTGCATATTTTTCATTCACGAAAAGGTTAAAGGCGTTTCCCCATCGCAGGAGGGATTATCTTACCAGAGGATTCTGGGACTGCAGATGTATACTGCGGCAAAATCCTAAATTCATCGGCAAAAAAAAATCATTTCCAGACCCCAGCTGCTAAAAATAATAGAATTATAGTAAATCATTGATAAGATTAAAACATAAAGCCATTTTTACGTTCCAAAGTGCTCTAAAACATGAGTCTTTTCTCTTAATTCATTTCTTAAATAATGCAAATTTTAAAGTAGCTTTTCTATCCCAAGCACGCAGCGCCATGAAATCGATAATTTTTGATCTTTTGGTTAGTAGGCAACATGGTGAGCTATTGCAGTGACTGCAGGCAGCAGACATGTTCTTGTCAGCTAAAAATTTTCATATTGTTTTTGAGTCCGTGGAGATTTGCGGATGGGATACAGCCAGTTATAGCTTCAGCTTGCACTTTACTGGGGGGACGTAAACCAGCACTGTTTTAGATGCGTGTATAGATATAGATATATGTTTTAAAAACAAGAAGCATTACTGGATTTTAAACAAAAAATTATGTAAAAAGAATGGCTGGTGTGATTATAATCGCATCATGCAGGGTCCACGGTTTCCATTTAGTGAAATTTCGCAGAGGGCAACTTCTTAAGAACATCCCTGCTGTGCAGAGTGAAAAGCATGAACAAACCAAAGACAGAATTCATCTGTGTTTATATTTTACAGACAATGAAAAACCTACTCTTTGTATGCCTTTTTTTTCCACCTTATTATTTCACGAAAACTGCAGCATTTTCCCCGCCCCCACCCGAACACTCACCACCCCAGCACTGCGGTGTTCGGTCTTTCTTTCTTTCTTTCTTTTTTTCCATCTCTTCTTCTTTTTTGCTTTCACAAATTCTGCACGCGCCATCTTTGTCTATTGTTACTCTTTTCTAATTTCTCTTGCCCATTCTCTTTCAAATCAGCTAATAAACAGAAGGCTAAATGCCTGGTCAATGCTTATGTGTTATATTCTCTCCATCTTTTTTCTTTCTGAGAAATAAAATTTAAAAAAACCCAAACCAACACCCCACGCCCCAAAATTTCTCTATTACCATAACCTGTTGTATACAGTGGTGATAAAAAACATTATTAACATAATAGCAACAGCTGCAGCCTAAGTAGAAGCTATGAGATAATAAATGTGCTACAACAAATTAATTTGCTGCAGGTGCTTGTGCTCTGAACTGCGTAACCCAAGCCATTTCAAGTCTGAATACAATTATTATTCCCCCCACATGCTAAAACAAAGTGCAGAGCAAAATGTCCTGTTATTATAAATATCTTGTCCTGTCCCCTGAACATTTTTACCATCAGCAAAGAGTGGAAGAAAGGTTTTTAAAACCTTAGTAGAAAGCTATGGCATTTAAAAATACTTAACAAGGCTTCAAGTCATGTCCAGGCTTGAAGAGATAATGTCTGTTTAGACATTAATTTGCACCTATTGTCTCTTAACCAGAGCTCTATAGGTAAGGACGCAGGGAGGTATTACATACGTGCAATTGGCAAGGCAGGGGCTGTAAACATCTCATTAGTAACAGATGCATATTTGTGTGTGTTGGCTCTTCATTTACTTCATTGCAGAGAAAAAAAATAAAAATCTCTGCAATTTGGCTTGTATAATGAGCAGGGATTTTTACTGGTATTTTTTTTTTCTCTTCTGGTGAATGTAGTGTTTATGGAAGCCAGTTACTAGTTACCTTACAGGCATGTACCAGTAGCGTGTTGCAGCATTCTTCAGACTACGAAGATGGGAAGTTAGATGAAGCCAAGTGGTCTCTTTTTATTTGGGCACTGTGTTATAAAAATTAACCACGTGCTTCTTTATCTCCCCCCCCCCTTTTTTTTTACTGTTCACAGATCTAATTGTCTGAAACTGGGTGAAAATACACAGTTAGGGGCTCAGCTGTGCTGACTTTTTTACTAGCTTTTTTCATTTCCACAGCACGCACGCCGCTTTTTTTTCTGCTTTCTTTGCAAATGTAATTAGAGAACTTGTGTGTTTTAAAAGATTGATTTCTCTCACAGAGTAACCTTGAAACGTTCTTGCTACGATCGTGACAAAAAAAGTATCGCGTGTATCCTAAGAGAACTCATCAAACTGATGCCTCTCTCAGGACACTCCTGCCCCGTGCTTCGGCGCGGCGTTGTGGCTCAGAGGAGCGTGCCGAAGCCCCGGTGCCGAAGCAGGGCAGGCGCGGTGCTGCCCGGGAGGGTGGTGCAGATGCAGAAAGGCACTGAAACCCCGCAGCGGTGATGAGGAGCGCCTGCTCACATGAGGCGGCCTGGGGAGGTCAATGGGATTACTCATGAGCGAGTGTGACGTTAGACAACTCGTCCCTAAACTAGAATTTGCATGTCTCAAATCCCTTTTGCCCAATGAAGAAAACGTATAATCAGTTAAGCAAAGATGTATACACCATGCTAGTGAAAATGGTTCTGGTTTTAAGGCTGCTTTCTGCAGCTTCCTCGTGTCTACTCCAGAGATCTGATTTTTAAGTTATTAGTCAGGCTCAGCTTCCATCTATGTCCATAGCAATTTTCTCAGAGTAACAACTGGGATATGAATTCCTAAAATTGAGGCATTCATCTCCATAATAGTTCATGCTAATGTGTCTCCCAGTCATCATCCAAGTAAGTAAATAGTATAGCATTTCTGCATATGAAGCACAGGGTGAAAATGCGCTTTCGCAAACTTCCCTGCAGGTATTTCCGCAGCCCAGTCAGTGTCTCCTTTCTCCTAGGTAAAGTCGGGGCCACAAATGAGTGGTGCTTTAGGTGCTCTTTCCCTCAGATTCCTGGTATTCTGCTTTTAAGTGTCAGGGTGCTATTCATGTTCTCACAGATGTCCATATTTTGCTGGTAAGTGATTTCAGTGGGGGAATCAGATCAGTATTTCATAACTTGTGCATCCACCTAATTGCTTTGTGCTGCTGGCAGTACCCAAGCACTGTCTGGCTGAGGTTATCAGGACCACATCACACAGGGTAGGAAAATACAAATCAAAACTGGAGATCTGGTGCAGGACTGGGGGACAGGTTTTCAGGTTATTTAGGCAGCTAGAGGAGTACTCCATACCCTCCCTCGCTCACACTAGCAGGTGCTTTTGCAAATTTGCTGTCTGCCAAGTAAAATGCCTTGCTTGGCATTCAGCAGGAAAACTCAGAAACTATGGTTGACCTAGGCCTACCCAGCAGAAATGCAACTGTTGGAAAACAGCGACTTTGCACAGCAAAACACTCCACAGTGGAAATCATGCCTGGCTTCATTAAGAAAGCACATGCAACCTGATGAATTGAATGGAGGGGGGGGATAAGGTACAACAAGCAGTTAATTTTCCCTCATAAACCACTCCTCCCTCAGCAAAGAACAAAAATGAAGAGGAAAAATGCAGGTAGTTAAGTGTAGGACAACCCGTACAATGCAGGTACTGTCAACTTTGTATTGCTGTATATATGGCTGTAACGAAGTAGAGATTTTTTGTTCATGTGCTAATGTGACTCAAGATTAAGCTTTACTGTGGACATCGAGTGTGAGCCTAATCCTTGCTGGTGCTGAGCACCCAATGAAGAGAGCATTTGTTGAGAGTTAAGGGATACCAGCAGGAGAATCCTCATTAAAAACTTAAAAATAAACAAGCCCCAAACTGAGAAATTGCATTAGTGCTTTATTATATCTGGTAATATCTGCCCTCCTACATAATTATAAATGACTTTTTTTTTATTTACTTCCTCTAAGTTTCTGCACCCTGTGCTTATGCAGGTTCCATTTCTGCAAGCGTATTCTTCAGCACTAGAAATGTGAACATGAATGCATGAGTCTGAAGCCCTTTCCTGGGCTATACTCATCCCTAGATTCACCTGTTCACTGTTTGGGTTTGTACAATAATGTTTTGTTATTTTTTTGTGTCAATATTTGCCACTGAGCTGGCTCTGCCTTTTTTCTTCCACACACCTTTCTCCCTGTGCACTGCCAGAGAGGTGTGATTTGAATGAAGCCATTCCCAGAGGTATTGCCATTTACAGCAGCATCCTGGCTATAATTTGTCAGGCAACATCCACAGGGCTGGAGGGGAGACAACACGTGGAGGTACTGCTATCTGTGCCATGGGGTCCCTGCAGCCCATCCTCAGCCAGCTCACTCGCCAGTCCAGAGAGAGCTGTGCCACATCTCAGGCCACGGGTGCTGTATGGAGAGTTTAGAGCTGGGACCTGGCTTTACAATTTCTGAGCTCTTCTTTCACCCTTCTGCAGGGGTGGACAAGTCAGGCTATGTTTCTTTGCATCAGAGTTCCTCTAGTATAGAGGGACGGCTTGGAAAGTGTCTTTGGGTGAAGCTTTTAGCTCTGGGCACCAAAACCTCTAGAGCAGGCGTGGGGAAAGGGCCCTGATTTATCCCTGGTGCATGTGAAATCCTGTGGGACAAAGGTTCTATGGTTTCTGGGAAGTGCTAAGTTTAAAGGCTGGGTTAGTAGCTATTTCTTCCTCATAAGCTTTTTCCTTTGTCTTCCCAGTCTTGCTCTGTTTGCCATTGCCTTTCTCAACCATCAAGTTCTTGCTCCCATTTAGAAGCCACACAACTTCTCAAAAAATTTTTTTTTTTAAATCTGGTTAATACCACTGCACAGTGGAGCCATTCTGCCACATAAACAACATGATGAGGCTTCCTGATATGGTGGGTGCTACTAAGACATTTGAATATGGCTGAGCTTGTGCTGTGGAAAGAAGAAGGAGCTGATCAGGAGGTCTGTTGTGGGAGAGATGCACGGTGTGAACAGGAAAAACCCAAAACGGGGAGGGGGGCCATCGGCTGCCAGCACATCTCCTTTGAAGATCTCCGTAACTCCAGGGAGGATCAGCTTGCCAGCAAACTCTCTCTTACCAAAACATCCTTCCCCTAGGAAAAGGAAAGTGGAACACAAATCACCAAGGGCCTTTCGTAGTCAACCCCTCACCCTCTGAGTCTCTCATCCTGCCACTGCTACCATAGAAGGTCCTTTAACAGGGCAATTGTCCCTTTTAAGGCTCTGCTGTAGCTGGACTGAGGGGCAGGGGCACATTCCCCATTTGTGTAACTCACTAACCTGCTTGTTGCATTTAGGATCCAAAGCATTTTTTGGTGGTACTGGAAATAGGCAGCACCTGAGGTTTTTTTGCTTTCAAACCCATTTCCTTCTAACAAGTTGTGACACCAAGTGACTAGCAAATTTCACCCATGTGTTGTTTTGTAAACTCTTGGGTTGCATAATTCAGTAAGTGACTGTACAAATTATGTAGTCAAAGACAGGAGAGGGTATGATGTTCTAAACAGGTCGAAACAGGTGAAAAAGAGTAAAAATAATGATTTTTTGGCATGAATTTTGAAAATAATGGAGGCTTGAGCAAGAAAAAAAGAAGAGAAGTTTTTGGCATGGACATAGATAAATATGAGTTTCACGTTTTTGAAAAGTACAGATGATCTGAATCTATTCATGATTTGAAATTCATATCTGGTCCTGTGCAAGAAGTGTAAAAACTGATACTGACTTTTAGGAATGTCCCTCAAGACCTTTATACACCTACATTCTGTTGCTTTCCCTTTCATCCTCTTGTCAGTCAATACTTAACCCTTTTGGATTCTGACCTTCTGGTAGTGTGAGGGCTCAGTATGGAGCTGATCAGATAGTTAAAAGGATATTCTTGCATATTTCCACAAATCAAACACCACACTTGATTTACTGTGATTTGTGAGTTATATTATTACAAATACACAGGAGCTTGTTCACTGAGGCACTAAGTTTCTCAAAATCTTCCCTAATTTGCTTCACAAACCCCTATTTATATGAAAATTCAGCCCATATATTTTTTTATTCTTTCTTGAATAGAGTCAGATGTTTAAAAAGCACCCTGTATCGAGTCAGCAAATATAGAAGTTTCCATGTGATTTGCACACTCATTACATCCCTCTGAACAGAGCAAACAGATTAGAAGACTTGTGAGATAATATAATTATCTGATATAATTTTAAAAAACAGTATAACCCAAATGGTAGTAAATGTGTAAAATAACGACTAAACAATAATATTTTACCATCCCTTCACATCTAAAACATTTCTTAGTACGTACCTGTTTCAGGCTCAGAGTACTATCCTTGAATGTCTCCTAGTTTCAGAAGTATAAGGAAATCGTTACGGAAAAGGTGACAATAGTACATCTTGTTGGAACTGAGAAACAAAATGAAGCAGCTGTACATCAGAGAGAAAATCTGAACCAAGAGACTGATAATGAGTGTGGCAAGTATTTTTTCTTGCTTATGGGTGGAAAAGCTAGTGAAGTCTCTGTTTGAAGACAAAGCACATAGTAATGTGATCATAAAAATCTCCTAATGGGGACTATGTGATGTTCTGTAAATGTATTCCTTTCAATACATCTACACACAGTCTTTCAAGGTTGCCTGAAATGGTACAGGGGATATGATAGCATCGGCATAGCTGGATGTGCACAGAGCTGATACTCCTGTTTTGTTATTATTGCTATTATTTGTGCTGTTATTATTTAATACATTTATGGCAGCAGCTTCTCAGAAGCTGAGATAAAAAACATCACCCCATTTTTGCAAGGCAGTGTGCAGACATTGCCAAGGCACTGCCTGTGCTCCGAAAAGCCTGCAATTGATGGAAACGAGTGACATTCAGAGGGTGGGGAGACGAGTGCCATAATTATGGGTGGAGCTGGTAGTATTACCTGTTATTAAGGGCTTGCCTGACACTTCCCATTTTAAGACCTGTTTTTGGTGGTTTGTAACTGCTTAGTAAACTTTAACCATTTGTCTTTCACTAGACTTCCGACCTTGGCTGCCAGTGCAGCTCAGTCATTATTAACAGACTGATTTATTTCATTTGGGCTTGGGGGATGGCAGGGTTGGGGCTGACAGTGGAAGCAGCAGCTTTAGAAAAATGCAAAAAATTTTTGTCATTGTGCCTGTCACTGTTTATCTGAAATAAGGACTCAAATATTATAATGTCACTGTTTCCTTATATTCCCCCAGCTGTCTGTCTGCATCCTTCTCTGAGCTCTTGGCTTAGATTTGTCTTTCTGTTCTGCATTTGTACATGATGTTCTGCATTTGTACTGTGAGTGCCTTACTCATCTGAGTGCTGGTCCATGACCAGTACACCTATAAGCAACAGAAGTCCCAAAAAATGCTTTGGCTTAGCACAGAACAAATGCTATTGGGAGGCAGAGAAATATTCCCTGTACAGAAATCCTTCACGGTCTCTTCCTTATTGTTTGTGACTCTGAATTACTTACTTTTCCTCTCATACTTGCAGTGCTGGAAATGTTTAATATTCAAATATGAGTGACTTTCCTTGTCAACAACAGCTCCTTTTAGTAGATGTTTTTCTAAAATAAGGAGGCTGTTTTTTAGGCTCTTTAAACAGAGATGTGGTGCTGTTGAGGGATCAAACTGAGCAAAAGCTTATTCCTTCTACCTGTGTTTTTAGAATCAGCACAGAGAGGAAGGGAATAAGCCACTGAGTTCATATTTCCACTGGAAGTGCAAAACAGAGGGCCAAGATTCATTAAGATTGTTATGCTAAGTCAATATGACCTTTCTCTTTGTATTTTGCTTCCTTCAATTGACTTAAAATTGGACTAAGCAGCAAACACTGTGTTCAGGACTTGTGAATTTCTTCAGCAAAGGTCAATATTTTCAACTGTGAGAGGCTCATTGTTTCAATAGCGATTTTTGTGTTACCTGTAAAGCCTCACAGGCTATTTAATTCACCTCCTTTATAGCCAGTATTTTTCACTCCCTTTTAACTAAAGAGTCGACAAAATCTGACGTGATTTGGTCTTTTAGAATAAATGCAAAAATTACTGGATTTTTGTTACACCAAGTTTTTAACATTGTGCTTTCTGTACCTGAAGGCCAATCCTGCAAACTTTCAGGTTCTGTTTCAGGTTCTTTTTCATCACTTTTAAAGTTAATTATGAGCAATTTTGTCCCCCTGTGAACATCCCTGACATTTGCAGGAATTGTCCCTACATTTAACCAAGTCAATAATGCAGAAATTTGGAGGAAGAATGTTTGAAGCTGCTCCTGTTGGGACTAAAGATATTTTCCTAAATGCAGACCTGTGTTCTCTCCTTGTAACCTGGTTATGGACCATGTAATCTATGGCACACTTTTAGAGTGTAATCATACGGAAAAGTCCTCGACCAAAAAAAGCAACCAAACAACACTAGGGCTCAACAAGCCACAAATGTACTTTGAAATCTGAGTGTGGGCAGAAACAGGAGCAGGCAGTGCATCATGCAGCGGGCAAGTTTCTGTGGATTTAAGAAAAACAAACAAACAAAACCCAGAAGAAACCTCTACATCTTCTAACAAATCTGATTTTACTTAAGAACTTCATATGGCTGTGATTTGTGATGAATTTATTCTTTCCTTTTTGGGTAGCCTCTATTAGCTTTCAGTGATGAAGCAAAATACAGCCCTTCTGCCTCAGTCTATTAAAGGCAGCCCCACACTTGCTCACAGGTCTGCCAGCTGAAAAGGCAAAATTGACTGGTTTTCATTTTTTTGGACCATACTTCTCACATGTGCACATGCACAAAACTCCTGCAGGGGTCAATTGGAGTATGTTATGCAGGGATTGAGAAGAGAATGCACCCTGGCTGGCTGGTATTTTTTCCTAGGATCAGGTGGAGGGATGGTCTTTGCTGACACCATGCCAGGCTCATGCTAGCTGCTATAAGTGCATAGAATCATAGAATTGTTTAGGTTGGAAAAGATGGTGATAAACCTATTTCTATGCAAAAGAGCTTATTGCTAATAATTTCTGTCAGTTTCTAACCATTGGTGTGTAGTTCTTTTAAAATCAGATGTTTACAAGAAGTTGTTGTTTTGTTTTGTTTTTTACTTCTGTGTTTTAATGCAGTGCTAATGGTCATCAGCATAATTTGACTCATCCAGGCCAGAAACCAACTTATGCCCTTTTCTAATGATAAAAGCTAAAGTAAAAGATAAAATAAAGCATATTTTCCTGAACAGTTTGATTTTTTCCTCTTATCTGGATTAATGTGCAAAAATTTCACAGTAAGGCACAGAATCTGCAAAGAGCCAGGCTGAAACCATTTGGGCCCTAGTTGTGTGCTGCTTGGAGGGGGCACTCAAACAGTGAGTGGACCTGCTAAGAGTCACAAGTCAAATTCTTTAGAAACCACCAGCCCTAAGGTGGTGATCTCACCATTCAGTGCATAGAGGCACATTTGAAGAGACACCTTCTGCCAAAGCATCTCCCCTGAGTCCTTCCAGTGAGACACAGTAAGTACAGGTGTGGGTAAAGGTCCTGTACGTGTCCCTGCGAGCAATAGGGAATCTCAGACAAACTCTGTGCTACAGCACTTTTTGTAAGAATAAGAAGGAAAATAAGGAAAAGTAAATGAGTGGCTGGTAACATATATCTGTATCACAAAGGAGGCATCCAAGCTGGCTCAGACCATTGGAGGGCCCTGAGGGCTAAATTGTTCATAAAAACCAAAACTTACCGGGAGCTGGTCTTTCCTCCATGGCAAGGCTGAGTGGGGTGGAAGAACCTGAATTTCTTGCTCCTCCTTTGTGTGGCTAGACAGGCCTTCACCAGCAATTGTATTTCTTTCATGAAACCCACACTAACATTTTAAAATAACAAGCAATAACTCTGTAAGCTTCCAAGCTTTCCAAAAGCCTATTTATAGCCTCATATACTCATATATGGACAACTAAATTCCAATATATGCTGACATCCCCAGCTGATTTTATTAGGTGAGCCTCTGTTGGATCTCCAAATGGCACTTCCTGTTCTAGAGGGGCCCTCAGACAGTTGCATATTTGCACTCTTGCTGTCATCCAAAAAATTTTTGCCAAATACGTATCTTTGTTCAAGTGGGAAGTGCCAGATTTAATCCTGGTCTGTATGAAGGACGGAAGCTGGTTTGATTTCTCCATTCAGGCCTGCCTGAAATCCTTATCATGCCCAGTAATATAGTATCACATGGGAGTTGAATTCCTTTGTCACCTCACCTAGCATAGCCTATGACTGTCTTCTGAAACATCCACTTGGAAAGAAAGTCACCAAAAACATCTCCGATGCTCCTAGGGGGTGCCTCCTCTAAGTCAAGTTTTCTGGTATGGAGGAAGGAAAAGGAAAAATCAGAGAAGGCTTCATCAAATTGTGGACTAGGAAGCCAAAGATATTGCTGTGCTTAGCACATCTGATGTTCTTCTAAAAGGAAACTAATCTCAAAGGCAAAATTGCTAGCGCCGGGGAACCCAGCAAAACCTTTGGGAGGTTCTTCTAGTAGTCGAACATCAGCACTTCTAAAGTCTAGTCTGAACTTGCCCAGTGTCAACTTGCAGCTTCTGGGTGGTGTTCCACCTCCATCTTCTGTACCACACAGCCCAGTAGGAAGTTCTGTTCTTACAGTCTGATCAAATCCAATCCTTCATTTTCCTGGACATGAAGTGTCAGCTTTTTACCACATGAGGCAAATTTTCTGCACCCGCTCTGCTTTACAGCTTATTAACACCCTTCTAGCCCACAGACATCAGGATGGGATGAACTGGCTGCATGTAGACCGTGCCTGAAATTCTTACAAGGTGATGTGGTGGGCTAAAGTGTTTTGGCTTGCTGACCAGACTCATCTATCCACATGGCAGCCTCTGGGACACCACAGCGTGAAAGGCTGGTGTTCCTCACTGGGAGCCCATATTCTGGCAGCCCTTAGGTGCCCTTGGATGTCCCAGGAGACAACCTCCTTATCCTAAAGTTCTCTCACCCGTGTGTTAAAGCCTTGGTCTTTTGTCCACTACAGCTCCTCAGGGATTGGGTATTCTCTGTGATCAGGCTGTCTTTGCTTTCCAGGACAGAGTCATATTCTATAATGACCTACTACAGTCACAGCTGCTTTGCATCTTTGTATTGGGGTGGATTGGAAAATGTGCTGTTTGCTTACTAATAGCTCGGCCCACATCAGTGACCTCTCTTCTTTCTTCACCCCCAGTCGTTGTGTCATCTGACAAATTTCTTAGCAAGGATTTTATTTTTTTTTCCAGGTCACTGATAAAAATGCAAAGTAAATCAGTTGTTTTTGTTGGCAGAAAGGGCCCATGGGACTGTCCCTTGCAACTTGTGGGTTCTTAAAAAATGGGTTTCTTATTATATCAACCACAAACTTCCCCCAAAGGTAAACTGCCTAGGAAATGACTCCTATCAGTATCCCACTGGTATTCCAGAGCACAGCTCTACTGCACAGGGAGAGGAGATTTACGCATATTGAATTCACTGTTACTACTTTGACAAATAGTGTAATCCCTCAGAGCTAGTTCCTGCATAATCACTTCTGTATGTTTTTTACTGACCTTAGAAACAGAACTAGAGATAAGAATAGTTGAGAAGATGGAAGACAGCTTACCAGACCCTTCTTTGCTTTGGGCTGAAAGAGACTGCCTGGAAACCGTTAAAAGATGTGCTCCAGCTTCCAGTGTTTTCTTCAGTTTTGCAGTGACAAGGACACCCTTTTAACAGTTTGGGTTAAAAGAGGGATGTGTTTTGAAGGTATGCAAAAGGAAGAAAGTGGGGTTTTATTTTTTGTAACAGTCCGAACAAGATATCTCTCTGTGTGTTTTAATCATGGTACAGACAGAACTGCTTCTGTGATGCTTTCATGCATCAACTTCTATTCAGAGGGAGTCAGCCAGGGCTGCAACCCCAAACAGAAGGAATAAGTTTAATGATCAACTGAAATGGGAGGCAACATTATCTGGTTTAAGACATTTTAATGCCTTATCTTCAGGAGTTTCAATTAAGGTTGTGATGACTCCATGTTGCCTGCTCCTTTCGATTAAGCGTTTTGCAGAACTGTGCTCATGTTGTGATTACACATCTGTGAGTATCTGTGACTTTTGCTCCCCAGCAGGTTCTCAAGAAGCATATGTCTTAGTGTACCAAGTGCCATCCATCCAACGTTTGTAGAACTAATTATTTCCCTGAGTCCTTCTCCCCCCACTTCTTTCAAATATAAGATTTTCATTTGTTTGGATTTCTGAATTCTCAGGAACAGCAAAGTTTTCCTCTAAAGGTGAGGCTTGCCTGAGAGATTGCATAGTGGAATTTTAGCTAATGAAAGTGATGTCAAATGCATTTCGTGTCTGTCTTTGAGAGGAACATAATGGAGCTGATTGAAGGCTCTGCAGATGGTAAAGGCCGTTCATGTGTTAGCAATATGGATTCTGTGTGCTGTTGTGTCTTTAGACTTACTGTAGTAAAAGCATTTTTAACATTTTCAAGGGTTACAGCACAAAGAAATCTGAGCAATTGCATTTACCAGAGTCTGTCAACAAGTTATCTGAAAAACAAGAACTGGGTTCTCAGATCAGATTGATTTATTTATTAGCAGAGCATATTATATGCCCATATTATATACAGGGCACACACTTAGACCTTTTCTGCTGAAAATGAGATCCAGTCACAACATATACTTTATTTTTCATGCTCCAGCAAGTGTGCACCAGCATGCAGTTTTAAGACTTTGAGAGAGGAATGAAAGCTGAATAACATGTTTAACTTGATTTCAGTTTTTCAAATGTCCGTATGTGCTTGTACCCAGTACTTACTGTGTCTGCTTCAATACCTAAATGCTGGCAGACATGGAGAAACGATCGGGATCTGCTAATTCACACTCTTCAGAGACCACCCAGTATCTCCAGGGCTGTCATATACTACAGCTGTTATTTTGTGCAACATATATGCAAGTGCACTAAGACTGAGCAAAACTGAACTGAAATTGTTGAAGACCACACACAAGAATACATTGTATTGTTTTGTTTATTAGCTAAAAGGGATCTCAGCCTGAAGAAACATTAAAATTTTTCCAGTGGTTTGCCCATGATTAGTGCCTCACTGAGGTTCTACAGTAATTTAATTCATTATAAGCAATGTCATTTTATCAGTAGCGTGCCACATGTATTGCCTGCACATTTTCTTAAAGTCTAATTAACCTTCAATATCATATGGGTTAGTTAGTGTTGAAGGCTTGAGTGTTGGGGTTGTTTTAGCTTGTGTTTTCTTTTAACACCGACCTTTTCAAATTCCCTCCTAGATAATGGGATATGACTTTTAAATGGAAGATATAGCTTTCAAAATGATTCAACATAATAAGAGATAAAACAACTGAGGAACTGAAAAAGCAAATAGTGCCTCTGACTTAAAAGGAAAACAACTATCAGTGCCCCTAGCGATTGTCTAATTTGGAGACATTTGAAAAAGACAGGTCTTAAGAGGGAAAAAAACCCTTAAACTGAACATCACTGCTTCAGAATTGTGAATTTCATCTGGCATGAATTAAGGAGGGTGCAGATAAGCAGTATCTGATGTAAAGTTTCACAGCATGGAGTTAACCCACCAGCAAATTTCAGCAGAAGGAATGAGCTCAGGCTGGGCCAACATTCTGTGTGGCAGCTTTGGTCCCACATTACCAATCTGAATGTGATGAATTGTCTTGTACTGGGAGAAGAATGGTTCTGATTGCAAAAGAAAGCTGGGGCGTGCCCCGTTCTGAGTTGCTGTGCTCTGGCCACATCAGCTCTTGGGTTAAAACAACTCAGAAAGACCCATAGCTCCTGTGACATAGTCTGAGCTCTACCCCAAGCTGTTGCACTTTCAAAAAGGTCTGGAGGATCCAGACTGAGGTGGTGATGGATGTTTATCCTTCTCTGGAGTCATTACTGGGATCTGAAAGCAAGATCTCCTTTTAGGTTAGAGTAGGGTGGGGAGATCACTTAATAAAGAGAGCAGCCTTCAGCATGTGCCAGAAGTAGGTATGATATCTGCATTGTTTTGACAACTCTCCAGATTTTATCTACAGTATTAAGAGCTGTTTGCTTACTTCTGCCTTTCGCCCTCCCGCCCTCCCCACCCCTATCTCTTTTTTTAAGGAAAGAAGTCTGCATCTTCTGGTGGTAGAAAAACCTGGAAACTATTTCCTTAGCATACTCCAAAGGCACAGGTAACAGAAGACAAATAGAAGAAACACAAGTTTATTTATTTGGAGGTTTTAATCTTATGCATTTAAAGCAAATTTCCAGATCGTTTGAAAACTCAGTCATGATCTGTGAAGGCTCAGGGTTGCCAATACCATTAGCATACCCGCTGAAGAGTTTCAGCTGATAAAGTTGTGAGTGGTGTGCTCTCTGGTGTGCTCTCTCAAGGGAGAGTCACGCTCGGGAGATGAGGTTTGACTTCATTTACTCCATGTGACCTTAGACTGCTGCTTAAAACAGTCTGCTCTTTGTTTCTCCAGCTGTCAAATGAAGATAATGATTCTTACCCATTCTTAGGACAGTACTTTGAAATTTATAAATGAAAATATTATTTATATTCAAGAGGTTCCCAGACAAGGAAAATGAATGATTTCCATAAATGCAATATATTTCTTCCTTGCATCATTCCAGTCTGGAATGTCATGTCTAGTTTCTGGCACTCACACACACTGAGGACTGTGTGAGAGACAAGTACTTATAATGATTTTATACATATACAGTCCCTCTCTGTAGCAGGCCTTTGATGTGATTTTCTGTATATACCCATATATATGTCCATGCATGTGTGTGTGTGTGTGTAATGGACACAGAAGGACACCACTTGAAGTGAATGTGAACCATTTCATGTTCATGGGGCTGACTGCCTTTGTAGTGCTCAGACAGCAAAACTGGTAAATATTTTGTGCGACTTTAAAAGGCCGAAAACTTTATCAGTCTGTTGCCTAGCAAAATATATACATTAAAAATATTACTAGCTAAAAGGATGATGTAGTGTTTGTCACAGGAGGATGACAATGCACTTACCTAATACAATATTAAACTAAGGTCCAGCCTGCATAATTCTGGTTTCTAAATAGTGATGAAAAATCCCAGTTGGCCTCTCGGAAAGAGTGATCAGCTGTCCAAGGAGCTCCAGGGAAAAGCTCTTTCTTTTTCAAGATCAGACCATTGCACTGGCCAAGAGCCTCTATGAGAGTATAATATCCAAGATAACAAGAGATCTGTTGCCACCTGCAACATGGCAACTGCACCTCCTTCCCCAGCCAAGGGACCAGAGTGGAAGCTCACCTCTGCCTTGTGCTTAAGTTTGCTCTGCTGTTGAGTGGGGGCTGGACAAGAGGAATGGGAGAAGTGTGCACTGAAAATTGCTGCTAAATACACCAGATGGGGAACCAAAGCAACTCACATCCCCAATCAGCAATTTATAACAAAGTCTGCACAGCGTGGAGAACCAATTGCTTGAAATCGATAGAGATTTAATGATTTATGAAGGTAAAACAAACCATTTTGCCAAAAAGCAGAAGGTGCTAACAAAGCCTTCTGCATGCTGGAGGAGAGAGCTTTCTGGGGGAGGTGACGAGCACTTTGCAGTGGGTGCACTGGGGCTGCCAGGGCTCAATGCAGGAGCCCTCTTTGACCAACACCTACGGTCACTGCTGAGTGTCTGCACTGTCAGGGGGTGGCAGCTCTGTCTGCCAGAGGATCTGAACTTTTTTTCCTAACTGAAGTGGTGATGATCCACCTCCTGATGGAAGTCCTGGGCCTGGATAAGGAGGAAGGGGAAGATGCTACATGAAGAGGGTGTGGCAGAGAAACTCTGAAAACAACAGTTCCAGGGAGGCTTTAGTAGACTTAAACCCTGCAAAAAACTGATTTAAACACCTTTTTTAGCAGATCTGAATAGTTTCCCCAACACTACAATTAGAGACTGTAGCTTAGGAATACTGCCTGATTTCTTGTTTACACTGTGTAATGTTTCACTGCTCCAGCCAGGCAGAGGTGAGACTGTAAGATTTTTAGCACTGAAGTCATTATGAAGCCCTGAGGTGTACTTCAGGAATTATCTGGGCTTTGGCCACTACATTAGACAGTGGGGGATATTTATTGCTAAGTATCTTGTAACACCCTATCTCTTGTTAAGGTTTCTAAGTCAGTGCAAGCGGAAAGATACAGACCCACTAAGCCATCCAGTCCATCTCCTGTTCAGAGCAGGATTGCTCTCTTGAGTGCAATTGCTTGTGCTATGCAAGCATAGTTTTAAATGTATCAGGAGATGCACCATTTAATTTGTGAGAGTAATCAATATCCTAAAAGACCTGTCAATAAATTTTCATTCTTTTTTTCATTTTTGTCATTACAAATATCATCCTGCTGTAAGTTATGCCCACTGGTGTTACTAACCCCTCTGACATGCATAGATGTCTATTGGAACTTCCTCTGTTCATTGCTTAGCCGATACTCACACCTTTAGGGCCAGACTTTTACACACTTGCCCATAATATTTTGCTTTGTAAGTAGGCCTGTTGAAATGTAGGGGAAAAGTATGGAATAAAAATTAAAGTGCTACTCCACGGGAATAAAAGGTGCCCCAATCCACCCCTAAAGTATTTTAATCTTTCCATAAAGTCAGCCCAGACAATCCCTTAGACACTATTGTTGCTCTCCACTGAACCTGCCCTTTTAGATGCTAATAAGGTACCCAGGAGTGAATTTAGTATTCCTAGTGTGGTCACACCAAAGCCATATGGAGTGGAATCTTTTCTTCCCTTTTCTAGGAGGTGATGTCTTTGAATTTGCAGCCAAAAATTTCCCTTTCTCTTTTTTTTGCTCAGTCACATTTAATACACTCTATACTATCACCCTCAGGCTTCTTTCAGCATTACTTTCCTCATTTTCCCTTCTGAGGAATAACTGAGTTTTGGATTATTTTCTCTAGATGTCTACGCTCAAATTTCTTCAAGTTGAGAGTCCTTCTGTTATTTTCTTTCCATAGGTCATATCATATGTCATCAGCTATTAAGTACAATTCTAAATGTGGATTATAAGTTATGGATTTCATTTTCATTGATTTTTCAAGGGGGAGGAAGGAATTTGAAATTACCAACATGTCTGAATTTAAATTCCACCTCTCTCATCAGCAGCAAGAATAATGGCAATTTTATTCATTACAGTTTAATGTATAATATGTTATTTCAGATCAAATATTTTCACAAATGTACAGCTGAGAAATTGAAAATCTTCTCCTTAGTAATCCAAAAAGCAAATACTTTAAACTTTTATTCATAGCCAAATGAGAATTAGAAGATGGCATATTTAGGGTGTACAATAATTAAGTCTCAAGGAAAACAAGTATGGGAGTGCTCTTTAAGATGGGTGTAAGATTGACTGGGAGAAAACTGTAATTTAGTAATTACAATTCGTTCTTAACTCAGAATGCTATACTTGGCTATGTTATATGTAAATTATTTTAAACTAAATTTGCCACTGATGTAAACTGAAAAAGCAATCCAATTGAACTATACATTCTCTAATGGGTGAAGCAATTTTGTCCTGTTCTTGAAAAAGTCAAAATAACATACAAAGATGCTGTCAATTACAAAAGTGCTGCAGAAAAAGAAAGTGTCTGTTACACATGGAAAAATTCTCCACTCAGTTGTACCTAGAGGGAAAATTCATTAAAGTTGTCCTTGTGAAGTTGAACACAGGTTGTTGCTTTGCCTGGATATAGTGAAACACAAATAATCCACGTTTCAGCATCGTTTTAGAAGGCAGAGGAGTTCCTGGCATCAAAATTTCCTCTACTTCAGATTAATTCATCAGATTGGATTGCATTTTCTAATGTAATCAAGCTGATACGTGTCCCAAGTTCCTATGCAAAGGCATTACATGAAGATGGAAGGGTGTAAATTCACTTGAAAGAGGCTAAGAATTAACTGTGTACCAGCAGGCAAACCACACCGTGACTGTTTATGATCTGTGCGTGCACATTGCTCAGTAGGGAGCATTTCCCAGCATTAAGAACCAAATATGTGTGTGTGGCAGGAAAAAAAAAAGCCAGAAAAGCTATGAGATATTTGAAATGGTTAAGTGATGTCAGTTCTCCTTGAGCATTTTGTGAAATAAACATTTATACTTTAGTGGATGGTGCTGTTAATTGCTTGGCATTCCTATGCAGAAATAACTAAAATAAATCCAGTATTTACAAGGGAATTGCAGTTGCACTTAGATCATGCTAGATCTTGGTAAACTTTTGGTGCAAACTTTTTCACCAAAATGTGTGGGTTTGTGTGAAATGATTTTAAAGTGACAGTCTTCATGGGTCTTTTCCTTCTACAGAAACCAAAACTGATACAATATCTGAATGCTTCCAAAAGTGGCTATTCAAAAAGCTGATCCAAGTCCAAATGTTCTTCTATAGCTACAGTGAATGGACTGAATTGGGCATAATTTTTCTCAAAACAGTTCTGTGTAACTTCATCAGCTGTAACAGGGGATCTCCAGGGAGCGACTCCGTCTCCATGACATGAAGGCCCATCCCTTTCTTCTTTAGCTGTTGCTGAAGTTGGTATTCCCCAGACAGACAGAGAGATGTGGTTCTAAGAGTTCTCACTGTTCCAGATAAATCTACTTTCTGGTTTGATCTAGCTCATCTCACACCCCCATCTGTAAAAAAGCTTAAGACAAAACATGCAAGATTTTCTCAGACTTAGTTTTCTTCATTTTAGGAGTCTTCAGCATTTCATACAGGATTCATCCCTGTATCCCTGTATCCTCAGCCAAGTGGTCTGCTGGGATCCACTCTACCATGACAGTGTTCTGTTTGAGAGGACCTGGTGTGACCTTGGCACGACCAAATCCATTTAAATTCAAACTCAAATCCATTCCAGGCCCAAGTGGAGTGGTAAGGGGAGAGTTGTTCCTTTGCCCCAGCTACCCTGGACAGGTGTCCTGTGCGACTGCATTGGGGACCACCACAGTGGGGATGGAGGCCTTGCTGGCCATGGAGAGACACACAACTGGCTGTTACCTACAGCACTTTTGACACTGTCATTTAGCTTTCTTCCAGGAGAGTTACTTGAGATGTGCTGAAAAGGGTCGACCATCAACAGGTATTTTATTCTAAGATTCCCACCAAAGGTCTTCCTCCTTCCCCAGGTCTTTCTGTTGAGGACGCCTCACACAGATGTATGGGTGAAGACTTAAACCAGACCCAGTTTCAAAAGTGAATTTTGTTTTCTTTTTCTGTAAGAACAGCCAGAGTCTGAGATGATGGTACTGCTCCAAAAATTGCGGTTCCTGACTTAATTAGTTCACATGGCTTGAAATGTGTAGCACTGACCATTACAGAAAGTCTGATAACAAAGGGTAATGATACAACACAAACACTTTAAATTAATACAAGCTATGCAGGAACAGAATCACTAGGATGCTGTGTCTCAGTTTTAAGGAAATTCTCCCAGAGACAGGAGGTACTAGAGTCTGTCCTTTAATTTGCCCTGCTTTGTCTGATTCTTCCTCTTTTATATGCTAACTTCCATTCCTTTCCAGGAATATAGACTATTTTTCATATTCAAAACTTTTGGAAAAGTATCCAAACCTTTTGATATTTATCCAGACCAGATCTAACACAGAAGTTTCCAAGCAGTGATGAACCTAGTAACCAATACAACTAAGTAATAATAAACAAGAGTTATTTAAAAATATATTACAATAATAAAACTCCAAATTTGAACTGGGAAAATGGAAAGAACATTTAAAATCCAAATGTGGATTCCGTAATAAGAGTCCTCTATGCCACTCTTTAGTAATGGCTCCAGAAAGTATGGCAGCATCCTAAACTCTGTAGAACTTTGTCTGAATTTGTGTTTTCTAAAGCAACTGGCAGAAGTCTCCTTGAAGGGCAAGCCTTGGGCTTGGAAACGTGGGTGAATGCTATCATGGATATCGTGGATGGGTGAGATGGGAGAAATGCCTGAAGGGAAGTGACACATCTGGAATGGAGGGATTTGGGGTAAAATAGCAGCAGTGGGTGGGAGCTTGCAGAACAGGGATAGCAGCCTCTGGGTGCAGTCTCCACGGCTGGTGCAAGTTTTGCTGTGCTTTCAGCAGCTGGTGCTGTGGCTGGTAGTAGAGCTCTACAGGGAGCCCACAAGTGCTTGTTCTGCTGGTGTGGGCTGGAGTGGGTACCCAGCTGGGAGCAGTGGGAGGTTATTTTCTGGGTGCTGTAGTAGGGCCCACAATCACATTTGTATTTATTTATCTGAGTGGCAGTGGCTGGGAGTACAGCACTGAACCCTTCCATTTGCCTTTTACACGTATTTGTTACGTATGAAGGGGGCTTTGGCATCAATTACCCCTCTGGGACAGAAGTAATAGTGGGTAGCCTGTATCCACCCCTCAGCCACACCAGGCTGTGCCTCATTGTCTATTCAGTTCAAGCCACCAAGCAGGGAGGGTTCCTGCTAAGGTGCCAGACTGTGCAGTGGCTAAATTATAATGGCTGAGGCTCAGACACCAGTTCCCTCCTGTCGACTTTGTTGTCAGGAGATGGCAGCCTGGCAGATGGGTGGTAACAAACAGCTGGAAGGTAATAACAACATTTACTCAATGAATGAGAATGAGAACCCTATTTTATTTAAGGTTACTCTCCGCTGGCATCAGTACAATGCCATAAGGCAGTGAATCCTGCGTTGGTTTCAGACCTGATCTGGGGAAGAGGAGCTTGCACGGTCCATACTGAAATATCACTGGGGTTTAACATCTTGCTTGCATGGGGCAACTTAACATGCCAAGGGCACTGAATCTCATCAACTGCATTCTTCATTTTTCTCATCATCCCATCTATCTTGGGGTCATGAGTTACTCAAAATGTCAGCTGACAAAAAGGAATACCAGGATTTAGTTCATCAGTGAAAAAAATTAGTGAAAGGCTTTTTGATCTACCAAAATTTTTAGAGTTGTGTATAAGACCTGTTAGGTGAGTACAGCTCTCTGGCCACTTTCCCTGTCAATACTTTGACCTTGAAAAATGCAATAGTGCAAAGGGTTTTAAGCACATGTTCGAATTTCAAAACAGTCCAAGAGAGCTAAGAAAATGCTTAAATGTTGCTGCAAATACACGGTCTGGCATCATCCTACAGCCTCAGCTTTATTCATACAGTGTGATGGGAGGCAGATTGATTTTGTTCTTCTGCCATGTTCATGAGAAAAGACTGAATTTTGAAAATACGGTGGTAGCAGTATGAGTGGAGTTCTGGGGTTACCCGGAGACAGGTACAAACAAATTGAATACATTGAAAATAATTTCTGTTACAATTGATTGCCCTTCAGAGTGGAAGACTTCATTATTAAAAGACACAGAAGCTGGCAGTAACAGAAAAATCCGATATATGCATATATGTATATATAGCACAGCCATGAGCCACGTAATTTGTAGCCTGATGTTCAGAAAGATTGGGATGTTCAGCCCAGAGATTTTGGACTGACGCCTTGGCATACCAGTGGAGCCTATTCCTTGATGTTGTGTCAGTTCTGTTTGGCCATCTCCTGAGTTTAGGCCAGCAAATACGTAGGGATAGACCATAAACTTACAGGGACAGGATGAGGCTTTCTGCTCATGAAGAAGAAGCCAAGCTATTTTATATCCACAGGCATAGCTCTCATGAAACCTTAGGAATCCCTTTGGGAGGAATCAGAGAGAAAGAAAAAATTCAGGTAGGCAACTTGGTTTAGAGAGGCCTTCTTTCCTAACTACACCAGCCACTGCCTCCTCCAGCACCAGTGCCATGGTAGTGCCACTGGAGAAGAAGTTTTTGTGCAAGTTTAGTGCTGCCTGCACTTTTCCAGCAAGCAAAGTGTTTTTTTCTGGCTGTGTGGTAAATAAAGATCGGAAGCATACCAGGCAAAGATGTGTGCATCTCCAGAAAGAATATTTATAAGCCTGCAACAGATCTTCATCTTGACTAGCCTCTGTAAATTTAAGTGCGTAAGTACCGAAGTGCTGAAATACTCTATTTTCCCCAGTAACACAAGTCAGTTAAAATGATTCAATATGTTTGTCTTCCTTTAACCAGCTGCAAGCTTCAAGAAGAAAACAATTGATATTCCTCTGGATGCAAAATCACTTCATGTAATTTAGTGGCTAAATGCTGATACGAGTTTATTAGATTAGGAACTTATTTCTTGCCTTTTTTCTTTTGCCATATTATCTACAGGTATCCAAAATCTTCCTTGACATTTCTCCACCTTGTGCAACCAGCTGAATCAGGCAGGGGTGAAGTTACCCTGTGCACATTTCTATTAGGTTGGCAAAAGTGCCCTAAGCAACAACTCCTTTTTTTTCTGGCTCGTGTTTCATTCCCTTCCTGAGCTGACCTTATGGGGACGTCTGTGTAAGTGAACCTGAGCCAAGGAAACACCAGGCAACAGACTGAAAACCTTGGTTTAATTGAGTCATCATGCCAAGCGCACGGCAAGCCTGGTGACACTGACAGAGTGCTGTGCAGTGGTTTGGAGGGCTGGCTGCTTCACCAGCTCCAGACAGGCTGGGCCCAGATGAACTCACTGACCCTGAGGTTCAGAGCCACCCCGTGTGCGAGCAGTAGGATACAGAGGTTCTGCTGAGCGAGAGGCATCCAGGCATCTGCCACGTGCCCGGCGGAGCAGAGGCATCCCACAGCCCTGTCACTGCTCAGACACAACAGCTGTGTGCCTGTGAAGCAGAGATTTTCCGAGAGTAGTACCCCTCCCTGAAACTGAGTGCGTGTTTGGGACAGGGGCAGTAGGTTCCCGTTAAATGGGAGCGTGTATCGTGCAAATGCAGAGGCTCGGAAGATCTCCAGGGGCACAGCCTCAGAAGTTACAAACCAAACCCTGCCAGAGCCCTGGGGGAGCTCTTTTTGAGAAAACAGTGAACAATCAGGCCCAAATCCCAGCAAGACTGTCATCCCCTCTGGAGGCAAACCAAAGAAAATGTTCACACCAGCTCTTCTGCAAAAAAACAGGGTTTTGGTGTTATTCTACGGCCAGTGTAGTCGGTTGCCTGCCTGGAAAAGATGATGATGAAGGAGCTCTGCATCTTTGCTTTCACATGTAAGTTTTGTTTCCAGAATTGTGGTGATAATGGGAACATCTTCAAAACCTCTGCTGAAACCAAGGGCCGTATAGGCAGAAATTAAGCACAGCTGTGCCTAGTGAACAGTATTTAATAAGACTCCATGAAGTGGGATCTTTTTATAAGTGATGCTGCAGTCATGTATGGGACTCATTTAGAGAACAAGATGCAGGCCATGTGTGGCTGCCCAGCACTTGCTATTGACATGGTAGATTTTGTGATCTCCTGCACATTCCTGATATTTTTCTTTTCCTTGCCTTAGGCTTCTCCCATTTGTTCACTACATATGCAAACATAGCCTCCTAGACCAAAGTGCTGTCTCCCCTGGTTACTGGCAATTTTGCCAATGACTTTTGTGGGACTGAGATTTAATAATAGCTGCATGAAATATTTTCATGCCTGGTGTATAAAATAATTTCATACTCTGTAGACTCTCTTGCTTTGATATATTGGAAAATGAGCAACATTTACCGTCTCTGACAATTAAGAGTGCCACATTTTCTAGGTATGGTCTGGAGTGAGCATGCAGGCTATAATTAAAAAAACTCCATGATGCACTGATCACCAAAGAGGCATTTGTTTATTCTGCCTACAGTGCAAGTTGGCCATTACAATATAGGTCTATCTATAATTACATTAATATAAATAAAGCTGGAGTGTCTGTGCTTTACCCAGCTGAGGGCTACACTTGAGTTTTAGCAGAGCCAGAGGGATGAATCTGATTTGTTTAACAGAGCAGTCAGATTGCAACTGGCCTTGTGAAACAAAGGTGATAACCAGAGAGGCCAAAAAGAAGCAGCCACCTACGGACTCAGATCAAATGGGACCTTCTACGTGGGGCCCTGCAGAGCACTGATGACACCTGCACTTCAAAGGCAACCCACAGGAGAAAAGTAAGCCCGTGACCTTTGGTTCTTCACAGCAAACAGAGAAGATCAAGAGGTGGCTGTTGGGCTTTCTTAACTCCATTTGATATTATACTAGGAATATGCAAGTTGTTAGACCCCGCACTGGTTGGATTTGCTGTTTAACTGTTTTGTCTAGAAGCCCTCCTGAAGGAATCATTCTGGATTTAGAGTTTCTCAGCTGTTCCAAAGAGCTAGGTCTGTGTGGGAAGGGCCTTGGTAAGGCATGCAGCAGCAGTGCAGTTCTGGACCTGTGCACAAGGGAAACAAGTTGGGCCAGTAAAGCACAAGCCCTGCTGGCATGCCTGGCCCCAGAGCATCAGGCACGGATGGAGGCTGGCTCTCCGACCAGTTTCATGTCCCTGATGGACATTGCTGAGTCAATGGAGCTCTGCTGGGTGGATCTGCCCTGAGTTACACAGCTAATGACAAATCCAAAAAAAGCAGCAAATATAAACACTCTGAATAAGAAATCCCTGTTCCTATGTTTGCTGCGCTTACCTACATGAGTCTCTGTGACATTATAATCCTGCCAGTTCTCTGGTGTTCACTGAGTATTTTGGGGAGCAGAAGTGGTAAGGCTCAAGCTTCTAATACAAGTATAAGCAAAAAGAAGTCTATAAATATGACTGAACTCAAAAATTATAAACTATAAATGGAAAAATAGGCAAAAGACTATTGCAATTTTTCTCCTCTGGCATCTTCAACAATACCAGGGGAGAAAAGCCTGACCACGTGCTGGGACCATCCGCACTGTGGGCACCAATCCAGACCCCAACTGTACATCAGTTTTGTTCTGACCTAGGTGGGGTGCCAGTTCTGCCTGTCTGCAGGAGAGGCTGTATTTCTATTTGCAGTGCCATCATCTTTGCTCACCCACTGCTCATGCTCCTGATCTTCCACTTTTCCTTCAGCTTTGCAACTACTGCAGTACCCCAGCCCTGGGCAGGGGTTGGTCCTGGAGAACTCACTCCATTAGCAGTAAAGCAGCGAGGAAAAGCAAAAGGAAGAAGGATATTCACAGCCTGAGTCAGCACATCCTTCTTGCTTACTGTCCATTGCACGAACCATTGCTGAAGGATGATGCAGAGGTAGGACTGAGTGCTTGGCAAGGACAGGAGGGCAGGGCTGCTGAGGATACAGCCCAGCAAAGAAATCCAGAGGAAGCTGCAGCCTCAGCTGTCTCAGAGAGGAGCATATAAGGGCACACAGTCACGCCAACCAGGAGCGCTGCTCATTTCCACATGAACAGCCAGTTTTGGGGTCAGTGTTCTCCTACTTTTCCCTATGGCAATAGCAGCAAATGCATCCTGAGTGCCGAGGAGCTGCGGCATTAGTTGCTGTCTCTTTCTTGATGAAAATACTAATGTGTGACCTGCATACTATGGAGGTATTGGCAATTTTAGATCATTACTGGGGAAAAACATGGCAAAGATTAACTTGTCTCACTGTAGTGCTGGTGTTCCTGCAGCAGAGAAGGAAGAAAAGGCTTGACACCACACTGAATCCACTTTTGTCTTAGCAGGGTACTGGCTGCATCTGTTTGAGAGGCTTGTATTGTATCACTGCTCTTTGTTATCAGGTTTCCCATGGTGGTCACTGTTACATATCTTACATTGTTTGAGCTAATTAAGCCGGGGAATCAGGGAAAGCACATTTCCGGCAGGGATTTATTGCCAAAAGATATTTCAGCTGAAGGGGGGAAAAAAGGAAATCTCCCTTTATGTCCAGCATTCCTGAGCTGTTTCATAATATTCAGCATTCAGCCTCGTGGAAATAAACTGACAATAACATTAAGAACTTGGAACTTGAGCAGTTTTCCTCTGTTTTTGTTGAATTTAAAAGCAGCGTAAAGAAAACTAGGGATCTGTGTAGCCACAGAAATAAAAATACTTGATTCGCCTTGGTTGGAAACATGTTGGTTAATAATTTACAGGCAGATGACTGTTTGCTCTCCAGGTGCTTTGTGCCAAAAAATAGAGTATTATTTGCACCTGTTTTTATGCTTCTTTACTAGAGAAGTGCAAGTGGCAGCGTTTTACATCTTCACTGGTATCCATTTGTAGGATGCCAGCAGAGGCAGAGGCAGAGGGACCTGGACCCCTCCTGCCTGCACCCAGCACCGAAGGGGTGCTCCCAGCACCTGGCAGTAGGAGGGCTGAGCCCTGCCTACGTGCCTGACACAACAGAGCTGAGGCACCTTTTACAGCACCTTCAGCTGCCCAGCAAGGGCTGCCCGTGGGGCAGAGCCTGCCTGCAACATGGATGTCAGCCCAGGAGAAAGGGAAGCTCTGCTCTTACGTATGGGATGTCGTACACAGGTTCATTGTTAGGAAATCCTGTGTGTGAACAAAGCCCTGCTTTTCTTCCAGATGGTATGAATAATCACTGTCGGTGGGACTGGTGATGATGACAGTTTGCTCATTTTCACCAGTAGGTCTAAAAGGCTTTGCTGAAAGAAGTGAGGATGATGATCCTCTGCCTGCCAAGGTACACCAACAGCAGCCAGGGATCACTATGGATTATTAAAGGCATACAGTGTTTTGGATGAGAAGGTCTTGTTTTCAGTTTTGTGTAACTTTTGTTAAGCTTTGACTGTTCAGCATGTCTTCTGAAGCATGGTTTGTTGGCTGGTTTTTTTGGTTGGTTTGGTTCTGGTTTCTTATTTGTTTTGTTTTTGTTGGGGTTTGTTTGTTTGGGTGTTTTCTGGGTTTTTCTTATATTGGTAGTTTCAACCGAAACATTTCAGCTCTCCCAAACATAATGAAAGAAAGGGATTTTCACCCATGGGAAAAGAAAAAGCTGGCAACTTTATCTTTAGAAAGCATTGGCAGTGTCCCTCATTTGAAGATGAAAATCTGGTACCACTATATTGTCAGTGAAAGAAAATTTACTTTACATTTACTAAAAATTAGATTTCTAGCACTTGCTAGTTTGCACGTGCTCACCACAGAGGAGAGTATTTTAGTCAAACTCCCCTGATATTTGGCCTGCAATGAGCAGGCTAGAATGTGACCTGTCATTGCAGCCAGTTAATCCTTTAGGTCAAGTGAGAAGAGTCTTGAATAGAAGAGATTCCAGCTACTGATGGCACATATAGGTGTCAGTGAAGCTGAAGATAACACTGCAGTCTTTCCTAAATTTTTTTAAACAGGAAATCACATGCCAAAATTGTTAAAACAATTGTGTTGCTGTTGAAAAATCAGAGACTCAAAGTCAAATAGGAAGAATTTCACAATTAAGGTTTTCTTCATGATCCCACACCAGTCCCTTTGAGAAGAATTTATTATTATGATCCATCTTTAATTAAATGATGATGTTAATTTTTTTCCCTAAGTCCCCATGCTCATGTAGTGCAGAGGGTGTCTGTGCTGTTAAAATTAATGAAGACTATATTGTAAAGAACGTCCCTGGCTGTAGGGTCCTCACCCCGAGTGCTCCTGCAGCTGGAAAACAAAAACGTGCAGCCCATGAGGCAGCAGGTTACAAGAAGGGAGAGGATTACAGGGTGTCTTAGGAGGCTGACTATGGGATGGCACATTTGCTCTTGCCACTGCATCTCGATGTGCTAAGTCACTTAAAGCAGGTTTTTCACTGGTGGATGTTAAATGCAAAGCTGTCGCTTCCAGGGTGCCTACTTTTGCTCTTCCCAGGCAAGCAGCACTGGGAGAGAGGATCCTCACCAGCAAGGCAGAGCTCAGTGCTCAGTTCCCCTGTGGTTTTTTCCTGAAAGCAAATGAGCAGGACCAAAGTGCAGGGCACGTCGATAGCAAGCTTGCATTCAGATAAGTGGGACACGTGTAACACTCTGGTGGGGAGAAACCTGCTCTGGTGCATGCCATAAACCTTGGGAGGGAAGGAGGCGTGGAAAAGGTGATGTGGAGCTTGCTGCAGTTTCCTTCCACTCTTGCACTGATGCACCAATCACACGGATAGGCCCTTCGATTGACCTGCTGAGCTCATAGAAAAATAGAAGCTCATAGAAAATAGAAGCAAAAGCCCTCTGAAAAATAGAAGCTCATAGAAAATAGAAGCAAAAGCCCTCTGAAAATGCCCCTGGAGGTCAGAAGGACTACGAGTGCTATGTAAGCAACACGAAGTCTGAAATCAAGCCACTAAAAAAGCATCTCTGAGCTGATCATCTTCTCTCACCTCTTTTCCACCATGAGGAAAGAGAAAGCAAGAGGAAGGGGACAGAGAGAAAGAACACTGAATATTTTCTTTGTTCCACAGAAGCTCAGGTGCTGAACTTGTTCCAAATTTTGTTATGTGCAAAAAGGAGCACCTAATGTTTATGGGCTGTTTCTCCCCTCAATCTCCAGTCCCCAGTCCTATTATATTGGAGTCCACTGAGATTCTGGACGCTTGGAGAATGAGCAGCAAAGGCAGTAATGCTGCTTTCTCTCAGCAGCAGGAGGATGAGCAAGAAAATAGGGTCCTTGTTGACTCTCCATTGTGGCCATCTGAGTGCCCAGAGCAGAGCAATCTCCCGAGCTGAGAGCAGACAAGGAGCAGCAGCACAGCATTTTCCTGAGGCCATGGATTGAGACGGAGCTGCTGCAGCCGTAATAGACACTGCAACAGCCGTGGCAAACGTGACCTGCTCCATTATTGAATTGTGTGCTGCTGTTTTGCTTTTCCTTTAATATTGGTAATTATGCAATTTCTAGACAACTTCCCTGTCATAACCAGGGCAGCAATGCTGACAAAACAAGCTTTAAATAAGCACTTGTCAAAGTAACAGCTATTTTTGCTTGCCCTATTTAGCACCGTGTTTAAGGTCTATAGTGGAAATCTCAGACATTTTTAAATACATGGTGCAGTTACTTTATCACTGCATCACAATATTCAAAATCCTTAAAGCCTGGAGAACAAAAGTGTTTTGACAGCACCTTTTGGTGGTTCCTGCCTTCATGGGAAGGTCAAAGCCTTTGCAGGACCTTCTTGAGTGCCAGGAAGCACAGAAAAGCTTAGGGCACACGAGCCCTTCTTTCAGGCTCTAAGGATTATTGGGCAGAGAAGATCCAATATCCTGCCTTTTCCCATCTCTGAGACCTCTGGAAGGTTCTCTAGAGGAAAACAAAGAACAGAAACAACATGGCAAGACTTAGCAGTCCTGCTGTTCCTCAGGTAAGAAGGAAACAGGAAATTCTCTCACAGCCTCTTTGCTCATAATTAAGAAAACACAAGAAATCCTTCTTCCCTGCCTTCATGAGCCCTGTCTGAGGCGATGGACTCCAGGCTCCTCAGGCACTGGGCTGCTTTGTTTGCCCAGTGCTGGAGCAGAGGGCAGAGGTACAACCTCAGCACACAGCAAGTGGTTTCTTACCCGAGGTGCTGTGAAGGGGCATCTGCAAGGCCCCTCCAGCCGTGCAGCAGAGCAGGGATGTGCACAATCCAAAATACATGGAAGCTCATTCCTCAGGTAGGGAAAGGGAGGTTAGACAGGCAGTGATGGAAGTGTGACAGTCATGGAGGAGTGCTTCCTTTAGGAAGTAAAGTCACGAGCCAAGCACAAAAGTATTGCATTCTATCACATGGAAGCAATTGCATATTGGCTTATTTAGGCTATTCTCTATTTTTTGCCCCTCTGTCTCCACACTATGGACTTCCTAGTCTGTGTGTTCCTGGGAAGTTTGTGATGCATTTCCAGAGAGTTTCTGGAGCTCTGCTGGGACAGCTGTCTCACACAGTTACCTTGAAAATGCCTTGTGGAGGAGGAAAAGTGTTTAGAAAGATCTTTGCTGCACTTACGAAGGGGACAACAGGAGCAAAAACGTTTGGGGGTCCTGTGTTTTGAGCAACACCCTTGCTTTCCTCTCATTCTCATCTCTACCAGCGGATGCCAGAGAGACAGCCAAAGCAAACATAACACATGGGAATTGGTCTGTAAACCCAAAACAAAAGAGGTTTTCTTTTATCAGCTGTTTCCTGTAGTCAAAAAATAAATTATTCTATAATGGTGTGTTTATTAGTGCACTATGCATAGAAACAAGGTAAATTATTTAACTTGAGCAGGATTTAATTTGTTAAAATAATCCTGGTATTAAAATAATATCTTCTATGTCTATTTATCCCCATTGCATTCCCTCTCTTCTCTTGTGCAGCGGGGGGGAAGAAAAATAGTAGTTGAGCAGGTTAGGCAAAAAATGCTTTAAATTATCGTAATTTAATGGCACCTGCCTTATTGCAGGGCGCCTGTTCTGCCCTGCCGCTGGAAGCACGCAGAGAGGCGGGTGCGGATGCAGGCTGACCCCGCGTTCCCAGAAATCCCCGGCTGCTTTTCTGTGGCTCTCTATCTCCTGACTCCTAAATGAGCTCCTGCAGCACCGGTCACCCACTGCTCCAGAGGGTGAGCTAAGAAGCCGAAAATAGCCTCTTTTCTGATAATACTGGGCCCCGCTCATAAAGGCGGCATTCTGGCATCCCAGATAAGACGTACACAGCCTCCTTTGGTTACGTTTGCAGGCTCCCGAGCCTTTCTCCGCCTGACAGAAGGGCTGACGCGGTGCTAATTCCCGTCAGGAATTACGGGCTAGTGCCTCTGGAAGCGCCGCGCCAGGAGATGCTGCCGGAGGGGTCCGGAGGTCCGGGGCAGCAGAGGCAGCAGTGACCAGGGCTGTGCTACGGAGCACTCCAGAGCTACGAGGGGTGGGCAGGCCCCAGGGGAGAGCAAGGGCCTTTCCGAGCCGTGGGGTAGGGCCGGGGGAAGCACCTCCCGCTGCCCCACCTGCGGGCGCAGACTTCGTGGCATCTGTGAGAGACAGGGAGAGAGCTTTGGGAAAAGGGAATAGTCCCCTAAAAGTGTGGGAATGATGGGCTGGCTGGGCTGATAATCCCTGGCCTAGGGAGGCAAACGTGATCTCTGCGATGTGATAATCATGCTATCTGACAAGCATTAAGATTTATTCAGCTCGGCTGAACCGCTGGCTGCAGACACATCACGAGCAGGCTTTTGGAGCACTCACAGGGATGTATTTCCTAAGCAGAGCAGTGCTCCCCTGTGGCACTTGTATTTGTATTTATATGAAACCATTGATATTTGTGCACAGCTGCCCCATCAAACAACAACTGGGCAGGAGTGCTGCTCTGAGCCCCAGCTGGTTCGTTTCCGAGTGAGAAATACAGAGGCTGATTATGCCAGCGTGTAATAAGTATATTCCAGAGCAGGGAAAAGAGTGGCCAACCAGGATTAGACAGTGTCTTCCTTCAATAATCAGTTCACTCCTGCACCCTGGGATTAGGTTCTCTGCCTCCAGAAATGGTGCTAATTAGGAGACACTTGGAAAAGTGGAATTTCCAGCTACTCTGGCAGCTCCTCCTCTTGCCGCTAGAACTTCTGCACTCCAGCTGGCCTGCTGAAAGCAGGCACAAGCACAGCCTCTCCCCTCCATTCTACCTTTATGGGAGAAAGAAGCCTGGAAGAGGTGCTACAGTGATCTCTGGGGAGACCTGCTGCAGTTGTGTGAACACTTGTGCTGCTTCAGCACTCAGCCCTCTCAGGCCAGGAGCTGTTGTGGCGCCATCATGCAGTTAAAGTGCTGCAGAATATTCCAGACAGGATGAAGGTGTTTTAATGTATGCTGACGCCTGGTTTTTAGCCAAGGAGTTTAGCATATGTTTGCAAATATGATTTCAAATTCTACTGTAAATAAGGCATAGATATGAGCTGATAACCATGTTCTAGGATAAAATATGACCAGAAACACTGGTTGCTTTAAGATTTGATAATCGTGTAGTCTGGCAAGTGTGAATGTGGACATAGCCAATGTGCCTAAAATATTAGCAGCAGTCATATCTTGATCAGACACTTACTTTTGGGGTATTTATACATAGTAAGCTATTTTTGTGGAGCAACATCCTCTTGGTTGTGAAAACTATGCACCCAAATCAGATTTTTAGAATGTGTTATCCTCTGATTCCCATCAGAATAGCCCAAGCTGAACAGTCTGCCAGAACTGACGTTAGCTGTGCGAGATGCTTCCCTGCCTCTGGGATGGTGCATCCAAGGGTTTTTGCCTGAAATTTCAGCAGAGGTGGGTTGGATCAATGGAACACCAATGTGATGCTGTTTTGAGAGGGTAGGGGCAGGCTTAGCAGAGCCATGGGCACAGGTGCTGTGTTCATGAGGGTTGAACTAACCGTATGTGGGCCTGCAGTGTCACTAAATAAGAAGGTCTAGAGACATTAAAAACCATTTTCCTTCTTGTGAATTTTGTTCTGCGTGGTTTTGGTTCAGAGAGGCTTCTATTTCTTTCTGGTTGTATCAGCCTATGAGCACAAACAAGAGATAAAAGTCTAAATGCTCTGTTGGGTCTGAGCATGCAATACCTGTCAGATGTGCATCTTGGATATTGTTTCTTTTGCTTTTTATTGATTTTCATTTCTTTCTCCTAGGATTTCTTTGGAAATGGAATCTTCTCAAATCCTCTGTGTGCTGTGCTTGGGAGGGGAGTGTTTTTCAGATGCTGCCTCCAGTGGGAACAGGTGGGGAAGGACTTTCCCCTCTACCTCCTTGCAACGGTGTTGATCTGGCCAGCAAAGTTAATGGAAATTCCCACACCCTTAAGAAAATGGTCATGATTTTTTTAAACCAAAATTTGGTTTCCTATGGTTCACATGGGCCCCACCAACCTTCAAAGTTGTAATCTCAGTGCTTCTCACCAGCAGTATATGCAGGAAAGGTCTTTGTGGGTGCTGTGCATCCACGACCAAGGAGAAAAGGTGTTTTCACTACATCAGCTAAATAAAAGTTTGTCTGCTCCTTTCCTAACTCAGATCTGAAACTTTTTTCTTTGCTCTCTTGTGCCTGAAATCCCATTGTCTTATCCCAAGTGAAAAGGGAGACCCTTGTAATGCAGTTCCAGAATTTGTAAATATTATCTTAAGTTTTTTTTCCCAGGAGGCATGTCTTCAAATGCATGCACCTGTATGCTCTGAGGGAGCAGAAGGCTGAAGGTGGGACTGAGTCTTGATTTGAGATATTAGACACCTATTTCTCATACTTATCACTTCACAGTTCAGAGAGGAAATGCTAAGTAAAAATTCTGATTTTTTAATAAGGGAATATCTAGACTCTATTCTTTCTAGTCTTGAATCAAATAATATTTTATCAGCTGCTTGCTCTTGGCACTAAAGTCCTCCCCTGAAACAACATATTTCTAGCCCTGCAACCTCTTAAAAAACAGTGGGCCACAAGTTATCAAACCAGCCCAGGTGTTACAGTTTTAACTGGGGATCCTTTCAATTGAATGAGAATGTGTCAGGATTTGTGGTTCCCCCAAGGAGCAAGATGTCAGGATAATGATCTGCTCTGGAGTGCCCAGACTGGGATGGAGAGCTCAGGAGACTTGTGAAAATGGAAAACAAGAGCTAGAAGCTTTCTCCTTCCCTCTTGAGCCATTTTTTTTGTTTCAAAAGCAGTTTTCTATCTTTCTCAACTGGGGGTTCAGTGTCTGGTTTGAAACAATTATTATTATTATTATTCACATGAAGCATTTTATTTTACATTTAAGACTGTGTAGCAATAGTGATTGAGAATTCATGTCTCCCAGGCATGGGGTAAATGAGTACAAACAAAACAACTCACCACTGCTGTTCAAAGATGTGGCCTTTTATTTATTTTCACAAGGGTAAGAGTGTCAAGTTATTTTTTAGAGTGTCTTTTTCTTGTGAGGTTACTGTTTGCAAAATTCAGGGCTAAGATCAGCCCTAACAGTGAACTGGTGGATCAGCTGCCACAAAATGCTTTTACTTAGCCAAAGTATATGTGCTACTGGCAGCATGTAAAGGATTGGTCTCTAGACTCCATTCTGAGCAAGGTCAGTCTGACAAATGAACAGATTCTCCTTGTGTGTTAAATACTAATCAGAAAGAAGGGAAATAAATATTACAGCTCATCTCAGGCACGATACGCAAAATTTAATACACTAGGCAAAGCCCTGAGATCTCAATTCCTGAGCCGTAGTGGAGAGCTAATTGAGAAGCCTTGCAAGCTTGTCATTCTTTCTGCCAGGCTGGCAATGTGGCACACGTGGGATGAGGCAGAGCAACCTGGAGACTTGGAGCTGCTGTTCCCTGGTACCCAGGTGTGCAGCGGTGAGTCCCTCCCCTGCAGCACAGCTCTGCTGTGCCCTGCAAAACACCCACTGCACTGAGCACCTCCACAGGGAAAAGGCAGCCCCGGGGCCCTGCTTCCTGCCCCCTTCCTCGTCCACACAGTGGTACTCCTGCAGACATTGGCATCGGCACTTCTTCCTCCCTTCTGGGCTCTGGCCACCGGGAGGAAGCAAGGCAGGGACTGTGGCTCTCTCCCAGAAAATATTTTCCTTAGGTTTCCTTCCTTTCTGTAGTGGGATCTTTTCAGCCTAATGAACCACCACAAAAGGTGGCTGTTGAAAGCATCGGGGGGGGAAACAAAAAAAAGGATGGTATGTTAGCACTGAGGCCAAACATAAGTATTTTGTAATAGCCAGGTTCCTCCTAGGGGCAAATACATGCTTCACAGAAAAATCTTGTCTTTCCCTCCACTGTATTTACTGACCAGCCAAAAATTTCATGGATCTTAAACATGGACACTTGGCAAGAGGAAAGGTCAGCTCACTCAGTGCTTTCTACAAGCCATCTTGATTTCTTGATGGCAGAAGAGGATGGTTATAGGTGGAAGCTTCTTTGAGCGTACAGAAGATAGGACTGGAGGGGAGAGTCCTTTTCTTTCCAGCAGTTGGTGATTTTTGCCAGAGGATGTATTGCTTGTGTCTCAGTCCCATGCTGTGGCTTTCTATTTTTAGTTTGGATGTTGGCTATTGGCAATCATGACTGCAGTCTCTCGGAGCACTGCTTCGGGTGACATTCATCTGGAGAATGTTGAAACGTTGGGGAAAGAATTATAAGCACCAGCTGCAAGACATTTTTCACCCCAAAGGATACAGAAAAAAGCCAGTACAACTTTGAACCATGAGAGTTCAGCTGAGGATAGGAGCCAACCCTTTCATCAAGCTAGCACAAATCCCACAAGCAGACAGATCTATGCAGCGTGGTGATTTCTGAGTAGGGTTAGTCTTGATCTGCTATCTCAACAGTGGATTTGGACTGGGATCAACTCCCAGCTCCTGACAACAGGCCAGGTGTGTCTCCCCTGCCAAACTGCCCTCTGCAGCTGGAGCAGCACCATGGCCTCACAAAGCCATGGTGGCTCTCCTGGTCTCGTAGCCCGGACTCTGCACAGATGGGAGCTGCCACATGCTCCCAAGGAGGAGTAGTGAAGCTTCAGCTTCAGAACAGAATTCTCTTTATTCTGTTTCCATCCATGTGGACACTGATGGCAGGGAAGAGAGCTGGCCTGAGCTGTTCAGGAGTCTCCTCATATCAGGAGTATTCCTTCCTTGCCAACTGGATGTTAGTTCTCTGCTGAGTCACAGATGTCCTGCCATGACTCAGTATTAGCAGGGCACACTCCATGTTGGGATTGAGAGGTGCCACAAATATCCACTTATTTGAACTTAGCACTGGCAAATAGCTTAGGTCAGAAAAGGCCTTCGTGTTCAGCTCCATCTTTAAAGTGAGATCATGCCTGAACAGTCTTTGTTGGGATGCAAGGGCTGTTGCTGACCTGCCTGTGAGCTGTGGAGGGCACAGACTGGATACTGAGTGACAGGAACAGGATATGTTCAGGTTCACCCTTGAAAAATATGTGTTAGTGTGGATACCACAGAGACTAGAAAGAGGCATTGCCAAGCCTTTCCTGGCTCTTGCATTATCATTACTTCCTCTTTACTTGGCTACCATTCAAAGCGTATCCACCAAAGCTTTGCTATTGCTGCTCAGGTTAAAGCCAAATAACGGAGGACCAAGCTACCCAATTGACCCAGCACATCCTCCTGTTCTGCTGGGACAGTTGAGACCTGCAGAGCAGGATCTGGGGACATGCGCTTGGTGAAAAGGAAATCTGATGGAACCTGAGATGGCTGCAGCCCTCCCAGCATACTTAGGGGTCTACAAGTCAAGCTGGTGTTAAAAGATGAGTGTAGCTTAAAAGCTTTTCTCTTTTCTTTTCGTTACAGTTCAAGGATGTGTATAGCTAGCTAGTTAGTCAGCTATCCAGCCAGCCATCCTAGGCTGTTATTTTTCACAAAGACCTAGACATCTGTATTTATACAAATACATACATCTGTCAATGTTTTTTGTAACCTAGCATTTATAGGATGCAAGACACCTCCCAAAGCTAAATTCCACACACTAACCATCTACACATTCAGAAACATTCATGGTACGCATTAGGATATGCATCAAGGCTTTTGCTATTTCTGCTGTTGAAAGCTACGTTCAGTCCACATTAACCTGATCACGCTGTTTTGCACTTGCCCATGGGCGTCTGTGCTGCACACCCTTTGCTCTGAACTGCTGGAGGGTTCTCTTCCTCCCGTTGATATCAACTGCAGGAGAACCTGGTGCGCTTGGGGTGAGTGGGGCAAAGTGGGGGTGAGTTGTGGGCAAAGGCACTGAAGCTTTACTGACGCTCAGGCAATCTCGTCCCTGGCTCCCCTAAAGCAATCAGGTCCCAGCTTGGGCTAAAGCACAGCCGTGCAAGCAAGCACAGGTTCAAAGTGCAAATAAATACATGCTCCAGGGCTCCCTGTAGGGATGGAAGGTGAGCAAAAACAAAGGTAGAGACATGGTAAACATACCCAGCCTGTCTGGAAGGAAGAACAGGTTTGCATAGGATGGGGAGCTGGGAGAACACATGGTGCCTTCTGAACTCTGGCAAGTCATCTGATGCTTCTCACAGACAGAAAGCACATATTTAATTGAGGTGGGAGGGAGGTTTATATAGTCAATACTTCTTAAGTGTTTTGACTTGGGCATAGCCTAATTTAGTCATCTCCAAGGCTTTCACCAAGGTATTGGAGGAAGACTGTGCTAAAGTCAGTGAATGAGAAGCCACCACTCTCACATCAAGTCTAGACTCTTCCTCTGAATCTCATGTGTTGTCTGTATGTGTACACTTCCCCCCCCCTCACCCCCTGCCTCCAATGTGCATATCTCTGGTCTCCTAACAGCAGGCACATGGCATCAAAAGGATAGTGAACAAACTGGGATGAGTGATGCTGTTGTTGTGGGTAACCCAAAACTTCCTGGAGGTGAAGATGAATATTTTCAGTTTTCCCAGATGTACAGTCATTCAAAAAAGCACAAAAGAAGAGCACTGATTTGAGATGAACGAGCTTTTCTATAGAGACAGATGGGTCTTGTTATACAATTCCCTTTCAAATGGAGGCTCTAGTGTGAGGACATTTTGGGACCCCAGGTCCTTTGACAGGGAAAGAGAGAGTTCCTGATCAGACCAGCAAGGACTCCCTGTTGCATTCAAATGTTGACTGTGGAAAAGCAAAGTGAGTGAAGTTTTGTTTTGCCTGACTGAGCTTTACAGTGCCAGTTATTGTTTTGAAAAGTGAAGAGATACCTACTACATCTCCTGGGAAAGTGAGCAGCAGCTTGCTTTGGAAGAGACTGCTATTATGGTGAAGTTCTCAGCTTAGCTCTCTATTTTTGGCTTTATGTATTCACGTCTGCATGAATTTCCCCTGCAATAACAGCTTTGTGATTAAATGACTAGAATAAATGGTTTCGGAGCATCTGGGAATAGGCAGAAATGTAATTATTCATTTATTGATAGATAGTGAGGTAGTTATTGATTTATATAGGATATTAAGTTCTCTGGAGCAGAGGAGTGAAATATTATTAGTATTTTAAAAGAGGAAAATATTGCCACCTTGTTTTCTACTTTTAAGCACCTGTAGAGAGAATACTACTTTGCTAATGTGAGACCGTTTGAATGCTTTGAATTATTTAGGGATTTTCAGTATAGGCTGATGCAAGTGTAAAAGCCTGTCTGTGATAAGTTAAATTTGTTAAAAAACCTACATCTTCTTCCTTGTGGTCCTTTATTGTTAGTCACCTGTGGTTCTTGCCTAAAGGAAATACAGCCAAGCAGAGAGTTCAATTAAGAAATCTATCTGTCTGCCTGCCCATATATCTGTTTGTCTCTTTCTCTTCCATTCCATGGATGATATTACAATTGCTAGACATTCCATTTTTATAATCTTTATTTTAAACTAGGCTCTGATAAGCGTTGCATTTCAGGCGAAACATGTCATTATCCCTGTTACAGTGGAGCACTAACTTTATAAAGGGAAGGACGAGAAAATTCACTTAATACGTGAGTGAGTTCCTGTGGAGCAGAAGCAATGAAGCCCAGGAAGGGACTCATCCGTGTGGGTTTCTGATGCCTAATAACAGCCAAGCTCTTGTAGTCAGTCCTGCAGAGGATAAGCGAAGAGGGGCTCTCTTCTCTACTTAGTCTTTTATTTTCATAAAACCCGTAGGGATGAGATATTTCTGAAAACTCACCTCTCTGTCAATGTGCCTGAAAACAAAAGGCTTTAAGAGTTACCAGGGAAAACTCACGGATGGGCACTCAGGCAGGCTATGTGAGCCTAATTTGTGAAGGAAAGCACCCTAAAAGTGAATCCATAATCCTTGAACCCTGTGTGCAAGAGCAACTGTAGCACACCCTAGAGGAGAAGGAAGAGGAGGGCTGCCATGGCATGCACTTACCCCATCCCATTCCCAAAGTGCAGCAGCACATTTCCTGGTCTGTGGGAAGGTGTCTTCGCCCCACCCTCGCCCCCTCCACCCCTCCTCCCCTCCTCCCCTCCTCCCCTCCTCCCCTCCAAGGAAATCCTGTGACCCACAGGAAAGCCAAAATCATGGTTCTCCAGCCCATATTCCCCCCATTACACTGTCCTCTCTGCTCATTCAATGGACTCACTAACCCCTTCCTCATCCTCCTCCAGGTGTTCCCCTCCAGAGTGCCGTCAGTAATTCCCAAATTAATGGCAATTCCTTCTGGCAGAGGTTTCCCCCCTTTAGTTCCTATTTTAAGAGTTTTCATATTTTTTCTAGATCTTCCATGGAGCAGCAACAGTTCACCACAGAGCTTGCTTTGTTGGCAACCTTTTGCTGCATTTTATCCTTTTTGTGGCTGCAAAACAAAATGCTTCTCATACTTGTGTCCTCTGGTGATGAGTATGTTTCAAACACATCACTGATGCACTAGGATTTGCAAAGGGACACATTTCTCTCCTTATGGGGTATTAGCATTGACAGATAGTGGTTGTCACTGCCCACCAACATGAGTGTGCCAGAGCTCTCCTCCTACACAGCATTAATGGTCAGTAAGGCCTTCTTTTCATCTCTTTTAGCTTTCTCTTCAGACTTCCAATTAAAGTTGTTCAAACCATTTCCTTTTTCTTTTTTCTCTTTTTCTCTTTTTCTCTTTTTCTTTTTTCTCTTTTTTCTCTTTTTCCTCTTTTTCTTTTTCTTTTTCTTTTTCTTTTTCTTTTTATTTTTATTTTTATTTTTATTTTTATTTTTTTTTCTTTTTTTTCTTTCAGAAAATGCACTATCAAATACATCCAGGTCTCAAAAACCAAAATGTTTCCCTCTTGTAGGCAGTATTCACCATTTCTCAATGGGGAAAGAAAATGTAGGGGCCAGAGCCAAGATGAAGTGAGTGCCTCCCAGTTTGAAATAAGAATGTATGCACAGCATAGATAACAGTTTTAAGGCCTGATCTGTGCTTCTATTCCCACCACTGCTGTCACATCAGTGCTGACATATCTGGGGACAAACTTTGCTGCTCAGGTGGAAGATTGGTGTATTTTCATTTAGCCCAACCCACCCAACCGTCAGGCTCACAGCCCAAGTTTTTCTGTGCCAGCCCAGTTGTAGTAACCAATGTGGACCATACAAATGCTGGACAAAACCCATCTGCTTAAATCTCTTCCATGAATACACTTTGTTTTGAGATCATCAGCTATGCCTCTCTGCTCTTGAACTGAAGGAGGAGAATCATGACTGTAAGTCAAGTCCCAGCCATCCTAAGTTAACAAGCCTAAGTAAATGGGAAGCATTCAGCCCTTTGCACTGTTTTAAATAAATCTGCCTAACCCCATACCCTTGGGGACTTTCTACATGAGAAATCTCCTTCACATCCCACGTGTGAAATGATGGGGTAGTTTTGCCTGAGCTAAATAGTGTCCAGCTGCAGTGAGCTGAGAGAAGCAAAGCCTCACAGCACTTTAAGCCACCTCCCACAGGTATGTGGTTTAAATTGGGATATAGTGGCTGCTGATCTCTATTTGTTGAGGGAGCTTAGGTGGTTTCTTCAAGCCTCTATTTCTTTGGCTAAAAATTGCATCACACAGCCAGGAAGCCATACCCAGTGCTGCACAGGAATCCAGGCCCTAAATATTGAATGATCAAATACTCGAGAGAATATGACTCTGAGCAGCTCGTGAAGAAAACATGAACCCACGGATATTCATCAAAACTGTGAAATTGGCAACTACAAACCAAGGAATTCAAGGCAATCTTGCGTCAATCATAGATCAGTTGTAGCTGAGTTATAGGGCTACAGCAAGGCAGGAATTTCCTTGCTCGTTCAAACTCCTATGTGCAACCTTAAAGTTTTTTTGCCACAACTGATTCAGAAACAGCCATAAACACCATCAGTTTCCCTAGTGTGTTAGGATAAATTAGGATGCATTAGCCTAGATGACTCCTAAAAATTGTCAGAATAAGATTTCTCTAGATTTTATTTCAAAGCCTAATGCATACGCTGGAAAATCTGGCAAAAAATGAAAAGAAATTGAAATGAAATACTCTTTCTAGGAATAAAGAGTGAAATTTGGAATTCCATTCAAAATGCTCTTGGAACTGCTTATCCTTTCAGAAGTAGTTTTCTGTAAATACTTCCATGGAAGTACTTTTATTTCAAAACTCATAGTACTATGTGATTTTTCTTCCAAATTAGTTTGGATAAATATAAAAATATTTTGAGTCACTGTGTAATATTTGATATATAGTCTCTCTGTCTACATGGAAACATGAATAGCTTCTGCATCTACGCTGTGTACTCTCTGTACCTTTCTGTGCAAACCTCTCCATCTTGACCTTCCTTTTTGTCTGCAAGTCAGTGATATTGATACTTTCCACTTTTTCTTTTCCCTTGCTTCAAAGATATGTAAACAGAAGAGCAATCAGCAGCTCCCGTAAGTATAGTATAGCTCCATCTCTGATCCAAGTTCATTAATAAAAAAATGATTGGTGATTATTTCAGATGAGTGCTTGACAAAACCTTGTATGTGCTACGTTTGAATGTAATTTAAAAATGCATTTTTCACATCTTGTTTCTCAAAGTTGCAAATAAAGTTCACTTCCTCCCCTTCCCAGAATGTTTTAGAAATATTTTCTTTACATAGGCTTTTCCATTTTTTCCTCTATCTTACATTCCTATGTCCTAAATACTCTCCAGAAAGACATTATGTCTAAGGTCAACTAGGCAGGAAAATGAAACCCTGAGAACAGCCACAGAAGCTGCCTTTATACTCACCACTTCTTCCAGCAGCAATGGTTAAGTTTAGCAGCAATCTATTGTCAAAGAGACCAGGACACTTCAGTCCAGAGATGTTTGGGGCCAAGGTGGACTACAGCAGCATGCTGCTATAAAGACACAAATGCCTGGAGAAGGTATGAACAGAAGGATTATTTACTATTCTTGGCAGTGCAAATGGGATACCCAGTGAATTAATCAAGGAGTGAATTTAAAACTAATTGAAAGAAATCACCAGCAGAGCCTTACACTGGGAACTCGTTGCCACAGGATATTTAGATGGCAAAAGTATAAACAGGTTTGAAAGTTTATTGCATAAATTTGAGGGGGTAAGATTGATTAAACATGATAAACAGAAATGCAACTATTTATGTCAGAGAGAAGATGAACAAAAATGAGTATTTACTATTTCCCAGCATTTTATCCGGTGTCCAATAGCTCAGGGTGGGTTTGTTTTTGGGTGACCAGGCAGCAAATTTCTAACAAACACACATAATTAAACCATGAAGCTGATTGCTAGAGGATGCCATGGAAGCCAAAATCAAAATGCAATCAAAAAGCGATTGGACAGATTGAGATCAGAAAAGACTCTTGAGGAATGTTAAATACAACAATACAAAGACATCCTTCAGTTCAGCTTGTCAGAAGCTGGAAGCCTGTGGCAGAGGAAGGATGAATCTGAATTTGCCCTTTTCTTGCACATTTCCTGAAGCATCTGCTCTCACTGGCTGCCAGAGACAGCTTTCTGGGTGATTTGGTCTGACCCCTCTGGATGTTTTGCAGGTTTGTATCCAAACGATCAGTAGTGAAGTGGCACTTGGATCGTGCTCAAAACAAAAGTGATGCCGAAAGGCATGGAAAAGCAGAGGTAGTTTACAATCCTCCCACAGCCATGGTTTGTTTGCAGGCTCAGAGGGATGACAGCATATCCCTGAGTGAGTGTCATAAACCTAATGGACCTGGTCGGGAAACACCACAAAAATGTAAGTTTACCTGGGTTTGTTTGCTTGTTTGTTTTTTAGCCAAACTTTTGGCTGCAAGAATTACACAAATGTGGGGAGTGTTGTTACAGCTGGGTTAAGCCTTTGTGAGAAAGACAGTCTAGAGACATCTTTCATTTAACACAGCTGTAAGAGGCATTAAGCATGTCTCACCTCCCCCTCTCCAGCTCCCTGCAAAAGGCAGCCCGGGTGTTTTGTAGGGATTTGTCTGCTCTGCACAGCAGTGCCTTGGCCGAGTGTTGTTTCAGGGGTGTGGTGAACATGCTTGTTGCTGTAGGGAAAAGAAACCTAAAGGTGTAGAGGGAATAACAGAGCTCAAAAAAAGCAGAAGAAAGTTTGAACAGAGTCTGATGGTTTTGGCAGAATATTGGCATCAGTTTTGGGTGGAGTTTCTGACAAAAGGAGGTTGAGAAAATAATTATTTTTTTGCTGTTATTTTGGCTTCTCCTGTGCTTAAAGAAGCAGGGCTTTGTACAGCCTTCCAAATAAACACAACTGCAGCAGAGATACCTGTTTGTATCACCCATCTTTCCTCCTAACTGGAATAAGCTAGAAGAGTTTGAATTTTCATTAACCACTCAGCCTAGAGGGATAATAAGTCATTTTACAGAAACCAGACAGGCACGATGGCCTGATTCTGTTTGCAGTGTGATGCAGAGTGTTTCCACTGATCACGAGGAGGTTTGACTTCTTGTTTTTGTGGTGCCTGAGTTTCCAATGGTGAAAGAGAGACATTTAGGATAGCACCAAGCTGCACCAAGAAATACTCCCTGGGTTGGAAATGAGCTCTGTGAAACAGCAACCATGCATTTTTCAAGAGGACCCTCACGAGGCAAATCAGACTCAAGTAGTTTTTAAACTGTGGCAGGCAAAGTCTTAATTCATGTTATTTTAGGAGCTGTTCTGTCCCCAGATCACCCAGTTTCTGTGCTCCTGAGTCTGCAGAACAGCTGTGCAGGTTCTGGCTGATAATGGTGGATAAGAGTGGGGATGAGACTGGTACCCAGCATAGCAAAGCAAATTTGCATGTGTCCAAGAGCATCTCACAGACATTATAGAAGGAGTGAATAAAAGAGGTAACACTCGAAAAGGAGCAGTTCAGGAGCTCTGACATGTGAGTCATTTTATTCCTGCAAACAGAAAAAGGAAAAAATCCCTACCTGGCTTTGTAGCTGAAACAGAGTAACTGACTCTCCCTACTTCTTGGCTTTTCTTTTTTTCCCCCTTCTAGTACATAATGTGAAAGCGTGTTAGGCCCAGAGCTCAGGCGTGGGAGTCTGCGAGAGAATGGCAGCTCCAAGATGGTAAGTGGAGGTGACAAGTTCCCAGTAATATTAAACATTAACACTGAATATTTTGTTGGTATTTAACTCCATGATGTTTCATGTTGCTGAGCAGAATCAGAACATCCCCTCTCACCCCCACTATTTTGTTCCTTATCCCTCTGCTCTGTACATTCAGAAGGCAGGAATGTGAGATGCCAGCTCCTTCATGGATTGAAATGGCTTTATATAAACTAACAAAGAGGGCAAGTTTATGAAGTGGAGTCAGGATTTAATTCTGAACTCAGCTGAGACTGACTTGAAGATGGGGAGTACTTTGTGTACGAGGTGAGCATGCTTATGTGTGTATATATATATGCATGAAGCTGAACACAGGAGAAATCCTGCTCATTTAGAAATTGGATGGTGGCAAGCAGCTGAGAAGAGCTGGAATTTTAAAGTGATCTTTTAAAATGTTTATGTATATTTTGTTGCGGCTGGAAATGTCTGTTTGTACCTCAGGGAGGTTCCTGAACTTCCCACGCTGGGGACCAGCTGGCCCAGAGGGGCAAATTTATTTCTGCTGCATGGCAGGAGGAGTTTTATCAGGGAAGCATGCCCTGAAGCACCTACTGCTCTCTATCTCTGCAATCGGAGTGAATGCAGGGTCCAGATCTGCTCCTCACATCTGTCTGGGTGCCCCTTGCATTCACCAGCCCACAGTGGGGGTCCTGGCACAGCAGTCACCAGACCTGCCCCAGCTTTCAGGACCTGCTTAGCGTGCAGTTCAGACTGACCGGTTCATTTTGGGAATACTTGTTACAGCAGTGGAATTGCTGCCCTGACTGGGAGCCACCTGAGCCCACTGAGAGAAGTGTTTTCTGTCAGCAGTGTGGCAAGGGTGCAAAGTGTGGTGCAAGAGTGTGGTGGGAGGGCTGGGACCATGGTATGGGAGCACATCCTGTGTCCTGTCCCATGTTCCCCCTCCTGCTGTGTGCACCTGCTGCATGGGGCAAGAGGGAGCCAGGAGAGAAAACATTCCCCTCATGTATCAGAGATGTAAACAAGGGTATATTTACCAACAGTGCTGCTTTCAAAAGGCCAAGCTGTGCTATTTCTCTAGGAGAGGTGTCCTGGAGGACCAGCTCTGCTGCTGGTGGGGACTGCTGTGCTTCTGCTGAGCTCAGTTGCTGTTGCCTGATAGCATCTGAAGAGCTGGTTGGTTGTCACATGTTGAAAGAGCGAGACAGATGCAAATGCACACACCCCAGCAAGTCTCCACAAACAGACCCCCAAATAAGCAAGTGGAAAATCGGGATGGCATGGGGAGAATGGCACTGCTTTCTCACCCAAATAAGGCCCCTTCCTCATCCATTCCCTGTTACTGCCAGAAGCTACCCTACCTTCTGTTCATTAATATTTTTTCCTCCAGAATCTGCCATCTGCTGATCCCAAGCCTGTATATGAGGTGCAAGGTGCCCATACTGTCAGCCTGAGCTCAGCCTTTTGGGGTCAGGAGCATGAGAGCCATGAACCAGAGCAAGCCCCAGTTTGATGTATGAGGCTGATTTCTGTTGGACTTTGCAACACAGCTAAAAAGGAATGCACCAGGGTTTACACCAACCATCTAGTGAACTCTTTTCTGAATGCCCACCTCATAGGGTTCTGTGCTGCAATACATTTCTCCAGAACTTTGTGTGCACTGCCTTTAAGTGAGGGGCAGAATGAAAGACCCCCACAGGTTTGGGCTGTGTAAGAGGAACACTCTCGCTGTCCCTGAGACAAATGGAGAGAGGGTGGGGTGAGGGAAGGGGAAATGAACCTGCTGGCACATTGTGCTGTGCAAGACGTGCACATTCATTGAAAACAAAGAACAGCAGGGCCTGAATTTCTATTGCCTCTACCCTGGCAATGGTGAAGCTCTTAAGCTTGGTAGACATATCCTGCCACGCCAGGTGAGTGTTGCTGCAAACAGGATGCAGCCTGCAGCAAATCATCTCCTCTCCAACTCACCTTCTGTGGTCTCCAATTCACCTTTCAATTTACACTGTAAATCAAGATTAAGGCAATGGGCACATACTAGCATGAAAGCTGTGTAAGTGGAAGGTGAATTGGATCCAGTGGTGTTATGAGGATGTTATCTGATTATTTACTATGCTGTTAAGCAACAAGTGCTATCCATGGCATTACCAAACAACAATGGGGTGCTGGCGAGATGCACAGCAATTTACTGTTATCATTTGTACATTCTACATTTTAGGAGAACAATTTAGGGTTGTTTTTCTTTTTTTAAGTAACCATGTTTGTGCTCTCTCGAATACAAAAGATCATTGTCATCCCTTTCTGTTTCTCATGGATTTTGTCTGTCTTCTAGTTCCTTTTGGGGGATAAGAGCTCTGTTCTGAGGGTGAGCAAACTTTCTGAGAACCACCAGAACAAAACCACTTAGAGAGTGCTAAGAAGTGGTGATGCCAGTTGATTGCCTGTGTCACACTGAGGACAACTGATGCCTTTCCTGGCACATTTTTGTTGTGGAGCAACAGTCAGATCCTGTGCTGGCCACAGCCTGATTGAAAAGGTGCCAAAGAGGCAAGGACACAATAAATGGGGATTTACAGCTCAGGTTTCCTCCTTCTTCACACTTACCTGCACCTCTGTGTCCTGCCAGGCTTGTGGCAGCACTTGGTGATTCACTGGTGGGCAGGGGAGAGGATGTCCCAGTCAATGAGAAGCAGAACCAGCTCATCTCCAAAGTGCTTGTGGGGGTGACCCCCACAGTGTGGCAACAGGACAGCTGTGAAGGGGTCAGCCACCATCCTCATTGCCTGCAGGGTAAAGGTGCTGGCAGGGACAGAGGATCTGGCCCTGGGAATGGGGCCAGCAGAGCACTGCAGAGCTGAGACTCAGGATTCTCCACACGGGACGCAACTGTAAATAAACGGCAGTGGTTAATCCAGCAGTGGTTTGTGTGCCCATTAGTGCATGCTAAAAGTGCTCACTGTCACCAGCAAAGGGTTGAATCACTCAAATGGTTTTAAAATTAAACCCCTTCTAAAAGCATATTCTTTCTTTGCTTTTTAACCTAGCAGTTTAGATGGAAACCTCTGAAATATCAGTTCTGGCCCCCTGGAGAAGTCAACCACATTGCTTCTGGGCATTCCCTTCCCGGACACCCCTGCTGCTGCCCGGCTATGTGCTAAGCTGGAGAGAGGAACTGGTTTTGGTTAAAAATTAATCCAGATAACCACAGTGATTAGTTTCCAGTTGCATCAGTACCCTGCATGGAAGGACTGATGCCAGCTGCCCCAGTGCCTGGAGCAGAGCTGTGCTGCTCCTTGCCTCTTGTTCCCCAGGCGCCTGCATCTTGCAAGTGAAATGTTTTCCTCTGGATGCCATGGACTTTCACATCTCCCCGAGACTGAGTCTCACAGAAAGCATAAGGTCAAATCCATGCTGTTTTCCTGTTTCTTCACTGCCTTCCTGCATGTTTGTCTATAGAGAGGCTCGTTGTGACAGTGTTTGTCCTCTGAAAACAAGAGGGAAGAGGAGATGGCACAGGCCACTGTGTTGCCACTCATGCTGTGTCTCCTCAGACTCATTTCATGAAGCTAACTGGGTCATTTGCTTTTGGTAGCAAGGTTGTTTTTCTTCCCCCTCAAGTAAAACTGGCTTTTATGTAAATAATTTTTGGACCAGCTGCACTGAACTAATTATCTGGGTCATTCAAATTTCTGCTTCTGGAAGTAATTATGGCCTTTGGGAGTATACTGTATAATACCGATTTATGATTGGAGACGGAGAGTCTTCCTTATCTGCATGAATACTATAAAGCAAAGTTAGCAAATCTTCCTTACATCCTCAGGGCCGCAGAGCGCTCCTCTGCCGCGCGCAGAACTCCCATTCGGTCTAATAAGCATCTCCCTTCTCCCCTTCCTCCACACGCACGTACTGAGGGCTCTCGGGCTGGGGATAATCAGCAGGCTCTGGTCTGCCATTTGGGACAGCGCTCCAGCATCCTTTCTCCTTTTTTCTGCCTGAAGCTTTATACCCCATTACCTCTTAACTGGGGCATCAGAGAAAAACAAGGAGGAAACTTTAGAGAGAGGGCAGGGGTAATGGGAAGGGATGAGTAATTGGGAAGTGTGGGTTCGCTCACATCCGCTGAGGGAGGAATGAGTTTACACAAAGACACAGGTGTCCTAGATTTTGTTTGCTCTGAGGCTGCAGGTCTGTAAGCTGCCTTACCTGTGCAGGAGGGCTGTCCAGCACTGCTGGCAGAAAGGGGATGAGGAGGGTGAGAGGAGGGAGCAGCTCATGCCATATCTCACCTTGAAGGGTCTCAGGGCCACTTTGTGCCCCAGAGGGGAGAGAACAGCCTGGAGCAGCTTGGCAGTGCTGCATAACGAGGAGCACAGTGCTGCTGTACAGCCACCGCTGATTTCTCTATCCCACAGCCAACTCCCACGCTGAGGAAAGCTCATTTAGCTCTGATCCTCAGGCTCTCACTAAGAACAGGGACCAAAGGGCCAAAAACCCAGAGCTAAAATAAAGCTGTCTAACACCAGGCCAGAAGAGGACATTGGCCTAAAGATACAGTCAAAATCAATTCACAGATTGGGCAGAAAGTGAGTGAATGTCATCAGCTTTATATTTTTTAAAATTTTAATTGTACAATTAATACAAAATATGCAGTACATATTCATACAAAAACAGTAGTTATATAGTGTATTTGTATATCACTAGACATGAAGATAAACGTGAGCAGAGACTCAGAGTACCTCAAGGTTTTTGCATCTCTCAGCAGCCTCTGCCTTGCCACAGACACTCTAACTATCCTTTATTCTTTTCTTTTTTTTCAATTACTTTGTCCCTGCTAACTATATCCAATGGAAACAAGAGTACCAAACTGCTGCTATCCCAGTGCTCAACTTTTTGTGTGTTGCAGCTCGCTGTAGCCTGTGTCCACCTTCATTCTCTTGGTGGAAGCATCTGCCCACTCTTTTGTGCTTCTTCTGAGCCCAGAGCCACAGGGTACTGGGTCCACAGATAAGTGCTCTCGGACATTTCTACAGTAAATGCTATTAATTATAACAGCAAGCAACAATGCTTCACAACTCATAAAAACCACTGTAGTTAGCTGTCCCATTTACATGCCACAGACATTAAAACTGAGAATAAATGAAAATCTGGTTTAAGATGATCAGAAATGAATGACATTTTTAAACTTAAATCTTCTTTTTCTAGCAGGCTGTGATTAGACAGGATGAAAAATTTAGATTTCTCAGTTACAAAGTTACAGGTTGTGCTTACTGACTGAGATGTCCGAAACTGTTTGGTCTTGCAAAAGTACCCACATTTAAAAAATCCAACATCCAACTACTTGGGAAGCAGCTTTTATATATTCTCACTCAAAACTATTTTTTTTTGTGCTTAATGTGCTGCTAAGTTTTAAAACACTTGATAATGTTTTAAACAAAAGCAAAACCACAATGTCAATTAAGTAAGAAAAAACCCCATCTGATCCAAACTGAATTTAGGTGTTTTTTTGACTCACAAGAAAGTGCTGATTTTTTTTTCCTTTTCAGCATGACTGAAACCAACTCCTCTCTGGCTTTCTCCTGATTTTTTGGGATTGGCAGTAAGCCAAAACCTCATTTGCCTAGCTGTGGAAGGCATCGTTAGTCGTCAGCATGGTTAGATGGGGAATAGCTGGAAAGTTAGGTGCTCCAGAGATCAGTATTAGACCCAATCTTATTTAACATTCTCACTAATGATCTGAGATCATATGCATGCTCTATATTATTTGTATTCATTGACAGCACTCAGATTCAGAGGGGTTGTGAACCCCAGTGGGGAGAATGGGAGGTTGAATAAATGGACAGAAGATTAATATCCTTTCAAATTGATCCAATTAAGAATGTTCATTTCAAAAAATGATGGTTAATAGAGCTGAAGAAAATAGCCCCAAATGCAGATGTTAGTTTAAAAACCCACTCAGCAATGGTGCTCAAAAAATATTGGATACTGAGTGGCCACAGACTGGAAAGGAGCCTGGAGTGCAATGTAAAATGCATCTCACCTATTTGGGCTGAACAATTACTGCAAATTACTTCAAAAAGCAGACAAACTCATGGGTAAAAGGTTCATCAAAGGCTTTCATATTCAAAGTTCCTGACGTGAGCACCAGGTCAGAAGGTGTCTACAGACTGCCAGATGCCATCAGGAAAGGCTCTTATTTTTTTATTTACCTTTCTATGTGCTTCTTCAATTCCTCTGGGGCTGGCCATTGTTAGGAACACTCTCGTAAGACCCTTCTGGTTTAGTCCAATAGGACTGCTTTTATTTCCCTGGGAACATCCCTGTTTCCTGCAGGGATGAAGAAATCCATGGCCAGCAGCAGAACAAGCTGCAATAGAAGGTTTTTAACACTGGGAGCAGCCAGGGCTGGAGGAAGAAAACCTCTCATTACATGTTCAGGCCATTTCTGGGATCCCATAAAAGTGGAAGTGATATTTTTTGGCTACTGTACAGGAAAGAAAGTAACCTGCAAATGGGTTTAGTAGGTCTTCTCCATATTTAACCTCTCCAGTAGTTGTCTTCTGTCTTTGATCTTCCTCAAAATCAATGAACTCACCTAATCAATGAAGAACAGTGCATATAGATTGAAGGCAGCCCTATGTGATTCTTTGAAGCTCCCAAATGTCAACTGAAACATCGTAAAAACTTTTCCAAGAGTATTTATTGGCTCATCATTTCTAATGAGACTGGTACAGAGTCAAAGACACAGATCATAATGTCTGCAAGCAGACATGTTTGGAGCACTCATGTAAGTCCTGTGGTAGGGCATGAGTCAATATTTCTTATGGATATATAATTGATAGCTGAGAACAAGGATCAGTTTTCCAGTGAGCATGGGAGGAGTGCTCTCTCACCTTTTCATAGTTTTCATGCCTCCAGGATCACTTCAGCTTTAAACAATAATCTGATAAGGGCTTTTTCATCACTTTTATTATTTTAATTCTTAGTTACTTCCAAACATCATCTTCTTTCCTTCTCTGTCATTTAAACCAAACCAAAACCTCTTCATCTCTAATTAATTGCCTTAATTTCTCCGCTGAGCTGTGACCACTGAATAGCCTTGTGTGCCTCTGATGGTCACCCCTCCATCTCCTTCCCAGGAGCTAATGGCAATGCCACCATGAGCTCTGCCCGACAGGAAATTCCATAAGAGATGTCCCTAAACCAGCACCAATGTCCAGGGCAGATACACCCTGGGTGACAGGCTGCATGTTGTGTGGGGGCAGCAGGCACAGAAGTGCTCTGCAGGGCACAGGCACTGTTCCCTCCCAGCGGGACCAGGGTTTGCTGGGACAGCCTGTGTGTACCTGGGACAGGTAAACAGAAACAAAGAAGAAAATTATCCACTGAAGAGATGAGAACATGTTCTTAGCTCAAATTATCACGCTGTTTTGCACTTGCCCATTTTGTGTGGAGATGTGATTTTCTTTTATGGCTGGGTCTAATCAATGCCTGCACTACTGGGATGCCCTTATGATGCCAAGCCCCATTACAGGTTAGTAGGATTCAAGCCAATGTTACTACAAATATGATACAAACCTCACATACAGGGCACAAGGAAGAGAGGGCACATCACTTAAAGAAGTTTGATGTGAACACAGAGGGCTCTTACAGGCTACAACATGCACCACTGGTGAGACTGGGCAGCAAGAACCCAATTTATACATCACTGGCTTTTCACACCAGCCTGTCCTCCTGCATTTGGCCTTTCCCATAAATCTAAGAGTGAGCCATGCCCTATAAAATGTAAGTAGCCCTATCTGAATAGAAAACTTGTGTTACAGCCAAATTCAGCAGAGGGAAGAGTGCATGAGGATCTGGACTGGCACACAGTGATGAGACTGTTAGGACAGCAATGTCTGCAACCCTGCCACCTATGCCTGCCCTTCTGCCAGTATCACTGCCCTGACACAGTTAACACCAGTCCCACTGTTGCTCTCACTCTCAGCTCCACAAACTCACCTTCCTCAGGGGTTTGCTCCTACAAGCTAGGGCTAAACCTGAGTGGCTGTGATGCAGGCACAGGAGCTGATGTGCAGATGCTGTTGTGTGGCTGGGACCTCCTTGCAGAGGGCTGGGGACAGCTGAGGGCTGAGGCATCCCACAGCCCTGTATCAGGATCTGCTAAACCCTGTGCACCAGAGTCCTGAAGTGCTTTTCTTCAGGGAAATCCTTCTGTCTTTTTCCACTGCAGACTCTGCACTGCACTGCATGTGCAGAAGTTCCACTCCTACCAGTGAGAAGTGTGACAAAGACCTGCAAGGATAGAAAGGAAAGTTTTGTTTCCCCATGTACTGCATCCACCACTCCGGTTTCTGTTCTGCAATAAACACTGGGGACAGTTTCCAAATTGCAGGAGATCATGAGATTGCTTGGAACTAGCAATAGGTCTTTATCATCTTTCATAAATCTTAAGCCTAAAATAAATGAATGTCAGGATCAGGAGCTGTAGCAGTTTTGTTCACGGACACTGTGTATGTGCATTTGGGAATGCAATTGGCAAACCCCCTCTATTATTTGTTCTGGCTGCACATTGTTTATACTTCTCTTCCTGTTTTTGAAAGCAGAAATTATTGTCTCAGTGGCTAGATAAAATATTTCTCTTACAAAAGAAAGCACTGGTTGAAGAGAAGCACTTTAATAATTTTATTTTATTTCTTTCTTTCAGCAAAGGAGACTAAGAGAGATTTCTGGGACCTTTCACATTAATATTTAATGAACTACCTGAAAAAGGTTTCAACAACAAATGGCTGAAAATGGGAGATAATGTGGTGTGATGCACTAAATGCACTCTGGGAGTGAGTTAGCTCATACTGTCTCTTCCACCCAGCCATTACAAACCAGGTAGGGCCAGCTCCTAAAAGCCAGTAAGAGGCATTATTGAAACCACCCACAAAACAAAACAGTTGTCTCTGTCATTTGCCCTCCAGAATTGGAGTAAATTTGGTGACAAGGCTAAATCCTTATGGAGTGAACTGCAATTAGTCATGGGAGTGAGCAGAGCACACCAAGGCTGGTGAGACTCCCAGCATGAGTGAGGGCTGACCACAGGAGCATGTGCTGCAGATCCAGGGGGAATGTGCCCTCCTGGGACCCTCACTGCTGCACAGGTACCCCTTTTCTTCAGAATGCTTGGCAGAGCTATTGGGGCAAACTGAAAGCCAGGGCAAGGAGGTGGTGTGAGTTATAAAAGTAATTCTCTAAATCCATTGTTAAATCAGAAACATAGCAGAGTTAAAAGATAACGAGGCGATAGTGAGTGAAAATACAGAGGACGGTGTTGATGAATCTCTACTTGTTTTTATTGTAAGACCCTGTTGCATCCTGTGAGGGCAGACAGGGGCAGATGGAAATTCTCCAGCTCCTAAAGCTGCCAAGGAAGCAGCTGAGGGAAGTCTCCTATCAGGTTTATTTTCTTATTTTCTGAAATATTTCACTCTTCCACTGTGACCTTAGCTTATGCACCTAACTAAAGACTTACCCAGGTTACATTCTTATGCCCAAACTTCTGAGGACACAGCAGTGCCCAGAGTACCATGTTCTCACTGAGATCCACACACAGCAGCTGGCATCAGAATGGCAGCTGAATTTCACCAATATTGACAACATTTTGTTGCTGCTGTTGTTAATTAGAAGCCTGAAGCATTTAAAGGCAATCTGAGAGCAAACAGTGTAGGTTTGCACCAAATCACAAGCGTAACTCATCAGTGTAATAAGCCAAGAGGCACACATTTGTAGAGCAAAGTTTCACTGCACAAAATCCTCGTCTGGTTTCCTGATGTCAGAGGGGAAGGGCACGGACATTCCCACCTGTAGCTTGTGCCCAGATGGTGAGGTTTGGCAGCTCACCCACAACAGCCTTTCAAGGAGGCTCTTCCACCTCCTGTGCCAGGGGATCCGCTCCGGCCATGAGATCAGCCAAGTTCAATCTGCGACCTCAGCGAATGTGAATTCCTGCCACTAAAATGAAGCCAAAGGATGAGGCAGTTTAGCATGAGATGAGAATCCACCTTCCTCCACCTTCCAATTTATTACAACGATTTTGGATAATAACAAGGGGGAACCCCCATAGTCAGAGGCAAAATGTTTTCCTCTCTATCTCTTCCACTGCCAGTGGGCACTAGCAGCTCCCTGGCCATACAAAAAGGCAGTAATTTAAACAAAAAATACCTGTGATAATGATGTGCTTTTTCAGTTTGCAGATTCTGTTCTCCAGTGCTGACAGAAGAACTCTACACTGTATATTGACAGAATCAAGGACCACCTGCACTGATTTTTGCCAGTAATTTCCTGGTGCTCCCTGCAGAGGAGGAGCTCTGAGGAGGTGGCTCAGCTCGCAGGGGGACTGTACACCAGATGTCTTCTCCCACCCTTTTCACCAGGTGCTCCAGCTGCATAGAGATGTTGTGTGAGGAGCACCCGCAGTCCCTAAAAAGACTGATGCATCTCTATAGACCAAGAGAGAGGAAGATTTTGACATCTCTCCCCTCCTGAGAGGCCGGAGGTGGAGGGCAGCAGTTGCTGTAGATATCAGGTGAATTATGACTTCAAAGGAAGTTCATGGGAAGGTCACAGAGCAAAATCAGAGGTTATTTCCACCAGAGAGAGAGATGAAGAGGAGCCAGCATTTCTTTCCTCAGCCTTTTCCTTTTTCACAAATGCAGGAACTATTTTTTTTTCCTGGTTGTTGTTACAGTAAATCTTTGAGACCAAAACTTTGGAAAAAACCCACTCTGCCTCTTGGGGAATTTCCATGGCAATCATTCATTCAGGTCTCCTTGTGCTGTTGGCCGTGGTTTGAAGTGACACCCACCCTGGTGGCAGTAGTGTGGCCCTCCCCTTCTCCATGTCAGTTCTGATTGCAAAGCCACATCAAGCAAACCCGAAGACCAGCCGCTTCCATGACAATATTCCCACTGACTTCAAAGGACTTTGGATCCAGCCTCACACAGTGGTCAAACACTAGACGTACCAGAGCAACCAAAGCAACTCTTGCACACAGCTGCAATTGCAGGCACATGTAAAAGACAGTAGAGGCACATGGGTAATGCATTTCAACTCAGACTGCAGCCCAAAATACTTACCCTTGTGGGTGCAGATGTTGTGCCTTCAGATACACAGAAATATACACACATGTACGTATGTCTTGGTGCATTTAAAACAGTCTATTATGTAAATCATGAGATTCATATTACCAAAATAGGGGTCTAAGGCAGCTAGTGTACCTTGTGAAGTAACGTTTCCATAGTGGTGGCATTGCTCAGAGAGCCAGTGCAATGACAACCTGGTGCAGAGACAGCAAGGAGCCGTCACAGGGAGCTGCTGACTCAAAGGCAGACCCTGCCCCTGTGCCAGCAGCGCAGAAAGCCATGCAGTCACACCACTGGGTGCCAACTGCTGCTGGAGACTCTGCAAAGGGGCTGCTTTGGGGCCCTTACCTCTGGATTTGGCTATAGCTCAGCTTAGAGGATCTGTTCCATGCAGGAAAGCTCCTTACTTCGTGACAGTGAAGGGCGTTGCATCCTAAAAATGCTGCAAGCCCCTCTGCAAAAAGCAAAAAGTACACATTCATCAGCTGCACACACATCTGTGATTTTGAAAGGTTTTAAAGGGAGGAATTATAGTGAACTGAACTGGGAGATTTGTTAATTCTGAGTCTATTATGGCAGTAGCTCCATAGCAGGTTTTATACTGAGAAATTTGGTTTAGCATTCTGAAGCACCAAAATGAAATAGATTCTTTTTTTTAATCTACCAATTTATTTGTTTTCAGGATAGAAAGTTCTCTGAGTTTTCAGGGAACTATCAGAGGGCGCTTTGGTCACTGGGAAGCAGAAAAAGAAACAAATATTAAATACTAGCCACTCTTTCTCACTCTGATGTAAAACCATGGTGGACTCAAAGCACTTGCCTGGGCTATAGCCATGCTCCAGGAAACTTTATGCAGAGTCGTTCTGCTTGGGGGAAAATATGAGGTTGGGGTTGAGGTCTGCATCCATAAGGAACAAGATATGATCATTGCATTATTGTATATTCTGGAATTCATGAAGAGAGGGGAAAAGACAGTATGATGTGCAAGGATAGGGCATGTTAAATGTCTTAATGAATATTTTTTTCATTGTGGTGTTCTGTTCCTAGTGTGCAAGTGCTACCAGATATTACCAATAATGTTGCAGTTTCTCTTTCCCTGTTTTGTTGTCAAAGGTAAGAGTTTCAGCCATTTCTTTCACATTATTTGAAGTTGAAATCTCCCATCCTGTGTCTACCAAGTTTGGCTGCTTTTGTTTGTTTTTAAGTATTGGTAAAATTACTTCAGCTTTCACATTTGACATAGGATGACTGAACAGAGCATTGTTCTTACTGGCTGGCAACAGCTCCTCATAAGAGTGACTTGTGTCTCAGGAAATAGGGAGTGCTGACAGATATCTCCACTAATGTGTTTAAACTGCAGTACAGAAACTTGGTTCACTTCAAATACATCAGCAGATAAGGAGTCTCAAAGAATTAGCTTGGGGAAGAGGGACTTCTAGTATGATTTTTGAACCAGATTATTTTCCTAGTCCATTTTCCTAGGAGAGGTGGCAAATATCAACCCAGCAATGAAGTCCTGACAAGAAGTCAGGAGACGACTCTTCCCAGCTGCTACAACTTGCTGTGTGAATCTGGCAAAGTCAATTAATCTTCCTACTAATTTTTGTCTGTAAAAATGCAGATGCTTTTAAAAATGAGTGACTGAGCCAAAGTCCAGGCACATTCACAGAAAGACAAGTGTTGGCTTCATGATCAGGCTTATAAGTCTCACGGGTGTGGTGAGACATGATTCAATAGCATTCGTAAAGATCTCTGAGGTTCTCAAATGCAGGATGATCTGAGCAGGCAAAGAATTTCAGTGACAACTTCTAATGAATGCATACCTATTAATTCTACCCCCTCCCCTCCCTTCTTCATGTCAAAGTAGCAATAAGAATGAGGTTTAAAGTATTTATTGAGTGGTTGAGAAAGCCAACCTTTGACTCTGTGCCTTAGAGCAGTGCCTGGGGCAGGCAGTAATTGTGCAGAAAGGCACTGATAGCATGTCTTCTCATTGCTTAAGAAAAGTGCTTTTCCAATTTGCTTTGTTCACTGTGTTGCTGTAGCAGACTCAAGATTCACAGCTATAAATACAGTGAGACATATATAAATACACATGCATACACAGAGACTGTGACTCAGACACATTACCTGCACACTACAGCCCATGACAGTACAACTGAAAAAATAAGGAAAATATGAGAGTTCATAATTTTTAATAAATAGAGCCTGATCCCAAAATCACTTTTGCAGGGCTTGTTCATATGAGTATTCAAGCCTACTGAGAATAGAGTGGCTCATACGCACAGAAATTTGCACCAGACCTGTAAATTGAATTGTATATTCATCAGGGTTTGGAGTTGCATATCATATTGATTTTTCAAGACAAGAATAGGGACTGAGTTTGTAGAAATTGTATTCAGATTTTCAGACCTTAGAAGTTTCGTTATTTATTGATTGATAGGAATTTCCCAGTGTGCAGTGATTGCATTTGTACTACAGACCCACTCAATCTGTCTACAATCCTTCAACTGAGATTGACAAATTTGGTGGAGTTTTCTGCACCTTGAAGAGTTCCAGAGAATTTGGAAATCCTCCCTGAATTGACCAAAGAAACATAGATCTCTGTCTCATCCTTCATGCCATGGGGTGGGCTAGTGGATGCACTTCAAGTTCTTTTGAATCTGCGCATGGGGTCATATGTAACTCTTCCTTTTCCTGACTTGCTTTAGGTTAGTTTCCATAGTTAGGGACTTGATGCACACATTTGTGATTATACACATCATCTCCCAGTATATAATTAAAACCCACAGTATATAACTAAATGTTTTTTACCCCTGTGTCTGACAATAAATGTGAGAATAGCGACAGGAGGCAGACACTAAGAGCTATAAATACATGCAAAATAAACTAATTTAACGGTATAAATGCATTTCTGAAGCCATACTCCCAATCTTGCAGTTAAAGTGTCCCACAAAACAAAGTGACCTGCATCCACCATTTGACAAAGTTTCTGAAATGCAAGCAGATTTTTACAGCTTTTGGTTAGAGTATTCCAAACATTACTGTGATCTTAATTTCAGAATAAGCAAACAGAGATGCTGGTGTTTCCCCTCAAAAGGCTATTTAGGAGAAGCAGAGCTTACTATATAACAAACAACAGGGGTAAAGTCAATCAATAACACTTATCTGCTGCGCACTTTGAGAGCCCTCAGATACGTGTTGTCAACTGAAGTTACAAATAGATGTTTCTCAGGAAAAAAAATCTGGCTTTCAAGTGCAGCAAAGAGGCCCAAATTCTGTTCTTAGTGAATAAGAAATGGCTCCATTGATTATACATAGCATCAAGACATTAAGGTCTTGTAGTAGATTTTTTCCTAGTTTGCCTCAGCAAGGTGCATTGCAAAATTTGGCTTCACTTCTCTGTATTCCAAGTTATATCGGAATCTTTCAGCAACCCCGACAAAAGTATATCTTTTTTGCTTGTGCAGATCTATTTACAGTACAACTCTGAAAGAGCAAGAGAGCTGGGTGGTAAATACCAGCTCTCCTTTCTGAGGTGAGGTAGACACGAAACATGCAGTGTAGAAAAGAACCACTCAGCAAAGAATCATTTTGCCAAAGAGCACAGAAAATAAGAAACTCCATAAAATTTGGTGACCACTGTCTTGGGGATGTCAAAATGGAACATATGGGGGGGGTGGTTCAGTATGTTTGGTGACCACATGAAGGATTCTGACTGGCCTTTCAAGCAGCATGGCCATGGAACCATAGTATGCCTATGTTGAATATGTAGGGTACAGTGCATGGTGATCACCACAGCATTGCTGTACCCTCTCCCACTGGTCATGTTATTAACCTGACTCACAAGTCATAAGTGCAGAGTCTGTAAGGGCCAAATTGTAGCATTCAGGCTGTGCTGACTGCCTGGAATGACTTGTTTTTTCTGAAGACCTCAGAGAGCTTCAGGCTGAGTACAGCCAATCCTTCATTTCCCAACCATTTGCTCCCCATGAGAAGAACAACCTAAGAATTTGGCATGATGGACCACTGCCTATTTCTAATTTACAAGCAGATTTGTGAGCCATAGGCTAAGGACGCTCTCATGGGTGAAAGTCATCATTCAGCAGTGTCTTATCAATGAGAACAAAAATCAGACCTTCACTGGTTTTGAACTGAGACTCTAGAACCTGCTACAGCACTGAGGAATTGAATAATGTATCAATAGTATAAGTCCGCATGATACTGAAATAAGTGATACTCTCTGGCTTGATAGATATATTAGAGGAGGTGAATCTTTTCCTATTTCTTCCCACTTTTCTCTGTCTTGACAAATGCATGGCAAGAGAGAATCCATGTTGCTTAGCAACTCCTTAGGATGCAGAAAGAAATCAGTCAATACAACTCTAAATTAAAGCTGCAATGACCCACCGAAAAATTTTCTAGAGAAAAACAAGAATAGCTAAATGTTCTCCATCTTTATCCTGAAGTCACATTACCTCATGAGTCAAACTCTTTAAAATCAAGAATGATGGAGAAAGATATGTCTTTCTGAGGTGGGAGAAGGGGGCTTATTTATTGCTGGGGTCTGATGAGAAGGAACTCATTTTGAATTCTAGCAATGCTTTTTTTTTAAGTTAAGGCTGAGTGGATTTTTCCATTTTGACACAAAAATCATTCATGAGCCAGTCATCATTTCAGTCGTGGGAGACTCTGGATTAATTTCTCCCCTTGCTTGAGTTGTCATTGATTACATTGGTATTACATCAATCAACAGATGTGGCACCAAAACACAGAAAGACAAGATTATTACTGCACATAAGGATATGCAACAAGTTGCCAGCGGAGGACTTGCACCAAGCCTTCAACAGCTGAGCTTAAGTATGGCCCTCTTAGCCCACGAGTGAGCATACAAGTCACAGAGTCCTGTTTCTGGCACTGGATGGTTGACTGAGCATTTGCACAATGTGTTTATTCACCAAACACGACTGGCAATCCTGCAAAAATCAACAGGATGATCAGGGTTTGTGAGCATTCCTATCAATGCTAACAGGTTTCTGAGTATTCAAAACCAGTAATAAACGTGACTTCCTAGAAGTCTCAGAGAGATAAATTTAGTTCCTTTACTCACAGTAGTATTTATATACCCATTTATTTGTTTTTATTATTTGACCAGAACTCATCTGAATTTTCAGTAATGCAGGATTTGGTTGAACTGGTCAAATAACAGAGGAATGTAAGTACATGAGGAAACAGTTGCTGTTTTCATACAACAAATTGCAAAGCACAGGCTGACTTAGCAGCCCCTCTTTGGAAATTGCAGCATGCAAGAAAAAGTAAGAGAAACCAGTCTCATCATCATTTTTCATACCAGCTATTACTTTCTGTTCACCAAAAAAAACCAGACAGGAGAGAACTTTCTCTTTCCTTTTTCTCTCTGGGACAGCATTAGTATTATTAAGATCACTGCTACTACAGTAATGCTTGCGTCTCTAGTTGCGTTAGAATATATTAATATCTCTTCTAGTTTCCTGTGCATTTCTGAGACAGTCCCAGTGTTAAGGTTGCTTTAGGCAGCCTCCTTGGCTTCCAGGAATGCTGAGGCTCAATCAACAGTGGTTGTCACAGTTAGGACCACCCGGCATGGCAATTGTATGGAGTGTCCAATGGCCGCCTTACATTTCTCCTCTTCATTCACACTGTTCTTTCCCGTGACACTTCTTGTGTGAGCTGTGAGGATCACACTTTGCTGTATATGACAATCAGACACAGGCTATACATGGTGTAAAACAGATTTATACTGTGTTTTAGTACATCTGTCATGTTTATATCACATGTGGAATTGTGATATACAGAGAGGTTACTTCTGCTCTATGTGCAAGCTATTCAGCTGTAGTTATTCAGCCATGGATAATATAGAAATATGTTATGATATTAACAGAAATACTATGTGATCTAACTTAAAAGAAATATTTTCTCCCTAGTATCCATCAATATTAAAATAGTTCTGTAAGAGAACTGAGATATTTCAGTCAGTTTCCATATTTACATATGTTTCCAGGACTGTAAATATAAGAAGGTGTCTTTCCCATTGGTTCTTGAGACAGATACACAAGGGAGAGAGTCCCTTGCAATATCATAAAGTTTCCCTGATCTGAAGGAGGATAGATGCCTTCGGTGAGTCACTTCATGGTGTTGGGGGGTTTGGAGATGATTCTCACAACATTGAAACTGGCAGGGGACCCAAACAAGCACACGAGGGAGTTGCCTCTAATACACTAAAAATGTGTGGTGTAATCATACCCTGGAAAGCATAAGAGCCACCCTGTAATCCAGCCTTCTCTTTACGTGGAGAAAACAGACCCAAGTTCTCCAGGGATGTTGACTCACCTGCTTCCCTGGACAGCCTGTTCCAGTGCTTGGCAACCCAGGAAGTTACAGTCTCATTCCCATGGCATCCACATGCTTACCTACACACACACATGTACACACACTTCTCCACAGCAGGGCCAGAGCATTCATGCAGCTTTTTATTCCCAGCCAAATAGGTGTTTTGCCACTCAGGCTGGTGTGGGCACCCTGCTCACTCTGGGATTTTCCAAGGGATGCGTGGGGAGGAGTTTCCCTTCTTGAAACTACTTCACATCACCTTCAAGCCTGCATGGAGTTAAGCTGAGGGAGATGCTGGCAGCTGGGGGGACATCATGCTAGAATCTCTGTCTGTGCTTCCTCAACTTTCCCTTCACAACTAGGGCAGGAGGCATCAGGAGAGAGAGATCAGAGGCTGCAAATCAGCCAGTGAAATAGGATGATTTTCCTTTCTTGGTGCTGAAATGAATGATGTTTAGTCTTCTAGTTAATTTGAAGGGGCCACATCTGGAAGTGTTTTACACAGCCTCAGCTTCTGTGGTGATTTGCCTGAGTAAGCACCTCAAGATTTAGCCAATAGAGAATGTGCCCTGCATAGCTCATTAAGAACCTAATCGTTTCCCTCTGGGTCAAATCCAAGTGGCTATTACAATCAAAGTATTTATTTGCAGCAAAAAGTGCTAAAGAGGTTGTAAGATATATAGGAAATATGTTCTGGGAAAATAGCATTGTGGTAACAATACAAGAAAGAGCCTGAGCTGGTTTAGATGCATCCTAATCCCCTCCTGCTATTAGATGTTGGGATTTCTGCACCAGGGAAGAGGGAATGCGAAGGGTGTCAGCTAGAGGAATGATGAAAATATCTCACAGTCAAGTGACAAGAAGCCCGTGGCACATCAAATAGCAGAGAAGGACTATGCAGATAACAGCTGGCTGACAGGGGAACCGTTTCTCTGATTGGAGGCTGTCTCCAAGGAACATGGACTGACTCTTTGCTTACTGACCTTGAAAATGGAAATAATTTCAGAGGCAGCTTTCTCCCATTTGCAAAAGTTTAAGCACATTTGTTTCTATCAAATGAATTTGAATGCATGCTGCTGTGACATCACAGGGAAAGGATCATTCCTCATTTATCACAATGTCTGTTTTGGTATAAATGACAGCTGCTAAAAAATCCTGGTTTTAATGTGTGACTTTCCCTTGTGTAAAATATGTTGCAAGGGGCTGAGTATGGAGCTGAGACTGTGAGAAACCAGGGGAGGGAGCATCCTCTGGGCTAATGTCGTCTCATACCCAACGGCTGAGGATGTGCTGGGAGCCAGGAGGGAAGGATGCATTTCACAAGAAAAAGATTCAATTGCAGGAGAATATGAGGACATCCTTGCTTGGCACTCTGCCTGCTCATGTAAACAGACATGTTTCAAACACAAGTAACTATCTCCCTACATGGCCATCTTCAGCCTTCCTTCCCCCTCACCAGCAAATCTTATGGAAGCAAACTCCTTCCAGAACGAATCACTGGTTTCCTGAACAGTGAACTTTTCTGTTGCAAAGTCAACAAAGTCCTGCAGGAATTCTTGGAAAATCTCCAGAGATGTGCAGAAAAAAGCCAGTAATTTGTTGTCTATCATGGCATGCTTTCAGACACCCAGAGAGGCTACTGGGAGCTGAGGACGCTCTGCATGTCAGCAAGTCAGAACTCCACTGCAGATTTTCTCAACATCATAGAGCTGGGTCATTTTAATTTACTAGCTTATTCTTTATACTCCCATTTTAGTGCTAACTATCACTGCTAAGGAAGGCAAGGTGATTGAAACATCCAGTTTGGTTTATTAAACTGAACTGCTCTCCTCCACTGATGGAGAGGTCACCTTGCAGGTACTGTGGGGTAGGAATGGGCACATACTGCTGACTAGCTGCTGGCTCGGCAGGTTTACACTCTAATTTCCCCCATGGTAATTTTCCTGGTTGCTGTATCAAGCAGGATTTGCAGATCCACCAGCAAGGTCCTGATGCTGGACCAGCTGCAATGCAGAGGCTGAAACAGCTTTAGCCAACTTTGTTCTGAAGTCTTAGGGAAGGTGGGCATAGGACACAAACACAATGTGGAGGACTGGCTCCTTTTCTAGATGAATATCTCCACTGCAGTTGCTGGTCATGAAAAACCTCTAAACCTGGCTTCTGTTACCATCAGGAAAACAGATTTAGTATCATAGGGAAAGTAGATTTTACTTCCATTTGGCCAGGTTTTTTTGCGAGGAGAAATGAAGCTGACCATGCTTATTGACTTGCTTCTCTTCTGCTCCTATCCCACAGGCCACATTTAGCTAGTATTTCCAGGTCTAACACCCTCTATTTTTCCACATGGAGTTGCCTGCTCCATTTTTGCTGCACAGCATTGAAACCAGAATGATACCCCCAATCTGGGGTATCCAAATCCCAATCTCTCCTCCAGAGATGTTTACTTTTGCTTTAAGACACCTGAGGATGAGAGATATTATGGGCTGGGGACAAGCTCCAGCACCAGGGAAATATGTGCAGCAGAGCTTTGCGAGTGCTGCCTACAAATCAGGTCACCTTCTGATGCTCCCAGGGCAGCTGAGAGAGGGAAAGAAGGTGCAGCTTAGCTACAGCAGCCACATCTGTGCACCAGGAACACTGCAGAAGGAAAGGCTCAGCCAGTGCTGGGAGATGATGGATTGACTGCTTCATGTGTTAGCAGCAGAGTGGCCTCCCTGAGGCCAGCCACCGCCTGCTCCACACAGCACTGGGGTCTCTTTGCCACCCTGCCCTGGCAGGCTGCCAAGAGACAAAGCTGGAGGAGAAGTGGGAGAGGAACACACCACTATGGGGAAGGAGATGTATAAATAGTGCCTGCTTGGAAGGCCAGGTGTGTCCGTCCAACCCGAGCCAAGCATAACAGGAGGCAGCAAGGAGTGCGTCTTCCTCTCCAGACCTGGTTCCTGAAATTCATTTCCTCTTATGTGTTTCTGTTACTGCGGGTGGGTGGATAGGGAGGGAGGAAGGAAGAAAAGAAAGCAAAAATCTTTGGTTTATTCTTGGATCTCACACCCCTGAGTCTTTATTTATTTACTTTATACCTGCTCACTTGTGCATTTCTTGTCTTGTGCATGCGCTCTGGCTGTTGCACTCTAAGCTCTTGTTTCTGCTGGATGGGGAGTTTTGCCCTACTGTCTCCCTCTCCACTCCCTCACTCTGTCTATCCCTGCTGCCAGGTGCTTGAGCTCCTCTGTCATCCCCATCACTGGACCTTTCACCAAACTGAATCAGCTCACCTTGGCAGAAGCCTCCTTTCTATGGTTTAACAAACCAAATTGGTGCAGAGCTATTTCAGCTATTTCAGGCAAAGCAGAGAGAGAGAGAAAGAAAGATAGTAGATGCTTGCAGCAAAAAGGGGCAGAAACCATTGAAGGACAAAGAGTTTTCCTGTTTGATTTTGCTATATTGGTTCCCACTCTTGTGCATAACTTACCCAGCTGATATCTTGGCACATTGCTGTTTTCCAGGCTCTCAGGAGGCACATCAATTACAAACATCACCCCTTCAGCCTGGAACAAAGCTTCAGCTCCCATGTACTTCAAGCTTTCTACTGCAAAGCTGGCCTCAGATCGAACTCTCTGAAAGAGTGTATTTGGCCAGTGATGGGGTCATGTTTATGGTCATTCCTTCTGCCAACCCTGTTAAGAGCATGGGAGGCTGTTATGATGAGTCCCTTGGAAAAGAAGGATGTGGCAACAGAAGGTTTCCCTTGTTATCCTGGAGGCAGACCCAGATATGGCAGGTGCTCTCTCTAGCTGTCTGATGCTTTGCATAAAGCCACTGCTTGTATCTGCTCACTCCTGGGAAAACATTGATGGCATCAGGGACCCTGGCAGCTAAACAGCCTGGTAGGAAGCATTGTTTTGCTTACAGTGCTCAGGCAGCCAGTTTCTGGCAAGCCTGGAGCAGGTGAGCCATCCTGCTCCTGCTGCTCACCTGTGGATATGGGACACGTGCAGCTATGAGCACAAGGGACAGGACAGGTGGGATGGAGGGATATTGTTACCTCAGGCAGACAGGGGGGTAAGTCTTTCTCCTTGTAGTGGTGAGTTTGCCAACCAGTGCGTGCATCCCACACACAAGCACTTTTGTGGCCACAGCCCTGGTGCCTGGCTCCCCTCAGGGTGACCCCCACATCACCCCTCTGTGCAGGGGAGCACAAGCCCAGTATGGCTGGGCACCATCTCCTCCATACCATGCTCCTCTTGCCTCTGGTTCAAACCCTGCTTCTCCTCCGGTCGAAGACACTTTTACAGCCTTGCTGCCACTTGATTTGCTCTCCTTTCTCTCCTCTCTCTTTCCTCCAACTTTCTGAAACAGGAACATTATTTGAAAAACAGGAGGTGCAGAAGGAGGCCGCGCGGCCCTGAGAGCGTCGTGTCAGGCAAAATAAAAACTCCTGAGGAGGTGCTTCCGAGAGACTTTGAAAGAAACTGGAGCACACACGTTCCTCTTCTCCCTCTGTTTTTGTCACGTCTCTGTAATACAGTGGACATTTTCCTGTCTGCTCGGCAGGGCTGACAGTGTGCTGTCAGGACGGGGCTGTGTCCTAAATAGAAACTCTGCAGGTTTGGAAAGTTCCCTTCCTCTAATTGGAACCGACTCGCGGAGGTGAAGAAAAGCTGCAAAATTGTTTTAAGCTATGAGCAATTATAACAGCCCTTACAGTGCCAGTGACACTAAGAGGATTTGTACTGGATTATACCTAACGTTAACATGATCTAATGCCACATGAATATCACAGCCTGCAGCAGGCCCAGCTCTCGGAGTTGGGTTCCTTGTTCTTCAAAGTCTGCCGGGGTTTGTGGAAGGAGGGGAACAAAGCCACGCTGGCAGAATTTTGGTGCAATGTCATATGTCATTTAAACATCACAAATAGGCAGTGACAAAGTAAAAGTGTACAGCAAAATGGGGTTTTTTAAGTTGAGAGAAGTGTAGAGTTGCCTACAATATAATATAACCTTAACCAGCCAGCCTCCTACTATTTGGCATTTGCTCTGCTGGGAGAGGGACCACAGAGGTCTTGCAATAAGGTGACATGAGGGTGCCACAGCGGCCTCAGTGTCTGGGCCCATGGGGTGACCAAATTGTGAATCCTTCTCCTATCTCTAGGCTGCATTGTATTGTCTGAGGCAGCTTTAAAACACGTTTCAAAAGAATCCTTCCCTTTATAATGATATGGAGAGGCTTCCACTGGTGCTGGTGGAAGAAAAAAGAAACTAATTGGGGTATGCCCTCATATGCAGAGATTTCAGTGAGATGGAGCTGTGGTGGAGCAGCCTGGTGAGGCTGTATGCATCTGGTCTATAGAGAAGGCTGGGAGGAAGGGGCAGCATGGGAGCTGAGTCTGGGACCTGCTCTGCTACTCACTTATTATAGGGCTTGCAGGGAGTTGTTTAATCTCCCTGTAGATCTGTTACCCAACCAGCAGAATTAAAGCAATAACATTTTGCTCTGTGGGAAGGGATGAAGAGAAACCTGCACCAGTGTGAGGCACTCAAGCCCTAGAGCAATTGGGGAGGACAAAGATGGAAGCTGGGTAGAAGGAAAGGAAGTCGCTGAGTGAAAAGAGACACATGCTGACCTTGAAGGGTTTTTTTTCTCGTCTTGATTTTGCTAGTGAAATCAGCAGAGCCAACAAAAGTTCTCAACTTAAACTTCAGGTATGGCTGAAGGTCACAGAGTACAGACTGTTCTTGGGAACTACCCAAGACTTGCCTTGGAGCAGCAAGGGAGCACCTGATCAAATGGCTGCAGAACTTTTCCTCATCCTAGACTTAATGCATGGTAGAGGGAATTAATGGGGGTGAAAATGGCTTTACATCCAAAATGGGAAACCTCTCCCTGCTGGTGCTAGTGAGCTCTGCAGTGCTGAGCTCTGCAGCAGAGGTGAGGAATGAGGCCAAGACATCTGAATTACACTGCTGTATATACAGCCTTTGAATTTGGCCCTGACAGTAGGCTAGGTCAGCCACACTTCGTACTAGCAACACAGTTTGACTGATGAATGGATGAATTTCATATCAGGCTCTTAGGAGACTTTATACCACTAATATATTATATTTATTTTGTGGAGACATGTCAAATAGAAGTATACCTATGCAACATTGAACTGTAGCCCATCCCACTGAAATCCTCCCAGGGAGTGGGTTCAGACCCCAAAGTAGCATATGACAAATACCAAGTTACTGAGACATAGGAGTGTGGCTTGAATTCTCTGTTCCTTCCCAGTCCTACAGCCCATCCCACTACAAACTCCATGCATTGCATCAATCCCTGTTAAGCACTCTTTCGAAAATTTAGCCAAAGTGGCAAAATAACATGAGCCGAATGTGGGAATCATTCCACAGGAAGATGAACTTAATTTAAAAAGTATTGTGTTACAGACAGGCAGAAGTAGCATGAAACTTTAGAGATTTTAACCTTTGAACCCTCCAGTGGTGAAATATAACAACGTGTTTTTTAAAATGGGAGTGGAGATATCCCATGATGGAGTGATTCCAGGGGAACACCAGCAAATATTGTGGGGGACATTGTAGGATCATGACAACAAGAAATATTTTAATGTTATATTACATTGTAGGCAACTCTACACTTGTCACAACTTAAAAAAGCAAACAAATAAAAACCAACCGTCTCTGAAATATTTGGGCCAGAAGAGGCACACAATTTACACTGATTTTCAAAAGTCTTGTGGGAGTTGCAGGTTGGGTGCTTCATGCTTTCATTCTGCTTCATCAATAGCTTCCCAGCCATGTTTTCATTTCTGCAACTCACCCTGAAGCCACTCAGGAAACAGGAAAAGAACCATTATGGTGAGGAAACAAAGAATGGAGGGGAGTCATGGGGTTGAGGAAAACTATGGGAGATGAAATGCGCTGGGAGATGTGCCACCAGCTCCTCGGTGGAGGGATGAATTTGACCAGCTGTGAAGTTTCTCAGAACTAGTGCTAATATCCTGCTCTTGCAGTACTTAGGCAGTAATTATCACCTATAAAACAGGTGATAATGTAGATTTTCACATTCAGAGGACCAGCTGCTAAGCTGGTAGAAATGGGTGGACTCTGGGCTCCACTAGAACTAGAGTGGTTCATGCTAGATGAAACTACTCCCCAGAATTTTTAAGACACCAATTAATCTTAAAATCAAAATAAAGAGAAGAAAGAGTGCACATTGATCCTTTCACTTGAACAGGAAATTTAAATTTGGAGATCTCTGAAGCTCCAGCTGATGAATTACTGAGCTGTGAGAGGCCAGTAACGTGCAGCATCACACGCTGGCCTTTTTATAATACCTGCAAAATAATTATTTCTGGAAAGAAACAAATGGAAAATTAGGGTGACCTGACAGAATATAGCAGCTAGTTTTCTGCCTGTGCCCTTCCATCTTGGCAGGATACTATTTTCCTTCATTCTGTAAAATACTCAGATGATACTGCTTTTTAAAATAGGGCCCTAAAGATAAGATCTTCTAATGTCTAAGAGGGAAAAAAATATACCAATTTGGAATTTTAAAGTGTCAGGGGTTTGGGTATTTTTTTTGTACAGGTACACAGAGCTGCCAGGTCAAACAGCTACCTGCCTGTAACTACAGTACAGCATATATTTCCCCAGTAACACACCAGCTGTTAGTTGAGCCTTATAGCAAGGAATCAATAAAGTCAAGGCAATTTCCTTAACATGCCATCTGTAAGAGATTATGGAAGGGAGGTGGGAAAAGGGCTTTCCTTAGTGGCTAGTGCTTTACTAAAGTTCAAATGAGGCAATATATAGTAAAATAAATTCAATCTGTGTTTCTCTTCTTTCAATTTTAGAGGGGACTAAATGAAATGGAACTGTGTTGATTCTATCCGGTTCAATATATCTTCGCTTTCTAATGACCAAGGTCATTTTTACCTTCATGAAAAAGAAGCCTAATATAAAATACTCACCCAGACTGAACAAACACAATATTCACACTTTTTCAAAAGCCAGGTAGATGAGTGATATATTGTGTAATTCATTTCATGGCACACTGCTGAATGTTTTTTTATAGATAGTGTTTAACCTTGCCAATTTTGCTCTGAGATAATCACTCCTTTGAGGATAAAATCTCACATTTAACATTAGAAGAAAAAGAACCCCCCACGTGCCAAAATCTGCAGTATACAACAAATAACGGGGAAGTTACTTAGCCAGAAAGATAACGATTACAGCAGTTTTCACTGCTGACTCTGTGATTAGCCGGTGGTTGTTATAATATTAATCAGAAATACAATGGTAACTGCTTAGACTAGGTTTTGATACAGCCAGTGAGCAATGACAAAATGCTTAGACATCTTGCAATAATGTATTTCTGCCCTGACTAATGGAAGTGGCAAATAGATTCATGAAAATCCCCTATATTTAGCACTGGAGCTATTCTTGGAGTGTGGGAGCTTTGTTTGTGTTTCTCTGGAGTTTATGATCAGGAATATTAATAGTGCCAGCGTCTCAAGGAAGGGATGCAAACCCTGGAAGACACATCTGAAACCCCCAAGGGAGGGGCATGAATGGCAAAAGTCTGCAGGGTCAACGCAGTGTCTATTTGCTCTGTGAGCCCTGATGCTGCCCTGGAGACTGCTTTTGAGAGAGGAACAGTGCAGAAGGTCAATGCAAAGTGAAATTTTACCTGAAGGGAGGAAAATATATGTATAAGCCCAGATTTGTCCTATTGTGCTGTAGGCATGTAGCTGAGGTGGCTAAGTTTGGAGTGCTGTCATCCCTTGGTTCCCATTATAGACAAGGCAGGCACATCCCGAGGGCACCTCAGCCCACCTGTGATGTGAATCACCCTCAGGAGAGCCTGTGCTTCACCCCAGCTGCTGCAAACCAAGTGCCTGACGTGCTGTGAGATGAATCCTGGCCCTGACACGTGTGGATGGGACAAACTGGCTTTGGTTGAAAGCCTCCAGCCATGGAAGAGCAAAACATAAATCAAACACTCATTTCAGTTATTTAAATGAAAGATTTCATTAACTTTTAAGATATTTCACTCTTGTCCTCACCCTTCCCTTTCATGCACATGCTTGGGGCCATTTCTGAAAGCACTGTTCATTAGGTAAGACCCTGTCCTTACAGCATTTCCAATTCAACCACAAGCAGGTAGTACTGGGGTCCTTGGAGGAGTGTGATCCTTCCTCTGAGGTTCCTCTGAAGGCTCCTCTGAACCTTCTCCTGAGGTTTTCACCCCAGGTTTCACAGGCTACAAAAGATATTGGAAAACATTCAGCCAGAACCAAATTCGTGAATCTTGATCTGAACACTCGAAGAAACATTTTAACACACTTGTTCAGATGGGATTTTTCACTACTGTGGTTGCCAGTTTGGGCCAGAGATGACCAGATGCAATGGGGTTACAAAAGCATTGTAATCCTTAAAGCTTGCTTTAAATAATTAGGGACATAATATGCAGCAGAAGGCTTTGGAGAACTTTGTGCATGGGGACAAATTGTCCTGAAATGACAGAAGCCATATTCAGAAATTAGTATGGAGACTCTGCATTTCATTTTGTATTCATTTTTGCATCTCCCTTATTGACACACCATATCAAATCCATCCAGAAGTAGCAACAGACTTTCAAAAATACATTGCAAATTGAAGTCCCCAAAACACAAGACTTGTCTAAAAATATCACTTGGAATCATCCATAAGGTCTCTGTCAAATTTTCTTTGTCTATAGAGGATTTCTTTTCTTTTAGGAAATTTGTCTTTGCTGTTTTATTTTAATCTGTTTGACATAGGTTTTATTGCACAAAAAGATTTTAAGAGCACTTCATTTTGCCACTACATAAATCAGAATCATAGGCTATTTTTCTTAAGTTTAGCAACCCCAACAGCACAGACAGGAGTTCCTCTGGAACTACTCACATGGAGTAAATAATTAGACCTTGATCTGATGAAGGCACTTAATGGCATGCTTATTTATAACTCCATGAATGCTGTCATTGAATTAAAAGAGATTGTTTGGATGTTTGAGTGAGCATTTAGGTACATTGTTGGTCAGAGCATCCTAATCCTTAAACTTGTCATTGATTTCATCACAGGGTGATGTCCAGAGGGTGAGGAAAGCAGGACTGCAACCATGGCTTGTTGAAATCACAGGAAGCTATTTTTTTGCCCTTTGGACCTTCCTCAGAGCCACAAAGGCTGTGATTCGGATTTGTTTTGGTGGGTTTGGGTTTTTAACAGATTTTTTTTCCCCCTTCTAATTGAGATTAATTGGATTTTGAGGTTAATTTTCCCATTCCATGGAAATACTACCTTAGCCATGTGAAATGGAGAATACTCATCCTACCCTCTATAAAATGCCTGGAAAACACAACCAGGGAGCGATCAGCAAATAAACTGCCAAGCCCTGCAATTCTTCACTCATGTGCCTAATCTCAAAATGAGGCTTAATTAGACCAACAACACACTCCTCATGGAGCAAAGATTACTTATCAGCTTAATTTGATACTTTCACAGACAGCTGACATATGGTTTCCTCCTCTTCCCCCTGCCTGTTCCCGCACTCGAGTTTAAATAGGGCTGAAGTGGCACACAGGACTTCTGCTCTTGCTGCTGGACTGGGTTTCATCTCATGTGGCAAAGAACTGGTCCTCTCAGGCTCCAGGACCTGAGCTCACCAAGAGGAGACTGCTTTTCCTCAGAGCAGACCCATATGCCTCTTCCTTCCTAACAGATGTACTACCAGAAAAACAGATTGGTGAAATGGAGCTTGTTCCTTAAAGGTGAGCTGAAAAGCTTCTCTGCTGTGTGTAAAACACAAAGTCTGCTTCTTTGAACCACACACACTTTGTAGGGTGCATATTCAATGCAGCTGTGCCATGATCATCCTTGGATACACGATAAGCCATATGAGAAAGAGATTTATGGGCACAATTTTTCAGAGCCACAGCAGCTCAGAATTATTGAGTTCCCCCATTGAGAGCAATGTGAGAGGCCACCTTAAGTCTGATGCAATTTAAACTACTCCATATATCATGCTGGACATCCTCTAATATGTATCACCACAGCCTTACTGAACCTGATAGATGTTAGCTGGGGAAGAGGATGAGGTGTACCCCATAACATATATTATAAGTCTATTCTCTTCCACTGCACCATGACCCAGCTGGTGCAGATCAGTGAAACTCTGGTGCAGTTAATGGATTTTGCAATTTTTCACCATTTGAGGATCTGGGCAATCCTGCTTCTTGTGGTAGCTCAGAAGTTTTAGTCTTTTGATTTTAAAAAATCTGTGAGGTGTAATTCTCTGCTCTGCCTGTGGGACTGCAAGATCCTGTGACCCAAACTCTGCTTCCTGTGTGGGGTCAGGTCTACATCCCTACCTCTCAGGATACAGCTCTGGCTGCAGGCTGTTCCCTGTCCTCAGGCATGAACTGGGAAACCCTCAGCAAATCAGTGCCAAATCCTGCTGTATGAGAGCCTGAAAATCAGGCTATATGAGAGACTATGACACAGCTTTTCCACTCAGTAATGGGCACTACACCAGAAGTGTACCACGAATGCGTGGCTGTGGTATCAATCCCAAATAGGTCTTACCATACATGTCAAAGGGAGGTTTCCCCTATTTTTCGTAACACAGTTTTGAATTAATTTAGGTGATGCAGGTAAAACATCAGTACCATGGACACCAAATAGGGTGCATGTTGTTGCTCCTTCCACAGCACTTTCCTTCTGCTCCTTCTTTTTCTGAGGGCTTAAGTTTCAAATGTGATGAGAGCTTTGTAAAAACGTCAGAGTGCTCATTGGAAAAGCATTTTTCAGTCTTTGGCTTACACAAGATGCAATTTGCCAGGATCAGATTCAGGTGCACCTGAATACCAAGACAGTGTCTCTTAGCTGTATAAGTAAATATTTTTTTGCAATACACCCATGATTGATTGTCATTTCCATTTGTGTATTTATGACTGTGACAGTTACACAGCTTGCACAAGGAGATGCATTTTTTAATGATGTTTACATTTATTTCAGCATAGTTATATATAGCTACATATTTAAAAGTCCTAAATAAACAGGTTACAGCTCACTTAAGAAGTAAAATTAAATGAAAATGTAAACTAGAATCAACTCATTTGAAGACTTAGCCTTTAACAAATACTTGGCATGTTTTATATGTCTGTTAGGTACATATACATTTTAAAGGTATTTTATGTACTGAGCATAAACATGTAAAACAAATATAAATATATCCATATCTATTGAATTAAAAAATATTAACTGCAACATATAAAGTGCATACACACCTGTCCATACATCCATGTGCAAGCACAGACATGCAAGTCCATCCAGGTCCATACATTCAGTACCATAACACTTTTGAATCCTTGCATCTGGAAGGTCTGTGTTGTAATAATACTTGGGAGCTTAAAATAGCAGAGCTGCCATGCTGTTGCATGCCAGGGGAGCTGCTAGCACCGCAAGTCCTCTCAGAAAAGGAGCTGCAAGAGCAGCAGGGAAAACCATGGGCTGTGCTGAGGGGTGAGGGGCTGGAGGAAGCCTTTTGATGTACACTGGCATTCACCACAGGATGCATGGGAAGTGACACCCTGGGACACCGTAGCTGTTGGGCAAACACTAGACTCAGATGCAGAGTCAAAATTTCCTCAGTTTGATAGTATGGCCTGTGCATGTGCTTAAAATGTAGATCCCGGGTGGGACGAACAGCTTGCACACTGCATTTGGCTCCATAAGGCTCCCAAGGGAGCAAAAGGACAGAGGGTGCCCAGGAAAAAGGGCAACCACAGGTATTTTGGTCCTGTTGAAGGCACTGTGTGCTGGCAAAGAGGGGCTGACCCTGGGGAAGCTGCAAGCAGGGCTTACAAGGTGAAGCAAAAAAAAAAGGAAGATGGCTGGTGTGGCATCACACCTTGTTCTCTGTTATATTTCAAAACTGTGAGGCAGAAGGTGTTAGCTAAAGACAGGGTTTGATTGAGCACTGACTCTGGACATGCAAAGCATCTGGCTCTGGGTCTATGTTCACTCACCAGGATCATGTTAAGAAATCATTCAATTAGTGCCCACAAAAATTGCAGTTCTTCACCTCTCCGATGCCTTGATGGAAACATGAGCTGCATTGTTCTCCTTCCAATGGGAGACTACTGGAGTCCACTCTGGCCCCCTCTGAGGAATGGCAGCCCTCATATCTCCTTCCTACTGGCTTGCCCTGACTCACACCTGCACTTACCAGCGTTTAGGATCTGCACGTAGCTCACTGCCTTGCCTCTGTGAAGCTCCTGTTGCCAGCTCCTGCTCTGACAACTGCTAGCACAGTATGGCACTGCACAGTATGGCAAGGTACTGTGTGGTACTGGGCAATGGATGCTGTTCCTCGCAGAGCTTTCCACCCTACTCCCTTCCCTGTTCCCCTGAGGGAAGTTGCAGCCAGCACCTCCCTTCCTGAGTCTAAATGAAAACTATTTTTGCAGCCGTACTTAGCAGGACTAGCTACAGATATTCCCAGGGACACTGTTTTTCCTTGGCTGTTCTGGGATATTCTGAAGGGGTGTTGCAGCTGTTACCCCTCAGTGCCAGGAACCTCATGCAGGTAGTGGTGGAGCCCCTTCCCCTCACGCCCCCTCACTAGCACGACTTCAGGGGCTGATCCTCAATCACAAATGCAATCTGTGGGATCTCCCCAGCCACCCTCCTTCTCCACAAGGTTGGTTGGAAACCAAACCCCGTGGTTTTCACTCACATACCCACAGCTGTGATGGGTAACACTGCAGGATAAATGACTCAGGTAGGGGTCCAGGAGCAGCTGGATCCTGAAAGCAACACTTACAGCCCCTGCTGTGGAGGTTCTTTGCAGTGCTCAGAAGTTCCTCCTGTAGCCTGTGTGTGTCTAGGCTTGATGGGAAAACAGCTGCTGATGGCAATGCTGATGCTGAAGTAGGAGCTAAGCTCTGCAGAAAGGCCAGGCCCAGGTGAGAGCCATCAAATGGCATGAAAATGTAACTGAGGGCTCACAAGTGGGATTGCATGCTCCAGACCCAATTCCTTTCACCTTATTCAAGCAAGAAGACCCATTAAAATGAAACGATGAAACGAACTGTCTGTGCGTGCACATGCATTTTCCGTTTTTGATCAACTACCTTTCTGCCGATACGCCCAGCAGAGTGTTTGAAATCCCTATAAATGTTAGATGTCCATGATAAAAGACAGTGCCCTTATTTGGCCCGTGGCCATTTTCCATGTTTATTTGGTTATTTATTTCAGTTAAGTGCAAAACACCAGTTGATGCACAACACCCATGTGCTGCAATACGGCTCTGGGTTGCCTTGGCAACGGGTGGAAAGGGTTTTGAAGAGCCAGAGAGGCCCATGCTAATGAAAACAAGCATTCAGGGGGCCTCTTCTCCAGGTGGGCGAGAAGAGGCTCCCCGCTGGGCTCCCTCACCCAGCCTGCTTTCAAATAGTCTGAGGCTTTAAACAAAAAACTACAAAACCAACAACAACAAAACAGCCCACCACCCAGCCCCCTCTGCTATTTTTTTTCCATGCTAAAACGCAACTACTGATTAAAAGTTCTGAGACAGTTCTTTGAAGCCTTTCATTAATAGGTTTCCTTTATGAATCCAAATTAGACGGCCAATGCATTTTCCTTCAAAAAAAAAAAAAAAAAGAGAACTATTATGGAAATGGATGTTGTTGTTGCTGCTGCTGCTGCTAGCTTTTACATGTTTAATCTCCCACATGTGCATCCGTGCCAGATGGCAGTGCCCGTAAGATGTGAGATAATCTTTGCACACCATCTTCACCACGTTGATGCTGATCCCTGGGCTTCTGCAGGCTGTGGCTCTCACTTGGACATGGTGGAAGCCATGGGCTTTGTCCCTGCTCTGTGGGATAAGGCCGACCAGACCTGGGCTCAGCACCCATAGTTCGCACTGAAAGGCTCAGGTGAGGGTGGGGGAAAGGTTAGTTTTTCAGAGAGGTCTTGTGAGAATGAGGCTGGGATACTGAAGGTATGGGGAGATCTCCCCATCTGAGGAAGTGAGTCCTGTGGAAACACACTTGGGCATCCGTGCTCAGGAAATTGAATAATCATGAGGAATATCTGACACTATTCAAATGTCTTTTTTAGAAACATGAGAAAAAGGATAATGAATGACTCTACAGGCTGAGCAGGAGTATAGCCAACACCTTCGATGAGATTCACATGTGTCCCACTTCCCTTATGGCTGCCCAGCAACTGCTGGGTATTCCCAAGGACCAAACTGCTCCCCGGCTCAATGAGGTGATGGCCATGGAATGTGCAAAGAGATAAGTATGTAAATATGGGCATGACATGAAAGGGGAAACATTCAATGAAGTCCTAAACGTAGGTCAAAGGTTGCTCTAGGCTGGTGGTGGTGGATAATGGGCTGAAGAGCTGAACATTAGTGACAGAAGAAGGGTCCTGTATGATAATCTTGGATGAGAGATTTCTGTTCCTATTTCTATTTCAGTCTGAACTTTTCTTGGGCAGAACATTCTTCTGCGGACAATGATGTCCAACACTTCTGAATGCACAGTTTGTCTCACAGTCCAAAGTCTGAATTTGTGTCACAAATTTACAGGAAAGAGAGAAGTGCAAGAGGAGATTGAAGCAGACCTCTCTAATGATGATAGGGAAGCAAGAGACATGGTGTCCACGGGATTGAGAGGGATGCCCAGCTTCTCTGCCATGGGCAGTATTGTTTCTACACAGCTTTCAGTAGCACAGCAGGCAAGCCCTCCAGCAAAAGGTCTTCTCCACCTCCTTAGAAGCAACAGAATGTTACAGTCTATTTGGATTGGTGAAATGTCACAAGCTCCAAAGAAAAGAAATTGGGATAATTGGGATGTCCCTTTCAAAAAAATCTGAAACCAACCCAGACCATGTGAGGCTGGGGACAAAATCCCAAGAGCCAATGGCATAGCTTCAGTGTTAAATGAAATATATGTGGTTCTTTTGGTAGGAGTCTCCACTACTTGTAAGTGACTCAGTGCCAGAAACTGACTCATGTCGAAACAGCATTACAGTCAGACAAAGAAACTGTGTAATACACCACCAGGCTCTCAGTCTGATAATGCTCTCATGGAAGGAGTGTGTTACTCTGCCCTGAACTGCAGCAAAGCTTATCACCAAGAGCAGTGACGTACTGGTCACTTCGTTAATCTAAGCAAAGGGGAGTGAGGCTGGAAATGTTTATATGTGATTTCCCTCTGCTGAGGAAGGAGATAAGAATAACTATGACAACACACCTAAAACATTTGTTGAATGCTTCATTCTAAAACGAAGCATACAAAAAAAAGAAGGCAGTGCCTGAATGGGGGAGGGAAAATCCTTGCAGATGCCTTCCCAGAAAAATCAGTATTGCAGCTAAAATAGTTTAAGATGCCTGAAAACTTTGGATTGCCAAGCAGCAGCAGGGCTCCTTTTGGGTGGGAGGAAGTTCAAACCTCTGGAAAATGGGCTTCTTTCAGGAACACAAGAACATGAGGATCCTCGAAACACGAATTTGCATTTTGATATTGCAAGCAACTCTGATTTTAGTGGCAGTAATTTAAAGTTCATGAAATACTGTCTCTGAACAAGCACATTTCAGGAATTTTTTATAATTCCCATCTGAGCTGCTTCTGAAATAGGCTAAGAAACAAATTCATCAAACCATGTGAGGTGCCTGCAAGTAAGCAGAGAAGGTTGACTGAAGTGAAAGCAAGGGACATCCACAGTGTGTCATACATTTAATTTTGCAGATGCCACCACTACACATCGCTGCAAATTTCCTGTGTTGTCAGTGCAACTCCAGGAGCTATTGTCTAGTGTTCTGCACCAGCATGAGGGTTTGCACCACTCCAGCCAAGAAGAGCCCTTCCTCGGGCTGGGAAATGAGGCCACAAGCCATTGCTTATCCTGTTGTTGAGAGGGTGTGGAGCAGGGCTGACCCATCTACTGCCCTGCCAAATTTGTGCGAGACCCTGAATTGTTCCTGGCTTGGCTTGTGCTCCAGGGCTGCCCCACATGAATAACCCCAATCTCTGCAGGCTTGCTCATGGGCTTAGGTGAACAGCCAAGATCTGTGTTTACTTCTTTGGGGCATGGCAGAGGCATCTAATTGCACCCACAGTGTGTTTCAGCAAAGAGCTATTTAACGCTTATGTTACGGAGTCTGCAGCATGATTTGCTCCTTGTGGCTCCTAAAATCTCCAGTGTAGCCCTGCCAATGAAAACATGGAGACTTGGCTATGCAAGGAAACAGCTCACTCAGCAAAAATGGTGGCCTGTTGTTGTACTTGCGATGAAAAGCAGAAAGACATCCACTACCCACAGAAATGCTGTTCCATTTTGTTCATGTAAGTGGCAATTTGGAATTAAAGGCAGCTGAATTACATGGGCAACATGGGAAGAACTTGTTTTATGTGGCAGCTGCTGTACATACATAACTTTGCCATAAGACTTCTATATTGATCATGTAACCTGGATAGGTCACCTTGCTCTAACCAGGTACAGGGATAATCTGCAAGTCTAGTAGCATACTCATTTTATCTGCAGTGCTCTGTACAAGTACTCATAAACCATTCACTGCTATAAAGCAGCTGTTCTAATGCCCTTAGTAATTGCTGTAGACTATGTCCCCAGGTTGTACTGGCATGTAAAACAGAGAAAAAGGATATAAAGTCCGGAATACTATTGTCTTCACTGTTTTGTCTTGTTGGTTTTTGGTGTTTTGGTTTTTTGGGGGTTCTTTTTGGTTTGTTTTGGTTTTTTTCAGGGAGGTGTTTTGGGTGGGGTGGTTTTTTTGTTTGTTTTGTTTTTTAAAGCATCATGGATTTATTTGCATTTGTATGCAGTTTCACTTAAGAGAAAATCCTGGGTGTCTGCTTCATGATATAAGAATGGCTAAGAATTGGTATGTGTCACCTGTACTCTGTTCCACCTAAGGAGGTTAACACTTGTGTTGCTGTATGCACAGTGAGACTGGACAGTAATTTGATATTAAAGTAGGGAAGTTCTCTGGAAACACGCTGAGTCAGAGATGCATCCCTGTTCAGGCACACATAAACTGGCAGTCAATAGTCTGTGAACTGGAAGAGAAATCTCTTCTGATATCAGGAAGGGTACAATATGTTGGGATGAGAACACGTATGTAAGAGCCTAGCCTAGCAGAACTGGAATTGCAGTTTGCCTTCTCTTTGAGGACTCTCTCTAGGAGTACCCTCCACTTAGAGATGATCTTGGAGGCAGCCTTTGGCTCAATGGGAGGTCCATGTGTTCATACACTCCCCTTTGCTACCATGTCTGTGTACCTACATATCACATGGGGGGGCTACAGCCACAATAGCGACACAGTACATCCCTTGTACAGCATAGGCAGTGGTGTGGGTCAAATACTACTTATTTAGGCCTCACAGCATCCATTTCCTTTAGATAAATACTCTCAAACTTTGGTTTGCTTCTTATTGCCTTGGCCTGACTGGTTGTCTCAGTGGGAAGGAGCAACCTTTGTGCTCACTAAGTTGGAGGTGGAAGCTGATCTTTGCAGATGCATGGTAATGGGTGGATGGGGTATGGTTTGGTTCTTTCCAGGTCTTGCCTCTTCTTCGCAGGCTCTTGTACTCTTTTTAACAGTGCTATCGGCATTATCCAGTCCAAGGTTTAAAAAAATCACAAATGAGACATTTCTCCAAATCAAAACATGGGCAGTAAATTAGATCAAATTAAGTAAGTGCAAAGTTCACTTCTCCTCAGTACTAACGAAATGCCATGTCCAGGTTTAAGCATGGCACCTCAAGAAAGATGTGAAGAAATGGAGAAAGAGGACAGTCTTAATAATCAATGGTCTTGAAAACACAACTTGTGCTGACAAGCTGGGAAAAAAAACCATTATGCTCCACTGCTATGACAGGTAGAACAAGAAGAAATGGTTTTAAATTGCAGTAAGTACAGTTTAATCTAGGTATTAGAATGCAGTTTGTTATAGCAGGGCTGCTGTAGGTGTGAGAGTGGATTGTCTGGGCACAGGCTTCAGTCTGTAGTGCGCAAAATGCTTACAAGCAGCTCAGAGAAACATGCATCACAAATGACATGGACACAGCCAACCTGGCCTTGAAGACACCTGACTGACTACAAGTGAATTTGGCTATTCAGCTAGGAAGGAGCTGGGCCATTTGCAACAAGAAGGCTGTGATTTCAGGTTTTCAGCAAGAAGAGAGGTTCTGAGTGGTGAGCCAGGATTGCATATATCCATTGTGTACATCTCGGCTGACCTGAGCTGGGAGCCTTCCCAGCTTCTGCATGCAATTCCTGTGTCAGCAGAAAGGCAGCCTGGTTCATGGGACGCACCTCTTCCTATTGAGGAAGGGCACGGACGCTGGTGTTTTCCTGCCTGATGTTTCCTTCGGCATGTCACGGGTTTTTCTGCAAGCTAATTGCACGCAGTAGTTTGTACTACGGTATGCAAGGCTGTCCATGGAAAGTATCTTAATTTAAACTAATAATGTGAAGCTTCTGTGTGAGCTGGCACTCACTTTTAATTACTGTTGGCCAATTTTCCTCAATGCTGAAGCAAGTCTAACCTGCTCTGCAGCTCAGGAGTCAGCAAGAGGATAAGAGAGCTCCTTGGGATGTCATTTGATGAACTGACGATCAGACTGCCCTTCTGGGAACAACCCCAGGTGACCTGAGATGAGATGGAGAGTCCTGCTCCTTCCTCCCTATCCTCTTGTCCCTGAGGTGTGGAAAGGAAGGGTCAAAATCATACCTATGTATGGCAACCACTTCTGCAGCCTGCCCTGACCCTCATATCCTGCAGACCTGCCTTCCCCTGTGAACTTGAGGATGACCAGGGAATATAGAACATAAAATTTCTGGGATAGGGCAGGATGAAATATCCATAGGGATAAACTCTGCATAATTCATTTTGATTCTTACCCCCGTGAAGTCCCTCTTAAGCACCAGGTGAACACTGAGAGAGGTGAGAAGAGCAGAGTGACCCGTGGTGTCCTGCACCCACTTCTGAGTCTGGTCATGCAGCCTTATGCTTAAATTTTCTCCTCACCACCCTGCAGCATGTGTCTAAACTTAGCTCTCAGCCACAGAAGATCTCAGGTAGGCCACCAGCAGCATTTAATTCAAAAGAAAGGCTGTTTCCTGTACAGACTGGTGCTCAAAATATCGTCAGAAGAAGATGAAACAATTTACTCATCAATTCCTGGTCACCATATTATAAGGAAAATACTATGGCACCAGACAGATTCAGGAAATAATTGGGAATGGTAATTTGAAAATTCAGACATGAAGCTTGTGAGGTAAGAAGAATTTGTTATATAGGGATCCAAATGAAAAAAAAAAATTAAAAATAAAGGGAGAGAGAAATGGGTTTTCTTAAAAGAATGCTAAGTTAATTTCAGCTGTAGATCATACTTTCATTCCATTGCAGCTAAGTACAAATAGAAATAAAGTGAGAAAAAATTGAGGGCAGTGTCAAGAAGCACTTCCTTACATGAGCAGTAATTGGGGAGCAAGGTGACCTGTGAGACAATGTCATGAGAGAAAAACATTAGTGTAATTAAAAAATCACTTAGATGCACTACAAGGAGAAAGGATGAATGAACTTTGGCACAAAATGCCTCTCCCAGCCCCTTGTCCAGCCCACCAGAAACGTGCTTGGACTCACAGAGTCACTTTGGTTCGAACCACTCTAAGTCCTACTGCAACACCCAGCAGAGCCTGAATGACTGCTGTGGCTTCCGATTGCACTGAGTGTGTTACCACCGATAGAACGGGACAGAGGTCAGTCGTTTCTCATCTTGGATGCTTTCTGAAATGCATTCCCATGCAGTCTGTGGGCAGGGGACCTCTCAAGCCATCTTACTGGAGAGACGTCAGTACCAGCCCTGTCCTCGACCCTGCCACCGGTAGGGTGGAGTGGATGGGGGGAGAAGGGATGAAGCCACACCAGTCCTTACTGCTGAATCACTGGTGATGGGAAATGCCCCTGTTGGCTTCGGGGGCAGACTAATAGCGCGTTTGTACTGCTCTGAGTCATGCAAGCAGTGAATTAAACTCCTCCCACAGGCACAAGGGACCTGCCCTGCAGAAGGGCACTGCATCCTCTGCCTGGGGGCTCGGGGAGAAGTGGGAGGGTGTCCCTCCTGCCGCTGCACGCGCACACACACACACACACACACACACACACACACACACACACACACACACAGAGGTGCGCTCACACACAGTGCACAAAGGGCTTTTGGAAAGTACATCCTGGCTCCCAGCTGGTTTCCCTGCACTGTCACCCTGAATACTGCTCCTGGACCCATTTTGTCACCTTTGCTCTCACTGAAGCTTTTACAACATGTTGGGCTTTTACAGTACACAGCTGCTTTCCTGCGAGCTCTTCAAATCATGAGGATTAAATTGCGCCGGTATGGAAACCAAGGGAACATTTATCACTGACAAAAGGCGGCAAGAATTTTTCTAAATCAGAGATTTTCTTACAGTAGAACTTTTGTTACTGGAGCAGATCTATAATAATATCACTACTGTTTCAGTATTTTTATAACAGTGCTGCTGGGAAGAGCAGCTCTTTTAATACAAATGCTGTCATTTAGAATTGCTGCTATGGTAGAAATCTTAAATTAAGCACTGTCCTTTATACAAAATACAGCACCACCTGCTTGAACACAGAGCTGATAAAACACTATATTTTTTTCCATGTGTCACATCAAATTATCCAGCAATATAAAAGAAATGGAAGTACACAAAAGTCAGGGCTTTTTTTCTGAAATGGCTTCACCCGTATCTTCTCCTTACAAGCACAATGTGCTGGGTGGGGGGCAGAGATAGACTGAACAGGCTCTTCAGAGAAAATTCCTTCAAAATGACCAATTTTTATGTCAAAACTACATTCAGAACCACAGTTCTGGTGTCCTTTCAGTTCAGATCCGTAACATGTCCCCAGCTGCATAAAATGTCTGTGTATTCACAGGTGTGGGGAAAGGACTTTTAGTACAGCTGTACAATGAAACTCTCCTACCTAAGCCAAAGTTCTTTTGCAGTGTGGCTAATAGCAGTTTCTCTAATGAATAAATTACTGGCTGATACAGCTAAATCAATCTGCTGAGGTTTTGTTTGTTTGTTTGGTTTTTTTGTTTTTTTTGTTTTTTTTTTGTTTTGTTTTTTTTATGTTTTTTTCCTGTTGTTATTGTTGTTTTTCTGTGTGGTAGTGAAGTGCTGTTGTTTCAGCACTAGAGAAGGAATTGGGGAATATTTCATCATCTTGCCAGGCTGGCCAGGGGGTCCTGTTGCCAGGATGAAAGTCCCTTGGAAAAGAAGCACATCTCCCACCTTTCTTTTCCACTGCAACAAGGATGGTTAAGGTGAGCCCCAAACTCAGACTGATATATGGCAAGGGCAGGGCTTGGCTGTGCACCCCGAAGCCAGAGAGGAGCCCCAGGTGTGCGGATGGAGGCTGAAGCACAAACAGAGGCAGTATCTAATCCCCTCACGTCTGCTGTGAGTAACCTCAGGGCCAGGCACTCCACATGTTGCTGTCAGAGGTTGTCCTCTGCACTCCAGGTCATGAGAGTTCAGGCTGGGAAAAATACAAACCACAACCCCAAGTCTTGTGCCTGAATGTCTTTGAACTATTTTTGAGGCCCTCTTGCCACCTACAGATTATTCCAGCAAAGGAAATACGCTTGTGACACATTCCCAAGCATTACACCATTACCTAGAATTTATTCTTCTGCCTGTCAGATAATTGGCAGTGTACTGATGACAGTAATTTCTTCCATGGGGCAGCGTGCATTGAGGCTCCTGTGATGGGGTATATAAAGCTTGACTTAGATCCAGAGAATTTTGAAGAAGGTGCTGACAATACACTCATTAATTCACAATTACGTTCCTTCAGAGAGCCTCCTGGCACTTTCTAAATACTGTTTAGAGCACATGCCTCTTTTATGAGACAAGCATTGTGACTATAGAAGTCAAAAAAACAAGGACAGAGAGGTTTAAGTAACTTGCCAAGAACCCTACAGGAAGGCACCAACAGAGGTTACCATAGAAATTAGCCTTGTGCTAGAACCACCTTTCACAATGGCTTGAATTTTGGGGATTTATTTATATTTGACAGAATTGTAACTTTTCTATTACTTTAGGTGCTCTGTTTCTTGGGAGAAGGCAAAGATTTGGAAGTCACTAGTGATTCCTTAGTTACTAAGAAATGTATGAGAGCTTGACACTAGGAGGTGACAAAATGGAGTTGTAATACCAAATCAAACCCCAATCCAGAAAAGCCTTTCAAAATTCCAAGTTTGCCTTGCTGGAGCCATTGAAGTTTCCAGAAGAGATAAAGTACATACATACATCCCTGCAGGGTCTGACCACAGTCTCTGTTTGAGGGTGTGCCTTGTAAAGCCCCAACTACTAGAAGTACAAGAACCACAGTGACCTCCAAAAACTGCAAAGACTCCAGTCAGCTCTCTCAAATGTGGCATTAGGATCATGTTCATTGTGGTAACAGTGCCTAGAGATCTGGTATCCATCAGGGGTCTTGTCCCCGTCATGTTAGGCTCTGCACTTCGCCAGTTTGAGTCCTGCCACTTCCCACCCTCATTACTCTGCAAGCTTGTTTTCTGTTGCAAGTTCTGCTATTTCATCTGGCAGATGAACCATTCCTCTATGGCTTTGGGAGAAAAAGAGACAGCTCTCATTGTTCCATTGTCCTACAGCACGGAAAGAGACTGACAAAAATCAACAGCTTTAGATATTCTGTGCTGTACAGCAATGTTTTGGTTTATAGAAACAAAGGTTGTGCTTTCACAAACCCCTGCCACTGTATTTATGAAGATTATGATGGTTTTGTTGAGAGATAAACATGAACAGGCTTTCAAAGCTAAATCATATTGTTTGAGGATTGTGCCCCTCCTGGCACATGACACTGAGCAGGTCTTGGTAAAATGATAATTGACTTGGTAAGGTCTTTGAGGCAGGCTCTGGCCATTAGGGCCTGGAGAGACATCCCTAGCTGGTTTTTATTTTTATGTTGTACAACAAGGTTAAACAATAGTTCATTTTTTCATACTGATACTTTAAGCTGAGTTTGCACTGATAACGATTTCTACATTTTCAGATTAAATAAGATCTGCTAAAACTACTTGGCTGGCAACATAAGGATCGTGTTTGCAAGGATCACCTGTGGTCAGACCATTCAGAGGCTGTTGGTCCATTCTGCCATGAGTAATATACTCCAGTGAGTAGCTGGACTGGATCAGCAAGGCTCGTGTCCCTAGCAAGGAAAAAAGAGAACTGTGTAAATGAACTGTATCTTGATAGCCAAAAGGCCAGGAAATCTTGCCACAACTCTGCAGCTCTTCTGTGAATTTTGATTTTCTTTAAAAAGTCAAAACATTAGTTATTAGAGTTAAAAATTTTACTTGCTTCGCTGTGAATTAAAGCATTTTCTCATGAGAAATAATTAATTGTTAATTGTTCTTTCTCCTTTTCTTGTAGCCTTATCTCATGGAATAAGTTGTCATTATAAGAGATCAAAAAACGCATTTTTCTCAGGGAAGCCTGGATTCCAGGACTTATTGAAAACCTGATTGTAAACTGAGTATTTGGCAATAGTAAGAAAGCAGAGCCTCTTTTGTTTGAAAGACAATCTAGCAGATCTACCCCAGATAAAACCAATTGTCTGCTTTACAGGTATCTGGCAGATGAGAGGTCAGCTTTGGCTGATTCAAGCCATATAGTTATTTCTTTCCTTTTTTCTTTTTTTTAGCAGTACTTTTTCATAAACAGAACTTCAGACTGAAACAGCCCTCTACTTCTGTGTGGCTGCTCTGTTTTCCTCCAAGCAAATTCTTCACATGCCCAGAAGGAATCTTGTTCCCAACATCTGGGAGTACTTTAGAGGCTTTCATTATTTATATGCCAAGATAATATCTTTTGCCCATGAATGTGCTACTGTTCCCATTGATTAGATGTTTGCTGATTACTGCCAACTGCAGTGGCAGGGGTAGCATGGAAGCTATTCCCCAGCCCTCGCTTTACATCACAAACTATGGGTCTCCAAACGCCCATCTGACCTTCAAGAATTCATTAAATTTAGACTGCTACTGACTTGGGAAGGCTATAAAGTGAGGAGTTACAGGGAAAAAAAAAAAAGCTGGCATTTAAAATTAAGATTAAAGACACACCAAAAGGAAACTGTAGAAAACAGCTGTTTAAATGAAAGGAGAAAAAAAAAAGAAAATAAGGGACGCTGTAGAATGAGAAAGGACATCATTCTTCATCATATCTTTGATATCTTTGATAACTAGGAGTTGCCTAGCTTGTCCTAGAGCAGGCTAGGAGTGAAAAGAGCCCTTGCAAAGGCCCATGAACCTGGCTCCTCAGGGTTCCCAGGGCTCTCCTCAGCCTCTTGGTCATCCTCACAGCCTCTGCCCAAACCTGGCCCTTGACTTTAAAGTGCTTGTCTCAGCAGAGACAAAAGGAAAACAGGGAGAGGAAAATGCTGATACGGCCCAAAACTGCCACTCGAAGAGCAGCTCTGAAACCATAGCAGGAAGTTTTGCAATGAAATGAATGCATGTATTCAAAACAAGAAAGAAAGTATAGTTTCCCTATAATTTCCTCTGGCTTTGTTAGGAAACATTCCTCGAGCGCTGTGCTGCAGCAAACCACCTCCAATTTTATTAAGAAAATAAATTAAAATATCAGATAATGCTAAGACATTTCTGAGCACACGGAAGTTAGCAGATTTTTGATGAACTCCCTGAGCTTCTGAGAGGACTACTTTGCATCTTCTCATGGACTGGTGGTTGGTGCTGGTAGCCTGCTGCTGTATCTGCAAGGTTAGTGGCCACAATACCCCTGCTGCCATGGAGGTCTGTGAGGATGACCTGGATCTTCACAGTCCTGCTCAAGTAATTTAGACATGCCTAAAATTGTTGCCTGTGTGTCCAGAATGTCTGGTTAAATATATTTTTACTTGAACCTCTTAGCAAGAATTGCCTGTTTAATTTTTCTTCTGCAGCAAGCAGTGGTATATACTGCATATTGTATTTGCAGAGGCGCTGCTCAGGTTTTCACAGGTTAGTTTCCAATTTGATTTTTGTTTTCTAGTAGACTTATGATGTTTGACTCCATCTCTGGCATATCTTGCATTTTTAGAAGCGATATTGACAATTCGTAAGTATTTCAAAGGTTGATGTTTCAACAAGTATTCTCTATTCTTTTTTCTGAAGCTATTTATAGGAGCACTCGATGGTTTTGTTTGCTTGTTTTCACTATTGCTGACAAAGATCTGATCCCAAACCACCCAGTGTAATTACCACTAGGACATAACCAACAACTTGATTCATTTGATTTTAAAGTTGCTAGATATTTAGAGACTGCAGTGTTTCAGGCATTTTTCATCTTATACAGTTGCCCAGAAATGGAAAAACTGACACCAGGTCCTCAGCTGGCATACAGCATCGTCACTTCAGCCACGCTAGTTTATAGCAGTTGTGGATCTAGCTTGTTTCCAGAGTATGCATTGATTTTACCATAACTCTTTCTTTCCTGGTTTTCAACCATTTAAATGTAAGTGCATGTGACATTTTGAGAGTGTACATGGCATGGCCATGTCAGTCTTGATGCTGTGTTGATGATGCTTTTGGGCAATGAATAATAACCATGGGGTAGCTTGGAAATTAAACTCCTGATTTTATTCTTATAGTCTACTAGATCAGCAATCAAATTTCAGGTAATTTATATACTTAAAGGGTCTGGGAGTGTAGAGAGTTCTGAATTAAAACATTAATGAACAGTGTTGTGGAAAATAGCTGTTCAGCAAAGGGGCAATGCCAATGGTTTTGGTGCTGGAGAAAGTTTAGGGAGCCCCCTGCTTATCTGTACCTCTGTAGTGACAATGTGACAGCTGATTTTCTTTGTTTTAAGTTTAATTAAGTCACCTCTTTTCCCCCAGAAGGTTATTGCAACCAAAACTATGTCACCAGCCTCCTCCTCCCCATAGCTGCTGGCACACACAGGCTGAGCTCACTGATGTCAGTGATGTTCACTGCTTTTGCAGTGAGGCAGGGGGTGGACAGGGCATTTCCAGAGGATGTTGCTGGTCTTGGCTGACCCTTCCCCTGCCTTTCAGCATCACGATACTGACTGACAGAGCATGCTGTCACCTGTATCCTTGGAATAAAATTGTCACTCTGAATCATTCTAACAAAATGATGAAGGTTCCATATAAGAGAAATTCTTGCCAGTGACTATAAAAACACCATTTTAGGCAGACTTAGAGCTCTCTAGCTGGATTTGTGTGAAATAGGAGCTGGTGTTGTTTTGTGGGCTTTGAACTCCAGCCAGTTTGCAGCACACCAGGGCCTGACGGGCTCTCAGGAGGTCTGCAAAGGGCTGTCCCTGGCTGCCCTGCCGTGGCCCTACTGAGTCCCACTGCCTGGGAAGCCTCTTGCCACTTCAAGGAGTGCAAATAGAGTCTGACTTCTCTTTGGTGAGTGTGTGAGGAGTGACTTAGGGGTGGGGGTTTGAACTCAAAGGTTTGCCTATTTGGTGTCCGCACGCCAAGCTTTGTCCACGGTTGATAAGAACTGAGAGTTGGCTTCAAATCCAGCTTCACTGAGAGTGACTGCAGATATCATCTAAAGAGTTTAGAGATAAAAGCTGCTAAGGCCATGAGAGATACTGTTATTAAAGGGAGGTTTTGGCATGTATCTAAAAAAGAACATATCCCTGATTATTTGTTCTTTCCCTCATTTCATACTCACTGACCAACTGTTTTGAACATGTGCACAAGAACCAATGTTTTTCTGTTTGAGTTATTTCAGAGCTTCCTTTTTAACATTACTAATTGACCCACTGATGGATGCTTGCTCTCCTTACTTTATCACTGTAATGTTGTGCTAGCTAATTCCCTGCTGAAGCAGCAGAGCTACCCATTAAGCAAGCGCTACAAGCTGATAAGGAACAGCAATATGATTTATGCAGTGCATCAGGGAACAGGGACAAATATTGGCATCAAGGTGACTTATTTGAGTATGAAGTTTATAGTGAAAAGGTCTCAGTGGGGAGCACGAGACATCAGTTCAGTGTTTTGCCATAAGCAGGAAGCCAAACATGTATTTCTACTCTAAGTGATACTGTGCTCAGCACAGAGGATGCAAACAAGAAGACAAGAGACCAAGGGCAGCCAGCAATGCCATACATCTGCAATTCAAAATGGTAGATACAGGGTAAGGGAGTAAACACAAAAATCAAGATTTCTACGTGAGTTTTAGTCCTTAGGTGCTGCCTTACTTGTGTATGGAAACACCAGCCTTTATTGGCCGAAGATGACCACATGCGTTGTCAAAAAACTAGGGAAGTGGGACTAGGGATTTCTTAAAAATAAATCAATCCAGGCAATAAATCCCCATTTTTTTCCTCTCATGTGACACAGTGGATGATGATTCATAAATTATTTGCACACTGACAGCTTTTCTTTCTCTACTTCACAGACATCATGACCATCAGTTTCTTAGACTCATAGCCTCGTTTTAGACAGAATTCCACCCAAATCCTTATGGAAAACATAACACAAGAATAGCTGTTCAGGGCCAGAGGCCTGAGGTGTGTCTGCCCCAGCATTCTGTCTGTGACAGCAACCTCTAGCAAGTATCTGAAAAATGTCATTAGTAAATGGGCATATACAAAAAGACCTTTTCTCACTAGCAAGATCCAGCTTCTGGAATTCTATCATTTAGTGAGTCCCTGAGCTACAGAACCTATCCACATCATTGTGGCCCTTTGTTTCTTCCATGACTTTTTTTTTTAACCAATCATGGAGATGATGTTGCTTTTGGCCTCTGTGAGTTCCATAATTTAACAGTGTGCTCCGCAAAGGACCACATCCTGATTTCAAAGAAGAGATGAGATTGGTCTCAGTTGTGATATGGTTTTGGAGCACTGTGGGTCTTCTAGGGTTACAGTGCTGCACAATAGTAGATAGGAACCCAGATGACAGATTCCTCCTGTTGTGTATATAACTAGCTGCATGTCTTCCTCTTCATATGGTGCTGTCAGATACAGGGATCCACAACGAGCACTCCAGTAGCCACCTCTCACACATCATTTCATAGATGAACATGGGAGATGGGAGTGGGACAAAGCTTGTCTTAATTCTGCCTTCACATCCAGAAAGAGCTCACCTTGTGTCATCTTGCTTGCAGCAAAGTTTCACAGGTCCTAGAGAAGCCCTTGTGGTATTTTCAGATTTCTAAACCAGAAATGAGAAACAATCATGTAGCTTTTCCTCTTCTGTGCTTTTAAAACACCCTATATGATATCCATGTCCATTTTGTAGGCATAGACTCCAGGAAAGCTAAGCCCTTATTCTGGCCTGCTTGTATGCGGCATGCAATGCTTCGTTTTTCTGTAGGATTCATTTGATGAGCAGCTCAAGCTGAAGTTCACAACAGCAGTTGGACAGATGTGAGCTGCCAAAGGAATATGTGAACTGATCATTGAAGAGGGGGCAAAGAGGGCAGGTCAGGGCCAGAGCAGGATCTGTCCATGGGGTACAGCAAGGAGGATGGTCCCTGAGTGCAGACACAGTGACACCAGGTTTCCAGAGCTCAGCCTTTAAATGGGGGAAAGGCAGAAAGAAGGATCATATTGGATCATAAGCACCACAGTGGTAAGCAAAGCTTCCAAAGAGGGGATGTCAAGCTCTGCAACAGAAGGGTGTGATTTTTAAACGCCAGCTCTACCATGACAGACCAACACCACCATGGATGCTCAGGACTCTGAGCCACCACTGTGCACCATGTCTGAGGACAGATACCAAAAAAGGCAAAATGGTAATTTCAATTTCAATACTTTAAAGAGGCTAAAACATTTCCTTAAACTCTTTGGGTATCAGTGTTCTCACCTATAAAGAGAGACTGACCAACTTAGCAGCTCACAATATCATTGTGAAATACAGACAATTAATGCTTGGAAAGTTCATGAGCTGTTGAAAGCACCATACAAATGCTAAATATTATTATTGAATTACAGTGTGATTGGAACAAATTGATTTGTTAGGAAAGTTTCAATGAATCACATTCATAACAAATTCCATTTAATTTACAAGAGTGAGTCATTAGCTGGCTCTTCTGCTGATCTATTTATACATACTGCTGAAAGGATAGCTGATTTTAAGAATCAGATCTTAAGATAACAGAGCAGTGGAATCAAGCATCTTGCAAAATGTATGGTGCCAATCCCTGTTTAGCTATCCCCTTTTCCATCATACTTGATCCTGACAAAGGTAGTGTGCAAAGCACCTGCAATAAAATGTCCCTTTTTTGAGTACTCTAAGTTTGCCCAAAAACACAGTTCTTCTCTTAAAGACCAGTGCTTCGAAAAACTTGGACTAAAATTAAATGCATCATTTTCTGATTCTCTGCAGGCTTCACTGTGTAGGATGATTACAAGCTATGAAATACTGAGTTCTGGAAACCCAAATTGCTCCTGGATTGAGACCTCCCTTAAATGCCACCACTCACTTCAGGGGAACAATTCAAACCACAGGATGGAATAGTTCAAGACGGCAACATGTCTTTGGTCCTGTTCTGCCACATTTTCCCATCTCTGGCTGTACAGAAATTATAATTTGGATGTTTGGATGACAGCATCCAGTGTCTCAATTAGTTATGCCAGCTTGCATCAAACACTCATTATTAACTGCCACAGATTAATGACCCACTAGGAAGCAAATCCCTGCCAGGGGACAAGGGGCCAATATTTAACTATTGCAGGAAATTTCAGAGAGGGAGCTTCTCTTGGTGGTAACAGGAGGATTATACTGGGTTTGGCTATTGATGATGCAGTGAGAGTGGGATGCAGAAAGGGAGTGAACCATGGTTAGATGGAAGGATGGGAGAGAGGAGTGTATGCATGAGGGGCCTGGCTCCCCTGACAGAGAGGGGGCAGGTGCAGAGGGGACAAAAGGGTGAAGCTGTGCTGTGAAGAGCTCAGCAAAGCAGGTACATGTTTGAGCTGGGTTCAGCATCTCACATCTTCACAGGAAATTTGCCTATTTCTAATTAAAAGCAGTAAATCAGAGCTTAGCAAATGGAAAAAGGCAAAATGAGCCAAGGGTAGAAAACTTATACAGAGGGCTTTCAAGAGACCATTGAAGAAAAGAGGAATTTTTCAGGTACAATTAAATGCAGAAGGACAATATTCTTCTCCCACACTAAAGATAAAGGAATTTATGCATGAGGGCTGTCCTCTCTCCCCACCAGCCTTGGCCTGCAGAGCCCCAGAAGATAGCTGCACCCCAGTCCCCAGAGACAGAGTAGCTGATGGAGTGCCAGTGAGATGGGTCAGGGTCACAGCACCCAGCAGGCTGGCCCAGGGTGTAAGATTAGGATGTAAGGTTAGGACCACAGGTGGTGTAGTAGACAATGGCAGAATCTTAATAGTTTTGCTGTCCTTGTTGCTTTCACTTTGCCCTGGGCTACTATCTGGCAGAGGTGTGTTGCCCACCATTAACACAAGTGTTTCTAAAATTAAAGTAAGAAGAAGGCAAGTACTGGCACTTCACAAGAATTTTATATTTTTTCTTAAGCCTGAAAGAAACCCAGTGATACTTCTGAAATAACAGGAATGAGACAGTTAAAGTGTTGTACAAAGGCTGCCTTTAAAACTTCCTTTTTATTTTCTGATCATCATTTTTGATCTTCTTCAATCGAATGGAGCATCACTTAGAAACTGATGAAAAGAGAACCTTCATCTGGTTATTAACTCCTTGATGAAAGACCTGTAAAAAGTGCATTGTTCATTTACAGGACTTTAGAAAATACTGAAAATTTACTGAATCCTTTATGAGATACACGGCTTCTTGCAAGTTATAATTGGGCACACACACTGGAAAGCTGACCAGTTATGATTGCAAA